>CM028134.1:299474375-300757500 GCA_016271365.2 Neoceratodus forsteri | reverse complement strand
CCCTGGTGATAGTGTGTTCCTCCAGCTGATTGCTGGCTCAGTGTAGAAAATAAAGCTTCCTCTGGTGGCTAGCGGACCTTCCCCAACCCACACCCATGCCCAAAGTGCACTCATGTATTCTCTGGTGGCTAGATGTCCTCCACCCACCCACCACACCATGCCAAAATTGTACTCATGTATTCCCTTGTGGATAGTGGTCCCTCCACCTGACCCCATGCCTCAATCATGTATAGCATACCGTGCATTTCAACTGCATATGGGAGCCATTTGTATGATTGCAGAAATCACACATATCTAGACCAAGTCTGGCAATATAGCCTAGAGGTTAGAGTAATGAGCTGGGAATGAGTTTGGAACATCCAGCAGCCTGGGATTGATTCCACAACCTCTTCTTGCATACTGTGTGACTCTGAGCAGGTCACTTCAAAACCCAGTGCTCCCAGGTCACTCCTGGAAACTGGCACTTGAGCCTAGTGGGCCTTACCTGGTTACCAAAGAATATATATTTTTAATTACCTGGTAGCTGAGTCCCTACCCCCAACACTCATTCCCAAAGTGGACTCATGGATTCCCTGGTAGCTAGTGGACCCCCACCCAGGCAGGTAGGTGCCCTAATACCTGCTCCCCCCATCCTGGATCCTGTTAGCAACCAGCAAAGCTCTTCCATGCTCCACCACGGGCTGGCTCTGACTTAACTGTCAAGTATGCACTCACTGACAGCTTAGTTGGTAGCCAACTGTGATGGAGAGCTGAGGGCTGTGCTGGATAGGATCAGAATGGGGGAGAATGGGGTGGTGGGGCACTTTCTGCCAGGGTGGGGATCTGCTAGCCAGTAGGGAATATATGAGTCCACTTTGGGCATGGGTGCCAGTGGGGGAAAGGACAGCTAGCCACCATGGAATACATGAGTATACTTTGGCCATGGGTGCTGGTGGGGGGAGGGACCACTAGCCACCAGGGAATACATAAGTACACCTCAAGCATGAGTGTGGGTGGTGGAAAAGAGATCACTAGCCACAAGGGAATCCGTGAGTACACTTTGGCCATGGGTGAGGGTGGGGAGGGACCACCAGCCACCAGGGAATACATAGGTGCACTTCAAGCATGCATGCAGGTGGCAGAACAGAGATCACTAGCCACAAGGGAATACATGAGTACACTTTGGGCATGGGGGAGGGACCACTACCAATCAGGGAAGCTTTGTTTTCTACATTGACCGGTGATTGACATGGGGAACCACTACCACCATGGACTCTATACATTACAACTTTGGGACAGAAATCAATGGTGGGGACCACTACCAGGGAATCTATAAGATATATCATCGGGTTGGGGATCAGTGGGAAGGGAGTCACTAGGCACCAGGGACTACTGTGCTGGGGTTGGAGTGCCACACTTCCTCCACACCGCTAATGTTGTGCGGGGCTAAGTCAGGGTTTCAACCACAGTATCTGCACCATACAAGGCATGCATATAAAATGGCCTTGTGCAATACAAATACTTGGAATATTGAACTGTGCCAATATTCAGGTCCCCACCCCTTCATTTACATTGCACTGTCCTCTGAATATTGTCCAGGTGCAAACCCCGTTTGCCCACACCAACGGGGCTTTTTAGTATTGCACATCAATGCAAAACCCTATTTGCATGGGCAAACTCAGCTTTGCACCCAAGTAATCTTTTGAATATCAGACCCCAGATTTTTTAAACTTCTAATCTTTGAAATCCATTTATTTTGCTTGAATGTTGAATGGTATAGGATGAGATCAGCTCTTGAAACTTTGTGATGTTTGAGCTAAACATGTGGTTCAAGGGCTGGTGCCAAGAATAAGGACACAAATTTGTAGGGAACTGGCAACAGTTTTGGGAGCGAAAGTTCTTTAAAATTGATGGACTGCATCTGACTAAGGAGGGAGTCAGTTCATTGGGGCAGAAGTTTGACATCTTTGCAAAATATTTAAACTAGCAAATGGGGAGAGGGGTGCAGCACCACATATGTCTAATAGAAAGAACACCCCTTCCCCCTCAGCTAGTGGTCAAAGAGGAGTTCAGCATGTTTGTAGTTCATTTGCATCACCAGGTAAGGAAAAAGGTCCAGCCTCTCATATGACCTTAGGGAAATGCCAGACCTCATCCAACTAACACACTGAAATCTGGCCAATGGAAAATCATGTACACAAATGCTCACAGTCTGGGAAACAAGATTCCAAACCTGCAGGCAATAATGACAGAGGCTAAACGGACATAGTAGCCATTAGTGAGACATGGTTTACCAGTAACCACACTTGGGAGACTTCAGTACCTGTCTATGTACTGTTCAGAAGAGACAGAGGTGCAAAAAGGGGAGGGGGTGGCCCTTTATGTCAATGAAAATATCAAAGCTACAGAAATTCAGAATAGACATAAGGAGCCAGAAGAACATTGGGTCACCCTGGAAATAGGAAATGGGACAGCCATATGAACTGGGGTTGTGTGCAGGCCTTGAGACCAGGGGAGGACATAGACACATTACTGTAAGAAGATATACAAAACATGACAGCTAAAGGGGAGGTTCTGATAATGGGAGACTTCAACATGCCAGATACAGATTGCTCAAGACCAGCAGGAACATCTGCCAGAACTAGACACATGGTGGATTCCCTGCAGGGGGAGGGATGACTCAGACAACTGGTACAGCAACCCACAAGAGACAGGACTATCCTAGATCTAGTACTGACTAACAGGAAAAGGATCACAGATTTCCAGGTAGAAGGTCACCTGGGGGCCAGTGACCATCACATGGTATGGTTCAATTTGGCCACTAGAACTAAATCATCCCATTCCAAGGCAAAAATATGAGACTTCAGAGGAGCAGACTTTGATAAGATGGCCAACAGAGTTAAGCTAGCTCTGGCAAAAAGAAATACAGGTGAGAGGGTACACATAAAGTGGGCAAGCATTAAAGATGCAATACTTGAAGCAACATCACATTGTGTTAGAGAGAAAAGGAAGTGCAAAAGAAGAAGGAAACCACTTTGGTTCTCAAAGACAGTAGCAGAAAAGGTCAGGGCCAAAAGTCTGGCCTTCAGGAAATATAAGGGGACACAGCAGGATGAAGATAGGGAGGTATACCAAACTTCCCTAAGAGAAGCAGGGAAGGCAGTAAGGCAGGCAAAGGCCCAAATCAAGGAAACACTAGCACAAACAGTAAAAGAAGGTGGCAAGACTTTCTATAGATACATTAGTGAAAGGAGAAAGTCCAGAGGGGGTATTTGCTAAGATCAAAGGGAATAAGGAGCATGCGAGGAGGAGGACCATGTAAAAGCATCTATCCTAAATAGATACTTCTGCTCAGTATTTACTGAAGAGAAAGTAAGGCAGGGCCCACAGCTCAGCACCATGGACACAGGGGGGAGCGAGGTGTTCACAAGTCCCTTCACAAAAGAAAGGGTCCTACAAGAGCTCGATAAGCTCAGGGTGGACAAGACATTGGGACCTGATGGCATACATCCAAGAGTACTAAAGGAGCTAAGGGTGGAACTAGCAGAGCCATTATTTAGGTAACTATATTTAACATTGTAACTGAAGATGATTAGGGAGACTATATATTGTAGTGGTTAAGAGCACTGAGCTGCAAACCTGGAGAACAGGGTTTGAATTTCATAGCCACCATTTGCATACTGTGTGACCATCAGCAAGCCACTTAGCTTCCCTGTGCTCCCAGAATGCACCTGAAAGCACACCTTGGCTTAGTGTGTCTTTTCTGGGCAAAAATGATAAAATACATAAATATAACTGGGAAGGATGGATTAAAAACCTTATCGACATTTAAAAAATACATGCTTTATTAGTGTAACCACTGATTAAATTGATTTTAATTGGGCCTGCTGGCAACTTTAACATATTAATTTGTCTTGGGCAGAGAAATAGAGTCACTAGTTACATTAATTGGTTAATACTTTCTGTCACTGTAATGATGAGATTTTGAACATATTTTAATGTTTTATGCCATGTAAGACATGCAAAACCACTCTCTGTCTTGGGAGTGATTATATATAAACACACAAATGCACACAGTTATACATCAGGTACTCTTAGCATCATTTATTTTCTGAGTTTGTAGAGTCCAAATAACTCATGAGTGGCTTAGCCATGGGTGAGTATATAGGTCTATGCAAACAAGTGAAAATAACTTAATTGCAGTAACATGCTAAGAGGGCATTATACTCAAAAGGTAAACATGGTACTAACCAAGTTAGGACTGTGCTGACTGGGATTAGCACTAGCAATCTGGGGAAGGCCATATTCAGAGCCCCCCTTCCCCAGATTGCTGCCTAAATCTGACAGGGCAATTGCACAAAAGATACTATGATGCATATGCAAATAAAGAAACCCTCATACATAAATGGTGCAGTGGTATAATCATAGGTTTCAGCAGTGCTAAACAATCACCAGCATGGCACTGATTACTGCCACCAACATCTGTCCATAAGTGTGCACCTAAGGCTGCACCTCACCCCTGAATGCCGGATGGGTGCACTGCAGGCAAAATCCCTGGTATCCAAAGGTCCCCCTCCCCCAACTGCCCATGTTATATATGTATCCCTAGATTAGGTCCTTGACATCAAGTGGACCCATCTCCCCCCAACTGCTCATGTAGTACCTGTAATCCTACCTCCTGGGAATCTAGTTGCCCCTTCCCGTATCACCCATGTAGTACCTGTATATCTACCTCCCTGCCATCTAGTGGATTCCTTCCCCAATCACCCCTGATGCACATGTATAGTCATCCCTGGCATTTAGTGGCCTCCTCCATGCCAACCCCTCACCCAAGTGTTGGCCTCCAACCCAGCCACCTGCCAGAGACCCCATGCCTCCCATCCCCTCACACTCCCATTGCCAGTTCTGAAACTAAATGACAGTGACTGGCACAGCTCCCTTCTTTCCTCCTCATCTGTCCACCATCTCAAATGCACAGCGTGTGATTGTGAGTATTGCCAAAACAGCTGTGTCCACGGTGGTATCCAGTGAGGATAGTGATTGAATATGGGTGACTGTCAAAATGGCAACTCATATTCAGTGCAATCCCCATGGGCTACTCTGCAAGGGTAGCAAATCTATGTGAATATAACAGTAGGGAAGGGTGACTGGAAGGGGGCATAGCAAGGGGAAGAGGAGGGACATGGATGGGGTTTTAGGGGACTGTTCTGCCTGCTGCTGCCTAACTAGCCATGTGGTGTGGAGGTGTGGGTGGTTAGCTCTGTCTCAACAGGTATTGGGTTCAGGGGCTGGGGATTGGGATTGGGAGGGTAGAAATGTCGCCACTGCCTGCGACTGTGGGACTTAATTTTTTTTTTTTTTAATCTGGACTGTGCCTCCACCCTGACATCACCACCCTGGAGTTGAGAATTTAAAATCGGGGAGGGGGGGTGCAGAGAAAAGCCTCCCATGGGGAGGTGCAGGGGAGCTCAGCCCCCCACAGAAACACTTTTTGTTTTTCTGGATGCCGGGTCGGTGGCAAATGTATAGTGCCAATTTGCTTTTAGGTGATATACATTCCCCATAATAGCGATCTCTGTTTTGTGATTGCTATTATAACATGAAACCATTTACAGTACGCATGATCATGCTATGTACATGCCAAATGGCAACCAACTGAAGGGGACAGTAGGGGCTAGGCCAGTCACCATCGCTTAGTGCAAAAGGTGAGTAGGGATATAGAATCATTGTCCTCCATGTGTGGCCAAGAGGGGATTGACACATGGAATTTTTGAAATTCTGCCAACATTCCGCCGAATTTTGCCGGAAAAAGAATGATGGAATTCCACAGCAGAAAAAATGTGGAATGAGTTTTTCAGCAACTTTACCATGCAATTTTATTACTTGAATCTCAATATTTTCCATGGAAATGTTTGCAGAAGGATTTTCCATGGCAAAAATGCTGTTCTATGAAATATTATTCAACTGATCTCAATGTTTTCCATGGAAATGGTTTGGCAATGATTTTCCAGAGGACAAATGCTGTTCCATTGAATATTATTCAGCGAATCACAGCAAGTGGAATTTTTGCAGAAGAACCAGAGAAAATCTGGCAGAAATTCTGCCAGCAGAATGGTCATTCTGAGCTAGTTTCACAGGCAGAATTCTGCATTCCACACAGCATTAGTTGGTAGTAATGTGTTATTAAAGTGTTAGTAACATATTGTAATATAGTGATAGTATTATACTGGTGTGGTATTTTATATTTAGGGTTGACCAGCATGTTCTATGTTAAACCTCTAACTTTGCTCCTTAATAGGTTTGGTAGCATTTGACAAAATTAGCTGAAATGGTGTATGCATTTTCTACTAGGCAGAAAGTTTTGTGATAGCAGCTTGTGCGATTTCTGAGATCCGAATATGTAATTTTGCTATAGACATCTAAATTTTTCCTATACTTAACATGGATTTTTGGTTTTGCTCTCATACAGCCTCCACAAATTGGATGTTTTACAACATTTTCAGGGTAGCAGTATGCTGTGCCAGGGCAGTGTCTTTGAAGGTTTTGTGAAAAACATTAAGCGGTTCCAAAGCTATAAAGATTTAAAGTTTTGTTTTATTCTTGTTCTGAGAATGCACAATAGAGCTTTTGAATAAGGTTCTGATAGGACATGAAAAATTCCACATTGCTAGACCATTTTTGGTTTCTCACCACTTGTTTCTCACAGCACAAAAAATTGTTTTGTGTCCTGATGATGACTGCCATCTTGTTTTTTTTTCCTGAACTAAAAAGATAGAAAATAAATGAAAATGGTGTAATTAAAAAAAAAAAACACTAGAACCTAGCTAAATGGGATCCATTTAGCTAGAGTCTGGTGTTCATTTTTATTTTAAATGGCACAAAATACCTTTGCCTGGCACCACAAAGTCCAGCTGGCTTAGCTTTGTGAGATGAGCCATTCACCACATTCTCTGAATGAGAACAGCAGGACTTTCTTGAATTTTGAAGCAGCAGATGGAATCAATCTGTCTGTCTGAGATACTATTTGAATAGGAGAGATGATGACAGCAGACCACATATGGAAATATTAGTGGACTTGGCGAGAATGACTCTATAATGAAACTTTTTTAGCTTTCAAGGAAAAACGTGCCAACAGAAAAGAGGGACTGCTATGGGGGCTAGTTTTGCCCCAAACTATGCTGAATTAAATATAGGCTACTGGGAGAAAGGAGTAATTTGGAATATAGCAAGTAACCCCTTTTTACCAAAAATAGCCACATGGAGACACTACATTGATGCTGTCTTGATGGTGTGGCGGGGTGACAGCAATGAGTTATGTCAGTTCATTGACTATTTACATAGTACAAATCCACATTTAAGATTTACTTATTATGTGAGTCAGGATTGTATTCCATTTTTGGATTTACAAATTAAGGTAGCAGAAGGCACGTTAGAAACAAGTTTGTTTAGAAAAATAACAGACAGGAATATAATTTTGTTGGCTAGTAGCTTTCACCCTAGCCACACCATTAAGAACATCCCATAAAAACAATTTCTTAGAATTAAAAGAAATTGTAGCCTGGAGCTGGACCTGCAAAAGGGACTTGATATCCAGAAAGATAGATTTGTTGAAAGGGGATTATAGCTTAAACTGTTTAAATAATGCGAAAAATCATTGTGATTGTATACAAAGGGAATCTTTATTAATTGAGCAAAGTAAAATTGCAGCTCCAGCTCAGAAAGAGATATTTAATTTTGTAACTACATTCAGCACCAGGTCACAAAGAATACGAGATATCATAACCAAACATTGGTATGTGCTGGGGGCTGATAGTCAATTAAATGAGGTTGCAACAGTACCCCCAAGAATGTCATACAGAAGAGCAAGGAACCTACTTGACATGTTGGTTAGTTCCTCTCAGAAATTGGAGGCCACAAGAAATTGGATGCCTTCAATTTCTGCAGGTTTTAAAAAATGCAGAAATTGTAAATGTTTCAAAACATTCATGAATGCAATATGTTCAGGGATCCTTTGACAACAAATGCACCAGATAATACAAACCCATTAACTGTAATACCGTCTATGTGATATATTTATCCTTTTGTACATGTGAGGCCTATTACATTGGGAAAACAAAGAGGAAATTAAAAGAAAGGATGGGGGACCATCTATGGGCCATAAAAAATGAGAATTTAGATTATGTATGGGCACAACATATGGTTAATGCAAAGGTTGGAGGTGAACATAGACTATGGTTTCTTGGAATAGAAAATGTGATCTTAGGTCCAAGAGGAGGTAAAAGAGATGATAGACTAAGTGAGAGAGAAAACTATTGGATATATACAATGGGAGCTGATAGAGGTAAAGGTCTTAGTAATCATATTGAACTTAAACCCTTCCTCAAAAAGAGATGAGATCTTAATTGTGTTTGATATTTAATGTATGGATATGACTCAATAGGATTTAGTTGATGCTCCTGACTAGACCATAGGGTCCTCTTCCCCTTCCTCCTCCCATTTCCCACCACTTCCCCACCCTCCCCTTCTTTCCTTTTCCTTCCTTCTCTTCTCCCACCCCTTTCCTTTTCTCCCTTCCCTTCCCCCTCCCTTTCTCCTCTTTCCCCTTCCTCATCTCCTCCACTTCTATTTTCCTTCTGATGAAAATACATATAAATGTTTCTGTCAATCTTAGCAAAATAATTTTAACTGGTAATGGTTGCTTCTTATACATCTGGAGCTATATTATTGCTATCTTCTTCATTTGAATGCATCTTTTAAGTAATATCAGCTGTTTGAATACATAGATTAATATTGGCAAGTAATAAGAATGGACTCTTTTCTCCATCATTTACCTTATAGGAGATGAAGAAGAATTACTTTATGAGCATATTTTATAGTCCTTTTCTACATTCAAAATTGATATTTTGCTGAACTTGCAAGAGTTGGACATATGTATAGATATGAGAAATGTAGTCCTTAAGAAGTATGTATTGCTGATATATATGTTGTGCTCTTTTTAATATGCTGCTCTATTTTTCCTTATTTAAATTTTGAAGTTCCTTTTTCAACTGTTTTCCTTTTATTTTTGCCCTGTAGTTCCTGATGGAAGTATCCACATATGTAAAGAAAATATTCTTGATAAATATAAATTTACAATTTTGTGGAGACAAAATAAAACAGGGAATCAGTGGGTAAAAATAGGAAACATTTTGGATGTGCCACTTTGGTGTTTAGTTAAATAATTTGATAAGTATGTAGTAAGTATATGTATGATTAATTGCACATTTTCACTTTAATAGTGTAATTGGGTTACACATCTGGCACTCTTTTTAAGGTATTTAAAGGAATTAAACAGTAGGTGGCACTATCTTTGAAAAAGACTGTTTGGCTGAAACGTCAGAGACTCTGTCTGTGTGGGCATAATGCTTTTCCTGGCCATGGGCCATTGCTTCCATTTGAAATAAAGGATGTTAGGGTAAGAAGATGGTGTATGGCCTAATTTTGTTGTAACAGGGATTGGAGTGCTGTGATTGTTCTTGTGTCTGTCTATCTATCTATCTCTCTGTCTATCTGTCTAGCTAATTAAATTTAAGATATTACTTAAGTGGACCAGGGTGGTCACCTCCAGTACCACTTATTTTTCCCCCAAATCTCCATGTCACCCCCTTCTAAATGTACAGTATATGTATTTTAAAATAATATGTAATATAAGCAAACCAGATTGCCTATGTCTAGTACCACTTCTCTTGACCCCCTTCCCCTTCAGATGTCCACCCCATTCCTGTTATTTATATGGCAGCAACTGGGTGCCAGCCCCACACTGCCACTGAACAGCAGCACAACACTGGAGCACCCAATCACCAGTGTCAGGTCTCCTGAAATAAAGAAAACTGTCTCTCATTGATTTTTTTAAATTGTGAAAAAGAAAACAGTCCCTCTCCAATCTGATCTACACACACACACACACACACACACACAAACAAACTGCCCCACTCTGACCTTCATTCAGCACCCACCCCACCACCACTACACACCCTCACTCCCCTGAACATGTCCCATGACATATATATGATGTAGATCCACTCTCTTATCAAAGACAGAGCCATTCACCCATGTTCTTTGTATGAGAGCAGTGTGACTTTCTTGAATTCTGAAGCTGCAGCTAGAATCATACTGCAGCTTCAGTTGAAGCAGCGAGCTTCCGATCCCCTGTTCTCTCTGTCTCTGTCTGTCTGTCTAGCTATCTATCTGACTATCTTTCTAATTAAATTTTAAATATTTCTTTAAGTGGACTGGGGTGGCCACTCCCAGAACCACTTCTTTCTTCCTCTCCAGGTCACCCCAAATTCCCAATGTTCATAGATTTCAATATAATATATAATACTGGACCAGGGTGCACATCCCTGTATTGCTTCTCTTGACTTCTCTACCTCCAGGCACTCTCTCCTATTCCCATTATGTACATGGCAGCAACAGGGTACCCATCCCCAGTGCTGCTGAACATGTAGACCAACACTTGGGTGCCCAATCTCCAGTGTCAAGTCTCCTTAAATAAAGAAACATCCCTCATTATTTTTGTTTAACCTGTAAAATGGTCCTGCACAAATCCAACCTCCCACACGCCCCTCCCACCCCACCCTGACCTCCAACTCAGAACCCTCACCCCACATCCTTCACGCACCCTTACTCACCTGAACATGTCCATTAATGTAGATCCACTCTACAAACAAAGATGGAGATGTTCACCTGGATTCTTTATATGAAACTAGTAAGCCTTTCTTGAATTCTGAAGCTGCAGCTGTAGTTATGTTGCTTGCTTTAGTTGAAACAGTGAGCCCAATTACCTGTTCTCTTTGTCTGTCTGTCTGTCTAGCTATCTAAATTTAAATTCTTTCTTAAGTGAACTGGAGTGCTCATCCCCAGTATCACTTCTTTCTCCCCCCTTCCCTCAGGATGCCCACCCCTTGCCAATGTTTGTTTATTTTATTTATTTATTTAGTTTTTGTTGACCAGGTAAGTGCACTAGACATATTCTGACTATTTTCAGGCATGACCCATGAAAGGGGGATACAGATGAATGCCAACTGACCTTGAACCACATTAAGCTATTGGTGGTATTTTTAGTGAAAGGGGGAAATTTGGACAGGACACCGGGGAAACTCCCCCTACTCTCCTGTAGATGGATAGGCTGTCAGAGAGCATGATGGCCACTTTGGGAGAGAAGCCGGAGGAGGAGATTGTGTGTTTGGTGGAAGGGAAGGCCTCACCATTCACTGCATTACAAGAGGAAGCCCTTCAAGAAGGTGAAATCAAAACAGAACAAGAAGAGATTTATCATGAAGTAATGGGATTTTCAGAGGATGATCGTCACAGTGAGCAAATTATTTTCCAAACTCAATCTGTTTTTTGTTTTTTTTTGAAGGTAAACATGCAACTTTACAGAAATACATGCATTGGTACAGTGGCCTGAGATCTCAACAGTGCAAATAACAAACATTTATAACTTTATGGCTTATACATCATTCATTAAACACAGAAATAGGGATAGAACCTCCTCATGCCATCCAGTCAAAGGCTGTACACTCCCCCTCCCTACTTCCCCCTCCCACTTCCCCCCATTCCTATCCCCCAGAGCCACAATTACCTTCTCCAGTGGTGTCTTTTCCAACTCATGTGTGAGACCATGACCATTTCAGTCTGTGTCACATGAAGTTGAAAACTCATCTATACAAACCCCTTGAATATACGGTATCCTGGGATTCTTGTGGGTTGGCCTACTAGACCTTACTCCTCCCTAGCCTACTTTACTATTCCCAGGTGAATTTATTAAGAGGATAGGAGAGGGACCAAAGCATGAAAAGCTTCTCCCATCTAGAATTATACAGGGGAGCTTACCCGTAGGCTAGCAATTTCTTTTCAACTCTTAAGTTATATAATAACTCCTTAACCCATTCAAGATAAGAAATCACATGCTGGTCATTCCAGTAATGAAGGACAAGCCATTTAACCATCAAAGAGATAATAGCCATATAGTATCTTTTCTCCTTAAAAGGAACAGTAGAATAATCACCCACTATACAAACCTGTGGTGAAAAATGATCCTGCAGCCCCAACAATGGGTCTGCCCTATCCCGAATAGCACTCCAAAGGGAGGCTACTTTGGGGCAATCCCATAATATATGAAGTAATGTTCTGGGGTCTTTCTCGCACCTAAAACACATTTTACTCTGTGTCTTACCCATTCCATATAGCTTAGCTGGAGTGTAATAGATATTGTGCAATATGTAAAACTGCGTTAGCCTTAAATGATCATTGGCAATATATAGATGGACTCCCTCCCAAATTTTATCCCATGAGAAATTATCTTGTGGAAATGAAGGACCAATAACTAGACTGGCCTAATACCTCTGGATTTAGTGTCACATATATCAGTGACACCAGCTTGGATATAGGATGGTCGGTTAACACAGTAAAGAAACTGCTGAAAGGGAGGCAACTGCTGTGTGTTCCATCTTCCTAAGCCGAACCACTTTATTAACATATGCCTGAGTTGGAGCCCAAAAAGAGTATTTATTGGGAAGCGCAAAGAAATTAATATTTCAGTGTTTCCTTTAGTTTACCATCAAGTATCAGATCACAAACTTTAATTTGGGGTCAGAGCATTCTTTGGGGCATTTATAATTTTATCACCAAGTTTAAAATTAGGATTATTGAACACAGTTGTGACAAATCCATTTGGTTATTGCATTTCATGGACCTGAAAAATTGTGAGGTGAACCTTTAGTGAGGTGTATAGGACTGAGCCTTTTAGACCGCTGGGTACCTTACCGGGCGATAAATAAAAAGGATCTCTGGGGAAAATTTGGCTAATAAATCTTGCTCCAACTGTAGCCATATAGGAAGATTGGTGACAAAGTCTATGTCCATAGGGTTAGCCCCCCAGCGCATGTACTTAGCCATATGACTAGCTAAGTAATAGTGATAAAAGTTGGGGAGTTTTAAACCCCCCCATTGCTTGGGGGCACTTAGCCAATTATATGCCCTGCATGGGGTCTTACCTCTCCATATAAATTGAGAGATTACACTATGGAGTCTACAGAACCAATTCAGGGGAGATAGACATTCAACATATTGAGTGGATAAAATACCCTCGGCAAGACATTCATTTTAATTACACTAACCCTCGCTGAAGTGATAGTGCAAAGAGTTCCATCTATTCAGATCTAGTCAGATTTCTTTAACAAGATTATCTAGATTCAGCTTTTCATCAGGGACAAAGATGTAGAGAGTATTATACCTAGATATTTAAGTTGGGTAGACCACGTCATTGATTACGGAGTAATATCTTCCCTGAAGAGAAGGGGGTTCAAGGGCCTTACCTCTGATTTACCAATATTGAGTTTGTAATTCGATACCATACTGAACCTATGGATTATCCAGAGGGCGGCTTGGGTAGACTCACAGGGGTTGGTAACATGGAGAACAATATCATCCGCATAAACTGATAATTTTAGGTGGAACTTCCCTATCTTGATACCTTGTACTACTGGTGATGCTTTTAGCTGTCTTATCAATGGTTCCAAATATAGATTAAATAATAATGGAGAAAGTGGGCACCTGATTTTAAGGGGAAAGTCGAAGAAAAGACTCCATTACAGTAAACTTTTGCTCTAGATCCAGAGTATAATGTTTTAACCCAGGAGATAAAGGGAAGAAGAAAGACCATTACCACTAGGGTATCAAGAAATGCCCAGTCTACCCTGTCGAACTCTTTCTCTGCATCCAGGAAACCAAAACCATTGGTTTATCCACTTCCCTGGATGCAGAGATTCTTAACTTGCGAATGTGGTCTGATGAGACTTTGCCCGGACAACGCCAACTTGTTCAGGACTCAGAAGTCCCATCCAAACCTTGGACACCCTTGCAGTTAATATTTTGGCAAATATTTTTGTGTCATAGTTCAGTAATGAGATGGGATGAAAGTTTGTGACCCTATTCTTCTCTTTGTCTGGTTTTGGTAATACAGCTATAATAGCTTCCAAGAGTGTCGCATCTGTGATCCTCTTTTGACATATAAAATTAAATAAATGTAGAAGAATAGGGCTTAGCTCTTTCTCAAAAATCTTATAGAAGTTAGGCAAGAAGCCTTCTGGGCCCGGAGCTTTACCTCTGGTTAAGGAGTTAATGGTATCTCTAATTTCTTGAGGGGAAATAGGATTTACCAGAAATTCTTGCTGGGCTGCCTCTAACAAAGGCAATGATGAGGCTAACAGATAGTCCCAGATTTCTTTGGGTGAAGGGGTAGATTCTGGGGGACTATACAGATGCATATAATATTGTTCAAATTCTTCGGCAATTTGCCTAGGGGTAGTTAAAACAGCATTATTTGATAAGGAATATACAAAGGGGACCAAACGGGATTCCTCTTGCTTTCTAAGCCTCATCACCAGGAGATGACTGGCTCTATCCCCTTGTTCGATATATTTGGCTTGGGTTTTAAAGAGGGACTCAATCTGTTGTTAAATGAGAAGATGCTGCAATTAATGTACCTGGAATCTCTTCAACTTCAAATGAAATAAGCTTTCAGATTGTAAAAATCTCTCATAAGGCAAACCTATTACCTGATAAAAGTGATGTCTCAGGAATTGATTATGTCAGTAAATGGATAGTCAAAGGCCTAAAATAAGCCTACAATCAGCAGGATTGTCTAACACTGCTGACTCAGTTACAGCAACTGAAAAGATAAAGGAAACTAATGAAATGGCTGGCAGGAGTATCACACAAGACAGTGAGTGCCTAAAGCCTTCATTACCTAAAAATATAATTTCGCTGAAAAATATTCCTCAAATTGCAGGGAAATTCTGAACAAAGGATCTACTAACCCTCTGAGTGTAAACAGTAACGCTTTTGGAGGACAGCCAAAATTGACAAAACAAGCCGGCTTCCGGTTTAAAATACCAGTACAGCGAGACCTGCCTTTAACAGCTGACAGTACGGTTATCTATCAGAAGAAAGGAGCGCAATAAGTAGGAGTGACAGAATTTTGTTTTACTCAGTGAGATAAATCTTTAACTCATATTTCTGATGTTTTGTCTATTGCACCACCTAAAGACCAGCAGTCACAGATCCTGGATGTAAGAATGGAGCCCAAAGATAAACAGATACTTGAGAATTCACCGCTTCATGATGGAAACTGGTCACCACATAAAGCGATCCTAGAGGCAGGCTGGCAGATGACAGCTTCAGGATCCTGGACACCAGACCCATTATGAGATCCCTCTTTAATTCTTCTACTCCAGACTGGAAACCAAATCCTAAGGACAAGCACACAGTTATTATTACCCCAGAAGTTAGCATAAGTGAAAGTTCAAAGGGGGAATCCAAGGTTCTATTAAACTCTGCTGTTCTTAAAAAAAATGATACAATAAATTCATAGTGTGGTCAAGAGCAGTCTAGTTTAAAAATAAATCCTAGTGAAAGTAAGAGTGCGCTTCCCTCTCTGGGTCCACAGAAACCTTTAATGTCTGATCTTTTTTCAGATTCAAAAAAGAGAAGCTGCACCAAGGAGAAACACGGTGCATATTCACTATAAAGGGGGATTGACTGAGCACCCTGATAGGTATTATGCAGGAAAATGCTTAATTAAAGATTCCCTCCACTTTTCCCCTACAGATGTCTTTGCATTCATCAACATCTCGGGGAAGATAACTACAATATTAGCTTCTGAATATCCTATGCCTTAGACCTCTTCTGGGAACACTATGATCAGTTAAATTCTTCCTTTTTGTAATCCCCTACAAAGCCTCTGATTAAATTTGTTACGGTTATGTTTAGGAATGAGGGAGTCCATGTGGAGGACATAACTTATTGGTTGGGACAAAAGTTAGAGATATTGAGTGAACCAGAACCAATTCTAGATACAGAACAATTTTGGATGGGATGGTGGAAGTACAAAGTTAAATGATGACAAATGGACACAGGAATAGAACATATTCCCAATTCCTTCCTGTTAGGCAGGGATAGGGGAGTTTATTTTTATGGGGGTCAGCCAACAGTCTGCTACAAATGTGGTTCTAGAACTCATTTATTAAGTATTTGTGATCAGCCACGGTGGATAATTGTGGAGAAATAGGCCATGTAACTATGCAATGCATGAATCATACTAAATGTGACCTTTGTGAAAGGTTTGGACATGTTTTTTGAGAATGCCCTGGGTGGCAAAGAATAAAGCTTCTTGCTTAAACCCAGATCTATTGATTCAGCAGGCCTAGAGGCCTCTTCTAAACAGGAGAAAGGCCCTGAAAGTATGGATATAACAACTGCAGGATGTTATGAGTAACACAAAAACTACTAACCACCTCCCCCCCCATAATTGATCTAGTAAAAGATGTTACTTTGGATGAAAAATCTGATCAGGTGGTAAATAAAACAGAATTGATGGAAGGGTCTATCAATCCAGAGGTTCTTATTCCTGTTTGTTATAGTGAACCTAAGAAATCTGATAAGTCTGACAATCCCACTATTGAAAATGTTCCACTCTCTCCTTTACCACCAAGAAGATCTTCTCGGAATCAGAGA
Source organism: Neoceratodus forsteri (assembly GCA_016271365.2). NCBI lineage: Eukaryota > Metazoa > Chordata > Ceratodontiformes > Ceratodontidae > Neoceratodus > Neoceratodus forsteri. The sequence continues at coordinate 300,740,964 of CM028134.1, read as the reverse complement.
CCAAAATCCTCTCCCTCAACTACAAGTATTGAAATGCAGAATTCTTATGCAGCATTATTTACTAACTGGGGTAATTCAGAAATGGATATAGTGGACTCTGATTCTCAGAAGTCAGTGCCGGAAACTGGTGGTTTAACTGCAGAAGAATACAAGGGGGAAAAAAAGAAAAAAAGGAAAAAATAAAATAGTGCGGTTTTAGTCACTTCACGATCATGGTAGCACACAAATGGTGGTCTTTGAATACTTATAGTATTCTGAATAATATTAAATGTCAAGCACTGTTTCAGTTTATTCATGAGAACAAAATCTCAGTATGTTTTTGCAAGAAACATGGATGTTTTCATGCAAATTTCTACTTTTAAAAGGATTGGCCATGGGGACCATCGTATTGGTCTTTTGGAATGGATAATGCAGATGGAGTGGGCATTTTGTTTAATTCATTTATTTTCATTAGATAAATTGATAGATCTAATACCAGGAAGGGTACTGATTCTGGATGGAAAATGGGATACTTGGGACTGTAGATTTATTAACTTATATAACCTCAAACAAAATCAGAAAGAATTAATTGCATGAAACAATACAGCCATATTTAATCACATCAAGAATAATCCTTTGGGTTGGGATTTCAACTGTAGTTTGATAGAAAAAGGGCTCACCAATAAAATAATTTACTCTGATTCGCATTTATTAGAGGTAATAATTAAAACCTCAGGGCTCACTAATTGTTCGTAGTATAGGCTTTCTAGGCTTAGTTTTACCTACATGAAAGGAAAATATAAAACTACTATTGATTACTATTTTTTCAGCTGAAATCCCTTCTGGAAATTTTCATATAATACCAGTTGAATTTTCCGAGCCACTTATTATTACTTTATTCATTTGGTAATTTAACTTCAGTACCAAAACAATCACTTCAAAGGAAACTAAAAACCTCTATACTAGTTAACAGTTTTGTGAAATATTCAGTGTCACAACTTTTTAAAAGCAAGACTATCGGCTGCATTTTTATATACTGATATGGGAGAATGGTGGAGGAAACTAAAGCAAACTTAACTAGGTGGTTTAAGAAATATGGATCCGCTCAAAAAAACAATAATTTTTCTACATATCTAAGCTAAGACAGCAATTACAGTTTCTAATATCAAAGGCTAATACCTCCAGGTACAGACTACTCTGGCCAAATAGAATCTTAAATTCAAGATGAAACAAGTACAATGCCGATAGGGCAAGAACATTACAGGCCCTGTTCTCGAATAATACACAAAAATTAAAAATAGAAGACCCTTTCAAAATGTGTAAGAACTTAAGAAAACTACTCATATGGAATTTTTAGTATCAGAAGGTAAAGAGTGGTATCGAAGCGAGATTAATTCCATTATAGAATCTCATCATGAAACACTGAATCCTTCTTCTCCAATTAAGCTAGAACATGTCAGAACTTATCTAGATTCAATTAATTTTTTCCTTCTCAAACAAAAGATAAAACACTTAGATAGAACCCTTTTAGAATCAGATGTTGAAAATATAATACATAAATCTCAAAGATGGAGTTTCTCCAGGTATAGATGGTCTCCCTTATGCATTATATAAAACTTTAAAAAGAATTTTCAGTCTACTTATTTTTAGTTTTCAATACATTATGATGGGTACAGAAATGCCTTCTGAGTTTACTGTTGGCCTAATTATTCCGTTTATAAATCAGGGATAAAGGGACATAAGAAATTGGAGGCCCATAGCAATTTTAATTCAGATTATAAAATATTCACAATGTTATTAACTAACAGAATGAAAATTTCTGTAGAAAAATAATGTCACCTTTCAATATTGTAGTATTCCTAACAGAAGAAATACAATCAGCCCTTATGATTATTAGTGGGTTGTTGAGTATCTCTCATTACAAGGAAAAACTGGGTATCTGATATCTGCCAACCTGGAGAAGGCTTTTGATAGGGTAAATCACACTTACTTATTTCAGGTTTTGCAGTATTTTGGATTTCCACAAAGGATTGTCAATATTATTAAATCTTTATAAACCTCAGCTACAGTGTTTCCCTTTATCAAAGGAAGTTAACTAAAGGGTTTACACTAAAATCAGGAGTTTGTCTGGGATGTCCATTGAGCCCTCTGTTATATCTTTTATCATTAGAACCACATTCAATCTTTGACAGTAATACCAAAGTGGGTAGGAATTGGTAGAGATCATCCTAATTCTCATCTTCATATTCAAGCATATACAGATGATGTATGTATATTTTTCAATAATTATGAATCTCTGCAGATTTTCCTAGCAGAATTTAAATTATTTGCAGCAGTGTCTAATGCTAAAATTAAGCTACTCAAAACTAGGGTTTGATTATGGGGGCTGGATGTCATCAGGCATTTAGTATAACAATATTATATTATCTTCAGAACCCCTTAATATATTAGTATTTCTTTTGGCCCTCAAAACCTTCCTGAAAAAATTGGGACAATGCATTAGTTAAAATAGAACTTAAAGTTTCAAGATGGCAAAGTTATAAATTCTCCAAAGCTAAACGTATCCAAATCATCAAACACTTTATTATTCCCTGTTTGCAATATGTGGCTATGCTTTTCCCGCTTCCTACACAGTATGAGACCAGACATTATAGTAATTTTTTTTCAACTATTGTGGGGTAATAGATTAAATCCTGTAAAGAAATGTTTTACTTTATCTAAACATTACTAAAGGAGGAGGATCGATACCATACTTTTTTATTCCTTTTTTTACTCAATCTATAAAACAAATAATCCTGAGACCAGAGAGTAGAGAAGGTATTTGGGCTTCATTAGTACTAGGTCAGATACTTTAAAGCTTAGGTTAATCTAGCCCTAAATTAAATCCCCATACAGCACGCATAATTTCAATATATATTTAAACCAGCAATTCAAAAACTATACAAGTGGAAAATCACTAAACAAACCATTGTTTCTAATACAGTGAAAACCCTATACAAAGTGATTATGAATTCAATTTACCCTACTGAACCTAGTTTTAAAAAATTGTCCCACAAGACAAAACTCTTATATACTAGACCAGTTGAAAAATGATAGGATACCTGCCTTTATGTGAGAAACACAATGGTTGATAATGTATGGGAGATTAAACATAAGAGGCACAGCCAAATACAAGGCAAAAGAAGAAAGGAATTGTCCTTATCCAGATTGCATTAACTAAGAAGAAACTTATGGAACATTTTTTCTACACTGTTCTTATGTAACAAAATTATGGTATATGCTGCCAAAAGTGGGATTTGTCATGGCTGAAATGCATAAAACCGGCGCTCCTCGCCCATTTTACACAGACTCTGCAGCTTGTTTTACTGAAATTAAGAGAAACTCACAGCAGGGAAAAACACTTTTATCTTTTTTAAACACAAAAGGACTTACTTTCAACTCACAGAACAGCTTGTCACTTCCGCAATGCGCACAGCTCGTCACGCATAGTTCAAGAAGGAAAAAGTGAAAGTGCCGAACGATCGGGCAATCCTGTGTAGAAAGGGAGATTTTTTAACAGAAAGTGAGAGTAGGAAGCAAGAGAACTGTAGTTTGTCTTGTTTTTTATACACAGTTAGGTTTCTGTTAAATGGGTTGCATTATGTTGTTTTGTAGAATTTAGGGTGGTGACACAGTGTGCAGTACTAAAAGTTAGTGGCTCTGCAGTAAGAGTGTGAAAATGGCAGGCAGAATTTGCTTTTTAGATGATAGTTTATTTAAAATGGAGTGGTGCAATCAAGTAAATCAGGTTGTACAGTGTGGGATTACTAATGATATATTTAGTTATGGCTGTGGGTGCCACTTGTGTGTGTGTGTGTGTGTGTGTGTATGTGGCTGCTTAACTGCATTAGGCATGGAGTGATCTCACTGCTGGTGAGAAGGTTTTGAGGGCTGGAAAGTAGTTTAGGTGTGCGGTCGTACTGGAGGCGTGCGGTCGTTGGGAAATAATGCACGGTCATGTGATGCATTCTGTCCAATCATGTTACTGAAATTTCTATGATTTTACCACCCCATTTTATAAGTAATAGATATACCACTCTGAGGTGTGCGGTCGCGCTCTGATATACGCACGCCTTGGCGTCAACCGCCCAAGGCGTGTGTATATCAGAGCCACCGCACACCTCAGAGTGGTATATATCTTATAAAATGTCAAAATTGTTTTTGAGGGGTAAAGTGCAGTGCGGGTCGCGCCTGATATACGTGCGCATCGGTCATGTGATGCTCAGATCCAATGGAGCAACAACAATTTCCTACCCATTTTATAAATATATATATATATAGTGTGTGTGTGTATATATATATATATATATATGATATACACAGAGCAGGGTGTTGTCTTTGTTACAGGGCCAGGGATCAGAGACTGGGGTAGGGAAGGGAAGGGAAGAGAGACCACTGGATGTCAGGGACATCTCTTGCCCTAAGCAGGATGGCAATGGGGGGTGGGAGGGGTCACTAGGCACCAGAGATGTATCTCCTTTCAATGGAGACAGGGCACGGAGGATGGGGGGACACTGACCATCAGGGATTACTTTACTTTTACAGGGCCAGGGATCAGAGACTGGGGGGACAACTACATGCCAGGGATAAACTATTTCAAGGATAGCCTGGTGATTGGAGGGAGGTGGGACCACTGGGCACTGTGGATTTTATTTTCTTATAGAGGACCAGTGATCAGTGGGAGGGGGAACCATAGACCACAAGGGCACAGGTGTGCTTCCCCACCAGCCAACTTGGTTGTTATTTATTTATTTATTTAAATTGATAACTGGGAGAGGCGCACTGAGCCAAGACTCGATTGTAGGTATGACTTGAGGGAAGTGGTAAATGGAGTACAATACATACATAAGTGAGAAGCAAACAGAATTACAGTGGTAGCTGCAGATAGGTTACAATAAGCCTGGGTAAAAACAGAAATACACAATTACAACATTACAGTATTACATTGAGACAGGCAGGTTACAAGATGCCTGGGGAGATATTGGCCAGTACTAATAATGAATGTCAAGAATGTACAAACTTGAAATAAAAACTGAGAATCAAGTGCAAAGCATACTTCACAAGCTAGGTAATGGTAGAAGGATTTAACAAAATAGCTTAATTAAAGCGTAACATAAATAACTTAAATTAAAGCATAACATAATTATTTACAAAAACAGAAGGAAATAATAGGGGAATACACATGGTAGACACTGGGTGAGAAGCAAAAGGAGGAGTTGGAACATAAGCAGGCTAAGGAGTTTAGTGATATGACAGGAAAACTAGAAATTGCCAACATGTGACAGGGCAAAAGAAGGTTAGTCAGAAGGGTGGCAGGAGTGTGGGGGTGTGGGTACAGTACAGTGAACATTTATTGATTTTTAGTGAGGGTAGTGAATGGAGAGAAGAGGGAAGGGAATTCCATAGATGTGGGAAGAAGAAGGAGAAAGCAGCCATACCAGAGTTTGAGTGGGGGGGGGCAGAGCAAAACAGCAAGGATCACGTGAATGGAAGGAGTCAACTGTGAGGAGGAGGGAGATAACAGCAAACAGGGTAGGGGTGAAGCAATTTGAATCAGAATTTAGCACAGATGATAGAGGTGTGATGTCTTTGGTGACAGGATATGGAAGAAGGAGATTGTGAGGAGTAAAGGGAGCAATGGTGAGTCCTAAAGGGAAAGTTCACAGTGAAGTGACAGAAAGCATTGAAAAGAACATCCAGTCTTGAAAGGGTGGATGCTGAAGCAGACCCATAAACAACATCTGCATAATCGAATAGAGGAAGAATTGTTTTAGTAAGGAGTATCTGGTGAACTGGGAGGGAGAGGGCATCTTTGTTTCTATGGAGTGCACCAAGTTTAGGGTGGAGTTTTGAATGCATGTGGTTGACATGAGTTGAGAACTCAAGGTGGCTGTCAAGCCAGACAACTAGGTACTTATAGAATGGAACAGTATCCAGTTGGGTGCCATCGAGGGTATGGAAGGAGGGAGGGGGAGTGGTAAGGTTGGCTAGCTTTTGGTGGATACCGAAAAACATGGAAACAGTTTTGGTGGTATTAACCTTGCGCTTATTGGTTTGGAACCAGTTTAGGGCATGAGTAAAGTCAAATTGTAGCTGATCAGTCACCACAGGAACAGAAGGACCAGATATAAAGAGAATAGTGTCATCAGCATAAAGATGGATTTGGGAAGAGGAAGATACAGTAGGAATGTCATTTAGGAAGATGGAGAATAAGATTGGACCAAGTATGGAGCCTTGAAGAATGCCAGCTAGGATAGGAAGTGGTGGGGAGATTATGTCTCCAGCTTAGAAGCATTGGGAATGAACCATAAGGTAGAATCTAAACCATTTAGAATGTCCATGCATTGATTGCATTATTGTATGTTGTTCCTGTATTTACTTAGTCCTGTATATATTTTGTCCCTTGTAGTCATATACAGTATGCAATTGTCTATGCCCATCTTGTAAATGAGTTTTTCTCAACAATGTTTCATCTGGTTAAATAAATATTGATTGATTGATTTGACAGACAGAAGGGAGAGAGACCAATGAGTTTGAGTTTGGTGAGAAGGAGTGAGTGGGAGACAGAATCAAAAGCCTTGGCTAGGTCAATAAAAATAGCTGCAGTAAGGTGTCCTTGATTCATGCCAGTAAGAATGGCATCAGTAACCAGGAGAAGGGAAGAGACTGTGGAGTGGTTCTTTTGAAAACTAGCCTGGAAGGGAGAGAGGAAATTTGAGAAAGTGAGGAAAGCGGTCAGTCTAGTAAGGACAAGTGACTCCTGGAGCTTAGTAAGGCTGGGTAGGTCCCGCCTGTCTACGCTTACCCTCACCCACTATTGTCGATGCTCGACAATTTCCCGAGGTGCTAGCAGGCGAAAGCATTCCCTCAAAGAAATACGCCACAGCTCCTTGAGGCTAGTCCTCCTCCTCCTAATGCTGTCAGGCAATGTGCACCCAAACCCTGGCCCATTCTGCTTTAAAGCCATTAATCTGAGCAAGCCTTCGGGTGCCCTCTCATTCATATCAATCTACATCTGCAGCCTCCTTCCTAAAATGGATGCCCTATAGGCTTTCACCAGCCAGCACAGCCCTGACATCCTGGCAGTTGTCGAAACCTGGCTCATGCCATCAGTACCAGACCATGCAATCAGTCTTCCTGGCTACAACATCTTTAGGCTGGATCTCCTCTCCAAAAGAAGTGGGGGCTACACTTTCTACCTAAAAGACTCCGTACAGGGGCACCACATCATTACTTCACTCCAACCCACAACTGCTCAGATACTGCCAGTGAGAATCTTCCTCGGAGCCCAAAACAAAACTCTCACTGTTGCCACCATCTACATTCCTCCAAAGAACAGGGAACTGGTCTAACAGCTGTTCTTGACTTTGTAAAGTCATTCCCACCAGACACTGAATCCATCCTCTTAGGCGACATCAACATCAACTGGCCTGTGGCTGATGCTGGTGCACACAGGGATACCGTTGCTGCTGCCAACCTCACACAAATGGTTGACTCACCAACCAGGAAAAATTATAGGACTGGCACCAGCATACTCTTGGACTGGACCTTTACCAGTCACCCATCAAGGATATCTAGCACTAATGTCCTCCCTGACTCTCTCAGCGACCACTCCCCTGTTAGCTGCACCTGGTCAAATAAATTCATCAAACAACCACCAAAAACCATCACCAGCAGGGTTCTACCCAGTGGTCACCTTCCTCGACTCAAATCCCACCTCCTCCATCAAGACTGGTCCCCTATCTTCAATGCAACCAACGTAAACACTGCCCTTGACCACTTCATAAACATCTTCACTGTGGCCTGTGACACGTATGCTCCTATTAAGAAATGCAAAATCAGATCACTCAGTAATCCTTGGCTCACAGGTGACCATCTCAGGATGCTAAAAACAAGAGACCACCTATGGGAGCCGGCCCAGAAACTCTGGAAGGCAAAACGACATCCAAAATTACAAACGTGCCCGCAATAACTGCACCAAAACCATCCTGCAAATGAAGTCCACCCACTATAAGTATGCCCTCACAAACTCCTACTGCAATGGTCAGGAATTCTGGAAGAACATAAAGGAACTCACTGGGAATCCACCCCCCCCCCATCAATAGTCAACATCAATGGAATCACAACCCTCAACTCAAAAACCATTCTGGATACCTTTAAGAAAGCCTTTACCGACCTCAACACTGTCCTACCCCAGGACTACTTCAAAGATGGTGAAGCCCCTCTGTCCGCAATGAACACTACTCCCACCAGCTCCCCCCACTTCTACTCCAAAGCAGTCAAGGCTCACCAAGTATGCAAATATGTAACTAATGCCCCTGGTAAATCAAGATTCAGTAATGACTCCCTCGATCTCAAAATCCTGTCTCTCACTCTTGATGAAGTGCTTAGTCCTCTGACCAGAATTTTTTAACCTCTCCCTCAGCCTTAGCCAGTTCCCAGACAGACAGAAATCTGCCACTGAAACCCCAATCCATAAAAGTGGTGACAAAACTGCCCATGATAACTACAGACCTATCTCCCTACTACCCCCACTCTCCAAGGCACTAGAATGCATCATCTTGAACCAGCTCACAGACTACCTGGATACATACAACATCCTGTGCAAGTAACAACATGGGTTCTGCAAAAGTCACAGCACCTCCACAACCCTACTTGAATTCACTGATGCAATCCACAAAGCACTTGACTCCGGTGAACTACTAGGCTCAATCTACCTTGACTTAACTAAAGTTTTCGACACCGTTAATCACCGCCTCCTGCTTGTCCAGCTTCAAAACACTGGGCTGTCAACCAACTCCATTTGCTGGTTTAAGAGCTACCTTGAAGAATGGTCCCAAACAGTAAGAATCACTGATACACTCTCGGACCCTAGACCGGTCCGCTCGGGAGTCCCCCAGGGCTCTATTCTGGGACCCCTCTTCTTCAGCATATTCTTAAACTCACTACTGGACAGCTGCCCAGAACAAATAATTCTCTATGACGATGATGCTGTGATCCTCACCTCTGACTCTGATCCAATCCAATTAGAAAATAAACTTCAGCAGGCCTTCTCCTCCATCAAATCCTGGTTCCTAAATCATAAACTGCTTCTCAATCAGAAAAAAAAACCAGTCTATGGTGTTCTGCAGCCCCCACAACAAAAACAAACAACTCCACCTCTCCATTGCAACCAAACAAGGAGCCATCCTAGAGCAAACACAATCATTCGAGTACCTCAGCATCACCCTTGATCCCCACCCCTCATATGCTGTCCATATTAGCAATGTTGCAAAGTCTGCCAATGCGAGGTTAGGCATATTATTCCGGCACAGGAAACACCTAACTCCAGAAGCACTGTCAGTGGCCATCCAAAGCTCCATCATCAGCATCATAGACTATGGTCTTATCATATATGGGTCTGCAACTACCACTGCTCTCAAACGTATCACAACCTCCCTGAATAAGGCCTGTCATCTCATCACTGGCTCATATCGCCGTACCCAACATGTGACCTTTATTCCCAATCTGGATGGCTTCAACTGGACAAACACATAAAATACCAAACGTGCGTCACGGCCAAGAAAATTATAATGGGTCTTGCCCCACCTGGTGTCTGTGCCTTCCTTAAGCCTAGACATAGCAACGTCACTACAAAGAGATCTAATTCCCATCTACAACATATCCCACGATGTTGCACGACCCAAGGACAAAGATAATTCACCTATCAGGCATCCAACTGGCTCAACTCTCTTGGCAGCGACATAGCGACCGCTCCAACACTCGGCCTCTTCAAGTCCAAGCTGCATCTGTCACTGCTTGTATCCTGTGATTGCCCATCTTAACATTTCCACTATTCCAGCTGCAAATGCCCCAGCACTTACAATCAGTCTTTGCACCCCTAGCACCTTATCTGTCATATTCCCTTGACAAGGCCTCCTGGCTGCACTGTCTCCCGCCCTCGCCCACCTCCCCTCCGTATCTCCACTCCTGCACCCACCCCAACCACCTCCCATACTCCCCCTTACCCCCTGCACCTCCTTCTCCCCTCAATCTCCTACCATCACTTCCTCCACCACCCACCCCCATTCCCTTGTCTTGCTTATAGCTCAAGTCTTTGTACCGGTTATTACATGTCTGTAAGTCAATAACTATGTGTTTGTAACTAAAAATGATGACTGTTGCACATGCTGACATGGAACCTTTGTAAAAGAGCCTTGGCTCAAAGGTATTGTAATCCTAGATTGAAATAAATAAATAAAAAATTGGACAGTAGCTACCAGGTAAGAAACAGTCCCCACCTTTGAGGAGAGGGATCACTTTAGCTGCTTTCCAGGCCTGAGGAAAAGTACTAGTGGAAAAGAATAGGTTTAGTAGATGAACCAGGGGGTGAGAAATGGCAGGGGCTGAGATTTGCAGAAGGAGAGGGCCAAGCCCATCGGGACTGGATTCACAAGGATTCAGTGATTTATGGGCCTGAGACACCTCTTGAACACTGATTGGAGAGAGCTATTAATCTGGAGTAAGAGGAGAAGATGAAGCTGGGGGGGTTGGTGGGGTATTAAAAATAAGAGGGGTAGGCATGGGGAGGGAAGGCTGGTGGAGAAGGAGGGAGGGCACATGTAGTGAAAAATGTATTTAGGGTGGAGACAACAGTGAGAGGGTCAGCATCAAGTTTGCTGTCAATCAGGAGGGATAGAGAGGAAGAATTGGAGGGAGATTTTAGGAGTGAGGAGAGTGTTTGCCAAAATCTGTAAGTGGTGGTTATCTTTTCTTGTAATGTATGCCTAAAATAGTGGGATTTAGCATACCTAACAGCTTTAGTACAAGCATTTCCAGAATACAATAAATGGCTAGATCTTTGAGGTAAGATGACATTTTCTACAGAGCCCAAGCATGGTCACGAGTGTTACAAAGCTTTAAGATGTCAGCAGATATCCAAGGATGATGGAATTGTCTCAACCTGCAGTGACTTAAAGGAGCGTGAGAGTCCCAGATATTATTGAATATGTGACTGAAAAGTGATAGAGCAATGTCTGTGTCCCTAGAAGAGTAGAAGGGGGCCCAGTCAGAGGAAGCAAGGTCATGAAGGAGATTAGAGAGGTTAAGGGAGAGCAAGTAACAAATCCAACAGTATGTTGGGGGAGAGCAGGGAAGGTGTAATTTGCAAGTACAGAAAGTCATAAAATGGTCACTGAATATGTTAGGGAGTGAATCAGAAGAAGAGATCCAATGAGGGTGAGAGGACAAGATCCAGTCTAGGAGGGTACGGTTGTGAGAGTGAGGGTTAGGTCTTGTGGGTTGAAGGTTTAAGAATTCAGTGTTTTGCGTGGTGGATTTAAGGGCAACAGAAGCCTAGTACAGGTTGAAATTGCATAGTAGAATGAGGTCACCAGAGCTAGCAGCAGATGATAGAGAAGAGATGGTGGTAACCACAGAGGAAGGGTCAGTTTTAGGGGAGAAGTACATTACCCCTCTGTAAATGGAGAAAGAGGAAGGGGGTAGTAACTTAATGAGGGGGAGTTCATGGTCCTTTGGGACAGCTTCACTGATGATGGGAGAGACCGGCAAGTTATGGTAATAGTAAATAGCTATGCCACAACCATGCTTTGATCAATCTTGTTGAAGAATGTAGTAACCTGTTATGACAAGTAAGGAATGAGATATTCTGACTGATAGCTAGGATTCAGTGATGCATATAATGTCAGAGGAGCGTTGAGACACCCAACCTCTTAAAAATCAATTTTGGTAAGTAGACTTCTAGCATTGAGATGGTAAATAGAAAGACCTTTTGCCAGTGAGAGAGGTATTTGGGTAGGAGCAGGGTTTAGTTTTATGTCACCAGCAAGTAGCAGAAGTAAATGGAGGAGGAGGAGGAGTTTGTAACCAGATTTACATGTTTGTTTTTAACTATGGGGAGAGCTTTTGTGGGTAGAGGAGTGGAAGACATGGAGCCTGTGGATGAGTTTGAACTTCTGTAATGAAGAAGGGGAGGTGAACACTACCTTTTAGAGGGAGAGGGGGAACGGTGGTAGGGGGTTATGTGTAATTGGAAGAGAGAGAGGGCTATGAGTGGAAAAAGATGTTATATGGTCATGTAAGGCTTAGAAAGGAAAGCATAGTGAGGGAGTTGCACAAGGCATAGAGGTTAAAAATGAGGGAAGAAGGTGAGAGTGGTAATTTGAAGGGGGAAGGGATAGCAATGGAGGTAGGAGTGAACAGAAGATGCAAGAATAGTATGTTAGGCATTTTGCAGTGGGCAGGTGGTAAATAGAGGAGAAGGGAGAGATTGGATATGAAAAAGGAGGAGAGATAAAAGAATTATCAAAGACATTATTGAAAAATAAGGGGAATCTGAGCAGAATAAAGGACAGATAGGTTAACAATGCCCCAAGTGGCTGAAACCTATAGGGAACAAAAGATAAAGTGAGGAGATAGTTTTGCAGAGGACTGTGACTAACAGGTAACTGCAGAGTAGTACTCAAGTAGCAGTTGTGTAAGGATGAAAGTCAGGGCTGCTGAGATGGCCAAAAGGAATAACACAGAAACATAGTCTTTGATGGCAGATAAGGACTGCTTGGCCCACCTAGTTTGTCCATTTCCCTACCTACAGGATAAGCTGCAGATCCTAGTTAACCAACAGCCTATTTCTTCCTACCCCCCCATAAGAATTGACATATGTCTTCCCATGCATTCTTGAATTTTCCCACAGTTTTGGACCCTGCAACCTCCTCAGGAAGGCTGTTCCATGCATCCACCACCCTCTCTGTGAAAAAATACTTCCTCACATTGCCCCTGAGCCATCCCACCTCTATCTTCAAATTGTGTCCCCTTGTTCTTGTACATCTATTTTTCTGAAAGATGCTACCCTTTTGGACTTTGTTGATTCCACTGAGGTACTTAAAAGTTTCTATCATGTCCCCCCCACCTCCTTTCCTCAAGGGTATACCTATTAAGCTCCTTTAGTCTCTCCTCATATGGCTTCTCTTGCGGACCCTGTACCATTTTAGTTGCCCTCCTCTGGACTGCCTCCATCCTGTCTACATCCTTGCAGAGATGGGGTTTCCAGAACTGGACACAGTACTCCAGATGGGGTCTCACCAACTGTCTGTACAGAGGGATAACAACTTCCTGTTTTCTGCTGGCGATGCCTCTTCCCATACATCCCAGTATCCCCCAAGCCCTCCCTACTGCCTTCTCACATTTCTTGCCAACCTTAAGATCATCTGATATGATTACCCTCGGTGGGGGTTGTTGTTACTACCTCCCCCCACTGTGTAATTTTCCCGAGAGTTTTTGTTTCCAAGGTGCATTATTTTGCACTTCTTTGCATTGAATCCAAGCTGCCATACTTCTGATCATTCTTCCAACCTTGCCAAGTCCCTTCTCATCCTTTCCATGCATCCTTGTGTATCAACCCTATTGCAGATCTTTGTGTCATCTGCAAAGAGACATACTTTTCCTTCCAGTCCCTCTGCAATGTCACTTATAAAGACATTAAAAGGACTGAACCCAGTACTGAACCCTGTGGTACCCCACTAGTAACCCCCCTTTCTTCAGAGTGGACTCCATTTACAATTACCTTCTGTGTCTTGTTGTCCAGCCAATGTTTTACTCAGGCTACTACCCTAGGACCCACGCCCAGGCTGGTTAATTTGTTTATTAGTCTTTTTTGTAGGACTGTGTCAAATGCCTTGTTAAAGTCTAGGTAGGCCATGTCCACAGCCCCTCCCTGGTCTACTACTTTGATCACCCAGTCAAAGAAATCAATTACATTCATTTGACATGACCTTCCTGCTGTGAACCCATGCTGCCTTGGATCCTGTGCTCCACGAGCCATAACCTTGATTTGGTGCAAGTGTAGTAGGTCCCAGGTTCAAGACCACCCAGTGATGATATAGCGAAAAAAGCAATTAAGGTGTTGGTCATGGGGGTTGAAGGAAGGGTGAGGAACTCCAGTATAATCTGGACAAGTTAAAATAGGGAGAATTAGTATAGTAACACTGATGAGGGAGAGCAACATTGCCCTCTACAGAACAATTTGAGAAGAGAGATAATGAAAATAATATTGACTGGTGAAAGTGAAGTGAAGCGGGGTAAAGGAGCAACAGTGCCCCCAACATGGTCAACAGTATAGTGGGAAGAGTAAGTGAAAAGATGGGGAAACAGTGGGCAGCAGGCAAGTGTAATGTGCAGTGGAGCTGTAGCAGCAGTTGGAGACCAAACAGAATAACCTGATAATGGCAAAACGTGGTTTTATGTGACAACATCTCCCTATAACAGTAATGCCCACACAGGGTAGGTGAGGCTGCCACCTCGTAAGCAGCAGCAGGACACCTCCAAACAGCACTGTCGTACCTGCGATCATTACTGCAGGCTCCATGCGGTGTCTTGGGCTGAGGGAGAGGCACCACAGTGCACTCGGTATGGCCTGTAAAACAACAGAGCACAACAGAGTTACCAACTGCCTGGATGGAACACTACCTGCTACTGGGACAGACAGGGTTAGTGAGTGGGAAACCCTAGAGGGGGTTAAGGTATTTTGGCTGCAATAACTCTGGCAACTAGGGCTGCCCAGAGTAAGACAAGGCTTTGTTCTGCGATATTTGTGCTGCGCAGCATGATCATGCTCACCTCTTTTGCACAGCTCAAACACACTGAATATTGGGCTGGTGGTTATTCCTGTCCCCACATCTCCCTTTGCCAGCCTGCATGCATTGTGTTTTGTGCACACACTAACCCTGTCAGTGCACACAACTGCCCCTTTTGAGTTGCACTTCAATCAATCAATCAATCAATCAATCAATCAAGTTCATCGGAGAGCAAGTTGAGAAGAATATTATCTTTTACAATTGCATCCAGTTCATAAACAGACAGTTATAAAACATAATGAAAAATAAAAGTATATGGGATACATACAGTAATAAAAAATATAGTACATACAATACATATTGCACATAAATGTCTACAATTGCACAAAAAGCATCATATCGTCAAAAGCATTCACATTGCTTATGTACAACACCCATGATGTTTATCTTAAACCCAGAAAAAGGTACTAGTACTTGTATTTTTGGCCTTTTCTTTAGGTCCTCCCAGGTCCGTGGAACTGAAGCTGACAAGAAGAAATCTCCCATCTTAGGCTGTGATCTAGTGGTGGTGAATTTCTTTACAACACTCGATCTTAAGGTGTATTTCTTTGCATGTTCCATGTGCAACAGATTTAGAAGAAAGGAAGGAAGTTTTACCAATACAAAGTTATAGACAAAAATGTACCAGTGATATAAACTTCTCTGGTCAAGAGGACCTCAATCCACTTGTAAGTATAAACAACAATGATGGGTATTCCATGGCAACCCTGTAATAAAGCGTAAAGAACTGTGGTATAACAGGTCCAGTGCCTCTAAAACTGATTTAGTAGTATTACAATATATGATATCCCCCTAGTCTATCATTGACATAAACAATGAATTGACTAACATTTTTCTAATTGAATAACTGAATAAAGATCTATTTTTATAGAAAAATGTCAACAAGCATTTTAATTTTGAAGAAATATTGTCAAAATGAAATTTAAATGTTAAATGAGTATCTAAAATCATCCTAGTGGTGCTGGAGGTTGAGGGGCTGGTCGCTACAGCTCGTGCCATGCTGTGGACCTGGATTTGGGAATGAGCCCGGATTGCTGGAGGTCTGCAAGGGCAAGAGAGAATCAAGCACCCAGAGGACTGCTCTCCTCTCTCGTGGGGGGGAAGCCTGTCATCCCACTTGTTGACTGCCCTCTGGTGGTAGCTGTAGGACAGTATGAGTCTGAAGACACATACCAACATCCTTACATCAGTAGGGGTGGGGGACACCCCCAGGTCCTGGATTTGTGTTGTGGGGGGGGGCTGATGCTCTTCTCCCTGGCCCTGCTGTGGCAAACTACTGGGGGCAGGCGGAGCATGGATGCTTGAGGCCGGAGAATAGGTCCCTCTGAGGGAGGGCCATAGTTGCTCACCAGGCTTCAGGGAGCAAAAACAAAATATAGAAAAAAAATTAGTATCTAACACCAGACCAAGGTATTTATCAGTGTGAGTTCTGATTATTTGGAAACCAGTTAATGACTATCATTTTAAATTAAATGCATCTGTGTTTTTTTTTAAATCATCCATTGTGTCTTTTATGTTTAATAACAGTCTTAGCTCAGGTAGAACAATCTGAATTGTATTGAAATCTTTTTGAATTTGTGAAACTGCAGTGTTAATCTCTTTATGAGTAGTATACAGTATTGTATTGTCTGCATATAAAAATGAGTTGGTCAGATTGGAGCATTGATTAGGAAGTTCATTAATGTATACCTAAAACAAAAGGGGCTCTAAAACTGAGCCTTGGGGTACCCTCAAATTGTAAACAATGGTTCAGAATAAGTAGTATCTACTTTTACATAATGTTGCCACTGCATCAGGAAGGATTGAAACCATAATAATGATTAATAACCCATTCCTATTTTCTTTAGTTTAACAGAATGACAAAATCAATGGTATTGAAGGCTTTTGATAAATCTAAAAAAAAATATTTGGTGTACTGTTTCCTTTATCAAAAGAAATAAAAATATCACTGACAACTCTAGAAATAACGTGTGACATATCATGGCCCTTTCTGAAACCCACCTAATGTTTAAGCCAGTATATCAAACTTAGTAAAGTATGAAATAAGTTGTCTGTACATAATTATTTCAAAGATCTTTGCTACTGGAGTCAAAATAGAAATTGGCCGATAACAAATTGGATCTGAAGGCTCTCCACCTTTAAATACTGGTACAATAGATATGTTTTTCCAGTCTTCTGGTAGATAAGAGCTGTTAATTGATAAATTTTACAAATATGCAAGATGATAAGCCAGAACATGCAAGGCCAATTTGGTAAAATATTGGATCAATGTTATCATGACCACCACTCTTTTTACAGCACAAATTAGATAGTTCTTTATGTACCTCATCCACACTTATTTTTTGAACTACAAACAGAGGATAGCTGGTGTGAATTAAGAAATCTGAATCCAATGTAACTGTTGGTAAATTAGGGTTCTCCTTTTCACATGCCATACTTGCATCAGCTAAAAAAGTGTAAAATGTTTTCACCTGCTCTAAGGTATCATTTATAATTAAACCATTATGTATCAAGGTACTAGGCAAAGTATTACTGGACTTTTTCCCTTTAATGTTATTAATGCCTGATCAAACTTTTCTTGGGTTACCTATATTAGTTATAAATTGGTCTGAATAATAACTAGATTTTGCTAATCTAATTTTCCAGAGTGCACCTGTTTCTAATTATTCTGTAAGCCGTCATAGCTTTATCCACTTTAGTCCTCTTTGCCAATTTCCAAGTGTGGTCATTTTCTTTAATTACATTTTTTTAGATATTTGTTGATCCATGGGGCAATTTTAGTTCTAATTCTTTTCTGAACTATAGGGCATGTTTAGTGATAACTTCTAATAAAGAAAATTTAAAGAATACCAAGGCGGAGTCTAAGTCAGGACAATTATACATTAACAAACAATCCATTTCATTTAAATTGTGTAAAAAATGCTTGGTCATTAAATGATTTAAAGTTTCGGAAGCACGTAGGGAAGTCGACTCTGCCACAATGACTCCGCTAAGGAGCAGTACAGAATGCTGACAGCCGCCACAGAGATGTGGGAGCCACAGCGACACCCCCAAGAGCATCAGCAGCTGCGCTGACAGAGCTCAAAAGTGTCTGTCAGTCCCATGGACACCAGCTCAGTGACCCCGCGGGGAGATTGGAGACTAGATACATCGAAAGTGTTAAAGGAAACAGACTGCTGGTGGTGGGGAGCTACACATATCAGTGGGAGAGGAGCCATGGGAAGACGACCAACTGGCAGTGCTGCAACTATGTGGCAACCCTGAGCAAGGGCCAGGTGGTCACCATCGCAGAGGGTGACACTACCATCTCAGGCACCCACAACCATGTACCAGATTCAGCCTTGGTGGGTGTCCGGATGGTCCATGCTGCAGTAAAGAGGCAGGCGAGGGACACAAACGAGACATCCCAACAGATTGTCATCACCTGCTACTCAGGTGTGAATGAGACCATGGGGGCAGCCTACCTCCGGTACCCCTCCTGAAACAAGCAGCCCAATGCATGCAGTGCAGTGCCCGACAGGCACCAGTGGACCCCCCAGACATTGATGGAGCTGGCAATACTGGAGGAGTTCCTCATGGTGGAAAGGGGGGAGCCCTTCCAGCTGTACAACTTGGGGGGCACCAGTGACCATAGGTTCCTGCTCTACAGCACCTCCGGGAACATGGAGTACCTGGCCCGCTGCTGTACCTGGCTTGGTGATGGCACATTCACGTGTTGCCTATGCCTCTTCCAGCAACTGTACACCCTGCATGGGGTTGACGGCACCATGGTCCTGTCCACCGTGCATTTGCTGATGACCAAGAAGACTGTAGCTGCCTACACATCGATGTTCACTAAGGTGGCAGAGCTCTGTCCTGCAGCGGCCCACAGAATATGCTGATCGACTTTGAGATGTCTGCCTACAGAGCACTGCGGACAGTATTCCCACAGTTGGAGTTGCATGGCTGCTTTTTCCACCTATGCCAGTGTGTGTGGTGACACATACAGCAGATGGCTGAGCTAGCCCATCTGTACAGGGATGATGATGTCTGTGCCATGCACCTCTGCATGCTGCCTGCACTGGCCTTTGTGCCCTTTGCTGATGTTGTGGCCACTTATGAAGAGCTCCGCAGCTGGTCCTATTTCACAGAGCATGAGGAGACCCTGGTGCCAGTCCTCGATTATTTCGAGGACACATGGTTGGATCATACTGTCTGCAGTAGCCACCACCGTAAGCCACTGTTCCTCATCCCAGTGTGGAACTGCTATGCATCTGTCTCTGAGGGGATGCCCTGCATGAACAACTCAATTGAGGGCTGGCACAGAAACTTCAGTGTCCTCCTTGGAGCAGTGCACCCCACCCTATGGCATTTCCTGGAGGTCCTGCAGGGGAAGCAGCAGCTTACTGAGGTGAAGAGGCAACAGGAGGTGTTCTAGCAGCCTGTGGGTGTGGTCCTGTAGGCACTGGAGGGAATGCGCCCACTGTGTCACTGACTTCATTGCCCAGTACAGCACCTGCAGCTGCAGAGACTGCCTAATAGGGCTGGCGCTCAACATCAGCCTCCAAGTCTGACCACTGGGGTGGGGGATGGGGTCCACTGGCACTGCCAGTCTATGCACCACCTCCTAGCTGGCACCTGCCCTAACATCAGCACCATCCCATGGCACCCTATCCCTGCCTGTGGCGGGGGTATTGGCAATGCCAGTGCCATGTGTCATCAGGGGTCTGTGTTCTGTGCCATGTGGCATGCCTGCTATTTGCCTGCCATGCTGTGCCACCATGCATTCAGCCATGACACCACCGGGCATCGTTCTGTCTACAGGCGGTGCAGTGTATACCCTGCTATGCTGTGCACCTGCCAACACTGTTGCATTGCCCTGTAGACTGCTGTGCTTCCTGTTGCTGTCCGCCTGCCTCCATGTGTGTCAGTGTACTCATCATTGGGGACCGGGCACCAGGGGATGTCGCTCGCTGTGGTGGGGTGCTCCTGATAGCAGCAGTCTGTGGTGCTCTGTACTGTGGCCCCTCATGTTAGTTGCTGTCATGGTGTCTCCATCATGTGCTGTCTGTGGCCCATCTGTCGGTCTCCTCTGCGTTGGGGCAGTATATCGCATTCTCATGGTGTCACTGTGGGGGATGTTGGTTGACTGGGTGGTTGGCGCTGTTCTGTGGTGCTTCCAGAGTTTCGTATGACAGATGTCTGTACAGAAGAATGAGTCTTAGTACAATGTATTATACATTCGATGATAACAGTGATCGCTCATATCTGGATCAAAAACTGTTGTCCCGGATTTTCCCCTTTCCCCCACAAAAGACACAGACCACCGTATGCTGTTGTGCTCAGCTTGGCAATCAATTTATTATATATACCATGATTCCATTTCCATCTCATTTCTTTATTCTTATATTTTCACCATTGCATTTTATTGCATCCATATATCCATTTTTGATCCCCCCCAGGTGAAAACCTGGGTGCCTTCTTCTCCTCTTTTCCTATTAGGTAACGTGAGAACCAAGACTGCTTTTTCTCCTTCAGCTTCTCCTTCTTTCCATCCTTTTCCTTTTTCTTCCCCCCTCCTCTCCCCCCTTTTTTCCCTTCTCTGCCATCCACCTTTGGCAGTCCAATCCCGTCCTACCAGACAAATTCTGTCATCCACATTTGACAGACCATACACACAGTCCCTTTTTGACTGTCTTCCCCTCATACTCATAGTCCCTTATTGACTGTCTTCCCCACATGTTCCATAGTTAATGGGGTGGGTGGGAAGGATCAAAACTTCAGCAAAAAGTGGCTGAACCACACCTGTGCTGTCCATTATGTACCTCCTTTAGCCCCTCCCCTTCCTGTTGCCTGCCCATTGTTCTGTCCTCTTGCTCCTTCCTTTCTCTTCTCCCCTTCCCTCTCAGCACACCATCTTCATGTAAGGGGAAGGGGTGCACCAGGACAACTTGGTCTGCCCCTTAAAGGGCAAACTCCATTGTCCTGGATTTTCCCCTTTTCCCCCCCACAAAAGACACAGACCACTGTATGTTGTGCTCAAATTGGCAATCAATTTATTATATATATACCATGATTCCATTTCCATCTCATTTCTTTATTCTTATATTTTCACCATTGCATTTTATTGCATCCATATATCCATTTTTGATCCTCGCCCCCCCCCCCAGGTGAAAACCTGGGTGCCTTCTTCTCCTCTTTTCCTATTAGGTGATGGTGAGAACCGAGACCACTTTTCTCCTTCAGCTTCTCCTTCTTTCCATCCTCTTCCTTTTTCTTTCCCCCTCCCCTCCTCCCCCCCTTTTTCCATTAGCCAGTCTCCAGCTTGCATTGGATAGCTGGCTTTCCCCTCAAAACTGGCTAGGGAACTTCCCCTTTTCTCTCCCCTTTTTTTTTATATTGTACCATTTGCATGTCTTCTTCAAGCCTCTACAAAGCCCATCATTTCTGTATTAAATATACCTATGGCTAGATCTGACACATGCACTCCATCTGACCTGTAAAAATCTTCTTTCCACTCCTTCACCCCCGCCGTATTACTTCCCCTCCCGTATTCTTTATCAATGTTCCTACTCTCCTATTCATTTTTCTCCTAGCCCTGTCTAAAGCTCTATGACTCTGCTCATGTCCCCAGACCCTTTTCAGGATTATGTCTGACCAGGCGAGGCATACCCCTGGCCACCATTGTTGGATTTTCCCTAAATCCCTGTTTACCTGCATATATGTGTCCACCCATGGTTTCCCTCAATGTCATTGCCCCCTAGACATAAGATAATTAGGTCTGGAACTGGCCACAGCTCTTTCATCTCTCTTAGTGTAGGAAGTAGTTGTGTCCATCTCATCCCTTGGATGCCACGCCAAACTAACCTACATTGTCTCACATCCTGGTATAACTGTATTCCCCCAGGCTTTTTTTCTGCTCATTTTTCTGCCCAATAAACATATGAGTGACCAAAGAGCTATACTTCCTTGATCGTCCCTTATCCTATGGAAATTAAGCAGAATATAATATTTAAAGCATGTCTTTTGTTCACATACATATTCCCCTTTTTCTTGGCCTCTCCTTTGGTCTTGTACCTGAAACAGAAACAGATGACATGTTAGTCTCCATACTGCAATGCCCGAATATACCTTTTGTAACTGGCAGACTGCCAGCGCCCTTTTTCTAATATCTTGGTCACTGTCTCCCCTGCAGCTACCCACTGTGATGCAGCTCCTATCCGAAAAGAGTGGGAGGAGTAATTACCTGGATCCTCCCCCAGAAATTGCATGCCTTTCTTAAGCATGGCTGTAACCTGGTAACTGGTGACTCTTTTTCCATCTCCACGAATAAATAAACTCCCTGTTCTATATCCCCGCTCTGCGGTGTAAGCCCACAAAGCTTTTACTGGGCACACTGAGTCTTCCTTTTGAGACTTCAGGGTCACCGTGCAACCTGTCCCCCTTTGATCTGTCTTTGATTTCTTTATTAGTATGTGTATGTCCTTCATCCCCCAGCTTATATCTTCCCATTCCAGACCCCCTTCTCCCTCTTTTTTGCCATGCCCCACCGCTTCACTCATTCTCAGGGCCCCTGCAAACATTAGCAAGTAAATTGTGTGAAACAACCGTGCCTCGTCTTTTGATCTGCAGACCACCGGCAATGGCCCTTTTAATTTTGCCAGCCAATGTTCTCCTTTGGGTCATCTACTATCCGCAGGTCTTTGCTTCAGTCTTCCCCTTCCTTGCATCATTCTTCTGATCAACATGGACTTTGTTGGGTCCCCCCATTTCTTAAGGCTGCAGATTAAGTTAATTCCCTCTAGGTACACCCCCATCGTGTTGTGAGCTGTGCCTCTCTCCCACTGATCTACTGTAAACTTCCCTAACTGTTCCTTTGTGATTGGCCCACTTACGTCCATGTGGTGCATTGCCCTTAATATTTGGAACACCCGCCATGCCACTTCGTAGGCCCTCAAAGTCTGTGGTGCTCATGAGCTGCGAAACAGCAGTTCTGCTCCCTCTCGCCAATGTCCCAGATGTTCGTTGGTACTGGTGTTTTCTGATCCTCTGCTGTTGGTGTCAGCATCTGGAAACGGTCAAGCTGCAGACAGGAAAGGCTGTCAGCTAGGATGTTTTGTACCTCTTCTATGTGTTTTGCCCTGAATGACATGTTCAATTGCAGGGCCCTTAAAACTAGCTGTCTCAGCACCCCCAGGACCATGTTTGATTTGGCTCCCCTGTTATTTAAAACGTCCACCACTGCCTTGTTGTCACACCAAAATGCGACCTTCTGGTTACGCAATTCCTCTCCCCACACCAGGGTACAAGTCCATATGGGCTTGATTTCCAGCAGTGTGATATCCTTTACTTTCCCATATCTCACCCAGTTTGCTCTCCATGGTTCTGCAAACCATTTTCCTTTCAAATAGCCTCCCATACCCAGCCCCCTTGCTGCATCAGTGTAAAGCTCCACATCCGTGTTATATACCCACTCATCTTGCCAAAAGGAACAGCCATTGTAAGTATTGAGGAATGTCTCCCATACCGTGAAATCTTCTTTTACTCCCTTTGTTATATATACCCAGTGGTGTGGTTTTGATACTCCCGCTGTTGCCCTTGCCAGTCGCTTTGTGAAGGCTCTACCCAGCCTGATTGCTCTGCATGCAAAGTTCAAATGTTCCATGACCTGTTACACCTGTTTTAACTGCACCCTTCTCCTCCCCGTGACCCCTCTAATCAGCTCCTTCATTTTCACTACTTTGTTATCTGGCAACCTAAAAAGTTCATTCTGGGCATCTATTTCTATGCCTAAGAATTCTAAAACCATACTGGGCCCTTCTGTTTTATCCGGAGCCAGTGGGACCCCTAACTTTCTGCACAACTCTTGAAAGTTGGCTAGCATTTTTTCTGTTTCACTCTTCCTGGGAAATCATCCAGGTAGTATATTATCGCTTTATACCCACTCTGCTCCTGAAATATCCACTATAAACAGGTGCTAAATGCCTCAAATGTCGCACATGCTATGGAGCACCCCATGGGCATTGCCTTTGTCAAAATAATATTGTTCCCCAATCTTAAAGCTCGGTAGGTCCCAATCTTCCCTCCAAACTGGAAGTAATCTGAATGCGGATTCTATGCCTGTTTTTGCAATCCAGGCATCCTTCGTTGCCCAGATGATTTGCACCGCCTCTTCTAATGTGGCATAGCTCACCTTACTATGTTCCTCACTTATGAAATCGTTCACTGAGTACCCTTCTGGAAATGACAGGTGGTGAATCACTCTGTATTCCCTCTGTTGTTTTGGGGAACTAACACCAATGGAGATATTCTCATGTTCTGCAGTGGAGTTTTTTTGTATGGTCCTTCTACCCTACCTGGCACATTTTCTTTTTCTACTTTTCTTCTTAAGATGTCCTCTTTTCCCGTTACTGAACCCAAATTATTTGCCTCTCTTACTTGCCTCGTTCCTTCGCATTTAAACCGGAAAGCCTTCTCAAACCCTGTCCTAAGTGATTCCGCCACCTCTCTATTGGGATATTTCCTTAGCCAATTTTTCCACACTTCCGTCTTAATGGGTGTTCTTGCTGCTTGGAACTGATCCCTTGTCTCCTCCCCCTCCTTTCTAGTATACCCCCCTTTTTTGTCCCTTTCTGATTCCCTGTATTTAGTAATTCTGGCTTCTTCTGCCTGCATGCCCTCTACCCCTTACTTTAAGTCTGCCCCCTATATCCCTGTCCCTCCCGAAAAAACTGTTTGCCTGTGCCTTGCCCTCCTGTCCCTTGTGTCCCTTGCGCCCATGTTGTTCTGCATCTGCTCGCTGGGTGAGACCACCCACATTTTGAACAGGCATGCCAAAAACGGCATAGAGGCCAAGAGCAGAAAGCCCTATTGTAAGCCCAACAACACCTCTGAGGTGCCCCTCCCCTTTTTCCCATCTCCCCTTCCGGTGTGGACTGATAGTTACATAATCTGTCCACAGATCCAACTGTTTTGTATACCATCTTACATCCCCGTAGGTCGCCATCCTTGCCTGAAGAATTCGTCATAATATATCCAGCCTACCCCACCTTTCGCCTTTGCTCGTCTTATTATCAGGGAATACGTGATCAATGGTATGCCCAGTTCAGGTTTCTTTTCCAGTAGGTATGCCCAGTTCAGGTTTCTTTTCTAGTACTATAACTGAGTATGTAGCAAAACCTACAAACCATCCATCCCATGTCTTTCCTTTGGTAAATTTATCCTCCTCTTTCTTGCCCAACAAAACCACTGCTGCCGCCATCTCACACTTCCCTATGTTCTCAGTTTCCTCATATTTTGCTGCTGCCTCTCGGCTCCTAAAGCAAATATGTTCACCTACTCGCCTTCCAAATCTTCTCTTTCGTGGCCAATGGTACGTGTTCCCCTACTTGCATTCCCGGGCTTCCTATCTCCCTTGTTCCTTTTTCTTCCTATTCCAACCCTTTCTCATCCCCTTCCGCTGCTGCTGAATCTGGCCTAATCTCTGCCGGCACAGATTCCATTTCACTCAACCCCCTGACCCGAGTGCTGCAATAATTTGACCTATTTATTCTTTTATGCTTTCTTCTACCACCCCAGCTACTTTATCTGTAGCCTTGTCAGTTTCTTGCGGCCTGTTGGACTCGGCATACCCTGAGTTGTCTGGTTGTACTATTGGCTGTGGGAGGGCTGGTGTGCTCGGGGGATCCTGTCTGGGTTTCACTGGGGGAACCGCCACCTGGTCTTGGGGAGGTACTGATGGGGCAGAGACCCGGGGCTGCAATGGTACTGGGCTGGCTACTCTGGAAGATACCCCCTTCTGGGACTGCAACCCGGTAGGGCTGCTTGGTCTCCCTGCTGGCCTCTTCCCATCGCCCCCTTTTCCCTTTCTCACTTTCTGTTTCTCCCCAGATCTCCCTGGCTCCCCTCCTTCCACCATCTTCCACAATCTATTGGCCTTCTCCACGAGCTCCACTATTTCTTTGTAGGCATCTTCCTTAGATAGCTTGCTCTTCCTCTTGCCATGTCTTTGTATTGGTCTGTGGAAACTGTAGAGACACTGGCCAAAACTGAGAAATAGAAAATCTCATTAATCACTTAACCTGAAATAACCCTGCATATATATATATATATATATATATATATATATATACATATTTTTGCATATCTGTGGGGATCGTTCCCTGTAGCCTACTAGGGTTTACGTGCCCCCTGTGGCTTTCTAGGCCTCCCCACTCTCTCTTCCTGCATCCCAAAATCTCTGCTCTCTGCCAGCCTCCTTTGGGCCTTGCTACACCCTCTTCCCAACTCCTGTGGTTGCCTGGCCTACTATCCCCATTCTCCTGGGTGCCACTGGTCTCCCCACATGGCCCTCTAGGCCTCCACGCTTTGCCCCCCAATGCATTAGTGACTGGGCCAAATCACCAGTCCTTTTCTTGTTCTCTCTCCCTCTGTCACCTTCTCCCCTCTCACTCTCTTCCTGAGGCACTGCTCATCTGTAGCCTCCACCCCCCTGCTGTGTGGCTACCCCCATTTGGTCCTTGCACCTATGCCTGCTGTCTGCTTCTTCCTAGTCTCCAACTGCAGGCGTGGCATCAGTCTCCCTGTGCCTCCTACCTGAAGGCTTCCACTGAGCCCCTCTACTCCCCCATTTGTCCTCCCATTCTCCTTTTTGTCCTTGCTCTGGGGTGTGTGATGTCATGCCATGTGGCTGCCCAATCTGGCTTGGCACGTCCCCTCCCTTTCTTCCATTGAACATAGCCCAAACACTTTTAGCATAAAAAACAGCCCACTGGCATCTGAGGGGCACCACCTGGCCCCCACACCCCTTCCTTGTACCCTGTTCTTCTCGAGGGCCTCACCCCATGGCATGTGATGTCATGCCACGTGGCCGATTGTGATGGCTGCACTATCCTTCTCCTCCAGGCTGTCACTATGTGCCCGATGCCCTTTGTGGCCTAAATTTTGACCCACTGGCTTCCGAGGACTACTACCTGATCCCCCCACCCTTCCCCTGTGGCCTGACTATCTCATGGGCCTCCCTTCCCATGGTGTATGACATCATGTCACGTGGCCTAGTGTGTTGGCTCCCCCTATGAGCCCCCCCTACTCTCTCCATGAGCCAGCGCTTGTGCTGCCTCGTCTAACTGTCCCTCCCAATCTCTTTCTTTCCCCAAAAACACATTCTGGGTCCAATTCGCCTCTCCCAGCCTGCCACTGGCCAGAGTGCCATCCAAAGGAGCTTGTCCAGCCCCATACACTCCAAAACTTGTTCTCCCAAACCCCATAATGAAAAATTCCCCTCATTCCAATACTAAGGCCTAGAAGAGGGCTACTCGCTGCTGTTTTTGATCAATTCCATTTAAAATGCACTAAAAAAACAAGTTCTGCTGACTGCAGGGGGAACCTACAAGATCCCCACATAGCACTTGCTTCCTAACTGCTGCCCAGCCTCTACCAGCCACAGTGTTAGGCCCTGCCATTCCATCAACAGACAACACATGTGTATCAATGCTCTGCCCCCCACTTTCTCCGCAACAGAAAAACACACTGTTTGGAGAAACAATTCGTACTTCTACTTTAATTTTTTTATAACCTTTCAAAACAAACCGGGGCCATGCCCTGCCAGTCAAACATGCTACCACCATGTGGTGCTCTCTCTCCTTTCTACCAATGGCCATTCCTCGGCCTGTATCTCAGCCCCACTGGCTGAAACTCGACATACTGCTTCCTGGCATTGTACTGCATACAAAAAAAAAAAAACGATACATTGTTGTCTGTCCTCAACTAGCAAGGTCTCTCTTTTTTTTTAACAATGGGTTTCTACTACTTCTGGTTCCTAATTCACCTGGCCCTGACACAGTTTCACTGAAAAAAATTCCAGGTTATTATTGTTACTTCTTTACCATATACATCTTGCACTTTAGCCATGGCTCCCACAGTTGTTTGTTTCTTACCTGAATATTTCACCAGCCTTAGTTCCAATTGATGCCAATCTGATGTACTGCAGTTTAGAATGATCAAAACTTCAGCAAAAAGTGGCTGAACCACTCCTGTGCTGTCCATTATGTACATCCTTTAGCCCCTTCCCTTCCTGTTGCCTGCCTATAGTTCTGTCCCCTTGCTTCTCCTCTTCCCTTCCCCCCTCCCCTCTGAGCACACCATCTTCAGGTAAGGGGAAGGGGTGCACCAGGACAACTTGGTCTACCCCTTAAAGGGCAAACTCCATTGTTACATATTTATCCAGAAGAGTATCTTTCTTATTGTCCGATTTGTGTGGTCTGGTTGATTTTCTTATCAACTGAGTCAAATTCAATGTTGCTAACTGATTACTTAATTCTGTATTAAGTTTTAACATACCCCAGTTTAGCTCTCCTAACAAAAGAAGTTCAAACTTTAGATAAGGAGCTAAAGCATCTGAAGAGGCTGAGGGGGGCCTGTAACAGACAGCCAAATAAAAATAAAAATTTTGGGTGGGGTGCAAGGGGAGTGGGAACCCTAACATTGAATATCCTCATTTTTGCCACTGTGGAACAACCCTAACTGATGCATTAAATGGATTTTTTTTGCCATGACTATATCTAGATGGACAGATGGACATATTCATGGCAAAAAAATCCATTGTCATCAGTAGAATGATTCATCTAAAAATGAGAAATTTGATGTTGGATTTCACCCTGCACCTTAGCTCGCCCCCACCAACAGGCATCAGGGTGTGCGTTGGAGTCATCGGTCCTAACTGTCACCCCATCCCATGTGCAAACAAGCTGAGATGGTGCAGTGTAGGAGAATGGGGTGAGTTAGGACCTATAACCCCAACACACACCACAATGCCTGTTGGTGGGGGTGGGGTGGGGATGGGGTGCAAGGGGGAATGAAAACCCTAACATCAAATTTCCTCACTTTTGTCACTGTGGAACAACCTTAACTGATGCATTAAGCAGAGTTTTTTGCCATGAATTTCCCTTCTTTTTGAGAACGAGGACTATAAATCGTGAATGGAATGTGGTGGTGGGAACATGGGGCCTGAAACCACATGATTTTTTGTCACATAGTAATGCTAATGGTAATGCAAATGCAAACACAAATGGTAAGGCACATGGTGACGCAAATGCAAATGGTAACAGAAACGGTAAGAGAAATGCAAGTGCAAACATAAATGAAAACAGGAATAGTAAAGCAAAAGTTAACACAAATGGTAACGGCAACAGAAATTCAAATGTTAACGATAACAGTAACGTAAATGGTAATGCCAATGGAAACGCAAAAGATAACAGAAATGCAATTGGTAACACAAACGTAAAGAGAAATTCAAATGGTTAAGGCAATGGCAGCACAGAAGGAAACAGTAACACAATTGAAAATGGAAATGCAACCAAAAATGAAAACGCCAAGAGCAACAGAAATGCAAACGATGACGAAGACGAAAGCAGTAATGGTAATGCAATTGGAAATGCAAACAGTTACAGTACAGCAACAATGAAGCCAAAGCAAACAGTAACGCAAATGGAAACAGAAATGCAAGCGTGTACAGAAACACAAATGGTAATGCGCACAGTCATGGTACCGCAATTGGAAACACAAATGGTAATGGTAACAGCAACAATGATGCCAAAGGAAACACAAATGGAAATGCAAATGCAAGTGGGTATGGAAACGCAAACTGTAATATGCACAGTAATGGTAACACAATTGGAAACGCAAAATGGTAACAATAACATCAACAATGATGCCAAAGGAAAAACAAACACAAATGGAAGCACGTATGCAAATGCAAATGGTAATACACACAGTGATGCAAAACAAAATGCAAACAGAAACAGTAGTGGAAATGCAAATGATAACAGTAATGCAAATGCAAGCGCAAATGAAAATGCAAAGCGAAACACACATGGTGGCATACACAGAAATGCTAATGCATATAGGTACAGAAAAGCAAGTGGGAATGCTAACTGTAACAGTAAGTGCACACCCTGTTTTTGCCCAACAGCTGCATAGAGAAACACAGTGAGTACAAAGAATGTATGCATAATAATGGGCCTCGGAGCAGAAAATGAGCACTTGGAATACCAAATTGCTTATATCTCAGGAACTGTATGACGTAGAAAAAAAAATTAAAAAATTTATATGACTTATTACTTTCCTGGCTAGTTTTGCACTTAGCCCCCTAGTGGAGGACTAAGCATTTTTTCCTACAAAAAGTTCGTATCTTGAAGCGTGTCCGAGATACGGGGCCTCAAAGGTGCATCGGACACCGCAATGTTAGTCTATCGGAAAAAGTGTCAACTTCGGAGTACTGTAACTTTGCATCCCTGCAATATTTTTTCACCAAACCACCAAAGGGCACATCTGTGGGATGTTGGCTTTCTTCCCTCCAAATTTCAGCCCAGATAGACCAAACTGTTCTTTTGCAGCAGGGTGGCAAAGAATTTGTGTTATTTTGCCCATAGTGTCGCAAAGTACATACATACATAGATACACAGATACATAGATACATAGACAGTGTCGGCAGATAAGGGCCTATGGCCCACCCAGTCTGCCCATTTGAGCTTGTAAGTTCAGTTTGTTTTCCTAGAAGTCTGTTGCCCCTTACCCCTGACCTCCAGAATTCCTTTATGTCTATCCCATGCATTCTAAATCCTGTGATTGTTTCAGCCCCACCACTTCTTCTGGCAGGGTGTTCCACTTGTCCACCACACGTTCTGTGAAGAAATTCATTCTCATGTTTCCTCTGAATCGTCCTCCTCCAACTTCATCCCATGCCTCTAGTCCTGGAACATCTTTTCACTTAAAATAGTATTTTCCTGCACCCTGTTCCTCCCTGTAAGATACTTGTATGTCTCTATCATATCCCCTCTCTCCCTCCACTCCTCCAGGGAGTACATGTTCAGTTCCTTCAACCTGTCTTCATAGGACTTGTGATGCAATCCATGCACCATCTTTGTTGCCCTCCTCTGAACCTTCTCTACCCTGTCTATGTCCTTACGTAGGTATGGTCTCCAGAACTCTACACTGTACTCCAGTTGGGGCCTCACTAGTGTCTTGTATAGTGGACTTATGACCTCCCTTTTCCTGCTGGTGATGCCGCTGCCTATACATCCCAGCATCCTATTTGCTTTACCTGCTGCCTTGTCACACTATTTCCCTACCTTGAGGTCATCAGAGATGACAACCCCAAGATCCCTTTCCTGCTTGGTGCATGCTATATCCTCACCCCCCCAACTGATAAATTGTGCCAGGGTTTTTGTGCCCCATATGCATTATCTTGCACTTCTTTGCATTGAATTTCAACTGCCAAACCCCTGACCATTCTTCAAGTTTCTGCAGGTTGCTTCTCATTCTGTCTACACCCTCTGGTGTGTCTACTCTGTTACAGAGCTTTGTGTCATCAGCGAACAGTGAAATTCTGCCTTCTAGGTCCTGCGCAATGTCACTGATGAAGATGTTGAATAGAACCGGTCCCAGCACAGATCCCTGTGATACCCCACTGGTCACTCTTCCCTCTGTGGAGTGACAGCCATTTACTACCACCCTCTGTGTCCTGCCACCCAGCCAGTTACCTACCCACCACACTACTGTCCTGCCCACACACATATTCCCCAGTTTGTATAATAGTCTTCTATGTGGCACAGTGTCAAAGGCCTTGCTGAAGTCCAGATAGGCCATGTCCACTGCCCTCCCCTGATCCACCTCCCTAGTCACCCAGTCAAAAAATTCAACGAGGTTAGTCTGACATGACCTCCCCCTGGTGAAACCATGCTGCCTTGGGTCCTGTAGTCCATTGACAGCCAAGTTCCACCAATCTCTCCTTCAGTAGTGCTTCCATGATCTTCCCCACTACCGAGGTGAGGCTGACTGGTCTGTAGTTCCTGCTTCCTCTTTGTTCCCACTTTGTATAAGGGACTACATCTGCTGTCCTCCAGTCTTTGGGTACCTCCCTGTTTCCAGTGATCGGCTAAACAGGATAGCCAGAGGTTCAGCCACCACCTCTCTTAGTTCTTTAAGGACCCTGGGGTGCACCCCATCTGGCCCCATTGCTTATCAACTCATTACTTCCAGTTCCTTCAGGACCCTTTCTCTTGTAAAGGGACTTGTGTCCATTTCTGCACCATTCTCACCCCTTGTACTCCCTTCAGACCCATTACCCTCCTCTTCCTCAGTAAAGACTGAGCAGAAATACCTGTTCAATATGTCAGCTTTACTGTTGTCATCCTCCACGAGGCCCCCATCCTCTCCCTTCAGTCTCACTATCCCTCCCTTTGTCTTTATTTTTTCACTTACGTACCTGTAAAAGGTTTTTGTCCCCTCTACCCACTGATTTTGCAATGTGTTCTTCTGTCTGAGCTTTGGCTTCCCTTACTGACCTCCCTGACTCCCTTTGCTTCTCCTGGTACTTCTCCCTATCCCCTTCTGCCTGTGTCTTTTTGTATTGCCTGAATGCAATCTTTTTGGCTTTCACTTTCTTTGCTACCTCTTTGGAAAACCATAATGGTCTCCTCTTCCTTTTCCTCTTGCTAACCTGCTTAATGCATAATTCTGTTGTTCTTGTAATCCCCATTTTAAATACTGCCCACTGTTCCTCAACCCCTGATTCCTGCCCCATTCCCCTTAATGCCTCTTTCCAGTATCTTCCCATTTTCCCAAAGTCTGCCCCCCTAAAATCCAGGATACATGTTTTTGTGTGGTTTGGTTCTGCTCTTTCTGTGATTTCAAACCACAATGACTGTTGGTCACTGTTTCCCAGGTGCTCCCCCACTGTTACCCCCATCACGCTGTCCCTGTTTGTGAGCACAAGGTCCAGTATTGCCTTCTGCCGAGTTGGTTCCATGACCAGTTGCTTGAGGAAGGCACCTGAAGGAGTCCAGGATAAATCTGCTCTAGTTGATGCTGCTGCTGGGATGCTCCAGTCCACGTCTGGAATATTGAAGTCTCCAACCAGTACTACCTCACCCTTGTCTGCCATCCTTTGGATGGCTAGAATCAGCTCCCTATCTGTTTCTTCCTCCTGGGCTGGTGGTCTATAAACCACACCTGTGCGGATGGCTGTCCCCATTTTCCTTTCCAGCTTAACCCACAGTAGCTCTCCCCCATTTTGTTCCTCCTGGTTCTCTGTGGCCCTTATGTCATTTTTCACATACAGTGCCACTCCTCCTCCCTTCCTGCCTGCTCTGTCTCTTCTGAATATGTTGTAGCCAGGTATGGCCATCTCCCAGTCATGGTTATCATTACACCAGGTTTCAGTGATAGCCACAATGTCCAGGTCTGACTGTACCATGACAGCCTCCAGATCTTCCATCTTGTTGCTAAGGCTCCTGGCATTTGCACACATGGCTTTCCATGATTTGACCTCCTAGACTGTTTCACTGTTCTACCAGCCCCTTCCTTGGTTTTCATTTATCCTGGTTCTCCTTGCTGTCTACCTTCTGCTGAATTTTGCCCCTTTTCTGCTTATCCACCTCTTGGGCACTAATCTCCATCTTTTGCACACTGATTTGCAGAGATAGCCACTCCTCTGGTTCACTGGTTCCACTGCTAGCTGTGGGGGTGAGCAAATGGGTACCCTTCTTGCTGGCCTGCCACCCCCCTTTGCTAGTTTAAATGCTTGTCAATGTAGCATTTAAACTTATCATTGAGTGCTTGGATTCCCCTCCAGGATGGATGCAGGCCGTCAGGCTTGAACAAACCTCCATCCCTCCAGGTGGGTCCCCAGTCACCAATGAATCCAAACCCTTCCTCACAGCACCAGTTCTTCAACCATGAGTTAAAGTTCCAGGTGCATGCACTCCTATGCTCTCCCTTGCCTCTCACAGGTAGTACTTCTGATAAAGTGACAGAAGTAGCTACTTGCTTGAGACCCCTCCCCAGTTTCCTAAACTCTTCCTGAACTTCCTTTGTCTCCCCATTTGCCAGGTCATTGGTACCTAGGTGGATAATGACATCCAGCTCACCCTCCCGTCTTGCCTTCCCAGTGATCCCCAGGATCTTCCTTCCATCTCTCCATGCCGTGGCACCTGGTAGGCACCTCACCTCCCTGTCCTCCCCTCCTGTGTTCCTAGCTGGATCCCTCTTATGATGGAGTCCCCATCAGGATTCAGCTTCTCCTCCTCTGTGGTCCACTGCTTTCCCCGCTGAGGTCACTTCCTTGGCTAACCTCCACATCCTTTACTTCCACTTCTCTGGGTACCTCTATTTGGTTGTCCTCATTTGCCAGTGTGGCATATGAGTTCTTGAGTGGAATAGGATCTGGGATGTGCCTCTGCCTGACTGCTCTAACCCTCCCTGAGCCCACTGTCATCCAAGTGCTCCTCGTTCTCGGCATCCTTTGAGGCAGTTGCATTGGACAAGGTGGTCCCTGGATAGGGGTGATGGTACTCCTGACCCAGTTTACTTCCACTCTGAGTCTGGCTACCTCATCCCACAGTCCAGAGAGATGCATGCAGATAGGGCAGCACCTCAGTGTCCAGAAGGTCTACCTGAATATGGCTGCCCCACAGCCACTGCATTGCACCACTCCCCACATTATACTGCAATTCCACTACTTGTCTGCTACTGAAGCTCTCCTAGTTCCTTTTTTATTAATTTACTGTACTAAAAATCCTGCCACTGATCCTCAGATAATTTTTTTTAAAGAAAAAGAATCCAATAAATAAATAAATGAGTCAAAACACTTGTTGTGCTGAGGGTGGGCTTCTTCCCCCTTATGCCCCTCCTACTTCACACCCCTTACTATACCCTGTGTTTAGCTCCTGTCAATCAGATTTAACAGGGCATAATTAAGTGTTGGGGAAGGGGAGGGGGATGAAAATTTGCAGCAATTAAAGACAGCACAGAATTTCACCACCACTATGTTTTAAATTTTCAACAGCCCAAAAACAATTATAAGTAAAGACAACAAAGAAAGTATTGTGTCACTAAAAGCCCACAATCTAAGTTTAAAAGAAAAATAGCAATTATCAGTTACTCTAAAGCACTGAATTGAATATGTTTCCTTCCTTCCCTTTCTGGCTTCTTCTGAGAAAATAAAATGCTGCTTGCTAATTTAACTCTGACTAAGCCCCACCTCCAGTTATCACGTAGCTGAGGTCAGAGGCCGGACAATTAACACCCTTCACCCAACTACAGGGCAGTCAGACAAGCCAAGATAAAATTTGCAGCAATTAAAGACAGCACCGAATTACACCACCACTATGTTTTAAATTTTCAACAGCCCAAAAACAAGTAGTGTTGCAAATCACGACACATTCGCAAAAAAATCACAAAAGTGTTGCAAGTTCGACACTACTTTACGACATTACAGATTACAAAAATTTGAAAAACAAATTTCTGGGATGTTTAACCCCCCAAAAAAGACATGGCTAGCATCCTCAGGTCTCGACTAGGTGAACACAAAAATAATTGTATCCTTAGGGAGCCCAAATTTAAATGCCAAGCATTTCTGTGACCACTAACTGAAAGAAATATGGCTGACTCAGGACACTACAGGGGTCATTTGGGACACTAAAAACTGCATTTGCAACACTGTCAAACTTTTTGTTAACTTTTCCTCTTGACTATAATGGGAAACTTGTTTTTTGAATAACTTTTGAACTGTTTAATATTTTTTCATGAAATCTTTGAAAGGCACATCAGGGGCCCTGGCTGCATGTTTCCTGAAGGTTTTGAACCAGTCACGCAAACTTTGTGACCTGTAGGCATTAGCAAAGAATGAGCAAAAAAACATAAATGTGCTACTGAATGTTACTTTCTAACTCCACAACCTTATATCGAATTGGTACAAAACTTAGCAGATCCAGAGATTCATGATATTGCTCCGTGCCTGCCAAATTTCATGCAAATCTGTCATATGGTGGCAAAGTTATTAAGCTGAAAAACTTTACACTTCAACCTTAAATGGGGTACTCAACCCTTACTATAGCGGCACTACTGTGCCACTATACTATATATATATATATATATATATATATATATATATATATATTAATTGAAAAAACTCAGTTAATTCATCTGTTAGGTTCCTACTACAGCAGCAAAGTTGAGAAATGTGGTGTTAGTGTTCAAAACCCTTACTCCGCATTTCCCCTCCACACACACACACACACACACACACACGCAAGTAGGGGAAGGCCCAAGGCAACACAACCAATCAGAGACATCCAGCATCAGGTAACAGAAATATCATACAGCTCTCTAAACGTACTACAAAACACATCCATCATCGTGGTCCAGCAACTGTATGAGTTCTGCTGCCATTCAAGTGCCTTGGGGGTACATACGCATTCTGGGCAATCATGGCTGATGGCCCACAGTAAGCATTTTTGTGTTACAGACATTAATAATAAGACCTAAGCAGATGCCTATATTTAAATAGCTAACAAAATATGAAACACACAGTAGGTTATGTAGAGATAATTATATTGTAAATGACAGTTTTGATAATCCTATCAACTTTCATTGGATGTTTTCATTTTTTCTGATAGTTAGTCAGTCCTAATAACAAAGGGTAGTAAAAATAAAAGTAATGTTTAGTAGGATAGTTTACAAGTAACATCTGAAAGCAACAGTTGTAACATCTAAAGCTTACCATTACATGTTGCTAATGAGTATTTCCAGGTAACGCACAACTATAACAACATGTGATGGTGCAAGTTTCATACCTGACTAGTATCTGAAAAGTGCTATGTATGTGTCAGCTGTGTCTTTCCAGCTACCACATGCCCATGTGGTAGCAGCGATACCTGAAGCGAGCCAATTGCTGAATTATGACACATCAAGATAAATATTTTAAACATTTTTACACACTAAATTTCATTGTGTGAAGAAAATATGCCAGCAATAATGTGTCAGCATACTGTGCTGACAGTATAGAGTTGCTCAAACTGTATTTGTTTTTTCATTGCATAGTGTTATGTGACATGACTACAGTGTTGTGATTATTGTGATTACAGATGTGACTGACTCATATACAGTATTATAATATTCAAATGAAGTTGTAACAGAGTTATGAAATTGTATTGAATACTAATAGTGTATACCATGACAGTACTAATATTTTTTTTTTATATGTAAGTAATACTGTTTATTATCAAATTATTGTGGTGATTTACCATGTCATGACATCAGCAATGAGATAAGATGGGGTGTGCATTAGAGAGTTGTAACTCACAGCTAGGGTGCATAGTGAGGCACAAGGCCAGAGGCCGAGTATGTCCAGTCCCCTAGTCGTGCATTACAAGTCTGTAATGCACATCCCTGTAGTGGCGTATTACACTTATAAAATAGTTCTGTGTATTCTAAATGTGGTTTTAGCTTTTGCTGTGTGTTAGACACTTGTAATGCATGGCTAACAACCACTCAGACAGCATTAAACCCTTTGGATATTATATAAATAGCAGCAACACTTGTATTCAATTACAGATGTAGTAAATGTTGACAAACCTAGTTGTATTATGCCACAACACATGACAAGCTATTTACATTGATGGATGAAGATTCTGTCAGTTTCAAATAATTACACATATCTGCTAATAACATTTATTCTTAACTAACTTCTGTCAGTGTTTACTATGAAATTATAATAACAATTGATGTCTTACTGTTACCATGCAGCAATATTGTAAATAGTGTATTATATAAGACATTCATACAAGTACAAATTTTATACCCTCATTGAAGTGCATTGTACAGTTTTGTGACAGTGATTATATAATACACTGTCACAATATTTAGCCATGTTATCTGATACTGTGAGTCATGTGGCCCATCACCCATGGTTGCCCAGCATGTGTGTGTACCCCCAAGGCACTCAGATGACAGCAGAACTCATACAGTTGGTGGACCATGATGATGGATGCGTCTTGTAGTATGTTTAGAGAGTTGTATGTTGTTTTTTGTTACCTGATGCTGGTTGTCTCTGACTGGTGGTGTTGTCTTGGACCTTCCCCTACTTGTGTGTGTTTGTGTGTATGTGTGGGGGTGGAATTAGGGTTTTGAACCCTAACATTGCATTTCCCAACTTTTGTCTTTGTAGTGGGAACCCTAACTGATGCATTAACAGAGTGTTTTACAATGAATTCCTCTTCTTTTTGAGAAAGTGTAATGTATTGCAGCAGTGATTTACCACTGTTGCATTTAAAACACAATATTAAAATCTTTTACCATGACAACACTGCTTTTGTTAAGTGTAATAGATAAACATATTGAAATCTGGTGTATTTCCATTGTACACAGTAGTTTCTAAAACTTAACATAAATACTATAACTGTTATGTCATAGGTAAGTGAAAACACAACACAGGTGGGTACGGTTTAAAAAAAATGATTTATTTCCAAATATTAGGTGATTAAAAAGGTTGAATTGAAAGCCAATTTGAGAAACACAGTCAGTCTCACAATGCAATATTGGAAACAATTGTAAAATCTGTAAAAGTGATGCATACACTTAATATAGTATTGTACATATCTGTGAAGCATTCCTTGTTGCACATGAAAGTAAATGTCAGGTAATCGTTGCATACTAAAGAAACGTTTGCACACTTATTAGTATACATTTAACTTTTATATAACTATTGTCACTGTGTGACTGACAGTGGTAATGTTGCTGGAGTGGACAAAAAAATAAATGCTACATGTTTAACAGTAACTAAATCTATGAATTATCACAGCAACCCAAAATAGAACTATAGTATTAATGTTAATATATATATATATATATATATATATATATATATATATGTGTGTGTGTGTGTGTGTGTGTGTGTGTGTATACATATGAATATATATACACATAGATGTATGTAGAGAGATAGAGAGATACATAGATGCATTTGGAAAAATCCCACTCGACCCCTCTAATGAGGTGATCCAGAAAAATAATCCAGAACATGAAAATTAGTTGTTATTAGTACAAGTGTCTGATTTACAGTAGTTAACAGGCATATATGCAAATAGATAAAAAAAATCACATGTTAGAACAAACAATAAAACAAATTGTAATATCTGTATGAACTATAATGCAACAATTTATGAATGATAAACTTCCAAGACAACAGTTAAATAAATAGTAACATAAGCATATCACTATGTAGCCAATAATAGTAAAATAGACAAATTAATAATATGTAAAGAAATTATCCACTACTGTGGACAGTATATGCAACCTGATAAAACCATAAGCATGGCAGTGGTTATTACAAATCTGATAAAAATCTATAAAATTAAAGTACTTATATATCCTACTGTTAGAATAATTATATTAAAATTTTGTAAACTTCAGTTCAATATTCAGTAAAATGATGATATTAAAACAAGTACCTTAAACTGTATGTTGTAAAATAAACAGTATGATGAATATCTACATGTAGTATTTATTAATGTCTGAAGATGAACAGATTAATATCACATCATTGTAAAAAATGAACAGTATGGTATGTTTCATAAAAGTATACAATGGCACAGTATATACATTTATACAATGAGACTAGTATATACATTTATACAATAAGACTATAGCATAACAGTAAACACATAGTAGTTTAGTGTTGCTATTGGGAAGGTATGGTTGATAATAATCTGTAACATGTAAGAAACAACAGAGTCACACATGTATGTTTGCTGTAGCTGCAGTCACAGCTCCATTTTAGTGTAATAGTGGTAAGTACACTTCCATGAAAAGCTGTAATAAATAGTTACAAGGTCTGTGAACATGTAAAATGTCACATGAACTTTGAAAAAAAAATATTTTAAGTCATTTAAGATCTTTAAAACATGTAATGGATGCCAAAACATGTAATAATACATCATGCACAGATGCTTCATGTGCATGTACAAGTGTAATGTCTGAACAGGTAATAGTACTAAGGATCATACTAAGGAAGTTATAAGAGCAAGAAGGCAGAAGCCCATGATGCTCCTATTCTAATCCAATGTATAATAAGACAAATCATTTCCATTAGTAATAAGGCTGTCTAATCTATGTTTAAAAATACTTTTAGTTTCAGTAATAACAACTTTAAGTGGAAGACTATTCCATGGACCAACAACTCTGTGAAAAAATATTTACGACTTGATCTCACAAAGGATTTTCTAGCTAGTTGTAAGGGATGACCCCTAATATTATGATTACAATTTTTAAATTCTAGACCAAGTTCTCACAAGTGATAGGGATCTTGAATAATGTCGTATAATAACAATAAATCTCCACGGAGTTGACGTGTCGATAAAGGCATGAGTTGTAGTGTTTCTAGTCTATCTGCATAAGGTACGTCATATAGTCCAGAAATCTTTTTAGTAAATTTTCTCTGGACAGATTCCATAAGAAGGCCCTCAGATTTTTTATATGGACACCAAAGCTGAGAGGCATATTCCAGATGTGGTCTAACATATGCACGATATAGTGGTAACAGCACATCTCATTTTCTTGAATTAATGTTGCGCAATATTGACCATACAACTTTATTAGATTTATTAACTGTACTATGTACATGTTGATTATAAGAAAAGTTGTCTGAAATAGTTATGCCCAAATCTCTTTCATCCTAAGTAATGTCAAGTGGTGTACCATTCAAAAAATAGGGGTTATGTTGATTACTGGTACCTAAATACGTAACCTTGCATTTAGAAATATTTAAAGACATACCCCAAGTTTTAACCCATGTTGAGATGTCATCAAGGTCTTTTTGAATAACATTGGCTTGAAAATCAGAGGAACAGGGGCCACCTACTTTTAGCATCATCTGCATATTTCATTGAATAAAAGGAACAGCCTGAAGTGAGATGGGCAATAAATGCTTGAAACAGACATGGACCCAAAACTGAGCCCTGAGGAACCCCACTTGTCACTAATTCTTGAACTGATTTATTCCCGTCAATAGACACTTGGGTGCAATTCTGAAGCCAGTTAATAATCCAATTAACTACTATGCTATTAATATTTAACTTATGGAGTTTGGTAATAAGAGCCCAATGAGGCATAATATCAAAGGCTTTACTAAAGTCAATATAAATTACATCACATGGTATGTTTTTATCGAGTAAGGAACTGATTTGTTCATAGAAACAGATCAAATTGGTTAGGCAACTTCTACCTTTTTTGAAACCGTTTTGCTCAACATCATGAAAATCCAAAACTGGTGATATCATATCTTTAATTAAACCTTCCAATAATTTACAGAGAGAGGATGTTAAACTTATTGGCCTATAATTCTACCAGTTGTTTTTTTGGCCTTTTTTATGGATAGGGATGACATAAGCCTCTCGCCAATCCTTTGGAGCAAATTTCATAGCCAAAAAATATTCAAACATCAATTGTAAAGAAGTGGTAATAACATCCACTAATAAGAATAATAGATGTCCAGCTATATTGTCTGGACCAGGACAGTATTTGCCCTTGAGTGTTAATATCTTATCCTTAATAGTAACAGTAGAAAATTTGACTGGTGGAACATTGGTGGTATCTAACAAAAATGAATCATATGATGAATTGGGTATACCAGAGAAACTTTTGCAGAAATTTTGATTAAGCAAATCAGCCATTTTCTTTGGATCATGTATTAAAATATCATTGTCAAGTGAAGGACCAACTTGACAGGTAGGTTTCTTCAAAGAGTTGATGTAAGAATAAAAATGCTTACTATTGGATTTATTAGCAATAGATGCTAGTTTTTGCTCCCAATTACATTTGGCCCTTTTAATCATAATCTTACATCTTCTTTGTATCTGCATGTAAGAAATCCAATTTTTAGAAGATTTAATTTTTTGATATTTAATATACCTCTTGCATTTTAGTCTGATGTATTTTTTGATAGACTGGTTCATCCATTTTGGAGATTTATTAGAGTTCACATTTTTTATTTTGGATGGAACATATTGTTCCTTTAATTGACAAATGATATACTTAAAATGTTCCCAGTAAAGCTCTGGGGTAGAGCCTGTCAATAAAGAGTCCCAGTTGATGTTTCCGATAATATGTTTCATTGTGACCAAGTCAGCCTTGTCGTAGAAATATATTTTAGTACAGTTAGAATTATAAATGTAAGTTTGTACCATATTAAATGTAATTGTATTATGGTCACTATTCCCAATAGGTTCACTAACTGCAATATTTTATACTGTAAAATCATCATCACAGAGTACCAAATCTAAAATATTATCTCCTCCAGTTGGAATAAGTATATTCTGTCTGAGTCCCAACTGGGTGCATGTATGTAATAACTTATTTCCCTGACTGGTATATGCACATAATTTCTGTCAGTCAATTGAGCCAATATTAAATTCATCAGAGACTACAATTTTGCCAAACACCTTAGCATGTTCTGTTTTAAGTAGTATAGCTTCTAGAATGTCAACAGATGAATTTGGGGGATGATAACAAGAACTCAAGATAAGTGCCTCCGATGTAGATAAGCTGAGCTTGACCCAAATTGTCTCTGTTTGTTTATCATGTTTTTTGATATTCTTTGTAATATCAATAGAGTTAAGATGATTTTTGATGAAATGGGCCACTCCTCCACCTTTCCGATTGGGTCTGTTAAGAGAATAGGAAGTAAACCCAGGTATAATGTTATCCCAAGACGACTTGTCATCACCCCATGTTTTGCATTTTGAAATAATATCAACATCATTGTTGTGAATTCTACATTTTAATTCATCTAATTTATGGGTAAGGCATCTAGCATTAAAACATAAAAAACAAAGTTATTTACGTGTCATAATGCTACTAAATGGAGATTTTAGAGAAGACAGCCTGTTCACCACCTCACCCCCTTGATTTAGTTTAAAAGGTGGTTAATGGATGTCAGAAATTGTTTACCTAATACAGCATCGTCTACTTAAATGTAAACCATCAAAACAGTATAATTCAGAATGGTATTCAAAGTCCTCCCAATGCGTTATACATGTCAAATTTTGGTATAAACACCATTTTCTGAGCCACTCATTGACAGTTTTGATTTTGTTATTTAGAAATGGTGAAAAACATGGGATTGGTAGAATTTCAGATATGCAAACACTACAACCCATTTCCACCAATCTGTTAGTTAATGCAACATAATCTTCCTTAATAGATTGGACAGAATCCCTATAGATGTTATTAGCACCTACATGTACAAGGGCAATAGA
This sequence comes from Neoceratodus forsteri, assembly GCA_016271365.2. Lineage (NCBI taxonomy): Eukaryota > Metazoa > Chordata > Ceratodontiformes > Ceratodontidae > Neoceratodus > Neoceratodus forsteri. The sequence continues at coordinate 300,698,246 of CM028134.1, read as the reverse complement.
GTTGTTTCCATGATCCTTCATAATCTCAGGCAACATTAATGTGAGATCAGAGATTTTGCAACCACTAAAACTAGAACTAGCTCTGTTAGCTTTATCAGAGTTACATATAGTCCTGTCTAAATGTTTGGTTAACGAGTCACCCAGGACATAAATTTGTTGTGGTTTATTTGAATTATCGTGACTACTGAACAAAGGGGAAGTAACAAGATCAGTGGATAAATCTATGAGAGGGGTGCCATTAGTATGTAAAAGATTAACCAAAGGCAAATTTTGAGAGGAATTATCAGTGTGGCCAGTAACAGCATCTGAAATCTCATTTTCAGTTTTCAATGTGGGGTCAGTTAAGGGATCAAATCTGTTAAAATGCTCAATACTAAAATGTTGAGCTTTTCTCCCCTTTTTAGCAACTCTAGTAGATTGAGTGAAAAACCAGCTGTCTTCAGCACTTTGATTATTGTCAGTAAGACAGTCATCTTCCCTTGCTCTTTTTCTAACACCCTCAGGATGTGGCTGTGGGCTATTAGTAACTGTTGGGACAAAAACCACAGGGGTAAAGGAAGTGCTTGGTGTAACACTAATATTACTATCAGGTTCATGTTCAACTTCCAAATTTAATGGAACAGTATTAGCTTTAAAATGATTTTGCATGTCTGATTGGCTGTTCTAAAGTATAATTAAACGTTCATTGAATTGGGCAATCATAGTATGTAAATTCATGATTTCAAGGCATCTGTTACATGTGTAGGGGTGATCAAAAGGGTCTCCCTTAAGTAATGTATACATATTGCACGCTATGCATTTTATACCACTATGCCCATTAGTAGTTACAATAGTGACAATATTATCTTCTGCTATAATAAAAATAAATCAACCTAGAATTAAAAAACAAAAGACAGAATGACAGAAATTGGAAATTTAAATGGATATCAGATGACAGAGCAAAGTTACACACAGCTCAGAGTAGATAAACCTTACTCAATGTCCAGAATTAAGTTAGACACAAATTCAAACAACAAAGTTGTTCCTAATTAAAGTTGTGTCAAACTCCACTCAGTAAGTCGGTTTGAAAGTATGTGAGGGTATGCTTCCAATGGTAGAATGTAGCTTGTTAACAATGTAAGAACATATCAGCACAGTTCAGACACATAATTATGTCTGCACATGTTCGTACAACCATTGTACAATTATATAATTGTGTTTACTTGAGTGATTATGAACACAGCTGGTACCGAATGAAGACCACTTCAACAATGTTTACTGGATCACTGGTTCACACACTGATCTTAGTATCATGGTTCATAAAAGCATTGGTATACATTGTAGATAAGCTTGTGTGAATTTTATTGAGTAGCTCAACACATCAGTAACCGACAATGGTCATAGTTTGCTGTTGTTTGACGTGTAAGACAATTGGTCGGCAATGTATGTCGCATGTTATGACTATTCTTATGATTGATGAAGATTGTTTTAATTCTTCAACATCAATACATAAGCATCTTTTAACTTATGGGACTGCCTCTGTTTAAAAGTACTTACTGAATCATTGCATTCAACCCAACCAGTTCTATGCCTCAACCAAGTGGCATAATGTCAAGAATGTACAGATTGACCATGGTGGTAGATCACAGAATGAGTATCAAATAGTGTCTGAGCAAATGACACTCTACTGGCTGTGAAATATGTGATGGGTGTGTCAACTCTTAGTCCATGAGACTCAAATCTATGCAATACAAGCATAAGGTATTGAAAAGAAGTCCAAATCTGTATAGACTGAGAACACGCCCCTCCACACCTAACATAATGGTAACCACTTTGTGCATTCCTAATCAGTTCTAGAAACATAACTGTTTGCGACTGAGGTACATACAGAGAAATCCAAAGCATGATCTCTGTAATATCTTGCTCTGAATGACCACAAGACAGACATTTATATTTGGTGACATAGTTGATGTTAAAGTACTGTCGCATTGGAATATGATTGTCATCCAAACTGTTTATGATGGCCATCATAAACTCAGTAACATCCTGTTGTGTGTTATCTGCATTTGTTCTGTAGCCATTGTAGGTACCCAAAACATGTCGTAGAGGTGTGAGTGACTGCACATTGTCAGAATGTTGTGAAGTCACATGTACAAGTTGCTTCAATGAATTCGATAAGGGAGTGTCATGAGAAGCTAATATTCTTTGTACAAAGTGAGGTATGCGGAGAAATGCTTGCATCCCAGAATTTGCGTAGCAGTTCACTCCAGTACTATTATCAAATGCTGGGACAACAGCTTTGCCAAGTGACGTCTTATGAGGAGTTGACCTTGTGTCTGTGTGTGGTATGTTAACCTTCTCAATAGTATTAGAAGTTAATACAAGAGTGGTTGCTCAGTTTCTCTTGTTGACACCTGAAGCTGAGACTATAGCATTTGATTGCACTACATACATGGGTAGTGGTATTAGAGGCATGTCTGACTGGTAGAGAGTTTGTAGTCTATTGTACTCGACAATACATTGCTTGTCAGTGTGGATCTTTTGTGGTGACAGAGTGATTATATGCAAGTCAGTAAGACTGCCAACATGGGAAAGTGTAACATAGCTCATGCTGTCTTTGAAAATGCCTGTGCCTATGTCAACCATCGGTGAGTCCAAACTTAAGCCCTGTGACTTGTGCATGGAAACAGCATATGCAACACATAGTGGAAACTTTTTTCTGGTCATATATATATATACTTCAAAAGCTAGAACCTTACAGATGTTCGATCAGTTTGCATAGACTGTTCAACGTTGTCAAACTTAACAAGTGCCATTATAAATGTTTTATGAACATTGTACTAAAAGTCAATAATGTGACCCATAGCACCATTGACCATGCCACATTCAACATTAAAGTTCCTATGTTGCATAACACATGCATTCTTACCAACAGTAAGAACAGCTTCTAGTCCAGCTGTACATGACACATATGACTTCAGTTCAGACAGTCACTTAGCTTAGCTACTAGGTTGTGATTTAATCAAACTCCATTGACTGTATCAACAGCATGTACAGTGATAATTTCTTGACCCTCTCTCTGTAGTATGATGCTGTTGAATTCAACACATTGCTTAAGCTGTGGCATAAGACACTGTTTGAGTACACTTCACTAAACACATCACATGCAGCATGTATTGATGCACCATCAGTAGTGATTCTATGTGTATTCAGCATCGAAAGATGAGGTAGTGATAAACTTCCAGTGTCAGCTTGATCTAACAATGCCTTGTAAGCTAGATCATCACTCTGCCGCATGTTCTGAAACAACTCGACATAGTTGAATAACTCCCATAGGTTAAAACCTCCAATGCATCCTAGTGTCTTCTTAGCTTGCTTCGCACTCAGTGCAGTAAAGACATGTTCTACATTGATGGGTGCAAGTTGTAGAAGGTCCCCAAATACAACAGTATTTTTACCACCAAATGTATCACCATGCTCACTGCCCAGAATATCCTGTAGCCGAAGGTGAATGCAGGAAAGCATCACATTAGAGACCATGCTGATCTCATCAATGATCAGTGGCTTCATTTTTGTAAACATGGAACGAAGCTCAGATACCACCTCAAAAGACAGTTTCCGATATTCATCAGATCTACTGTGCTCCACTGGTAACATAAAGAAACGGTGCAGGGTAACTCCACCAATATTGTATGAAGCCAGCCCAGTTAGAGCATTAACAGTTACAGACATTGCTATGCCAGTGTGTTTGTTGCCTTATGTCAGCTGTGATAGCCTCAATAAGAAAGCTCTTGCCTGTCCCTGCAGAACCATTAACAAACATTAGCAATAGCTTGTACTAATGACATTGGCATTATTTCTGTTCATGCAGTATACCATGTCTAACTGCATCTGTAACAGCAGCATAAACCATGAGCTGTTGTCCATTAAGACTCCTTTCAGTTGACCATGATCAACTGTACAGTGTGATTCATGCTGCATAGCACTTTCCACTTCTGCCATGAATACTAATGAGTCATTCATAGCTAGAGGTACTCCAAGTGTGCCCTGTCCTTCTGGATCAAGGTTGTCTTGTGAACTAACAAGAGTATCAAGCTGTTTCTTAGCTCTGTCAAGCTGTTATTTCTCAAGTTCTAGTCTGTGTATGTATGTCTTTGAGTGCTTTGTTTTGAAGGTGTCATAACTGTGGTTGAATTGCTCCTCAAAGGTATGACAACTACCTTTCAATGTGGTCTCATCAATTCAGGGTTGGAACAAGAACCGTGAGCAAAATAATAATGCTCTCTGCTCTCAGAAGTAGACAGACTAAACTTATAGTGGTCAATCAGCCGAGGTGTATGCCTCTTAATGAGACAGCTATCCACTTCTCTGACCCTGTAAATGTCATGTGTACTATCAGGTGAAACATCCATTTTATAGTCATACCATTTTGCTACTTTAAATAGACACATACTGTCCATGGCACTGTGTCTGTTGGGGTAGTATGTGTCAATCAGGTTGTTCTTCAAGATATGCTTTGAAGAAGGTCGGTTGAGAGCCAGTTCCTCAATCTCATCATGAGGTTTTAGCACACATTTGCATTTCTGTTTGTAGTTCACACTGAGAAATCGCACAGCATCAGATTTGCTGTACAAGTGTGTACCAATCAAACAATCACTGGTCTCATATGCACTGCACTGTCTGTGTGACAGTGTCTTTAACCCAAGTGAGCACAACTGTGATGTGAGTGACAAGCTTGAACTGACAATATCCTCCCAAAGTCCTTGCAAGCTGGTCTGCTCATGCTTGGTAATGTATGAAGTAACATACTGAACAAGAGCCAAAGAATTGTTAGCCACAAACTGAACATCAAAGTTTGCTTGCCACATAAGTAGAAGAGTGGGATTGTAATCATTGATGCACACCTCCTTCTCCTGTCTGGGTAACTCATATACTCTTCTTTGTGGATTTTGCCTTCAAGTGATGTTGCATTGATGAGAGAAGTTCATTCATGCCACTGTTTTGGTAGACACACCTAGGGAAACCAAAGCGACATCTGGTGTACCAATCAGACTGACTTTTCACTATCTGTCAGAAGTATTTGGCACACATATGTCATTGGAACTTTTGCACCAACTTCCATAGTGTAGGACTGTCATACTTATCAGGTATGCGACAAGTAACATAGTGCTTGATAACGCTTAGCACTTCTGCTGCTTCATGTTCGCCAAGGTATGGAGCATCCTTGATCCATAGTAGCATATGAATATGAGGAGCACCTCATTCTTGATACTCCATCCTCCAAAATTAGAGATTCATAAGACCAAGTGGCAGATTGTCCTTTGACAAAATGAAATTTAGAATATCATGGAATCATTGGTGAAAATGTATGGTGACAGACACTGGGTCAAATGAGCACATCTCACCAAGAGTAACTGATGAAATGCCTTATATGTCAGCATTAGCCCACTTTAGAAGTTTAATCAACTCATCCCAGGTACATTCAGCACAGCTGAGAGTGACAAACCATGTTGCTGCACCATACTCTAGTAGCATGGTCATGACCTCAGAGTGTCTCCAATACCAGTATTCCTTAGTGCCAAGTAGATTTGAAAGTATAGATGACAAATTAACCTGCAATATGTCATCCTTTTCCTTCAATTTCTGAAGAAATTCTATGGCAGTGATTCCATCAAGTGGACTCATGAGTCATAGAGTATGTGCAATTGATGCAGAGAGTATACTAAGCTCACTCTCCCATAGCAGGTGAAACAGATATTGAATGTTTCTGCAGAATTTCCCATCCTTATTCAAAACTCCACATGAATGATACTTATCACCTGGTACACATACTTCACCGTCATCCAAATACCACCTGATACTTCTGGAAATAAATCAGGAAAGCAACCTGCTTCCAATGTGGCCTCCCAGATACTAAAAGGGGTGCCTTCCACATTTCATCTGATAAAGATTAATATTGTCTCCAACTGGATCTCTGCCATGTAGAGGGTGAATTGTGAACTGTTCGTACACACTTTCATGTGTTACTACTTTTAGCTTCTCAATTGTTGCCTTCTTTGTGTTCAACACTCCATGCTGAGCAGATATGTTGCTCATTATGGCAATGTCAAGGTCTGCATAGAAGGGATTATTGCTCTTCAAGTAAGTGAGAGCTGTTTTCACCTTCTGTACATTTACAACATCCTGCCAGATAACCTTTGACTTAGCTGGCACACCATTGACAAAAATAACTAGACTGTCTTCATGAGAAATTGCCTCCACATTTTCTTGTACAGAGTGACAGATACTTGATGGATCCTTTTAGAGACTATATGAGCTCTTTCTGGAGTATGTTCTGTGTTAGTATTTGGATGTAGAATAGTCTGGAATGGTTTCATGGTTTGAATAAGAATCCATTCAAACATATTCAATGTAGCAATCTCATTGGGTGTGACATGTGCCTCCATGTTGTTTAAGACTGACCTAGGTGGCATTGTGTCAGTTTTCACCTTTAAAAAACAGTATTTGCACAACACAACCACTGGTTCTAGGTGAAAGGCATGTACTAATAGTAAGTATGTTAGCAACTGAGCCCACATATCATTAAAAGACTGTATCTTCTCCAGATCCACCGTAACTGTTTGCTTCTGGTAACACAGTCTATTACATGAGATGCACACATGCAGTTGAATTTCTCTCTCTTTGCCAACTCAAATTTGGCAATGGGTTTGCCAAAGACTTTAACAATATCTGTTTCCATGAGAGACACAATACTGCTATCAACAGCAGATGATTCTTGAATATTTGTGTTCATAGTCTGAGTGCTGCATTGTATCTTTTCAATGAGTTTAGTAACATCCTTCATGTCACCAGACTGTAACAACTCAGAAAGGCATGTGTACTGTGAAACAGTTTTCTTTACTTCATACAGTATATCTTGCATATAAAGGTGCACATGCCAGACTGATGGATCGCTAGCATCCGCATATGGTGAAAGACACTGTCACAAACATTACTGTCTAAGCATGCCAATGAATGACCCAGCAGTCCAGTATGTGAACGTATTTCACAATGGTCTATTGTCTGAAACAATTTATATCTTTCTTTACGATCAGTGACAACAAAGAGATTAATAAACTGTTCTACTTTATCAAAAGATGACTGCCTCTGATTGCATCTAGCATCACATGTCCATGTTAGACATTTTTGTCTTTGTGGGCATTCTGTAGAGGCATCTTCATCATCAGACTCAGTTGCTGTGTCATGACATACAGTCAAGACATTGCATAGTTTGCCACCCTCATCAATGCAGACATTTCTGTCCTTGTTTTGTGTGTGATATGATTCCTCCCAGAAATATGCCTCTGAATGCTATGTGTGTAGCCAGCTGCCTATGAAAATGTTCAAAAGTTGTGTCTGTTCAACTGTGGAATGTGTTGCAACTTCATCTTCACAGCATACACAACTTTTCTGAATCATTCAAGTACATCTGTCATTTTACGTCATAAGTGTTGAAGCACAGCTAGTGATCTGTTGACAAAAGTATGCACTCTCAAATGTAATTTCATTAAGGACAGATGCCTCATCAGTCTCCTGCCTTCATGATGCATGACAGCTGCAAAAGTCTATTAACCCTAGCTTTAGTTGCTAATGATTGATAATAATTTTACTTCCTCAGATGGCGAATGACAACAGGGACAGTACTCTGTTGTTTACTACATATTTGTTTACAGAAATGCCCAACAGTTTTCTTTCCTTTTGATCAGATTCTTAGCTGTTGAGTACTTTCTTTTTTTTGAGTTGCAGTTGAACAACCACATAGCATTCCAGTGGAATCTGTAAGCAGCAACCTTGGTCTCTGTGCAGACCAAGTTGTCTTCACACGCTTTGATGTGGTATGTGTACTATTGTTTGAACTCTTCAGCACCACTACACTATTGTGGTATCTGTTACATCTTTGTTTAGCATTATGCCTCTGCTTTGATGGTATTTTACTGTGTTCTCATTGAACAATGTTCAGAAATAACTGACGAATATCTGACACATGCAGGAGAAGTAAAGAAAACATGCAATTAGTATCAACAAACAACGTACTAATTTACATGCAATTTTCAATACGCTATGTCCTTATTGTGAAACCACTATATTATTAAATTACTAACATTTTAAAATCAACACTTATGTGATTAGAAGCTTGGCACACATAATATTTCAGAGAATCAGCCAAAATCATAAATTTACAATCAGTCTGCAAAGGTTGGGTGATTGTAGCTGTACAACACGAGTATTTTTGTGATTTGCGGCAAGAAATTGCAAAAGTTTTGCATTTGCGACATCAAATTTGAGACACTTTCATGTTTATGAAAGAACAGAATACATTCTTTCGTGTTTGCTAAAGGCCATATGCAAAATTATCATGTTTGCAAAAGTGTGTTGTTTGTTCTTTTGTGTTTGCTAAAGTCCGCAAAAAGTTATTTTGCAAACAGGAAAGTTCTGCATATGTCCTTTCGCAAAACAAAAAACTTTCACAAAACAGCATCACAAACATGAAAGTTTCACATATGACCTGTCACAAATTGGGAAACTTTCACAAAGTACTGTCGCAAATGTAAACGTTTCACAAAAAAAGAGGAAGTTGACCGCTGAACCAAGTGCTTCCCGTGATGAATCACAACCAGGAAGTGCTGGAAATCATGGAAAAAATGTCAGTGACCTGAAAACACAGCTATATACAGCACAACAAGGCATATAACAGCAGTATATATGTTAAACAGCCTTAAATAAACTTACTTTGAAGGTTAAATGTCGTAATTTGAAGATTTTACAACCTTTTCCCACTAAGAGTGGCCATGTTTTTTTAAAACACCCACATAACAAGGTTACCCAATCAGATTGCCCATAGCACTTGATTGACACCCACTTCAACTAATCCCATATCACAGTATAAGAATATGTATTTATTCAAATTTACTGTATCTGGAGATTAAACAGGTGATATTAGATGACCAATGATACACACAGAAAATTGGAGAAGAAACACCCAGCAACCATTTTACAATAAACAGCAGAGCACGGTGCAAGACAGCAATGTAAGTACAGCAACTTTTTCTGCATTTTAGTAAGTAAATATACCTAATATTAGCACAAAAATAGCATTAAACAAAACATTTTTAGAGGTGTACTAGGTAGTATTAACATTAAGAACATGTAACACTGTGAAATGAAGTTATCAACATTTAAAGTCTAAACAGTATAGTCAACTTACCACCACAAATAACAGCTGAAAATGAAGGCAGCACACAGTGTGCACGTGGACTATAAAAGAAATAGCAGCCAATAAATGAGCAGCAGTTATTTGTTGTTGTTTAAACTGACCTATTAAGAGGATGCATTTTTCCCACTCAGTAACTTTGCTGTATTGCCATATTCCAACAGTGAAAAGGGTTTATTGGCATAATCTTAAATGCACTTGTTCAATTGGCAGGCAGAAAAAAAAATATAAACCAACAGCTTGCTATTTTTATGAGTTTGGATCCAGCCCTGAAAAGAAATAGTAAGTAAGGGAGGGATAACTTTTTTTTACTTAGTCTATGCTGACAGGGCACTGCAGGAGACACACTGATTTTTTAGTAGCTGTCTGTCAATTTCCCAGTTTAATCAGCTTAGAATGGCAGAAAACAACAAATGTACTGTGTTGATGATGGGAAGCAGTTTAATTAGAAGAGGTAGTGAATATGCTGGCTCAAGTCAATTTGGCAGTGACCTGCAGTTGCCAAATTGTTGTGTGAAGTGATTTGGCAGAAGAGGCATGAATGGGAATACCTCATGCCAACCATGTACAGGCTACTAAGCAACCAAATTCATCCAAACTTACTGCTAATCCATCTTGAAGGTAATTATTTTGGCACTAAAAGATGGGTAGATTTGGTTGATGAAGTTAAATTGGACCTGGCTTCACTAATACATATGTTGCCTGCCTGTAAGATACTGTATTCAGACATTACAGAGCGGATGTTTTGGCAAGCAGAACAGCACATGTACCTGCTTGACAGGGCAAGAAGAAAGGTGAACATACGATTGTCTTCTGATCCCCCACAAAAATAAAACTCTTGCCACACCTGCTAGCTTGGATGCTCATTGGCAACAATTTATTCAGGCACCAAATTATTATTTACTTTCCCATATTTTCATATTTCAACAAATCAATCAATATAATACAGTGAATACATCAGTCCATTCTTTAATCTGGAACTTTTCTTCCTTCTTGATCCTCTTCTCCTTGCATACTATCCTTCAGGGTCTGGACACTCAGATCCACTCCCCACACCATCACCAGAACCAACTTACCAGGGCCTCCCCCCTCCAAGGTCTGGTCACTGGGATCCAACCCCTAGTCTCTATCCCCTCCCCTCCCCTCCCCCCATATTTCCATGCCTAGGTCCATTTTCTCCAGCCCATGTTGCCTACCCTCCCCCTTTTTCCACCCCTCTGAAGACTCCCCCTTTTCTCCACTGACCCATCTCCAGCTTGTGACTGACAATGGGGCTCCCCCTTTGCAGGCTAATACCTAGGCCCCTTCTTTATTATCACCCCCAGTAGGTCCTTAAAGGGTCTCAGGAAGAGGCACATACCGAACTTGGACAAGCGAACCCCGTCTAACTAGTATATGTCCACCTGTTTGAAGGAAATGTTCCTGTGCTGTAGATGCACCCCCATCTCAGTCACTGCTCTTGCCACTTTCCTGTTAAGTCATTTCCTACCTTTCTCTACCACCCTGACCTTCTTCGCACCCCACCAAACCCTCCGGGATATGATCTTGAACCAGCTGATGACCTCCCCCCGCCACCAGCTCTTCACCATTTCCAGGTCCAACATTATGGCCTGCACTAATGCTCCCCATGGAATCCCACCCAAGTCGTTGCCTCCCAAATGTATAACTATGCAATCCAGTCTACCCCATTGCACCCTTAGTTCCTCCAACAAGGGCATAAGCTGCACCCATCCTCATGCCCCTTAATCCTTTCTACTGCACCTTTGTGTGCTCCATGTCAGACCGCAGCTGCATCCCACCACTCTGGGTTGCTGCAATCCTCTATGCCCAATAGATGAAAGAGTGCCCCATGATCCAGACACTTCACTTTGTACCTGCCAGGAGGGAAACAAAACCAAGGTGAGCCATCGGCCATCAGCATATTACGTATTTCTTGTAACAGCTGGATCTCCAGCATCCCATCCACTTCACTTTCACCTCCGAGTCCCCCCTAGCCACTGCTTCGGATGCTGCTCCTTTGTGGAAAGAGTGCAGAGTGAAACCAATAGGATCCTCACCTATAAAGGAGAGGGCCTTCTTAAGGACCCCCCCAGGCATGAAAACCCATCACTGGGCTGCCATCCCAGTGGCAGAACCCTACCCCCCCATGATTCCCTATACTCTTCTAGAGCTGTGACTGCACACACCTCACCTTGCAGCTGTCTGGTCAGTGTCACTGAGGCCCCTCTTGCTCCTTCATCTGTTTTGGACCTGGGCAGTCGGATGACCACTGTATCCTGCCCCAATTGATGTCCCCATTCTGTAGCCCCTGTGTAGTTGCTGATTTCCTCAGGACTACCATTTCCCTGACCCTGAACACACCCCTGGCCATCACAGTGAAAACTGTCCTTAACAAACATGCTTATTTCACTGAGGTGCATATGTGCTGCACCACCCCATCACCTTTTTCAGCAGCTGACCCATAATTGGCCACCTCCAGTCCCTTCTCTCTCTCTCCCTGCCCCCTCTGCCAGCTGGTGACCATCTGCCTCACCACTCTCCCCTTGGTGGCATCCAGCCATCCTCTGTCCTTACAATTCCACCCTATGCCTGCCAACTGGACCACCATGGTAGTTTAGGCTATCCCTTCTTCCCACTTCTCGATCATGTACCACCTTACTTGGTCCTCCAAGACTGGCCCACCTGTACCCCATCTGGATCTGCCCTAGAACTCCTGAAACACCCTCCATGTACTTTCATATGCCTTCAGGGTGTTGTCTGCCCAGGACCTACAGTATAGCCATCTGCCTTTATCCCTCCAATCTCCCATAGCTGGTCTGGGACCTAGGTCCTGTGTCTTGCTGCGTGTGGGGCCAGATCCTGGAACCTGTCCAGCTGCAAATGAGAAAGACTATCAGCCATCTCATTCTTAAGCCCTTCAATATGCTGTGCCTTAAATGACAAGTTCAGCTGCAACCCCAGGAGCACCATGTGACGCAATACTCTTCCTACCATATCTGTATTCCTACCTTGCCTATTAACTACCTCCACAACCCCTTTGTTGTTGTCAGAATAGTATGTGCTTCCCCTTCATCCTCTCACCCCAGACCTCCATGACCACCAAGATAGAAAAGATTTCAAAAAAGGTAATGTCTTTCAGCAACCCTCTTCCCTTCCAATGGGCCAGCCATGCTTCTGATATCCATTCATCCCTGAAATAGGCCCCCATACCTAAAGCCCTGGAAGCATCTGTGTATAGCTCCAAGTCAGTGTTGTATGCCCACTTCTCCTGCCAGAATGTCACCCTAGTGTAGCTGTTCAGGAATTCCTCCCATACCTTTAGATCCTCCAAGACCCCTCTACTGATATCCACCCAGTGGTGTGGCTCTTTCACCTTCCCTTTGGCCCTCCCCAGTCTCCTAGTGAATGCCCTACCCAGGCTTATGGCTTTGCAAGCTACATTAAGGTGTCCCAGTAGTTGCTGTACTTGTACCAGCGGCACCCTCCTCCTCCTCCTCCTCCACATCACCTGTGCCAGCAATCACTTGAGATGGGCCACCTTGTCCCCCGGTAGGTAGAAACATTCATGTTCCATGTCCACCTTGATCTCCATACATTCCAGCTGGCAGGCCGGGCCCTCTGTCTTTCCCTTTACCAGTGAAATACCTATGTGCCCACACAGCTCCTTAAAATCATCCAGCATCCCCTTTGTCTTGGCCTGGCTGCTCCCTACAAGTAGGAACTCATCTAGAGAGTGGACTACCCTCTTGTACCCATATCTTGCCCCAAATACCCATTGTGCCCATGAGCTAAATGCCTTGAAGGTTGAACAGGCCACCGAGCAACCCATTGGCATTGCTTTGTCAAAGTACAGTCTGCCTTCGAACTGGAAACCTAGCAGGTCCCAATCCTCTGGCCTAACTGCTAGCAGCCAGAAAGGGGGATCCAAGAAAAGGCCCTCCACCCTCCCCGCCTGGGCTTCCTTCTATATTTTTGCCTGTACAATGTCCTCCCTACCCTTTACTGATCCCAGATTCTTTGCCCCCGTCTTCTTGTGCCCCCCTTTAAAACCTAGAGGAAAACCCCTCTGGAAACCTTCCCTCAAGAATGCTGCCCTTCTTATGTCAGGGTATTCCTACATCCAGGCTTCCACCACCCTAAGGGCTATGGGTGTGCGAGCCAGGGGAAAACCCCAATGCCCTCCTTTTTCTCCCTTCAAGTCCATCTGTAATTGGAGTTATATCCACCCCTGCTGTGTCCCCCCATCCCCTGCCTGCTCCCCACCGCCCTCCTGAAAAGGCTGTTCATGGTACTGCCCAATCTGTGGTGCAGCCTTGTCACCACCTTGCCAGCAGCTAGTTGCTGGGAGTGAACCACCCACTGGGAACAGACTTGCCTAAACTTGCAATTTGCCCAAGTGCATGTGCCCTGTTAAAACCACAACAGGTCTTCACCACTGGAGTGTGGCTGACCTTCTTAATGTGCTCCCCAACCCCAGGCCCCCCTGCGTGCTCAGATAGCATCCAAACCCATAGTTTGGAATGAGTGCAGTCCCATCTCAGGTCACCTTTCGCTGCCATCTGCTTCCTGAAGGCCTCATCATATTTTAACCATCCATATCCTATCTTTGCTTTATAAGCATCCCTGATAATCGTTGTGTAGATCAATAGGGGGATTGCCAACTCTAGTTGTTTCTCCCATATCAATGCACTGTATATCAGGAAGCCCACCTGCCATGTATCTATGTTCTTGCTCTTGTATTTTGCCTCCAACTTTTTATGCCCAATCACCGCTGGTGCCACTGCCATCTCTGACTTTCCCACTGGCTCTTTCTGTTCATACTTCTTGGGTGTGTCCTTATCCACCAGCCCAAAAATGTCCACATAATCCCCCTTCCAAATCTTTTCCTTAATTGGAGATGGCACTTGGCCCTTCAGCATGAAACCTGAGGGACCTTCGGACAGTTTCTCCCCACCACCTTATTCCCGGCTGCCCCTGCCCTGTCCTTATAACCATCCCTTATGGCCTGCAATGCCTGCTCCATCTTCTCTATGCCTTTTCCCCCTATCACCTAGCAATCCCTCCAAATACTCCTTCAGGTCACCCTCATTTGTTAGATCTACATTGTCCTTACTACTATTTGGGCCTAGTCCACTTGGCACTGGCTCTGGCTCTAGTGTTGGGGTGGGTGAGGGGTCAGGACCCACTCTTCTTGGCATCTTCCCTCCCCTACTCCTGCCTGCCCTTCCATCTCTCCTTCCTCTCTTCACTTCCTCTTCCTTTGCCTCCCGATGTTTTGCCACCTCCACCAGCTCCGTCATTTGACTCATAAGTTTTGCTTCCTCCACTATCATCTTGCTACTAGATACCGAAGATCTCTTGGGTGCCATCTTCCCACTGCTGTTTGTACTAAGGGTTGAATTAACATGGTGAGTGTAGAGCATCAACCCCCCAACCCCCTCATGCTCATATGACTGGGCCCAATGCTGGACCCCTGACTGCCTTTCCTCCCTCGCTACGTGCCTCTGCCCACTCTTCCTGGTAGGGGCCTCCATTCACCACCCCATGTCTCTTGCCCCCATTCTTGCCCATTTCTTCCTTTTCTTATGCATCTTTATCTACCCGGTACAGCTCCCAACACATGGCTCTGATAACAGTGTTCTCTCTCTCTTTCTTCTCTCTTTTTTCTTTCTTTTTTATATTAAAAACACCCCCAGTAGCCAGCCTGGTGGCACTGAGGGCTGAGGTGCTGGATGCCACACCTCATGCCACACTAGTGACCCGGGTTTGGATGTCAGCCTGGGCTGCCGGGGGTCGGCAGGGGAAGGATAGGATGGAGATTCTGGATTACTGCTCTCCTATCCTGGGGAGGGATCCAGGGCTCCATCACTCTACAGTGGCCCCTGGTGTTGACTGGGGGTGCTACCACAGTGGCATAGAGAGGGGGCGGAGTATGGCAGACATCGGCTATGTGCCTGGATGTCATTGCATGCCGGTACCTGTAAGAAGGAAAATAGAAAAAATCAGGCTCTGATCGGTCAGCATGAGCTTCCGACCCCTGCTGCCTGAACTGAATGGCACCTTCTCATCTGGATCCTGCTCCGGTGAGTTGAGCTGGAGTTGCTCCTCACCACCCGGCCATGGGGGTAATCCTTGGGAGCATGAGGAAGATGGCCTGATGTCGATGTCAGGGCTAGAGGGGGTTGGTTGGGATGTAACACTGACCCAAGCCCCGGGGGAGAAAAAAACCAACACTCCCAGTGTCCTTATTCTCATAATACTGCCTATTTCTGCAAACAGTAATAAGCTACACATATCCCCACATAAAGGGATGAAATCCATGCTGTACCTTAACCTATGCAAGAAATATTCCCTCAATGAGTTTCCAACTGCCCCCCACCTAGGAGTTGCCACCTTGCACCTTTAAACTCAGCTAGCTATCCCGATCACTGTGCTAATTGGCCTGCATAATATTCCCCTACTCCAAGTGATTACCAGCAGTACCCATCCTCAGCTTACTTCCATATTTTCAGAATTTTGCCTAAAAAACAACATATAAGCTTATGCTTAATGCACATATTTTCTACTAACTTGCTGCCATTATGTAAGGTAAAGCACTCCCATCTACCATGCACACAACACCACCAAGTGCTGATTTCAAATGGGCAAAGTCCTTAATACTATAGTGCCCCCCCTTACTGCCACTGTATCAGCTAGGAATCCTTCCTCCCTGGGCTATGCTGTAAACTCTGCCAATTGGCCCTGCACAGCAAAGCCCCCTGATGATGTTTCCCCATGGCACAAGTGGCCTAGCTAGGCCCCAACCCATGTGGCCACTGCCCTCTTCGCACCCCACCCCACCCACTCTTGTGGCCTTGCAGCTGCCTGAAATGCCACCAGGGTTGATGTCCTGCAAAACAATTAAACTACTGCTCCCCCAAAATGAGCAAATGGGAGCTCCAAAACATGCCCTGAGTTTATATGGCCGCGGCCTAGGCCGGCCCCAAACTCCACATGCTCAGGCCTACCACCATCCAGCATACATCCACCCTTGGCCTGCTCTTTTCACAGGCCTCCATCAGCAACATATGGTATCCCCCCTTTCCCCAAAATGAAAACCCCCAAACCACCTGCGTCTTGTCCTTTTGGCTGTGTGGTGGCCTCCCCGACTACCTCCAAAGGCCCTATCCTTTCCCTGCCATGCCAGCCTTTAGCTAGCCAGCATCCCTCATGGGGGCCTCTCCTTTCTGTTGGGGCCATCTGACAATTTGACCTGTCTTTTAGTGGCAAGCTTACATATCTGGATATTTACACATGCTTGGAATGCACATCATACGTCACTCACAAATTAAGTATTATAAAGATTGACTATATTTACAAGATGCTGTTCACTTCTCACATGCTGGCAATTGCCTGTTTTTGTGAGACCTCTGAGATGACTTCTTCAGAGTACTCTAAATGTCACATTTTGTGAATGTGACCTGCAAAAGCCAAATGGTTCTTTTAAGAGTCAACTAATATGCTTGGTCAAAAAATAGATAAAAAATGTACATCACATACACCAACAACCTTGTGAGATAGTAGAATTAGCTGAAAATATTTATATTTTACCATACATGTAATCGTTTGTAGTAAAGTTTCAGAGCATTAACTTTCCTAAGATGATAGATTATATATATATATATATATATATATATATATATATATCTATATCTATATATATATATATATATATATATATATATATATATATATATATATATATAAATGGGTAGGAAAAATCAATCAATAATAACATACCTGATTGGATAAAACACATCACATGACCGTGCATATATCACAGCATGACAGCACACCTGCACATTTACCCCCTCCTAAACAATTTTGACATTTTATAAGATAGATAAACCACTCTGAGGTGTGCAGTCGTGCTCTGATATACACACACCTTGGGCGGTTGATGTACTCGGCCTGTGGCCTCGTGCATACAAAGCACACCAAGGCATGCGTATATCAGAGCATGACGCACACCTCAGAGTGGTATATCTATATCTATATCTATATCTATTTCTATATATATATATATATATATATATATATATATATTCATGGCAAAAAAAAACTCAGTTTAATGCATCAGTTAGGGTTGTTACACAGCAACAACAGCAAGGAAATTCAGTATTAGGGTAGAAAACCCTAACTCCACATTCACCCCACCCATCCCAGCACCACACACACAAGCATCACACACACACACACACACATATGCAAGTAGGTGGGAGGACCAAGGCAACATGACCAATCACAGACAACCAGCAGCAGGTGACAGAAATAAAATACAACTGTCTAAATGTACTACAAGACATCCCCACCCACCCACCCAACCAGGTACTGCATGCTCAGTGGAGATCCACAGCAAAACTGAGGTCATGTACACCAAACGTACACATCCATGATTGCAGGTGCACACAATGTACCACACTTAGGAGTTGCATGGCCTCACCTAGTGATGCCACACACCCCACCACACCCGCTACTGCACCGTGACTGTACTTTAACAATGAAACCGTATGATTGCAGGTATATAAATGTTTGTATACTTATGAGGAGACAGAAATAAAATACAACTGTCTAAATCAACTACAAGACACATACTTCATCATAAGACAACAACTGTAGCATTTGAGCATGTGTTGTGCTTAGCTGTACATTTTCTGTGTCTGTCCACTCAGTATGCAGAACCTGATCTGGAGGCTCGGCAAGCCATTGCTTGTAGAAGGGTGTGCAAGTCCTAATGCTGCTAACAGTTGTGCAGCCTCAGTGATGGAGGTGTACCATTGATGTCCATTGACTTACTTTTGCTGTGACTGTACACTCAGGGTGGGATAATCAGACTGCGACAGGCTGTGGCGCAAGCCTGGATACTGGCCCTAACTAGGATATGCCTGGGCGCTGACAGGGTGATGTTCAATGGTGCTGTGCCATGGCTCAACATCATTGAATATCACGCTGTGGCCACCCGCATTGTGCATTGCACAATGGCACTGCGCCAGTGCAAGTGGCCAGGTAGGGGTAGGGGGATGTGCTAGCACAAGTGCTATTGTGCTACGTGTATCAACCATGATATTCAAAAGTGCACATGCAAATGGGGCCATAATGCATGCAAGGCACAAATGTGGCCATTTGCATGTCATTATGGCCCCATTTGCATGCAGGTGCACTGATCCCTGGTGACTTGCACCTGGCGCCCTGCCAGGCTGCAGCCACTGAGGACCGACGCTCCCTGCACAAGTGGCAAAGTGACCCACTGCCTGATCATGGGCATTAGTATCATAATGAATTGTCCTATATCCCTGGTGGTCCAGTGGAATGCTCCCAGCCTGATCGCGGGCTTTAGTAATAAAATAACTTACCATATATCCCTGGTGGTCCAGTGGACCACTGTCAGCCTGATTGTGGGCTTTAGTAATAAGATAACTTGTCCAATATCCCTGGTGGTCCAGCTGTACCCCCTCCCCACCTGCCCACTGAGCCCCACCACCCTGCTTCCCTGGTCAGTGGCGGGCAGCAGCTCCTGGCCCACCAAGCTGCCCGCCTGCTGACTGACCGTACAGTACAGCGCCGCCCGTGCAGTCACAGCGGTAGGCCGGTAGGCATGCAGCCTATACCATACTACACAGGACAGAAATGTGAATGGATCCATTCACATTGCTGGACTATGTAGTACGGTGTGGGCTGCATGCCCACTGGCCCATGCTGTGGACCAATGGGTGCTTAGCCCTACTGTACACAGTCAGTTGGTGGGCAGCGGGGTGGCTTGCAGATGGGGAGCTGCTGCACACTGCTGACTGGGGGTAGAGGGGTAGTGGGGCTTAGTGAGCGGGTGGGGATGGGGTACCGCTGGACCACCAGGGATATTGAACAAGTTATTTTATTACTAAAGCCCATGATCTGGCTGGGAGAGGTCCACTGGACCACCAGGGATATTGGACATGTTATTGAAATGCATATGCCTGTGAGCAGGCATGGGGAGAGGGGGCACTACCACAAAGGTGTCACCGGAGCTTGGGTGGCCACCCACAGTGTGCAGATGCTGTGTTGCACCCTGTAATATGGCAGCTCACCTGTGAGTGGCCAGCTGTTGTTCTTTTTTTTCTTCCTCAACTGTGTGCAGCACAAGTAGGGATTATGCCTGCATGGGCTCAGCACATCCTGGGCTGAATATCAGGATGTGAAGAGCATGCAAGGGCACGCCCCCCTACTTGTGCAGCATAAATTACTGATGCACTCCAGTGCATCGGGATTTGTACCAGTCATTTTTCCCTTTTGAATATCACACCAGGGTGCATCAGTGGGTTGCCCATGGCACAACTGTGTTGCACCATGTGCAACCCTTCTGAATATCCCACCCTCAGAATGCAATAACTGCTCTGTGTGTTGGGAGGGACTACCTGGGTAAGGGCATGCAACTCCTTACCAAGCAAAGATGAATGTAGTTGTAATACCATAGGTTTACCATGGATGCCCATAGACTAAGTTTAGTTATAGCTCTCTACTCAGGATGCAGTACCTGGCCAGGACAATAGCATTCCCTGTGTGAGGCTATGCAAATTCTAACTGTGCTAAACTGAGTATCCTTGCAATGAGATAGGTGTACCATTGATCTCCATGCCCTCAGTTTTGTTGTTGGGCCCCACTCAGGATGCAGTATGTGCTCTTGTGGTTTGGGGGAGCATTGCCTAACTGAGGCCATGAAACTGACAACTGTGATAACTGGAGTGTAGCTACAATCAGGCAGATGTACTGTTGTGTCCAATGCCTTTGTTTTCCTGTGGCTTCGAGTCAGGATGCAACAAGTGGTTGGGGTGGGCATTGTGTAACTAAGAGACTGTGCAGATTCTAAGAGTACAAACCTCTGTACAGCTGCAATGAGGGAATTGCACTGTTAATGTCCATGGCCTTATTTTAGCTGCAGCTGTTCAGACGGTATGCAGTACCTTGTCTCGGGGGCTAGGGCATTGCCTGCTGAAGGGCCACAGCGATTAACTGTGTTATGTTGTGTATACCTGAAAGCATTTAGATATGCCATGCATGTCCAAGGCCTTAGTTTTGCAGTGGCTCTCCAGTCTGGGTGCAGTAACGGGTGTGGTGGGGTGTGTGGCATCACTAGGTAAGGCCATGCAGCTCCTAAGTGTGGTATGTTGTGTGCACCTGCAATCAGGGATGTGTACATTTGGTGTACATGGCCTCAGTTTTGCCGTGGATCTCCACTGAGCATGCAGTACCTGATACCTGATCAGGTACAGTCTTGTAGTACATTTAGACAGTTGTATTTTATTTCTGTCACCTGCTGCTGGTTGTCTGTGATTGGTCATGTTGCCTTGGTCCTCCCACCTACTTGCATATGTGTGTGTGTGTGTGTGGTGCTAGGGGGGTGGGGGGTGACTACGGAGTTAGGGTTTTCAACCCTAACACCAAATTTCCTTGCTTTTGTCACTGTGGAACAACCCTAACTGATACATTAAACAGAGTTTTTTTTGCCATGAATGTTCTGTCTTTCTGAGAAATAATGCTGTCATATTATTTTTTAATATCTTATTAAGAACTTAACTTTGTTTTCAGAACACAAGCTGAACAACATATTTATACATTTGACTGAATAAGTAGTTATCTGATAGTATTCACACAAATATTGTTCATGTGCTACAGCTTAGATGTGCTAATAAAATGATTTACCTACAAAATAGAAGATGTATATCTTCACCACATTGAAGAATACCACTTTGATTGTGATAAATAAAAAGAATGTACCAATGAACATCATGCACTATGTTTAAATGCAGTACTGCAGCAACACCAACATATATAGTATCACCATTACATAATGGTGAAAGAAAGACACAACACAGGTAGATAAGGCTTAAAAAGATTTATTGCCCAATTAATAATTGTGAGAAGGCCGAATTAGGAATCCAACCGGTGCACAAAAATCAGTCTCACAAAACAATCACATAAATGTTTTTCACTGTTGCTTGAAATACATGTAAACCAGTATCACAGGCAGTAAATCGGTGACATGTGACAGAATCAAAAAACACATAAGGGCAGGCATCACATCACCCTCTGATCACGGCTTACACATATGAAACAGTAATAATGTTGTTGTTATTGTGTGACTGATAGTGTCAATGTTCCTGGGGTGGGTGAAAAACCAGATGCAACTTATAAACTCATAGCAGTACAAACAGGCTATGGTTTAAAAAGAAATATATATCTGAAACTAACAGTTAAACATTTAATGTTAATGTATTCTATGTGTAGACATATGAATATATACACACATAGATGTGCATGTCAAGACATACTGCAATATTACTGCATTTGGAAAATTCACCCGGCCCCTCAATAGAGGTGATCAGAAAATATTATCAGGAACAAAAATATGCTCAGTTGTTATCAACGAAAAGTGTATGATGTACAATTTTCAACATTTGTTAACATACATCAAAGAAAGGTAAAGCACAAAGATTTCTGATACTATATGGTAACAGTATAATATACATCACTGTAAATGTTAAAAGCAATAGTTACATACTGTAGCTACAGAACTAGTTAGCCACCTAGATCTGTTACATCTTTTACTTACATGAAAGGAATTGTTTTACCGAATACTATGAATATAACATCTTATGATATCATAAGCAAAAACCTTGTGCACTAAATGATAAAGATATCTGTAATGGAACACTGTAACTTGTTATTAATGATGGCATATGAAATAACAGAACACTACATATGTGCAACTGCATAATATTTCATGCTAACAAATATAAGCATACTACTTTTTACTCTTTATGAGTCTACAAGTGTTTAAGAGAAAAATCATACTTATAATGCTATCAATCAACGTATATGTTAGTTAATTCTACTACTTCTTATATCACAGTACTAAGTACTACCAAGAAATATATAAAACAGTATATGTGTATATATATATATATATATATATATATATTGTAGATACGTGGCAATAAAACAGTCATAGTATTGCACTGTTGCAAAAGACAGTTTAGATATTTATTCAAGACACATGCATAAGAAGAAAGAAATGAATACAGAGCACACACCATAGTTTCAACACATGACAGAGTGATGTTAATCTTTAGGTAAAGGTATGATAAACAGTGATGTTAATGCACATGGACAAGCATTGTACCTTAGTACAATCATACATCTAGCAAATGTGCCAAGTGTGATTTCTTATGTCTGCATATAACATACTCATAACAACAGACTATGACAGAAGAGTTTGACCAGATAGGAATATCTCTTTTGACATGCAGAAGTCTTTGTTAGACATGTAAGTGTGGTTTCTCTAGTGACTGTGAAGACAGCTGGCGCTGATTAAACACCACTGCAACTATTTTCACTGTGTCACTGATCAACGCAACAATCTTAAACATCACAATGAGTCTAGATATGCAAGAGAACCATGTGATATAATTCCTGTGTAATCAAAACTGTACATTTGTTAGTAACAACATGACAGTGTGCCAAAACTCACTCTGTAGGAAAAAAATGGACAGCAAAGTAAAGTAATTTCACATGTTGTGTAACTATTCCTCTGACACATGAAGATTGGCATAATTCTTCAGTATCAGAACATATGCATTAAGTGTCACAGCAGTCTCTTTTTGAAAGAGCTTGTTGAATTATCGCACTCGACCCATCCAATTCTGTACCTCAACAAACAAGTGTAATGTCCAGAATGTACAGACTGGACATAGCGGTAGATCACAGCATGAGTGGCAAACACTGCCTGATTAAATACTATTCTACCAGCTGTGAAATCAGTGATAAGTGTGTCAACTCTCAGCCTGTTGGAGTCAAATCTATGCAATACTAGCATAAGATATTGAGATGAAGTCCTGAGATGTATGGACTGAGTACATGCACCTCCACACCTCACACACATGTGACCACTTTCAGCATTAGTAATCAGCTGCCGGAACTTAACACTTTTACTCTGAGGCACAAACAGAGAAACCCAAAGCATGTCTTCTGAGGTCTCTTGTTCTGAATGACCACATAACAGACATACGTACTTTTTAACATATGACACAGTGAAATAGTGATGCACAGAAAGTTTCCTCTTCCTCTTCATCCAAGCTGCTTATGATAGCCATCATAAACTCGGTAGTGTCCTGCTGCATGTTTGCAGTAAACGTACTGCATCCATCATATGTGCCCAGCACTTGCTGCAGAGGTGTTACTGACTGCACATTGTTAGACTGATCAGAAGCCATGTTGACAACCTGCTTCAATTCCTTTGATAGGGCAGTATCTTGCAAAGCAGATATTGCCTCAACAAAGTGTGGCATATGGAGAAAGACCTGCATAGTTGCATTAGCATAGCAGTTAACTCTAGTACTGTTGTCAAACACTGGCACAACAGCCATACCAACTGACTTCTGACCAATAGCTGGCTCCGCATCTGTATTTGACTTGTGACCTTCTTAGAACTCTGCACAGTTCCATCAGTTGCACAAGCTTGTTTTCTTTTGTTACCAACTGTAGATGTGACTGAAGGATGTGAGACAACCACATAAGTTGGTAGTGGTATTAAAGACATCTGTGGTTGGTATAGAGAATGTAATCTGTTGTACTCAACTGTACAGCAGTTGTCAGCGCGTATCTTCTGAGGTGCGACTGTTATGATGTGCAACCCAGAAAGACTACGTGCACGTGAAAGTGCGACTTGGCTCATGCCATCTTTGAAAATGTCTGTACCTATGTCCACTATTGCTGAATCCAAACTCAAGCCTTGAGACTTGTGAATGGAAACAGCATATGAAACACATATTGGGAACTGTTGCCTGTTCACATAGATATCCTTCAATACCTGGAACTTAACACAGGTACGATCAGTCTGGACAGGATGTTCCATGTTGTCAAAGTGGACAACTGTCTCAATAAATGTCTTTTGAACACTGTAGACAAAGTCAATGATGTTACCCATAGCACCATTTACCATACTATGCTCCACATCGAGACTACGGCATAGCATGACTCATGCATTCTTACAAACTGTAAGTAGAGCTTCTAGACCAGCTGTGCGTGAAACATCTGACTTCTATTCAGGTAGTCATTCAGTCATCTTTGCTACCAGCTTCCGACTTAAAATGACACCATCGACTGTGTCAACAGCATGCAGTGTGAGAATAGATTGATTTTCTCTCTACAACATGACACTATTGAACTCAACGCATTTCTTTAGTCATGGCATAGGACACACAATGCGTGTGCCCGTGGAACACACATCACTGAAAACATCACAGTTTCTATAGATGTAGTGTCCATTCTGATTCTTCACCCATTTAACATTGCAACATGTTCTGGTGACAGAGAACCTGTACGAGCTTGATCCAACAGTGTCTTGTAAGTCATGTCAGCATTTTGGTGCATGTCCTGATACAGCTTGACATAGGTAAATAACTCCCACAGGTCAAAACCTCCAATGCACCCAAGTGTATTCTTGGCCTGCTTCACAGTCAGAGCTGCAAAGACATGTTCTGCATTCACAGGTGCAAGCTGTAAAAAGTCTCCAAATACAACAATGCTTTTTCCACCGAATGCATCTCCATAGTCAGTCTCCAAGATCTCCTGTAGATGTAGATGTATACAGACAAGTATCAAATTAGAGACCATACTAATCTCATCAATGATGAGTAACTTCATCTTATTAAATATTGAATGAAGCTGAGATGAAACCTCAAATGACAGTTTTCAATATTCTCCTGCTTTGCCATGCTCCACTGGCAACATGAACAGATGGTGTAAGGTCATGCCACCAATGTTGTATGCTGCCAGTCCAGTGGGAGCACTAACAGCAACAGACATAGCTGACCCTGTCAAGCTCTGTATTTCAGCCATGATGGCCTCAATAAGGAAACTCTTCCCTGTACCAGCTGACCCACTAACAAACATCAGCAGTGGTTTGTAGTCAGGTCAGTCACATTTCTTCTCTTCATGCAGTATCCCATGCCGGACAGCATCAGCTACCTCAGAGTGAACCACACGCTGCTGCTCATTTAGTCTCTCTCTCAATTCAACTGGGTCAGCACCACAGTGTGTACCGTGTTCCATGGCACTCTCCACTTCTGACATGAGTACTTCTGGGGCATTCAGAGGCAGAGGTTCCCCAAGGATACCTTGTCCTTCTGGATCAAGATTGTCCTGTGAGCAAACAGGAGTATCCTCTTCAAGTAGCTGTTGTGCCTTTTCAAGCTGCTCCTTCTCAGTATCTAGTCTTTGTATGTATATCTCTGAGTATTGACTTTTGAATGTCTCATAACTGTGATTAAACTCTTCCTCGAATATATCATAGTCACCTTTCAATTCAGCCTCATTCCTCCATGGTCTAAATAGGAATAGCAGAGCAAAGCAGTAACCCTCTCTATTCTCAGCTGTGCCTAGATGTAACTTGCAGTGGTCAATGAGCCAAGGCTTATGTCTCTTAACAAGACAGCCATCCACTCCTCTGACCTTGTAAATGTCATGTGTACAATCAGGTGAGACATCTGTCTTGTAGTCATACCACCTAGCCACCTGAAATAGACACATATCATCCATATCTTCGTGTCTATGGGGTTAGTATGTGTCAATGAGGTTATTCTTCAAGATATGTTTTGAAGAAGGTCTATTGACAGCCAATTCCTCAATCTCAGCATGAGGAATAAGTACACGTTTTCGCTTCTCTTTGTAGTTCACACTGAGAAAGCGGACATCATCAGACTTGCCATACAGATGTGTACCAATCAAGCGATCATCAGCCTCATAAGCACCACATTCTCTGTGTGATAGGGTCTTCAACCCCAGTGACCACAACTGAGATGTCAGGCTCTTGCCTTGAACTAGCAATATCTTCCCAAAGATCTTGCAAGCTAGTCTGCTCATGTTTAGTTATGTACGAGGTGACGTACCACACCAGAGTCAACGAGTTGTCAGCCACAAACTGAACATCTATGTTTGCTTGCCACATTAGGAGGGTTGTAGTCATTGATGTACACCTCTTTCTCATGTCTGGGAAACTCATATACCCTCTTGGTTGATTTTGCCTTCAAGTGGTGTGGCATTGCTGAAAACAGATCATTCATGCAACCATCCTGACAGACACATCTAGGAAATCCGAAACAACATATTTTGTACCAATCAGATTTGTTCTTTACTACCAGGTGGCAGTATTTTGCAAAAATATGGTGCTGGAACTTTTGCACCAACTTCCACAATGTAGGACTGTGATACTTGTCCGGAATGTGACAAGTGATGTATTTCTTGATAAATGCTAGCACTTGTGCTGCTTCATGCTCACCTATACGTGGGGCATCCTAGATCCACAGCAACATATGAATATGAGGAGCACCTCACACCTGATACTCCATCCTCCAAAAGTAATGTTCCACAATACCAAGGAACGGATTGTCCTTTGACAAAATGAAAGTCAGAATATCATGGAACCACTTGTGGAAATGCTTTTGACAGAGACAGGGTTAAGTGAGCACATTTCTCTGAGAGTCATTGGTGAAATACCCTCAACATCAGAATTCACCCACTTCAACAGTTCTATGACCTCATCCCAGGCATACGCAGCACAACTCAGTGTGACAAACCATGTAGCTGCACCATGCTCTTGCAGCATTGTCATCACCTCAGAGTGTCTAGGGTACTGAAATTCTTTGGTGCCACGTAGACTTGACAGAATAGAACAAATTCAGTTGCACATTTTCATCTTTCTGCTTCAATTTCTGAAGAAACTGTGCAGCTGTAATTCCATCAAGTGGAGTAGTCAGGCGAATAGTATGCATAATAGACACAGACGAGTACTACTGATTCACTTCTCCACAGGAAATGGAACAGATACTGTATGTTGCATCTGAATTTGCCATCTTTACTGAGCACACAGCTTGTTCGGTACCCAGCACCCTGTACACGCACTTCTCTTTCATCCAGGTGACCACCTGACCCTTTTGGGAATACATCTGGGAAACAGCGGGCTTCCAGTGTTGCCTCCCAAATGCTGACAGGCTCACCTTCCACCTGTTTCATTTGATAGAAATCAATGTTGTTCTCTACCGGATCTCTACCATGTAGTGGATGAATTGTGTACTGTTCATACACATTGTCATTTGTTTCCACATTGAACTTCTCAATCATTGGCTTTGTGCTTTCCAGCTCATCATGACTAACAGGCACACTAGTGATGCGATCACTATTAAGGTCTGCATAAAAAGGGTTGTTGTTCTTTAAGTGAGTTAGGGCAAGCTTTACCTTCTCAGCATTAACAACCCATCTTTCGGATGAGATGGTAAACCGAGGTCCCATCTGCCTGGATTGGTGGTAGTTCAGGTGGATGTTAAAGATCCCATGGCACTTATCGAAAAGAGTAGGGGAATTTCCCCGGTGTCCTGGCTAAATTTCCCTCATTCACTAAAAAAATACCACCAACAGCTTAATCTGGTTCAAGGTCAGTTGGCATTCATCTGTTTCCTCCCTCCCCCGGGTCGTGCCTGAAAATAGGCAGGATTTGTCTAGTGCACTTAACCGGTCAACAAAAGCTAAAGTAAAAATAAAAATTAAAACATCCTGCCAAATCACCTTAGACTTTGTTGGCACACCATTTACAAGAATGACCAAAGTGTTTTCAATGGAGATAGCCTCCACATTTTCCTGCAGAGGAAGTGGAAGATACATGACAGAACCCTTTAGAGATCTGATGAGTTCTTTTTGTGGAATAGTCTGTGTCTTTATGTTCATGTGTAGAATAGTTTGAAATGGTTTCATTGTCTGAATAAGAATCCTTTCAAACAAATTCAATGCGGCAATCTCAGCTGGTGTCACATGCCTCCATGTTGTTCAAGACTGACCTTGTTGGCAGAATGTTACACTTCACTTTGGAAAAACAGTACTTGCACATCACAATGATTGGTTCTAACTGAAAGTCACACTTCAAAAGCAGATAATGCTGAAAGTCAAAACCACATGTCATTGTATGGCGACAAGGTTTCCAGGTTCACTGTGACCATTTGTTTCTCATAACAAAGGCGATCACATGACACACATACAGAGTCAAACTTCTGTCTCTTTGCCAACTCAAATTTGGCAATTGATTTCCCAAATTGTTTGAGAATATCACTTTCTAGGACAGAGACACAATTCCCATCAGCAATCGATGACTGAGTAACCACAGTATCAGTCACAGTGCTCATACGTTGCAGCTGTTTCAAAAATTGAATGGCACCATGCATGTCACCAGACAACAGTAACTCATTCAGATGAGTATACTGAGTGACAACACAATGAA
The DNA here is from genome assembly GCA_016271365.2 of Neoceratodus forsteri. Taxonomy (NCBI): domain Eukaryota; kingdom Metazoa; phylum Chordata; order Ceratodontiformes; family Ceratodontidae; genus Neoceratodus; species Neoceratodus forsteri. The sequence goes on along the minus strand of CM028134.1, from coordinate 300,669,678 downwards.
CTTCATATACCCTGTACACAAAGTTCTTCATGCCTTATTGATGTACTCCCAGCATGTGCATATTGTGAAAGACACTGTCACAAACACCACTATCTAGGCATGCAAGGGAGTGACCCATAAGTCCAGTGTGTGGACAGATCTCACAAAGACCTATGCTCTCAAACAGTTTATGTCCGTCTTTACAGTCAGTAATGACAAACCGGTTGATAAAGGGCTCAACTTTGTCAAACGATTATTGCCTACGGTTGTAAGTGTCATCACGTGTCCATGACAGACAGTGACATTTATGAACCTGAGTAGCTGCATCAGATTCATCATCTGACTCCATTGTAGTATCATCACACACACTGAGCACATTACACACTTTGCCAGACTCATGAATGGACAACTTGCTGTCCTTTTTCTGAGAGTAATATGACTCCTTCCAGAAATATGCCTCTGAGTGCTGTGTGTGCAGCCACTGTCCTGTGAAAACATCACAGAAATTGTGCATGTTCAAGATAGGATACCATTGTAGCCTCATCTTTACATCATATATAATTTTCCTAAACTGCTCAAGTACATGAGACATCTTATGTCACAAATGTTGAGAGCAAAAACTGCCCTATTAACAAATGTTCATACTTTCAGGTGCAATTTCATCAAGCTCAGATGACTTTTATTTTTTTGCGCTCATGTCTCATCACAGCAGCAATAAGTCTTTCAATCTTGGCTTTAGAAGCTAGAGATCGAAAATACTTCTGCTTCCTCAGATAAGCATCAGCAGCTCTACATTTTCGGTGCTGCTTAATCGGTGTGTTTATGCATGTGTTTGCAACAGTAGCTTTTCTGCTTACAGATCTACACAACTGTTGCTTAGCTACACATTGTTTCCTTGCTGTTGAGCAAGCACGTCTTTTCCCTACAGAGTGATAAAGCTCTGAATCCACTCCTTTACTGAGATGCTGAATCATTTCATGTCTTGAGCAAGCATCACTGACTTTCACATCACCCTTATGCAACAGTGAACTACTGTGATACCTGTTTCATCTCTGCACAGACTTCCATCAGTATTTAGGTGGCATCTTCCGTGTTTCACTATTCACAGTTCAGTACACCAATCTTACAGAACAATCAGACACCTGTATGGGAAGTACAGAAAAAAAATTAAAATCCATGTCTTTAGTGTGTTTCTAACATCACATACTATTGTGAACCATCTGTATGTCATATAAGAACAAAAAATACAACTGCCTAGTAAACATTGTTGAGATAATTACAGTAATAAGTGAAGGTCACTAAAGCAATAGACAGTCTTTTCAAATGATGACGAACATAACATCAATAATAATATGACAATAAATATCAAAAAATGTGAAAAACCAAAGAGTGCCGCAATGTTAAACATCCACACTGCTGTTCTAACTAATAAAAACTGTTTTTTTAAATCAGAAAAGTAGTGTCGAATGTGCAACACTTTAGAAAAATATAGTGTTGTGCATGCGACACTTTCGAAAAAAGTGTTGAGCGTGCGACATTGTTGAATATAGTGTTGCAAAGTAATGTCACATGCACAACAGTGTCGAATAATAGTGTCGCACGCATGACACTTTCACAAAATCCAATTATTTTACACCCCCTTTCACAAGTTAGCCAATCACAGACTGGTGGCTATTTGACTGACAGATGCTGCAACCAATGTATCACCACATATATCAGGTCATATCAAATAGTCAATCACAACCACTGAACAGTGAAGAAGAAGGACATAGCAGCCATCTTTACACCCTGCTTCTCACTCTGTAGGTATATCACATTTTGAAATCAACTTTTCTAGCATCATAAAAAACATTAGCAGTACAAAAATAGTACTAAACAAAACTTTTTTCATGCTGTATTTGACTATGATAATATTATTTACCTGCCATACTGTAAAAAAAAGTTGTAACAGTTTAAAATCAGAGTTTTAATCAGTACTTACTAGCACAGATAGAGCTGCAAATGGAGGCAGAAGCAAGCAGCACGTGTATCATAACAAGAGAGGCAACCAATCACATTTCTTTGTTAAGCTGTAATTGTTTGAAGTAGCCAATAGCAATGTTGCGTTTTCCCTCTAAGAAATATTTCTGCATTTGTGTTTGACAGTAAGAACAGCCATTCAATGTAATAATAGTCAGGGCATGCACTGTATTGGCCAACCATAGTAAATCATTAACCAGTAACATGGCAAATCATTGTGTTTAGTATCAGCCCATGAAATCAGTGTTTAAGCAGAGAAGGAAACATTAGTTTCACATTCACTTGTGGTTCGCCTCTGCAGTAGAAACATTGACTTTTTTGGTAGTTCTCTGTCCACTTCTCAGTTTAAAAGCTAAGAATGGCAGAAAACAGCAGATGGGATGTGTGGATTGTGGGCAGCAGCATAGTAAGGAGTGTTTCAGAGTATGCTCAGAGAAGTGATTTTGGGGGAGACCTGCATCTTCCAAATTGCTCTGTAAAGTGATCTGCCAGAGGTGGGATGAGGTGGGAGCATCTCATGCCAACAATGCACAGACTTTTGACTACTCAAGCTTGGCCAGACATACTGCTGATCCATCTTGGAGGCAATGATTTGGGTACCAAAAGATGGGTAGATTTAGTCTCAGAAGCAAAATTGGATCTTACTTCTATCATGAATATTTTACCAGCCTGTAAGATAATTTTTTCTGACATTACTGAGCGTAGAGTCTGGCAGGTAGAGCAGTACATGTACCTGCTTGACAGAGCTCACAGAAAGGTAAACATTCAAATATCTGGATACCTTCACATGGCTGGGATGCACACCATACGTCATGCTCAAATTAAATATTGTAATGATTGGCTCTACCTACTAGATGGTGTGCACTTCTCACATGCTGGCAATTGCCTTTTCCTGTGTGACCTTCGAGATGGGATACTCATAGTCCTCTAAAAAATATCAGGCTGTAACAGAAGACAGAATTGTAAACAAAAGGCTCTTTAATGAGCCCATTAACTTGGTCAAAAAATAGAAAAGCTGCACTGATTACACACACATACAAAATTATGCTGTCTCCCTATCACACTGTTACATGGATTCAGATTCGCGTAAATGTTCAGAGTTCCATAATACACACAGACATAGCTGATAGATGGCTCTATTTAAAAATCACTGTGTTGTTTCACTATACATCTAAGACAGACTGAAACTTTTAATTTAAAACATTTGTTTTTTTTTAAATTTCATATTATGTAATGATTACTCAAACTATTGAACATTCTGACCAGCATTAACTATTCCCCCCCGATTGCCTATATGATTATGCTCCCAGCAGCAATAGTACTAGGAATCACCCCCTCAAGTTGCCATACAATACTGTACCTGGCAGCTGTAGTACCAATGATGTTCCCCAACACCTGTACAATACTACAAACAGCAGCAGTGAATGGCATGGTGCTACCGGTAACACTATACAGTGAGCTGAGCAGCTCTCACTGCGGTGGCACAAAGCAACACCAGATATTGCATACACACAGTCCATCACCTGTATTAATCATGAGCACCATATTACTCTAAATATACAATCACAAAGATTTAAGTGTGTGATCTTCACTATGAGATGTATACACCTGAAAAAAATGTATATCTCACAACACTGTGTTCTAACATACTGTTTATTCTCTATTTATTGCAGCTTTCCACAGGAAAAACTCACTAACAAACTATGCATCTGAGGTCGCAGAGGGAGATGTGTTGCCTGGCTCAGTCAGCCCAGGCCAGGGGAAACGCACGGATAATAATGCATAGTACCAACGTGAAACTGGAAAAAATGTGGAGGTGCATCCATGAATATATGCGTAGCTTTCATAGGGTCAGCAACAAAAATCCACAAATGTGTAAAAGGAAGTGGAAGCTGTTGCACCAGTGCTTCTATATATTGAAACAGAGAGAGGAGATACCGGACAGTGACATGGCCTGGTACTACCTCATTTTCAAGATGTGGGAGGCAGCAGGAAAGCCACAAGTGGGGGAGCGCCTAACAGACTGTGAGTACAGAAACTATATGTCTCTAAACATGTTTTCTTTTGTAGAAAAAAACTAATTTTGTTACTGTTGTGTTAAGTAAGCAATGATGAACTCTGCTGAGTTATGTAGATGTATTACTTAATCACCACCTGTGGGTATACTGTTGTACGGCACAACATTGGGGGCATATTACCCTCAAGTAGTGATTTAATTGATCATTTAACATAACCCCAACCTCTTCTGAGTAACTGTAAAAGCACAGTGGTAAGAAGATTAACATAAGGCTCTCATAACACTGTCAATGGCTCAAATGTAAGCATTTTGAGATACTTATAATAATAACTTCAAATAATCTAAAAAATGTGAGTTTTCAAATTGGCTCTTAACATTGTAGCAATCAAATTTTAATCTTCTACTAAAATGCATGGGCAGCTTAGCCATACAGTTGCCAAAGTTCAAAATTATCTATCGACATTATAAATAGTAATATCAACAAGCAATGCCATACATTGTTTCAATGAGAGATCTATCATCGATTACAATCACACAAATACCACACTCAATGCAATCTTTCTAATCTCTCATTTTATAGATTGCTGAAGGAGCTCCCCACCATGAAGTGAGGTTGTGCCAGCTGCAGAACAGGTTGTGGAGGCCAAACATTCTGATACAGACAGTGTAATTATTGTCAAGGCAGAAGGTAAGAAAATTGCACAAGAAATACTTAACCATTACTATTACAGGTGTACATCGATCACACTTTGATGCAGTGAACCCACTAAGCTGCTGTAACATTGGTATATACTGTACAATTTGTATCCGTCTCAGACAGTCTGCAGAGTGCAAACCAGAAATAGTTTGTGTATCATCACAGAAAAAAACTTCACTGAGCACATAGAATAACTAATTTCCCAAGTATATTGACCTCAATTATTAACAAGCTGTTCTGAAATTGTTGCCAGTGGTAGTTGCCCCCCTGTGTTTCTAAACTAAAGACAGATCACATCTTAACTGTATGACTAAGAAGCAATACCTAACACAGTACTAATGACTCAGACAGAATTATATAGAGAATAACTAAGTATTTTGTCACAAAACAGAGTACTGCTTGAACAAGTCAACTCATAAGTATGTACCACAGCTATAGCCATAGTAATTTTCTAACCATTACATACAAAATAATTTGTATGAATATGTTACTATGAAATTGGTATACATTATACAATGGTGTGTGAAAATCCTGCAACCTCCTTGGTCAAAACATGTCACATGACTATGGGTAAATCCTGCATAACCCACAGCTGAGGAATGGCATTTATGAAAAACAAAATTAAACACATTTTAAATTAATGTTACACATGTATCCATTGTATAATCACAATAAGGCACTCCAGAGTGTGAGTTATTGGGTGATTTATCCACTTCTTGTGTGGTTAAGTCACTCAGCTGCACCTCGTGACACACCATACAAGGTGTTGGTAAATCCCCAATAACCCACACTCTGTTGTGCCTTATTGCTTAAATACCAGTCTGTGTGTGTCTGAACAGAGTATGGGGGGGTACAGGAACAGTAACAGTACCCAATAATTGTAACACTACAGCTAAAGACAGTAACTTTCTTGTTGAGATAAAACTTGTAATCATCAACTGAAATGAACACTGTGTACCCAATAACTGAACAGTTGCCATATATGTAACTGGGCAAAAACCCATGGAACACTAGCACCCCCCTCCCACAGAGTCACACCACTTATCTCCATGGACTTTCTTTCTCTATCACTGCAAAGGCACTATTCACAACTTCTATGAGTAGACAACGTGACATTGCCTGTGTCATGCCATGCAACACCTAAGTGTTCCAAGTTGTCTGCCATTCATTTGGTTACCTGTCTGTCAGATGTTCATAATCATTGTTAAACTTACAAAATACATTGGCACAGTGTGCAGTGAGAGGGTTACACCTGCGGCACTGAGATTTCCATGTGTAATATCATATACTTCTTAACAGTTCAAATATTTATCAAACTTAACAACACACCGTACAGTATCACTGTGTCTCTACTTTCTTTAGGTGTTACTTTCCACTCAGGATGCAGTATCTCCCATCACTTGCAAATAAGGACTCTTATTATTTAGCTGCTAATAAACAACTGCTAACTGTTTCAATAACAACCTAATAAAATAATACAGCTGAACCGTATAGACACATTCCTTTTGTTTAAAGTATTTGTTAACACTCAGAATACAATAAAAGTATCAGTTAGAAAAGTAAAATACCTTCATGTATGTTAAAAATGATTTAACTGTCTTATAGTGGTCGGGGAGGCTTCAGAAACACCAGTGCGACAGGTGAAGCAGGAGTGTGCTACTAGCCCTGAACGTAAGTCTAGCAAAAAAAAACAAAACTGACACAAACGTCATACAGTACTGCAAAAAGTATCAGTTAATTAAGCAATAACGCCCTCCAAGGTGTGTGTCGTGCTGGGATAACGTCATGCCTCAGGTGGTTGGGCATGAGGCCGCAGGCTGAGTGCGTCCAATAACTGAGGCGTGATGTTATCCCAAACGACACACACCCTGGAGGGCATTATTGCTATTATTCAATGGCTCATTGTTATACAGAATAAAAACAACCATTTTAAAGATGTTTTTATGTGGAAAAATATTTTTGTTTTTTTAAGAGAAGATGAAACAATCAGACATATGGCCATCTACAGGTTCACAGTGCTGAGACTAGACCCGTGATGTTGTGCAGGGATAACATCACGGGTCCAGTCCCAGACTGACCAGAGTCCAGGATTTTTTCTTGCCATTGTATTATTTCATGTTAACGTATTTGTTAACACAACAATTACAGGTCCAAAGTACATCAGCTACTCATATATTGGATACCACCACCTGCCACTGCATAGCTACAACATACAACTACTAACTGTGCCATGTACTATATTACTGCAATAACACAGTTGTAACACCTATGCCATTGCCTTTCATGTTATTTAACTCTCCACCAATGATTCACCACCTGGTTTTTAGCCTGGTACTATTCACTGCACCATTACATACAGCAGTTAACTGTTCTGCCACCTTATTACTGTTACCATCCAGCTCTACTGCTAATACACATAACCTAGTTCTCTTACAAGTCTGCACAGGGAGGCCTCACCTCCCTGGTAACATGAAATTCACAACTATCCAAACTATTACTGTATGGAAACAATACAATTGTATTATCACTATACAAAGGATTTGTTTATCTGTGACTCTTCAGTCATAACGTAGTATATTCACTACACACACAAAGACGGGGGTTGGGGCAGGGACATAATGTAGATGATCACAAACAATACCTAGATGCCATAACATTTCCTCACTTATAAACAATCATGTATACCAGACAAGACATGCTATACAATCTGTTCTGTGTACCTACAGGGGGAGGACATGGCGTAGCTGATTAAATGTAATAATTTACTCTTCAAACTTGTGTGTTACTTTATGATGATGCACTAATATAAAAATATATACTTGTTTTTACTGACAGTGTAAACTCACAATACAGTGCCTCATCTGCAATGTATACACAGTACAGTTAAGCAACATACATAGCACAGACAGCATATATTGTGGCAGCGTTTCAACTTGTTATGATACACTACTGACACACCTACTGCTTCATAACAGCTACAATTACATAGATACAATAGTGTAATAACTCCATCCCAGTAATAGATTTATATACTTAACAACATTGTTTTCATACACTATAATAAAATACCTCAGCTGCACTGTAGCAGAGACAGGTAGAGCACTAATGAAACCCATTGGCTGGATGATCAAATGCAGCTGATAACTATTATAAGTGTGCCCCAAAACTGAAATAGTGAAACAAATTTGATGAAAAAGTACAAAAGTAATTTTGAATTTCTTACATAGTAATAGCTTGTTTTTTCTCTTTACAGACCAGCCACATAAAAAACAGCACACTGTGCACTGCTGATGTGTTTGCAGGCTTGAACACAAAGTTGACTGTCTGTTAAATGAAATTAAAGAAATGAAACAACACCACCACAATGAATTAACAGCAATTTGGCAACAACAACAACAGATGTTACAGCTACTAACTGCTCAGCAAGCAACAGTCAATCTTGTGCTCGAGCCTGTGAGCACAGTGGCAGATGCCAGTGCGGACAGCAGCACTGCTTCACCTGCTGCCATGAGCAGTCTCCCTGGCCACTGATGGACAGACTCCACAGCTACATCCAGTATCTCCTCTTAAGCTGGTGCAACAGCTTCCACTTCTGATGCGCCTCCACATTTTTTCCAGTTTCCGGCCTGGGCTGGCTGAGCCAGGCAACACACTTCCTTCTGCATTTGATGAACAACCTCATTTTTGTATTTAATTTATTTTAACAAGCCATTTGTTTTTGTATAAAAAAAAATATTGTTTCAAAAAGATGTTTCTAAGTATTTTAGTAAGTCTATTTTAATTTTCCTAAAAAAAAAGCTAAACTATTATTTCTATGTCTTTATATATATATATATATATATGAAAGACAAAGAACCTCTGTGCGTAAACACTGAGGCAAGGGTTACCCCAAAGGGCATTTGGCTGGGAAGCCAAGTTTCAAGAAAATACAAAATCACACATGCCCCCACAATGCAAAGCATCATGGGCTGCATATGCAAATCACCACAGAATATTATGCTGATCCAACTTTAAGCAAAATTGCATGGTGCCGAAAGGCCTCTCACACAGTTTGCAAAGGGTGCTAACAGAAGACATAGACACGTGTTTCGTTCTACCAGGACTCATCAGTATGCCTCGTCTGTTTGACACCCCAGTGGAATGGACCAGCTACCCCTAAGGCAGTGTGCCTGGGATATATTGTGGTGAACCCATTAAAATAAAAAACTATTTAAAAGACAAAGAACCTCTGTGCGTAAACACTGAGGCAAGGGTTACCCCAAAGGGCATGTGGCTGGGAAGCCAAGTTTCAAGAAAATACAAAATCACACATGCCCCCACAATGCAAAGCATCATGGGCTGCATATGCAAATCACCACAGAATGTTATGCTGGTCCAACTTTAAGCAGAATTGCATGGTGCCGGAAGGCCTCTCACACAGTTTGCAAAGGGTGCTAACAGAAGACATAGACACGTGTTTCGTCCTACCAGGACTCATCAGTATGCCTCGTCTGTTTGACACCCCACACACCATGTGTGCCTGAAATAACAGAGGTCTACCATCCATCTCCATGGTCTTTCTTTTCCTGTGGTTCTCCACTCTGTATGCAGTTCCTGCTGTGGCCTGGGAGTGGGAGATTCCTGACTGAGATTGTCCAAGTCCTAACTGTGCAAACTTGTCTACAGCTGCAATCAGGGAGGTGCACCATTGATGTGCATGGACTTGTTTTTACTGTGAATCTACGCTCAGTATGCAATACCTGGTCTGAGGGGCGGGGGTGGGAATTGCCTGGCTGAGACCATGCAACTCCTAACTGTACTAACTTGAGTGAACTCATAATTAGCAAGGTGCACTGCAGATGTCCACAGCCTCATTTTTGCTCTGCCTCCCCCACTCAGGATACAGTACCTCTTCTGCAGTGTGGGAGGAGCGTTATGTGAATGAGGTCATGCAAGTCACAACTGTACAAACTAGAGAGTGCCTGAAATTATAGAGCTGAATGCTTTCCTGTGGTTCTCCACTCTAGATGCACTACCTGCTCTGGTTTGAGAGGAGGGCATCCCTAGATGAGACTGTGGAAGTCCTAACTGTGCAAACTTGTCAACAGCTCCAATCAGGGAGGTGCACCATTGATGTCCATGGCCTTATTTGTTCTCTGTGATTCAATGCTCAGTATGGAGTACCTGGTCTGAGGGGCAGAGTAGTGGCATTGCATGGCTGAGACCATGCAACTCCTAACTATGCTAACTTTAGTGAACTTGCAATTAGGAGTGTACACCATTTATATCCACAGCCTCAGTTTTGCTGTGTCTTTCTACTCAGGGTACAGTACCAGGTCAAAAGTGTGCGGGTAGCATTGCGTAGCTGAGGCTGTGCAAGCCATAACTCTGCCAACTAAAGTGTACCTGCAATCAGGGAGCTGCATCATTGATATCCATGGCCTTTTGTTTCCCTATGGTCCGCCAGTCAGCATTCAGTACCTGCTCTGGTTGGGGGTGGGGAATTCCTGGCTGACACTGTGTAACTCCTAACCGTGCAAAGTTATGGTCAGCTCGAATCAGGGAGGTGCACCATTGATGTCCATGATCTTATTTTTGCTGTAGCTCTACACTCATTATGCAGCAGGTGGTTTCTGGGGGTGTGGTGTCTAACTGAGGCATGCAACTCCTAACTGTGCTAACTGTAGTGTACTTGCAATGAGGTAGGTAAACCACTGATGTTCACAACCTCAGTTTTGCTGTGTCTCTACACTCAAGACACAGTACCTCTTCTGCAGTGTGAGATGAAGCATTGCATGACTAAGGCCGTGCAAGTCACAACTGTGCAAACTGGAGTGTGCCTACAATCACAGAGGTATACCGTACATGTCCATGGCATTTTTTTTCTGTGGTTCTCCACTTAGGATGCAATACCACCTCTGGTCGGTGAAGGGGGGGTGGAAGGAATTCCTACAGAGACTGTGCAACTCCCAACTATGCAAAGTTGTGTACAGCTGCAATCACGCAGGTCCACCATTCATTGTTGTTCTTGTACAACTTGCAAAAATCAGTAGTCCAACACTTATTGGAAAGCTTGCTACTGCAGGTCAGTACTCATAACACAGAACCTAATCTGTATTGCCGGTAGTGTACACTGACATCACATGGTTAACAACATGAACTGCTAACTATCATAGCTTGTGTAGTCCTACAAACACAACCACAAGGTTTAACCTTAAAACTGCCATGGCTCTCCAGTCAGGATGCAGCAACTGTTCATGGGGGGAGCATAGCCTGGCTGAGGCCATGCAGTTCATAACTGTGCTAACTGAAGTGTGCCTGTGAGCAGGGAGAAGCACCATTGATGTCAATATTCTTATTTGTGCTGTAGCTCTACATTCATTATACAGTACATGGTCTCGGGGGGGGCATTGCCTAGCTGAGGCATGCAACTCCTAGTTATGCTAACTGGAGTGTACTTGCAATTAGATAGGTACACCATTGATGTCCACAACTTCAGCTTTTGCTGTGTCTCTCCACTCGGGATACAGTACCTCTTCTGCATTGTGGGGTGGAGCATTGTGTGGCTGAGGCTGTGCAAGTCACAACTGTGCTAACTGGAGTGCACCAGCAATCATAGAGGTGTACTGTCCATGTCCATGCCCTTTCTTTTTCTATGGTTCTCCACTCAGGATGCAATATCACCTCTGGTTAGGTGTGTGGGGGGGTAGCATTGATATCCACAGTCTCACTTTTGCTGTGTCTCTCCACTCAAGATATAGCACCTGGTGTGAAGTGTGTGGGGCACCACGGCATAACTGAGGCCATACAAGTCACAACTGTGCTAACTGAAGTGTACCTACAATCAAGGAGGTGTACCGTCGATGTCCATTGCCTTTGTTTTCCTATGGCTCTTCACTCAGGATGCAGAACCTGTTCTATGTGGGGAGAGCACTGTCTGGGTAAGACTGTGCAACCCCTAATTGTGCCAAGTTGTATATAGTAACAAGCAGGGAAGTACGCCAATGAGCAGGGAAGTGCACCATAGATATCCATGGCTTTATTTCTCCTGTGGTTCTCCACTAAGAATAAAGTACCTGTTCTGTGTGTGTGTGTGTGGGGGGGCTGCATTGCATGGCAGAGCCCATCCAACTCCTGACTGAGCGAACTTGTGTGTACCGAAAATGCAAACCATAACACGCACAGTCATGTTACTGCAATAAACAGATACGTAAACGCAAACAAGCACCTACGCAAATGAGAATGCAAAGTGTAACGCACACCGTGATGTACACGGGAACACTAACGCAAATGGGTATGGGAACACAAGTGATAATGCTAAGTGTAACAGTAACGTAGGTACACACCCTGTTTTTGCCCAACAGCTGCATAGAGAAACACACTGTCTACAAAGAATGTATGCATAATCATTACCCTCAGAGCAGAAAATGAGCTGTTGGAAGACTACATTGCTTATATCTCAGCAACCGTATGATGTAGAGAAAAAAAAATCCCATGATTCATGATTTTTTGGCCTGCGTTTTGCTGAATGTGTAGCCACAGACTATGCATTTCATGACAAAATTTTCGTATCTCGCACTGTTTCTGAGATACAAGCCCCGAAAGGCGCGGCAGATGCCACCATGTTAGTCTATGGGAAAACAATTTCAACTTTGGAGTACTGTAACTTGCCAGACATGCAATATTTTTTCATCAAACCACCAAAAGGCACATCTGTGAGATGTTAGCTGCCTTCCCTCCAAATTTCATCCCAAATGACCAAACTGTTTGTTCGCAGCAAAGTGACAAAGAATTCCTCCCATTTTGGCCATAGCCTGAAAAGTAGTGTTGCAATTTGCGACCCTTTTCGCAAACATGTGCGAAAGTGTCATGCGTGCGACACTACTTTGCGACACTACTGTTTCCAGAAATTTGAAAAACATATTTCTGGGGTGTTTAACCCCAAAATAAAGACATGACTAACATCCTCAGGGTCTGACTAGGTGAACACAAAAAGAATTGTGTTGCTAGAGGGTCTCAAAAGGTTCAAAAGTTATTTAAAAGACAAGTTCCCATTATGTCAATGGGAAAAGTTAACAAAAAATGCAACACTTTCGCAAATGCACTTTTTAGTGTCGCAAATGACCCAATTAGTGTTGCAAATCTGCCATTTTGTTTTCAGTTACTGATCAGAAAAATGCTTGGCATTTAAAATTGGGACCCTCTAGGAACACAATTCAGTTTGTGTTCACCTAGTCGGACCATCAGGATGCTAGCCATCTCTTTATTTTGGGGTTGAACAACCCAGAAATATGTTTTCCAAATTTTTGGGAAAAGTAGTGTCGCACTTGTGACACTTTAGCAAATTTTTGCGAAAGGTGTCACAAATCACGACACTACTTTTCTAGACTATGGCCAAAATGACAGGAATTCTTTGCCTCCCTGCTGCAAAAGAACAGTTTGGTCTTTTGGGCTGAAATGTGGAGGGAGAGCAGCCAACATCTCACAGATGTGCCTTTTGGTCATTTGGTGACAAAATATTGCATGGATGCAAAGTTATGGTACTCCAAAGTTGACATTTTTTCTCTTAGACTAACATGGTGACGTCTGTCGTGCCTTTCGGGGCTCACATCTCGGAAATGGTGCGAGATACTGAATTTTCATCACAAATATGAGTAGCCATATGGGCTGCGCATGTAGTGAAAATCTAGCCAGGAAACTCATGAAATGAGAAATTTTAATTTTTTCTCTACGTCGTACAGTTACTGAGATATTAGCAATTTAGTATTACAACTGCTCATTTTCTGCTCCGAGGCCCATTATTATGCATACATTCTTTGTTTTCACTGTGTTTCTCAATGGAGCTTTTGGGGAAAAATAGGGTGTGTGCTCCAGTTACTGTTACAGGTAGGTTTTACACTTGTGTTTCCATGCCCGTTTGCATTACCGTTCCCATGTACGACACAGCAGAGCACTCCTTTATGTTTCTGTTTGCGCTTGCGTTTGTGTTACTGTTACCATTTGTGTCTCCACTACTGTTTGTGTTTCACTTAGCATCACCGTGCGCATTGCCATTTCTATTGGCGGCCACCCTTCCATTTCCATTTATGTTTGTCTTTCGTTTTGCGTCATCGTTGTTCTTACCATTACCATTTGCATTTCCAATTGCGTTCCCGTGCCAATGCATGTTACAGTTTGTGTTTCCATATGTGCTTGCATTTGCATTTCTGTTTCCTTTGGCATTATTGTTGCTGTTACCATTACCATTTCCATTGAGATTTGCGGTACCATGACTGAGCGCATTACGATTTGTGTTTCCGTACACGCTTGCGTTTGCCTTTCTGTTTACTTTCACGTTATTATTGCTGTCACAGTTATCATTTGCGTTTACAATAGCAGTACCATGACCATGCATATTACCAGTTGTGTTTCGTATGTGCTTGCATCTCCGTTTGCATAACTTTTCACTTCAGCGTCACTTTGCACCTACGTTTCTATTAACGCTTGCTTTACAATTTGTGTTTGTGTCACCATCTGTGTAACCATTACCACTTGCGTTTGCATTGCTGTTATCATTACTATGCCACAAAAAATCACATTCAATTCACAATTTATAGTCCACATTCTCAAAAAGAAGGGAAATTAGAGGCACAAAACTCTGTTTAATGCATCAGTTAGGGTTGTTCCACAGTGACAAAAGTGAGGAAATTCAGTGTTACGGTTGAAAACCTCCCTTGCACCCCCTCAGCCTGCCCCACCCTACCTGCATCTGGGTGTGCATGGGATCATCAGTCCTAACTCTCACCCCATTCTCCTATCCCTCAACTTGTTCATGCAAGCAATGGGGTGAGAGTTATGGCTGATGACCCCAACGCACACCCTGATGCCGGTTGGGGGGGGCAGACTGAGGGAGTGCAAGGGGTGTTTTCAACCCTAACATCAAATTTCCTCATGTTTGTCACTGTGGAACAACCCTAACTGATGCATTAAACAGAGTTTTTTGCCTCATATATATATATACACACTGTATATATATATATACACACACTGTATATATATATGTGTGTGTGTGTGTACATATATATAAATATATATATATATATATATAATATATACATACATATACATATATATATATATATATAGATAGATAGAGAGATATATAAATATACATATTATAGTGGCACAATAGTGCCACTATAGTTAGGGTTGAGTACCCCATTTAAGGTTAAATCTGAAATTGGCAGCTTAATAACTTTGCCACCATATGACAGATTTACCTGAAATTTGGCATGCACAGACTGGTACCATAGATCTCTGGATCTGCCAAGTTTTGTTATGGTCAGATGTACAGTTGCAGAGCTACACAGCACTGAACAACACACAGATTACACATTTTTTGCGCATTATTTGCTCGCGCCCACAGGTTGTATGGTCTGCGTGACTGGTCTGAAACCTTCAGGGAACATGCAGCGGGGCTCCCTGATGTGTCTTTCAAAGATTTCTGAAAAACAGTTCAAAAGTTATTAAAAAAACAAGTTTCCCATTATAGTCAATGGTAAAAGTTAAAATATGAGAAAGTGTTGTAAATGCAGTTTTTAGTGTCGCAAATGTCCCTTGTAGTGTCACAAATCCACCATCTTGTTTTCAGTTGGCGGTCACAGAAATGCTTTGCATTTAAATTTGGGACCCTCTAGGGACTCAATTCTTGCAGTGTTCACCTAGTCGAGTCCTGAGGATGCTAACCATTTCTTTTTGGAGGGTTAAACACCTCAGAAATATGTTTTTTACATTTTTGTAAAAAGTAATGTCGCAAAGTAGTGTCGCACATTCGACACTTTTGTGATTTTTTTGTGAAAGTGACCTGATTTGCGACACTACTTTGTGACACTATGCCCAAAACAGTAGGAAATATTTGCCATCTTGCTGCAAAGGAACAATTTGGTCTTTGGTGCTGAACTTTGGAGGGAAGAAAGCCAAGATCCTACAGATGTACCATTTGGTAGTTTTGTGACAAAATATTAGAGGGCTGCAAAGTTACTGCACCTCGAAGTTGATGATTTTTCCCATAGGCTAACATTA
Organism: Neoceratodus forsteri; assembly: GCA_016271365.2. Lineage (NCBI taxonomy): Eukaryota > Metazoa > Chordata > Ceratodontiformes > Ceratodontidae > Neoceratodus > Neoceratodus forsteri. The sequence goes on along the minus strand of CM028134.1, from coordinate 300,653,926 downwards.
CGGTGTCTGCCACGCCTTTCGGGCTCGTGTCTCAAAAACGCTTTGAGATACAGGCTTTTATCAGAAAAACACTTAGCCCCTCTAATAGGGGCTAAGTGCAAAACTAGCCAGGAAAGTTATAAATAATTTGAGATTTTAATTTTTTTTCTACGTCGTACGGTTCCTGAGATATAAGCAATTTAGTATTCCAAGTGTTCATTTTCTGCTCCAAGGGCTATAATTATGCATACATTCTTTGTATTCACTGTACTTCTGAAAGCATCTTTTGAGGGAAAAAGTGTGTGTGTTTGCATTACTGTTACAGTTAGCATTTCTGCTTGCGTTTCCATAACCATTTGGCGTTAGCATTTCCATTTATGTCACCATGTGCATTACCCTTTGCGTTTGCATTTGCACTTGTGTTTGCATTTCTGTTTGCATTTGTGTTTCCTTAGGTGTCATTGTCGGTGTTACCATAAGTGTTTGTGTTTCCAATTGCATTACCATGACCGTGCGCATCACCATTTGTGTTTGCATACATGTTTATGTTTGCATTTCCGTTTGTGTTACTGTTCCCTTTGGCGTCATCAATGGTGTTACCGTAACCATTTGCATTTCCAATTGCATTACCATTACTGTTTATGTGTTTGTTACCATTTGCTTTTCTGTTGGCCTTAGTATTTGCATTTTTGGTAGTGTTTCCATTGTCAGTTGTGTTACTGTTTCTTTCTGTGTCACCATTGCTGTTTGCATTTCTCTTTGCATTTGTGTTTCCATTTGCATTTTCGTTACCCTTTGCATTTGCGTTTCCATTGGCGTTAGCATTTGCATTACTGTTTTCATTAATGTTTGCATTTCTGCTGCCGTTAACGTTTGTTTTAACATTTGTATTACCATTTCTTTTTCCATTAACGTTTGCATTTGTGTTTCTCTTACCATTTGTGTTATCATTTACGTTTGCATCACCATGTGCACTACCATTTGTGGTTGCATTTGTGTTACAGTTAGCATTACTATTTTATTTTTCCTCACTATTTCCATCACCGTTTATGTTAACATTACTGTTTGTGTTTTTGCGTTTGAGTAGTGCAGTGCAAAACATTGGTTTTGCTATTTTTCTACACTGTCTTCCATGACACATAGTACAGCCAGTGTGTGGTTGATTGGTCTGAAGCATGGCAGATTGAAAGACCTTTGTTCACAGAACATGCCAGTTTTTGTTTGGTGAAGATATGTTGTTCCGTTCCAGAGTTATGTCCATTTGAAGTTGGCTCACTCTGCAGTTACTGATTTTTTGGCTGCCAGGTCTGCCATTTTAGTGGTAGTATAGAGCAGTGGTTTAAGGCTCTGGGCTGCAGATCTGGTGACATCCAGCAGACCAGACCTGAGTTTGAATCCCACAGCTTCCAGTTGTATACTGTATGACCATGTGCAAGTCACTTAACTCCCCTGTGCTCCCAGGTCACACCTGTAAAAAAGCTTTCAGCTTAATGTGCTACTCCTGGTTAAACAACTAAAAAAAAAATAGTGCATTTTCAGCAGCGATTTCTGCCATTTTGTAGTGGAAGACTTCTTATAGGTACAGAAATATAAACATTGAATATCTCTGGAATGGTTTGGTCTTTTCACATGAAATTTGAAGGGTGTTGAGTGGATGTCCTGGTGATGTAAATTCTGCTGTTTACATGTTTGAAAAACAATTTGCTGTGGAGATCCTGAGTGATGCAGTTAATGTTTTGTGCATAGCATTCTGCATGATGCTTCTGCCTTTAAATTTATAGTGTAGGTAGCCCTAGTGGCACAGAGGTGCCTTACTGTGGTTTCGTGTGTAAAACATTAACAGGTGCGGAATTATGCCACTCTGACAAATGAAAATTTGGTTCATTATGCTCCAATAACTTCTTAACTGTGTGTTCCATTTGCCTGAAATTTGGAATGTACAAAGATATATAATGTGTCTTTCACTGTGCCAATATTCAGGTTGCTGGCGTTTACGGTTGCTGAATTGTGCATGTTACATTGTTTGCTCATGGAGCTGTGCGACCGTTGAATGGATGTATACACAATTTTGGACACACAGTGTGCCATGGTACATGTCTTCATTTAAAAATTTTAATTTCAGTCAGTCATGCAGTTTTTGTGTAGCGAAGTGACAAAAAAATCACATGGTGGGAGCCCCCACCACCACATTCCATTCACTATTTATTGTGCACATTCTCAAAAAGAAGGGAAATTCATGGCAAAAAAAAATCAGTTTAATGTATCAGTTAGGGTTGTTCCACAGTGACAAAAGTGAGGAATTCAGTGTTAAGGTTGCCACCCCTTGCACTCCATGCCCACCTGATCCCCACCAACAAGCATCAGGGTGTGTGTTGGGATCATCGGTCCTAACTCTCTATATTTATAAAATGGGTAGGAAAAATTACATCTGCTGATTTGTTGGCTCCCATCACATGACCATGCATATATCAGATGCGACCGCACACCTGCAATTTTACCACCTAAAAAACAATTTGGCCATTTTGTAAGATAGATAACCCACTCTATGGTGTGCATTTTCACTCTGATATATGCATGCTTTGGGTGGTTGATGCACTCAGCCTTCAGCCTTGTGCATACAATGCACACCATGGCATGTGTATATCAGCTCATGACCGTACACCACCTAACAGTGTGTTATCTATTACATATATATATATATATATATATTCATTGCAAACAAACTTCATTAATGCATTAGTTAGGGTTGATAGCACAACAATAAAAGAATGGAAATGTGATGTTAGGGGTATCCCCCTTCCACACCACCCCCACCCTCCACACACCAATTGACATTGGGATGTGCCATGGGTTCATCAGGCCCAACTCTCACCCCATTCCATGTGTAAGCAAGCTGATATACTACAATATAGGAAAATGGGGTGAGAGTTAAGTCTGACAACCCCATGGCACACCCCAATGTTAGTTGGTGTGTGGAGGGTGGGGGAGGGTGGTGGTGGGGTAGTAATGGGGTAACCCTAACATCACATTTCCATACTTTTGTCACTGTGCTATCAACCCTAACTGAGGCATTAATTAGGTTTTTTTGCAATGAATGTCCCTTCTTTTTGAGAAAGTGTAATGTAACTGGTAACTGGCATGTGTTTTCTTCACTTTGACCATTTTTTGCATAGTGGTATGCATCTGTGGGAGTGCAGGCCCGCTGATCACTGCTCTCCCACTTATACATAAGTACGGAGCCATACAGCAGCCCCATAGTACTGAAAAAAAACTCATTACACTTATTTGGTAATATCTCAGCAACCGTAGTTACTATGGAAAAATTTCCATTGCAGTTGTAATCATGACTTCAAAATCTCCATGTGTGCTTTGTCCACCTAAGCTGCAGGTAGCAAAAAATCCATATCACAAATCATTTATGAGATACAGGTGCCGAATGGTGCCACAGGTGCCGCAATGTTATTCTATGGGAAATTTCTCAATTTCAGAACACTCTAGCTATGGGCTCATTGAATGTTTTGGGACCAAACCACCAAAAGTCACATCTGTGGGATGAGAACTTGCCACCCTGCAAATTTCAGCCCCAAAACACAATCCACCTTGGCACAATGAAGTGACAAAGAAAGCAACACATGTGACAATGTTTTTGAGCATTGTTTTCTCAAAAACAAAAATGTTTTTGCAACACCAATATACCTAATCATGACATCTTTTCGTGCAACAAAAAAACATTTTTGCAAACGTTTTCATGAAAGTTTTCACACTGCACATATAAATTTTTCCATAGGCTAAAATGGGACATGAACAACTTCCATAACTTTTGAATGGATTAATATTTTTCCCCAAATATTCACCACTTTGACCCAGGCCATGTATACACATGCACATTTGAATCCAAACATACACATGTTTCAGTCTGTTAAGCCTGAGGAAAAAAATGCACAAAAGTTGAGGATTTTTCACATTTTTGATACTCTGCAGTTCCGCAATCATACATCAGATCAAAATGAAACTTTCCAGATCCAGAGGTCTATGGTTGGGCACCACACTTGAATAACAGGAGGCAAATCTAACTAAAAGTTGTAAAGTTATTAAAGTGCAAACTTTGAGGTTTAACGTAGAAGTGGCCTGCCAACCCTAACTATAGCTGCACTACTGTGAAGTTAAAATATATATTCGATGGTTCCCTACCACCTCACATATATATATATATATATATATATATATATATATATATATATATGTATGTATAAATATATATGTAATAGAGACACAATAGTGCCTCCATAGTTGGGGTTGAGCAGCAGTTTCTATGTTAAACCTAAAATTTTGCACTTTAATAACTTTGCAACTGATAAATGGATTTGCATAAAATTTGGTATGTGCTGACATATGGGGTGGGTCTTTTGATGTGGCAAGTTTCATTCTTGTCAGATATGCGAATTCTGAGATCTGGATAGTGACAAAAAGTAAATAAAACACCAATTTTTGCAGTTTTTTCCTCATTGCCTTGCATCCAGACAGTGTGGAATTTCTGTATGATTTTTGTAGGTTATAAAGAACTTTGTTAGAAGCACAGACAGGGAACTTTTGTGCAATGATATTCATTTGTTGCAAAGTTAAGTTTATTGGTTCACAATATATCCTACGGGACTTGCTGAACATTCTATTTCAAGGATAGAAGTCTTTTTTGCAAAGAAGGATTTTGTCTCATGAAGAAGGATTGAGTCTCACAAGAGCATTCCTCCTTCACGAGATTTGTAATCCATCTTCGTGAAAAAAATCCTTGGTCGCCAGCCACTATCTTGTTTTTTCCCCTCCTACCAACTAAAAAGTGTGTAAAATACATAAAACTGTTGTCATTTTAAAAAACAAACACCAGAATCTAACTACATGGATCCCGTTTAGCTAGATTTTGGCTTTTGTCTTTTAAAATATCTGTCAGAAATACCTTTTCTGGGCACCCGAAATCCCAGTTGCCCATTTTAGCGAGAGGAGCCTTCAGCCTCATTTTCTCTGGTGTCTAGTTTAAACCTTCACTCCCCAATGTATGTTCTGAAATCATTGTCTGGTGTCTAGTGGCCCCCTCTCTCTGATTGCCTTCCCCTATTCATTTTTTCCTGTCCCCTATGCTTTTTTTAATTTATAAAATATTCCAAAACCCGGATGCCCACTCTCGGTGTTGGATAACCACCACAACTACACAGATGTGCTGACATTGGGGGGCCCAATCTCTGTGTTGTCCTTTAACCCTTGAGCCCCCCAGTAGTATGGGACACTGAGGAGCCCATCCCCGTGTCCCAAAATCTGTTTAAAATTCCTAAAAATGGCACTATTACGAGTGTGTGCATTGAGCAGTTTCTATGCAGGCACATAACTTTGGTAATTTACAATATTTTTTTTACTACAGATTTTTCACATACCCATTTTTGCATACCACCACATGAACAGTGCAACTGTCACTTCTCACATCCTGCCCCAAATGTGTTTTTGCACCTGTGGTGAAGAACGGCACAGTCGCTTTGTGAAATCACCTTTCTGGACTGATTAATGAAATGTCAGTACCATTGTTCATGAGGTGGGGTCCTAAAAAGACCATATTGAAAATTTGGTGCAAAAATACCCAAGTTATGTGAGGTTGTTGCAGTTTTTCAATGCACATGCATAACTTTGGCAATTTATTATATTTTCACTCCAAATTTTGAACATTGCCATTTTTTCACACCATCTCATGAATAGTAGAGCTGTCATTTTTCAAATCCTGCCAGAAATGTTTTTCCACACCTGTGGGGCAGAATGGTATTACAGTTGTGCAGAATTACATTTTGATGGGGATGTGAACATTTTCTGTACTGGGTACATGCGATAAGGTGATGAAAAGGTTATGCTGAACATTTTGGGTGAAAATTATTTAAGATGGTGCAGTTATGACTATTTGTTGCAATTTCGCTATGATGCATGGAAGAGCAGGACATTGAGGCCCCTGTGTTTCAACAGCTAGATACATATGTACATCTGTGGAAGAATAGTAGTGCAGGGTTGGAAGAACCCTGCACTCCACAGTAAAATAAGGATACTATTATACTAGCTCAAAAAGTAAGGAAACAAATTGCAAAAAACTTTGTTAATGCATCAGTTAGGGTTAAAGCAACAAATGTAGGGTATTGTAGTATTAGGGTTTCCAACCCTAACAGGCCACACCCACCCTGCAGAAACAAAGATGGAACAGGGGGTGGTATTGGCATCTCATGCCCTTATGCTCAGCACAGTCCAATTCAAAATAAACAGGGCAACCTCAGCATAGGAGAATGTGTTGAGTGTTAGGGCAGGAGATGCCAATGCACCCCCCAATCCATCTACATCTGCGCAGGGTGGGGGTGGAGTGTTAGGGTTGGAAACCCTAATGCCACATTTCCCTACTTGCTGACTTTTGCCCATTGCACTGAGACCACACCACTTGGAACTTTGTTCTGAAATTTTCAGGGTAGAAAGTGGTATCCTAACAGAACAATCCAGCTTTTGTTTGGTGAAAACATATTAATCCATTCTAAAGTTATTTAAGTTTGAATTTCCAGGTTCTGAGCATGCTCAGTTCAGTCTTTGTAATATATGCATGTTTTGTGAAAGTGGATTTGGCTCACGATCAAGGATTTTATCACCTCGTGAATGGGGATTTATAAAATCCCCATTTGTGAGAAAAAATTTCCCTTTTGTGAGCTGTCATCTTGTTTTTATTTTTTTAGAGAAACAAAATGTTGTAACTTGCCCTATTGATGTGTTGTGTGGTAATTGAAGCATGGGTTTTGCTCAGGGTGATACCTTCTACAAACCCATGGCTTTGGTTTATTTCATTTTTGTGAATAAACAGTCATTTTTAATTTAAAAATTCCTTGATCGTCACTCGTTTCCAATCCTTCTTTGCAAGGTGAAAAAATCCTTGTTTGCAGGCTGATCCTTGTTTGTGAGGTGTCAAAATCCTTGATCATGATTTCCAGACCAGGTGTCCCTATCTCATGACTAAGGATTGGTTCGCGAACAGGGATTTTATCAGCTCACGTAAGGGGAACGTCTCACTAAAGGGGATTTTGACAGCTCATGAAAGGAGAATGGTTTTGTGAATCCCCTTTTGTGAGCTGCCAAAATCCCCTTTCATGAGCTGTAAAATCCCCTTTTGTGAGCTGATCCTTGTTCACAAGCTGTCAGCATCCTTAATCACAGTTTCCAGACCAGATGGCTCAATTTGTGACACTAGTGAAGCAAAAAAACAGGAATTCTTTGCCACCCCACTGCGCCAAAATGGTTGGGGCTTTTGGGCTGAAATTTGAAAGTGGCAAGCCCTGGTCTCTCAGATGTGCCTTTTAATGGTTTTGGCTTAAACTATTTAATGATCCCATAGATACAGCATTTTGAAGTTGAGAGATTTTCCATAGGATAACATTGTGGCACACATGGTGACTTTCGGTGCCCGTATCTCAAAGACGACTCAAGATACAGATTTTTCACTCCAGATGGCTGAGTCCATGGGACTGATCCCACATGGAGATTTCCAAGTCATGATTACAACTGCAGTGGAATTTTTTTCATAGTTGCTATGGTTACTGAGATATTGCCAAATTTGTGTTAGAACACTTCCTTTTAAGTACTATAGGGCTGCTATAAGGCTCCTTACTTATGTGTAAGTGAGAACGCAGGGCCCAGAGGGACCATGCTCCAACTTGCGCATACCATTATACCATTATGCAAAAATGGGAAACATGAAGCAAGTGCAGGGTCCAGAGGGCCTGCACTCCCTCAAACACATACTAGTTACCACTTACATTATACTTTCTCAAAAAGAAGGGACATTCATTGCAAAAAAAACTTTGTTAATGCATCAGTTAGAGTTGATAGCATAGTGACAAAAGTTTGGAAATTTGATGTTAGGGTTCCAACCCCTACCACCACAACTCCCATGCCCCTACCATCCACATACCACAGTTGTTGGGGTGTGCCATGGGGTCACTAGGACTAACTCTCACCCCATCCTCCTATACTATAGCATGTCAGCTTGTTTACACATGGAATGGGGGTGAGAATTGGGCCTGATGACCCCATGGAACACCCAAACATCTGTTTGTGTGTGGATTGTGAAGGGGTGGAAACCCTAAAATCAGATTTCCAAACTTCTGTCACTGTACTATCAACCCTAACCAAAGTATTAACAAAGTGTTTTTTTTACATTAAAATAATTAGCAGGATCAACTAGCTCTCCCTATTTGTGGAAGATAGATTTTGGAATGATCTGGCTTTTGGTATAGACCGGCTGAACTCCTGTTGTGCTGTGCTGTCCTCTTTCACTGACAGAGCAGCTAAAGCCCCATGCACCCACAAACACACACACACACACACACAGATGCAGAGTAGGAGAAGGACTTAAGGAGTGATGGCTGTATTTCATTCCACAGAGTTGTAGGGAAGCAGAGTCTAAGCTTAATGTAATGTTAAATTAAAACATATATAGATAAAACAAAGATGATTCATTTTGAACTGCAGGAGCGTGATGGGCAGTAAAGACAAGGGAACTCATTTACAGGCAATGAATGTCTAGGAAGAAGAATGACCCACACACACACACCCAGACACAGAGTAGGAGCGGAGCTTAAGGAGTGGTGGCTGTATTCCATTCCCCACAGCATAGTAGCAGAACAGAGTACAAGCTTAATTTAATGTTGAGCTAAAAAATAAATAAATAAAACAAAGATGATTAATTTTAAACTGCAGGAGTGCAATGGACTGTACAGAGAAGGGAACTCATTTACAGGTGGTGAATGTCTAGCCAGAAGTGTGAAAACAGGCTTTTCAAACTACGGGAGTACTTCACATACTGCAGAGGAGACTGTGGTACAACTCAAGAATGTTGTTCTTTTGGAATCCAGTGAGTCACTTTTTGATCTTTTGATCCCAAGAGAACTGCATGGCTCCACTCACTGTAGCCCTAAAAATGATATCTGTCATGAGGAGGTGTAGAAAAATGGGTATGTTGAAAGTTTGGACTCAACATATTGAAAATTAGCAAGTCATTAGTGAACACTGAAATGCTGCAACCTTCAGTCATAACCTAAACATTGTACCATATTTGTACCAAATTTTCAGCATAGTCATCTTTCTATCCCAGCTCATGAACTATACTGCCCAGATGGTTTGGAATTGTGGTCTAAAAGTTTCAGGGTAAGAAGGGATTGCCTCATAATGGTGCCTTTCATTGATAAGTATTTGGAATGTTGGTTCTGAGCATACTCAGTAGGGTATCAATCATGTATCCAAAATACCCTACTGAGCATGCTCAAAATCAAAATTCCAAATTCTTATAACTTGGAAATAAATTAATATTTTTTTTCACCAAACCAAGGAACGTCACCATTGGGGGGCAAACCCTTTCTATCCTGAAAATTTCAGACCAAAATTTCAAACCATCTAGGGCCTAAGGGATGACAAAAAAAAAAAAAAGATTTTTCCTAACAACATGCTATACAAATCTCAGAATCCTCACAGCCCACCAGAACGAAACTTGGCACATCAAGAGATGTTGCCTTTCTGGACACACATGCAGAATTTCCAGCAAATCCATTGAATGGGGGTGAAGATATTAAAATACAAAGTTAGGGGTTTAACATTTAACAGCCTACTCAACCCTTACTATAGTGGTCCTACCATGCTACTATAAATCATATATTATATTCATGGCAAAAAAACATGTTAATGCATCAGTTAAGATTGAAGATACAGCGACAAATGTAAGGAGATATGACGTTAGGGTTTCCAACCCTAAAACACCTGCCCCACCCCTGAAGGAAATGAGGGGTATAATCTTTCTTAGGGTTGTCAACCCCCACGCTCACCCCATTGCACTAACAGAAAAGCTAAGATGTGATGGAGACAGGTGTGCATGTTTCATGAGTGCTTACAATGGGGTGAGCATTGGGGTTGAAAACTCAAGAAAAACTACACCCCTCATTGGCTTAACGGGTTGGGCAGATGTTTAAGGGTTATGTCATGTTTCCCTACATTTGAAGTTTATTGTTCTAGGAATTAATACCTTTGAGCCAAGGCTCTTTTACAAAGGTTCCATGTCATTAAGTACAAAAACATAGTAGACAGTGTTACAAACAATCAGTAAGCCATTTAACAAGGCCACAACTTAAACAGTAACATTTATGTACAGAAAAGAAAAAGGAACTCAGAGGCAGTGTCAAGGACAAGGAGTAAGGATTGGAGAGCTTAAGAGGGAAGAGAGGGAGAAATAAGAAGTTTAGGAGCAGACAGAACCAGGTTAGTGGTACTCAGGTTGTCTTTGTGAAAGAGGAGACCATGGTGGTTGAGTGAAACAAATGTAAGTGCACTTAGTGGGATGAGACTCTAGTCAAAGCAGTCACAGGAGCTGGAGGCTGTGAGGTGAGCGTGAAGTATGGATTTGAAAGCTCCCAATGTCATGGAGGATAGGGAGGGCAGGTTATTTGTCACTTTCTCGTCAACCCTAATGCATTAACTTATTTTTCTTTCAATGAAAATAGATAGATAGATAGATAGATAGATAGATAGATAGATAGATAGATAAATAGAGAGATAGACAGATATTATACTGGCCCTGTAGGGCCAGTATAGTTAGGGTTGAGTAAGCACTTTAATGTTAAACCTTAAATTTTGCACCTTAATTACTTTGCCATCATATGATGGATTTGCATGAAATTGCATGCACAATCTCGTACCATAGATCTCTGGATCTGGTAAGTTGCATTACAGTCGGATGCACGGTTGCGGAGCTGCAGAATGCTAAATAACACAAAAAACAGACTTTTTGAGCATTTCTTTGCTCGCACCCACAGCCCACACAATTTATTCATTTGGTCTGAAATCTTCATGGAAGATGCAGTCTGTGTCACTGATGTGCTTTTCTTCGAAGATTTGGCAAAAAAATATTAAACTGTTCAAAAGCTATTCAAAAAACAAGTTTGCCATTATAGTCAAAAGGAAAAATACATATGTGTCTCATCAAAGCTGCCACCAGTACATTTTCCTTTTGCAGATGGCCCTTTTATTTTCATGCTGCTACCATCTTGTTTTCAGTTATAGAGAGAGAGAAAAATGCTTGGTGCTTAAAGTTGGGACCCCTAGGTAAACTTTGACTGTTGTGTTTACCTAGTCAGGTCCTGAGGATGCAAGTCCTATCTTTTTTTTAAGGGGTGGGTAACACCCCTCCAGAAATGCAGTTTTAAAACTCAGGGCCCCTGTTCTTTTGCAAATTGAGGAAAAACTGCTTCGACAGTTTCGCAAATGCAAACGTTTTGTGCTGTTTTTTGTGAAACTATCGCAATCTGTGAAAATAATTTGTCCAAAAACTGCAAATCTTTGCCATCCCCCCGCAACAAAATGGTTGGGCTTTTGGTCTGAAATTTGCAGATGTGCCTGTTCATGGTTTGGTGCCAAAACATTCAATGGGCCCAAAGTTACAGCATTCTGAAGTTGAGAAGTCTCCCCTAGGATAACATTGCAGCACCCGTGACTCCTTTCAGTGCACATATGTTGAAAACGAAGCAAGATATGGATTTTTCGCTACCTGCAGCTTAGATCACCTTTATGTGAACTAACCTGAAGAAACAAATTGGAAATCATAGATTACACCAGCAGCGGAATATTTTTCCTACTTGCTACAGTTATGGAGATATTGGCAAATTAGTGTCACAAGGGTTCCAAAGGTGCCTTTTAGTCACATTTTGGTGCCCCTTCTTGTAACTGAAGCAAGATACAGATTTGGTTGACTTATCTGGCACAACGTTCTCGCTATCATGATTACAATGACACTTACATTGTTTTTGTAGCTGCTACAGTTGCTGAGATTTTGGCAAATTAGTGTTACAAGGGTTCCTTGTCCTATAGGGCTGCTGTATGCCTCTGTAGTTATAAGTTGTTATGTGTAAGTGGGAGTACAGGGCCCAGAGGGCCCACACTCCCACATACACATACCATTATGCAAAAATGGGCAACAGGAAGGGTGCGCAGGGCCAGAAAGGCCCATGCTCCCACAAACATATACCAGTTACCAGTTACATTACACTTTCTCAGAAAGATGGGAAATTCATTGCAAAAAAACTCCATTACTGCATCAGTTAGAGTTCATAGCACAGTGACAAAAGCATGGAAATGTGATGTTTGGGTTATCATCCCTACCATCCCACCCCCACCTCCCTCTCCACACACCAGAAGACGTCGAGGTGTGCCATGGGGTCATCAGGCCTAACTCTCATCCCATTCTCCTATACTGTAGCATGTCAGCTTGTTCACACATGGAATGGGGTGAACACTGGGCCTGATGACCCCATGGCACACACTGATGTCTGTTGGTGTGTGGAGGGGGTGGGAGGTGAGGTGCTAGGGATGGCAACCCTAATACCACATTTCCATGCTTTTGTCACTGTGCTATGAACACTAACTGATGCATTCACAGAGTTTTTTTGCAATGAATACATATATATATATATATATATATATATATATATATATATATAGCCTTCCACCCTGAGAAAGGAAAGTACCCTGTCCACAACAGATAACATCTTGCTGCTGGCAAAAGTGCTCCCACTGGAGCCGTGCATCTTCCCATTGGCTCATATTTAATGTTGGTGCCTCTTGTACCCTCCTGAGCCCATGTCCTTACTGATGCATCTGCAGCCTCTCAGACCTGTGGATTGGCTGCTCCCTGGACTTTCAAAAATCTTGAACTGTGCCAAGTGTAATCTGTCTTCTGTTTGCTCTGTTGTTTCCCTGCCGGCACAAGGCACCAGCTCCCCACCCACCTCCCTATCTGGACTCTCACTTATATACCTATGGACTGACACTTGACTTTAGCAATCAGTCCATTTTCCAATTAGCTCCTTATACAAACTAACCACTAGTTGGCATTTTGTATCTGCCATTGTTAGCAAGTGTATTGGCAGGGTTTTCCATCTCAAATACCTTGTTACTTTTCTTAGTTACTTCCTAAAATTTTCATCTCTATCTCATCTGCCTATTTATCTTGGATGGCTGCTCATTTTCTCAGCATCTTGGGCTAATCATTTGTCCTGCTCTCACTTATCTTACTTACTTCTGGCCTGGGACCCCATGTTATGCCTGGCACAACTCCTAACTTAACTGACTTCTCCTTCTCAAACATGATTGCAGACCCCTCTGCACCAGGTGACTATATACCTCTGCTAATCCCTAGATTGACTTTTTGCAGTGCCGAAGTCACTGCTCCTATCCATAACTATCTATCCCTGTGCCCACCCTATGCCATCCGTAAGCTCTGGTACCTGTCAATCCTTGCATTTCTGCTTTCAGGTGACATTGAACAGAACCCTGGCCCCTTATTATTTGCCACACAGGACAACACTGTTGGACCACTGTCAAAGGGCATATGCTTTATGCATCTCAATATCAGGAGCTTGCTGTGTAACTTTGCTGAACTAGAGGCATGGGTTGATGTACATCAGCCTGATGTTCTTTGCCTCGGGGAGACTTGGTTGAGGTCCTCTATCCCTGATTCCATCTGCTCCTTACCTAACTACAACCTGGTCAGACAGGACAGGTTATCTTCTAAGAGAGGTGGGGGAGTTGCTGTCTACTACAAAGCCAATATGAATCTATCAATCATACCAAGTACCACAGTATCTTCCTGTGAATCTCTTCATGCTCTGCTGTCTCTGGGTTCCAAAAAGCTACATATCATATGTGGCTATAATCTGCAGAAATCTGGCTATGTTGGGCTTGAAGAGCTCCTAAATATGTCTACACCATAGCTGGTCACAATGGACTACTGTTCCTGGGTGACATGAACCAGAATTGGCTGGGACACACCCAAAATACCCTTCTCTCCATTATCCAGAGGGACCATATACACCAAATTATAACTGACCCCACTAGAACCTTATCCTCCTCTACTTATAGAACCCTTCTTGACTTGCTCCTTACTAACCAAGTACATAGGATTATAGAAGTGGGGATGCTACCTGATGCAATTAGTGAGCACAATCCAATCTACTGCATCTGAGGTCCTTCCACTGTCCCCGCTCTACTACAATGGTACATCATGTTTTGGAACTATGCTAAGTTGGACCCTACTAAATTCATACAAGATGTATCCTTGATAGACTGGTACCCTCTCTATCAGGCTAAAGATGCTCAAACTGCGCTACACCTTTTTCTGTCTAGCTTCTTGTCCATCCAGGATGATCATGCACCATTTTACACCAGAGGGGTATGTGGCAAACAGACTAGATGGCTACATAAGGATCTGCAACTCCAGTCCCAGAACAAGAGCTGGAAGCAATACAGAAAGTCAGGCCTCTTATCAGATTATAATAGTTACAGAGCCTAGTGAAACTACTGTAGACATCAAATTAGGCTGGCAAAAATCTCCTATTGCAAAGGTCTGCTCTTGGATGCAGCAGGTGACAACAAAAATATTTTGGTCTCATATAAAATCTTTTCTGGGTGCTACTCAGTCCCACACCATGAATGATATGGTACTTGATGGAGCCCATTGTAATGACCCAAATATCATTGCCAACTCCTTCAATAGGTTTTTCTCCGATCTCTCTAAGTATACATCTTCCTTTCCAAATGGCAGGGCTATCCAGTCCTTTCCAAAACCACCATACTCTCGGTCTAGTCATCCCCCTTTTTACTTTAAGGCTGTTACCAGACTAGAAGTCCTGAAACTACTTGGGCATATATCAGAGAGTACCATTGTAGGCTCAGGTGGCCTAGAGCCCACACTCCTAAAGTTGGCTGCACCCATCATTGCTTCTTTCTGGCCAGAATATTCACACTATATCTGTCCCAAGGCCACATTCCTGACATATGGAAGATTGCCAGGACTACACCAGTCTTTAAAAAAGGAGATAAAAAGACATTGCAAACTACTGGCCCATTGTAATATTACTAGTCTTGAGTAAGATACTCAAGAAACTGGTATTGATGCAAGTGACTGATTTTCTCACCAAATATAAACTCTTGTCACCTAACCAACATGATTTCAGGAAGGGCTACAGCACCTCTACTGCCCTTGTTCAATTAACAGATGACATACTATGCACTATGGATGACAGCCTTCTTAAAGGTGCTATCTTTATAGATCTGACAAAAGCTTTCAATCTCATTGATCACCCTCTCCTGCTGGAAAATCTCCTATCCCTTGATTTCTCAACCCAATCTGTGGCATGGTTCCAAAACTATCTATCTAATAGAACACAAATGGTAAAATTCAACAATGCTCTATCTGAACAATCATTTATTAACACTGGTGTCCCTCAGGATCAATTCTGGGCCCTCTCCTCTTTACTGTCTTGGTAAATAACATATCCCTTCACACCCACCCCTGCACCTCTGTCCTTTACATGGATGACCTGGTCCTGTACTCTAGCACCAGGAGTGTGTCTGATATTAGCTATAACCTGTCCACTGCCTTTCCGGAAATCCAATCATGGCTAACTAGCTACAAGTTAGTTCTTAATGTGGCCAGGTCACAGGCTATGCTATTTGAATCAGCTGCCAAACTGAAAGATTATTGTGATCATTTTACTGTAACCTGTGCCAATAGCTCCTTCCTCTCTGCCGTTACCTCCATTAAATATCTGGGCGTTTTTCTTGATGCCACTCTCAACTTTGACCTGCATATCAAAACTACTTGTAGGTCAGTTAACAGCAAACTGGGGGTGGCCTACAAAACCTGTTATGATCTCATGCCCTCAGCCAGACTAGCTATTGCCCATGGCATTCTTCTTCCATCTCTATCCTATGGATCTATCATCTACATGAATGCATCCAATGCCACCCTCCATAAGTGGGGTGTTACCTACAATAACATCTGTCATTATGCCTCTGTCTTTCCCTGTCCAAAACACCACTGCCAACTTTATGCTGACCTCAGTTGGCCCTCTCCAGTCTCCCATCTGCCACTTGGTCCAGTCTCCCTATTGGAGTATCATTAGATCAAATACTCCTTTGTCAGTTGCTCCCTGCTCACCCCAGACCTCACTGTATGGCCTGCACTCCTTGAACTTATCTCTGCTACAAGTCCCCAGATGCAAAACTGTTAAAGGTACCAGTGTGTTTTCACATGCTACTCCCAAATACTGGAACTACTTACTGCTTGAGGTCCATGAAGTGCTTAGTCACCACATCTTCAAAAAGAGGCATCACACCCTTCTTACTGACCTTGCCATATGCATCTGTTTTAACCCAACTTAGTTTTCCTGCCCTGAAAGTCCTGCAAATCTGCCTGAATTTTAGACCCTGCATTTTTTTCTCTCTTAATACTGCTTAAGTCTCTAGAGCTTTCTTCTAGTTTATCATTTAACTGCACTGCCTTGCTCTAGTCTAACTGACTGTCCTGATGCTTTGAGTTTAATTCTTGTTGGAAAGCTTTGACCTGAACTGTGTGTTCCTAATTACTGATTTTTATGTTATGAATGCTTTGACCTAAATTACAACCAACCTATGTATAATTACCTTGTTTCATATCCTTGTTTCATATCCTGTTGTCACCTGTTATCTGCTATACCTGTAATAATTTCCTTGTAACCTCCCAGGTTGTGACTGAAAATAGTCATCTCTAAGGCTAACGCACCCACCTGGTATAAATATATATATATATATATATATATATATATATATATATATATATATATATGACTCTAACTGTACTGGTGCAACTGCACCAGTATAATATATATATATATATATATATATATATATCTAGCTATATAGGAATATGACATGGCCTGACTGAAGATATCGTATTTATCTTCACGAGAGGCCAATGATATCATGATGTCATTGGCCTCGAGTCAGTCAGGCCATGTCATGTTCTGTTTATACAATGTATGTTTTGGGCCTCACTGAACACAAACTCCAAATGCCCACTTGATATAATCCCTCACATAGAGGTAATGGCTATTCCAACTCAACTGTGCATGTCTCCTAACACAAGAGATGCCATATGTTATTTGAAAAGTGTATGTGGTTGATCCTGCAAAAACTGGATTGTGATTGATCCAACTCCGGCTACACCAACACAACACTGCATAACCCCCCCAACACCACTGATTACATGTCACATGTAAAAAATGTCTGATTTTGTCACTTTAAAGTTATTTATTAAACCATATGTGGTTGATCTTGCCTGTACCTTTAAAGAAATAAACAGTGAAAAAACCTATCTGGTTGATCCTGTGACTTCAGTTTATCTGCTTTCCCCTGAAATGTAGTGTACCCAATAGCTATCCACGGAAATGTAGCATAGTAGAGCGCTATGAATATCGAAATGTAAGGCACTGTCTGATATTAAGAATAAGGGAGCCACTACTGCCACACTTAGAAGAGTGTATTTTTTTATTCTAGCACTATTTTGTCAAAAGCAGCTGCTGACAGTACTCAGACGAGAATGAAGGAATCGGCAGCTTTAGCACACCAGATGGAAGTGGGAGTATATGCTGCCATAACAACACATGCCTCGCACTTCATCTGAGGCGCTAGTTGCCAACCCCTTACTCTCGTCTGAGTACTGTCGGCAGCTTCTTTTGACAAAATAGTGCTAGAATAAAAAAATACATTCTTCTAAGTGTGGCAGTAGTGGCTCCCTTATTCTTAATATCAGACAGTGCCTCCGGTTTTGAGATTCATAGTGCTCGGTCGCGCTACATTTCTGGGGAAAGCTGCTGGGTCATGCTACATTCCAAGAAGAAGACGTGGATAAAAGAAAGTGGCAGATCAACCAGATATGATTTTAAAATATTTATCTGTGTAAAGGTGGAAGCAGATCTGAGAGATGCATGGGGGAGTGGGGTCCTGCTTGTAAAGAGAACGTCGTGGGGGGGGGGTCCTGTTAGTAACTTGAGAAAGCCACAGGATGGAAAGTGAAAAATGTTCACTTTCATTGTGATGATGTATAGGAATGTGGAGATAAATGTATGATGTATAGGTACATGAAGATAACAATGTTATCTTCACTGGCCAGCTCAGATATAATTTTTTATACTCTTATTTATTCCAAAACATACATTGTATATATATATATATATATAAAATATATATATCTGGATATATATATATATATATATATATAAACATACATATATAAAAATACACATGTATAGATACTGCACCAGTATAATACACACATATATCTATATCTATATATATATATATATATAGATATATATATATATATTATATTTAACATTTATATATATTTATATTATATATTAGAAGCAAAAAACTCCATTTAATGCATTAGTTAGGGTTGTTCCACTGTGACAAAAGTGAGGAAATTTGATGTTAGGGTTGAAAGCCCCCCTTGGACCCCCCAACCACACCCCCAACTGCCATCGGGATGCGCGTTGGGGTTGCTGGCTCTAACTCTCACCACATCAGATGTGTGAAGGAGCAGAAGTATGGGGGAATGGGGTGACAGTTAGGACCAACAAACCCAATGCGCACCCCGATGCTGGTTGGGGGTGTGTGCGGGGGGTCCAAGGGGGGCTTTCAACCCTAACACAGAATTTTGTCACTTTTGTTGCTGTGGAACAACCCTAATTAATGCATTAAACAGAGTTTTTTGCCTCTAATTTCCCTTCTTTTTGAGAAGTATAATGAAGAATAGTGAATGTAATGTGGTGGTAGCGCGGGACCCTTTGGGCCCCACGCTCCTGCCACATGATGTCTTGTCACATAGTAACATGGTGCCCACAAACACAAATGGTAATGCACATGGTGACGCAAAGCAAAACAGAAAGATAAACAGTACTGTAGATAGAAATGGTTAAAATAATGCAAACGCAAGCGCAAATGGAAACGTGTAGGGTAACGCACATGGTGCTGTAGATGGGAACAGTCAGTGAAACGGTTACAGAACTGCAAGCAGAAGCGGTAAGGGTAACAGTAATGTAAGCGCACAGGCTAGTTTTCCCCAAAAGCTGCATAGAGAAAGACAGTGAGTACAAAGAATGTATGTATAATAATGGGTCTTGGAGCCGAAAATGAGGAGTTGGAATAGTAAATTGCTTATATCTCAGGAACCATACAACGTAGCAAAAAAAATGTTAACGTCATATGATTTATGACTTTCCTGGCTAATTTTGTACTCAGGCCCCATTAGGAGGCTAAACATTTTTCTGACAAAAGTCTGTATCTCGCAACGTTTCCGAGATACAGGCCCTGAAAGGCGCGGTGAACACTGTAGTGTTATCCTATTGGAAAAAAAGAGAAGTTTGGAGTGCCATAACTTTCACTCCCTGTAGTATTTTTTCACCAAACCAGTAAAAGACACATATGTGTGATGTTGGCTTTCTTGTCTCCAAATTTCAGCCCAAAAGACCAAATCATTATTTTGCAGCAGGGCGGCAAAAGATTCTTGCAATGCGGTGGATGCCGTAATGTTATCCTATGGGAAAAAGTGTCAAATTTGGAGTGCTGTAACATTGCCGCCCTGTAATATTTTTTTCACTGAAATACTGAAAGGCACATCTTTGAGATGTTGGCTGCATTCCCTCCAAATTTCAGCCCAAAAGACCAAACCATTCTTTTGCAGCAGGGTGCCAAATAATTGCTGTCATTTTCACACAGCCTGGAAAAGTACTGCTGAACTTTGCAAAAGCTTTCGCAAATTCATTCGACACTGTCGCAAGTGCAAAAGTACTTTGCAAAAGTACTTTTTCCATAAATCTAAAAAACATATTTCTGGGGCGTTTTACTCCAAAATAAAGACTTGCCTAGCATCCTCAGGGTCAGACTAGGTGAATACAAAAAATAATAGGTTGCTAGAGGGTCCCAAATTTAAATGCCAAGCATTTTTCTGATGACCAACTGAAAACAAAATGGCGGATTTATGACAGTAAAAGGTTCATTTGTGAAAGCTAAAACTGCATTTGTGACACTGTTGAACTTTTTGTTAACTTTCCCACTGACTTATAATGGGAACTTGTTTTTTGAATAACTTTTGAACCAGTTAATATTTTTTCATGAAATCTTCAAAAGGCACATCAGGGATCCCGGCCGCATGTTTTCTGAAGATTTCGGATGGGTCGTGCAAACCATGTTACCTCTAGAGATGACCAAAGAATTCCAAAAAAGTGTGAATGCATGTGCAGATCATGCTTAATAACTCCACAGTCGTATATCTGAACAGTACGAAAGTTAGTAGATCTCAAGATCTGTGGTTCTTGATCGTATATTCCAAATTTCAGGCAAATCCATTAAATGGTTGCAAAGTTATTAAGGTGCAAAATGTTAGGTTTAACATGTAAATGACTCCTCAACCCTAACTATGGCAGATACGGTATATATATATATATATATATATATATATATATATCTTAGAGGCAAAAAACTCAGTTTAATGCATCAGTTAGGGTTGTTCCACAGTGACAAAAGTGAGGAATTTGATGTTAGGGTTGAAACCCCCTTTGCACCCCCAGCCCACCCCAATGGAATCGGGATGCGCATTGGGGCTGGCCCTAAGTGTCACCCCATCACATGTGGAAGAAGCTGAGGAATAGGAGAATGGGTGACAGTTAGGACCGATGACCCCAATGCACACCTCCCGATTCCATTTGGGGTGGGCTGAGGGTGCAAAGGGGTTTCAACCTCAACGCCGAATTCTCGCTTTTGTCACTGTGAACAACCCTAACTGATTCATTAAATGGAGTTTTTTGCCTCTAATTTCCCTTCTTTTTGAGAATGATAATGAGAAATAGTGAATGTAATGTGGTGGCGGGAGCGCAGAGCCCGAATGGGGCCATGCGGGCCCCGCACTTCCGCCACGTGATGTCTTGTCACATATTAACATTGTGCCCGCAAACGCAAATCATAATGTGCATGGTGACGCAAAGTGAAACAGAAAGTGAAACAGTACTGTAGACAGAAATGTTAAAAACAGCGTAAACGCTACCGCAAATGAAAACGCAAAGAGTAACTCACATGGTGGCATAAACATGAACAGTAAGTGAACCGGGTATGGAACCACAAGCAGAAACTGTAATGGTAACAGTAATGTAAGTGCACAGGCTGGTTTTACCCAAAAGCTGTATAGAGAAAGACAGTGAGTACAAAGAATGTATGCAAAATAATGACTCTCGGAACACAAAAATGAGGACTTGGAATAGTAAATTGCTTATATCTCAGTAACCGTATGACACAGAAAAAAAATTTAAAAGTCATATGAATTATCACTTTCCTGGAGGGAGCTAAGAAATTTTTCTACAAAAAGTCCGTATCTCGCACTGTTTTCGAGATACGGGCCCTGAAAGGCGCGGCGAACGCTTTAATGTTATCCTATGGGAAAAAAACAGAAGTTCAGACTGCCATAACTTTGCCTCCCTGTAATATTTTTTCACCGAACCACTGAAAGGCACATCTGTGGGATGTTGCCTGTGTTACCTGCAAATTTCAGCCCAAAAGACCAAACCGTTATTTTGCAGCAGGCGTCAAACCATTGCTGCAATGCATCGTATGCCATAATGTTATCCTATGGGAAAAAGCATCAACTTTGGAGTACCATAATGTTGCCACCATGTAATATTTTTTCAACAAAACACCGAAAGGCACATCTGTGAGATGTTGGCGGCATTCCTTCCAAATTTCAGTCCAAAACTCCAAACCGTTCTTTTGCAGCGGAGTGCCAAAGAATTGCTCATTTTCCCACAGACTAGAAAAGTACTGTCGCAATTTGCGAAAGCTTTCACAAAAATTTGTGACACTTTCATGAGCATGAAAGTACTTTGTGAAAGTACATTTTCCAGAAATTTGAAAAACATATTTCTGGGGTGTTTTACCCCAAAATAAAGACATGGCTAGCATCCTCAGGGTCCGACTAGGTGAATACAAAAAGAATTAGGTTGCTAGAGGGTACCAAATTTAAATGCCAAGCATTTTTTTGATCACTAACTGAAAACAAGATGGTGAGTTTGCAAAAGTAAGAGGGCCATTTGCGAAAGTAAAAATGCATTTGCGACACTTGAACATTTTGTTAACTTTTCCCATTGACTTATAATGGGAAATTGTTTTTTGAATGACTTTTGAACCATTTAATATTTTTTCATGAAATCTTCAAAAGGCACATCGGGAACCCCTGCCGCACATTACCTGAAGATTTTGGGCTGGTCGCGCAAACTGTGTGACCTGTAGGCGCAACTGTAGAATTCCAGAAAAAGCATAAACGCACGTGCAGTTCATGCTTAATAACTCTGTAGCTGTGTATCCAACCAGTACAAAACTTGGCAGATCCCAAGGTGTATGGGTCTTGATCATGTATGCCAAATTTCAGGCAAATCCGTTAAATGGTTGCAAAGTTATTAAAGTGCAACATTTTGGGTTTAACATGTAAATGGCACCTCAACTCAACTATGGTAGCACTACCGTGCTCATAATATATATATATATATATATATATATATATATATATATATACACCAGGTGGGTGCATTGAGTAAGCAGCTTAATGTTAAACCCCAACATTTACACCTTAATAACTTTGCAGCTGTTCAATGGATTTGCACAAAATTTGGAATGCGTACTGTTGTATGGCAGATCTAATAATCTGCAAAGTTGTGTTACAGTCAGACTTGCGGTTTATGTGCAGTAAGGCACTGAACAATGTGTTTTTCGCATTTTTTTGGCACATTTTTGCTGATTTTTGACGATCGCACTGCAGCCACACCATTTGATATTTTGGTATGCAATTTTCAGGGTAGAAAGAGGTTTGGTCAAAGAACAACCCAGCCTTGGTTTGGTGAAAAATATTAATCTGTTCCAAACTTATTTAATTTTGAAGTTTCGGGTTCTGAGCATGCTCAAGTCACTCCAAGATTTATTTGTATTTTTTGCAAAAAGGGATTGAGCTATTGATCAAGGATTTTGTCAGCTCATGAATGTTTATTTATAAAATCGCTATTCTTAAGGAAAAATTATTCATTCGCGAGCCGCCATTTTGTTTTCATTTTTTCTCCCAAACAATATGTGGTAGCTTGCCCCATGGCTGACTTCTTGTAACAATAAGGCATTGGTTTTGTTCAGGGTGACACTTTCTACAAACCTATACCTTTGGTTTGCTTCATTTTGGCAGAAAAATAGCTGCTTTAAATTCTGAAATTCTTTGTTCACGACTCGCTTCCGACCCTCGTTCGCGATCTGACAGAATCCTCATTCACGAGCTGATCCCCTTTTGTGAGGTAGCAAAATCCTTGCTCACAACTTAGGTACCAGACAGCCATTCTAGTGAATGAGAGTCGGCTTGCAAATAGGGATTTTGTCAGCTTGCAAAAGAGGATTGGCTTGTGAACTGGGATTTTGCCAGCTCACGGCAGGGGATTGGGTTTTTAAATTCCCTTTCACGAACTGACAAAAATGCCTGTTTATGAGCAATACCCTTTTGTGAGCTAACAAAATCCTTGATCAGCATTTTGCAACCAGATGGCCATTCTCGCAAATGAGGATTGGTTCACAAATGGGGATTTTGACACCTCGCGAAATGGGATTGGCTTGCTAATGGGAATTTTGTCAGCTTGTGAAAGGGGATTGATTTTTCAGTTCCTTGTTCATGAGCTGTGAAAATCCCCATTCATGAGGTGCCAAAATCCCTGTTTGCGTACCAATCCCCTTTCACGAGCTGACAAAATCCCAGTTTGCAGCTTAGGGACCTGATGGCCAAAATCTGACGATCAAGGATTACTCGTGAATGGGGATTTTGATAGCTCGCTAACAGGAATTGACCTTGCAAATGGAGATTTTGACATCTCGTAAACTAGAATTTTAAAAACTTTGCCACTGCGCTGTAAATAAATGGTTTGGTCTTTTGACTTGAAATTAGCAGGTTATAAAATGAATTCCCCAGATATGTTAAATATACTATTGTATTTAGGTGCTAAAAAGTCAATCGGTCAAAAAGATATGCCATCACAAAGTTGAGATTTTTCACATAGGATAACATTGTGGCACCCATAGCAACTTTTGGTGCCCGTATCTCAGAAAAAATGTGAGATATGGATTTGTCACTACCCACAGCTTTGTCCACCATTATGTTGATTAAGCACACGTGGAAGTTTCAAAGTTATAGATTACACCAGCAGTGGAATTTTTTTCCTAGATTGTATGATTACTGAGATGTTGGCAAATTAGTGTTACAAGGGTTCCTATTCAGGCCTATTGGGCTACTGTATGGCTCCACTGTTTTGTGTAAGTAGGAGCGCAGGACCCAGAGGGTCTGTGCTCCCACACATGCATGTCATTATGTGCAAATGGGCAGTTTGGTGGGGTCCTGTGATCCCACCAATATATATTAATTACTAGTTACATTACACTTTTTCAAAAACTAAGGAAATTCATTGCAAAAACTTGATTAATGCATCAGTTAGGGTTAAAGTGACAAAAGTGGGGAAATGAGACATTAGGGTTCAGCCCCTAACTCCTCCCTCCACCATCCCACCCCCCATTCTCCACACACCAACAGATGCTGGGTTGTGCCATGGGGTCATGAGGACTAACTCTCATCCCATTCTGTTTTACTTTAGCATGTTGACCTGTTTACACATGGAATGGGGTGAGAGTTGGATCTGATGACCCTGTGGCACATTCCAGTGTCTGTTGGTGTGTGAAGATAGGGGCACCAAAGCTGGAGGAGGGAGGGTTAAGTAATGTTCTCATTTCACGTGTAATCTATATTATACAAGTGCAGTCGCACCTGTATATGAGGGTTGCATAAGAACGTCTATGTTAAACCCAAATGTTTGCACCTTAATAACTTTGCCCCCATTCAACTTCTTTGCATGTAATTTGCAATGCACTGCCTCTGTGCAAGGATATCTTGATACTGTAAATTTCATGTAGCTTGGTTTAGGGGAGGCAAAGTTACAGAGGTGCAAAAAAACACAAAAGTCTTGTTTTTTTGAAAACTGTAAGTCTTTTTTTGCCACCCTATTACTTAAAAAATAGCCTTTGAAACATGAAACTTTCAGGTTTGCTAGAGGTTGGTCCAAGGTGTGTGCTTTTGTGGTTTACAGGTCCCGTAGTTAAGCATTTTTTTAATTATTTCATAAAAAGTTCCATTTCTGAGCATGTGCAGTTCAAAAATCAACTTTCTATTTATAACTGTATTTTTGTGAAAGCAGCAGTTTGTACTGTATGACACAGCTGTCTTTAATATATGACAGCTGTGTCATATAGTGCAACTGCTGCTGTCACCACTCGTAGGTCAGGAGCCACTGTCATTGTAGTTCAGCCTGACCGTGCCTTCCAACTGTAACCTGCACACTGGGGGCCCCAATTCCTGGTGGCAGTGTGTGTATATGTATGTCTCTATTTATTTATTTTTAGTTAGTTAGTTATTAGTAGACTCCCACCCCCAGTGCCAGATGCCCCCATTGCCCCTTGTTTCACAAAATTCATCCACCACACACACACACACACACACACACACACATTATAGCTGACTGGGACACTGGTGAGCCCACTCCCAGTGTCCTGATAGATTGCTTTTTTATATATATAGCTGCAAAAAAGAAAACCATTCCCTGTCAACTTTTTTATTTAAACCTGAAAGAAAGAAAACCACCCCTTGTTGTCACTGCTCACCCCCTCCCCATCTCAGTCCTCCCACTGAGCACTCACCACCCCACATCCCTTAACCTATACTTACCTCCCGACATCGAGACACATATGACACAACTGCATTTAATGAATGGCAAGTATACTATGACACAGCTCTCTTTAATAAATGACAACTGTGTCATATAGTACTTGCACTATATGCCACAGCTGTCATTCATTATAGACAGCTGTGTTGTATAGTGTAGTCCCCTGCTGTCGTAGCTTGGCCAGGTCAGGGGTGGGGCTACTGTCATTGTAGCCCCACCAGGCTGACTGTGGCTGAACTGCTGAAGCCAAATGTCATCTGCACACTGGGGACCCCAGTTCCCAGTGGCAGTGTATTTTTTTGTTTGTATAATATAATCCAACACTGGGATACCCACCCCGGTGACAGACCCCTCCCCTGCAGCATCTTGTTTAATTTTTAATGACTGACAGTGGGGACCCCAATCCCCATGTCAGAATTAAGTGCATGCTCCACCAAACACTATGCAATACTAGGGAGCCCATCCCCAGTATCCTGATAAAGTGTGCCTGTAAAAAAAGAAAACAGTCCCCGATGTCTTTTTTTTAGAACCTGCAAAAAAAAAGGCCCTCATCATCCCCACCATCCCCCTCCCCCATCTTGACCCTCCCACTGAGCATCCACCACCCCACTCACCCACTTACCCTATACTTACCTCCGGAGGTCAGGTGATGTTATCTTCTGTGGACTGGAACACATCTGTACTCTTCAAAGTCAAACCACAAACTGAGGAATGCAGGTAAATGCCACATAAGTAATTGCAATGGTGTTTTGAACTTATGGTTATATCTTTGTCATTTTTTTGAATTTTTCCACCAAAATTTTAACATTGGCTTTTTGGGATCCCACCTCCTGAACACTGGCACTGGCATAGCATTATTCCATCCCAAATGGTGATTCCATGCAGCAACCGTGAAATCACCTTTTAGGACCAATTAATGAAATAACACTACCAGTGTTCATGAGGTGGGATCTCAAAAAGCATGTTTAAAATTTGGTGAAAAAATTCCACAAAATGACTGTGTTATGAGCATGCATTGTGCAGTTTCTATGCAGGTGCATAATTTTGGTAATTTTCAATATTATGACTCCAGAATTTCAACATTGCCATTTTTTCACACCACCTCATAAGAAGAATATGTTGAAAGTTTGGGGTCAAAAATATTTAAAATAAAAAAATATATTAAGTAACATTGTTTGCAGAGATGTTCGTTGCACCTCTGGGGAACATGCTGCCTTGCCGTGCCAGTGAGCTGAGTTCAGGTGTGAACTCAGTGAGCCAGTTTACTGAGACAAGGCTGATGGGGAAGGTGCAGCAGCATGCAGCACCAGTTATGGCCTGGGTAGGGATAGAACAGTGTTTTGGCACAGATGCCACACTCACAAGGTTTTGACATGTGTGTTGGGGTCTGCTGGGCCCATGCACTGCATCAGGACTTTCTCCTGCATTGTATTTCCCTCATATTGCACAGGTCCCTTTGAGGATACAGTTCCATGATCACAAAAAGTAAACATTGGCTGGACAACAGGACACAGAAGGTAATTGTAAATGGAGTCCACTCTGAAGAAAGGGCGGTTACCAGTGGGGTACCGCAGGGTTCAGTATTGGGTCCAGTCCTTTTTAATGTCTTCATCAGTGACATTGCAGAGGGACTGGAAGGAAAAGTATGCCTTTTTGCAGATGACACAAAGATCTGCAACAGGGTTGATACACAAGGAGGCGTGGAAAGGATGAAAAGGGACTTGGCAAGGTTGGAGGAATGGTCAGATGTATGGCAGCTAGGATTCAATGCAAGAAAGTGCAAAATATTGCACCTGGGAAACAAGAACCCAGGGGATAGAATACACAATGGGTGGGGAGGTAGTAACAACAACAAAACAGGAAAGGGACCTGGGGGTAATCATATCAGATGACCTTAAGGTTAGCAAGCAATGTGAGAAGGCAGTAGGGAGGGCCAGGGGTATACTGGGATGTATAGGGAGAGGCATCAGCAGCAGAAAACAGGAAGTTGTTATCCCTCTGTACAGACAGTTGGTGACACCCCATCTGGAATACTGTGTCCAGTTCTGGAGACCCCATCTCTGCAAGGACATAGACAGGATAGAGGCAGTCCAGAGGAGGGCAACTAAAATGGTGCAGGGTCTGCAAGAGAAGCCGTATGAGGAGAGACTAAAGGAGCTTAATATGTATACCCCTGAGGAAAGAAGGGAGAGGAGGGACATGATAGAAACTTTCAAGTACCTCAAGGGAATCAACAAAGTCCAAGAGGGTAGCATCTTTCAGAAAAGAGACTTGCAAGAACAAGGGACACAATTTAAAGATAGAGGAGGGCAGTTCAGGGGCAATGTGAGGAAGTATTATTTCACAGAGAGGGTAGTGGATGCATGGAACCACCTTCCTGAGGAAGTTGTGGGGTCTAAAACTGTGGGAGAAATCAAGAATGCATGGGACAGGCATAAGGCAATTCTTGTGGGGGGCAGGAAGATATAGGCTGTTGGTTAACTAGGATCTGCGGCCTATCCTGTAGGTAGGGAAATGGGCAGACTAGATGGGCCAAGCGGTCCTTATCTGCAGTCAAAGTCTATGTTTCTATGTTTCTATGTAAAAGAAGGGATAATAGTTGCAAAAAACTACGTTAATGCAAAGATTAGGGTTGTAAAAACGTGAAGCGTACAAAGATATGAAATGAAAAAAAATTAGGGATTTGGGTCTCTGGAGTATAGGAGAATTAGTGGTGGGGTTTTACTTGTTGTCAACCCTAATGCCCACTTCTACCCTAGATCAGATGAGGTTAAATATGATGTCTTCAGGCAGGGCCTGTAGGGCCCTGCATGAGGAAAGCTCTGATGGATTTTATTGGTTGTACTGTATCACTGTGAGGCATTAGGTTGGAGCTGTAGCTTTTGCTTTGGACAGGAGGCTATGAGCTGGGGGAAGGTGGGCATTAGGGTTGACAACCACAAGTAAGACCCCACTACTGATTCACCCATACTCTGGAGAGCCAAATTCCTAATGTTTTTTTCATTTTCCGTCTTGGTGCGCTTTGCAATTTTACAACCCTACTCTCTGCATTAACATAGTATTTTGCAAATATATATATTTATTGAAATGTTTCACCAGGTTGGACACACTGAGCAAAAAGATGCCTGCCTCACGGTGTAACCTGGGGGGATACATGGGAGATAGCATATTCATTTCATAGAGTTACACATAGGAGACCATGGTGCATAATACAGAGTGTACAGGAAATACATAACATTGAGATATACATTTGGGTCTTGATACATTGCTTACATACAGGTTTACAGAGTGTAAATACATACAGGGGAAGGTGGCATATCGTGCATAGATTACAGACATATAAACAGTCATGTATGCTTACATAATTTTAATGAAGTGATACTGAGAATTCGCAGTACTGGTGGCTAGTACTTGTTGTCTAGGGAGAGATTGAGAACAGGGTGGGTGGGAAAAGCACAGGATTTAGAACGTGCCCATGGAAGACAGACATAGACAATGGAAGAAACAAATTACTGGGGACTGAACAGAAGTGCAGTAAGGGGTAAGTGCAGGGTTAGTTGAAATTTTATGCCAGCATGAGAGGAGAAATACTAGAGCTGCTGGTCAGGCTGCATAAGAAGGAGGGGGAGTCGAAAAAGGGGTATGCATGAGGGGGGTCAGGAGCAGGAACAGTTTGTGGCATAGTAGTTAAGTAGGGCAGAGGATATTGAATGTCTAGAGGAGGAGTGGCAGATTTGGGCCAGTTGGGCATTCCATGACTTAGGGAGATGGTAGGAGAAGGCCGATTGGCCTGCAGAGGTCCACCAATGAGGGATTGTCAATAGTCAGGAGTCAGTAGACCTAAGGGCATGGGAGGAGGCTGGTAGGGAGGAGAGGGTGGAGATGAGGTAGGAAGGAAGAGCATTGAGCCCAAAGTTGGACACAAATTTGATACTGTGAAGTAGCCATCGGTTGCTCAGGAATGGGAGGGCCAGTGAGTGATATAGCTCACAGTGGTGGGTATGTGGGGGGGGCATCTAGGGCAAAATGGCAGAAAGCATTGAAGAGTGTGTTCAGACTGGATAGGGTGGACTTTGGAGCCGAGCTGTAGACTATGTTGCAGTAGTCAAAGGAAGGTAGAATCATTTTCTGAATAATTTCACATCTCACCAGGGGCGGGAGACAACTGCGATTCTTGTAGAGAGTGCCAAGCTTGGGGCATAGCTTTTTCTGGATAGCATCCACATGAATGGAGAAGAACAGGTGATGGTCAAGCCAGACTCCAAGGTACCTAAAGGAGGGCACGTCCTCTAGTATTTTTCCATCGAGGGTGTGAAAAATCAGTTGTGAGAAAAGTCTGGATAGTCTCTGCCTAGAGCCGAAAGTCATGGAGACTGCCTTGTTTGCATTGCGGGAGAGTTGGTGGGAGTTAAACCAGAGCTGTACCTTGTTGAAGTCAGCCTGGAGAGTGGAAGTGACTTCTTCTTGGGTCTGGCCGGAGGTGAAGAGGACAGTGTCATCCACGTAAATGTGTATAGAGGTAGTATAGCAGGTTTTTGGCAGGTCATTTAGCAGGACGGAAAAGAGAAGGGGGCCAAAAATGGAGCCCTGTGGGACGCCAGTGATGATAGGGAGTGGAGGTGGGGTGGAGTCCACTGTTTTTACAGACTGGGTCCTATCTTGCTGGTAGGCTCTGAACTAGTTAGTGGCTGATGTGCATAACCCAGCAGTGGATAGGCAAGTTAGTAACAGAGGGTTGGATACTGTGTCGAAAGTTTTAGCTAAGTCGATGAAAATGGCTGAAGTAATTTGGTCTTTGTCCATTCCTGAAAGGATGGAATCTGAGAACCTTAGCAGGGAGGTGGTGGTAGAGTGTTTTTTTCTAAATCCTGTCTGGAAAGGCATGAGGTAGTGTGATTCAGAGAGGAAGTGAGAGAGTTGCGAGAGTATGAGGTGCTCCTGCAGCTTCGCTAGGGCAGGGAGCAGGGAGATGGGACAGTAATTTGCTATGGTGGTGGGGTCACCTCCTTTTGGTAGTGGGATAACAGTGACATGCTTCCATATATAAAATGGTAAGGAAAATCAGTGAAAATCCAATATCCTTATTGGCTGAAACATGTCACCTGACTGTGCATTATTCCACAATGAACGCATGCCTCCCAGTACGACTGCATGCCTGAGCTACTTTCCAGCCCCCACTCCCACATATGCATACCATTTTACTAAACTGGGATCACAGGGCCCTCCTGCGCTATGCCACTACAGTTATGAGTGGGTGGAAGCACACACCCAGAGGGCCTCACTCCAACATACAGTATGCATGTGAGTAACATTACACTTGTTCAAAAAGAAAGGTGTGGAATCAACAATAACTGCTACATTAGAATGAAGTTTTTTGCAATGAAGATATATATATATATATATATATATATATATATATGTGTGTGTAGATATATACAGTATATATATATATTTATATTTATATTCATTGCAAAAAAATTCCATTTAATATCATCAGTTAGGGTTGTTCCACAGAGACAAAAGTGAGGAAATTCGGTGTTCAGGTTGCCAACCCTTGCACCCAATGCCCACCCTGCCCCACCAACAGGCATTGGGGTGTGTGTTGGGGTCATCTGCCCTAACTCTCACCCCATTCCATGTGTAAATAAGCTGAGGTGGTGCAGTATAGGAAAATGGGGTGAGAGTTAGGCCCAATGACCCTAACACACACCCTAATACCTGCTGGTGGGGGCGGGGTGCAAGGGGTGGCAACCCTAACATCAAATTTCCTCACATTTAGCACTATAGGACAACCCTAACTGATGCATTAAACAGAGTTTTTTTGCCATGAATTTCCCTTCTTTTTGAGAATGTGCACTATAAATAGCAAATGGTATGTGGTGGTGCTTCCCATTTGTGCATAATAACCCTAACAGTAATGGTAACACTAACAGTAATGGTAATGGTAATCCTAATGGGAACATTAACGCTTACAGCAACACCAATGCTAACAGTAATGGTAACAGTAATGAGAACAGTAACAGTAATGGAAACACACACACAAATGGCAACGCAAACGGTAACAAAAATGCAAATGGCAATGCAAGTGCAAGCGGAAATGGTAACTCCAATGGTGACACGAAAGGAAACCGAAACAGAAATGGTAATGCAAATGCAAGTACAATAGCAAACACAAATAGTAAAGCAAATGATAGCAAAAACACAGACGGTAACAGTAATTCAAATACAAATGGTAATGGTAATGGCGACACCAAAGAAAACAGTAACGCAAACGGAAATGCAAATGCAAACGAAAATGCCAATGCAAATGGTAATGCACACAGTGACGCAAAAAGAAATGCTAATGAAAATGGTAACGGAAATGTAAACGGTAATGGTAACACAAATGCAAACAGTAACGGCAACAGTAACAAGACCAGTAAGGGGTAACAGAAATGCACACACAAATGGTAACGCAAACAGTAACAAAAACACAAACAGTAGCGGTAACGCCAATGCAAGTGGAAATGGTAACGCCAATGGTGACGTGAAAGGAAACTGTAATGTAGAAGGTAATGCCAAAACAAGCGTAAAAGCAAATGGAAACAGTAATGAAACGGTAATGGAAACATAAGCACAAACATGAAACCAAACACAGATGGTAATGCAAATGGCAATGAAAACACAAACACTAACGGTAATGCAAACAGAAATGCAAACACAAGCGCAAATACAAATGCAAACAGTAATGCACACAGTAACGGAAATGGTAACGCAAATGGTAATGGAAACGCAAGCACAAATGTAAACACAAACACAAATGTTAACGTAAATGGTGACAGAAGCAGAAACGGTAATGCAAACACAAACACAAATGCAAATGCTAACAGCAATTGCAACAAACAAGGAAACAGTAACACAAGTGACAACAGAAATGCAAGCACCAACACAAACACTAATGGTAACACAAATGGTAATGAAAATGCAAACTGTAACAGTAAAGCAAATGCAAATGCAAACGGTAAAGCACACGGTGGCGCAAACATAAATGCTAATGAAAATGGTAACAGAAATGCAAACGGTAAGCCCAATGGTGACTCAAAAAAGAAACAGTAATGCAAATGGTAACGCAAATGCAAATGGTAAAGCACACAGTGACACAAACAGAATTGCTAACGCAAATGGTAATGGAAACACAAGCAGAAATGTAAACACAAACGCTAACGGTAACAATAACACAAATGGACACACTTTGTGTTTGAAAGAGGTGCATCCAGAAGCACAGTGTATACAAAGAATGTGGGCATAATAGTGAACCTCGGACAGGAAAATGAACACTTGGAATACTAAATTGCTTATATCTCATGAACTGTGCAATGTAGAAAAAAAATTAAAATCTCACATTATTTATGACTTTCCAGGCTAGTTTTGTATGTACACCCCATGGGGGACTAAGAATTTTTGTGACAAAAAGTCTGTATCTCTAACCACTTTCAAGATACGGGACCCGAAAGGCGCAGTGGACACTGTAATGTTATCCTAAGGGGAATAATCATCAATTTCGGAGTGCTGTAACTTTGCAGCCCTGTTATATTTTGGCACCAAACCACCAGAAGGTACATCTGTGTGATATTGACTTTCTTCACTGCAAATTTCAGCCCAAAAGACCAAACTGTTGTTTTGCAGCAGGGTGGCAAAGATGTCCTATTGTTTTGGACATAATGTCACAAATTACTTTCTCAAATCATAACACTTTCCCAAACAAAATCACAAAAGTGTTGCATTTGCGAAAGTACTTTGCGACACTACTTTTTACAAAAATAAAAAAAAACATATTTCTGGGGTGTTTTACCCCCCAAAACAGATATGGCTAGCATTCTCAGTGCTCGACTAGGCAAACACAACAAACACAACTCCCTGGAGGAGAGGAGGGAGAGAGGTGATATGATAGAGACATACAAGTATCTTACAGGGAGGAACAGGGTGCAGGAAAACACTATTTTTAAGCAAAAAAGATGTTCCAGGACTAGAGGGCATGGGATGAAGTTGGAGGGAGGATGATTCAGAGGAAACATGAGAAAGAATTTCTTCGCAGAACGGGTGGTGGACAAGTGGAACACCCTGCCAGAGGAAGTGGTGGGGGCTGAAACAATCACGGGATTTAAAAATGCATGGGATAGACATAAAGGAATTCTAGAGGTCAGGGGTAAGGGGCAACAGACTTCTAGGAAAACAAACTGAACTTACAAGCTCAAATGGGCAGACTAGGTGGGCCATAGGCCCTTATCTGCCGACACTGTCTATGTATCTATGTATCTATGTAACAAGAATTGTGTCCCTAGAGAGTTCCAAATTTAAATGTCAAACATTTTTCTGACCACCAGCTGAAAAAAATGGCTGAATCACAAAAGTAAAGGGTCATTTATGACAGTAAAAACTGCATTTGCAACACTTTCACATAGTTTGTAAACTTTTCCCCTAGACTATAATGGGATTCAGTGTTTTTTGAATAACTTTTGAACTGGTTAATATTTTTTCACAAAATTTTTGAAAGGCACATCGGAGACCCT
Organism: Neoceratodus forsteri; assembly: GCA_016271365.2. Taxonomy (NCBI): domain Eukaryota; kingdom Metazoa; phylum Chordata; order Ceratodontiformes; family Ceratodontidae; genus Neoceratodus; species Neoceratodus forsteri. The sequence goes on along the minus strand of CM028134.1, from coordinate 300,619,695 downwards.
GGCTGCATGTTCTCTGACATTGTTGGATCAATCACACAAACTGTGCAGGCTAAAGGCATGAGCAGAGAATCACGAAAAAACACATAATTTATGCATTTGTTTGGCGCTCTGTAGATCTGCAACCGTATATTTGATCGAAACAAAACTTGGCAGGTCCAGAGATCTATGATGTCAGACTGTGCATTCCAACTTCCAGGCAAATCTGTCATACAGTGGCAAAGTTATTAATGTGCAAAATTTCAGATTTAACCTTAAATGGGGTACTCAGCCTAACTATAGTGGCACTGCTGTGCCACTATAATACATATCTATGTATATATATATATATATATATATATATATATATAGATATATATATATATATATCTATATATATATATATATATATATATATATATATATATATATATATATATATATATATATATATATATATATATATATATATATATATATATATATATATATAAAACTATGGAAGAACAGGGCCCTCTGGGCCCTGCACTTCTATTTATAGGATTGCAGTGACCAAATTGTCAGCATAGATATTGTATTTCCCCACCTCATGTACCCAGTACAGCAAAGTTTTGAATCTCCACAATTCATAATTTTCTGCATCTGCAATGCCACTCCATGCCACGGGTGTGAAAACACATTTTGGGCGGGATTTGAAAAATGACAGCTGTAACATACATGAGGTGGGGTAATAAGAACGCTATGTGCAAAACCTGGGGTCAAAATACTTAACATTTCACAACTTACTACCGTGTAGAGCAAAATTGCATTGCATGGTCATAACCTTTGCATTTTTTCATATTTTGACCCCAAATTTTCAACATAGTCTATACAACATAGTCCAAATAATCACAGTAATAAGTGCAGCAAACACCAACATAGAGGTGTCGATAGGGAGAAGGGCATGGGTAAATGGAGAAAGTGACAAAGGCAAGAAGGACAGGGATGGGGCAAAAGGGAGTAAGGCCATCAGGAAATGGATGGTAATGAGTACCAATGCCCATAGTCTGGGCAAAAAGCTCCCTGAGCTGGTGGCCTTGATGGAAGAGGGATGCCTGGATATTGTAGCAGTCACAGAAACATGGTACACAGAGAACCATGACTGGGATGTTAACATACCAGGGTACATAACCTATAGGAGAGACAGACAGGGGAGAAGAGGGAGGGGTAGCTCTCTATGTAAAGGAAGGATAAAAGCAACTGAACAAAAGAGTAAACAGGAGGAGAGGAGGCACTGTGGGTCACCTTGGAGACTGGAAAGGCACCACAATCCCACAGGGGTTGTGTACAGACCCCCATGTCAGGGGAGGAATGGACAAGGATATGATAGAAGGCATTCTTAGAATGGCAGATAAAGGGAGATACTATTGATGGGAGACCTGAATATGCCAGATGCTAACTGGAGCACATTTGCTGCAGCCACATCCAAGAGCAGGGCCATTCTTGATGCCCTACAGGTGGCAGGCATTAGACAGCTAGTTTCGGAACCCACTCATGAGGGAGCAATCTTAGACCTCGTACTCTCAAATGGGGGCAGTGAGAGGATTTCAGATCTAGAAGTGGGTTGCCATTTGGGGACACGTGACCATCAAACAGTGTGGTTCACGTTAAACTCAGCTACAGAGTCAAGCCATACAAAAGTGAGGGTACTGGACTTTAGGAGAGCTGACTTTGGCAAGATGGGAGAGTGCCTCAGAAAAGCACTAGCAAACAGAAAAGAAGGAGGTGTGGAGCAACAATGGGGAATCATCAAAACTGCCATCACAGAGGCAACAAGCCTTTGTGTGAAGCAAATAAACAAATCAAAATGAAAGAAAAAGCCACTATGGTTCTCAAAAGAGGTGGCTGTGAAAGTCAGGAAGAAAAAGATAGCATTCCGGAAGTATAAGGAAACACAGAAGGAGCAGGACAGAGAGCTGTACCAGTAAAGGCAGAAGGAAGCAGGGAGGGAAGTCAGAATAGCAAAGGCCCAAACTGAGGAAAAGATAGCCAACTCAGTTAAGAAGGGGGATAAAACCTTTTATAGGTACTTCAGCGAGCGTAGAAAGACAAAGGGAAGGATAGTAAGGCTGAATAGAATGAACGGTGGGTGGGCAGATGGGGACAGTGAAAAAGCAGGGATACTGAATGAATATTTCTGCTCAGTATTCACAAAAGAGGAGGGGAAAGTGCCTAATCCAATTAACAGAAGCACTCTTGATAGGGAGGTCAATCCCAGTCCTTTCACAGAAGAAAGGGTTATGCAAGAACTCCTAAAACTGAAGGTGAACAAAGCAATGGGTCCTGATGGAATTCGCCCCAGAATTCTAAAAGAATTAAGGGAGGAACTAGTGAAACCACTGGCTACTCTTTTTAATAAATCATGGGAGGATGGTGTGGTACCAAGGACAGGAGGAAGGCAGATGTGATTCCCCTTCACAAAAGTGGGATGAAGACAGAGACTGGAAACTACAGACCTGTCAGTCTGACCTCTGTGGTAGGGAAAGTGATGGAGTCACTTCTGAAGGAAAGAATAGTTGAGTTCCTAGAGGTCAGTGGAGCACAGGACCCAAGGCAGCATGGATTCACAGCGGGAAGATCATGTCAGACGAATCTAATAGATTTCTTTGACTGGGTGACCAAAGTAGTAGACCAGGGAGGGGCTGTGGACATGGCCTACCTAGACTTTAGCAAGGCATTTGACACAGTTCCACACAAAAGATTAGTAGTCAAATTAACCAGCCTGGGAGTGGGTCCCATGGTGGTAGCCTGGGTAAAACATTGGCTGGACAACAGGACACAGAAGGTAATTGTAAATGGAGTCCACTCTGAAGAAAGAGAGGTTACTAGTGGGTACCGCAGGGTTCAGTATTGGTCCAGTCCTTTTAATGTCTTCATCAGTGACATTGCAGATGGACTGGAAGGAAAAGTATGCCTTTTTGCAGATGACACAAAGATCTGCAACAGGGTTGATACACAAGGAGGCGTGGAAAGGATGAAAAGGGACTTGGCAAGGTTGGAGGAATGGTCAGAAGTAGGGCAGCTAGGATTCAATGCAAAGAAGTGCAAAATAATGCACCTGGGAAACAAGAACCCAGGGGAAGAATACACAATGGGTGGCGAGGTAGTAACAATAACAAAAAAGGAAAGGGACCTGGGGGTAATCATATCAGATGACCTTAAGGTTAGCAAGCAATGTGAGAAGGCAGTAGGGAGGGCCAGGGGTATACTGGGATGTATAGGGAGAGGCATCAGCAGCAGAAAACAGGAAGTTGTTATCCCTCTGTACAGACAGTTGGTGAGACCCCATCTGGAGTACTGTGTCCAGTTCTGGAGACCCCATCTCTGCAAGGACATAGACAGGATAGAGGTAGTCCAGAGGAGGGCAACTAAAATGGTGCAGGGTCTGCAAGAGAAGCCGTATGAGGAGAGACTAAAGGAGCTTAATATGTATACCCTTGAGGAAAGAAGGGAGAGGGGGGACATGGTAGAAACTTTTAAGTACCTCAGTGGAATCAACAAAGTCCAAGAGGGTAGCATCTTTCAGAAAAAGAGATTTGCAAGAACAAGGGGACACAATTTAAAGATAGACGGAGGGTGGTTCAGGGGCAATGTGAGGAAGTATTATTTCACAAAGAGGGTAATGGATGCATGGAACAGCCTTCCTGAGGAGGTTGTGGGGTCTAAAACTGTGGGAGAATTCAAGAATGCATTGGACAGACATAAGGCAATTCTTGTGGGGGGTAGGAAGAAATAGACTGTTGGTTAACTAGGATCTACGGCCTATCCTGTAGGTAGAGAAATGGGCAGACTAGATGGGCCAAGCGGTCCTTATCTGCCGTCAAAGTCTATGTTTCTATGTTTCTATGACCTCATCTAATAAACCCCATTGGGAAAAATGACAAATTTGTGCCAAAATGCCATTTCACACCACAGGTGCAAAAACGCATTTCAGACAGGATTTGAAAAATGACAGCTGTACTGTTCACGAGGTGGTGTGAAAAAATGGCTATTTTGAAAATTTAGAGTCAAAATATTGAAAATTATCTTACGCTCCCACCCATCTATAACTCTCACCTTGTGTTTACAAAATGGAATCCATAGGTGGCCCTGCACTCCCAGCCACCCATAAGTATAGAGACATAGCACAGTAGAGCCCTGTTCTCCCAGTTTATCATAAATTATATGCATACATAGGAGCATGGGCTCTTTGGGCCCTGCATTCCCTCCTACCCATAAGTATAGACACATAACGCAGGCCTAGAGACATTCTAAATAACTCTTGTAACACTTATTTGGCAATATCTCAGTAACTAGAGCAACTGGGGAAACAATTCCACTGCGGTTGTATTCATGACTTGGCCACTACTAAGCTGTGAGTAGCAAAAAATCTGTATCTCAAACTGATTTCAAGATATAGGAGCAGAAATTACCCACATCCACCACATTGTTATCCTAGGGGAAAAATTGCAAATTTGGAGTGTTGTAACTATGAAGCCAGTGTAAATATTTTCAACAAACCACCAAAAAGGCACATCTGTGGGGCAAGGCCTTGGCACCCTGCAAATTTCAGCCCAAAGGTCCTAGTGTTTTTTTTGCTATAAAGTGGCAAATAAATTGGTCTTTTGGGGCTGTTTACCTGTGGTACGTTTGCAAAAGTACTGCAGTACTTTCGGAAAGTCTTGCCATTTTAGATATAGGACTTTCACAAAAGTAACCACAGAACGTTTGCGACAGTCTACAGACTTTCATGAAAGTATCATTGGTTTACATGGGAGAGCTTTCGCAAAAGTACTGTGGCACTTTTGTGAAAGTCCCCAATGTTAACCAATGGGACTTTCGCAAAAGTCTGCAGTACTTCCATGAAAGATTTCATGCCATACATATATTTGTTCCCATAGACTATAATGGGAAAATTCCAACTTTAATAACTTTTGAACAGATTACTATTTTTTAACCAAATCTTCAAAAGGCACATCATTGACCCAGTCCCCATATACCGTGAAAATTTCAGAACAGACTCCCAAACCTCTTGGTCCATAGCCCTGAGCAAAGAATTTGCCAAAAAGTGGTGTTTTTTCACTTTTTTGTGCTACTCCACAGCTCCACAACCATAGGTCCAACTGGAAAGAAACGTGTCAGATACAGACATCTATGGTGCCATATTGTGTATGCAAAATTTCAGACAAATCAGATAAATGGTTGCAAGGTTATTAAAGTGCAAAATTTGGGGGTTAACATAGAAGTGGCTGATCAAGCCTAACTATAGCTGTGCTACTTTGAAGCTATAACATATATTTGATGTTTGGATTCCCAACCCTACCCCCCACCTCCCCACTCTCCACACACCAACAGGCATCAGAGTGTGCCATGGGGTCATCAGGCCTGACTCTCACTCCATGACATGCGTAAACAAGCTGACATAGTACAGTATAGGAGAATGAGTTGAGAGTTAGGCCTGATGACCCCATGGCACACCTCAGTGCCTGTTGGTGTATGAAGGGTGGGGGGTGGGGTGATAGTGGTGGGACCCCTAAGATCAAATTTTCATGCTTTTGTAGCTGTTCTATCAACCTTAACTGATGAATAAACAAAGTTTTTTTTTTGCTTGTATATATTTGCAATGTATATATTGCAAAAAAACTTTGTTAATGCATCAGTTAGGGTTGTTACTAAAGTAACAAAGTAGGGAAATGTGATGTTAGGGTTTCCAACCCTAACACCCCACCATCACCCTGCAGACACTGACAGGTGCCAGTGGCGCACCTTGGGGTCATCAACCCTAATGCTCACCCCATTCCATAAGTAAATAAACTGAGATAGGTACAGTATAAAAGAATTGGGTGAGCTTTATGGCTAATGACCCCCAGTGTCTGTCAGTGTCTGTAGGGTGGGAGTGAAGTGTTAGAGTTGGAATCCCTTATACCACATTTCCATACTTCAGTTGCTTTAGTAACAACCCTAACTGATGCATTAATTAAGTTTTTTTGCAATTGATTTCCTCACTTTTTCAGATAGTATAATCATATCCTTATTTGTCTGTGGGAGGGCCCTGTGAACCCATCCCTCCATAGATGCACAGTGACCAAATTGTCAGCATAGTCATCTTATTACCCCATCTCATGTAGCCCAGTAGAGAAAATTTTCAGATCCATGGCAAAACATAATTCTGTACAACTGCAACACCATTCCACGCCTAAGGTTTTTTTGTGTGTGTCTTTGCTTGGGGCTACAGCCCACATGATTTGTCCATCTGGTCTGAAATCTTCAGGGAGGATGCAGTCTGGGTCATTGATGTGCCTATGGAGAATTTGGTGAAAAAATACTACATCGTTCAAAAGTAATTCAATTTTTAAGAGTTAACATTGAAGTCAATGGGAAAAAATACATGCACCTGTCGAAACTGTCGTAAAACCACTTTTTTACTGTCACAAATGCACTTTCTACTGTCATGCTGCCACCATCTTGTTTCTGTTGGTGGTGAAGAAAAACATGTGTAGTTCAAATTCTAGTGCACCTAGGTAAACACTGACAGTTGTGTTTACCTAAACAAGGCCTGAGGAACACAGTAGTGTAATCAGTTTTTTTTCTAGGACCCCTAGAAATACCTTTTTTTAATTGGGTCCCTGTTAGTGTCACAAATCACAACAGTACATTTGTGACACTTCTGCAAATCACGACACTGTCGCATCTGTACTGTCACAATCTGAGACACTACTGCACCAAAAAATACCATTTCTTTGTCACACAGCTGCACCTAAATGGTTAGGGCTTTTTGGCTGAAATTTGCAGAAATGCCCTGGCCCCACAGATGTGCTTTTTGATGGTTTGGTAAAAAAAATTAAAAGGGTTACAAAGTTACAATGTTCTGAAGTTGAGAAATTCCCCATAGAATAACACTGTGGCACCTGTGGTGCCTTTCAGTGCCTGTATCTCAAAAATGAAGTGAGATGTGGATTTTTCATGACACCGCAGTTTGGATCACTTTAAGGTGATCTAAGCTACAAAAACAAGTTTGGAAGTCATAGATTACACCTGCAGTAGAATTTTTTTCCTGCTTGCTATGGTTATGGAGATATTGGCAAAAATGTGTTACAGAGAAAAGCCCATCTTCTTGAAGAGGGAAATAAGGTACTTTAAAACAACTGGGAGCTGTGGGGAGACACTGGCAATCTACAAGAAGGTTCATTCTTGATCAAATCTGAGGGAGGTATACCTTACGTAACTCTGAATTTTAAACTTGGTATTGCTTTGTGTCTTGTCTTTTTTCTCTTTTTGAATCAAGAAGGAGTTTGCAGAACTGCTAATCTTGTGAGTTTAACTTCAGAAGGATTGAAATACTGCATAATTGTTTTTTTCTTGTGTTTAGCTGGATTATTTACATACTAATATTTTGTGACAGGTTGCATCAAACTATTTTTTGTACAGTGAACTATTTACTGGTAGCAGAGGATTTTTTTCTTTGTGAACCCTGCAGTCTGTGTATTCAACCCAGACAGGGCATCATGTTGTGGAAACTGGTTCCTCTGATTGTCTTCAGAGCACAGAACATCAGGTTGTATTGGATCAGGGGAGGCTAATATCACAAAAGTGCCAAAAATGTGTTCAGCACTCTGAGTGATAATGGTGATCGCCTTTAGGCATTTGCCATTATCACATAGAGCCACAGTTCTGACATCACTTCCCCAAGAGGGCACGGGGAATACAACTGACATATCCTTACCATACCAGCACACTGCAAAGAGGGTAAGTGCATGCACACACACACACAAAAAAAATACAAAAAACAAAAAAAGAATATTAAATAAAGAGGAAGAAAGTCAGATATATGTGGAGTGGTGCAATGCACTAGCTGCAGGGCAGCAGTATTCCGGGAGACATTCTGGAGGCTGTGATATTACCCTGTTTGCTGTCAACTCTCTGCTCTGAGAGAGGAGGTTGCCCAAGGATGGAGCCCTTGGGCACTCCAGCGAGGATGGGTAGAGGAGGGGAAGATATGTGGTTAATTGGGATGGACTGGGAATGACCAGTTAGGTAAGAAGTAAACCAAGAGACTAAGGTAGGGGAGAGAGCAGTGGAATGTAGTTTGGAGAGGTGCAGGGGGTGGGAGACAGAGTCAATGGCTTTGGTCAGGTCAATGAAAATAGCTGAGGTGATATGGCCAAGATCCATGGAGGAGTGAATGGCATTATAAAATGAAGGAGGGAGGAAGTGGTCAAATGGGATTTTCTAAAGTCAGACTGGAAGGGAGAGAGGGGAATCAGAGGTGGATAGGAAATTGTTGAGTCTTGAGAGGATAAGGGATTCTTGGACTTTGGAATGGGCAGGGAAGAGGTAAATGGGGCGATAGTTGCCACGGACGGTGGGATCACCGTTTTTGAAAAGAAGAATAACTTTGGTTGACTTCCAGGCTGTGGGAACAGTGGCAGTGGAGAGTGAGAGGTTTAGGATATAGGTTAAAGGGGTAACTATAGAGGGAGCAGACATTCTGAGGAGCCTGGGGTGCAGTCTATCTGGACTAGACTTGGAGGGGTTTAGGGAAGTTAATGCCTTCAAGACTTCTGAAGGTAATATTGGTGGCAGCTGAAACCCTGAGTGCTGTGGGGATGATGGGGTCCTAGGAGGAACAACACGGGATGTGAAGTACTTGGTTAGGGCTTCAGCTACATGGTAGGGATCAGGGATGACTGAGTCTGCCTCTTGAATAATGGGGTGGGTGAATCAGTGTGAGGGTGCAGGAGGGAGCAGAGGTCTTGCCAGAAGGAAGAGGGAAAATTGTTAGAGGGGTGCAGATGGGATTTGAAGAAGTCTGATTTTGCACTGTGGATAGTAAGGGTTCAGCTGCTATGGTGGTCGTGAAAGGCTTGGAAGGAAGCTTGGTCACCTGAAGACTTATATTTGAGCCATGCACGGTCACGAGCTCTGCACTTTGCCAGGATTTTTGGGGTAATCCAGGGATGATGGGCATGCCTAACTCTAGAGGTTTTTAAAGGTGCATTAGCATTCCAGATGTTTAGGAAAAAGGAAGAGAAATGAGTCAGGGCTTTGTCAATTGACTGGGAGAGTAGTACTGGGTATCAGTTTGCTAGGGCCAGGCCATGAAGGAGTTTATTTACATTAAAGGATTTGAGGGGACGATGCCAGATGTATTTGGGAGGGGTTGAAGTGGGACGGCACTTTCTAACACAGAAAGTAGGACAGTGGTCACTGAGAACATCAGGTAGGGTGCCAACAGAGCAAATACTATGGGGGTGGGAAAAGAGCACCCAGTCAAGTAAGGAATGTGAGTGACCTCTTGGGTTGGGACGGGTGGGTTAATTTACCAGCTGGGAAAGGTTTAAAGCTTCAGTTCCCTGGCGTGAGTTTAGTGATGAGGTGGAAAGCCAGTCTAAATTGAAATCACCTAGAAGGATTAGTTCACATTTTGATTGATTAATTGATTGACCGATTTATCGAGTTCACTAGGGTGGAGATGTTGGAGATGCAGGAAACAAGAAATGTGGGGGGAAGTTTTGGAGAGACGTATAAAACCCTGACAAAAAAGGGAAGATGAAGATGGGAAGGTGACATTCATTAGGAGAAGTTCATGGGAATGAGCGACCACCTCACAGTGGAAGATAGCACAGTTTAGGGAGTTAAGAAACCAGATAGCCTCTCCACCACTCCATTTACCCCAGTCTTGCCTGAATATGCTGAAGCTGGGTAAGGTCAGTTGTGCATCTGGGGGTATGGGAGGATAACCAAGTTTCAGAGATGCAGATTATGTTGGGGAATGCTGTGAGACCCAAACTTTCAGATCATCGAGTTTTAGAAGAAGACTGTGAACATTAGTGTGAAATATACAAAGGCCTTTTGGGAGAACATGGGGAGGGGTAGCAGTAGGGCTAGTCAGACCAGGATTAGTTTCAATATCCCAAGAAAGCATCAACAGGTGGACAAGGAGGTGTAGGAGTGCTGCATGAACTTTGCTCTTTCTGTGGCAGGCTGAGCTGGGTGGTCACAAGGGGGATAAAAGTGAAAGGAGTTGGTGGATGGCAGCTAGATTAAGAAGAGAGTGGCTAAAAAGCCCTGGATGAATTAAGACACAAGGGGAGAGGGTAGCAGAGGCAGGAGGTTGAAAAGAGAGGGTGGAGGGGGGTTATGGGATTGTAGGGTAGGGGAGAGTCTGGATCTGGATGGGGATGGCCAGGAGGGGCAGAAGGGGGAGGAGAAGGAGGACTAGGAGGGGGAGGAAGAGGATGGAGCAGGACCACATGGGGGTGAAGTGAGAGAGGAGGATAAGGAAATACGGAGAGAAGAGGAAGTAAGAGTATGGAGTGGAGAAAAGGAGTAGGGTGGATGCTTGTGATGTCAGAACTGATAGGTAAGGGGCACAAAAAGACAGTGCAGATTAGTGCTGCTGCAGTGATGCAGTGGTAGAGTTGTTGCTTCTGGAACCAAGGGTCAGTGGTTCAAGACCAGGAGGGGACAGGTGTAGACAGGAAGGGAAGAGTACAATGAGAGAAGTTGGAGAAGGCAGGTATAGAAGGGAGAAGAACAAGAAGGGTGCTAGGACTTGGGGGGAACAGAGGAGGATGCAGTGCTCGACAGTGACACCTAGTGGTGGCTTAGTATAACTTGCAAATCAGAAAATGGGGAGACCGAATGTAGCTGAGGAAGTCACGTGACCAGGTCATGTGGCAGAATATGGGGTATATAGGAAGTGATGAGCCAGGGTGGGAGGTGCAGTTGCTGCATAGCAATGATGGGCTAACCTTGTCCAACTCTGTGCTGTGACGCAGGAATAGTGATGCTCACTTTGCTGAGTGGTGCAGGAACCAGGCTGGAGTAGATGCAGGCTCCGATCAGGGTGCTGTAAGTGGCCTGATTCCCTCTGGGAGAAGGAGATAATATAGATAAGGTAAGGGCAAACAAAGGCAGGTCATTGTTATGCAGTGGGAGAGAAAGGTAAAGGACTCGGGGGGGGGATGGGCGAGACGCACTGCACATGTGCAGCCCAGAGGAATCCCGACCATGTCCAGAACAGGACAGCAGTAAGCATAGCAAATAAATACCAGTAAATAATGTGAAATGTGCTCTGATCACTAAACAGTAGCTAGCAGGAACACATTACAGGCACAATTAAAGAAACAAAGCAAAACAGTAAACAGAACATCAAGGAAAGTGCTAGGCAACAATAAAGGAAAACAGAGGTAAAGCGTCGAACCCCATTAAACTCTCAGGGCAAGCACTGTACATTAAAAACAGTCACATTTGCTATGCCGACAGAAATACAGGAAGGCTTGTAAAATCCATGTCTGATGCACAGTGTAGATCTTGTAATAATAGTTTTAACCCAAGTCTGTGATGCGATGTGGGAATAGAGACATGCACCTTGCTGAGTGGTGCAAGGGCCAGGCTGGAGTAGATGTTAGCTTCGATCAGAGAGCTGTAAGTGGCCTGAGTCCCTTGCTGAGTGGTGCAGGGGCCCGGCTGGAGTAGACACTAGCTCCAATCAGGGAGCTGTAAGTATCCTGAGTCATGTAGTATATGTGCACCATGAAAGCTTTTAAAATCTTTCACGGAAGCACAATTTTCTTTTGAGCTCTGGGGTTTTGTTTTCATGCTGTCTCCATCTTGTTTTCAGTTAGCGGTGGACAAAAACGTCTGTAGTTTTAATTTGGCTGCCCCTAGGTATACACTGATGGTTGTGTTTACCTAATTGGGGCTTTAAGAATACACTAGTGCCATTATTTGGGGGAAATTACCCCCTCAAAGACGTTTTTCATGATTAGCCATCCCGTTCTTTTGCAAATTGCGAAAGAACAGATGCGAAAGTGTCGCGTTTACGAAAGCACTGCACCCGTTATTTGCAAATGTGTATGACACTTTCACAAACTTGACAGGATGATCAATCATGCAAAACATCTTTCTGGGGGTCATTTCTCCAACATAATGGCACCATACTGCCCCTGTGACGTGGTACACTGGGAGCCCACCCCAGTATGCCCAAGTCCCGTTTAAAAGAAAACTCCCTTGACATCTTTTTTCCTTGATGCAGAATCCTGCATCTAAATTTTTGATGCAGGATCCTGAATTGAACTAGTCTGCCCCCCCATTCCTTTTTTACCACACCGATATCGGGGTGACCAATCCCCATGTTGGTATGTCTCCCTCCTCACACTCATGTTGCAGATTGGGAGCCCATCCCAGTTTGCACAAATGTATTTAATTTTTAAACCTGTGAAAAATAATGCAAACTATCCCCCGACATCTTTTTGAAACAAAATCCTGCACCAATATTTTTGATGCAGCATCCAGCATTGAACTAGTATGCCCCCAACCCCCACTTCCTTTTGTACCCACTGACATCGGGATGCCCAATCCCCATGTCAGTATGTCTCCCCCTCTCACATTTATGTGGCAGACTGGGAGCACACCCAGTGTGCCAAAATGTATTTTATATTAAAACCTGTTTAAAATAAAGAAAACTGTCCCCCAACATCTTTTCAATGCAGAATCCTGCACCAAAATATTTGATGCAGGATCCTGCATGGAATTAGTATGCTCCTGCCATTCCTTTTGTACCCCACCAACATCGGAGTGCCCAGTCCCCATGTCGGTATGTCTCCCCCATTCACACTTATGTGGCGCACTGGGCGCCCACCCTATTGTGCCCAAATGTATTTAATTTTGCAATGTTATTGATTAAAGAAAACCATCTCCCAAAGTCTTTTTTTCTTTGTTAAAATGAAAACAGTCCCTCTCCGTTTCCCCAGTCCCCCTCCCCCATCCCCAACCTCCCACTGAGCACCCACTTCCCTGCACCTCCCCCCTTACATATACTTACCTCCCGAGGTCAGGAGCAGCAATCTTCTCTGGACTGGAACACATCTGCACTCTTCAAAGTTGACCTGCCAACCGAAGGAATCAAGGTATGTGCTGTAGAATGGTGGTCTGTGGCGTTTTGAACTTATGTTGATATCTCGGCCATTGTTCATGATGTTTTTACCACATTTCCAAAATGGGGTTCTTGAGACCCCACCTCATGAACACTGTCACTGTCATTTCATTAATCAGACCAGAAAGGTGATTTCATGGTTGCAGCACGGAATCACCATTTGGGACCAGTTAGCGAAATGAGAGTGTCAGTGTTCATGTGGTTGGGTCCCAAAAAGTCCATGCTGAATATTTGGTGCAAAAATTCCAATAAATAACTGCATTACAAGCATGCATTGTGCAGTTTCTACGCACATTAATTACTTCTACAATTTTAAATATTTCCACATCTGATTTTCAACATTGTCATTTTTTTACATCTCCTTATGAACAGTATCGCTATCATTTTTCACATCCTGCCTGAAATATATTTTCACAAATCTGGTGCAGAATGACACAGTCACTGTGCAAAATCAACTTTCGGGATTGATTAACAAAATTACAGTGCCACTATTCATTAGGGGAGGTCCCAAAAAGCCAATGTTGAAAATTTGGTGAAAAAATTCCAAAACATGAACACAGTGTGAGCGTGCATTGAACAGTTTGCTCTGCACTCTGCACCCTCTGCTATCTTCTGACCCCGTAGGCCATTACTAGCACTTATCACTCCCTGTCTAGTTACTTCCTACCCCCTATACCTTTCCCTCATTCCCTCCTCCTCCTTCACGATCTACCACATATCTCTCACCTGTTAATTGGCTAGGCCGGTTCCCTTCACCCTCTACCTCCTTTAGCACAGCTCTGACTGTCACCCAGTGCTATGTGACAAGGGTATTCTAGCACCCGCCTGTTGTATGCTATGTACCATTTGTTTTCTCTGTACTTTCCCTGATATCTGCTATGTACCATTTGTTCTCCCTGTATTTTTTGTTACCTGGAAACAATTTGTTGTAATCTGTCTGTAATCAATGACTTGCCTGTATGTACTGTACTTGTAATGCTTTGTTTGCTATGTAGCTGTCTTTGACATGGAACCTATGTAAAGAGCTGTTGCTCAAAGGTATGACTCCTAGATCTCAATAAACAAAATAAAAATAAATACATTTCTATGCATGCTAATAACTTCATTAATTCTTCATATTTTCACTCCAGATTTTCAACCTTGCCATTTCTTCACAACTCCTCATGAACAGAGTGGGGTGAGGGTAGGGGGAGACTCTGGATCTGGAAGGTACAGCTGCCATTTTTCACATCCTGCCTGGAATGTGTTTTTGCACCTATGCTGCAGAATGGCATGATTACTATGCAAAATCAACTTTCAGGATGGAGTAACAAAATCACAGTGCCAGTGTTCATGAGGGGAGGCCCCAAAAAGCCCATATTGAATATTTGGTTACAAGACTCAAAAAAATCACCACATTAAGTGCGTGTGTTGCGCGGTTTCTTGAGAAATTTCCCATAGGATAACATTGTGGTGCCCATGGTGCATTTCGATGCCCATAGTTTGAAAACAGTTTGAGGTACAGATTTTTTGCTACTCACAGCTTAGTCCACCTTTAAGCACATGTGGAGATTTCAAAGCCATGAATATAGCTACAGTGGAATATTTTTCATAGTTGGTACGATTACTGAGATATTGGCAAATTATTGTTCCAAGGGTTCATTTTCATGATTGTAGGACTGCGTTATGTCCCCTTACTTATGTATAAGTGGGAGTGCAGGGCTCAGAGGGCTCACGCTCCCAGATATGTATACCATTTTGCAAACATTTGCAGCATTAGGGGAGCGACATACCACTTACCATTTACATCACACTTTCTCAAAAAAAAGGGAAATTCATTGCAAAATACTCTGTTAATGCATAAGTTAGGGATGATAGTACAGTGACAAAAGATTGGAAATTCAGAATTAGGGTTACCAACCCCTACCACCCCATCACCCCACCTTCCACACACCGACAGTCATTGGGCTGTGTGTTGGGGTCATCTGGCTTAACTCTCACCCCATTCTCCTATACAATACCACCTCAGCTTGCTTACACATGAAATGTGATGAGAGTTGGGCTGATGACTCCAACACACACCCTGATACCTGCTGGTGTGTGGAGGGTGGGGGGTGGAGGTGGGGTGGTAGGAGTTGGTAACCCTAACACTGAATTTCTAAGCTTTTGTCACTGTACTATCAACACTAACTGATGCATTAACAGAGTATTTTACAATGAATGAATATATATATATATATATATATATATATATATATATATATATATATATATATTATAGTGGCAACGTAGTGTCACTATAGTTAGGGTTGAGTAGGGTTGAGTACCCCATTTAAGGTTAAATCTGAAATTTGGCAGCTTAATAACTTTGCCACCATATGAAAATTTGCCTGAGATTTTGCATGCATGGTCTGGTACCATAGATCTCTGGACCTGCCAAGTTTCATTATAGTCAGATATACAGTTGCTGAGCTACAGAGCGATGACACATGCACGCATTACACATTTTTGCACATTCCTTGCTCACACCTATGGGTTGCACGGTTTGCGCGACCAGTCCAAAGCCTTTGGGGAACATGCAGCTAGGGTTCCCAATGTGCCTTTTGAAGATTTTGTGAAAAAATATTAAACAGCTCAAAAGTTATTCAAAAACAAGTTTCCCATTATAGTCAACGGGAAAAGTTAACAAAATATGCGAAAGTGTCACAAATGCACTTTTTACTTTCACAAATGACCCTCGTAGTGTCGCAAATCGGCCATCTTGTTTTCAATTGGCGGTCACAGAAATGCTTGCCATTTAAATTTGGGACCCTGTAGGAGCACAATTCTTGCTGCGTTCACCTAGTCTAGCCCTGAGGATGCTAGCCATGTCTTTTCTGGGGGGTAAAACACCACAGAAATATGGTTTTTAAATATTCGTAAAAAGTAGTGTTGCAAAGTAGTGTCACACACTCAACACTTTCCTGATTTTATTTGTGAAAGTGTCGTGATTTGCGACACTACTTTGCGACACTATGGCCTAAACAATAGGGAATCTTTGCCACCCTGCTGCAAAAGAATGGTTTGGTCTTCTGGGCTGAAATTTGGAGGAAGGAACGCCAAGATCCCACAGATGTGCCTTTTGGTGGTTTGGTGACAAAATATTAGAGGACTGCAAAGTTACAGCACTCTGAAGTTGATGATTTTTCCCATAGGCTAATATTACGGCACCCACCACGCCTTTCAAGGCCGTATCTCAGCGGTTGAGATATGGGCTTTTCGTCAGAAGAAGGCTTAGTCCCCCACTACACTAGGGGGCTAAGTGCAAAACTATCCTAGAAAGTCATAAATAATATGAGATTTTTAATTTTTTTCTACGTCATACGGTTCTTGAGATACAAGGAATTTAGTATTCCAAGTGCTGCTTTTCTGCTCTGAGGGCCATTATTATGCATACATTATTTGTGGTCACTGTGCTTTTGAAAGCACCTTTTTTGGGGAAAAAAGTGTACACTTTCTTTACTGTTATCGTTAGCATTTCTGCTTGCATTTCAGTAACCATTTGCGTTAGCGTTTCCGTCTATGCCACCGTGTGGTGTTACCCTTTGTGTTTGCGCTTGCAATTGCGTTAACATTACCATTTGCCTTTCCATCACTGTTTTTGTTTGCTTTTCCTTTTGTGCCACCATGTGCATTACCATTTGTGTTTGTGTACGCACTTCCATTTGCATTTTTGTTTCATTTGCATCATCATTGGTGTTACCATAACCATTTGTGTTTCCAATTGCATTACCATTACTGTTTGTGTGTTGATCACCATTTGCGTTTCTGTTGGCCTTAGCCTTTGTGTTTTCAGTAGTGTTTCTGTTGTCATTGCATTACTGTTTCCTTCTGCATCACCATTGCTGTTACTGTTTGCATTTCTGTTTGTGTTCATGTTACCGTTTGAGTTTTTGTTACTGGTTGCATTTGCTTTTCCATTGGCATTAGTGTTTGCGTTACTGTTTCCGTCAACGTTTGCGTTTCTATTGCTATTAGCATTTGCGTTACTGTTTGCATTACCATTTCTCTTTTCATTAACGTTTGCGCTTGTGTTTCTCTTACCATTTGCGTTTACATTTATGTTTGCATCACCATGTGCATTACTGTTTGCACTTGTGTTTGTGTTGCCATTAGCTTTACTATTTTATTTTACCTCACTGTTTCCATCACCGTTTGCGGTAACATTACCATTTGTGTTTTTGTGTTTGCGTACTGCAGTGCAAAACATTATGTTTTTGCTATTTTTCTGAACTGTCTTCCATGATGCATAGCACAGCCAGCGTGTGGTTAATTGACAGGTAGAAAGACCTCTGTTCAAGGAACATGGAAGCTTTTGTTTGGCGAAGAAATGTTGTTCTGTTCAAGAGTTATGGCCATTTGAATTTGGCCCACTTTGTAGTTACTGATTTTTCAGCCACCAGGTCTTCCATTTTGGTGCATTTTCGGCCATGATTTCTGCCATTTTGTGGTGGAAGACTTCTTAAAGGTACAGAAATATAAAAATTTAATATCTCTGGAACGGTTTGGTCTTTTTACATGAAATTTGGAGGGTGTTGAGTCGATGTTCTGGAGATGTGAAACATGCTATTTACATGTTTGAAAAGTAATTTGCTGCAGAGATACTGTGTGATACAGGTAACATTTCATGCATAGCATTCTGCATGGTGCTACTGTCTTTAAATTTATAACGTAGGTAGTTCTGTGGCATGGAGGTGCCATACAGTGGTTTTGTGTGTAAAACATTAACAAGGTACTGAATTATGCCACTCTGACAAATGAAAATTTGGTTCATTACGTTTCAATAACCTCTGAATCGTGTGTCCGATTTGCCTGGCATTTGGAATGTACAAAGATTTATAATTCATCTTTCACTGTGCCAGTATTCAGGGGACTGGCTCTTATGGTTGCTGAATTGTGCATGTTACATTGTTTGCTCATGTCGCTGTGACACCATTGAATGGCTGTACACACAATTCTGGACACACGGTGTGCTATGGTACATGTCTTCATTTAACAATTTTTATTTCAGTTGGTCATACAGTTTTTCGCAGTGAATAGACAAAAAATAACATGGTTGGGCCCCATGCTCCCACCACCACATTTCATTCACTATTTATAGTGCACATTCTCAAAAAGAAGGGAAATTCATGGCAAAAAAATCTATTTAATGCATCAGTTAGGGTTGTTCCACAGTGACAACAGCAAGGAAATTCAGTGTTAGGGTTGCCACCCCTTGCACCCCACACCCACTTCATCCCCACCAAAAGGCATCGGGGTGTTTGTTGGAGTCATCGGTCCTAACTCTCACCTCATTCTTCTGTACTGAACTGCCTCAGCTAACTTCCACATGGAATGGTTTGAGAGTTAGGGCCAACAACCCCAACACATACCCCGACGCCTGTTGGTGGAGATAGAAAAGTGGCGATAGATGCGGTAACAACTCTTTACAAATTCCCTCACTTTTGTCACTGTGGAACAAACTAGATGCATTAAACAGAGTTTTTGCCATGAATATATATATATATATATATATATATATATGATATATATTATATATAGATATAGACATATCATCTTCCCTAGGATAATTGCTAAGATGATAACTTGCCTCCATACCAGAAACATTGTCTGGCATTCATTTAAGATCACTGGCTCTCCAGCTGCTGTTATCTACAATCAGCACCTTTGCTGTACAAAATCCATTAGATTTGCAAAATCTCAATATTTTGCATTCCCATTCCAGAACAACATTAATCACCCCTTCAAATTCCGGAAGTTATCCATTCCATTTTCTCCCCTCCTACCCAGTCTCTCTCTCTCCACTGTTCTCAAGGTTGGTGACTTCCTCATCTCTGATCCTTCTGCTGTTTCCTCTTCATTTAACTCCTGCTTCACTTCCGGTGCCCTCTCTCTCACACTTCCTCCTCTCCCCACTCTCTCCTCTCACTCTGCCTTCCCCTGCTGTCTATTTTTCCTTCTTTCCTACCATTGTCTCTGATTCCCTTAAGGCCCTGTTTTCCCTTAATCCTCACAAGTGACGTAGCCCTGTTGACCTTTATCTTAAGCTTCTGCTTCTCTCAGCCCCTGCCATCACACTACCTATTATTCTACTCCTCAACCTTTCTTTTTCCTCTGCAACTGTCTCTGAAGCTTAGAAGTAAGCTACTGTCATATCACTGCCTAAAGGTGGTGATCTATCTTCTTCTGGCAACTTCCATCCTATCACTCTCCTTCCCACCCTGGCTAATTAACAGGAACACCTTGTGCTATCTTAGCTGTCTTCCTTTCTTGATGCTGCCTCCTTCTTCACCTCCTTCCTGTCTGGTTTTAGGAAATCCTATCCCACTTCCACCTCCCTCCTCTCACTCACAGACTCCATCTCTCAAGTATGGATCTGGGACTGATCACATCTGCCGTAGTTGTTGACCTTGCTAAAGCTTTTGACACTGTGGCACATCTCTTCCTTCTGGACAAGCTTAAAGCAGTGGGCCTCTCTGACTCTTCAGTCAGTTGGTTTTGATCTTAGCTTGAGGCAAGGTCTCAAGCTGTCTAGATAGGAAGCTCCATTTCATTACCACTTCCAGTCTGCTTAGGTGTCCTTCAAGGGTCTGTCCTGTACCTATTCTCTTTTCCATATTCTACACCATCCCACATAGGAGGCTAGTAAGCTAGCTGGGTAGCTTAGGAATTTGCCCAAAGGTGGTAAACTAAGTACAAAATTGGTTAGGGGATAGGCAGCAGAGGGCGGTGGTAACCAGAGTTCACTCAGAAGAAGGGAGGGTGGGTAACCAGCAGGGTGCCTCAGCGATCAATACTGGGGCTGGTCCTCTTTAATGTCTTCATAAGTGACATTGCAGATGAACTGGCAGGGAAGGTCTCCCTCTTTGTGGATGACATCAACATCTGCAATAGGGTGGACATGCCATGCTGTGTGTGGAAAGGATGAGCAGACACCTAAGAAAACCTGAGGACTGGTCAAGGGTATGCTAGCTGGGTTTCAACACAAAAAAGTGCAAAGTAATTTACTTGGGGCACAGAAAACTAGGGGCATAGTACAAAATGGGAGGAGTGATAATTTATATAATTTTGTTATTTTTATTTTTTTTTCATTTGTTAACCGGGTAAGTGACACTGGACCAAAGGCCCTTTTTCAGGTCAGACCTAGGACAATCAATACAAAACATACAATACATTGTAATATAAACAATACATAGACTTTACAAACATTAAAAATTATAAGCACACTGTTGCATCATCAAAAGAAATGACAACCACCAAGCAGCAAAGAAACCTGGGGGTAATCCTATCTGGTGGCATTAAGGTGCCTGGGAGTGCAACAAGGCAGTTGGAAGGGTCAGTGGGATACCAGAGTGCATAGGGAAGTGTATCACCAACAGAAAAAGGGAGGTGGTATTGCCTAGTAAGACCCCACCTTGAGTACTGTATCCAGTCCTGAAGACCACATCTCCAGAAGGACATAAACAGTGTGGAGGCAGTCCAGAGGAGGAGGAGGACAATAAAATGGTGCAGGGTCTGCATCAGAAGCCCTGCAAGGAGAGACTTAAGGACCTAAATGTGAACACCCTGGATAAAAGGAGGGGATATGATAGAGACCTTTAAATATCTCATGGGGGTAAATTATGCATTCTACACTGGTTCCAGTGTAATTAACTGTTTCTCAGTGCCAAAGAAACAGTTTCCATGACTTTTGGCATCCGAAAGAGGCCTACAAGACTCAACACTCTCCCTTTACCTCACACCCTTGATGGTGCCATAATTGAGAATATATTCTTATTTAAGTACATTGGGGTCTGGCTGGACTAGCATCTTGATTTCTCAGTGCATATTGATGCCATAGTTTTTACTGGAAAATCCGATAAAATTCTAGAATTAAAGCTGCCTGAAAACTGGTAAAAACAAGGATTTCATGGATTCTGGCATTTCCTATCAGATCAGTAAATCTATAAAAAAGTGTGTTTTTCTTTTAATTCCTTCCTGTACTATTTTCAGTTTGCTTTATTTAATGCTCTGTATAATAAGCCTTCTTTAATTCTGATTATTTATTGTCATACTAAAAGAATGATAACAGAATCCCGGTAAAATCCAGAAATTAGAGTAACAATCACTGGTGAAATTCCGGAATCTTAAGTCTTGAAAATGGAATTTAATTGTTTTAATCACTGTAAATCAGTGGCCTTGACTATAAGTTCCACTCCAAGCATGGTGTACTGCACAGTAGCACAACAAGTCTCCTGCTTTCTGACCACTGAGAGGTTGTTTTAAAGATGATTCTTGCTGTTTCTGATTATGGTGGCATAGTCTACAGTGGAGCTCCCAAATCCTCCCTTGCCAGACTGTATCCCCTTTCACCCATTTTGGTTTTTTTTTTTGCTTTAGACTGTCACCCTTGTAATTACCATTGTTCATGCTACTCTGCCCTTTCACTCTACTCTCTCAATGTCAGGCACCTTTCCCACTGTGCCTCCTTTATATCTAACTTCTAGATTGGTTCTCTTCCCTTTTACCTTACATCCCTACTATCCTCTCCCTTTTCTTCTTCCCATTCCTTCTCTATTCCTTCTAGAAAATCTACTGTTGGTCAGTCTTCTTTCTCATATAGCTTTCTTAAAATCTGGTCCTCCTTTCTCCTTTCTCCTTTCAATCTGCTCTGCCTCTTCTGTTTCCCCCCTAAAGTCTCTTCTTTATGACTATTCTTCTACCTGAAACTGTCCATAATCCTTTACCTCTTGTCTTGCTTCCCCCCACTAGTTTTGCTCTGTTCCTTTTGTTCCTCTCATCCCCATGCTGTACTTCAACGAGTAGTTCCCCCTGTCTATTATAACTTAGTTTTATCTACTAATGTATCTGTTGTACTGACTTGCCTTCCATATTTATGAGTAAGGTCCTTTGATATACTGCATTGCTGTATATGACTTCTATTTTTGTAATGTAATATTGAAATTACAGTTTAGTTTGTCCAACTCTTGATCTATCTCCAATTACCCCCATCCTCATGATGCATCTGGGAATGAGCTGTTAGAGAATCAATATATCTGTCCCGGTGAGACTTCTAAAATAAAAAAAAAATAATATAATATAGGGGTGCAGTAGCGCCGCTATAGTTAGGGTTGAGTTGACTGTTCAGTGTTAATCCTCAATTATTGCACAATAATTACTTTGGTGTCCTTTGACAAAATAGCACAAAATTCAGCATGTGTAGTCAGGCTGACAGAATCTCAAGAAGTAAAAAGTTGCATGATGGCATATTGTAAATTTTTTGAAATATGAAGTGCCAAAAAACTAAAAAACTATACTTAACATTGTGTATTTTTTGCTCTCACCTACAGCCCAGACAGTGTGGAATTTTATCATGAAATTTTAAGGTTTGAAGGGGCCTGTGCTAAGGGTGTGCCTTTATTTATTTATTTATTTATTTTATTTATTTAACAGTATCACATTTATAATCCTTTGAATCAAAGACTCATTTACAAAGGCTCCACATCATAGTAGTAAAGAAATGTACAGTATACATCAAATAGCAGACATACAATGAGTAAGGAACTTTTTTAGATTTTAGATACAGAGTGTAGTACAAGAAGTTGAGCAAAGATACAAGGTAAGTTATTAAATGAGGGTTTCAATTCAAACAACAATAGGTGTTATGCAGGCTCAACAGAGTGGTATATCATAGATAGGGGAGCAGGCAGGATGGGCGTCCCTTGTTGAGTGTTAGTGGGGCTGGTCAGGAGTAGACATGGTAAACAGGTTGAGGCAGGGGGTGAAACTAGGGGCTAGACAGATTAGGGGCTGTTACAGTTATGAGAGTCAAATAGATGGCCCCTGAGGAGGGATTTGAAGAGACTGGGCCTTTAGAAGGTTTGGGGAAAAAATATTATACAATTTTACAGTTATAATGATTTAGATACATAGATACATAGACAGTGTCGGCAGATAAGGGCCTATGGCCCACCCAGTCTGCCCATTTGAGCTTGTAAGTTCAGTTTGTTTTCCTAGAAGTCTGTTTCCCCTTACCCCTGACCTCTAGAATTCCTTTATGTCTATCCCATGCATTCTTAAATCCCGTGATTGTTTCTGCCCCCACCACTTCCTCTGGCAGGGTGTTCCACTTGTCCACCACCCGTTCTGTGAAGAAATTCTTTCTCATGTTTCCTCTGAATCGTCCTCCCTCCAACTTCATCCTATGCCCTCTAGTCCTGATTTTTGAGTTAATGTTTAAGTTCGACTGGTAAAAGAAAACCCTTTCACAAGTGCTTATTTTCATGAGTTGCCGATTGTGCTCAAAAGAAAAAAAAACAATCATGATGGCTGCAATTTTTTTTTGTCCTTCTAAACTCACAAACACTGAAAATACATAAAACTTAATCTCTAAAAAAATAAACACCTGAACCTAGCTAAACGGGACTTGTTTAGCTAGATTCTATTGTTTTTCTTTGTGGTCACCCCAGTATCCAGATTGTCCAGCTTTGCAAGAGGAGCCATTCACATGTATTGTCTGTTTGAGAACAGTGGGACTTTCTTGAGTTCTGCAGCCACAACTGAAAGTCATGCTGCAGGCTGCAGTGATACACTGAACACTTACTCTGTCTGTCTGTCTCTGTATTTTCCTCTTTCTCTGTCTGTGCAGAGAGGCCAGTAAGGGAAGCCAAAGCACAAACAGAGGAGTGCATTGTGAAATCAATAGTTAGCGGTGACAAAACTTCAATGGATATGTAAGTGAAAAAAGGAAGGCAAAGGGTGGGATAATTGTGCTGAAAAGTGAGGTTGGGAGTACAGTGGAGGACGAAAAGAGCAAAGCAGGCATACTGAACAGATATTTCTGCTCAGTCTTTACAGAGGAGGGGCAGGTAATGGGCCAGAGGGGAGAAGTAAGGGTGAGAAGGACACAGAAATGGATACAAGTCATTTTCCACAGCAAAGGGTCCTAAGAGAACTGGAAGGAATAAGAGTAGATAAAGCTTTGGGGCCAGAGGGGTACAACCCAGGGTGCCGAGGGAGCTAAGAGAGGTGGTGGTTGAACCTCTGGCAATCCTATTCAACTGGTCACTGGAAAAAGGAGAGGTACCCAAGGACTGGAAGACAGCTGATGTAGTACTCTATACTACAGTAGGAACAGAGATGCTGGGTTGCACAGGCAAGGGTATCACCAGCAGGAAAAGGGAGATCATAATGCCACTATAAAAGACACTAGTGAGGCCACACCTCGAGTACAGTGTTCAGTTCTGGCGGCCTTACCTACATAAGGACATAGACAGGGTGGAGGCAGTTCAGAAGAGTGCAAGAAAGATAGTGCAAGGATTACATCACAAAAACCTATGAGAACAGGCTGAAAGACTAAAATATGTAATCCCTGGAGGAGAGGAGAGAGAGTGATAATATGACTGAGGTATATAAATATTTCATAAGGAGGGACAAGGTGCAGGAAAACACAATTTTTCATAAGAAAAGATGTTCCAAGACTGGGGACATGGGGTGAAACTGGAGGGAGGGAAGTTCAGAGGGAATGTGAGGAAGAATTTATTCACCAAGAGGGTGGTGGACAAATGGAATGCCCTGCTGGAGGAGGCGGTGGGGGCTGAAATGATTACAGGATTTAAGAATGCATGGGATAGGCATCAGGGCATCCTAGTAGTTGGGGTAAGGGGCAACCTAGTTCTAGAGAAGCTTGAAATATGTGTACATGGGCAGACTAGGGCCTTTGGCCATTATATGCTGTCAACATCTATGTATCTATGTCTGTCTGTCTATCTCCTATTTACGTACCTATTTTTCTATAAAGCAAACCAGGGTGTCCACCGCAGTACCTCTTCTTTCTCCCTCTATCTTCCAGGTGGCCTGTCCTTCCCAATGTTAATATATATTTTTCTAGTATATGAGCGGACTGGGGAGACAACCTCTGGTACCACTTCTGTGGATCCCCCTGCCCTCCATGTCACCTGCCCCAGTCTGCCAAACAGTAGCCTGACACTTGGTGCTCAGTCCCCATTGTCGGACTGTCACCTGAAAAGAAGAAAAACATCCATTGTTCTTTTTTCCCCTGCAAAAAAGAAAATGATCTCATGCTGATCTGACTGGGAAGCAGGATGTCAGATCAACACAAGCACAGTGACACCCCCACACCAACACCCTCAGGACAGCCGTGGCAACTTCACCCTGGGAAACCCATCGATAATCCCCTTACAGTATCAGCAGGTGCACCAGCATCATCTACAAAGGTGACTGCCGCACCTGCATACCTGTTTCTGTGTTACACATTGGACATGGTAGAATACATGAAGAGCACTAAGGGGCATAAGCTGCTAGTGTAGAAGGCTATACCTACCAGAGCAAACCTACCCATGGTAAAAGGATGTACTGGAAATGCTGCATGTATGTAGCATCACAGTGCAAGGATCGGACCCTCACCATTACTGGGGCTACTCTAACACTGTCGGGCACCCACAAGCATGTTCTCAACACCACAGCAGTGAGGCTATGGTGTGTATGGGCCAACATGAAGCAAAGGGCCAGAGACACAAATGAGAGCAGCCAGCAAATAGTGATTGTCTGCTGCTCAGGGGTCAGTGAAGCCATGGGGGGCAGCCTACCCCCAGTACCCCTCATGAAGTGAGCAGCACAACGGGTGTGGAGGAGTGCTCAGCAGGCACCAGTGGACCCACAGACTTTAGCCAAGCTCACCATCCCAGAGGACTACAGCAGGACACTATCAGGTGAGCCTTTCCTGAGCTTCAATTCTGAGGGCACCACTGTGCACAGATTCCTGCTGTTCAGCACCAGCAGGAACCTGGACTACCTAGCTCGCAGCCATCCTGGCTTGGGGATGGCATCTCCAAGTGCTGTCCCCACCTGTTTCAGCAGTTGTACAACCTGGGGTGGATGGGGCCAAAGTACTGCCCACTGTGTATGGTCACATGATGAGGAGGAGAGTCACAGCATACACAGAGGTGTTCACCAAGGTGGCAGAGCTGTGCCCTGTAAGTGGCCCTCGGCACATGTTGATTGCTTTCAAGATGGTTGCTTACAGGTCAGTGCAGAACATCTTTCCACAGCTGGATGTGCATGGGTGCTTCTTCCAACTGTGCCAGTGTGTGTGGCAGCAGATCTAGCAGCATGCAGAGCTAATGCCCTTCTACATCAGTGATGATGTGTGTACCGTGCATCTCTGCATGCTGCCTGCCCTTGCCTTTGTGCTCCCTGAGGACATCTGCTCCACCTGTGAGGTGGTCCATGGCTGGCCATACTTCATTGAGCATAAGGAGGCTCTTACCCCCATCCTTGATTACTTCGAGGACACCTGGCTGGGCAGACCTGTGTGCAGAGGGCACCGCTGAAAGCTACTGTTCTCCATCCCTGTTTGGAACTATCATGTATCCATCAGGGAGGGAATGCCATGCACAAACAATGCCATTGAGGGCTGTCACAGGGCATTCAATGCCCTGCTGGATGCAGCACACCCCACCCTGTGGCAGTTCCTCGATGTCCTGTGGGGGTGAACAGTGACTGATGGAGGTCAAGCTGCATCAGGTAGTGTCCATCCAGGCTGTCAGGCAGTGCCATAGGTGGTGGAGGGATAGCACCTGGAGGATCTCTGAGCTTGTCACCCAGTACAGTAGCCATAGCTGCAGGGACTACCTCATGGGGCTGGCATTCAACATCAGCCCCCAGGTATGAGCTCTGGGGGTACATGGGGGGTGCCCTGTCACTAGCCCCTTTGTGGTTCTCCCAGCTGCCACCTAGTCATGCATCCATGGTGATGGTCCTACATCGGGCTGCAGTCCGCCAGCATCCTTTGATGTCTGTGTCCTTCTGTGCTGCATAACCTGTCAACTGTTGTCACCACGCTATCAGCTGTCATCCACCTGCTACCCAGCCTGTTGCACTGCTGCCCATCAGTGTCTCCCATGGTGCTCTAAGGGGGTGCCTGATGTTGGTTCGCTATCTGCGGTGTCCATCAGTGATGCAGCGTTCATTGGCTGGTCATATCTGTGGCCATCAGGGTGTCTGTTGCAGGTGCTGGTGTTGGACTTCTGGTCTTTGGTCTGGGTTGCACTGAGGTTGTTTGTGGCAATGTTATGGTGTCGCTGTGTAGGACGTTGCTGCAAACCCCATCAATCACCTGTGGTGCTTCCATCTGACCCCCACCCCAACCTCCTATTCAACACCCACCATGCCACATCCCCCACACCCTCCACACTCCTTCACTTACCTGAACATGTCCCACAGTGAAGATCCACTCTCCAATCAAAGACACATCTTGCTGCTGGAAACATTGGCTACAATATAAGAAACTAAGGTTAGTGCAGTTAAATGTATTTCAGTGGGGATTTGAACTTTGATGCATAACTTTGTCAATTTTGCATATTTTGACCCCCCATTTTCAATGTGGCCTTTATAAGACCCCATCTCATGACCAATTGCTGAGGAATTATGCAAATGAGGCCTGAAAGGTGATTTTGCTGTTGCTTGGCAAAATCACCTTTCATGTTGGATTTGAAAATTTTCACCACCCATGTTCATGAAGTGCAGTCATAAGAAGGCTATGTTGAAATTAGGGATGTGTGAAATTGGAAAATTTCACCCAGTGAAATATTTTGCATAATTATTTCATTCCACAAAATATTTCACCGGGTGAAGTGCAAAATTTAGCCCATAGTTGGATGCAAAATTTTGCCCCCAAGCTGGTGAAATTTCACTCATGGGAAAAATTTTGCAACCGCGGGTGAAATTTCACCACCTGTGATGAAATTTCACCACCTGCAGGAGTAATTTCACCTCCCACGGTGAAATGTTGTAGCCACTGCCCACTGGACAAAATTCTCCCTGGTGTCCACTGGTGCCCCGGGCCATCACTGGCCATAATAATATTAAATAAGAACTCCTCCCCAAAGTTACCCTGCACCCGCAATTTGTTTTATTAAAAAAAAATACCATCCACTCCCTGGTGTCTAGTGGTCATCCCAGCCATCACTGGCCATTATAATATTAAATAAGTGCCCCACCAAGTTACCCTGCAGCCTCCGTCTGTTTTACAAAAAAAAAATTAAAAAAATCACCCTCCACTCCCTGGTGTCTAGTGGACCCCCACCCCATCAATAGATATCAGCACCCACCCAGCCCCCACCATTAACCTGATTGGGCCACCGGCACCATCCTCCACTCACTTCCATGGCCAGCAGCCTGACTGAGCACCACTGAGCACTTGAATGAATGAGAATAAATGAGCCCACATATGCTCACATTCATTCTCATTCATTCAAGCACTCAGCGGTGCTCAGTAAGGCTACCAGCCATGGAAGTGAGTGCAGGGCTGTGATGGTGCCTTGATCGGGTTACTGGGGGGGGAGCTGGGTTGGTGCTGATATCTATTGATGGGGTGGGGGTCCACTAGACACCAGAGAGTGGTGGGTGATTTTTTTATTTCTTTTATAAAATAGACAGAGGTTCAGGGTAACATGGGGGTGCTTATTTAATATTATAATGGACAGTGACAACCGGGAGGGGCCACTAAACACCAGGGAGTGGAGGGTATATGTTTTTAATAAAACAAAATGGTGGGGAAGGGTAACTTGTGTGTGTGGGGGCTGGGGGAGTTCACACAGACTTGTTGTGGCCAGTGGTGACAGGCAAAATTGCAGGTGAAATTGCAAAATTTTGCCGCAGTTTCGCGTAATATTTCACCTGGTGAAATTGCTAATTTTACTGCATTTTCTCCAGCAAAATTTAATTTTGCTGTCTCTCTAATTGAAATTCTGTCATTGAAATACATAAAAATTTCAAAGTTTTGCACATATGTTGACTTTTTCTACACTCGCTCATCACTTTTGTAATTTTAAATATTTTGACCCCAAATTTTCAACATTGCCATTTTTTTCATGCCGCCTCATGAATGTGACAGGTCTCATTTTTCAAATCCTAGCTAATATGTGTGTTTACACCTGTCATGGAATGATGTTTCTGTGGCATACGATGACATTTTGGGATAGATATGAAAATGTTCACCTACCGGGTTCATGAGGTGGAGTAACAAGAAGGCTATCCTGAAAATTTGGTGTACAAATGTGGTAAAATTACTAAGTTAAGAATGAATATTGCAGTATTTCAATGTTTTGTCATAACTTCACTAATTTTCAATATTTTGACTCTAAACTTTCAACAAAGCCATTTTTTCCACACCACCTCATAAACATGACAGGTGTCATTTTTTTTTAATCCTGGACAAGACATGGGTTTCTTATTTCTGGTGCAAAATGATATTTTTGCAAATATACTATAAATGGAACATGTCATGTTTGTATGGCTAATCATAAAATGAGTATCTTGAAAATCTGAGGTCAAAATCAGAAAAAATATATATATATATAATTTTTAAACTGTATGTAGAGCCACTCTTGACCCCAGCACGTATGCTTTTGTGATGTTGTGCCAGTGAGCTGAGTTCGAGAGGTGCACTCCCAGATGCAGATGGATGGGGTGAGAGTGGGGGATGGTGCTGTTATGTGACACTCCCCAACAAAGGAATGAAAGGTACAGGACTGTGTACATGGGCCCAGGTACCATATAGTGAAGACAACTATCTCCTTGGCATAGGACACTGCACCTCTCCACCTGTGGGTGGCAGAAGGCCCAGTGCATTGACTGACAGATGTAGTCTTTGCTTTGTGCATTTGCGTCTGCAGCCACATGGGAGTGCAGGGACCACAGTGCCCTCCACTTCCATAGTCCACCAGACAGCTACATACATTCTTCACATCTGTTGCTGCATGGAAGTGTAGGGCCAGCAAGGGCCATGCAGTTCTTCCCTTGGTGCAGGGTATCTGAATCAGTTCACACAGGTCCCTCTAAGACCTGCATGAATGAAGATATGATTCCAGTATATCAAAAAGAAAGGAAATTCTTTGAAAAAAACTTTATTAATGCACCAAAAGTGATGGTACTGGACTTCAGGAGGGCTGACTTGGCAAAATGGGAGAGTGCCTCAGAAAAGCACTAGCAAACAGTCTAGAAGGAGGGGTGGAGCAACAATGGGGAATCATCAAAACTGCCATCACATAGGCAACACGCCTTTGTGTGAAGCAAATAAACAAATCAAAATGAAAGAAAAAGCCACTATGGTTCTCAAAAGAGGTGGCTGGGAAAGTCAGGGAGAAAAAGATAGCATTCAGGAAGTATAAGGAAACACAGAAGGATCAGGACAGAGAGCTGTACCAGTTAAAGCAGAAGGAAGCAGTGGGGGGGAGTCAGAATAGCAAAGGCCCAAACTGAGGAAAAGACAGCTAACTCAGTTTAGAAGGGGGATAAAACCTTTTATAGGTATATCAGAGAGTATTGAAAGACAAAGGGAGGGATAGTGAGGCTGAATAGAATGAATGGTGGGTGGGCAGAGGGGGACAGTGAAAAATCAGGGATACTGAATGAATATTCCTGCTCAGTATTCACAAAAGAGGAGGGGGAAGTGCCTAATCCATTTAACAGAAGCACTCTTGATAGGGGGGTCAATCCCAGCCCTTTCACAGAAGAAAGGGTTCTGCAAGAACTCCTAAAACTGAAAGTGGACAAAGCAATGGGGCCTGATGGAATTCACCCCAGAATTCTAAAAGAATTAAGGGGAGAACTAGTGAAACCACTGATTACTCTTTTTAATAAATCATGGGTGGATGGTGTGGTACCCAAGGACTGAAGGAAGGCGATGTGATTCCCCTTCACAAAAGTGGGACCAAGACAGATGCAGGAAACTACAGACCTGTCAGTTTGACCTCTGTGGTAGGGAAAGTGATGGAGTCACTTCTGAAGGAAAGAATTGTTGAGTACCGTGAGGCCAGTGGGGCACAGGACCCAAGGCAGCATGGGTTCACAGCGGGAAGGTCATGTCAAATGAATCTAGTAGATTTCTTTGACTGGGTGACCAAAGTAGTAGACCAGGGAGGGCTGTGGACATGGTCTACCTAGACTTTAGCAAGGCATTTGACACAGTCCCACACAAAAGATTAATAGCCAAATTAACCAGCCTAGGAGTGGGTCCCAGGGTGGTAGCCTGGGTAAAACATTGGCTGGACAACAGGACACAGATGGTAATTGTAAATGGAGTCCACTCTGAAGAAAGAGGGGTTACTAGTGGGGTACCGCAGGGTTCAGTACTGGGTCCAGTCCTTTTTAATGTCTTTATAAGTGACATTGCAGAGGGACTGGAAGGAAAAGTATGCCTCTTTGCAGATGACACAAAGATCTGCAACAGGGTTGATACACAAGGAAGCGTGGAAAGGATGAGAAGGGACTTGGCAAGGTTGGAGGAATGTTCAGAAGTATGGCAGCTAGGATTCAATGCAAAGAAGTGCAAAATAATGCACCTGGGAAGCAAGAACCCAGAGGAAGATTACACAATGGGGGGAAGAGGTAGTAACAATAACAAAAAAGGAAAGGGACCTATGGTAATCATATCAGGTGACCTTAAGGTTAGCAAGCAATGTGAGAAGGCAGTAGGGAGGGCTGGGGAGGATACTGGGATGCACAGGGAGAGGCATCACCAGCAGAAAACAGGAAGTTGTTATCCCTCTGTACAGACAGTTGGTGAGACCCCATCTGGAGTACTGCATCCAGTTCTGGAGAACCCATCTCCACAAGGACATAGACAAGAGAGAGGCAGTCCAGAGGAGGGCAACTAAAATGGTGCAGGGTCTGCAAGAGAAGCCATTATGAGGAGAGACTAAAGGAGCTTAATATGTATACCCTTGAGGAAAGAAGGGAGAAGGGGGACATGATAGAAACTTGTAAGTACCTCAGTGGAATCAACAAAGTCCAAGAGGGTAGCATCTTTCAGAAAAAAAGACGTACAAGAACAATGGGACACAATTTAAAGATGGGGGGGGCGGTTCCTGGGCAATGTGAGGAAGTATTTTTTTCACAGAGAGGGTAGTGGATGCATGGAACATCCTTCCTGAGGAGGTTGTGGGGTGTAAAACTGTGGGAGAATTCAAGAATGCATGGGACAGACATAAGTCAGTTCTTGTGGGGGGTAGGAAGAAATAGGCTGCTGGTTAACTAGGATTTGTGGCCTATCCTGTAGGTAGGGAAATGGGCAGAC
This sequence comes from Neoceratodus forsteri, assembly GCA_016271365.2. Lineage (NCBI taxonomy): Eukaryota > Metazoa > Chordata > Ceratodontiformes > Ceratodontidae > Neoceratodus > Neoceratodus forsteri. Next base: position 300,587,665 of record CM028134.1, on the reverse strand, counting down.
TAGGTGGGCCAAGCAGTCCTTATCTGCCGTCAAAGTCTATGTTTCTATGTTTCACCAGTTAGGGTAATTTAATACCACAAAAGTAGGGAAATGTGGCACTAGGGTTTCCAACCCTATCTTCACCGCCCCTACCCTGCAAGCAGCAAAAGGAAAATAAATTAGGGTTTTGGGTCCCTGGAGTCATGGTGAACCAGAGGTAGGGTCTTTCTTGGGACTGTTAACCCTAATGCCCATCTCATTCACTGAGCAAACAACATCACACATGGGGCTGGATATTCAAACTGCGCCATTCTGAGGTGCAAGCCCTTGCGCTGCGCAAAATAGTTGCACAGGGGTGTGGCTGGGGCGATATTCAAAGGAGTTGCGCTATTGAGCAACTCCCTTTGAATATCACCCCACCACAACCACTGTGCTATGGCGCAAGTGGAACTTGTGCCACCGCAAGTTGTCAGAGTGGAGCATTCAGCTTGCGGTGGTGCAAGTACCATTGCGCCATGTGCAAAATCATGATATTCAAGGTGACATGCAAATGGGGCCATAGTTAATGCAAGGCACGGGGGGGCCATTTGCATGTGAGTATGGCCCCATTTGCATGCCATTAGCATGTAGGTGCGCCAATCCCCGAGGACTTGCACCTGGCACCCTGCCAGGCAGCAGCCGTCAGGGACCGATGCCCCCTGCAGCTCCATCATGGGCATAGTGTACTCCCTCCCCCCCACCAGCCTGATCATGGGCAGCAATGTGGCCCCCTCAACATCTCCCTGGTGGTCCTGTGGACCGAAATGCCCAATCACGGGCAGAAAGTAAACTGAACCTCCCCGAACATCTCCCTGGTGGTCCAGTGGACTGAAATGCCCGATCGTGGGCAGAAAGTAAACTGAACCCCCCCTGAACATCTCCCTGGTGGTCTAGTGGACCGAAATGCCTGATCGCGGGCAGATAAGTAAACTGAACCCCCGAACATCTCCCTGGTGGCTAGTGTCCTCCCACCCCACCCACCCATGAAGCCCACCACCCCATGCCCCCCGGCAGCGGTCAGTAGCATCCCACCACTTGCCGCCCCACTCACCCACCGACTGACTGCCTGGTAGGGCTGCACGCCCATTTGTGTAGGGCTAAGAGCCAATGGGCATGCAGCCCATACCGTATAAGGCAGTCCAGGGGAGCAGGGTGGTGGGGCTTCGTGGTGGTGGGTGGGGGGGACACTCAGCCACCAGGGAGATGTTCGGGGTTCAGTTTACTTTCTGCCCGCAATCGGACATTCGGTCCACTGACCACCAGGGAGATGTCTGGGGGTCAGCTTACTTTCTGTCCCCGATCGGGCATTTCTCGTCCACTGGACCACCAGGGAGATGTTCGGGGTTCAGTTTATTTACTGCCCGCGGTCGGGTATTTCGGTCCACTGGACCACCAGGGAGATGTTCTGGGGTTCAGTTTACATTTGCTGCCCGGCGATTGGGCATTTCAGCCCACTGACCACCAGGGATGTGGAATGGGGGATTTATTAAACATACTTTCGGTCCACTGGACCACCAGGGATGTGAATGGGAGGGGTGTTATTAAACATACCACCCACGATTGGGCATTTCGGTCCACTGGACCCCAGGGATGTGAACAGGAGGGGGATTTATTAAACATACTTTCGGGTTCACTGGACCACCAGGGATGTGAACGGAGGGGAGCCACATTGATGCCCGCGATCGGGCTGGTGGGGGGGAGTACACTATGCCCGTGATCGGGCTGTGGGGGGCACAGGGACTGAGTTGGGAGCCAGCCACAGGTGGCAGCTGCTGTGTTGCGCCCTGCAATACAGCAGCTCACCTGTGGGTTGCCCTCGACTTAAGCCTTTTTTTTTTGGCTCAAAATCCTGCAGGCGCAGGTTGGGGGTTGTGCCTGCACAACTCTGCACAACCCGGCTGAATATCAGGCTGTGCAGTTTATGCATGGTTCCTCCCCCTCCAGTTCAGCATGCATTCATTTGCATTGCGCTGCTGCTCAGCATGTTTTCTGTGGCGCAACTGCATCCTGCTGAATATCGCAGAATGGAGCAAGTTTGGACTTGCGCAGGCGCAACCCTATTGTGCATGGCGCAACCCTTTTGAATATCTGGCCCATGGTGTTCTTTCTTCATGCAGGACCAAGAAAGCTACAACACATTGTGTTGGCAACATGTGACAATACATACTTCACTACTTTTGAAGAGTATATCACTATGAGGAACTGGCTTGGAGCTGTACTTTGTGCTTCAGACAGGAGGCTATGGTCTGTGGGGAGAGGCGTGAGCATTGGGGTTATCAACCCCAGGGAAGATCCCACTACTGATTTGTCAAGACTCAGGAGATCGAAAATCCTAATATTTTTTCCTTTTGCTGCTTCAGGGTTGGGAGTGGGGAGTTAGGGTAGGATACCCTAACACTATATTTACCTTCTTTTGTGGCATTAAGTTACCCTAAGTGGTGCATTAGCAAATTTTTTTGCAACGAATATAGATATACATTTAGACATATATATATATATATATATATATATATATATATATATATATATATATATTATATATATAGATCTGCACACATATAAGGAAGAAGAAGAAGAAGAATCAGCATTTATATAATGTTTTCAATACACACTATATTCCTGAACTAGTGTTATGGGAAGGGGAATATTGCCCAAGGCACCAGAAATGTTCCCTACTTTTTGTGAAGAGTGCATTGGGTTCTTTTATTTCCCCCTGACCACCTACCAGGACAGTACCAGGATGGGAAGAAGGGACTTCAGTGTATTGTCTCATGTGAAGGATGGCACACCCCAACAGTACAGCACCCTCCTAATGGTACACTTGGGTGCCAGCATTTAGGTATGAGCACAATCCCAGTGTGGGACTAAAAACCCCCAGAGGTTTCATAGCCTACACACATATTTATATAAATATATATATATACATTAGGGGAAAAAAACTCTGTTTAATGCATCAGTTAGGGTTGTTCCACAGTGACAAAAGCAAGGAAATTCGATGTTAGGGTTGAAACCCCTTTGCACCCTCCAGCCCACCTCAAATGGAATTGGTGCAGCATTGAGTCATCGTGCCCAAGTGTCACCCCATCACATTTGGAAAGAAGCTCAGGAATGGGAGAATGGGGTGACAGTTAGGACCAATGACCCCAATGCACACCCCGATTCCATTGGGGGTTGGGCTGGAGGGGTGCAAAGGGGGTTTCAACCCTAACATCGAATTTCCTTGCTTTTGTCGCTGTGGAACAACCTTAACTGATGCATTAAACGGAGTTTTTTGGCTCTAATTTCCCTTCTTTTTGAGAATGATAATGAGAAATAGTGAATGTAATGCGGCAGCAGGAGCATGGGGCCCGCCACGTGATGTCTTGTCACAGAGTAACATTTTGCCCGTAAATGCAAATCGTAATGCGCATGGTGATGCAAAGTGAAACAGAAAGAGAAACAGTACTGTAGACAGAAATGTTAAAAACAATGCAAACACAACCACAAATGAAAACGCAAAGGGTAACGCACATGGTGGCATAAACGTGAACGGTAAGTGAAACGGGTACGGAACCACAAGCAGAAACGGTAATGGTAATGTAAGTGCACAGGCTGGTTTTACCCAAAAGCTGTATAGAGAAAGACAGTGAGTGCAAAGAATGTATGCAAAATAATGAGTCTCGGAACACAAAAATGAGGACTTGGAATAGTAAATTGCCTATATCTCAGTAACCGTATGACACAGAAAAAAAATGTAAAAGTCATATGAATTATCACTTTCCTGGCTAGTTTTGTACTTAGCTTCTGTTAGGGGGCTAAGAAATTTTTCAACAAAAAGTCGGTATCTTGCACCGTTTTCAATATACAGGCCTGAAAGGCACGGCGAACGCCGTAATGTTATCCTATGGGAAAAAAACAGAAGTTCGGACTGCCATAACTTTGCCTCCCTGTAATATTTTTTCAGCAAACCACTGAAAGGCACATCTGTGGGATGTTGCCTGTGTTCCCTGAAAATTTCTGCCCAAAAGACCAAACCGTTATTTTGCAGCAGGGCGCCAAACGATTGCTGCAATGCATCGTATGCCGTAATTTATTTATTTTTATTTAGCTTTTGTTGACCGGGTAAGTACACTAGACAAATCCTGCCTATTTTCAGGCACGACCCGGGGGAGGGGGATACAGATGAATGCCAACTGACCTTGAACCAGATTAAGCTGTTGGTGGTATTTTTAGTGAATGAGGGAAATTTGGCCAGGACACCGGGGAAATTCCCCTACTCTTTTCGATAAGTGCCATGGGATCTTTAACATCCATCTGAACTACCACTAATCCAGGCAGATGGGACCTCGGTTTAACGTCTCATCTGAAAGACGGCACCTCAGAAGTGCAGCACCCCTCTCATGCTGCACTGCAGTGTCAGTACTGGGATATTAACCCAAGTGCCAGATGTGGGAACTGAACCCACAGCCCTCTGATCTCCCGGCCTCAGAGGCGAGTGTGCTACCTACTGAGCCACTGACACTGACAATGCTTTGTAATGCTATCCTATAGGAAAAAGCATCAACTTTGGAGTACCGTAACTTTGCCGCTATGTAATATTTTTTCAACAAAACATTGAAAGGCACATCTGTGAGATGTCGGCTGCGTTCCCTCCAAATTACAGCCCAAAGCTCCAAACCGTTCTTTTGCAGCAGAGTGCCAAAGAATTGCTGTCATTTTCCCACAGACTAGAAAAGTACTGTCGCAATTTGCAAAAGCTTTTGCAAAACTTTGTGACACTTTCATGAGCACGAAAGTACTTTGTGAAAGTACTTTTTCCAGAAATTTGAAAAACATATTTCTGGGGTGTTTTAACCCCAAAATAAAGACATGGCTAGCATCCTCAGGGTCCGACTAGGTGAATACAAAAAGAATTAGGTTGCCAGAGGGTCCCAAATTTAAATGCTAAGCATTTTTCTGATCACTAATTGAAAACAAGATGGAGGATTTGCGAAAGTAAGAGGGCCATTTGTGAAAGTAAAAATGCATTTGCGACACTGTCGAACTTTTTGTTAACTTTTCCCATTGACTTATAATGGGAAATTGGTTTTTGAATAACTTTTGAACCGTTTAATATTTTTTCACAAAATCTTCGAAAGGCACATCGGGGAACCCGGCAGCATGTTCCCTGAAGATTTTGGGCTGGTCACACAAACCATGCAACCTGTAGGCGTGACCGTAGAATTTCAGAAAAGGCGTAAATGCATGCGCAGATCATGCTTAATAACTCTGCAGCTGTATATTCAACCAGTACGAAACTTGGCAGATCCCAAGGCGTATGGGTCTTGATCGAGTATTCTAAATTTTAGGCAAATTCGTCAAACAGTTGCAAAGTTATTAAGGTAGAAAATTTTGGGTTTAACATGTAAATGGCTCCTCAACCCTAACTATGGTAGCATTACCGTGCTACCATAATATATATATATATATATATATATATATATATATATATATATATATATATATGAATGATATGCAATGGAAGCAAGTGTAATAAATGATTTATCTGCACAAGAGCAGTTTGACCTTGGGTAACCTCATGAGTGGCGTAAGCCACGAGTGAGGTGTCCAAGATCAAACTGCTCGAGTGCAGATAAATCATTTATTACACAAGATTTCCACTGCATATTCCATTTATGCAATTCTTTTGCTTTTGCTTTTGTAGGGGTCATTTGTTAGTCAAAAAAGTGAATAAAAAATGAATTTTCTGCCATTTTTTACTGATTATAGAAAATCTAAAAGGAATCTAGAAATTAAATCCCTCTCATTTTGTAGATATTTTTATGCTGAACAACTTTTGTGCTCAAATTACCATATTATCATTTTTGGTTTTTAAGTTATTTGTTTGATGAAAAAGTGCACAAAAATTCAATTGTCTGCTGTTTTTTGCTCATTCTGAAAACACTAAAAAGTATCTATAAATGAAACACCACTCATTTTGTAGATATTTCTGTGCTGAATAAACTTTGTGTTCTCAGTACCATGCTATCATTTTTCATTTTAAAGTTCTTTACATTTGTTTGCAGACAAAATGAAAAAAAAAAATGAATTTGCTGCTGTATTTTTGCTCATTATCAAAAAATCTAAACGATATCAATAAGTAAAACACCACTCATTTTGTAGATATTTCTGTGCTGAAGAACTTTCATGCTCACAGTACTATGCTACCATTTTTCATTTTAAAGTTATTCACATTTGAATATGGTTAATACTGCTACTGAGGCTGAACATTCTAACTGACATAAGCACTGTATAGATAAATGGCTGATGACATAAGCACTGTGTGGATAAACCGCTGATGTCATAAGCACTGTACACATAAATTAAATTTATATACACGGTTACTCAGATAAAAGGATTTATCACACTCTGTTTATCTCCACCCCTATTGCAGATTATGGGCCATCTTCCTAGCTACTGCACTGGTATTGACCAACTTCTGCACTACAGTACTGGCCTGCGATCAACAGTGCCTCTCATTCCTCTCATTCCCCCTCTCTCCCCTGTCTCAATCCTCTTCACTCACTACTAGGGATAAGTCCACCCTGGGGTACATCTCACTCATCCTACTCACTATAGGAGAACGCCACCTCCTCAGCCACTACCTGGCTAACCTCTCCTGGTCTCTTACAATTCCCTTCTACCCATACATTCTCCTACTATCACTACTCTTCCCTTGCTGGGGACATTGAGTGCAACTCTGGCCCAACAAACTCCCATATCACCCCCTGCCCCAGCATCTGAACAAACACCCCTGGTCTTAAAATCACACATATCAATGTCTGCAGCCTTCCATCTAAATTCACTGACCTTGAGGCTTGGATTGAGCTACACAAGCACCATATTCTGGGACTCACTGAAACATGGCTAAAGCCACACCACGCCGAAAACACCTTCAAAATACCTGGCTACTCCTACCTATGCCTTGACCGGCCAGGCAGGAAAAAAGGTGGCAGTGTGACCCTACTCCTAAGGGAACCCCTCTCAGCTAGCATTGTCCTACAGTCTGACCCTTCCTCACCTAGTGAATGGCTACTCTCTGAATTGACTCTGGGATTCTGCAAGAAACTCTGTATTGGCTGCTGCTACAACCTCCCCACGACTGGAAGCCTCCTCCATGGCCTGAGCTCTCTAACTCCCCATAGGAAATCTATCCTTCTTGGTAACTTTAATCTAAACTGGCTGAGCTGCCACCAGCCTGAATATGTATCCCTGTTAAAGCAGCACAACCTGGTGCAGGCGATCACTGACTCTACTAGACTGGATCCTCATAAACAGGAAGGACCGAGCATTACATGCTGGCACCATGGCTGACTCAATAAGCGATCACTTACCAACCTATCTCCCCTGGTCTTCCAAACTAAAGCGCCCCCCACCCAAATATCTATCTCTCAGAAATTTCAGCTGCCCAGTCTCCACAGATCTCCTCAAGGAGGCCCAGTACTTGGACTGGCCCATGCTTTTTTCCCTTTCCAATGCAGCCACAGCAGTTTCCATATTTATCTGGACTCTACTAACACTCCAGGACTGCTTTTTCCCTGTCACCACCAGACGGGTCAGAGGCAGGTGCTCGTGCTGGGTCTCTAAAGACCACCTAACCCTTATGAAGACCAGAGACTGTGCCTGGTCCACTTTCAAAGCAACCCCCTCTCCTGCCCTCTGGGATGCTTACAGGTGCATGAGGAACAAATGTAAACAACAGGCCAAATTTTTGAAACAGACCCACTTCCGCAATCTGCAAAAGGCCAACCTTGGAGGCCCTAGAAAATTCTGGGACTCAATCAGCTCCCTCCTAAACCCTCACCCCAGCTATGCTGCACCACATCTCATCTCCCAGGATGGGCTGCTGACCAACCCTCATGATGTAGCCAGTGTCTTCAATTGTAAGTTCACCAACATATCCATGTACCTAAATAAGCTGCCAACTGCCCAACCTCAAAGCTCAGCCCTAATACCTGATACACTGCCATCATCCTCCAGCTCTGCCACTCACCTGCAAATACCCCCATTCTATTTTAAAGCCCTCTCCATACACGACACAGTGAAATTACTCAAAAGTCTACCTAACCTTGGCTCCTCCAGATCTGATGGGCTATCTCCAGTCTTCCTTAAGATGATCTCTCCAGCGATTGCCAGGCCACTCATCTTCATCTTTAAGCTTGCCCTTTACACCTCCTCCATGCCTGACCCATGGAAGATAGCTAAGGTTATCCCCATTCTTAAATCTGGTGACCCCAAATCCTTTGACAATTACTGTCCAATATCGACCCTCCCTCATCTCAGTAAACTACTCGAGAGAGCAGTCCACAATCAGCTCACTGGTTACATAGGTAAATACACCCTTCTATGCAACCAACAGCATGACTTTCACAAGAATCATTCCACTGCCACTGCCCTCACCCTTCTGACCAACCACATCCTCTCTAACATGGATAATGGTAAAGCCACCGGGGCTGTCTTCGTCGACCTTTCAAAGGCTTTTGACATGGTTAACCATGTGCTTCTTACCTCCAAGCTTAGCCTCCTTGGTTGTTCTCAGAAAGTCACAAGCTGGCTCACTAACTACCTTACCGATCGCTCACAATTCGTGTGTATTGGTCAAACCTGCTCCCTCACCCTGCCTGTCTCTGTGGGAGCCCCTCAAGGCTCAATCCTGGGTCCCCTCGTTTTCTCCTTATTTCTTAATGCGCGTCCCTTCAACCGCTTCAACTGTCACGCTGTCCTGTATGCAGATGACCTTGTCCTCTTCTGCAGTGACAAATCCATGGCCGAAATCTCCTCAGTTCTCTTGCACAGCTATGCTGCAGCCCACAGCTGATTCTCAAAAAACCTCCTCTTCGTAAATGCCAAAAAAACTAAATCCATGCTGTTCGGATCTAAGCCCTTTCTGGCCAAAACTAAAAACCATACCCCCCCTTATGCATTTTCACCCCAGATAACCCAGCTCTGGAGGATGTCAACACCTACAAATACTTAGGAGTACTGCTCGACCCCTCCCTCAATTTGAATGAGCATGCAAATTCACTTGTCAGAAGGTTACATCAAATGTTAGGTGCCACCTATAGATTCAAGCAATACCTTACCCCTGAAGCCAGACTAGCCATTTTCCAGGGTAATCTTCTCCCTATTCTTGACTACTGCTCCCCTATTTACACCAGAAGCTCAGCTACTGCCATGGCTAAACTCTCCACTGCCTACAACAGCGCCTGTCACTTTGCTTTATTGGCCCCATTCTCCACCCATCACTGTACCCTCTATAATACCCTTGGATGGCTACCTCTACAAGGTCGCTTTGACCTAGCCCTCTGCTGCATGGTAGACAATGTCATCCACACAGCTCCAGAATCCCCCCTAACAGCCCTTTTTAAAACCAGAATGCCCTTCCACAACCTCCGCTCTAATGGTACTCCCCCTCTAGCTGTTCCTAGGATATCCACCAACATGGATAGCAGAGCTTGGTCTGCAGCTGCCCCTTTGCAGTGGAACAAACTACAGGCTGAATACCATTCCATTGACACACACTCCAGTTTCAAGTCCCCCCTTAAAGTCTGGTTGCTGGCAAACTCATCCTGCTGCTGTTCCCTGGGGCCTGACACAAACCCACACTAGTCAACTCGCCAGCCCAGGTGTTACCCACCTACCCACACTAGTCAACTCCCCTGCCTACAACTGTTATATCATATTTTTCACAGTAATATTTGTCTTCCTTGCCTGTACAGATAGTATATATATTTTTTACTGAGTATTCTGTGTATTACTTGCTCACTGGATGATGCAGTCACACATTGTACAGTGTGCCTACGATTTGTTTATTTTGTACCAAATCTCCTCATGTCCGATAGTGAAACCTTGTATTCGCTGTTCTCAAATGGACCTATGCATCAAACCTGTATATTGTGCTTACTATTGTTGCTTGTATCAAATCTATTTCATGTGTATTACTGTTACCTTGTACTCCACTGTCACCCTGCGCTATGTGTTATGGCCCAGGTCGTGCATGAAAATGGCCCTTGGGATCAGTGCACTCACCCGGTTATCAAAGTCATAAATAAAAATAAATAAAAATATGTGTGTGTGTGTGTGTGTTATATATATATATATATATATGTATGTATATACACGTATATATATATATATATATATATATATATATATAAAATGGGTAATAAAATGGGAATCAGTGGCAGCAATGGCATTGGACAAACATCATCAGGTGACCATGTGTATATCAGAGCATGACTGCACACTTGCACTTTTATCCCCTTCCAAAACAATTTTGCCATTTTGTAAGATAGACAGCCCATTCTACAGCATGCTGTCGTGCTCTAATATATGCGCACCTTGGGTGGTTGACTCACTCAGCCTATGGCCTCGTGTGTGCAATGCACACCAAGGCATGCATATATCAGAGCGCGACCGCACACCTAAGAGTGGGTTATCTATTATATATATATGTGTGTGTGTGTGTGTGTGTATGTAATAGATAAACCACTCTGAGGTGTGCAGTGCATTGGTCAGAATGCACACACCTTGGTGTGCTTTATTACCTTGTATGGGCCACTGGGCAGTCCATCAACCACCAAGGCGGCATATATCAGAGCATGACCGCACACCTCAGAGTGGTTTATCTATCATAATAGTTCTTAGACTTTGTCGCAGTGAGCCTCCCCAAATCCATGGAAAAGATTTTGAGCCTCCCCCAAAAACTGAAATAATCTTGGGCCTCCCCAAAGAAAAATAACATACTGTACTTTGCACTGTACACCTTGAATAAATTGAAACCCCTTTGAGTACTTGTTTCACATTCAGTTCTTTCATTCAGTTCTTTGTTTTATACTGATGTGGAACCTTTGAAAAAGAGCTCCTGTGCTCAAAGGTGTTATCTGAATAACAAATAAATAAAATAAACAAATATTATTATTCAGCTCATTGTAACCCCCCACACACACACACACAGGTCAGCCTACTTACTCCGCTATTTTCATTCTTGAACCATTGTTACCCCTTGTTCCAGTACCTTCATGGGTTAGACTACTGTTTTCTGTTTCCTCGCTATATGAAATAACATTCCTACATACTTTGCCTCTCCCCCTCCTTCTCTGCTCCTAAGCAGCCTCTGTGGGACTACTTTGCTCCTTCCTGCTATTGCTGTGAGCACTTCTATGCTCAACCCTTGAATTTGGGCTGTTCTGCCATCAGTCTACAAACTAATCAATTACCACCACTCATTATTAGTTTATTGTTCATATTTGTTTACACTGTTGTTCACTGTGTATTTCTTGATTGTTTTGCAGTTACCTTTTGAAATGTATTCACTCCTTACCCTCCCCAGGTACACCTGAAATGAGCCTTTGCTCATTCACCTTCCCTTGTCACCTATTAGTAAATAAATACATAAAATCCACCTACTATTATCCTCTTTCAGTTTGCTTTATCTCTTCACACAAAATACATAAAACTCAAAATTTAAATACAGTACTTTTTCAGACGTGCTTGAGCCTCCCCTGGAACAAGTTGGGGCCTCCCCAGGGAGGCTGGCCTCACCATTTGAGAACCATTTGAGAACCCCTATCTTATAAAATGTCAACATTTTTTGGAGGGGGTAAAAGTGCAGGTGTGTGGTTGCGCTCTGCTATACACACAGTCCTGTGATGTGTTTCAACCAACCAGCAGGGCTAACTTTTCTTATCCATTATATATATATATATATATATATATATATATATATACACATATATATAGATATAGAGATACATATATATATACATGGCTTTCTAAATTGCCCATATGCTGTAGCTGATGATTTCATAAATGTGACATTTGCTGTTTTGCATATGCTCTTTAGTTGTTTGTTTTTCGCAGAAGTGATGCTTCTTTAAGTAAAAACTATTTATTGTTATCCTCTTATAAATGTCAGTATGACCACAATTTTGGCTGAGCCCACATGAAGAAGATTAACTGTCTGTAAGGAATATCTGTTTTGTGGCAGTCATCTGTAGTCAAATTTACTATGGTTTATTTTTCTAAACATTTGATATGTTTTGCTAGCTATACATAATTTGCCAAACACTGAAAAAAATGGAAGCCAGGTGCATATTAACTCATGGCATGGAGCTGTTTCCCTGGTGCAAAAGGTCTAATGTCAAACTAGAACACACTGTTCTCCTTTACTGCTTCATTAAAACTCTTTGCACATGGCTATTGAGTCCTAATACTACTGTATTTTCATCAATAGCAATCCCATCTCTACCACCTAGCTGAAAACAAAACTGTTACTTGTCAAAAACAACAGAAAGGATATATTTGAACATCTGTCAAAATTACCAAAATTACATGTTTCTCATAGAGCTAATTAAATGAGTTAGTCCCCCCTCCTTTTGTCACATTTTGTGGTTTACAAAACACAACCTGGGAAACAGCCAGCTTATGCTCACTTTAGATAACAGAGCAGTGGGATTCTTAAAGGTGTGGTTCAAAAAGCTAGTATGCACACACACAAAAATAGGCTTGTCTGAGAAACTTTTGTTTTGTTTAGTTTGATCCTTTTTGGATCATTACTGAAGCTATGAGATTGCACAAAAGGCTGCAGTGTAACACAGGGTGTGGTATAATGTTGCTTAGATTACTTGTCATTATTATGCTAGTGTCAGTGATGATTTTATTAATCAGCTCTTTTTCTCATGTTTTACTTTGGTGGTTTAAAGACATAAGGTAGTAATATGGTATTTGCAACAAAGCTTTTTTGTCAGATTCCCCCAGCTTTTTAAAGCACTTAAGAATTATAATTTTTTTTAAATCTTGCCAGGTGAAACTTGAAATGTGACAGGTATCTAAAGAGAAAAGTTGTCAGCCGGCTGAATGAAGGGATGCAGTTAACTTTTAGTATTATGCTTTTGTTTGCTCTGGGGCTTAGCAAAGCAAATTAGATACTGGCTGAGGAAACATGACATTGGGAGTTAATGCACCAAGGTGAAAGCTAATGCTTTAAGGTGATGGTTATTCTTTTGAATCTGTCAGTCTAAGAGACCATTCCAGAATAAACAAATTCAATACCTTGGCAGTATGATGCAGATCATGTCATAATGGGAAAGTACAGTATTTCAGTTTATAAACTAGAAAGCAACTTTAGTTTCATACTTTAGTGCATAGCTCTCAAACTCATGATCAACAAATATGGAAAATAATGTGGAAAGGTGGTCAGAGTGAAATACCAACTTCTGAATGTGTAGTATCATAAGGATTATTTGTTTCCTTTGATCTTTAAATCCTACCTATTGATTGTCACTTGCTTTCAGATTGTCACATGATCAGTGTATGCTATAGCCATGTTGCCATGACAGCAGTAAACAGTAATACTGAGCCGATGGGAAGAACTATTGACCACCAATAGTTACATTGTCTGAAGCTGAAGGCTGAGGTCAAGATGACTATTGGAAGCCAGTAATTCATCTGGCTGGGCCAAGGTTTACACAATATATTCTGAATCAATTCTGGTTAAGCTTGGTGATGGTAAACCTTGCCTGAGTTACGGTATCCCAATCCCCAGAATAACCTGGTTGTCTTATTAAAAAATTCTCTGGAGCAGATGGCACTTCTCCTGTTCAAAAAAATATATATTTTCCTTGGTTGCCCAGTGGTCCCTACCAACTGATGGTATCCCTAACACTCCCCTTACTCATGCCCCCAGCTTGAGACAGCAGACAGAACATACCTTTAGCTAACAGTCACTGCCAGCCACCATTTCATGCAAGTGCAGTCACTTGTGTCTCCCAGTACATTTGTCAATATTATATAAATGCAAGTACAATATTGATAAAGTCACTTGAATAATGTGAGTGACCATACTTGCATGAGATGATGGGCAGCAGCAGAGGTGAGTTGAGATAAATGCCAACCACTGTCTTATGACCTGGGAGGTGTTACTGCATCAATGATGGCAGTCAATAACCTTCAGACTATTGCCCATCCTCACAAACTACAGTATTACTCACTGCCAAGGAACAGTAGCTGAGCGATAGTTCCTGACAGATACTGACATGTGACTTGGTGTTGACCAATCACATGACAGTATTTAGAACTAAGATTTAATAATAGGAATTTTTTTACCTCAAACAAGTCAATATAGATTTTTTTCTGAGTAGAAACAATGAATTACTTGACATGGCTGTGGATCATTAAAAGCTGCAACTGATCTTAAAATCCACTGCTAATCAAAAGTTACAGCTCCTTATTAAACATTGTTGCTGTTCATTAAAAGCAACTGTAGCTCATTAAAAGCAGCTGTCCTCCATCAAAACCTGTCACTGGTCTGAGCTGGTCAAGGCTACACCATGAACTGTGCGATACTTTCTTTTTTCTTAGGTTTTATAAAGCAAATAAAAAATTAAAATTTCTCATATGAGGATAGATTAAATAATCTGAGTATGTTCATACTGAAAAGAAGATGTCAAACAGGTGATATGCTTTTAAGTTGTAGTGATATAAGAGGGCAGCCCTTATTTGGGAATCCATATTTAAAAAAACAGTGTGACAAAGGAGGGTATAAGAATGGCCTCATGTCAAATTACCAGATACCTCTGTAAAACTGAACAATGAAAGCACTGGTTTACCCATAGAATGGTAGCAAGATGGAATGGGTTAAATGAAGATGTAGTTTCTAGCAGTAATTTGAACATTATTTAAAAATAAAATAGACAACTACAGCACATGGGCAGAGAACATAAATGCCACACACTCACAGCAGTGTCTAGCTGATTCAGATGATGAAAACAATTCAAGCCGAGACACAGGATATTGCACTTGGCCAGCAATAATATATATGGAAATACTGAGTTTTAACTCATGGTTTTAATATCCAGGAGTAGACAGGTGCAACACCAAAACCTCAGTGCTTCAGGTCTCTGCATAACCCTTCCATAGGGATTATGAGAAAGGGTCACGCATAGACCTGAAATGTGGGTTTTGGTGCTGCACGTGTCTACTCCTGGAAATTGAAGCCATGAACTAAAACTCAGTATTGATACAAGTGCTTTTGCTTGCCAGGTATGATGTTGTGTGTCTCTACAGTGGATGGGGACCATCACATTAATGGGGCATAACAATTAAGAACCTTTGGATAATTTATAAAGGCTTTCACCTCCTGCCCAAACTATTACTGTGTTAAAAAATATAGACTGTAGTTCTCCAAGACAGTTAACTGCCTGTAACAACATATTAGTTTTATCACTTTATTTTTGTATCTGTTAATATTATCTGTATTGTTACCCTGCTGCCTCTCTCTGCCAGGACATTATTGTAAATTAGTCACCCTATAGCACAATTAATTATTTCTTGACAAATACATTAATAAAATGTATACTATTATAATAATATGGACAGGAGTTGTCTACTAATTGAAAACTATTTCCTTCAGGTGATAAAGTGACTACCAGTAGACAATAATGTCCAGTTTGATTTGTTAGGCATTATAACCCACAGTGGGTAAACTGTTTGCCACTGAGAGAAAAGTTTTCCACCATAAGTATCAACACCATTCCATATTCATATAATGTTATATATGGCTAGAGATGGTTATTTGTCTTTGTGAAAATTGACAAACCTATTAGATAATCATAAGAGTGGTCATGAAGTAAGTACTGACATATTTAACTTTGTAAAACAGAATGATTTTGAGAACAAAGAGGGAATATTCTACCAACCATGGAAAGCTTGAGAGAGTGGCCTTAGTATACACAAATGTTGTAAACAAAAATTTGAACCAAAGCTGCCTGACAGCCATTCATTTCATTTCTAGTTCAAGGATTAACCATAGAGCAGAACTCATTTTAATGGTGTTCTAATGAATCCTTAAAATATGCATACAATACAATTGTTAGAGAATACTTAAAAACTAAGATATCTTACATGCACTATATATCTATATAAAGTGTTGGATACATGTATCAATCTGTTATAGTACAATCTAAATTCAATTAAATTAATACAAAAAAAGTTATGCCCTTAGAGGCACAACAGAGCAGTGGGGGCAGGGGTTGCTGGGGGAACTCAGTTACAGAAGTGAAATTAAAAGTATATCTCCTTTCCAGGAGCAAGATGGGGAGGGACTGCACCTATGTAAAATGTAACAGCATCAAATAGACTAAATAAAAGGTAAAAACACAACATACAGTTGGGAAACATGTCCCCAGACCACTGTCATGTACATTGTCTTGTTAGGCCCCATAACCCCTTACCCTGTAAAAGCACACAATACACCTGCCTTGGAGAAAATGTATTTTATTGATTTTTGTTGACCAAGTAAGTGCACTGAGAATAGGAATCTCTTTCTCAGAGGCAACGTGGGATTAATTACAAGTAAGAAAATGTAACACACAAGCAGGAAGTCAATGAATGATAAATATCAAAATAAGAAAGCCAATGAACGATTCAAGCTCTGGCCACAAGTCAACAAATGTATTTTCACAAAGGTTAAACAAACATGTTTCATAAATATCATTGAACAGCAACCAGGTGTTAAGGTAAAAGATATGACATAGGATATACATGACACAGCTGGTTAAAATGGATTTGGAGTAGCAAGACAAAGGAATGCAAATACTGACTATAACATAACCATTCAGTGAATACAAACACCTAGACTACACTCAAGGAGAAATGCCTTGAGCCCTTTTTTGAAGCCAGCAAGGAAGGAACAAACTTGGAGAGCTGCCAGGAGAGGTTTGCATTTTGAGGGGACAGAGAAGCAAAGGATCTTTTGCCTGCACAAGACCTTTTTCTCGGTATCTCAAGAAGTGCATTACTGGAGGACCTAAGTGTTCTCCTAAGAAACTTTAAGCTAAAACATCTCTAAGGCTGGGGAGGCAGCACCATGGACAAGTTTGTGAGCTAGATAAAGGAGGGGATAATTGAACCTTCCTTCAAAGGGGAAGGGGAAATTGTTTAACCAGGAAAGGCACATTAAGCTAAAACTTGTTTCCAGGTGCAACCTGGGAGCACAAGGAAGTTAACTGACTTGCTCGGGGTCACACTGTATGCAAATGAGGGCTGTGAGATTAAACCCAGGTCTCCAGGCTTGCAGCTCAGAGCCCTAAAGCACTGTGCTATAATGCCTGCAAAGGAGGGCCAGTTTAGAGAGCATAAGACATCTCAATGGTGTGCCTTTGTTGGAGCACCGGCAGCATACTGATCCATTTTATTGTATAGGACCATTATCTTATTAACTTAGCAGGAACTTTGGGACTGCAAAATCTGTGCTCCATACATTAAATCTGGTAGCAGTGAAGCGTTAGCAATAGCATGATGTGAATCGTAATCAGATAACTTCTCAGATGATAAAATAACCCAATGTTCTGGTCCAGAAACATTGAGGTCTGATCAACATGGCACTTAAAGGAGAATTCCTGGTCTATGCACACTCCAAAATATTTAACTGAGCCTACCACACCAATAGGACACCAGAGAACGTGGCAATAAGTAACAAATGTTGCCTGGCAGTGCCAAGATGCCTGGAACCAAACAAGATAGCTTTTTTTTTAGTGTTGAGGACTAGCTTGTTTCTCATGAACTATTCTTCTAATTCTCAGAAACTGCTAGTGAGTTTTGTGCTGATCTGAGCAGTATTGCTAAGGCATCTGTATAGTACAGCATACCCACGTATAGCAGCACATTAGCTCCACCACAATTATCGGGCAAGTAATTACAAATAGGGAAAACAGCAATGGGCCCAAAATGGAGCCTTGGGGAGCACCATCTGTTATAGGTCTTTTCATAGATTGAATACCTTTCCACTTTACCTGTTCATATCTGTTTGTCAAGTAGTGGGAGATAGAGATGGGTGAAGTCCACAAAATTTACTCTGCAAAATAATTTGCAAAATTCACACAATTTGCAGATTGCCAATTGTGCGAATTTCA
The DNA here is from genome assembly GCA_016271365.2 of Neoceratodus forsteri. Classification (NCBI taxonomy): domain Eukaryota; kingdom Metazoa; phylum Chordata; order Ceratodontiformes; family Ceratodontidae; genus Neoceratodus; species Neoceratodus forsteri. Next base: position 300,569,717 of record CM028134.1, on the reverse strand, counting down.
TACTTTGTAGTGATTTTGCACTTCATGATAAAATCTGATGCAAAATTTGCACAATTTGTGTCAAGTCGAAGTTTGTTGGGTCAGGTGAAGCTTTGCACAGCTCTGCAATGTGCAACTTTTTTGAAATTCATGCAAACTTTGCCACATCTCCAGTGGGAGAACCAATGACAGGATAGACTATCAAGTCCAAGCAGGATTAGTTTACATAACAAGAGGCTGTGCTTCACTAAACCAAAGGCATTAGTGAGGTCTATAAATATAGCACCTGTCAAAAGCCCTTTGTCCACATCTTCCACTGTTCACTCTGCCTGGTTGTGGCTTACTGGCAGTATGACCTGATGCAATCCTGCTTCAGTTCAGTGAAAACCCATGTCCCATGCTGATGAATACCTTGTAGACTTTTTATACATTTATAGTAAACTGCCTGGTAAAACATGCAGACTTCTACTGTGGGGGGAGGCACAACATCGGAGACTGACTAGTGACTACACTCATTCACCCAGACCACAATGCCCACTACCCGCTTATGACTCCTTAATCTGATCCTCTCCACAAGGTAGTCCCATGGCTCTGTATTTTGCCCATCTCACTAGGGGGATCCACAGCAAGTACACCCATAAGTAGTGGAGGAGAGATATAGTGCAGCTGACAATGTGGCATGCTATGCAGCCCAGCAACACCTGCCAGCCACAATTGCCTCCCAGACCCTTCAATCTCCAGGATGTCCACAGGGATTGGGTCCTTTGGCCAAATGGGCAATTTCCTTCTATTTCCACTGTACATTTTTCTTTTCATTTTTAAATAATTGGCTTCTGTGAACTTGTACTGATGAAGCTCCAGTGGCAGGCCTAGGGAGTTCCTACCCCAAGACCATGTGGCTCATGTTAGGCTTAAGAAAGGGGAGGAGGGAGTGGAGGATAACGGGGGAAAAGCAGAGACACTAAATGAATACTTCTGTTCTGTCTTCACCAGGGAGAAGGATGGACCAGTGCCTTTAGGAGAGAGAAGAGGAGCTGGGGAGAGATTGAGGAGGACAGAGTGAGGGAGGGGCTGCCAGCATTGAAGGTGGGCAAATCACCAGGCCCAGACAGAGTACATTCAATGGTACTAAGGGAACTGGCTAGGGAATGGGCAGGGCCACTGGCAGACCTATTTAACAGTTCACTGGAGTCAGGCATGGTACCAAAGGACTGGAGAACAACACTTTTGGTACCCCTCCACAAAAGTGGTGCGAGGAAGACCCAGGGAATTACAGACCAGTCAGTCTGACCTCAATCGTTTGCAAGCTCATGGAGACCATATTTAAGGAAAGGTCTGTAGAATATCTAGAGGAGCATGATCTCCAGGATATGAGGCAGCATGGGTTCATTGGGGGAGATCATGTTAAATGAATCTGATTGACTCCTTTGACTGGGTCACTAGCACAGTAGACAGGGGCCAAGTGGTAGATATTCTCTATCTGGACTTCAGCAAGGCCTTTGACTCTGTGCCCCAAAAAAGGTTGATGAGGAAGTTGGCAAATCTCAGGGTTGTGGATAAGATGACCAGATGGGTGGAAAACTGGCTGAGGGACAGAACCAAGAGGGTGGTTGTGGGTGGAGAGTTATCTGGCACCAAAGAGGTCACCAGTGGGGTCCTGCAGGGCTCAGTGCTGGGGCCGGTGTTGTTCATTGTCTTCAGCAATGACATTGGGAATGACATTAAGGGCAAAATGTGCCTATTTGTAGATGACTCCAAGCTCAGCAGGAGAGTGGACACAGCTGAAGGGTTACAGGACCTACAAGATGATCTGGAAAAGCTGAGGAGGTGGTCTGGGATCTGGCAGCTTGGCTTTAATGCCAAGAAATGCAAAGTTATGCACATTGGAGCCAAGAATCCCAGGAAGGAGTACTACCTGGATGGAATCCAGGTATCTGCATCAGAAGAGGAGAAGGACCTAGAAGTGATGATCACTAGTGACCTGAAGCACTCCACACAGTGCAAGAAAGGAAGCAAGAGCAAACAGGACCCTGGGATGCATATCTGGGGGAATCAGTAGTAGAGGAGAGTAGGTTATACAGCCCTTGTACAGTTCACTGGTGAGGCCACACCTAGAGTATGGAGTTCAGTACTGGTGCCCACACATCAAAAAGAACATTAACCTGCTGGAGAAGGTCCAGAGGAGGGCTACAAAGATCATAGTGGGTCACCAGGATAAGGCACATGATGAGAGGTTGAGGGCACTGAACATGTAGTCCCTGGAGGGCAGGAGTGAGAGAGGGGACATAATTGGGACCTTCAAGTACTTGAAAGGGATAATAAGGTGGATAAGGAAGATCTCTTTAAGCTGAGTGGCAACCATAACATGAGGGGGCACAGTCTTACACTGGAGGGGGGAGCATTAAGAAAGAGGTCAGGAAGCACTTCTTCACAGAGAGGGTGGTGGACAATTGGAATGCACTGCCAGAAGAGGTGGTCGCATTAAAGACAGTCAGAAGCTTCAAGAGAGGCTGAGATAGGCATGGGGGAAGGTAAGGATCATGGGTAGGGAGGATGGGAGGAGTGGGGGGGCAGGACCAGTAGCTCAAGCTGTTGACCCTGCAATATGAGCAGACTAGATAGACCAAATAGCCTTTTTCTGTTGGCTTCTTAGTATTTCCATATGTTCTGTCTAGCCCCATAGCATTGCTCCGTGAGATGTCCAGAGCTGTTCTGTCATCAGAGCGGTAAGGGATTGGAGCTGGAGCTATGCCAGGAATTTTTTTTTAAGTTATTTAAATGTTTGACCAGGAAGGCATACTGATCAGGGTTGCTCATTTCCAGATGCATCCTGGGAAAGGAGGGGAAGGGGTAAAACAGTCAAAACAATAAAAGTTCCAACAAATAAAGCAGAATAGCTGTAGCACTAGCACATGCTAATGCCAGAGAACATATTACATCTGTCATATACAGTAAGCATAATTTATTTATTTATTTTAATTTTAGTAACTGGGAAGGCCCACTGAGATGGAATGTCACTTTTTCAAGGGCAACCTGGGGAAAAGGGTTATAAAGGGAGAAACAATGATACAATAAATTATAGTGCATGGTAAGTGTGCGCAGACACTTTTACAAAAACATACATAAACAAAGCAAAACATCACACAGGCAGTGAATTACCTTACATCTTCAAAAGTGGTATAGGAATAAAAGCAGAGAATGATAACTAAGCAAAATATGTACAATTATGTATAACTGAATACAGAATATAGAGGCACAGTACAAAATTATTTAAAACTGAGACCGACCAGAAAATCAAACCATGACTTGCGACTAATACGCTTGTCATATACGGTAAGCATTTAATATGCGTGTCATATACAGTAAGCATAACTAATACACTTCTCATTTACAGTATACATAACAGTAACAATTATGTGCAGCAGTAAATTAGTAATATTCATGGGATACAAAAGATATAGAATATTACCTGTAGTGGGTGGCCACCCAGGTTACAGATATCAGCAATTAATGTCAAATTGGTAGTATTGGATGTAATAGTGAGAACCTGCAGTGTGAGGCCACCAGAACACAGAGGGTAAATATAGCAGGCTTGTGGTGGAGAGAGTAGACATAGCTAGACCTGAAATGTATGGAGAGGAATCAAGGTAGCTAGCCAGAGAGGGAGGTTGCTGTTAGAACTTAGAGGTAGAATGAGTTAGGCAGGCAATAGTAAGTTGTACAGGGCAGATCCACATTGAGGTGGGAAACTGACACAGAATGTAGCTGAGGTAAGAAGGGAGAGTTATAAAACATATGTATATGGGCTGAAGATACCTGAGTGAGGTGAGGGGAAGTTATGGGCAGGTACAGACTGGGGAGGTGTATGATTGAAGTAAGGAGGAGGAGAGGGATGCAGAGGTCAGAGCATCTCGGATGGTAGGGAGGAGGATGCTCCACAGTTTAGGACAATGGCACAAGAACACAGATTGACAAGTAGTGGAGGATCTTTGGGTTAGAGCCAGGGATTTATATCTGGAGTTGTGGAGGGAGTAGGAAGGGAGGATTGGGTAGAAAGAGTAGAGGTCAGGTAGAACGGGAGTGACCTGAACCAGAATTATTGTTTTTTTTGCCCATAAATTTGGCCATAAAGCAAACAGAATGGATGTGGCATCTGGATTCAAGGGAAGGGAGAGAGAGGACTTTGTAGGGATCACAATGATGGGTCCATGGGGAATAGGATTGAGAGAAGTGACAGAAGGAGTTAAAAAGGGAGTCCAGTCTGGCAAGGGTGGACTTGAGAGTGACACTACAGATTATGTCAACATAGTCAAAAGTGGGGGGAAAGATTTTCTGTACTATTGTGTGGCTCACTAGTAGTGTAATGCAATCACAGTTTCTGTATAAAGCTCCAAGCTTGGGGTGCAGTTTTGTTTGGATAGCATTCACATGTACAGAAAAGTCCAGATGCTGGTCTAGCCAGACCCCAAGGTACTTAAAGAAGGTGACGTTCTCTGAACCCATGCCATCCAGGGTGTAGAATGTAGTGGGAAGGTGGGGTCTAGAGTCTCTGCATACTGCTGAAGGTCATAGAAGGGGTGGGTTCCCAGTGTGGTAGCTGGAAGTTTATTTTTGGGGGAGGGCAGTGGAGCCGATGGGGGATTTGGCACCCCGTCAGCCATACTGACCTGTGCCATGCTGGGGTGGGTTCCCAGCATGGCACCTACAAGTCTGTTTTCTTGGGGGGAGGGGGTACAGTGGAGCTGATGGGGGATTGGGCACCCCTGTCAGCCGTACCAACTTTTACCACACTGGGGGTGGGCTCCCAGCATAGCACTTACAAGTCTGTTTTCTTTTGGGGGGCACAGTGCAGCCAACGGAGATTAGGCACCCCCATCAGCCATACAGACTTTTGCCACACTGGGGTGGGCTCCCAGCGTCACACCTGGAAGTCTGTTTGGAGATGGACTAGTGAAGCCGACAGGAGATTGAGCACCCCCATCAGTCATACAGTGTGTGGGGGTGGAGGGAAGTGCATGAGCATGCTAGGGTGGGCTCCCAGCCTGCTATGTAGGTGTTTGTTGGGGGGAGATGAACTGTCTATGACAGTTCAGATGCAGTGCTGATGTAGCAATTTGCATAGTGCCGATAGTATGCAAAATGCCTACATGTAACGACCAATGACTGTGGCTGTGTTTTCTTTAGAACTGTATGCCACTGCATCTGAACAGCTGTCATAGACAGCTTGAACATTCACTGGTGCACTGTAGCCACACCTGCAAAAGGGAGCAGGGCATTGGAAGTGGGGGGAGGCATACCTACAAAAACTCGTATGGTAGCACTATGTTTCTTGCACGTGCATGCAAGCAAACATAATGAGTGAAGGATTAGTAAACCAGTTTGTAATGTTAGATTTCATTGGTAATTTCAGGTTCAACATAAATTCTGTAGGCAACAAGTTCCATATACGTGGGGTTGTTTTGAAGTCTGTTTTGAATGTGGGCACAAGTGGGTGCAGTCCATAAAGCTTCCCAGGTGGTGTTGGCCAGGTTCAGATTGATGTAATATCACAGTGTGTCAGTTTTCTGCATGACAACTACCATTGAATCACATTGTTACCTCATTCCTTAAACTTTTGTCTGAACCTGTCAGGCACCACTGTACTTTCTAGACAGCTTCTCCAGGAAGTACTAGGGGGCTTTTCTTGGAAATATTTTAATAGAAATTGAAAGTTTCCACCATCCATATGCATACTATGGTAAACAAGTTTATCTGTATAAAGTTTCAGTATGTTACATTTCCATGTAATGTAGGTTTGTAATTGGGGGGGGGGGACTTTGAAAATATATAAAAAGGAAGTGTATGCAACTCAATTTGCAAAATAGGCAGGAGACCCTCATCTCCACTTCTAGGATTTTTTGAAATGCTAGTGTAATAAATATTGCAAAACAATTGTCACATTATGAATTTTAAAATTAATACAACTATGCTTGGAAGATCAAGGATTGTGTGTGTGTATTGCTTCAGACATGTCTCTGTCCAGTGCTTAGAGAGTCAGACCTGAACTATCAAGTCTGTGGATTATTATTATTTACCCCACACTAGTTAAGAGAAGAAAATGGCATATAGTATGATGGCCATGAGTTATAGACCTAAACACTATGGTCTCATACATTGGGAAACTGGCTGAAATTCCCTACACTAGGTTAGAATCTGTTTAAACATTTTATATCTCCAGCCAAACCTTAGAGAATGTCAACAATGTAATATTATGCATTTTTTTATCTTCAAATACATAGTAAAAGTATAAAAAATGTAGAGGATCTCATAACTACATGTATTGCTATTGCTACTTAAAGTCATATACTGAATGGATTGTATGGCACGTTGCATGATATTGCGCTGCAGTGTCCCTTCCTTTCTCTTTTTTCTGTATGCCCATAGCAAAAGCTAAGCACTGTGATAAATCTACTTGAACTGTGGTTACAGCACTGAAGTACAAAACATGAGATGACACTTCAGAAACAAACTGATAGATCTTTCTGTGATATAGTCCTCTCAAAACTGGGCAAAAGCAGGATACCCACTAAAAACAGTATGTTGCATCTCATTAGACTATCCAAGCTCAATACATTGTGAAAATTAAATTGTATTTACCAAAGCAATGTTTTATGACTAACTGTACAGCCATTTGCACCATTAAGAAGTGATATTTGTTACCTGGCAAAACAATCATAGTACTTTATTTTGGTAAAAATGTATTTCTGACATCATTAGATTCATTATTGATGTATTTGTTTTTATCTTAAATATTTTTATAACAGCTTTTTTTTATTAATTTTGTTATTGATTCAAATCATTAACAATGGCTACCACAAACAATTTTTAAATATCTCTTCTGTTGAAGTTACCTTTGGATTGTATATACTAAATTCATAATGTGGCTGTTTTAGGATGGTGCTGTCACAGGTTTCGGATGATAAACAGCATAGCACCACATCAGTTTATTTATTTTTTTCATGATGGGTGTGGCCGGGAGCAGGAACTTTCAAAACCCTGCATCTCAGTTGAGGAATAAAAGGAAATGAAAAGGAAAATGGGTGTATTGATGTTTTTGTCTGAAATATATTATTGTGGAAAAAAAACTACATAGTGACTAATACGGCTGACAAATTCTGATATTTATTTTTTGTATATATTTGTGCATGTGTTCTTGCTGATTTGTCTGAAAATGTATTGAATTACATACCCTTGATTGCTCTGCCACCTCAGTGTATCTAGTTTCCATCACTGTGTCTATCACTCTGGAAAGTGAATAATTGTCTGAAACGGTACTGTATCTTCATTCTTGGCAAAACCTAATTATTGTTGTCAGGTCCTGGCAAAAATATTTTCAATAACAACTATCTTCATATAGAAACATAGAAGTTGACGGCAGATAAGGACCGCAAGGCCCATCCAGTCTGCCCATTTCTTTTTCTACCTTATAAATGTGCCATCGGCCTTTGCTCTGTCAGTGACCTATCTATTCATAGTCATTTGTATTGCTCCCTTATGCCTATCCCATGCCTGTTTGAAGCCCTGCACTGTATTCATAGCCACCACTTCTTGTGGTAAGCCATTCCATGCATCTACCACCCTTTCTGTGAAAAAGAATTCCTCACATTTCCCCTTAATCGGGCTCCTCTAATCTCATGCTGTGCCCTCTTGTCCTGCTATTTTTCTTATATTTAAACATGTTAGACTCTTTTCACCTTGTTTATGCCCTTAAGGTGTTTAAATGTCTCGATCATATCACCTCTCTCCTCCTTTGCTCAAGGGTATACATATTGAGCTCCGTTAATCTGTCCTCATATGTCTTCTGATGCAGTCCCTGCACCATTTTGGTTGCCCTTCTGGACTGCCTCAATTTGGTTAATGTCCTTGTGAAGGTGTGGCTCAATACTGCACGCAGTACTCCAGATGGGGCCTAACAATGTCTTGTACAGAGGGATTATTACCTCCTCACGACTTGTGATACCCCTACTAATACATCCTAACACCCCCTAGCCTTACCTACTGCTTTAGAGGTCTGCTTGATGATTTTAGGTCATCAGTGATGATGATGCCCAAGTCTCTTTCTTCCTTTGTGACTGCTAGCAACTCCCTCCCAGCCTATAAGTGGCTTCAGGGTTTCTCTTCCTATGTGCATGATTTTGCACTTCTTTGCATTAAATCCCAGTTGCCACTCTTCTGACCATTCTGCTAGTTTATCCAGATCTCTTCTCATTCTGCCCACCCCATCTGGATCATCTACTCTGTTGCAGATCTTGGTGTCATCTGCAAACAGACAAGCCTTACCCTCTAGTCCATCTGCAAGGTCACTAATGAAGATGTTGAATAGGACTGGCCCCAGGACTGATCCCTGAGGTACCCCACTTGTGACTTGCATCTCTTCTGACTGTATACCATTTACCACCACTCTTCGTTTTCTGCCAGTCAACCAGTTTGCTACCCAGTTGACCAACTTCTGACCCACCCCGAGCCTACTCTAGCTTATTTATCAATCTTCTATGTGGAACAGTGTCAAAAGCTTTGCTGAAGTCAAGGTAGGCGACATCAACTGCTCCCCTTGGTCCACCACCTGGTTACCCAGTCAAAGAAATCTATGAGATTAGTTTGACAGGACCTTCCTTTGTAAACCCATGCTGTCTTGGATCCCTGCCCCTATGGATTCCAGGTGTTGCACTATCCTTTCCTTAAGGAGTGCCTCCATAATCTTGCCCACTACTGAGGTAAGACTGACCGGTCTGTAGTTCCCGCCTCTCCTGCTACCACTCTTGTGAAGTGGGATCACATGAGCCCTTCTCCAGTCTTTGGGACTCTCCTGTGCTCAGAGACTCACTAAACAATTCTGCTAAAGGCCTGCTAGTTCCTCCTTTAGCTCCTAAGTACCCTGGGATGTATGCCATCAGGTCCCATTGCCTTATCCACCCTGAGCTTAGATGCTCTTGTAGGACCCTTTCTTGTGAAGGGAGTAGTGCTCACCTCCCTCCCCGCTGTGTCCATGATGCTGAGCTGTGGGCCCTGCCCTACCTTCTCTTCAGTAAATACTGAGCAAAAGTATCTATTTAGGATAGATGCCTTTACAGGGTCCTCCTCCTCACATGCTCCCTTTTCTCCATTAAGCTTAGCAATACCCCCTCTGGACTTTCTCCTTTCACTAATGTATCTATAGAAAGTCTTGTCACCTTCTTTTACTGTCCGTAATCCAAAAGAAGGAAAACCTTGAGGCGTGATTCTCCTCTGATTCAACAGAGTCTGTGCCATCTTATAACATCAACAAATTATTTTTCTTTCCAATAATTACAACAAAAAAAAAAGATCCATAGATGCTGACTACATGATGCAAAGGTGTTGATTAGACAATAACGTGTAGTGATTTCTATGTATGTATAATTATAGTAAATCAATCTTTGATCAAGGCAGTTGAATTTAACTAACCACCTAGTTATTTTATTTAAATAAATGCCTCTCAAATGTTACCTTTATTGGGTATAGTAAATAAAATGCAGGTTTATCTGGCCCACAAGCACTGCAACAAAATGTTGTAATTGTAAGTCATAATCTGAAACATCTTTTAATTTTAAGGAAAATTCACTCAAATCATGTCTATTTTTATATGGTTAAAGCTACCTAAATAACATTTTGAATACATTTGTATCCACTTATTGCTCAATATTTTCAGATGGGAATGAGAAGGGTGCATTACACATTGCTGCATAAAACCCATAGTATCAGAATTTTTACCTTACAGGTGAGGCAAAATGATTAAATATCTTTCAACATCTTACTGTATTTTCCACTCAGTGATATTCAGTGTTTTTACATGGTCTGGCAGTTGTTCTGTTCAGAATAATACCTATTATCTTTCTAATCCTCACAAGATTGCCTTTAATTCCCATTTTCCTGGTGTCACTGTATAGTACCTCACTTGAGAGTCTTTGGTTTAAAAGAGGACATCACAGAAAATGTAGCATAAACAGGAATAAGGTACAGCAAATGACAATCCATGCCAAAATACACACTTACATAGATCAGTCCACTCCGCGCATGAACTCTCAATCTAATAGTAAAAAGGCACCTCAATGCATTAGTGCCTCTTCATCAGAAGGTGTGGCTTGGTAGTGGATCTTGCCTTAAACTATTATTTTTATTAATTTAGTTGTTTGCATACCAGGGTAGCCTCATTTAGGTTTGACACATATTTTTTAAATACCGCTCTAGGATTAAAGACTGCACATTGTAACCTGTATAGCTGAAGAATTAATTAAAATATTCATGATAAGATTGTTTTATGTACATACTGTATCATGTGATAGTCATTTGCCTTCAACATATTCTTCTTTAATTGTTTCTAGCATAGCCCTCATGACTTGCACTTTTGGGGAACATCCTTTTTAGGTTTGTAACTTAGGATACCTTGTACAGTGTATATGATGTTTCTGGACTGCAACCAGTAATGCAGTTTACAGTATGTAACCTATTTTATCGGCTTTCTCAAATAAGTCTATTTGTTGTATATATAGATGTTTCAACATATGACCCTTTTCCAAGTCAGACATTTATTATTGCCTGTTTGTTAATTAATTCTCTTGTGTAGCTGAAGTTGTCTTATCAGTCCCATGAAGGGATCTTTATAGGTATTCCACTGCTGTTATTTTTTTTTTATTGTTACATATGGTAATGTACTTTACAGATGGAGCCTGCACATCAAGTTAAAGGTGTTTATTTAGAATTATTGTTTAATTATTTGCACAAAGGTTTGTATTACTTTTATTGTATTGGTTAGATTGGTGAAGATCACCCCTAAACGGATAACTGCATTTTTTTGGTTACTATTTGGATGGCAGTGGGAACTTGTGCTTACCCAGTCTAAGTTTGCATAATTAATATATTGATCTGGTCATGCATTTACAGAACATTATTTGCTACTGTTACGCAGCGGCATATTCTTTTAAATTTTCTAAGCATGTAAATTATTTTACAGTTTGTCTTCATGAACAGTGGTATTCAAGGCAGAACCTACTGTACTATCCGGACATCCTTCTTCACAAAGTATTAGAGCACCATAGGCACATACGTGTTAGCAGTTTGAGTGTTCATGAATCATGTGTGGGGTAGCATGTTCTATGTAAGTGTCTACTGTGGCATGGATTAAATTATTTGCAACACCTTATTCCTGCTGCACTGCATTTTCCTGTGATCTCTTGAGCACAATTAGTTTCAGCCTATTTTGAAGCTGCATCATATGTTTAGCTGGTTGTGCAACTCATCATTGTTTATTCTTTTTAAAATAGGGCCTGCCAACAGAAGAGTGAAGGCTCTAGTTTACAAAACTGGGGCTTGATTTTCAAAGGGTGATGAAGGGCTTACATCAAGCCCTGTGTAAACCTCATTCTTTGGTACAGCTGAACCAAACTCATTTGATGCAACTGCGCCTGATCAGTTGCAACACTTTCCACACTTTATGGCAGCTTGTGCCCAGCCCCATAATAAGGGTCCCCCAAATGGTGCAAGTTAGACCAGGGAAAAGCTGGTCTAACTTGCAGCATTTGGCTCTTGGCATTGAAAATCACAATCACCAGCCAGGTGAATTGCGCAAGTCACGTGTGCCAAGTGATCAGCACACCAGGGGCATGCAGCATTCATGGGCCTTTGAAAATTGGGCCACTGATGGCTAAAACTAGGGGAGAGTAGTGGAGCAAATTCTGAAACACAATTGAGGTCATTAAAGAAGGTTCTGAAAGCAGCAGTGAGGGTCTGCACCCCTAAAGACACCTGTGGGATATCAAGAGTCCAATGGCAGCTCATGCAGATATTTCTACTATCTCACTCTCACCCACATCATATCCCATATTACTGATAAAAGTATAAAATCATAATTGGCTAGTTTGTTTCAGGGAGTCACTTATGATACTCCCTAGGCCATTCTCCTCTGAAGTAGTGCCCAGCTTAATCTCTTCCGTCCAGTACTCCATCCTGGGGGTCTTGTTATCTTTTCTTTACATTTACTGTCTTTGTACATTCATTTAAACACATTTTTATTAATGAATACTTATATTTAATTAATGTCTCATGGCATCTTCTCCTCATTGAATGGTAGTGCTCATAGTTCCAGGGTATGCTCTGGCTTTTAAAAATCATTGCTGTATTAATTGTGTAACTATCTTGTATACCTAGAAAGAGACACAGTCATAACTAAACATATACCGTCTATCACCCCTCTTTCCAATATATACTCTTTTTATCATTTGAAACTGTTTTATTTCAACATTTTTGCTGGGAATTTTCAATTTCATCTTTATAGGTAGTGAGATTATATCTGTGTACCATATATTTTTATAAAGTCAAACTATAGGGGTCATACTTAATTGTTTTTAGTACATTTAAAAATATATCATTACTGTTTTATAGTGCTGTGTGAAATTTCTAAATTCAGACAGAACAGAATTTTACAGACTCTAGGACATTTCTGACTAAGTCTGTGGAGTTCCACCAAAAGTAAAATGATGAAATTCTGTTGTGGAATGGAATTACGCCATTCCATGGTTCCACATGGAATGACATAATGCCACCAATTTTTCCCATGGAAACTTGTTTCATGACCAGCATATATAAATTCCATAAAAGCAAGTGTGTGAGTTTCATCAGAAATGCTCCCACTTGCTTCTTAATGGCCCTTACACACCTGCCTTGGGATCCTTTAGGGTGGCTTAACTGACTGTTGTCTGTTTTGAATCTGTGCCAGATTCCACCATTTACATTGACTGCGGTGTAAACCACAAAACTGTATTCCACCATTTTTCTGTAAAGTGTATTTGTTCTACAAATGCATCAGGTATTCCGCAGAATAGGTCTTTTTTGAAAATGAATTTAGTGGCTAGTTAGTGACACCATGTGGTTGCCTTTGAGATAAACTGTCTCCATCATGTGACCTCCTAGGTGTCTTGCAGACTTGTGGAACTCATGAGGTATTTGAGAGAGACAGATCACTGATGCAGTTGCAGCTTTGCTGTAGGCAACAGACAGCAAATACTACTCTAAACATTATCATTTTGGCATACTTTAACTAGAGGCTTGTAGTTACCTCACCAGAGAAAGCTTAAGCATTTTTTAATGAGAGATTTTGTACTTTTTAACCTGTTCTAGCAAGTGGTAGTTGTAATGTGGGGAATGTTTTTAGTGCTTTCTAGCTGCTATGTTTGAATAAGGTGTAAGGTGCAAGGCATTTCTTTACATAGCCCTGTAACAGCCAGCCTGAGAGAGATAAGCAAAGCACATGCAAGCTATGACTTCATTTTTTTCAGGTGCCCACAAGCATAGTTTGTAAGTATCTAGTGTGGTCTTGCATACACTTTTCTGCATTTTAGTCTTTTTTTTAACTGTTTTTCCACCACTCTAGGCCAGGCAGGGACCTCTTTCCACCCCATCCAGCTTGTCTGTTATACCACCTGGCTGAGAACCTGCCACCTGTGTGGTCGGGATTGCCAGCCCACCTGTGACACACTGCTGTGCTGCACCCCTGACTTACCCCCCAGGGCCAGGTATGTCTTCAGTTCCATAGCATTTCTTCCCTGCTGTCCATCTGGCCACCCACAGCAGAGGTGGAGACTGGTGGTATCCCCAGTAGAAGGTGGCTTGGTTCTGGTGTTGGATGTAGTAGGCAGGCTAAGGCTTCATCCTCCCTGTCCTGTGCTAATTTTCCCTGTTTCTTTGGCCCACCACCTGTCTAGGAGCACGCAGTGGAACTGGTGCGCTGGCAGAGCTGGTGCAACCAATCTGCACATGCTCAGCCTGAGAGTCCCTCCCTATCAGTTGCCGAACCCCTGTACCTCCATCAAAGATCACCCAGGTGGCAGTAATGCAGCAGGTCACTACAGCCTTCCTCCCCAAAGGAGGAGAGTGTAATGTGGGACACTCAATGCTACCCACCCCAGCCAACCCTCCAATGGACTGTGCTCATTCCCGAACCCTGTTTGTTGGCACCATGAGCTCTACTGCTGCGCCAGTGGGCCAACTCATTAGTCAAGTTTAAGGATACCTTTTGTGTGAGTTGTTTGTCATGTGTCAGGGCTGACAGTTGAATGATCTGTCATGCTGCAGGTCTGGCTGGCTGGGAAGGGTTGATTTACATACAGTCTAAAAATGGGCTACACACAGGAGCCATAGTTGTAAAAGGTATTCAGTGAAAAAATTCAAGCCGAGCCAGTAGAATGCCAAAAGTGAGAGACAATTTATTCAACTGTTTCAAGAGTCATGAATCTTCAAACTGATTTATAAATTCTCTCTCAATTTTAGCAAACAACACCAACAACTGTTGCACTCTGGGAGAATATCTACTATTATTCACCCTTATTAAACCAAAGGATGATACAAGAACATTACCATCCTCTTCCTTTTTTTGTCTGGCCCTACCTAGAATTATAACCTTTATGGGGAACGGGCTTTTTCAATCATATGTCCAAAATTGTGGAATTCTTTGCCCCAGTATTGTAAAATTATCACCAGTCGGGCCATTGTTAAAAATAATGTTTTTTTAACCATTTACAATTTCAAGCTATTTGTAAATGTTTTTTTAAATATTATATTTTTTGTTATTGTATTTATTGTATGTGTGTCTTGTTGTATTCTATTTTGTACCATGCTTCTTAGTGTCTTTGTGAGGTTCTGGGTTGTTCCTGAAAACAGGCCTTGGCTCAGTGTACTTATCTAGTAAATAAAGTGAAATGAATTAAATGAAATACTATAACTTATTTGGTCTGTCCATTTTGTGCAACCTGTACATTTTTGTTTCTCACTACCACAATTTTCAGTAGTGTCTATTTTTTCATTTAGTTTTTTATACCAATGTATAGCAAATGTTTAACTTTAGTAAAGTGCACTTTTTAGTCAGCACTTACTATTTTATCACCTCATGCAATTATTTATTATTTATTTTTTACATGTCTTAATTTTTCCATATGCCTACTTTTTTGACCTCCCTTGATATCCCACAGTTGCTGGCTTTTCTTTTTCATGTAGTTTGCTGTTTTTCTCCCCAGCTTACCTTTGAATAATTTCCCCCTTTTCGTTTATGTTTTTTATATCTGTTATTTTCATCACTTGTTATGTTTATTTTGCACTACCAGTGCACAGTTGTTTCTAGTTACTGAATGTTTCAGCACTGAGTTAGTAGGGGTATCACAAGTCGTAAGAGGGAGGTGATAATTTCTCTTTACAAGACACTGGTTAGGCCCCATCTGGAGTATTGCATGCAGTACTGGAGGCCACACCTTCACAAGGACATTAACCAAATTGAGGCAGTCCAGAGAAGGGCAACCAAAATGGTGCAGGGACTGCATCAGAAGACATACAGTATGAGGACAGATTAATGGAGCTCAATATGTATACCCTTGAGCAAAGGAGGGAGAGAGGTGATATGATTGAAACATTCAAACACCTTAAGGGCATTAACAAGGTGAAAGAGTCTAACATGTTAAAATATAAGAAAAATAGCAGGACAAGAGGACGCAGCATGAGACTAGAGGGAGGCCGATTAAGGGGGAATGTGAAGAAATTATTTTTCACAGAAAGGGTGGTGGATGCATGGAACGGCCTAGCTCAGGAAGTAGTGGCTTTGAATACAGTGCAGGGCTACAAACAGGCATGAGATAGGCATAAGGGAGCAATACAGGTGAGGATGAATAGATAGGCCACTGGCAGAGCAAAGGCTGATGGCACATTTATAAGGTAGAAAAAGAAATGGGCAGACTAGATGGGCCTTGTGGTCCTTATTTGCTGTCAACTTCTATGTTTCTATGTTTCTATGTTTCTATGAGTTTATTTTTACACTGAGCAATTTGACATACTGTATATGTAGCGACCCTATGTTCCAAATTAAGTGTACTTTTTATCAAGCACATACCACTTCTTCACCTTTTGCAATTTTTATAGGTTTGTTTCTATTCTTTTCTAAATTTGGTCACTTGACCTCCTGTATTTATTGTCACTTACTTTTATGTGTTGCCCATTTTTTTCTTGTGTTCACACTTATCCTGTTCACTGTCATACTTAGCTCTGCAACTATTTGGTCTGTGTGTATCTCTACATTCTAGCTATATTTTACAATGACACTTTCTACTTTGAGTTATTTTTCCTTCTTGCCCTTCTGTCCTTCTAAATCACCTTATAGGTCTGCAGCAACCCTATGCCATTAGTAATATACACTACTCTGCTAGCACTTACTAATTCTGCATCTTATGCATTCATTTCTCATGTGGCTGCTTCCAGTTTCCATATACTGTATATGTTCATGTAACCTCCTGTGACCTCCCATATTTTTTGCACTTTATTTTGCAGTGTTCATTTGTTTTGTCATTACTTTTTTATATTTTTATATATTATGTTTTATTTCATTTTATGTATGAATTTTGAATACATAGCACATGGCCACTTAATTTCTTTCTGTTAAAGCAGGCAGATGAGCTATTGACATATCCTTTCTGCATTATTGCCCTTGCATTATTGCATTGTCTGAAACCTGGCTTACCCCTCGGACTCTGGACTCCTCTATATCTCTACCTGGGTTTACCCTTTACCGTGCAGATCAACATGGTAAGAGAGGGGGTGGCTGTGCCCTCTACAACAAGGATTCCTTACAAGGTCACCTTCTCCATACCCCTCAGCTGGGGGCTGGCACACAGGCCCTCACTGTCAAACTGACTCTGGGTAGAGCGCATAACCCTTTATACATAACAACAGCATACATTCCCCCAAGTGACCAAAAATCAACTTCCTTAGCCTTACTGTCGTATCTGGACACACTTCCATCACAGTTGGAACTACTAATTCTTGGGGATTTTAATATCAATTGGCTAAGTAATGCTGCCATCCCTTATATTGATCTCGCCACTGCCCAAGACCTTTCGCAAGTGGTCACTTCCACCACTCATCTTGATCCACGTACTGGATCCTCCTCCCTACTGGACCTCATTTTCTCCAACCGCCTGGGCAAGATCACAAACCTTACCATCCTTCCAGATGCCCTCAGCAACCACTCTCCAGTGCTCTGCTCTTGGACCTGTAAAATCCCAAGATCACCTCCCAAAATAATTGTGCAATGCAAACTTGGTCCTGGTAAATTGGCACAATTAAAAGCACACCTCAGAAATGTGGACTGGTCCTTCATCTCGAACACCTTAAACCTCGACAGCACCTTGTACCTATTTACGCGGTCCTTTAATAATATATGCGACCGCAATGCACAGCTCACGAAAAGAATGGTGAAAGCCAATCATGTTCCTTGGTTCACTGAAAGGCTCAAGTCATTAATGCGTACTAGAGACTCGTTTTGGCATCTCGCCATAGAGTCCGGCCTCCCCCATGACAGGCAGAATTACAGAATGGCTCGGAACAACTGCACCTAGGCTATTTGCAGGGCAAAAGCAGAGTACTATAAATCCGCCTTATCTTCATCCTGGGGTTCTGGACGTAAGTTCTGGAACAACATCAAGGAAATGTGCGGAAAGGTCCCCAACCCGGTCCCCTCCCAGGTCATGTCAAATGGGTCCCTGACTTCCGACCCTACAACTATTGACGCAGTTTTCAGTGATACCTTCTCCAACCTTAGCCATGTCCTCCCCCCTAGCTTCTATGACCCACCGGCTCCTAGCACATCCCTCCGCAGACCCGGCTGCCCCTTCTACTTTCCACAGCATCTCTCCCAAGTCCGGGAGAACCACCTTACCACTGCCCTTAGCCACGCCTCCTCTAACGCCGACCCTGATCTCAGAATTTTAGACTCTCTCTTAAAGTCCTAACTCCTGTCACCTACATTCTAAACCTCTCCTCTCACTAGGTAAATTCTGCCATTTATAAATCCACCTCATCACACCTATTTTCAAAGGGGTGATCGACCGCTACTGACAATTAACAACAATCTCCATATTCTCCCCCAAGGTTTTAGAGAAATTGTCTCGGATCAGCTCACTGACCACCTCAACAAATATGACCTTCTCTGCTCTCAACAACATGGTTTCCACAAAGGTCACAGCACGGCCACTGCCTTGCTTGAACTGATGTCCCACATCCATACTGCATTGGATAAAGGCCACATCACAGGTGCGATCTTTATTGACCTCACTAAGGCCTTTGATACCGTCCACCACTCACTACTTCAAACTACCTTACTTAACCTAGGTCTCTCACATGAAGTAGTAGGTTGCTTTGCAGACTATCTTACCAATAGGTCTCTTCAAGTTAAAATTGGCAATACCCTATCCTCCAAATCACCTGTCCTCTCAGGAGTCCCTCAAGGGTCCATTTTGGGGCCTCTCCTCTTCAGCCTCTTCCTTAAATCCCTCCCCACATCCTGCCCCTCCAACCTATTGCTTTATGCTGACGACGCCGTCGTCATCTTCTCCTCCAACCCAGACCCCTATAAACTCCACCATTCCCTCCAGGCCTCCTTCAAGGCTGTCAAAAGCTGGTTTGTCTCTCAATGCCTTACTATTAACTATAAAAAAAAACAAAGGTATGCTTTTTGTGCATCAGCAGAACCCCAGGCTAGGATGTTTTCCTCAAATTCGATCTGCATCTCAGACCCCCCTGGAATTTGTGCATTCCTTTAAGTACCTAGGCATCACTTTGGACACTGGCCTTACCTATCATGAGCATATTCAGCAACTATCTAAAGCCCTAAATATTAGACTAGGGCTATTGCACCACTTTTAAACATTGTCTAACCCCAGAAGCCCTTAAACTTGCTATCTCTTCCTCAATACTTTCCCTGCTGGACTATGGCCTTCTGACTTTCGGTGGGGCAAGCTCTTCAGCCCTTGATAGCTTTAGGCTTGTCCTAAACAAGTTCTGCTGCCTGATATTAGGGTGTGACAGGCTTACACATACCTGCTTGCTATATCAGGACACCAACTGGCTTAACCTGGACAACAGAATAAAATTCCACACCTGTGTCTTCGCTAAAAAAATCTCCCTTGGCCTCGCCCCGGCTGCACTCACCCCTTTAATCACCATGGACTCAAAAACTCAGCACACCCATAGCTCAGACTCCCATCGTCTCTCCATCCCTCCCTGTCGCACAACCCAATTCCAAAGATCCTTTTGCTACAGGGCACCTTTGTGGATTAATAACCTACCCTCCTCCTTGCATCTTGATCAAAGAATTGGTCACTTCAAATTGCATCTTAGGGCCCACATTCACTCCACAACTATCTATGACTGTACATGAACCAATACCCCTCGTCCCTTTACCTCTTGACAATCGCCTCCGGCTGGCCTCCTCGTACATCTCATAATTCCGCCTCCTCAGGGATGTTACTGTTCCAACTACTTTCAAACTGTCTCAAACTGTTTCTACTCTGAAGTTTTAGCTAATTTATTTTTTGGTTATAAAAATTTCTTTACTCTGTAACATTTATTGTCTTGTTTATCTGCATTCTGTATTGTGTATCTGTATCTATTACATGATACATGGAACCTTTGTCAATGACTCAAAGGTATATCCAATCTTTGAAATAAACAAATAAAAACAAATAAATAATAGTGATGGTATGTATTCTGCACCTGGTTGTGTGATAATGCCACCCACTGATTAAGATTCATGAGAGGGTAGAGGTGCTGGGGTCAGTAATAACTGCCTCTGAGCACATTAACATTTTAAACCTAGTTGTTTGGCTTCCTGTGTTTTGTATTCTAAAACAAAACTCCTATCCACCCAGAGTGCACCAATGCATGGTGTTGTCTGTACAGACTGTTCATGCTATACCACCTGATTCCCTGCCTGCAGCCTTGTTCCTTGTGCGTTTGCTCTCACATTTTGCATTCTACTTGCTCGGCTTGAATTTTTTCATTGAATGCCTTTCACAACTACAATCCCTGAGTGCAGCCCCCAGGTGCTGTGCAGTCTGTTTCTGGACTATGTATGAAAACTGTTTAGATTGCTGCACCTGCCCATGTACTCATTGTAGTGCATGGCTTCATGTGTCTTTTGAAGGGTTGACTTATTCTGTGGTTCTGCAGGATTTGCTTTGCTTGACCTGAAACTTCCATTTGCGCAGTGCAGTGCTCTCACTGCCTGTTCTCTGAATGGTATAGTATATCCTTGGCTTTTGTGTTAGCAGATCCTTTCCAGGATATTTTGTCTATTTCAGGGTCCTGCCTGAAAGTAAAATGAGTGACTGGAAGAAACAAGAAATTTCACAAACCTTTCAGTTGTTTCTACTGACCAGACAACCTATGGACTGTTGATATTGCTTTATTTTACTGTACATACATTTAAATAAACAACTTCTGATAAAACAGGTGGATTTCAGCAAAGATACTCTGAAAGAGCAGCTTGCTAATGTTTGTCTTCTCTGGACATCTAATAGTCAGACAGTTGTGTTCTCAAGTTGAATCCAGGAAATTGAAGCCATTTTCAGTCTTAACTTGTAAATAGTTTCAGTGCTCTCAACCTGTGCTATTAGAGCTTGTCGTACCTGTATGCTACTGGATGGACAGTATGCTGATGAAGAGGTGGAATACCCCGAACCGTTGAGGCAAGCTGTGTGTGGGAGCTTTAATGTGTCACTGTGATTTATCATGTTTTATCAAGTGATATTTTCTGTAAGTATTATGAAATCTATTTAAGTAAAATACTCTCTCACTGAATTTTTTCATGTCTGGAGTGCTAGTTTTTTATTTTCTACACTTTTTATATATTCCAGCACCTGCTCTTTAATGTGAGCATTGCTTTCCGTGGATCATTTGCTACTGGAGCTAAGCCTTGTTGGTGTTTAACAGGTGTCCTTCCTGGGATCCCAGAGCAAATGAGAGGCTTCTCAGGGGGCTATCCCAGTTGGGACCAGCAAACCTATTGGTGCAGTGTCAAGAAGGAATACAGCTGTGTATGGTTTTGATGGCATGCCAGTGCCATTTGTTTTTTGTTTCAATTACTTGGTGCTATGATTTTTGTACTCAAAATAGAAATCTAAATTATTTTAAGAACCTTTATAACCTGGACCTGTAAGAGGTCAGTAAGATTATTAAAGTTGAGGAAGGTGCAGCAGCTAGGGCTTCTTATGTTTGTGTTGTCCTCAGACTATAGAAGATTGTCACTGACATTTTTGTAGTATTGATCTTATAAACTGTCATATTAACACTTTTTTCCATATTGATTATTCTTCTCCATCCCATACCTGTCTGCCTGGATATCTGACTATGTATTCTGGCAACCCTTTAACCTAATTTTGCTACCCTACTGATAGCATATCCAGTGGGGCTAATGTAGCATAGGGCCTGAGAGGGCTGGCAGCCACCATCAACACAGTGGGGAAGGTTTCTCTGTTGTCCTCCTGTGCCTTAAAGTCTAGCTCCACCCAGCAGTAGCACACAAACCTGTCTGGATGGCTCAGGCACAAGGAGCATTGTGCTCCCCAATGGAAGAACAAGCTTTCCCACTTACATCAGTGGTCACTGCAGCTGTGGAACTCAGCACCAAACCTCCCTGACTGGGGCATGCTTCCTTTGACCATGCTTCTCCCAGCCTGGCCGAGTGACTACCAATGTTCTAGGTCTACTTTTGATCCTGGGTCGCCGGCATGGCACTCCAGTGCACTGCCACTGGGTCATTGTGTGGTCCAATTACTATCATTTTTTAGGCACCAGCAATGTAGCTATACATGCCTATTGTGGTCATGTATACTCTTTTTTAGTCAAGTTCAAGGTTACCATTTGTGTGAGCAGTTTTCTGTGTGTCAGGGTTGACAGATGGCTGAATGATCTGCTGTCCTGCATGTCTGGCTGGTTTGGAAGGACTGATTGACAAGTAAACACCATGGCACCCTCCCCAAGTTTGCACATCTGTGTGCTATTGATCTGAGGAAGTCACATCTCAGAACATGTTCTGGTTCACTCAGGCTACAGGTCAGCATTCCTTTATACACTGTATTTACTGGCTTTTTGAATTCTCAGTGTAGTTACTGCTGGCATCTTCCTCCTTTTGCAACATACAAGAACTGAAAGCCCCATAAGAGAGAGCAAGTGATTTGACTTATCTCTGAGTTTTATTCATATTGCCCTCCCCCAGCTTAACCTCCAGCAATGTATATCGCTACCCATCAGATGGAATAATATTTTAGATCTTGTCTTTCATAGTAACCATCTCAACATATACAATGTTAGTATCTCACCCCCCCCCCCATCTGCAATAGGGATCACAATTCAATTAATTTTTCCCCTAAATCATTATGTTTCTACAAACATTAATAAAACTAAAATTTATCTGAATAACAAAGCAGATTTACAAAGCATTGTAGTCACACTTAGTGGTATCAACTGGGATAACAGTATGTCCTCATTGAATGCAGAGGGTAGTTGGCATTTTTTTCAGAAGATAGTACTGCACTTAAGAGAAAAGTATATCTCTTTTCTATTCAAACAAGGCCAAAGGAAGCATAAGCCTAAATGGCTGTCAACACAAATTCAACGGGCACTGAGACAAAAAATATAAAAAATACTCAATATACGTAAAATCCTGGACCAAGGAACACTGGTCTGCCTATGTTAATATCCCAAAAAAGTAAGACTATGATAAGGAAAGCAAAAAAAGGCAGGGAATTAAACCTTGCTAGGAATGCAAGTAAGGATAAGGGAAAGATGTTTTATCCTACATTAATTCTTTTAAAAAATCCACCTGTCAGGTAGGTCCTCTATTGCATAATTCTAACCTTTGTCATGACCCCCTAGATATGGCCAGTATCCTAAATCAAAAATTCTGTGATGCATTTTGCACCAAATCTAATCAAACTGATGTTAATATACCATTAGTAAATGAGTCGCATATCACATTATCTGTCAACATGATTCAGGAGAAACTTCTGTTATTAAAAAACAAATATTCCCCTGGACCAAATGATATTAGTGGCCACCTACTATACCTACTCACTGATCATATCTCCCATCCTCTATGTTTACTCTTTGAATATTGCCTATAGAACCATTTTGTACCCAAGGAGTGGAAGACTTCTCATTTAATACCAATTCATAAAAAAGGTCCTCGTTCTAATTGGGAAAACTACCGACCTATTAGTTTAACATCAACAGTCTCCAAAGTACTTGAAAGCATCATCAAAGATCTCATTAGTGAAACAATTAATACAATTGATATAGAACAGCATGGGTTCAAAAAGGCTAGGGGATGCCTAAGTAATGTAATGTGTTTCTATGAAAATGTTAGCAGGAACATAAATAGTGGCATCCCTTGGGATATAATCTATCTCAATTTTAATAAGGAGTTCGATGTTATGGCTCATCACACCCTAATAACCAAACTACTAGATACCAACATAAATAGGTATATTATCAAATGGATCAAAACTTGATTAGCACATAGAACCCAGAAGGTCTTAATAAATGGTCATCTACCTGACTCCGGGGTTGTTACTAGTTGAATCCCTCAGGGGTCAGTATTGGGCCCCTACCTAGTCCAAATATTCTTAGCTGACCTTATTTAAAATTGTTGGTCAGCTTCAGTTAAATATGCCAATGATGTTAAACTCAATGGGCTATGCGAGAGTGAAAATATTTCCTTAATTCAACGAGACCTAAATAGCATATCAGATTGGGTTGAAATCTGGGGTATGCGACTAAACGCTTCAAAATGTAAGGTAGTGCATGTTGGTTTCAACAACCCTTCAGACATTTATTTATTGAATGGGATTCCTCTGGCAAACACTGCTAATGGAAAAGACCTAGGTATTTACATAGCAAATGATCTAGAGTATAATAAACAGATAAAGCTATTAATAGAACTAATCGAATAGTATGGTCTATCAAAAGAAACATTAAATCATGAGATCCTGGAGTTATGTTACTATTATTCAGAGCCTATGCTAGGCCCCATTTAGAATATTCATCTCAACTCTGGAGTCCATATAAAAAAAGGGGAGATAGCTTCACTGGAAAAAAATCCAGAGAAAAATTATTAAGACTATAAATGGACTTTTTAATGTCCTATATGAAAAACATTTAGAAAACTTAAACCTTATGCCACTATCGCTTAGACGTCTTTGGGGTGATTTAATCGATATGTTTGACATTATAAATGATCTATATCTGTTTACCCAAATGGGTTTCGTGTTTAAAAATAATATTCATAACACCAGAGGCCATCCACTACAGATAAGTAGGGCTAAACTCAATCATGTAACACAAAAGTATTTTTTCACTCAAAGGATTATAAATCCTTGGAATTACCTACCTTTAGAAATTGTCATTAGTGAAAACAAATTAACATTTAAAAATCACCTTGACAAATTTATCATTTATCAATTTTGGTTATTATAATTAATTCTGGTACTGTTATGGGCCCCACAGCCCCCTCGCACCTAACCACCGTAGTATGACCTCCCCCCCCACACACACACACACACTTGGTGAGGATTGCTCTCACAGGCATTGTTGCACACAAATTGGATGTTATGTTGATTTATTTTTCCATCAGATAACATTGATTTATTTGCATTTGATAAGCTTTAGTGTTACATTCACTCTAAGTAATTCCTTTGGTGATGCCAGGATTGGTCTGGGATTATGGATGTTCAGTTACAGAAATTAGTTTCAGTATAGTGCTAGGTATCCTCAACCCCATCTTCCATCTTAATCATCAACCACCATGGATTTCAACAGTGAGAAGGCTTAGTGATATATAAATGGGGTGGCCTTGGCTGGCCCTCATCTCCTGTTACTGGGTGCAGCTACAGTACGTGGGGGCTTGTGGGGATCAGAAACCCCAACCTAAATTCCTGCCACCTAGCGTGGCTATCCCAGGGGCTCTTGAAGAATGGAAGCTCCAACCTCAATTGCCAGACATAGCTATCCCAGGTTATGCAGAGGAGCTGGAGGTCTGCTCTTAACTCCTGACACTAGCACGGCTGATTGGGGGCTCTGAGGAACAGAAGCATACACCTCAATATGCCAGGTGAGGCTGTCTCCAGTGGTTTTGAATGAGCATTTCCCAATCACAATCTATGCCCTGGACTCAGTTGTACTGAGGGCTCCAAGGAGTCAGAGCCCTGACTTTTTGTTTTAAAAAGTGTGTTGATTTTAGGCATTGACACCTTAGCTATATGTGCCTATTGCAGTCATGCATTCTCTTTTTTGCCTTTTGTCAAGTTCAAAGGTATATTCTGTGTGAGTGACTTTGCTGCATGATATAACTGATGATGTCAGTGATACAGTTTTTAGGTCTTGGTGTAGTGTTTCACATCTACACATGCCAAGGATCTATCCTCAGTGTGGAGCATTTTTATCTTTCTCATTACAATGTATGTTGTATGAGAGAAATTCTTAGATGTCATTGATGATGATAATGATATATTTCCAGCAAGATCTGACATTCTATATTGCTGATAACTTAACATGTTCCAGCTCAGACATCGAAACTACTTCAAATAGATAGACTGTTAATTATGAAAATCCACTGCATCTATGTTGGGGAGTGTCTGCATGTTCACTGATGGATAATCACTGCCAGAGCATGCATCTCCTGTTTATGATGCTTAGTACAGTAGTAGAGCTCCAGGCTACCCAACAGTAGAGGGCAGTAGCCTTGGATTTGATCCCTAGAATGGAACATGTTTTTCTTTCTTGCTTTGTAGTATGAAAGATATTGTTAGATGTTGTTGCTGATGTTAGTGATAGACTAGCAGCAAAGTTTGACATTCTTTATTGCTGATAAGTTGAAAGTTTCAAGCTCAGACTTTGAGGTTTAAAGGCACACTGTCAACTATTTTGCATCATATAATTTCTAGTTGAAACCCCACATTTTATGATTGATTACCATCTCTAAAATTCATTGATGTTGCTGGTTGTTTTATCTGCTTCTTTCATAGCAGAACTGAATTGCATGCTAATGATGTCATTATACACATCCTTGTTTTGTTTTGAATTGGTGATCTACTCCTATTGCAGACATCACGAACATTAGGAACACAGTTAAACAGTGCAGTCATTTAATGATGCAATCGTCTCCTTTCCTTACACTGTATCAAGAGTCACTATATCGTATTGGGGGTGTTCCCAAGTTCAGCAAAGGTGCATTTGGAATTGACCAAGAACTGTATAGAAACATGTTTTTTTGTGTGGTAACTTCAGTATAGTGGACAGTCTACTTTGCACTTTTAAAATAAAAAAAAGGAATCAGAATCAAACTACCAGATACACCAGCAATCACTATAGCATGTAAATGACCATAACATGTGTTTTTAAAACTATGTACAATTCATGGCCTAAGGGGGTTGACAGTATCCCTTTAAATGCAACTTGGGAAACATTACTTCAAATAGACAGACTGTTCATTACAAAAATTCACTGTAGCTGAGGTGGGGGGGCAGTCTGCACTCATTGTTGGATGCCCTTTGACACAGCATGCAACTGCTGTCTAGGAAGCATAATATAGCATTAGAGCTACAGGCTAACAAGCAGTAGATAGTAAGGGGTCTGGGTTTGATCCTCAGAGTGGGACTTTTTTTTGTTTATTACTACAGTTCATAGATGCTCTGTCTGAGGCATCCCTCAAGCTATTTCCCTTTTTATTGCCAGGGGAAGCCTGTCAGCCTTCTTTCTGGCATCATAATTATTTCATGCAGACCTTCTTTGGCACCTTTAGTACCATTGGTACTTTGATTTAAGTTTAATTAATTGCAATCTGGCAAGTGTGAGAAATACTTGCACTGTGTGCTCTGTACTGCAAGGCAAGAATTTATTTTCTCCAAGGATACTTGGTAGTGCATATCAAGTGAAAATGGTAAAGAGCAGTTTAGGCCATGAGTATGGTCACTGGCATTATAATATGCAATCAAACCCCACTGCAAAGGGAAAAGGAATAAGTGCTTCTAGATTGTCTGTGTACCTGCTGCACAACTCTCAGTGCTTCAGATTCTGTCTCCACCACCAGTAGTGCCAGTGGTGCCATAAGAATGCTAGGAGATGAGTCATTGGTGGGACAGGTAGCGGTGAGATCCGTTGTGTTACAAAATCAGCTACTGACATAGCAAAAATGCTAATGGCAGAATCCAAGGGTGAATTACTTGAGCCAGAAATCACACAGGGACAGCTGGCTCAGTGGCACAGAGGCTGAGGTGCTTAATGACCTTACCACTCCCATGCCGGTGACCTGACCTCAGGAACAAGCTCAGGCTCTTGGGGTCAGCCCGGGGGTGGAGGACTGGGAGAAGATTGAGCAGCCATCTGACAGCTCTCTTCTCTTGGATTGGGGCGGTGAACTTTCCCGGCTCTTGACTGCCACTGGGTGGAGGTCCAGTGGTAGCACTGAGAATGGGGGAAGGGCTGGCACTAGGCTGGGTGGGTGGACATGGACCATTGGTTCTGGAGAGCATGTGCTCCTCCATGTTTATGCACATCCATGTCTGCCATGGTCCTAAGGAGAAACAGAGAGAAAACTAGGGAAAATCCTATATCCCCCCATTGCCAAGCATGATGGCCTTTGGTGCTCTGGGGTCCCACACCCTGTAGATCCCCACTGGATAGACGTGGGAGGAGAGTGGCAGATGGGATTGTGGGTGTCCACGCACTAGCCTGACAAAAGATGCTGGTGATGACAGAGGGCAAAAAGCTGTAGGGAAAAAAAAAGAAGCAGGCAAGGAGGAGTCTCAGCAGCAGATGTTAGTGGAGGCGGAATGTACAGAAGATGTAGGACATGGAGAAGAATCTCAATGGGAGATGGAGAGAAGTATTCTAAGTAGGAGATAGTGAAGATGGGAAAACCACATGAGAATATTGTAGGAGGTGTTGTACATACTGGTAGCCATCATGCAGCACTGGATGAAAAAGCAGAAGAGGTAAAGATGGCATCCGATAAGGGCAACAGTGATGTTGACAATCCAGTGTTTGATGTAGCTTGGAAGCCAGATTACAATTCTCACGTAGTCTGAAATATAAAAAGCCACTTCTTCCACCCTGCACAGGGATAATTAAGGAGAAGAAAGATAATAATGAAGGGGGGGGGGGGCTGGTACAACATATGAAACTGGATCTAAAAGCAAAGAAAACAAAGAGACAGTGCAGGGCAAAACACATGGAGAGGAAAGAGACAGTGATATGGGAGGTTAAGGAGGAGGACATGTTGTGCATGAGGGTGCAAAGGGTACAGGTAGAGGTATAGGTTCAGTACCCCCAACAGCCATCAACTGGTATAGCATGTTGCAACAGTAAGCGAACTGCACTGAAATTATAACTCACTCAGGAATCTCTGTTACTGCCAGTCCCATGGTTTTACCTCCTCCCACAATTATCACTTATGATGCTCCCATACCAATACAAAGACAATCACAATCAGCACAAATAATAAAAAAATAGAATTAAACATGGTACAGTAACAGAACAACTGTAAAATGCACCAAACTATTTACAAGAAAATCAATCAACAGCAAACTGTTTACAAAAACAAGCACATGCAATTTGGAAACTTTACAACAACCAGTGAACCCCTACTGGTACGATGGTTGTGCTGATGTGGTTAGCACTGGTACTGCTGATTCAGATGGCCTGCAGTCACTTGTAATGGATTTCCCAGTTTCTTTCTGGGCTGATACATTTTGTTTTTCCCAGTAACAAGTGTCTGCTGGCACAGTGTGTCATTATACACATCGTGTTCCACCCTCCACAGGCATTGGTAAGTGAATAAAAGCCCCCTCGGTGAGGTACTGCTCCCTGAGGCTGGGGGTGCTGCTGGCAATAGAGCTGGTTCTCCTTGTTCTTCCTCCTGTCATTCATCCTCCATAATTCAGAACTCAAAGGTGAAGCAGATTTGCTGCAGGTGCTTGACTGCTCAGCTGCTGTGCTCCTTGCTGGTTATATGAGTCTGTGTAATGAAACAAAAAACAGTAATGTACTCTACTGAAAATATTGCTATGGTGGTCTTCACTCAGGAGTCTGTACATGTAGTGCCCCCCCACCACCACCTTTGGATCATAGATCATGGATCAGACCTGCGTTCACTGCTCTTCAACATGTTCATCTGTGACATGGGGGGGGTTGCTATACACAGGGAACAATGTCACCAATTAAACAAAATTCTGTGGCAGGGTGGACAGTGATGAGAAGATATAGGAAATGAAGAGGGACGTGTGGGGAGGTTTGAGGAATGATCAAGAAACTGGCAGCTGAAGTTTAATCTCAAAAGTGTAAGTTTATGTAAATACATAAGGAAGTAGTACTGTAAGTAAAATGTATTTATTTTGCACCTTATCCTACAAGTTCAGTGTGCTTTACATATGTAACAGCCCCTAAGCTCATCTTGGCTGTTTCTGGGGCCCGCGGGTCTTGCCTGGACACACCTCTGAGGGGGTCAGCCTGGGTGCAAGGGGAAGAGAAGAAATGGTGTAGTTGCTCTGCCTGGGTTAATGGCAGAAAATAGCTGTGAACAAATTGCAGGTTACCACCCCCCAGGAAATACGCAGCAAAAGACACTTGCCTACAAAATAACAATCCCCCCCCCCCCGGAATGATTCACAGAACCAGAAAATAACATTAACAGTTAACAGTATTTATTTTGGGGGAAGGGGAGAACATGGGAGGAAAATGGCACAACATTAACAACTGGCTGAAACAATTTCACTCCACACAATCCCTACCTCCCATGTACAGGTCCATCCAGTTTCCCAATGGCAGCTGCTCAAAATGTCTCTAAAGTTCTTTTGATGGGTACCACACCATGGTGTAGATGTTGCTGGGGATCTTGCAGTGGGGCCCAACTAACTCTGAACAGTAACAGGTTGGATTTATCTTTGAATCCCTGGGTGCAGCTTTACACTTGATGCAGTCCAGCCAAGGACTTGACCTCCCTATACTGACTAGCTAGCTAGCTAAATAAAGACTCCCCGAAGCCTCGGCTCATGGGTACTTACAGTTCAGCAGTTCAAGGTGGGTTTCAGCAAATTGGTTTTGACTGTACAGTGGAGGTATCAGGTTGGTGGTGCTTCATCGCATCAAGAAACAACTTGAATAGATGAAGGATGCTGGCTTTCACCTGACTGGCCTTGCCATCTTCACCTCTGAGGCGATTTTGGACAGTGTTCACCAGGCAGGCCACTTGCCATCTTCCTTGCTGGGTCTTCTTCTTCTTCTTAGGTCCAGTGACAGGCCAGGTATGCTCCTCTAGATCCCTCTGTTGCATACCCTTTCTACACACGTTCAGCAGCTGGGGTTTGACTCAGTCTCTAGACCCAGCTCTCACTTCAGGCTTCTCTAGTCACAGAAGTGGCTGGGCTCTGGCTCAGTCTCTAGCCTCAGCACACAGTCTTTATCTTGCAGCAAATAAAAACTCCAAAACTTACCCCACTAAGGGGTAGACACAGTAGCTAGACTCTGATTATCAGCTACAACACTTTCCACCTTAGCGGGCATGCTTGCTGTCTCTTCTCTCCCACTGAAGCTTCCAGCTCTATTTTTTCTCTACAAAAACCGCTGCTCCTTTTCTCGTGCAATATATCGGGCTTTCAGATGCTCTGCCAAATGAAAATTAGCTGGGGTCAAGCTAATTAGTTGGGTCTGAGAGGCAGGGATTGAGCTGGATAGCCCTCCTGCACTCCTCTTAAAAAGTCTCAAAACTGAATACCTTTGGTGGGCAAAGCAGCAGTATTTATAGTTTTCCAACAGTCCCTTGTGATTGACTGCTGCTTGCCTGGGAGTTTTTCTGTGCCCTCTCACATTTCACCTAGCAGTCCTCTGTCCTGTGGAGGCTATCATGTATGTTTATTTTCAGTCCCAACACTGTCCACTTATATTTAATACATGCCCTTAAGAAATCAGAAAACATTGTTCCCCAACTTTGGAGGCATTCCGTCCTCCATTCCACTGGGTCCTCGGATCTGCTGCCTGCCCTGAGCCGGGGATACAATCAAACATCAGCTTAGTCAATCAGTACATTTAGGAGCTGCAGCTCCTTCAATTGTCAGTCCCTGGTGGCCATGCATGCCTGGTAAAGCACTGGCCACCATTCTGATTAGTTACTTTTGGTCCAGGATTTTGGCAGGCTCCTAGGACCATATAAATTCTTTTAACAGCTCTGGAAGGCACTAGACCACAACCAGACCTTGGACCCCACCAGGAAATAGGCCAAGGAACTGAAGGAAGTTGGCGGCCACAACCACAAAGAATCAGGGATGCCAGGGTCTGTAGCCCTCCCAGAGACACTGATGGGGTGCCAGCAGGGGTGCAGAGCCTGCAGCCACACTAGGTAAGTATAAATGGGGAGCTCATAGACTCTGCTTGTCAAATGCTTGGTGTCCCGACAAGCCATTAAAATCCCAAACATTAAGTTCAATATGCCCCTACACCCCCACTTAGCCGATTCTACTTTTATAGGCACAGGATTTGACTGACAATAGGAACTTCCAGTTTGGCAGCAGGAAAGGAGTGCTCACAGAGGCACAAAAGACTCACCATCCTGGAAGGAAAACAGTAGCTCTCCATCCCCTCTAACTGCTGGAGGTCTGACTCTGATCAAGTAAGAAGGAGACTACAGAGGAATATAGGAACTTACTGTCCCAGAACAGAAAGATCAGGAGCTTTAGGGGCACAGAGGCGGTAGGAAAGTAGGGAGGAAAAAAAAATTTATATAAAAAAAATAATGAAGAGAGAGAGGAAAGAGTAAGTATACAAAACAACAGTTAATGGGCCACAAATAAAGCATGATGGGAGCGGTGCAGTGCAGTGGCTGTGGAGCAGCAGTCTTCCGGGGGACATTCTGGAGGGTGCAGTGTTGTCCCATCTGCAGGCACCTCTCTGGGCTGAGGGAGGAGGTTGCTCATCTCCAGGCTGGGTTGGCCAAGATTCAGGGACCTCCTTTTCCCACCCAGGGACCACCAGAGCCACAGCCGCTCAGAGAGTACTGAATAGAGGATTTGGACCACAGTGGGCTCAGGAAGGGTGAAGGTGGTGGAACAGAGGTGCATCCCTCCAGTTGTACCTCTCTACAAATGATATGCCATTCTGGCAGAGTGTGGCTCCTCTATGGAGGCAACCATAGTGGAGACCAAGGAGGATGCTGGGAATCTCCACAAAGCAGACCCACAGGAGGGTGGCATGGGACCCCAAAGGGGAAGGAAACAACTCCTGGTGGGGGGACGCCATAGTTAGGAGGGTAGAACTGGGGAAGGGAGAAGAGAGGGAGGTAAGGTGCCTGCCTGACACCATGGCTTGGAGGGACAGGGAGCGAATCCTCAGGATCACGGGAGCAGCTGCACAGGGGAAGGAGCTGGATGTCATTGTCCTCCTAGAGACAAATGATCTGGCTGGGAAAGGGATCAGAGCAGTGCAAGAGGAGTTTGTGGAGTTGTGGAGGGGCCTTAGACAAGTAGCACACACGGTAACCTTCTTCAAGGTGCTGCCTGTCTATGGTATGGGTGAGGCTAGAGTGCTCCACACCATGGGATTCAATCAGTAGTTGAAAAACTGGTGCAGAGCTCAGGGTTTTGGCTTCATTGGGGACTGGGGGGTCTACCTGGAGGGATGCAGGCCTATACTTGTGCAATGGTCTGCATCTGTCCAGGAGGGAAAACAGGATCCTTCATTGGCAAGCATTTAAACCAGCCAAGGGAGGAGGCACTGAAAAGGAGAAGGGAAATCCTAGCCCCCAAAATCAGGATAGTTAGTGAGGTAAACATCAAGGCAGAGAAGTCGATGGAGAGAAGTGCAGGGGTAAATGGAGTAAAAAACAAAGGCAGTAAAGACAGGGATGGAGCAAAAAGGGGTAAGGACATATAAAAATGGAGGGTAATGAGTACCAATGCCCTTAGTCTAGGTAACAAGCTCCCTGAACTGGTGGCCTTAATGGAAGAGGGATGCCTAGATATCGTGGCATGTCACAGAAACATGGTACACAGAGAACCATGACTGGGATGTCAACATGCCAGGGTACACAATCCACAGGAGGGACAGGGAGGGTAGAAGAGGAGGAGGAGTAGCTCTCTATGTAAGGGAAGGGATCAAAGCAATGGAACTAAAGGGTAAACAGGGAGATGAGGAGGCAATGTGGGTCACCCTGGAGACTGGAAATGGCACCACAATCTGCACAGGGGTTGTATACAGACCCCCGTCTCAGGGGGAGGAAATGGACAAGAAAATTATAGAAGGCATCCTTAAGATGGCAGAGAAAGGGGAGATATTGCTGATGGGGGACCTGAATATGCCAGATGTCAACTGGAGCACCTTTGCTGCAGCCTGATCCAAGAGCAGGGCCATTCTTGATGCCCTACAGGGTGCATGCCTCAGACAGCTAGTTCTGGAACCCACTTGGGAAGGAGCAGTCTTAGACCTGGTACTTTCAAATTGGGACAGAGATAGGATCTCAGATCTAGAAGTGGATAACCATCTGGGAACAAATGACCAGCAAACAGTGTGGTTCATGATAAACTCAGCTGTAGAGTCAAGCCATACAAAAGTGAAAGTACTGGACTTCAGGAGGGCTGATTTTGTCGAAATGGGAGAGTGCCTCAGAAAAGCACTAGCGAACAGGCAAGAAGGATGGGTGGAGCAACAATGGGGAAACATCAAAACTGCTATTACAGAGGCAACAAGCCTTTGTGTGAAGCAAATGAAAGAAAAAAACACTATGGTTCTCAAAAGAGGTGGTGGGGAAGTTTAGGGAGAAAAAGATAGCATTCAGGAAGTATAAGGAAACAGATAAGGAGCAGGACACAGAACTGTACCAGTTAAAGCAGAAGGAATCAGTGAAGGCAGTCAGAAGAGCAAAGGCCCAAACAGAGGAAAAAATAGCCAACTCAATTAAGAAGGGAGATAAAACCTTTTGTAGGTACATTAGGGAGCGAAGAAAGACAAAGGGTGGGATACTGAAGCTGATTAAAGAGGAAGGTGTGTGGGCAGAGTGGGACAGTGAAAAAACAGAGATACTGAATGGATACTTCTGCTCAGTATTCACAGAGGAAGAGGAGGGGGAGGCACCTAATCCATTCAATAGAAGTGCTCTGGATAGCGGGGTCGATATCAGCCCTTTCACAGAAGAAAAGGTTCTGAAAGAACTCCTAAAACTGAAGGTGGACAAAGTAATACGGCCTGATGGGATTCATCCCAGAATTCCAAAAGAACTAAGGGGAGAACTAGTAACACCACTGACAATCCTTTTTAACAAATCATGGGAGGATGGTGTGGTACCTGAGGACAGGAGGAGGGTGGATGTGATTCTCCTTCACAAAAGTGGGAGCAAGACAGAGGCAGGAAACTACAGACCTGTTAGTTTGACCTCAGTGGTAGGGAAAATGATGGAATCACTTCTGAAGGAAAGAATTGTTGAGTACCCAGAGGCCAGTGGGGCACAGGGCCCAAGGCAGCATGGATTCACAGCAGGAAGGTCATGTCAGATGAATCTAATCGATTTCTTTGACTGGGTGACCAAAGTAGTAGACCAGAGAGGGGCTGTGGACATTGCCTACCTAGACTTTAGTAAGGCTTTTGACACAGTCATGCACAAAAGATTAATTAACAAACTAGCCAGCCTTGGAGTGGGTCCCAGGGTGGTAGTCTGGGTAAAACATTGGCTGGACAACAGGACACAGTGGGTTATAGTAAACAGAGTCCACAGTGAAGAAAGGGGGGTTACTAATGGGGTATCGCAGGGTTCAGTACTGGGTCCGGTCCTTTTTAAAGTCTTTATAAGTGACATTGCAGAGGGACTGGAAGGAAAAGTATGTCTCTTTGCAGATGATACAAAGATCTGCAACAGGGTTGATACACAGGGTGGGGTGGAAAGGATGAGAAGGAACTTGGCAAGGTTGGAGGAATGGTCAATTGTATGGCAGCTTAGATTCAACATAAAGATGTGCAAAGTAATGTACCTGGGTAACAAAAACCCAGAAGAGTACACAATGGGGGGTGAGATACTGACAGCAACAAAAATGGAAAAGGACTGGGGGGGTTTATTAGATGACCTAAAGGTGGGCAAGCAATGTGAGAAGGCAGTAAGGAGGGCTGGGGGATACTGGGATGCATAGAGAGAGGCATCACCAGGAAAAAACAGGAAGTTATTACCCCTCTGTACAGACAGTTGGTGAGACCCCATCTGGAGTACTTCATGCAGTTCTGGAGACCCCATCTCTGCAAAGACATAGACAGGGTGAAGGCTGTCCAAAGGAGGGCAACCAAAATGGTGCAGGGTCTGCACCGGAAGACATACAAAGAGAGACTAAAGAAGATTAATATGTATACCCTCGAGGAAAAGAGGGAGAAGGGGGACATGATAGAAACTTTCAAGTACCTCACCTCAAAGGAATCAACAAAGTCCAAGAGGGTAGCATCTTTCAGAAAAAGAGATGTGCAAGAACAATCACTCAATCAGTCAATCAAGCAATCAATCAGTCAATCAATCAATCAAAATCTTTATTTAACCAGGTGGACACCATTGAGCAAGTTCATTTTCAAGGTGGACCTGGGCTAGACAATACAAGAGTACAGAAAAAAATCATCAGATAAGGCATTGACACATGAAATAAAGCAAGATAGTTAACAGCAGATATGTACAGGCTAATATGAAGATAAAAATTATATTTAGACAAAATATGCAGGGCACAGTATTACAGTATCAGATATATACAGGTTACAAGCACAAAAGATGTGAAGTTAAATATTATGAATTTTTTTTTTTGGATAGGACTGGATGGGCATTAAAGGGCTTGGAGGGGTGAGGGCCAGGGCAAAGACAGGGAGATGGGCCCTATAGTGACGGGGGCACAAGGGGGCACAATTTGAAGATAGAGGGAGGACGGCTCAGTGGTAATCTGAGGAAGTATTTTTTCATGGAAAGTGTTGTGGATGCATGAAGCAGCCTTTCTGAGGAGGCCGTGAAGTCAAAAACAGTGGGGGAATTCAAGAATGCATGGGACAGACATAAGGCAATTCTACTGGGGGGTAGGAGGAAGTAGGCTGTTGGTTAACTAGGATCTGCATCTTATCTATTAGGTACGGAAATGAGCAGACTAGGTGGGTCAAGCAGTCCTTATCTGCTATCAAATTCTATGTTTCTATATCAATGCATTTCTAACTAGACACCTGATCCTGTCTAGCATAGAAAGCAGTCATGTTCATACATTCATAACAATAAGGCAATAGAACATTGTCTATCTAGACATTAAATGCTATCTAGAAACAGGTAGTACTTGGCAATATGACTCTACAGTTCCCCACATTGAAATTAACTTCCAAGCAGCACTTGGGAGTACTGGGAAGGACATTTACTCTGTGTACTATATGCTTATGGGCAGTATAGACCAGTGATGTAAGGCTCTGAACTGCAAACCTGGAGACCGGGGTTTTAGTATCACAGCCCCCACTTGCGTACTGTGTGACCCAGAGCAACTCACTTAACTTTCTTGTGCTCCCAGGTCGCACCTGTAAATAAGTTTTCAGCTTAGTGTGTCTCTCTTCTGGTTAACAAAAAAAGAAAAAAAAATGGGTGATATATAGTGGGTATCGGAGGAGCCACCAAGGGTATCGTAGGTGAGCTTAATAATGGATTTTGGTTGCCTTCCAGACCTTCTGGACAGGGCTGTGTCAGGTGCTGCAGTTTCTCTAAGGACAAGGAGCACCTCTACCTGTTCTTGCTCTGCTGGCAGCACAAGGGCATTGTCAGGCAAAACAACATTGTCTTGAACTTGCTCACCAGGTCCCGAGTCAACTACATTGTCCATGCCAATGTCCATTACTTGCTTGGGTTCTTGGATACTGGGCCTGCTCATGGGGATGAAAGGTACTGCATTAGGGTTCAGAGTTGGCAGAAGCTCAGTGGGGGTGGTACTGGTAGAGGGCTGTGAACTTCTACAGTCCATTTACCATTGATTCAGCTTTTGACTTATCTCTGGCAAATAGTCCCAATATGACATATCTTTTCCCTCATCATAAGAACCTGGATTACTTGAAGCAGGATTCGAAGTAGGCCACTTGAAAGACCCAGCTGGACCAGTACTCAGGTTTAATGTAGACCTTTCACGAGTCCTGGATAGACCAACACCTTCCTTTCACTTTTGCATGGCCTGGTTTCTTGTTCTGGGCCTTGTTGCTGAAGGAGCCTCATTGTCAGCAGCAGGGTCAAACACAATTTAACCACTGGGGAGCAGGTGATTTTGGTGTACAGTTTTTTCCAAACCTCTCCCCTGTTCCTGTCAGATTTTGTACACTGGTAGATCTTTCAATTGTTCCACGACTAAGTAGACTTCAGGACCCCACTGGTCTTGGATTTTGTGTTTACCTTGGATGCCGAGATTCCTTATTAAAACATAATCTCCTACTTGTAAAACTTGATGTCTCACCCATTTGTCATATCACTGTTTATTGCCTTGGTTGGAATTAGCTGCCGCCTCTGCTGCCAGTTGGTAAGCCTTTCAAAACTGTTCCCTCAGCTTGTGGCTGTATTCAAAATATGACTCTTCTGAGGTGCCATCAGGTGAAGCACCATAGCTTAAGTCCACTGGCAATCTGGCTTCTTGGCCGAACATAAGGAAGAAGGGGAATCTTTGCGTAGTGTTATTTTTTGTAAAATTATAGGCATGTGCAAGGTAACTGACCTTTTGACTCCAGTTTGCTTTGTTAGCTGGGTCCAGGCTACCCAACATATCGAACAGTGTTCTATTAAAGTGTTATGGTTGTGGACCCCCCTGGTAGTAGTATGGTGTCGTTTTTGATTTTTTTATACTATAAATGCCCAGCAATTCCTTTACCAATTGACTCTCAAAGTCTCTGCCCTGGTCTGAGTGTATCTGCTGTGGAATGTCATAGTGGTTTACAAACTGCTGCGGGACTTTGACAGCTATGCTGGCTTTTTGATCTTTTGTTGGGTAGGCCAGAGCATATCTGGTGTAGTGGTCATAGAAACATAGACTTTGATGGTGGATAAGGACTGCTTGGCCCACCCAGTCAGCCCACTTCTCTATCAATTGAATAAGCTGCAGATCCTAGTTAACCAACAGCCTACTTCCTCCTATCTGGTCGGTGATGAGAAGAATATTGGATTTGTTCTTTCTGTCAGGCTCCAGTGACAGAAAGTGCATGCATATAAGCTATAAGGGGCCACTGGTTTGTATGTTGACCAATGGAGCAGCTCTCTTGAGGATCATTTTTCTTTTGATGCACACAAACAAGCCTTGCCATGCTTCTCTACATCCCTTTTCATTTTTTTCCAGTAGAAGTGGGCCCTTGCCAGATCTAATGTATGGTCATAGCACAGGTGACCCATTTTATTGTGTAGGGATGTCAGAACGGCCTTGTGGTACTTCCAAGGCAGGGCAAGCTGGGTTTTGGAGCTTGCAAAGCCATCACTATCATGCACCTTCTGTATCAGCAGTCCATCTTTTAGAGCCAACTTACTCTACTCTCTGAGCATTATTTTTCATTTGGGTGGAAAGTGTGAACTTGGTCAGGTTTGAGCCCCTTCTCTAGTGCTTGAATGACCTTACGGAAGGCATGGTTCTCTCTATGGTCCTGCTGAAGCTCGGACTTACTTGGTTGGGTGAGAAAGAATAGGTCAAGTCCGGTAAAGTTTAGCTACACCTCAGGAATAGCATCTGGTGATGCCCCAGCATTTTTTTTTATTTATTTTATTTATTGAAATCTAGGATTACAAATACCTTTGAGCAGGAACTGCTCATTTACAAAGGTTCCACTTCGAAGGAATGGGGGTTATACATACATACATACAAAGGTCAACATAATAATACATAGTTACACAATAACAAGAAGTAAGAGACTGAGGCTTAGGAAATTCCAGTAATTCAAAATGTGCCAAATGTTAGGTAGCATGACATAACCAGCCAAGGGCAATCTTGGAAATAAGCACTGCAGATGAGAGGGAAGGGGGTATGCAGGCAGGAAGGCCATTGTCAGAGGGTAGAGGGTGAGGGTAAGAGCTCTAAACGGGAGGGAGAGGAGGGACAGAAGTCAGGAAATGCCCAAGGGGAGGAAAGGGAGAGGGGGCAAGGGGGTAGGCAGGTAGAAGGGGGCAAGGCGGGGAGAGATAGCTGTCAAGACTGAAGTGGAGGGCAGTGAACGGTGGGCCCCCGATTAGGCGAGGCGGTCACAATGACTAGTTGAAATGAGATGAAGTCAGAGTTGTCTCTTAAAAGGGACAAGAGCAGCAGCAGTAAGAGTTTCTTGTTGAGAGTATTGTACCACTGTGGTGATCTGTGGGCAAAGGTCCTCTGGCCCATGGTAGTCCGGCATCTGGGGACAAGGAAGGTTAGTTGTTGTGAACTTCTAGTTCTCTGGGTGCTGTGGTGGTCAATAAGTAGCTTTTCAATGCCCAGGGGCATGACCAAGAGGAGGACTTTTTTGACTAAGAGGCAGGTTTGATACTGTATCTGGCTGATGAGAGGTAGCCATCCTGCCCAAGTGTACAGGTCACAAGTGTGTGTAAGTCGATCAGCCCTAGTTAGCAGGCTGCATGCTTTGTTGAGTGCAACTGTAATTCTGTGGAGGGCAGAGGCAGAGGCAGAGCCATAAATTGCTAGCCCATAATCGATGATGGAGGTGACAGAGCTGTTGATAGCCAACCGGAGAGTGTCAGGAATCATGCAGTGTTTGTGCCTGTAGAGCAGGCCTATACAGATGTTGGTGGCTTTAGCGGCAGAATCTATGTGCCGATGGTAGGACAGTGAGCTGTCCAACGTGACACCTAGGTATTTAAAATCAGGAACGTGTTCAAGTAAGGTCCCTGTTTGGTTTAGGATGGTGAGGTCACGGGATTTGTACTTGCTTCTGGCATTGTAGAAGGTCATAACCTTTGTTTTGCTGTAGTTCATGACCAGTTTGTGTGACTTGAACCATTCTTCGATGTACATGAATTCAAGCTGTAATTGTTTCTCGAGGAGCTCTGCATTTTGGTGGTTGGTGAACATGACTGTGTCATCAGCGTAGAGCAGTAATTTCTGGTGGCAGATACTGGGAAGGTTATTGAGGAAGAGGCTGAAGAGTAGTTGCCCCAGGATGGACCCCATGGGACCCCTGAAAGGACTGGCTTTTCTTCCGAGGTAACACCGGCAATCCTAACCCGCTGGACCCTCTCCCCAAGGTAGCTTGAAAACCAGAGCAGTGCTTCATTGGAGAGCCCAATGTTTGATAATTGCTTGAGTAGGAGTGGTGGTTCACAGTATCAAAGGCTTTCATAAGGTCGATGAATACTGCCCCTACACAGTTTCCTTGATCAAGTGTGGTATGGATGAAGCCTGTGAATTCAAATAGTGCAGTGGTGGTACTGTGCTCTTTTCGGAAACCATGTTGCTCAGGACACTGGATGTAGTATTTTTCCAGATACTTGACTAATTGGTCTGAGGCGATGCGCTCCAGGGCCTTAGACAATGGAGGAGGATGGAGATAGGTCTGTAGTTGGAGTGCAGTGATTTGTCTCCACTTTTGTACCGTGTGATGGTCACCTGTTTCCAGCGAGATGGGAACTGGGACATCCTTAGTGATAGATTGAGGACCTTTGTCAAGGGTTCAAGGACTTCTTCAAGGACAAGTGCTAACAACTTCAGGTCAAGGGAGTCACTGCTGTAGCCTGCATTGTGAATGGCCTTCCAAATATAGGTTCTGGCTTCATGCACTGGGATCTCCTTGAAGTAGAATTGTGGGGCAGGGTGTAGGAGAGGAGTAGTTTCAGGAGGGTTACTACCAGAGGGGGTTTCAAAGAAATTAGAAGAGAGGACGCTATCCAAGTTGAAGAATGCATTGTTAAAGGTGTTGGTGATGGTGTACAGGTCAATTGTTGGTGTTGCATTTATGGTGAGCATGGTGGGTGGTGACTTAGGGTCCTTGCCTGTAAGGTCTTTCAAGTTACTCCAAAATTTTTTTCCATCACCCCAGGAGTTGGAGACAGCTTCCATGAAGTATTTGCTTTTGGCTGTCCTAACTGCACGTGTGCACTCATTTCTGGCAGCTTTATATTTATGAATATCCCCAGGTTTGGATGTTGCATGGGCACAGTGCCAGAGATGATCCCTATGTTTGAGTAAAGTGATTAGATCGGGGGTTATCCAAGGGTTAGCTCTGCCTCTGACCTTCAGCTTTTTGAGAGGTGCAAAGATATTGCAGGCTGCAGTGAAGTGGCTGATGAAAAGGTTTAAGGCTTGGTTTACATCAATGGCAGAGTCGATTGGCGTCCAGTCCAGGTGACTTAGGTGTGTCTTTAGTAGCTCAAGGTACCCCTACTTTAACACTCTGGTGTGGATTATTTTAGGAGGGGGCTTAATGAACTTGTTTGTCCAAGTACATGTGACTGGTGAGTGGTCACTGATCCCATCAGGGAGCACTGAGACTTTTGAGATTCATTCAGGGTGATTAGTTAGGATCCAGTCCAGAAGTGTTCATGACCCTTCCTATAGTTGCATATGGTGGGGGTGGTAACAAGCTGGGTGAGGTTCTGTGACGTGACAGCATCCTTGTAGTTTCTGACCTCCAGCGATAGCCAATTTATGTTGAAGTCACCTAGTACTATTCTTTCAGAGTTACGATGTAATCCCTGTAGGCTTTCCAATATGCTCATAAATCCATTGTGCTGATCTTTAGGGGGTAGGTACACAGAGGCAATGGTGAGCTCCTTGTTGTGCGCTCCGAGTAGAACTTTAATAGCGAGAACCTGCAAGGGTGGTTTAGGGTTTGAGAACGGGAAGACTTGACCCAGATAGGAATTCCTTAGGTAGATGGCACAGCCCCCACCTCATTTGGAAACCCTGTCCTGCCTGAATATAGAGTATCCAGGGATGGTGACTGCAGCGTCTGGTATCTTGGAGTTAAGCCATGTTTCAACAACAGAGAGTACATCAGGGCTATGTTGCTGGACCCAGGTTTGCAAGATGTCAAGTTTGTTAAGGAGGCTGCTGACATTGATTGAGGCTAATGTGAGGGACTCCTCCCACTTTTTTGTGGCATGGGGTGCTAGGCCGGTAGGCCCCGGGTTAAGATGAACATTTCCAGATATCAGAAGTAGCATAAGTAGTATCCTAAGAAGGTACGCTTTAATCATTTTGCAGACTAGTTTTGTTGTAGGGCATCTAGTCCTCTTGGCCTTGCTGGTCTGCTTTTGCCCCGTGATATTGCAGAGCACAATATATAAAGCCATGTTCTCAGAGGTGCCACGTGATTGATGAAAAGTAATCAAATCCACAAGAAATGGTGAACTACCTGTGACCAGAAAACTGTTATTGTAGCTCAAAGACCCAGAATGTGATCAATTCCTCAAGGGGTTAAATTCCTGAAGGTGATAAACATTGGCCTGGGGCATATGCAGGATGTAAAAATCCTTTGTTCGTCTCTTCCCTTTGTTCTCCAAAATGGTTTTGAATAGACCCCAAAGACAAGTACACATCTTTTAAGAACAAGTCAGACGGAAATGTGGATTCATTGCAGCACTCCACAACTCAGTGCTTGTATAACAGATTTACTGACCTTACTTTTGGCTTTGATGGCTTCCAAATAAGTTGACTTATGATGAGAATGCCAATACCTGGTGTTGATGTTTTGCAGTGTCTTAGTCCAGGAAATGTTCATAGATGATATGTCCAAGAATGGTTTAGTTCGTCCAAGCAGAAACACATGAAAATCCACAAAAACTAAACTACTGACGAGAGAAACACAAACAGCCAGCCACACAGGCTCTAGTCTATCTATTCACACATATGTCAGCATGTCAATGGTTCTATCTGGGTTGGCTGGGGGGGTTTCCTTCTATGTAGAAAACTTAGAACACAGCACTTTATCAGTTGCACTTGAAAGCTATATACTGGAGTCAGGCTGATTGTGGTGAGAGGGTGTCAGCATCTATGCTGGTTTTGCTGCTTCTGTACTCCAAAGTGTAGTCATACATGGACAGTGCGTACAACCATCTGTGTTCAGCAGGGTCCACTTGGCTATGGTGTTCACATATGTCAAGGGATTATCTGTTATCAGTGAAGGGAACACCATACAAGTAGACTTGGAATTTTTCTGTCATGGCCCATTTCAAAGCCAGAAATTCGAGT
Source organism: Neoceratodus forsteri (assembly GCA_016271365.2). Lineage (NCBI taxonomy): Eukaryota > Metazoa > Chordata > Ceratodontiformes > Ceratodontidae > Neoceratodus > Neoceratodus forsteri. The sequence continues at coordinate 300,526,704 of CM028134.1, read as the reverse complement.
TTGTGTACAAGATAATGTTTCTTGTATGGAGAAAGGCCATGGTTTGCGAAGCCCACTGGCTGGAGTCCTTCTGGGTGTTCCTAAAAAGGCACCACTCCTAACCCATTCAAGCTAGCATCGGTGTGAAGAATGTATGGCTTGCTGGGGTCCGCAAGTGCCAGGGTGGGTGCCTCACACAAACTCTTGATGATTTCTTTAAATGCAGCCTCACACTCTGGCATCCACCTGTCATGAAAGGGTTCATTTACTTTGAGATACTCTTTCGGTGGATAGGACTTTCCCTTTTGGACTGGGTTTTCTTGCTTCACTTGGTAGGCATGTAACCTTGGGTCAAATCATTCGGCGGCCACACTACCATAGAATAGTCCTTCACACACTGCTGATAATACCCACAGAAGCCAAGGAAAGACTGGAGAGCCTTTAAATTGTGTGGCCTGGGCCAGGTGGTGAGGGCCTTGACCATGGCTGGATCAGTATGTACTCCATTTGCAAAGACAATGTGCCCTTTATATTTTTCTGAAGGCTGCAAAACTGGCACTTGTCAATGGAGACGTTTAATCTGAATTCCTCCAGTTGGTCCAATACCTTCATCAAATAGGTTTTATGCTGTTCCAGAGTTCTGCCGAAAATGATCAGGTTATCCAGGTAGATGATAACCTCTAGTAGATTTATGTCCCCCACTACCTTTTCCATTAACCTCTGGAATGTGGCAGGTGCTACAGAGATTCCTTGAGGCATATGTTCAAACTGATGGAACCCAAGGAGCAGATAAAGGCAGTCTCCTCCTTGTCTTCCTGCACCATGTGGATCTGATAGTACCCACTCTGAAGATTCAGCACTGAGAACCATTTACTCCCTGACAGGCTTGCCAGAGCATCTTCAATTTAAGGCACTGTGTATTGGTCTGGGATGGTCTTACAACACTATTCTTCTTGCATGCCACAACGATGGGGGATGCATAGGGACTCTTTGATTATACCTGCTGCCAATAGCTCCTGCAAATGCCACTGGATATTCTCAATGTCTCCTAAGGCCAGTGTCTAAGATTTCTCTCTGAAGGGGCGGTGATCTAGGAGGTGGATATGAAGTTCTTCTCCACAGATGCAACCTAGGTCCCATTCATGGATGGAAAATATTTGGTGCCTCTTTGCTAGTTTCTGGGCTGTGCTCCATATATAGCTGTCAGGTAAAGGTGAATCCTCAAAGTCGAAACATGCTGGATCTGTCTCTGTATTTGTGGCTATCCATGTGGCCATCCCAGTGACACTATCTGCTTTGAAGATATGTACCAGCACTCAGCCCTTTCGAATGGTTATAGTTTCCTCTGACTCAGTCTTTACCCTCACCATCACACGTCTGCCCTGAGGGGTCTCTGGGAGTGGCAGTACCCCTTGCTGCACCATTAATCCCTCTGGAAAATTGTCCTCTGATGGAGTATCAGTGATAAAGGTGGATCCTTCAGGCTGCTGAGTGAATTCTGCAATGCCCATCACTCTACACTCAGAATTATAAGGCAAGATCTGTTGTTCCCTTTTTTACCCACCGAACCACACCAGTGGGCTAGTCAGCCACTTCAGGTTCTGTAGTCTCTATGGTCAGGCTGACTCTTTTTACCACAGCTTTAACAGACAGCTTTAGTAAGTTATCCACTCCTCCTCTCTCCTGGCAAAATTTGGCCAGCCTGCCAAACATATTTGCATTTGTTCCAATTAACACAGGCATATCAGTCATTCCCTCGGGCTGTGGACAAATCAGAGTGATGACCTCAGTCTTGTGTGGTCATCTGGACCCTTTGACATGAATGCAATCTGTATACACTATAGCCATCATAGGAGCAACTTGAGTCTCCTATCCCCCACACCAACAAGCCTGACAAAGATAGCAGTGGTAGGTGCTTAAAGTGTCATAAAAAGTCCTGTGGGTTATAGTGACTTGCAATCCACTGTGCAGTCATGCAAAGGACAGCACTCCCTCAAATAAAACTTCCATGTTAGCAAGAGGTCCAATCAAGTCATAGGCACCTTGCTCTCTGGAGGGATTTCCTATCTACAGTACCCATTTGGTGGAGCTGTCCAATTTCAGAGACCCTGGTAACTTTCTCACTTTGCTTCTCTGTCATTTCCACGATTCCTTTGTCTTTTTTTTCTCTTCTGCTGGCTGTGGGTTCTCCGCACTGACACATCCATGGACAAAGTGCCCATCTTACCCACGCTTATAGAAAAACAGTCTTTCTCAATTCACAGCAGGCAGCTGGAGCCTGACCCTTGAAACAGCAGCAAAGGTCACCTGACATCCTTGTTCTAACATCATGTTGCTAGGCAGTGGCCATGACTCTTGAGCCTTTTGAAGATCCTGCACACACTCTTTTATCTATTTCAACTCAGCACTCAGGTCAGTAGAAGGAGTAGCTGGTTGACTGTTTTCCACCTGTATTTGCTGAGGGGCAGCAGTCGTGGCAGGTGCCCTCAGGGATTCAACAATATCATATTGTGCCTCTTTTTCTCTCACCTGGTGTAGCAATTGCTTGAATGTAGGTAGGTTGGTCTGTCAGTTCTTCAGCTACAAGGAGAGCAAGGCCCACCTGGAAAATACTGCCCCCCTTAAAACTTGGTCAAGTCTCATCTTTGACAGCTGAGCCAGGGTGACTTCTCTGGCCTCAGCTATCTTCCTAATACCTATTTTCACTCTGGTGAGATAGTGGAACAGCTTCTCCCCCTCTCACTGAGTAGTGGCTCTTAATTGGAAGACAAGTTCCTCTTTCCTTTCCAGGGCCCCAAAGGCACTCCTTAGCATGGCCAAATGGTCACTTGCATTGCAGTTTGGCTGGCTGGCATGCAGTATTCTAATCACATCTAAGGCCATCCACCTCAGACTCTGTACAATTCACTTGCATTTTTTTGCTGTCAGAGCATCTCCACACATTTATCATTTGACTGACTTTGCTCATCCAGCTGTCATAATCGTCGTCTCCTGCAGGAGTTGGGATGGCTCCTGATAAGGTGAGCAGCCTTTTGTACTGTTCCTGTGGGGCCACCACACAGGGCATCACTCCACTGGGTAGGACAATAGTGGCAGGCTCAGCTTCTTGGAAAAGGGCTTGTATGTCTTTTAAAGTCTTCCCTTCATTAGCCAACATTGCTTTAATCTTCTCTAATAAATATGACTCAGGTGGAGGTGGGGGAAGTGTATCTGGTTGTGGACTGCTCCCTTGCCAAATAGTTTCCACTCACTATCAGTACTTTCTGTGCTGAGGGTTGCCGGTAATTTACTAGCATCAACATCTGCAGCACTCTCAACTAAGGCATCAGAGCTCTACCTGGCATGGTCATACCTCATCCCAAATACTTTCACTTTGCCCAACTCTTTCACAGTCTCTAAAGCATCCAAAATAGCCTATCTGCTTCTGCCTTCTGAGATCTCTGTCACCAAAAGAACTCTCCTTGGAACCAGGCATTCCCCATGGCACCAGTCGAGCAATTCTTATTGCTCCATTTTAACTTCCCAAAACTTTGTTTTTCTTGGGGAGGGCAGGAGTTTCAGAATTGAAATTTTGGGGTTGGCCATTAAGGGGCAGCAAATCCCAATGGTGCCTCCAATTGTAAGAGCCCCTAGATTCACCTTGGCTGTTTCCCAGGTCCTTTGGTCTTACTTGGACACACCCCTGAGGGGGCTGGCCTGGGTTCAGAAAGAAGAGAAGAAATGGCATGGTGCCTCCACCTGAGTTAATGGCAGTGAATACCTGTGAACAAATTGCAGGTTACCACCCCCTAGGAAATATACAACAGCTGTCCCCAAAGACACTTCCCCACACAATAGCAATCCTCCCCTTGCAGTGATTCACAGAACCAAAAAATAACATTGAGTGCACAGTATTTATTTTGGGGGAAGGTGAAAACAAGGGAGGAAAATAACACAAAAATATTAACAACTGGCTGAAACAATTTCACCCCACATAATCCCCACCTCCCACCTATGGATACATGTGGATTCCCAATGACAGCTGCCCAAGATGTCTCTAAAGTTCCTTTGGTGGGTACCACATTGTGGTGCAGACATTGCTGGGGATCTTTTGGTAGGGATCAAATAACTTTGAACAGTAACAGATTGCTTTTAACTTGGAATGCTTGGGTGCAGCTTTACACTTCCTGCAGTTCAGCCCAGGACTTTACTCCCCTCTACTGACTAGCTAGTTAGTTAGCTAAATAAAGGCTCCCCAAATCCTTAACTCAGGGGTACTTACAGTTCAGCAGTTCAAGGGGGAATTCAGCAAACTGACTTTGTCTATACTGTGGAGGTATCAGGTTGGTGATGCATCATCACAACAAGGAGCAACTTGAATAGTTGAATGATGCTTGTCTTCACCTGCCTGGCCTTGCCAGCTTTACCTCTGAGGCCTTTCTGGACAGTTTTCACCAGGCAGGCCTCTTGCCATCCTCCTCACTGGGTCTTCTTTTTCAGTACAGTAACAGGGAAGGTATTCTTCCCTAGACGCCTCTGTTGCACACCCTTTCTACACACAATCAGCAGCTGGGCTTTAGCTCAGTCTCTAACCCAAGCTTTCACACTTTGGTTTCACTGTTCACAGAAGTGGCAGAGCTCTAGATCAGTCTCCAGCCTCAGTGCACACAGTGTCTAGCTTGCAGCAAAGACAAACTCCAAAACTTACCCCACTGAGGGGGAGACTCAGTGGTTAGTCTCTGATTAACAGCTGCAGCACTTTCTTCCTTATTGGTAACACTTGCTGTCTCTTCTCTCCCACTGCAGCTTCCAGCTCTGCTTCTACATAAAACTCTGCTCCTTTTCTCCTTGCAATAGCTCTACCTCCCAGATGCTCTGCCAAATGAAAATTAGCTGGGGCCAAGTTGGTCGTTGGGTTGGAGATACAGGGATTGAGCTGGCTAGCCCTCCAGCAGTCTCTCCTGCACTCTTTCTCTTTCTCTTCAAAAGTCCCAAAATCACATCTCCTTTGGCAGGCAAAGCAATAGTATTTATAGTCTTCCAGCAGTCCCTTGTGATTGGCTTCTGCTTGCCCTAAATTTTTCTGTTCCCTGTCACATTTCACCCAGCAGCCCCATCTCCAAAGTCCTATGGGGGCTGCCTGATTTGCTTATTTTCAGTCCCTCCACATTTCTGTCCCCTTATATTTAATACATTTCCTTAAGAAGGCAGAAATTATTCTTCCCCAGCTACGGAGACATTCTGATCTCCATTTCACTGGGTCCTCAACTCTGCTGCCTGCCCTGGAGCCAGGGATACAGTCGAACATCAGCCATAGCCAAACAGTATATTTCGGTGCAGCAGCTCCTTTAATTGTCAGTTCCAGGCAGCCGTACATGCCCAGTAAGTCGCAGGTTGCCATTTTGATTATTTACTTTCGGTCCAGGATTTTGGTAGCTTCCCAGGACTGTATAAATGCTTTTAACAGCCCCCAAAGGCACTAGACTGCAACTGGACCATGGATCCCACCAGGAAATGGGCCAAGGAACAGGAGGAAGTCAGTGGCCACAGCCATGAAGAACTGGGGGCGCCAGGGTTGGTAGCCCTCCTGGAGCCACTGATGGGGTGCTAGCAGGGGAGCAGGGCCTACAGCCAAAACAGGTAAGCCCAAATGGGGGATTTACACATATTAATACCAAACACAAGAAGAAGCATGATATCTACATACTTGAAAACTATTGTAACATGTAATGGAATAACCCATATCTTGACTGACAGACTGAGAGTTAAATAAATACAATGATTTCAATAAATATGATAACATACTTTCATATATTGCACAATTCTTCCAAACCAGTAGTAAGATCCACATGACACACATCACAATTCAGTCAGGGAAAGTCAGTTTATACATATAGGTCTTCAAGCCACTTTTCAATTGTTCCACTGAGGGGGCCTCAATCCTTCAGCTGACAAGGAAGGGATTTCCACAACAGCAGTACTACCACCACAAAGGCATGATCCCCAGTTGCTTTAAATGAGACCTAGGTACCACAAGAAAACCTGCCTCAGTGAAACAGAGGGGGAAACCAGGAGCATATGAAGCACTTTCAGGTAGCTTGGTCCCAAATCATGTAGAGCATTGTATGCTGAGAACCCTATCTTGAAGGAGAAGTGCTACATCACCTGCAACCAACTCAATGACTGCAACACCAGGTAGTATGCTGAGAGCGAGATGTTCCAGCATAGTTTGGCGGGAGTGTCCTATACCAGCTGCAAGCTGTGCATAAACCTCTAGATAACCTGAGGTACAAAGCATTACAATAATCCAGTCTAGATGTGATGAAGGTGTGCATCAGTGTCAACAGATGGCAATAGGACCTGATGGCATACATCCTCCGGCACTAAAGAAGCTAAGGTTGGAACTAGCAGGGCCATTAACAGAACTGTTTAGTTAGTCTCTGAAACCAGGAGAGGTCCCAGAAGATGGGAGAAGGGCTCATGTGATCTCACTCCACAACAGCGGCAGCAGGGAGGAGGCAGGGAACTATAGACCAGTCAGTCTTACCTCAGTAGTTTGCAAGATAATGGAGGCACTTCTTAAGGAAAGGATAGTGCAACACCTAGAATCCATAGGAGCACAGGATCCAAGACAGCATGGGTTTACAGCAGGAAGATCCTGTCAAACTAATTTCATAGATTTCTTTGACTGGGTAACCAGAGTGGTGGACCAAGGGGGTGCAGTTGATGTCACCTTCCTTGACTTCAGCAAAGCTTTCGATACTGTTCCACATTTCCCAGATTGATTAATAAACTGCGTAGGCTCGGGGTAGGTCAGAAGTTGGTCAACTGGGTGGTACACAGGTTGGTGGGCAGAAAACAGAGAGTGGTGGTAAATGGTGTACGGTCAGAACAGATGCAAGTCATAAGTGTGGTACCTCAGGGATCAGTCCTGGGGCCAGTCCTCTTCAATATCTTCATCAGTGACATTGCGGATGGACTGGACTGTAAGGTTTGCCTGTTTGCAGGTGACACCAAGATCTGCAACAGAGTGGATGATCCAGATGAGGTGGGCAGAATGAGAAGAGAGCTGGATAAACTGGCAAAATGATCTGAAGAGTGGCAACTGGGGTTTAACTGGGGTTTAATGCAAAGAAGAGCAAGATCATGTACATAAGGAAGAGAAACCCTGAAGCTACCTATAGGTTGGGATTGGAGTTGCTGGCAATCACAAGGGAAGAAAGAGATTTGGACATTATCATCACAGATTATCTGAAATCATCCAAGCAGACCACTAAAGCAGTAGCTAAGGCCAGAGGGATGTTGGGGTGTATTAGTAGGGGTATCACAAGTCATAAGAGGGAGGTAATAATCCCTATTTACAAGACACTGGTTAGTCCTCATCTGGAGTACCGTGTGCAGTACTGGAGGCCATACCTGCACAAGGACATTAACAAAATGGAGGCAGTCCAGAGAAGGGCAACCAAAATGGTGCAGGGACTGCATCAGAAAACATATGAGGACATATTAACGGAGCTCAATATGTATACCTTAGAGCAAAGAAGGGAGAGAGGTGATATGATTGAAACATTCAAACATCTTAAGGGCATTAACAAGGTGAAAGAGTCTAACATGTTTCAATATATGAAAAATAGCAGGACAAGAGGACACAGCATTAGATTAGAGGGAGGCCGATTAAGGGGTAATGTGAGGAAGGTCTTTTTCACAGAAAGGGTGGTGGATGCATGGAACAGCCTACCTCAGGAAGTGGTGGATATGAATACAGTGCAGAGCTTCAAACAGGCATGGAATAAGCATAAGGGAGCAATACAGATGAGTATGAATAAATAGGCCATTGACAGAGTAAAGGCCTATGGCACATTCATAAGGTAGAAAAAATGGGCAGACTGGATGGGCCTTACAGTCCTTGTCTGCCATCGACTTCTATTTTTCTATGTTTCTAACAGGTCCTCAGGATCCACTGCATCACCTATCCACCCTTCACCCCCCAAGAAAGAGGATATTGCTGTAGAACAAAGACAGTGACTTGCTCTCATGTTGACCTCAGCTACATGAATCTGAATGAATAGGAGGCAGTGTGGGCTCATAGTAATCAGCTGTTTAATTATGAGTGTGCGCTGCCTCCCATTCATTCAGATGGTGGCTTGACGAGGGGGAAGAGGAAGGTCTGTGCTAGTAACTGTCTTTCTTCTTCTGTAATTTCCTTTTTCTTGGGTTTCCACCACTACAGTATGAGAAGAGAGAGAGACTGAGACTGGGAGGCAGTTGAATAGCTCAGCAGGCCAAGAAAGAAGACAAGTATATTATGGCAGCATACTTCAAAGGTGACAACTTAACTCTTGTCTGGATGACCAGTGCGGGGCAGTGACAGGGCTTTGATGGATCCTCCATGTTAATGACACTGAAAGGGCTGCTTCACTGTGGTAGCTCAGGAGGCATCAAAACCTATATATCTCTATCTGACCCCTATTATCCGATTACCGATGATGGGTGATGAAACACTCGTCAGGATGACACTGACATGGCCATTGTTGTTAATTTCACCCCTGCCTGCTTTACTTCATGCAGGTTTGTATAAAAATACCCAATTTAATAATTCGGTTAAGGGGAGCAGGAGAGAGATTTAATTTTGATAGCCTGATGAAGTGTAAGGAGAGGCTGGAAGAGCTGAGGACAAGGATGATAGTGATGTGGAGTGACAGACTGCCATCGATTGCGGAGCTGTTGCATCTGGAAGTGGGAAGTGAGCTGAGTAGAGTGGTGGTTGCTGCTGGACTGGGTCCCCCAGGCACCCATTAGAAGGGGTGAGGATGCTGACAACAGCAAGGGCCTTGATTTTATTTGAGATCCTTCAACTGTCATCCCATTCTGAGCACTCATCATCATCATTATATATCCTGTTGTTACTACATGTATTGCTGCTCCCCACCATCATTTCACATTATTTCGGGGCTAACCCCTGAATAGACTACAAAACAGATGAGATCTTCTAGCTCAGGTAGAAACTTTCTGCTGCATTTTCGGTTAATTTGTTTTCTAACCCTGACCTACTTTCACTAGTTTAATGACTGCAGCAGTCTCAGCCTATGAACTTTGAGTAATTTTTTATGGCTGCATAGTGAGAGCTATGCTGATGTACTGCTATGTATAGAGAAAAGGGGGTTCTGGGGGCGTGGCAATGGCTGGATACCAAACGCACCACAGCTGTCTCCTTACACTGAACAGAGTTGAAGCACAGTGTTCTGCAAATCTCTCTGGATCCTCTCCATTCAGTACAGTGCATTTCCTCCATCTCTCCTCCCCCACCACTCTATTTTATTGTAATCCTTCGAAACTAACTCTCTTAAGTAATTTCACAAAGAAAACTGGAGAGTAACAGCTACATCTGGGACATTAGAATGGAAATAAGAATGCCTTAAAAACAAGTACCTTGCAAAGATAAATCTTAGCGATGAAGTGTGCTTACTTGTGGGATCCTTCAGCCCCCCCATGCCTTTGCCAAGTACCAATAGGGGGTGAGACTGGCAAAGAGCTATGGGCCATTTGTTAATGTCGGCATGTGACTGGCTTCAGCCCTGCATGGGGGGGCATACAAATGAGGATTAGGTGGCTCCTTGGCTTTCCATCACCACTCTTCACACACAAATCCCCATCGCATATCATCTGCTCTCTCAAGCCATGTGCCAGCTGGCCATGTTTACCTGTGATCCAAAGAGGACTGAGGGGGCATTCCATTGCCTCCTGCTCATCAGATTACTACAGTAGCCAGCTGCTTGGCTGGCCATCCTGTACTACCCAGTGCTGCCCAAATGGTCTCAGCTCCTCCCCGACACGCATACATGAATGGGGGGGGCTACTGGGAGGTGATCACTACAGGGTAGAGGCTGGGGTTGAGAGCAACATTATGTTTTCATTTTCTTAGTAGAATTATTGGCTGAATATTCTTTCAGGGCTAAGGCCAATCACATGCCTATATCTACCAAGTAACTTCTGCCACAGTCCCCAAGGACAATTCTCTTTCTTTTTGTAGCAAATGAGATTCAGCACAATAATACATATACCTCTGGGCTACAGAAAGAGACATGGCTAGCAGGACAATACAGTAGCTTATCTCCCAAGTCCCAGGTTGTGTGTCACTCCAAGCCAAGCCACCCAACCATCCCTGCAGTCTCCACTTGTTGCATGCAGGGATCAGAAAAGAAACCTGTTTTCTAACTCTACAAAACTCTTTCTGCTCATCAACTCAAGCTTCAAATTTGTTAATATTGCAGAGAAGAAAAGTGGAAGAGGAGTTGGAGAGAACGAATGCAGATCAAAGTACAGTACATGGGTGGGGATGAAAATAATAAAAATGAACATTAGTCTATGGTGCTGATGTGAACTGAGTTGGATGCCGTATATCACACATGGAGCAGCATCTGCAGCTTTACATACTCTGTTCCCTCTCCTCTCCTCTTTTATGGGGACATTTATCAAGGAGAAAGGGAGACCCAGACCCAATGGAGCAGCATCAATAAAAGCAATTGTTTCAAGGGTTTTCAAGTACTCTGGGGATCATCTATGAGGAGACAGGAACCAACAGGTATGCAGGTGTCATTTTATTTAAAAACTATTACTTTTACAATGTATTTACCCAGGATATCCCTGCTAAGATGTTAATATTTCATTTTCAGTGGGGTCCTAATTTGCTTGAGCTGAATGAGGCACCTTGCCGGTGAGTCATAGCTGGTTAGTTAGACAGTGGACAGACAGCTCTGGTGGTGGGATTTGAACCTAGTTCTCCTAGTTCCTGAACCTTTGTTCTAACCACATGTTGTAATTGATTGGTTTAATTCACATTGGAATTGTTTTTGGTTTACAGGTTGCTGCAGTGAAGACAATAAACTGAATAGAATTACTGGTTAATAAGGTTGATATAAATTGAAAACTAGTTGCTATCAAACTCCATAATACATGCCTGTGATTTCACAAGCATGTTTTATGGATCACAAGCATGTATTATAGAATTGAGTTACAAGAGCTGCTTTCCTACACTTAACAAAATGTCTCTTTTCTCTAACCAGTTTTTATACAAAAAGTTGTGGACATCAGTGTTGTTCTCTATTCTTTATACCCCCCCCTGGAGTGTACTACTTTTATAAACCACTGAGCCTTTCTTTCGTGGCTTGTGTAGTGTTACACACCATGGGGGTGTACTCTTAACACACTGACTTCCATGCATTAATATGGCTGTATAGTGACAGCTATGCTGATGTATTGATTATGTATAGAGAAAAGTAGGCTCTGGGGGCATCCATGTGGCTGGATAACGAATGCACCACAGCTGTCTCTGTACACTGAGTGGAGCTGAAACACATCATTCTGCAAATCTCTCTGCATCCTCTCCATTCAATACAATGTGTTTCCTTCCTCTTCCCCTGCCCTGCATTGTTTTCTTGCTTCCAACCCCACTGCCTACCCTGGGTGCTTACTGTACTGAAGAGGAGCTAGTGTGACTCAACTCAGCCACATGAAAACTTTTATTTTTAATTATTTATTTATTTAAAAGTTGGTAACCAGGAGAGGCACACTGAGCTGAGGCTCATTTCCAGGTGTGAGGTGGGGAGGGGTGAAGAGGAGGTGCTTTACATAAATATATAATATTGAGCAGGTTACAATAAGACAAGCAAAATACATAGTTACAAATCTGAATAGGTTACATAAATTGCCTGGGTAAGAGGCACGTACATAGGAACATATGGTCATACATTGAGCAGGAGTACAACGAGCAAGATTCAAAAATGCCTGGGATAGAGGCAGGTGCATGGTACAGGTTTACATACAGTGAGACAAGTATGCACAGCAGGGTATCCAAAAAACATAGTTTCCACAAAACATAGGTGGCTTTAGCAAAATGTGGTGCAAACAAACAAAGTACAACACACTATAGGTGGCTCAGACAGATTACAGGAATCAGTGGGGTAGTTGTTTGGGACATTGGAGGCATAGGACTGCAGCTGAGGGTTAGTCAGATTGGGGGGCACAAGCATGGTGGAGGCAGTGAGTGGTAGAGGGTCAGTTTAAAAAGGTTTAGCGATGGTAGCATTCAGAGAGAAGTGGGGGGGGTTCCACAAATTTGGGAAGTGGCAGGATAAAGTGACATTCCCAGCATTAGAGTGAGGATGAGGAAGGGCGAAGGTTTGGGGGGTCATGCATGTGGAGGCAGTAGGAAGTGTGAAGGGAGGGGGGATAGGATGGAGGTGAGGTAGGAGGTAAGAGAGCCATACCAGTACTTGGCCACAATTATGGAGGTATGGTAGTTGCCATGGGAGCAAGGGAGGGGAGTGATAGGGATACATAGAGAGCGCAGTGATGAGTTCTGGGTGGGACGTTTAAGGCAAAACAACAAAAGATGTCAAAAAAGGATGTCCAGTCTGGAGAAGGTGGATGCAGAAGCAGACCTGTACACAACATTGGCGTAGTTGAACAGTGGAAGGATTGTCCTGGTGAGGAGGATCTGGCAAACAGGGAGGGAGAGGGCATCCTTACTTTTATAAAAAGTTCCAGTTTTGGAGCAGAGCTTGGCATGAAGATGGATGATATGAATTGTGAAATCTATGTGGCTGTTGAGCCAGACTCCTAGGTACTTGTAATCTGGGACTGTGTCCAAGGTAGTGCCATCGAAAGTGGAGGGGGGTGGCAAGATTCTAGGGGGTTCTGAAGTTCACAGAGACTGTTTTAGTTGTGTTTACTTTTAGTTGGTTGTCATGAGTTCAGTTCAGGATGTGAGTGAAGTCCAATCATAGTAAGGAGGAAACCTCTGAGGTTGAAGGTCCAGAAGGGTAGAGGATGGTGTTGTCTGCATATAGGTATGTGTTGGAGTGAGAACACATGAGGGGGAGATCATTGAGAAAGATGGAAAAGATGATGGGCCCTAGGATAGAGCCTTGTGGTAGACCTGCTAGGACTGGAAGGAGGAAGAGCATCACCAGCCTGGATGCATTGGGAATGACCTGAGAGGTAGGAGTGAAACCATTTGACTACTGGGGGGAGAGTTCAGCCAGTTCAAGTTTGGAGAGTAGACATGGATGGGAGACAGAATCAAAGGCCTTGGCTAGGTCTATGAAGGTAGCCAAGGTAAGGTGACCTAGGTCCATGCCAGTGAGGATGGTGTCTGTCACCCAGAGTAATGAGGAGACTGTTGAGTGGTTCTTTCTGAAGCCCAATTGATATGGAGATAGGAAATTTGAGAAGGCAAGGAAATGGGTGAGTTTGGTTAGGACAAGGGATTCTTGGAGCTTGGCTAAGACAGGGAGGAGTGAGATGGGCCAGCAGTTTCCTGCTAAGGCACGGTCAATGCCTTTATTTTGCAGATTTCCAGGCCTGTGGTATGGAACCAAGAGTGAAAGTGAGATTGAGCAGACGGGACAGAGAGTGGGCAAGGCTGGAGCAGCGATTTGAAGGAGAGGGTCGAGTCTGATGGTACTGGATTTACGTGGGTTCAAGGACTGGAGGGCATGGTCTGCCTCATAGACAGTAACTGGGGAGAGATGAGAGGTGTTTGGGGTTGGAGGAGAGGGAGGTGCAGTAGGGGGTTTAGCGAGATCATCAGGAGATAGGAGAAAGGGCTGTGGAGAGGTGGTGAGCAGGGGTGGGGATGGGGGTAGGGTGCAGGTAGTAAAGAAATTGTTTAGGGTGGAGGGGACAGTAAGAGAGCCAGAGACTAGAGTGTTGTTGATGAGGAGGGATGGGAGAAGAAGTGAGATGGCGTGTTGAGAAGGGAGGAGAGTGTTTGCCAAAATTTATGGGGAGGAGGTGAGGTTTTCGTGAAGTATGTTCTTGAAATAGTGGGATTTCACCGCCCTAATGGTTTTGGTACATGTGTTTCTAAGGGCACGATAGGTTGCTAGGTTGTATGAGGATAGAGTTGCTTTGTGGTGTGCTCAAGCACAGTTTGAGTTGTAGAGTTTGATGATGTCAGCTATGATCCACAGGTGGTGAAAATGTCTCATTCTGCAGCAACATGGGGGGGGCATGTGTGTTCCATACATTGTTTAGTATCTGGAAGAAGAGGGAGAGTGCCATGTTGACATCTGTTGAGATGTACAACAGGGACCAGTCTGAGGACACAAGATCATGCAGGAGATTAGGGATATTAAGGGACCTTATGGAATGTGTCCAGCAATAGATGGGGGGTAGCAGAGTAGCTGCAGTTTATGAGTGTAGTAAGTCATAAGGTGGTCACTGAATAAGTTAGGGAGAATACCAGTGGCAGAGATCCAATGTGGGTGTATGGACAGGATCCTGTGCAGGAGGGTGTGGTTGTAGGAGTGGAGGTTGGGTCTGGTGGGTTTGTTAATGAACTGGTGGAGGCTTAGAGACTCTATTTGTTGAATGATATGTTTTAGGGCAGGGAGGTCCAGTTCAAGTTAAAATCACTAAGAAGGACAAGTTCGCCTGAGCAGGTGGTGGATGAAAGGGAGGAGATGGTGTTGACCATGAAGGAGGGAGCTTTGGGGAAGGAGTAACACACTCCAATGAAGATAAGGAGAGAGGATGGGGTAGCATCATAATAAGGAGGAGTTTGTGGGTCTTAGGGACCACCTCACTAGTAATAAGAGAGTTTGGTAGGTTTTGTTAGTAGTAAATTGCCACTCCTCCACCTCACTTAGAGCGGTCTTAAAATAGGAGGTGATAGTCGGGCAGAGAGACTAAGGTGTCAGGGGTTCTGCATGATAGCCATGATTCAGTGATGCAGAGTATGTCAGGGGAGTGTTGTGATACCCAAACTCTGAGGTCTATCTTGGGGAGTAGGGTTCTGGCATTAAGGTATAAAATGGTTAGACCTACTGGGGAAGTGGGAGATTTCGGAGTTGGGCCAGGGTTAGGCTGGATGTCTCTAGCTAGTAGAAGAAGAAGAAGGCAGAGGAAGAAGAGTTTGCTTGTAGATTTATCTCGCTTCAGCCTACTGCAGTGCACGTGATGGTGACTAGATGTGGGTCAAAATGGAGCCTGTGAATGAGCTCCAGGTTGGGATAGGGTAGGAGGAGGATGCCAGGTGGGGGAATTGGGAAGGAGGTGGGTGTGGAGTGGGTGGTACAGGGCATGGGAGAACAGGTTATGGATGACAATCTTAGGTGGTAGTGTATATTAAGGGGATAAGGGAAAGAAATAAGAGGAGGAGGGGGTATGGAGAAAGGAGGAGGGGAAGAAGAGGTGGAGGGTAGAGAGGGAAGAAGAGGGGGAAGGAGGGCTATTACAAACAGCCAGGTTTAAACAATTAGCATTTTGTGATCTTGGAGTGGTTACTGGTTTGAGAGTATAGTGTACAGGGGGGTGAGAGACTGAGTAACTAGGGCTGAATTAATTGAGCAGCAGGTACAGCCAGGGAGGAGATAGCTTTGTTGGGCTTATTAGGCCTGGTTGTGATGGGAGGGACCACTTGCACAATTAGTGTGTGTGGGGGGAGGGGTGGCTGAGGTACTGTAGGATTGCACCAGGTGGGAAACATTATCAGGCTCAGTGGTCTAGCCGATAGAGTTACAGATTTCTGAATGGGCTATACAATACAAGCCAAAGTTTGAGACCCATGGTAGGAGAAAAAGCAAAAGAGAGAAAGGAGTAGGGGATATACTGGGAGGGCAGATTAGTAGGTGGAATATGTTGGGGGACAGCAGGGGATAGGGTGCTACAATTCTATTTTAAATTGGGTGGTGGGAGTGCACAGCATCCCCTGATGGCACAGCAGTACAATCAGCTAAGTGGGGGGTTTGAGGAGATTGGAAATGACAGCAGTGGTCACATAATACAGCCACCTGATCCAGCCTACCTATAAAAGTAATGACTGGCCAGGGTGGGTGGGGCAGCCACCATGGTAGCAGTGGCAGGAATCCCAAGCAGTACAGTGGTGTTCTCCTGGTAGGTACCTTATGAGATGTGACCTCCGGTTGCTGAACATGAGGGGAGTGAGCTGAGAGTAGTTTCAGTGTATGGGGAAGTCAGTGCGCACAGCCTGTAAATAAATGAAAAAAGGATTAAGAGATCAGGCTGTTTCACAATGGTGGGGTCAAAGTGGGAATTAGGACAAAGACAGCTGGGGAAGGGTGGAGGGGCAATGGCAGGTGCCTGTTGGTCAGGATTAAGGCTGCCTAGAATTTAGATCACATACAGAATCCCTTACAAGCCTGAGATCTGCACCGCAAGGTTACTGTTTTAATCCCCTGGTTCTCGATCACTAATGCTGCCAGTTCCCCTACATGCAGTATAATAGGTACATAGTTACAGATCTTAAAGTCACTTAAAATCACTTCTGTTTCTGCCTTGCCTCCCTACCCTAGCAGATCCATCTGATAGAGAAGGCATAGTGAGTTCTGTAATGCCTGGCATAAATAAGAAAAAATGCAATCCATGCTCAACGCAGTCCTGTGAGAGAAACCATCCCTGAGAAGCAACCTCCCAACTGGTATCCCTACAGCCAACATCTATCAAGCAAACACCCAGAGCCAAGAAACAGGGTACTGCAGCACTGCTCTGCATAGTGGTTAAGAGGAATGACATGTCCTCCCCCCACATGATGCGTTGCTTTTGCTGAAACATAGGAACCTGTAGCAGAGTGGGGAAGAAAGGTAGCAGGGCCATTCTCTGTACTACATGGGGGTCAGAGTGTGTTTTGGTTGTTGTTCCCAGTTTGCATGTTCCTAAGTTATACACAAAATATTAAAAATCTGTGCAATGTTTCATTAACAGAAACTCCCTCACATTGCCAAGTATTCCCCCACCTCCTGGTTCTTCTCTTCGTGTTCTGGTCCACTGTCCTTGAACTCCTCTGAAATAAAGACATCCATCCCTCTGCTGTCTCACACCCCACCCCTACCCAACCCCTACTCAGAATTCACCACCTCTCATCCCCACCACACCCTCATTCACCTAGATTTGATCCAGCGATGTAGATCCAGTCTCCAACCATAAACATACCCTCCTCCTGAAACCGTCACTCCAAACTGAGGAAATAAGGAAAGTCCAGTTAGTGTGTGTGTGTGTGTGTGTGTGTGTGTGTGTGTGCGTGACGTGTGCACGCATGTGACTATTCACTTCAATTCAGTCCACACATTAATTCTATATCCCTTGTCAGATTAATGCAGCAGCAGCCATTTTGGCTCTGATCAAAGTTTGTTACTAGTTGTAATGGGTTGAGAACCAGTACTTCTCAAATTTGTTTTATATTAACAGGACCCAGCTGCTCCAGGTATGTACCCATTCCTGACATGGATTATGTGCCACCTGCTGAACTGCCATCCAAACATGATGCGAAGGAGAAGGAGTAGCTTGTCTGATGTCGCCAGACTAGTAAAGGTGACAAGAAATCAGTGAGGCCTAGTCAGGTGTCCACTGATGGGAAGAAGAATTCTTTGTAGTTGTCCACTGCCCCAATAGTAAAGGGGGTTCTTGTGATGTCCCTCAGGTTGAGAGTGATGGTGATGGTAGCCCTGCTGGTTCTGGTGACAGTGAATCAACACTAATGAAAAAAGTAAGAGCTCCAGTGTTTGGCAATATTTTGAAATTGTTAATCCTGATTTAAAGCTAGCAAGGTGTCTAATTTGTCTGGTTAAAATCAGTTGTGGCAGTGTACCTGCATTCGGTTAATCAGAAATGTGTACCCACCTACAAACACATTATTTTCATGAGTGGGTCACAATGACAGGTGAGGGTTGCTAGACAGGTCAGGCACTTTGTGAAAGGATTACTTCTTTCATTCATAGACCAAACATAGCTGGTTCTTGAGACCATAGAACCAGCCAGTACATCATCCCCAGATGTGCTACCAGAGCCAAAGAGGCAGCTGACTTTGTAGCAAACTGTGGAACAGCCTGGCAAATTTGCTCCTGAGCATGCTAGTACCCTTCTCCTTTGTCTCTTGCACTGCACTCCACAGCTTAATGCATGCGATGTAGCCCTGCTACACTGTACCATCAACACTATTTTACTTGTGTGACTTTGTCTGACCTGTATGATGGTGTGTGCCGAGTTCCACCATAGTCTGTGGAAGTTATGCCCACAGGCTCACATAAGAACACACATGTGAACAAGTGGTCAGGTGCTTGACTACATGGCAATCATGACAAATTAAGTGTGCCTTGATGATGATGATGAAGCAGGTGGTTCTGGTAATTAATCTGCTGGTAGTAGAACTGGTGTTGGTGGCAGTGACAAGGATTTCTGGAAACAGGCTACTCTGTGTGTGGCTGTCTTCGGCTATGCTTATACATCTAACTATCTGTTTTCAAAGTTAGAGGAGGTTTTTGGTACCTAATTGTTGGAGGATCGCTTGGAGCCAGGAATCTTAGTCAATGATAATGTCGGCAGCATTATCAAGGTGATCTGTGATAGTGGGTATGCCAATGTACCACACATTGCCTGTTGCCTTCACTTGATTATGTGTGATTTTCTGTTCAAAAACTGTCTTGTAGAGGATGTGGTCAAAAAAATGCACCTACTTCTCAGATTCTGTGAAGGATAGATGAGAGCTGAGGAGGCTAGAGAGGGAGGAGAGGATACCAGAGCATGCTATGATCCAGGACTGAGTCACCCACTGGAACTCAACCTTTCAGATGCTGGAGTACTTTCACGAGCAAAAGGTGGTGATCCATGATTATCTTCTGAGGAATACAATAGGAGGAGCAGATATCATGCTATCATCTACCAACTGGGCTGTCATCAAAACACTGCTAACCAGAGTCACGTGATGCAGCCAGCCGAGTAGCAGCTCTCACAGAGCGCTCCCACTAACCCCACTTCAAATATCTCTGGATAACTGTCCCTCTAAACTTTAATGCTTTCAATTGTCTTAATTTGCATAGAGAACTTGACTACCTACATCCAGATCAAAAAGGAGAGTGTCTCAGCAACAAAATGGAAGTATAAATGCAGTTGGCATTGCCCAGGCGTGCACGCCACTATCAACACCCTAGAAGGCCAAAGCAAAAAGACAAAATCTCATCCTGCTACTTCTACTCACTCCACAACATCTCAAGTGGACCAAGAACATGCTCACAATGGAGCATTTCTTGGCTGAATTTCAACCTTTTAGAGAAGAGTTTCACTCCCTTACCATAGAGCTCAAATCCAAGGCTGGGGCTTTGGAAGATGTTTACCAGGTGCACAGGAGACAACAAGGCCAGAATCATATCTGCAGAGAGGAAAATGGAATGCATGAATCCAGAAATTAAAACTACCAAGCAGTGAATGGCTAAATTACAGGTGAAAATAGAAGACTTAGAGGGGAGAAGTAGAAGAAACAACACTAATAATAGTCCTCCCTGAGAAAGAGGAAGGCTCAGATCCGGTGCACTTTACTCAAAAACTCATTACTAAACTGGCAAGCCCTTCTCCATTTGGGTCTAACTACACCATAGAGTGCTCTCATTGAGCTTTGCACCCAACACCTCCTCTGGGGGAACCGCCTTGCCCACTGATATTTAGATTTCTCAATTACCAAGAGAAGCAGCATTTCTTAGCCAAAATAAGAGACATACAAGAGGTTACTTGGGAAGGAGTTAAGATATAAGTGGCACAGAACCTACCAGTAACAGTGCATCAGAGAAGAGGCTCCTTTCATCCCATAGTGACAATGTTACTTGCAGCAGGCATCAAATTCAAAATGGGCTGTGCTGCGAGGTTCCCAGTACTCATTGACGGTAACTGGACCACCTACAAAGGCCAGAATATTGCAGTGTCTGCCCAAGCGGAGGCCCTACCAGAACTATTTAAGAATCGCTGAGGGGCGATGCAGTTTTGTAGTTGGCATTCAGCTCTTAAGTCAGAGGGGGGTTTTGACCATGGGCCCTTGGATCCCAAGTATGGGCCATCATGGATTAAACCAGTTGGTGTTCATTCCCCCTTCTCCTTCAGCTTTGGGGTCATGCAGATCAATTTGTAAATCTGCCATGTTGCTTCTACTACACTGCTTCACAACAAGCAACCTGTTAGTGACCCAATCTGCTGGTACTGTGAGTGATGTTTTTCTTCATTATGGATGGGATCTAACTCTGGGGTCAGAGTATCTGTTTAATTTAAATAATCTGTCCACCACCATGGGATATTTACAGCATTATTTCTTTGGCATCTAACTTAACCTTGCGAAAGTCATCACTGACTTTGTTGAGAGTCACCAACTGCAGCTCAATACCACTATATTTCCGAACTTCATCTGCTTTTAGAGGAGGAACTTTGTGTTTTGACTTACTGTAAGAGCCACAAATGGATGTGGCAATTTCCACACCACAATACTGGCTTTGTTTTTGTTTATTTTATCTCCTAGTGCATTCACCAGAAGAGGAAGTTTCATGTGCTGGTTTCCAGTGTTAACAGCTTTCCGATGCAGCTTTCTGACTTCTGGACCTTTCTATTTACATCAAGTTACCATTTGTTGTTATTGTTCTTAACTGATCATTACCATTAGATTCTCCTTTTGATCACTTGTTATGCATATTTACGATTGGTCTCGTTAGCATTATGAAGGGACAAACTGAGTCTGTGATTCCCGAGGGATTAGTTCCCTATCAATTATTGGGGCATATGTTTCCAGATGTGAAAGGGGAAACTCCTCAAATAGAACACAGTATACTTTACACTGGCGGGGGGAGGGTACTATGGATAGGTGGCCATCATATACCATAATAATTTTTTGTTGGAGTGAGGGGGGGTCAGTGATAACTATTATGCTGATAATGTGTATTTTCTTCACAGAATCATTTGGACTGTGAGTAACGGGGAATTTGTACTGTAATAGGGGTTCTGAATCTGTATGTATTCTAATTTTATGTTTGGGACGGGTTGTTGGGATGGGTTATTTCATGGTAGAAGGGGAAGGGTTAATGGGAACTATGGGTGTCAGGGATCTGGCTGGCACAGTTCTTTCACTTTAAGGATGGCCATTGGATACCGGACTTGCATCGGATGGTATAGGAGATGGCTAATTGTAGGAAATTATTTTCATGGAATATTAGAGGGGCTCATAACAAAACAAAACTGTATCATATCCTAAAGCACATTCAATACTTCAAGTGGGATATATTGTTTCTACAAGAAACTCATTTATTGGAATCTGAGGCTAACCTATTCAGCAGGCAATACCTTAAGCAAGTTTAACTGCAGGGAACAGTATGCAAAGCAGGGGAGTAGCCATTTTTCTATCCAGACATGTCTCCTTTGCTTGTGAACAATGTATCCGGGATTCAAATGGCCACTACCTGCTTTTGAAAAGGCTATTAGATTGAACAGAGGTTGTCTTAGGCTGTATATATGGCCCTAATGCAGACTCCCCAATTTTTTTTATGGAGTTTCTGATCTCTCTTGCACCATTCACTGCACTTCCTATTATATTAGGTGGAGATTGGAACTTGCCATTCTCCCCCGATTTAGACAAATCTGATAAGAGAAAGAGTGGTCTTTCCCTGTCACAGAGGGCAATACGGGACCTAGTTGATCAACTTGGCCTTTGTGACCCTTGGAGGGTTATGTACTTGGACTCCAAGGAATATACATTCTGCTCCATGGTGCATGGGTCCTCCTCAAGAATTGATTATTTCTTAATACACTTCTATCTGGGGTATTAGAGAAGATAATAGAGCCCGGGGTAATCTCCGATCACTCTACAATTTAGTGCAAACTGAATTTTTCTCCAAATCTACCTAAACAAACAATATGGAAACTTAATAACCAACTGTTAAAAGATAGTAAGGTAGTCAAATATATTGCACAAGTAATAGACCACTTTACTGAGGTTAATCTATATTCCACAGGCAAAATGGACATGGAATGGGGGGGGGTGTTAAAATGTGTCCTAAGAGGAGAATTTATATGCTTAGCATCTGCCAGAAAGTGTATGGGAGAACAAAAGGCTTTAGAACTCTTGGCTCATATATGCAGCCTGGAAGCCCGGCTGTCACCGAACACCACAGAAGCTGTCAGATGTAAACTGGTAGGTTTACAGGATCAATATAGTGAACTACTAAGGGAGAAGGCCGAATTTGCTATTCTGAAAACCAGAGTGATGTATTTAGATCAGGGAGAAAGGCTGATAGATTACCTGCCCATAGGCTTAAATACCAGGAAGCATCCAGAATTATTAAAATGAGTCACTCACTGTCTGATAGCTCCATAAAACTGCATCCCAAAGATATTATTAAAGAGTTTGCATCATATTACCAAGACCTTTACAACCTAAAGCCACACCTCCCTGATCGGTCCACAGTAGACAAATATCTTTACTCCATGCTATTACCAACCTTAACAGAGGAGCAAAAAAATAGGATTAATTACCCCCTTTGATGAAACTGAGATACTGTCCACCACCCTATCCCTGGCTCTGGACAAGGCTCCAGGTCCATATGGGTTCTCCCCCAACTTTTTCAAGGTTTTCATCGAGTAGTTAATCCCTTGGCTGTATAAACTGTATAATTGAATTTTAAAGTTAGATACTGTTGACCAGAGACTGCTAGAAGCCTTAATAATAGTTCTTCATAAACCTGGTAAAGATGCTGAGAGGGTCACTAGTTACAGACCAATATCCCTGCTAAACTATGATGTTAAAATTCTGGCTAAACTACTTGTTAATAGACAGGCCAAGGTGCTACCCTCCATTATTCAGCAGAAACAAGTAGGTTTCATGGTGGGGAGAATTTCATCAGACCACTTGCACAAGTTGGCCCACATTTTCTCTGCATCCAGGGATTCTGCCATTCCAGCTAGCCTATTATCCCTGGACACAGAGATAGCCTTTAACCAAGTAGATTGGCAATTTTTATTCTAAGCTATGCATAGATTTGGCTTCCCCCACTATTTATCCAATGGATAACCTCCCTTTACCATAACCCATGTGCACTTATATACTGTAATGGGGTCTTTTCAGCCATCTTTCCACTATACTCAGGCACCAGACAGGAATGTCTGTTATCGCCACTTCTGTTCAATATATTTATTTATTTATTGAATTTTAATGACCGGGTTGGTCCACTGGGCCCACGAAGGTCCCTTTTTCAGGGGTGACATGGGGAACAGAAGCAATACAATACATACAATCAGGTGATCTAGAAGCAATACAATACATACAGTCAGGTGATACAGGGTTATGAGAAGTAGACTAGATAATGAGGATAACAGTACAGGCAATTATTCAAATCATAGACCATAAGTGCAACACTTGAAAGATTTAAGGATTTAAGGCATGATTTAATGTAGGCTAAGGTGAGAAGAGAGGGGGGGATGGGTGTTGTGATTAGGATCGGGGGTGGTTATCCGATACCCTCACAGTGGCATGAGCTTGTCCTGAGCAAATGGGACTTAAGCCTAGTGTGAAAGATTGGTAGTGAGGGGGCTACCTGTACTAGAGGTGGGAGAGTGTTCCACAGTTTAGGGGCTGTGAGAGTGAAGGATTTGCCTCCCTTGTGAGTCTTGATTCTGGGGATTGACAGTAGGCACAAACCCGACGTCCTGAACATTCGAGGGTTAGGCTTAGCCATGATTATTCCTATTAGGCTTGGTGGGGCCATTGGGCTTTGCAATTTATATGCATGGCAGAGCAGGGGATACTGTAGATGAGCCTTGAAAGAAGGCCATTGCAGCTGGGCTAGTGAGATCCAGGGGTGGCTTCTTAGAATCATTGTTAACTAAGCTAAGAACAAGCCATAGTATATAATGCATACTTATAGGATCCCTGGAACTCAAATTTTCAGCCTATGCAGATGATATATTACTGAATTTAAGACACACACAGGACTCACTTCCAGCAACCCAAGAAATCATTAAGGAATATAGTTCACTATCCAACCATAAAATTAACCTGGACAAAACTATAGTCTTTCCCCTTAATGGTAAAGTAACAAAGCATGATATCAAGCAATTGCAGCTTCAATCGAACCCCCATAGCCTGACATACTTAGGTATTACCCTTGTTATCCTCCTGTCACCCAGGGTTACAAGAATTCCATTTAGATCTAGTGGCAGGCAGGGAAGGCAGCTTGTGAAACACCAGTTAAATGGATTTCACACTGTCTCACTCTGTCCTCAGTCTCAGCTGAGCTGGAGGGATGACATCATATAGAATTCTCACAGCAGCATAAGCCACTTTGGAATGTTGCAGCAGGAAGTTAGTTAGAATGTTGGGAGGTTTTAAATCAGTCTGCAGGGAGACTCAGTGGAAGCAGGAAGAGTGCTGCAGTGTGCATCCCCTCAGGGCTAAGCTCTGCTATAGATCTACCCAGTGACAGAAGGTGTGTTTTCTTGCCCTAGATAGAGACACAGAAGAAACTGGTCAAGTGATAGAGACCATTCCCCAGTTTGTTCCAGTGCCCCATCCCAGGAGGGATGGGGGAAGAGAAACCAGCAACTTCAGGGGCAATCCCCTGGCTCTGCTGAAGAGGGAAGCCTCCTGTCATGTGATGTTTTAAGTGCTGAGGCACAGAAGTGGTTTGTTTTTTCCAGAAGCCTGTGGGTACCTGCAAACCAGGGTGAGTCAGTTCTGTTATAGAACCTATGTTTTCACCAAACAGTGTGTTTGGTATCTGCTACTGTGGGGTCAAGGAAGGATAGCCAAGTACAGTACTACAGTTGTGTGTGACTAAAAATGTATCTAATCAGTGGGGTCCTATAGGGATGGACAAAGTCACTTAAAGAACATTTCAAGTCAGGACACTATTTTCCAGAGACTGTAGATTGTTAAATGTGATATACATTTCAAGACAGCATTCTACAATAGTGTGTTTTAGGAAAGGTGTTGATTCCAAATGAATGGTTGAGTATAGATTTGGGAGCAAGAGGTGGGAGACCCCCCCAATCTGGAGTAACCAAATTTACCTCTATGGGTTCAGTTTGAGCACCTTTAGCTTTCTTCCGGGCACTTGGCCAGTGTTCGTGGAAAGTACCCAGATGTGGGATTAGATGGAAGATTTTCCCTTTATGGAACCTGGATGTGCTCATGGGTGGTGCAGGGAACCACCCATAAATAATCCATGACATATGGAAAGTGTGTCCAAGTGCTGGTCGGATGTGCCATGCCAGGGAAATCCACAGAAGTGTGTCCAAGTGCTGGTGAGAGGTGCCACGCCAGGGAAATCCAGAGAAGTGTGTCCAAGTGCTGGTCAGATGTGCCATGCCAGGGAAACTAAGAGATGAGTACAAGTTCGGGCTGAGTGCCCAGTGTGTTTCTAAATCTGAGGGTTACAGTGTGTGTGAAGATGTGTTCTGTTCTCCGTATATCTGCATTACCAGGAATGTAGTCCCGTTGAGGTCCATCTATGCTTTATTGCTCTGTTGTGCTGCGAATAAAAGACACACTCTAGAATCCCACTCCTGGTTTGGACATTACAGTTATTGCTTCCTGTGTCCAGAGTTACTTGGGTGCCCCTTACTAGAAGTCAAACCTAGCCAAAATGCCAAGCAACAGTTTTCTCCCCAAACCCAGGAAGCCAGGAAGTGGGTTACATAATGGATGCGCCATGCTAATAAAACAAAAAATAGCATCAACCCAACCCCTGGTTACACCCTAACCAGAAGTGAATCCAAAATGGTATGACTCAGTCTAGAAGCTATTCTACAATTAGCTCAACAGGATCTAACTAGATGGAAAAGCCTTCCTTTATCACTTTGGGGGTGCATCAGTATTGTGAAGATGAACATATTACCAAAACTCTTTTAACCCCTTAATATGCTAAATTTTTGGCTGCCCCTGAAATGGTTTAAAAAAGTGCATTCTAGTTTTATGGATTACATCTGGCTGGATAAACCCCCAAGGAGAGCCTATTTTAAATTGGAAGCACCTAAAGATTGAGGAGGTTTAAGGCTACTGCATTTTGGGCTATATTACTGGGCCAGTCAAGCAAGTAAGTATTTGCAGTGGCTCATCAAACAGAGGGATCTGAACTCCCTCTCATATGTGCCTATATGGCTAAAATTAGAATGAGAGTTGATACTATCAGTAGGTACAGTATTTCCCCAGAGGCTTTTTTACATACAATACCAAAGGACCTCCCTCATAGTCTAGTTAACTCCCCAGTAGCAACTTCTGTTAAGATTGATACTCAGTTATGTTCCCTCTTAAAGTACTGTATAAGCAAAGAGGAGACATAACCCAACCACTTATAAGGAATCCTAACTTCAAGATAGGTGGGAAACTTATCCAAACCCTCTGGATCCCACAATTTAATGGGGTTAAGATAGAATACTTCTTCCAAGAAGGTGTTTGTAGGACTTTAGGAGACATTATAGTAAATATAACATAGATTGATCTCAAGTCTTTAAAATGTATCAATTAAGACACTTACTAATCCAGAAAAAAGACTGGTTAACCTGGGATGACAAGACTGGTGAGTTTTTTGTGTCCCTGTCACCTATCACTAACCTTCCACATGCAATATCTAAAATCTACATTTCCTTATTTGATAGAGTCTTCTCCTGTTTAGATAACATACCCAATTATGGGTTGATGAAATTCCCTGATTTGAGGGGAGGCTGGGGTCAGATTTGGCAGAACTGCTATAGGTATGTTACTCAGGATGGACTGAGGTTAGCACAATTCCAATTTCTGAATAACATGTTTTTGACCCCAGTGAAAGGAGAAGTAAACATTTCAGGAGTCACTCAAATTGTGAAAGCTCAAGACAAGACCTTTCAAATGAGGTACTAGGCTTAGCTGTAGGTGTCAAGAGTCCTGAGATATGAATATCTAAATACTCTGTAAATCAAAACAAGGCAGCAGCCATTTCATGGGATCTTGAGACAGAAA
This sequence comes from Neoceratodus forsteri, assembly GCA_016271365.2. Taxonomy (NCBI): domain Eukaryota; kingdom Metazoa; phylum Chordata; order Ceratodontiformes; family Ceratodontidae; genus Neoceratodus; species Neoceratodus forsteri. The sequence continues at coordinate 300,499,988 of CM028134.1, read as the reverse complement.
GTGATGTCACTAAGGGGCAAGTTGTATTTAACAACATAGAACTTGCCCCTCAGTGACATCACTTCCTGTTTTAAGATTACATGAAATGGCTGCTGCTTTGTTTTGATTTACAGATAATTTGATTTTCATATCTCAGGACTCTTGACACCTACAGCTAAGCCTAGTACCTTATTTGAATGGTCTTGTCTTGGGCTTTCACAATTTGAGTGACTCCTGCAATGTTTACTTCCCCTTTAAATTACATAAGTTGGATAGAACTGCCTCTCCCTCTTGTGTCAGATGCCAGCAAGTTGATGGAACCTTATTACATATATTTTGGGAATGCCCACAAGTTAGAACTTTCTGGGACACTATTAGAAACAAGGCTGACCCCGTGCTTGGTATTGAGTATCTTTTTGTCCCTGAAGTCTGTTTGGTTGGAAATTTCGCAGGCATTGCAATTCATTAATGTATGTACTACATGACCTTAATCTCTTTATCCCTTAAGAAATTAGTGCTACATCACTGGTTGGATTCAAGTCCAATCACCTGTACAGAATGGCTGCAAGAGTTACTTTTCAATCTAAGGGCCGAACAGTTAAAAGCCAGCCTGCTTAGTTTCCTACCTAGGTTTAAAGTAATTTGGGAGCAAATGCACACTCTATACCTGCTCCAAACTGGTGTCATGCCACCTCAAGGACCTCCTCCATGACAGTGTAGTTTTTCGTTAGGTTTTTTTTTTTTTTAAGTTTTTTCCCACTACTTCCTTTCCCTAGTCACTGCCATTAATGCCTGATGCCAGAGGGGATGGGGAGGATGTGCAGGGCGAGGTGATAGGGATGGGAGGGAGGGAGGGGGAGGGGGACCTGGAACTGCATGTTTTAAATGCATCTTCCTGTGTTTTTTTCATGTCATGTAAATGATGAAACTAATAAAATACTTAAATTTAAAAAACAAAACACTGCTAACCATCCTTGAGCTGTTTGATGCTTTTACTCAAGAGGTTAGTTCCAGTAGCTCATTTATAAGCATGATTTTGCCACAGAAAAGGTTCCTGCATACCTACTTGGAGCGTAAGAGTGAGTACTTCAGTTGAGACATGAGGGAGAATGCTGATGCCAAGAGGCTTACTGACTCCCTTCTTCAGTTTCTGGTTTGCAATGACTGTTTGCAACAGATGTTTACTGAGGATCATTATGTACTTTCCTCCATGCTGGATCCTTGGTTCAAAAACCAGATGCACAGAATACTACTCTCTGACATCGATCTGGTCTTCTGGAAGGATGTCTTGCATGGCAGATTTCTTAAGCTGGTTGGTGGATCCCGCGAACCAGAGCAGGTAGTGCAGATCAAGGTCAGTCACTGGAATCAGAAATGGAGTTGGTTAAGAGTAGAAACTGAGTTCTTCAGCCTCATGGAATCAAACAAGAAGCACCCATATGGAAAAGATCTATATTTCTTTAGTATCTGAAATATATCCTTGTATCCCCAAATATGATTCTAACATATGTCAGATACATTCACACTTTTTAGCTATATTTTGAGATATATTCTGGATATTTGCAGAATGATCCAAGATGTATCATATTTGGGAAACATTTTTGAAATATATATATATATATATTTGAAATATATTTTTTGCTATGCTATTTAAAAATGTAAGGTTTTGTTATTTCAGAGTTATGTCCTTGAATAAAATAAAAGAAAAACTACTTATTTGTGCATATACATTATTTCAGTTTCTACATATTTTGTATTTTAGGTAAACATATATTTTGAATCTATCCAACATATATATTCCAAGTTACATATACCTTTTTATTTTTGGTTTCCCTTGTAAGATGCTAAATATATAATAACACAAAAATATATTTATAACAGTTTTAAATAATGCCTTCCACCTTCCAAGGTTCTAGATTGACTTGCCAGCACAAATCCGGCACTCCTCCTCTAGGTATTCCATCTCCTCTGCCCTGACAAACTACTGCACTGTAAACTGCCAGTGTCACTGACCACCCCCCCACTATCTTACCTTCTCCCTTCCTCCCCACTCTGCCCTATTGGAGACCCTAGACTGCCTGACCAGTGGCCTTAGCTACGGCTACAAATGCTGGCATATATTCCCAACCTCTGCACTTACCCCCTACTACACTTCTAACCTTGACTTTCTGTCCTCCGATTTACCATAGCTAGTAGCCGACATGTATGGAGCCATATTTTACACCCTTTGTCATTGTAATCCTTGTACAATCTCTCCTCCACTCCATGTAACAATGTGGACAACAATGTGGATACCTCCTTGTGGCAAGGTTTCCTATGTTCCTCCTACCTCATGTTCCTGGTGTGTTATACCTATGTACCGTCATGTAGTTTCACTTGTGTAATTTTATTTCCTGTACAAATGTATACAGTTGCTCTCATCTGTAACCCCCCGGTCGCACCGTGAGACAAGCATCTTTTTGCTCAGTGTGCCTTTCCTGGTGAAACATTTCAATAAATAAATATACCCATATTGAAAAGAATGATATACTTTTTTTTGTTAATATGTAGACTATATCTGAATATGCCTAAATATATCACATACAATATTTCAGATGTCTTACATTTTTACAGTTGTATTTTAGATATTTGCAGAATTCAATGGGTTAGAAACATAGAATTTGATGGCAGATAAGGACAGCTTGGCCCACCTAGACTGTCCATTTCCCTTACCTGTTTCATATACTGCAGATCCAAAGTGATTTGTGGCTTTCCTTCTCATTCCTATCACTAGAGTTCCTTTATGTCTATCCCATGCATTTTTGAATTCACCTACCATTTTTACTCCCACAGTCTCTGTAGGGATGCTGTTCCATGCATCCACCACCATTTCCATGAAAAAATACTTTCTCACATTACTCCTGAGTCTACCCCCTCTATTCTCATATCATGGCCCATTGTTCTTGAACACCTTCTTTTATGGAAGCTGCTACCCTCTAGTACCTTATTTATACCCTTGAGGTATTTGAAAGTCTCTATCATACATACCCACCCACTCTCCTCTCTTCCAGGGAATACATACTGAGATCCTCTAGTGTCCCCTCATATGACTTCTGGTGCAGCCCCTGAACCATTTTTTGTAGCCCTTCTCCAAACTGCTTGTACTCTATCTATGTCATTCCAGAGATGCAGCCTCCAGAAATGGACACAGTACTCTAGATGAGGTCTCACCAATGTTCTGTACAGTGGCATCACCACCTATTTCCTTCTGCTGGTGATACCGATCCCTGTGCACCCAAGCATTCCACTGGCTCTTCTCTTAGCCTTCTCACATTGTTTAGTAACCTTTGGTTCATCAGATATGATTACTCCCATATCATGCTATGTCTTATACTTGGCATTGATATACTAAATGTACATGTTTTGCTATACTATCAAAGAAATATTTTGTTTTACTTTTTAATGTTTTTATGGACTTTCTAATAAAAAATTATTATAGTTTTATGCAAGTGTAATTTTACTCAGTAATTTCTACAGTAAGTGTATGTTAGCAAACATATATTTTCAATATATTAGAGATGTATTTCATGTATGTTAAAATGTGTTTGGCCTGATATACATCCGGAAAGTATTTGTAATATATGTAGTATCTATCTATCTATCTATCTATGTAATGTAAAGTTTATTTCTATAAGGCATCCTTCCCAAGCTCAGGGCACCTTTACAAAATTCCATAAGCAGCATTAAAACCACAGTAATAAATAATATTTCATCCATAACAAATTTAACATAGTTTACATCACTGAACATGCTAGATTAAAAAGGAAGGTCTTTAGGGCTTTTTTAAAACCCTCCACAGTCAGGCTATTTCATATCTGGCAAGGTAGAGAAATCCACAGGGTAGAAGTCATAAAGGCAAACATTCTTCCACCAAATGTTTTTAAGGTTACCCTGAGAATCTCTAGCAATCCCTCATCAGAGGATCAGAGGGAGCGGGAGGGGCAGAAAGAAGTCAGGAGTTCTTCCAGGTAGTGGGGTCCCAACCCATGTAGGTCTTTATAGGTCATCAACATGATCTTGAAAGTGATCCGCCACTGTACAGACAGCCAGTGCAACTCACAAAGCACAGGTGTTATATGGTTGGACCTTGGGCTTCCAGTCAGCAACCTAGCCGCCACATTTTGCATCAGCTGCAAGCGGTGAATATCCACGCCTGGCAGCCTAGATAAAGGGCATTGCAGAAATCAAGATGACTGGCAACAAAGGCGTGGACCAGGGTAGGAAGATCCTCTGATGAAACCAGGTGTTTCATCCGTGCTATATTCCTTAAATGGAAAAAGGATGATTTGACCACGGCCGACACCTGCACCCTCAGGGTCAGGCCTCGTCAAATATAACACCAAGGTTACGTACCTGGCCAGATGCCATAAGCGGGGTCTCTCCCAGAAATAAACCTGAGGGTTTTCCTACCCATGAGCTTGACATCCTCACCCCTGGTTCCACCACCAATACCTCTGTTTTTCCCGGGTTCAACTTCAGCCAGTTGGTACTCATCCAATTCTGTATCTCCAGGAGGTGGTTGTTAAACAATGTACTTGACTCAGACTCCTGCTCGGGCACAAAAGACATATAAAGTTGAAAATCATCGGCATAGCAATGAAACTTCAACCCATATTGTCTTATAATGTCCCCCAATGGAAGCATGTACATCACAAATAACATGGGGGACAGTACCAAACCCTGTGGCACCCCACAGTGTAGACAGTGAGAGGCCAAAGAATAAATCCCTGACACTACTGTCTGGGTCCTACCGTGCAGGAAAGATTTAAACCAACTGTGGACCACATCCCTTAGTCCACAGAGAAACCACAGGCGTTCAAGTAGCACCCCATGATCCATGGTGTCAAACGCTGCTGAGAGATCAAGGAGAACCAAAATAGAATGAGTTCTCTGATCTCTCACTTTCAGGAGATCATTTAGTACCCAAACAAGAGCCATCTCAGTACCATGCCATTTCCTGAAGCCAGACTGGAGAGGGTCATAGATACTGTGGATGGTTAAATGGTCCTCCAGCTGCAGGGCAACCACCTTCTCAATAATCTTTCCCAAAAAGGAAGATTCAAAACCAGTCTGTAGTTTTCTGGGTAGTCAGGATCAAAGGATGTTTTTTTTCAAAAGGGGGCGTACTATTGCCTCCTTCAAGGGATCAGAAAAGATCCCTCTCTCCAGTGATACTGCAACTATCCCAGTAAACATTGGGCCAATAGCCTCTACACACCCCACACGTAGGTGAGTAGGGCCCAGATCCAGTCTACAGCAGGTTGGATGCAAAGTATGGATGATCCTCACTATATCCAAGACTGCCGGTTGACTGAAGGTGAACCAAGTTAGTTGGGTATTTGTGTCCCTTGGTTGATCACTGCAAGACCCAGTGGGCAGGTGCTGGCTAATCTCATCCCTGATAGTGGACACCTTATCAGCGAAGAACATCACAAATTCCTCACACTGTAACTGTGACAACGCTCAACCAGCTTGAAGACAGACTGGATTGCACAATCTGTCCACAGTCCGGAAGAGCTGGGGCGGTCTATTTCTCACTGTAACAATTTCCCTGGACAGAAACTCTGCCTTATTATGGGAAATTGCTAACTGACAGATCTTATAATGATCTAACAGTCTAAGCCTGTCTACTTCCAGGTGAGGTTTCCGCCAGTGTCTTTCCAATCTTTGGCCCTGTCTCTTCAACCCACAGATCTCCATGGAAAACCACAGGACCCCCGGGTGGAGAGTATAGGGACAAACACGGACTGGAGGAATGACATCCAGGGCCATCACAACTGCTCTATTATAGGCTAGCACTATGGACTCTGGGTCAGTGCTATCCATTGGAAATCCCGAGAAGTCCAGCTCCATCATTAGTCCTTCTGAGGTAACTCCTTCCAAAGGACAGAACTGTACTATCTCCTTAGGGGTAGGCCTCTTTTGGGGGGCTGCAAAACTGAACCTTAGGGCATGATGGTCAGACCAACTGATGGGCTCCACCTCCACACCAGAGACTTCCATCCCCAGATGGAATATCAAATCCAATGAGTGTCCCCCCTGATGGGTTGCAGAGGTAATAACCTGTGTCAGGCCCAATGAATCCAACAATTGGAGGAGGTTTTGTCCAAAAGGCGCAAGCTCATCATCGACCCAGGCATTGAAATCCCCCAGAATTAACCATCAGGGGGATTCCAATATCCGCTCGGAGATGAAATCCACAACCTCCCTCAGGAATTCCCTCCCATTACCTGGTGGATGATAAATGAGAAGTATCCTGAAGCCTGCACCTGCACCCACAATACACTCAAAGGAGTTGGTACGTCCACCTGGTATCTCCCTGAGGTCCAGTTCCTGTCTAAAACAGACTGCAACTCCCCTGCCCCTACAGTCCACTCTCGCACAGTGAATCACTGAGAATCTGGCCAGAACCACGGACTCTAAAATGGGGCCCGCATTTTCATCAAGCCAGGTCTCGGTGATGCAAGCTAAGTCCACAGATATAACAAGTTCTGCCACCAAAGCAGTCTTGTTTCTGATAGACCTAGCATTGCTTAAAACTGCCTGAAAGGGACGAGACTCCAAGGATGACTCCACCTCCTGCCTGATCAAGTCAGTGCCCTTGGGTATGGGTACAAGACATGATGGACCTCAGTCCTGTATCCATTTTGTCCCAGGGCACCTTCTGGTTCTAACAATCCCTATCCGCCCACTCTTTTCCCATCCCCCAGAAGAGTTCCAGGATCTTCTATTCCCTCCACTCCTTCATCTCGCAATGCTGAATATTCATTCTATCTATCTATCTATCTATCTATCTATCTATCTATCTATCTATCTATCTATCTATCTATCTATCTGTCTATCTACCTATCTAGCTAGCTGTCTCTCTTTCTCTCTCTCTCTCTCTCTATATATATATACAGTATATATATATATATATATATATATATATACACATATATATATACTGACAATACATTTTAAATATGTTTTACATAGTAAATACTTTTTTATAGTTTATAAATATGACTGGGATATATATTACACATACCTTTATAATACATATAGACTACATTCTGTAATTATGTATTGCATGCACTATTTCTACAAATCTTCTTATAGTAAAATATGTATTCAAGCAAAGAAGGCAGCACCAAAATGTAGTGGTGCTCACAACATAAATGTAAACAGCACTCTCTGTAAAAGTTAGGCACACACACAACACACACACACACACACACACACACACACACACACACACACACACACACAGATCAAGGAACTCCAGAATAGAATTCTTAGATTTTCCACCACAAAGTTTATTTGTACAAAAAATAAAATGATGTAAAACCAAAGCCAAAAGTAGCAAGTGAAAAACAGACCTCCCCAAAGGACTGACATATCATACTGTGCTCATTCTTTCTCAAGAACAGTGCAAAATCTCAGTCCTGTGGGGAGATTTGTTTTTTACTATTGCTACTTTTGGCTTTAGTTTTACAATTTTTTCTTTACTTTACAGGTAAACTTTGAGCTGAAAAATCCAAGAAGAGCCTTCTGACGCTCCTGGTCCTCTGTGTGTGTGCCTAACTTCTGCTGTGAGTAAAATATGTATCTTGTTTGCTTGCAAGTCACAATATGTGTAGCATATATGCAGAATATATATTTTTATATACATCAAATATATTTTAGCAAATGTCTGCTGTGGTACTGTGCACATATTTGCATAGCTAATTTTCATATTTAAAAAGTACAGTTTATCAACCAAAATCATGCTAATTTCTATTTTTAAAATAGTTCTGAATTGAGAGCAGTAGCTTACAGACCTGAGGGAAAGGTAAAGAGTTATTTATTTTTGACCTGGTAAGTGCACTAGACAAATTCTTCCTATTTTCAGGCACAACCTGGGGATGGGGAATGTAGATGAATGCCAGATGACCTTGAGCCAGATTAAGCTGTTGGTGGTATTTTTAGTGAATGGGGGAAATTTTGCCAGGGCACTGGGGAAATTCCCCTACTTCAAGTATGGTGAGGGGATAAGGCAGGGCTGCCCGTTAAGTCCCCTGCTGTATATATTTTGTATCGACCCTTTCCTACGGTCAATAATGTTAGAGCCCAAAATCCAGGATCTGTCACTGGGGGTATCTGTCACAACACTTAAGATACTAGCATACACAGATGATGTAGTTATGGTGATAAAGGATAGTACCGTAGAAAATGTAATAAGAGAGCAGATTAAGAAATACTCAAGGGCATCTGGATCTAGTATTAATATGGAGAAAGGCAAGTGAAAGCAGATGGGGAATCAATCCATCCATAAACAGAGTTATGCTGGTATTCCTCTAGTGACTGAACCAATGTCAGTATTGGGGGTAGTGTTCAGACAAGGGAATCTGGCTTTCTTGAATTGGGAACAGAAAAAAAGAGCAAGCAGATAACTATTCAAGGAGTTGGAGTCACAAACAGTTATCAAAGAGGAAGAGGGTATTATTAATAAAGAATTTGATAGTCCCAATTTTTTTATATATTGGTTCCATTCCCCCCAGCTCAGTTGGAGACTAGATTGTTCAATGTCTTTTTTAGAGCATTGTGGGGGAGACACCTGAACCTGGTTACAAGAGATACAACCTATAGGTCTGTTAAGGGGGGGTAGGAATGATCCACCCCTTGGCATTTTTCTATATTATTTTTCTACACCACAACATATTTAAGGGTTCAAACAGTAGGAAACACTGGCAGAAAATAATAAATGATTGGGTAGTGGTTTGTAACTCAGCATGGACAAAGGATAAAGGAAGATTATTAATTGAAGCCCAAGGGGTCCCCAAACATGTGAAGAACATGATGCAAAAGCTAATAAAATGGAAAGTCCCATACCCAGTAATTCTAGCAAGTAACAGGCAAGGAAGGTATGAGATAACGAAGTCATGCTCAACAAAAGAAGATATGCGTTTACCACAATGTCTTACACACAAGATTACTGAAGCACTCTTTCAGTTGTTGAATGAAAGATTACCAGGTTTTGCTTGGGACTTAGTGTGACTAACAGTGCATGGATGCTTGAATGTGGAAAACAATAACAAGAACAAGCCAATAGATGAAAGATATTGCCCACAGCAAGAATGCCACCAACTCTTAGAAACACAGGAGCATCTGTATTTGGAGTGTGGATATGTTACAACATTATGAGACAAGACAGCAACGATATGGAACATGTCACAGCTAAAATCTCTGACATATCAGGAGCTGGTTTTAGCACTATATACTCACAGATGGAATTCTTTCATAAGGGAACTGTTCGAGTATTTATGGCTATTTTTAAATACTACAGTTGGCAGGCAAGATGCAAATTGTCACTGCAACAGATGATTATGTCCCATTAAGGGGTCTTTACAAATGTGTGTGTATCCCTGCAACAGGTGTATGACAGAGAGAAGAAGAATAAAACCAGAGATAAAGTAACAGAATTATGGAAAGGATGTTGTCAATGGTTTCCAGGGTAGATAAAGGAACACTGTAAATAAGGACAAGGAATGGCATGAAGTATAGCTAGACGATAGATAAAGAAAATATGAACACATGGGACTTGATTGAAAATGAGCTATGCTCAATTGAATGTTTTTTCCCTTATTCTGCTGAATAAAAAAAGATTTACTACTACTACTACTTCTACTAAAAAAAGAGGGGGAAGAGAAGAAATTAAGTGAAAAAGGAGATGAAATGGGAAAAGAGGAAAGAAAAAAGAGAAGACAACAAGCATTTGTCAATGCTGAATGTTGATTGCGTCAGTCTGCTGAGCTCACTCAGTGGACCTCTGTCACTGGCTCAGTCTGTTTCTCCTGGTGCTGCAGGCTGCTCTTTTATATGGGGCTGCTGCCTGCATTGGCACCTTGTTCTTCCGAGGAAGAAATCCGCAGCTGTCCCGACAGAGCTCCATTGAGGTGGCTCACTCTCCCTCTCCTACTCACTCATTCTGTTTCTTCTGGTGCTGTAGGCTGCATGTGTTGGTGGCTTTTTCTGACCACAAAGAAATCCACAGCTGTCCCGGCACAGCTCCATCAAGGTTGCGCACTCCCCCTGTCTCATTCACTCCTTCTGGTTCTCCCAGCACTGCAGGCTGCCTTTTGTACTAGGCTGCTGCCTCTATTGGCACCTTTTTCTGCCCACAAAGAAATCTGCAGCAGTCCCGACAAAGATCCGTTGAGCTTGCTCACTCCCCTTCTCTCACTCACTCATTCCGTTTCTGCCAGCGCTGCAGGCTGCCCTTGTCTACTGGGCTCCTGCCTGCATTGCTGCCTTCTTATGCCAACAAAGAAACTTGCAGCAGTTACAATACAGCTCCGCTGAGCTCGCTCACTCGCTCATTCTGGTTTTCCTGCCAGTGCAGGGTGCCCTTTTGTACTGTGCCCCTACGTGCATTACTGTCTTTTTCTGCCCATAAACAAATCTGCAGCAGTTCTAACAGAGCTCCGTTGAGCTCACTGACTCCCCCTCCCTCACTCGCTCATTCTGTTTCTCCTGGCGCTGCAGGCTGCCCTTTTGTACTGGGCTCCTGCCTGCATTGGTGGCTTTTTCTGACCAGAAAGAAATCTGAAGGAGTCCTGACACAACTCCATTGAGCTCGCTCACTCCCCCTCTGTCACTCACGCATTCCATTTCTGCCAGCGCTGCAAGCTGGCCTTTTGTACTGGGCTCCTGCCTGCATTGCCACATTTTCTGCCCACAAAGAAATCCACAACAGTCACAACAGAGCTCTGTTGAGCTTGCTCACTACCGCTCTATCACTCACTCATTCTGTTTCTCTTGGCACTGCAGACTGCGCTTTTGTATGGGGCTTCTGGCTGCATTGGCACCTTTGTCTGTCCGCAAAGATATCCACAGCTGTCCTAACAGAGCTCCATTGAGGTCACTCAGTCTTCCTCTCTCTCATGCACTCATTCTGTTTGTCCTGGTGCTGCAAGCTGCCCTTTTGTATGGAGCTCCTGCCTGCATTGGTACCTTTTTCTGCCCACAAAGAAATCTGCAGCAGTCCTGACAGCACTTCAGTGAGTTTGCTCACTCCCCCTCCCTCAGTCGCTCTCTCGTTGTGTTTCTCCCAGTGCTGCAGGCTGCCCTTTTGTACTGGGCTCTTGTGTTGGGGCCTTTGTCTGCCCACAAACAAATCTCACTCATTGATCATAATCTGTCCCAAACACTGATTTCCCAGAGTGACCGTGCTATTCTCCAGCAGGAGTGCAAAAACATATTTTAGCCAGGATGTGAAAAATGACAGCTGTAGTGTTCGTAAGGAGGTGTGAAAAAATGCCACTGTTGAAAATGTGATGTGACAATATTACAAATTTGCGAAGTTACAAGGATTCGTGGAAAGAGTTCAATGCACACTTGTAACACAGTCATGTTATGGAGTTTCATCACCAAATTTTCAACATAGGGATTTTAAGACCTCTGCTCATGAACAGTGCCACTGTCATTTTCTTAATCTGTCCCAAACACTGGTTTCCCACAGTGACCACGTTATTCTATGCCAGAATTGTGAAAACACATTTCAGTCAGGATGTGAGAAATGACAGCTGTACTGCTTATGAGGAGGTGTGAAAAAATGCCACTGTTGAAAATCTGGTGTGACAATATTACAAATCTGCGAAGTTACAAGGGTGCATGGAAAGTGCGCAACACACACTTGTAACACTGTCAATTGATGGGCTATCATCACCAAATTTTCAACATAGGCGTTTTAGGATCTCTGCTCACGAACAGTATCATTGTCATTTTATTAATCTGTCCCGAACAGTGATTTCCCACAGCGACTGCTCTATTCTGCGCCAGAAGTGCAAAAACACATTTCAGCCTGGATGTGAACAATGACAGCTGTATGGCTCACAAGGAGGTGTGACAAAATGCCAATGTTGAAAATCTGGTGTGAAAATATTGCAAATTCACAAAGTTAAAAGCTTGCAAAGCAACTGTGCAATGCACGCTCATAAAACAGTCTTTTTTGGATTTTTCGCACCAAATTTGCAACAGAGGCTTTTTGAGAGCCCACCTCATGAACACTGGCACTGTTGTTTCATTAATCAGCCCCAAAGGGTGATTCCATGCAGTGACCGCAAAACCACCTTTCGGGGCCGATTAACGCCATGACAGTTCAAGAATTGTTGAAAATTTGGTGAAAAAATTCCCCAAAATGCCAGAGATATGCACTAAAGTTGAAAACACCCTATTCATTACATTATACAGCTTACTGGCATTTCCTCAGTTCGTGGTCAGCTTTGAAGAGTGCAGACGTGTTCCTGGTCCACCGAAGATCATCGTGCTGAGCTCCAGAAGTAAGTATGGGGTGAGGGGGGTGTGGGGAGGCTGGGTCCGCAGTAGGTGGGTGTGGGTTGTGGGAGGGGGGCAGGGAGACTGCAAGGGACCATTTCCTTTTTTTCAGGTACAAAAAAAATAAGAAAACATTGTGGGACTGCTTTCAACATTACAGGGGCATGTGGCATGCTGGGGTGGGCTCCCAGTGTGCCACTGGAGTCTGGCTTTGGGGAGACAGCTGTAGCCGACAGGGGATTGGGCACCCCTGTTGGCAAACAACAAAAGGGGCGAGGGATTTCTTTCTGCCAATGGGGATTGGGCACCCCTGTCGGCAAACAACAAAAGAAGGGGGGAATTCCTTTCTGCCGATGAGGATTGGGCACCCTGTCAGCACACAATTAGACTGGGGGGTGTTACATTATGCCAACAGGGAGTGGGGTCCCCTGTCGGCAAATAAACATGGGGGGTTAGATATTGTTTGTGAATATGGTGGCAAGCCACCACCATGTTCACAAACAATATCAGAGATCCTACATCCTGCCCTGCAATGACGGGTCGCTCCCTCATTGCAGCGAATTGTTGATGCCGCAATGATGAAGCGGCCCCTGATTGCAGCGGCTGATTTTTTAGAAAGTTGTGGCATGCTGGCTGAACTAGTGTCAGTAGCAGCATGCCATGGCATTGGGGGAAGTGGGACAAGCCTTTGCAGGCTGTGGGGTCAGTGGGCACAACAGTGCCATGCCTCCACAACCTGCTTCTGGAGAAAGCTGATGCAACATGTTTCTTGCGCATGCATGCAATCAACATAAAAAGGTAGATGGTGATAAAGAAGATGGGCAGCAGCAAGGCAGCAGTGGCAAAGGCATAACCAAGTTGGTTGAGATGAAGACAAGTAAAGTTATGAGAAAATGAAAGTTTTGAATTATACTTCCCACAACCCCCAAAATTCCCCTACCCACCTGTAGGGGAATTGCTGGCTGTCTTCCAAGGTGGCTTCTCTGAGTGTGGAGCTGGATGACATGGCGGTGTCAGTGGCAGATGAGCTTGCCTCCTCCTCTGTCCTTATATCACAAGAGGCAAATGATTTACAGGACAACTTGATGGAAATGAATGAAGAAGAGATTGGAGAAGATACTTTGTTTCTACTGAAGACCTGAGTTTGCAATTGGACCCTTCTTTACAGACTGAGGCAATTGTCAATGATATATCTGATAAAAATGTTGATACTATAACAGCAGAACCTCTGATCAAGAAATGTGAAACAAACTTGTGGAGGAGAAATGCCGACACACATGCTACACAGCTAAACTAAAATCAGCGCTGGCTAAACTGAAACCTGAACAAAACTTTGACAATGGGCATGGCCCTTCTGACAGCACGTAGAATGATGCAGTATCATCAAAGGGCCCTACGACTTCCACGACTGACTCAAAACAGGAATCACAGGTACATGTAAACCCTTTTTCTACCAGCTCTGTAATAGCAGCTGGCAGTAATGTGTGCCAAGAGCCACAAGTAGCAGAAGGACAAAATCCTGAGGTGAATGCTGTTACTAGTCAACAAGTCAGGCCTAAGATTGTCTCCCCAAATCAAGAAAATGGGGTAAAGGGGAATGTAGACTGTACACAAATGGAAGAAAACCTGGTTGTTAAAAATACAGCTCCTGAAGGAAATACTTTGAATCCCAGTAATTGTCCTACGGAGTCTACTTCGGTGTTTCAGATAGACCCCAACCAGCAAACAGGTCTAACTACCTTTTCTTTTATTGCTCACCCTCAGCCATCTAAAACTTGGCCAGTGGAAGGAACCAGATTAAAATGGGCTGCAATAACATCAGCCAAAAGGAACATTTCTCTTAATACCACAGAATACAGTGAAGATTCAGCAGAAGAACCCCTGGGACATTTTTCAGAAACTCCCAAAGTAAAAACATCTGCAACAGTTCTTAAACATGTGTTCACTTTAAAACCACTCAGTTCAGGTCCTTTCTCCCAATGGTCACTTGAGAAAGCATTGCTTGAGGCTGGATGGAAGAGATTACCTAACGGTCAATGTCTCCCAGTCCCAGAATGGGAAAACAACAATTTCTGCCAAAACACCCCGGAATGGCATCCGTCAGTTCAACCACAGGTACCTGCAATAGAATCCTACTTGACAAATCCCTTGGACATTAATAATTCTATTACTACTCTGAACTCAAATGTATCTGATAATGCTAATATGGCAAATAATGCATTATAGTTACAGAAGGTAATAGCAGATACAGGGCCCCTCCTCCTCCAGCATGGGGAAACAAACTGAATACAAAGAACCTCAACCCCAATCAAAGCAAGTGGACAGCATGGACTCTGGGAGGTCTGAGGAAACTCCCTCTCAGAGACCTCTGTTGTCTTAACTGTTTGCCAGAACAAAAAAAAAGCTGCCCCCAGGAGAAACACAGTAAGGATAAGGTACAAAGGGGGGCTAGAAACAAGACCAGATAGGCACTATGTAGGCAAGCTGTTGTTGAAGGAATCACTGTGTTTTTCACCTAAAGAGGTGTTTGCATTTATTAACATATCAGGAAAGGATAATTTTGACATCAGTTTTAGATCTTCATATGCGCTAGAATTATTCTTGCAGCAGTATAACTTGGTTACATTTTCTCCATTATGGTGCCCCTTTCTTGTCATACTACTAATTAAACCTCTGATAAAATTCATTACTGTAATGTTTAGATATGAGGGGGTTCACGTTGATGACATTTCTGGTTGTCACAAAAATGTGACTTTTTGAATACACCGAGGCCATACAATATTCAGAGCTCTTCTGGACGGGGGACTGGAAGTATAAAGTCGGACTGCGCCAGAATGAAAATGAAATAGAACACATTCCCAACTCATTTCTATTAGGCAGAGATGTGGGGGGGGGGTTTATGCAGGGCTGCCAAGGGCATGTTACAAATGCAGATCACATACCCACCTCTCCAGTGTCTGTGACAAACCAAGGTTTGATAACTGTGGAGTGGTGGGCCACATCAGGGCCCAATGTGCAAATCTTACAAAATGCAACATCTGTAAAGAAATTGGGCATACTTTTCTGGAATGTTCTTGGGCAGCCAAGAACCAAGGAGCTACGGTCATCAGCCCTGACCTGCTAATTCAAAAAACACAAGATGCTGCCACAGACCCCCCCCCAAATCAAAATGAAGAAGAACCAGTACCCCCACCCATCACTATGACTATAAGTATGGAGGGAAGGATAGATCTCACTGCAGGGGAAGAGGACACTGGGGTCCCATGGGGTAGCAAACTTCTTAGTCAAGACCAACTAACCCCTGTCTCCCTGTCTGTTACTAGGATTCCCAGGAAATGCCACAAGGAAGCTCAAATGACTCCTCTCCCAAACCAAAGCCAGCTCCTACCCCTAGGAAATGGGTGTCGATGAATACAAAACCCCCTCCCCATCTCCTGAACCTTCCTACATAACGTCAGAAAATCCTTATGCTCCCTTAGCTACTTCATGGCGTGAATCTGACATGGACACTGGGGACTTAGAAAACCAACTCATAATCCTGAAAATCTGTCAGATCCCCCAGGTTACAAAGGGAAGAAGAAAAAAGGAAAAAAAAGAGCTTCTAATCCCAAAGGTTCATGGTCCAACCTTAGTATAGGTTCCTTAAATTGTTGCAGTCTATGCAACTCCGTAAAGAGACAGGCTATATTTCAATACATTTCTGATAACAAACTGGATATTTGTTATCTTCAGGAAACATGGAAGTTTTTGATAGATCAGGTAAGAGTCTTTCAGGCCGAATGGATTTGGAGACCCTGATTTTGGTTCTTCGGTCCTGATAAAGTGGATGGGGTGGGGATAGTATTTAGTTCATTCTCCTTTGCCCTGTCCAAACTTATAGATCTGATCCCTGGGAGGCTTTTCATTATTGATGGAAACAATACTCAATTAGACTCATAAATGTTTATGTGCCTCAGTCTAAAGCAGACAGAGTGGATCTCTTAGCACAAGTACAACCATACCTTCACACCACCTCCCATATCATTTTAGGGGGGATTTTAACTGTGACCTGCCAAAAAAGGGAAAAACCCAGGATGGAAAAAAAATATATTGAGATGCGAATGCTCTCCAAACATGTATAAACAAAGCAGAATTAGTGAACTGCCTACAATATCTAGATCAAGGACCCACTTATACCTACAAAAGAGGCAAGCTAACCTCAACAACTGACCATTTTTTTATTTCAAAAACCTTACCATTTCCCCAATTAAAGATCCATCCCACAGAATTTTCAGATCACTTATTATTGCAGGACATGTTTCAAATCTACTCCTTCCCAAAATAAGAAAAACAGTAGATGGAGGCTAATTACTTCTTGCGAAATAAAATCCTAACCCTCCTCTGGGCAAGGGCATTGGTGACCTGTATGAAGATTTAGGGGAATGGTGGGCAGATACCAAGGCAGACATAGCAACTTGTTTATAAAATTATGGGAAAATCAAGTCCAGAAATAAATGTTTTCAGTATTTAAAACTAAGGAACCATCTTCAGTATCTTTATACCTTGGATGCCACCACTAGACAAATTTATGATACCCAAATTGAGAAAGTGAAACAGGACATGAAGGATTTTCAATAAGACAGGGCCTGCAATATGAGGGCAGAATTACAGTATGGGACCCAGAAAACTCCTCAAGGTGACCCTTGTGAAGCTTTTAAAGCTAGGAAAAAGGCAATGGATCTGCAGAGTTTAATAAATGAGAGAGACAAAGTCATAACTGCAGGAGAAGATTTACACAGGGAGATCTCCAAATTAATTCAGTCTCATACCATGCCAGATGCCCCTCAGCCAGACAAAATCAAAGAATATTTGAAAGACTTTAAGATCCAAGTACCTAATAAGGAATTTAATAACCTAAACTCAGCCATCGAGGCATCTGAAATTGAAGCAGTTATTAAAAATCTTAAACTAGGTACATCCCCAGGCCAGACGGGTTACCATACAAATTCTATAAAAGTTTCTCTGTAGAACTGGCCAAATGTTTACAGGTAGTGTATTCATATTTTTTAGGTTCATAACACACCCCTTCCTATTTCACATCTGGTTTATTCATTTGTTTGTTTAAAGTAGGTGACAGGAATAATATTTCTAACTGGAGACCCATAACCATCCTAAATTACAATTTTAAAATTCTATCACAAATCTTGAACAATAGATTAAGAGGCATTGCAAATCAACTAATACAGCCTTCTCAATTCTGTGGGTTACCTGACAGGAAAATACAATATGCTCTAATGTTAATCAGAGATGTAATAGAACATTACTCAGCTAGCAAGAAAAATGTCCTTATTATTTCATTCGACCAATGTAAAGCTTTAGACAGAGTTCACCATGCTTTTTTCTTTCTGACCCTGCAGCACTATGGCATTCCTGAGGATTTTATAGAATGGATAAAGATGCTATTATCATCAGCAACAGTACACACAATTATAAAAGGAAATATTTCAAAGGGAATCAATATTCAAACAGGGGTTAATCAGGGATGTCCCTTAAGCTCTCTGTTATACATTTTATCCATAGATCTTCTAATAAGGAAACTAAGGTCCTGTGAACACTGGCAAGGTTTATCTGGACCCTCAGGGCTGGACGAGATAAAAGTCCAGGCATATGCAGACGATGTATGTATTTTTATATCAGATGTTTCATATATCCCACTTATGCTAGGTCAGATAGAAGCCTATTCCAAAGTTTTGAATTCAGCATTAAATGTGACAAAATGCAGAGGACTTCCTATTGGCTATCCAACCCAGGTCTGGGGGCAATTTAATAGCATAAAGCTGACTCCAGACCCCCTGAGAATTCTTGGGATATTGTTTGGGCCCCAGAACCTGTCATTAGAAAACTGGGAAATAGTCATCCAAAATGTAGAAAATAAAGCCATAAGGTGGAAAAACTGGACGCTCTCCAAAATAAAAAGAGTCCACATTATTAAGAGATTCATACTCCTTGTTTCTTTATGTGGCCATGACATTCTCACCCCCCAAAACCTTGGAGTCTAGAATATATGCATGCTTTTTCCAGATGGTTCGGGGGAGTAGGTTAAATCCCATTAAGCGGTGCTACACGCACCTTTCAAAAGCACAAGGGACACTGGGGATGGTTGACCCCATCACTTTCTTTCATGCCCTATTCACCTCACAATCGATGAAGACAGCTCTCTTACTGGCTAATACTCTTTACCACCTATAGAGTTCTAATGCCTTTCAGGCCTATTTCCAGACAAGGACCAGACTAGAGTCCCCAAAGCTCCTTCCTCACCTTAAAATCCCAGAATTTATTAAACCAGCTTTACAAAAGATGTTTAAATGTAAACTGACTAAGTCTCACATTTTCTAGCTCCCCAGGCCTAAACTTTATAACCATGTTATGTTCCACATATATCCCACTGAACCTGAATTTAAGAACTGCCCTCTGATCCTGATCCCTGGGGTGGTACAGCAGTTAAATAATGATAGAATTCCAGTATACATGTGGGAAATCCTATGGATTTCAGTCTATGGGAGACTCAGAATTAGGGGAAATCTAAAGCACAAAGCCCAAGAGGAAAGGATATGTCCATACAATTCATGTCAAGCCAGTGAAGACTTTGTGGAGCATTTTCTCTTTTCAAGCTCATATGTTAAGCCATAATGGGCATTCATGGGGCAGAGATGGCAGCTTGATTGGTTAAAATCTCTAACTTACGAAATTCTTATACTCAGACACCATCCTCAGCTTTTAAGCAAATATGATAAAGGTACCTTAGCTGTATTATTTTGTTGCCTAAAATACTATCTATGGCAAGCAAAATGCCAATGGATCCTCTATCAGAAACTGATGACATACAAAACCTATGGCACAATGGTAGAAAAAGCAATGATTTCGGTTTACAAAAAGGATGTGGTAAGTCACCCTCCTTATAAGGAACGAAAATGGTGGAAAGGGTTGTTTAAGTTTATAAAGTTTAAATAAGCTGAAGATTCTAGGCTGAGGTATCAAAGGGTTACCAACAGCATATGTGATTGTAAATAAATTATAGGACCAATAAGTTGGTTTCCTCCCTTTCTACTCTGATAGACAGAAGTATAATGTAAATACTTTCTTTATTTTTGGTTATCATTTGTATCCTAAGATAGTTCATGTTAATAATGGAATGATCACTCTGTCTTATGATGTTTTTTTATATATTTAGTTTTTCTGATGTGTGATTATAATAAAAAAATTCCCTACTCTTTTCAAGAAGTGCCATGGGATATTTAACATCCACCTAAACTACCACCAGAACAGGCAGATGGGACCTCAGTTTAATGTCTTATCCAAAAGACGGCACCTCAGGAGTGCAGCACACCCCTCATGCTGCACTACGGAGTCAGTATTGGAATTTAACCCAAGTGCCTGGTGTGGGACTAGAACCCACAGACTTCTGATCTCTCAGCCTCAGAGGTGAATATGCTACCTGCTGAGCCACTGGCAAGAGTAAAAAACAAGTACATGCAGAAACTCACCCCGTCATAAAATGGAATCAAACAGGGGTGGTATAAATACCAAGTTGAGTCTTTACAAATTATGAGATCAAGAGGCAAATCCTATGTGTAAGTATAAATGTATAATCTGCAAGTCTGTGGTAACGATGCATCATTAAATAATAATTCTACTATAGGTATGTAAATGGTTACTAATAAGAAAAATTCCCAGTGTACAGTTAAATATATCAAGAGTAATCTTTTTCCTTTTTGTCTGTTTTTTAAGGATATTTTTATAAAGCATATATTTAAAAAATATTTTAGATATATGTCAGTCACATAAAAAGTATATCTGTTAAATATTCAAGATGTGTAAGCAGACATATAATATATATATATATATATATATATATATATATATATATATATATATATATAATGACCTATAATAAATATAACATGGAAATATATTTATGATACTTCTTAAATATATCTATCACATATATTCTGCAAATAAATCAGATGTTTCAAAATTGGCCAATTTGAGATATTTTGCATATACTTCAGACAAATGATCAAACATGTGTTTGAAATATACTTTTATAAATATCTAAAATACATTTATTTTCCACATTCTTCTTCTATCCCCAGAGGGCAATTACAATTGATTCACAGGTGGAGGACTACTTCTGTGATTGCCCTGTGTTCAAGAAAGGAGGCAGTCCCCTACCATACTGGTGCACCATGTTCGGGTTGTAATCTGAACTGGGCAAGCTGGCTGTTTTCTATCTGTCATGCCTATGCTTGAGGGTCCAATCAGAGAGTGTGCTCTGTTCTGTGGGTGTAATCATCAGTGACACATGAACAAGACTTGAGTATGGGCAATGTTGACATGCTCACGTTCTTAAAAATGAACATGAGTCATTTCAGTCAACATGTCTCAAAAACAACTGAGTTCACATTTGACATTTAAGCACTTGAGAAGCAGTCCAGTGGACCAACGTCAGACACAGGATGGGATGATGAAGAGTATGAGACTGTGTCGTACAAAGGCATATTGCTGGAGATATGCCCATGTTACTGTGTCACATAATACATAACACATTATATCTCTTGGTGCTGTCTCATCTTCATCACAAACTCTGTCCTGGGCCTACACTGGAAAAATAAGCACAGCTTTCATATGAAGCCACAGACAAAAATAATGAGGTGCAAAATATTTATTTAAATATAAGGTGCATCAAAAAGGGATTAAAAGAACACTAACACCTCAGTGGACGAGACGGCTGAACCAGCCTCCCCAGCATTTTACCTCTATATCCAAGGGTTCAACAGGGGGCCTGAATGACTGCTGCTTTTCTGTCCACTTGTTCCATGTCATCTTTCATGTCATGACAGAACTCCCCCACATCCATGGGACAGTAACTGCAAAGAGGGTACAGAGAATGAAGTAGGGCTTACAGGACCAAGGGGAGGAATACCAGTGAGGAGGAAAGTAAAAGGTATAAGCACAAACAAGGAGGGAAGAAAACATGAAAATCAAAAGGACAGTAGCAAAGTTAAAGCAGGGGTCAAATGAAGAGGGAAATGTCTTAATGCCAGGAGCCTAGGCAACAAACTCAGTGAGCTCCATGCACTGATGGCAGACACTGAAGTGCACCTGGTGGCCATCATGGAAAGGTGGGCCACAGATAAAAATGACTGGGAGAAGATGA
The DNA here is from genome assembly GCA_016271365.2 of Neoceratodus forsteri. Classification (NCBI taxonomy): domain Eukaryota; kingdom Metazoa; phylum Chordata; order Ceratodontiformes; family Ceratodontidae; genus Neoceratodus; species Neoceratodus forsteri. Next base: position 300,478,477 of record CM028134.1, on the reverse strand, counting down.
TCCCTAGGTACTCACTGTTCAGGAGGGATAGAAGAACTGGTGGAGGGAGGAGTTGCCTTTTATGTCAAGGAGGGCATTGAAGTGGCAGAAGATGGAAGCATAAGGTTTTGCAGTAGGGAGGCTGAGTCAGTATGGGTGCAACGCACAGCAGCCTCAGGTGGGTAATGCACTTAGGAGTGATATATAGGCCTCCAGGGCAAGGGGAGGAAAGGGACAGTGAGCTCAAGAAGGAACTTAAAAGAGGGGCAACGGGGGGGGGTAGTGGTGTGGGTGATCTGAACATGTCTTATCTTGATTGGAAGGTCCCAGTGGCCAACAGCGACAGGAGTCAGACATTACTGGTCACCTTCCAAGACTGTCTACTGGTGCAGCTTTTTAAAGAACCTACCAGGCAGAATGCAATCTTTGATGTGGTGCTCACAGACTCAGAGATGGTGGGTGCTGGGGGAGTAGGGGAGCTGCTAGGCAACAATGACCACAACTCTGTATGGTTTGAATTGACCATCAGGGCTGGCAACCCGCAATCAAGAACTGAAGTCCTTGACCTTAGAAGGGTGACCTTTGATAGGTTGAGGAAACTGGTCAGGGATAAGTTAGTAGGGGTAGAGGACATAAGGGGTAGAGGAGAGATGGGGCAAAAAAGGGAGCCATCCTCGAGGCATCAAAGACAAGCATAAGAACAGTATCTAAAAATAACAGGTTTAAGAGACCACTATTGTTCTCAGCTAGGGTCAGGGAAGCAGTTAGGGCCAAAAAGAAGGCCTTCTATAAATACAAGGGAAAGCAATGGCAGGCAGAAAGTGAAGATTATCTACAGAAAAATAGGGCAGCAAAGAGGGTTGTTAGGGAGGTGAAAGCAGACATGGAGCCACGTATTGCAGAGGGGGGGTCAAGAACAGAGAAAAAAAGTTTTTTAGATATATCAGTGAAAAAAGGAAAACGCGGGGCATCACATGGCAAGTTGAGGACAGTAGGGTGATAGAGGAGGATGAGTAAAAGGCCACAGTCCTGAATGACTACTTTTGCTTAGTATTCACTAAGTAGGACTGTGGATCCATGCCAGAAAGCGGCATCAAAGCAGCTGTTAAGTTAGCTATGGAAATGAGACAGCCAATACTTACAAGCAAGATGATCTTAAAAGGGCTGGCTGCCCTTAACCTAGATAAGGCCCCAGGCCCAGATGGGTTGCATCCAAGGTTACGTAGGAAATTAGCAGCAGAGCTGGCTGAACCACTGACTGGGCTGTTCAACAGCTCACTTAGGTCTGGAGAAGTTCCAAAGTATTAGAGAACGGCAGATGTTGTACCACTTAATGGGGGAAGGATAGGGAGCACCAAGGGAACAACAGGCCTGTCAGTCTGACCTCCATTGTGGGGAAGTTGATGGAAACACTAATCAAAGAGGACCTCGTGGACTACCTAGAGAGCAATGGGCTCCAGGACAGAAAACAACATGGTTTTGTGACAGGAAGGTCTTGTCAGACTAACCTGATTTTTTTCTTTGACTGGATGACCAAGGAAGTAGACAAGGGCCACGCTGTGGATCTGCTGTGCTTAGACTTCAGCAGGGCTTTTTATTGGGTACCGCACAAAAGGTTGCTCAAAAAGATGGAAGAGCAGGGTGTGGCTAAAACCTTAGTGCACTGGGTGGGTAGTTGGCTAGAAGGGAGGCAGCAGAGGGTGGTGATCAATGGGGTTAAATCAGAGGAAAGGGAGGTTATGAGCAACGTTCCACAAAGATCTGTCCTGGGTCCGGTCCTCTTTAATATGTTCATTAGTGACATTGGTGAGGGAATCCAGGGCAGGCTGTGTCTCTCCACAGATGACATAAAACTATATGAGAGGGTGGATAGTGATGAGGAAATGAGGGATATTCTGGCAGACCTACAAAAACTAGAGGAGTGATTAAAAAGGTCTAGCAGTTAAAATTCAGTGCCATAAAGTGAAAGGTAATACACCTAGGGAAAAGGAACCCCAAGATGGAGTACTGCATGGGTGGGGTGAAACTTAGCACTACAGAAGAGGAATGGGTTCTAGGAGTTGTTATCAGTAACTCCCTGATAAGCCAGTACAATGAGGCCTATAGGAAGGCTAACAGGGTGCTGAGATGTATTGTATTGGGAGGGGTATTGATAGCAGAAGAAAAGCGGTAATACTTCCCCTATACAGATCCACAGTGAGGCCTCACCTTGAGTACTGCATCCAGTTCTGGAGCTCTCACCTCAGAAAGGACAGGGATAGGTTGGAAACTGCAGTGCAGAGTGAAAAATTGGTTCAGGACCAGCAGGGCAGATCCTATGAGGAGTGCCTCAAGACACTAAATAGGAATTCACTGGACCCTGGAAAGGAGAGGGGAGATATAATAGATACCTTCAAGTTCCTTAAAGGAATTAACAAGATAAACTGTGTGGCATTATTTACCCTGAATACCAACTCGAGATCATGTGGTCACAAGTGAAAATTAACAGGAGGGAGGTTCAAGAGGAGATGAGGATGTACTTCTTTATGGAAAGGGTGGTGCAGCCTTGGAACAGTCTTTCGGCTGAGGTGGTGGGTGCAAACACAGTCAGGAGAATTGAAACAGGCATGGGATAGAATGAAGAGAATAGTGGTCACCTGGGCGACAAGACCAGGAAGGAAAATGGGGATAGAATGGGAGGGTTAGTACCTGGATGAACAATAGGTTTCAGGGAAGGTTCCAGGGATTATAGGAATAGGGGCAGACTGGATGGACCTCTGGTCTTTTCTGCCATCATAGTCTATGTTTCTATGTTTCTCTGTCTATGTTTTTAATTGTTGCTGTTGTTAATATTTTTTTTTGTATGTACCATCATTCCAATCTCCCGTGTCGGTATTCCACACTATGAAATTGGATCATTTTGTTACTCTGTGTAATATAACTATTTTAATTTACTGATACCTACCAACATCTGCCATGTTTACAACTAGTAAATGACACTTTACAAGGATAAATTATATTGCTGACCATCATGACAAGACATGTTAGTTGTGTGACTGGCGAGCTAAAAACCTATCTGACATATCTCATCTGACAATATTTGTTCTTGGGATTTGAACAATTAACTGTTGGCAATAAATTGTTGCACACAATACTGAGGCTATATATGAACTCCATGGGCCCGATTTTCAAACCATCGAATAGTGTATGGTGCTTGCGCCAACAAAGACTGGTGTAAGAGACATTTTACACTGCACCATGCATCATTCCTAATTTTCAGACATTCCCAGAACCAGCTGGGGGGCTGCCTCTACAGGCCGGGCTTGAGCCATCCTTGCAATGGATGCTCTGGTGCAGCAATGCAGAGAGGAGCTTGCTCCAAGGTAGCACTGCAGTATCCACTTACTTGGGATTCTGCAGACCTCTCCAACAGGAGCATTGACCGCAAGGTTAGACCAGCCAGGAGCTGGTCTAGTAAGCCTATGTGCCATTCCAGTGCTCTGGTGTGGTGGGAGGTGGTCCAGGACCCCTATTGCAGCCACCACCGGTGAATTTTTCTGGCCATCCTGCATCTGGCCAACTCTCCCTGTACTTGTGTAGCTGTGGGTGATGCCCATTAAGGCCCTCCTGCTGTCAGTCGTATGACTTCTCCCCCTTCACACCCACTCCCTGACACTGAGCTAGTCATGCCCTGTCCCCTTCTGGGGTCTGTTGCCATTCTCCACCCCCCAACTGTCTCATTTTGCCTTCCACAAGCCCTGCTGGCCTTCGGTTGCATGGTCGATGGTCCCCTGCAGTAGCCGCCACTGTTGCCCAAAGATCCAGTGACTTGTGACATTCCCCTCCTGTATGCCAATTGTTTGGCACATGTGACAGCTTCCAGCTAACTTGGGGAGTTTGGTGCCAGGATCCAAATTCTTGTAAAATCTTGCATGGGGTCCCTGGTGCACCTGAGTTTGCCACAGTAGGGGATTTGTTGCACAGAACGCCAATCTAAGGGGGTCTACTAAACCTGGGCCCCATGTTGTGTTCTGGCAGCTTTTCCCATTTAAACAATGATGGACATGGTATATATTGTATATATACACCATTTTTCCTTTTATTGTGCTTTTTTGCAGATGTGTTTGTGAAAACAAAATCAAAAATTAAAATCCAAAAATAAACCCTACCTCTAAATTTTAGTTACTTATTTAATTGGTGAAATAGTACTATGACATTGATTTACAGCATTTACCTGACTATGACATACATTAATTAAGCAATAAGGCATGACTGGAGGTTAGATTAACAGTCTGTTAATCACCCACTAGGCATGTAATGTGGTACGAAGAGCAGTCAAGTGCCATATTGCCCCTCAGGGCTGATTAACTGACTGTTAATCTAACATTTGGGAGTGCCTTATTGATATGATAAAACAATTATTCGAAAAGAAAAGTGTTAAAAATGTACTTTTTTTAATGTTTTCCTGATTAAGAGGGCAGTTTTTAATAAAATAGTTCTTCCACCAGCAGTTTAAGAATGCTGGTTCAGAATCAGAATGCATCATTCCAGTCATTCAGAAGTGCTAGAGGATGGAATGCTAGCAGGACGAATTTATGTGCCATGGTGATCAGGATGTACGTGACAGTGTAACAGGGATTAATGTGAGGCTGTCAGAATCCTTACAATCAATCAGACTGCAGTATTTCTGAGACCCTTTTTATAATGATACCAATATTTAGTCAAATTCATGATAATTCTCTTTATAATGTATTGTAAGAGGTCTGAACCTCACTTTCAGGTTCTTGGCAATATTGGGGATGCAAATAATCACAGACAAGTTGCATTCAAGTAATAAACAAGTTTATTACTACAGAAAGGGATAAATCACAGTTGCCCTAAGCAGTTCTTACCAATACGAACCGGGAGCCAGTGCTAAGCGTTCCCTACACCTCGAGGTTTCTTTGTAGTCTCTTGGGATCTTGCGGGTCTCCGAGGTGTAAAGCCTGTGCATAACATTATATACCTATGATAATTACTATGGTTACTGAAAGATAGAAACATTTCTAGTTACAGAGATGAGCCCTATTGGCTAAATTAGAGGTGGCTCCACAGTCCAAGATAACATTATATAATTCTGTAAAGTCATCAGTTTTAGAACAAAGACATTCTTATACAAAGTCTTACATAACAAGGTGAAGTGGTGTCCATCACCGAAAGATGGCAATGTTGCCTTACACATTATAATTACTTCAAGGACAGGTGTCTTGGCATCTGACAGGTAAGAAATAGACAGAAAATACATGGTATAATGTGTGTGCATTAGCAAGCAAAGTGAGTTACAATAATATGTATTCATATCTGACATCTACTCTTATACGGTAGATGCCTTAGCCACTCATATTAGTACAGCCTATGCCTAAATATTAGCTGTCTACGGTGTGCCCTAAGGGTATCAATTGGGTAGGGACCTTGTGTAACAGTATGGAGACTGTCTATTATCAGCAAAAATAATTAGTTACACAGAGGATAATGGCTGAGGACTGGGTGATAACCACACTGTAATCACCTCGGTGGTTGCTAGGCAACATGGTAAACCCCAGAGTGCAGCTTGAGAGGTTTACTGCAGCCCTAGCAACCACGTAGAGGTGATTTCAGCTGGCTGTTGGTCCGATCCCCAGCCATCATCTTTATAGTGTATGGTCAAAAAAACACTGTTGGCATTCTATGTGTGAGAATTATGGAACTCTGGTGCATTCTTTTATCTTATGCCACTGTTTGGAAGTTCCGAAGTGTGGTTAACAACTTTTAAAATTCCTAAACAGTGCATAACAAAGCTGTGTGACTGCTGATTATGGTGGTTAATAGGCACTTACCATACATTATATAGAGGATAATGGCTGGGGATCAGGTGATAACCACGCTGTAATCACCTCGAGTGGTTGCTAGGGCAACATAGTAAACCTCGAGAGCGCAGCTGTGTAACTGCTGATTATGGTGGTTAATAGGCACTTACCATACATTATAACCAGATAATCCCATCGATATGATATCAGAATGCTGTAAACCTAGCCTGACTATGTCATTCCAATGAGATTACAGGTTAGAATGTCACCAGCTGAAGTAAATCTTGTAATAGAACATAAATCAGCTGTCCATGACTGCAGTTCAAACAAGTGCACATTCCATATTAACAGTAACTGACCCTCAGCAACATCAACCGCAGTGTTGAACGCAAGCAATACACTGGCAGCAGCTACAAACCAGGAAGTCTCTGTGCTCAAAATATTCCCTTTTCTGTCCGTTTTTCAGGTTAGCTTTTCTTCCTCTATGTTGTGGCAGCCCCTTGGATGTTTCTGTCTATGCCGTCCTCCTTCTGATCTGGCGCTAACATTATGCTGTGTCCAAGCTTGAAGTAACATGACTACAGCTGACCAATCAGAAAACAGCAGTTCTAGCTGTTTGCTTTTTTTGAACACTTAATTAAATGCTCCAGAACTGTGTTTGAAAATGTTAACTTTTTTCATCGTACCTAAATGCTGCATATGTTAAGTAATTTAATACTATTAGTAAATATATTTGACATCAAACCCATCGCTATACGTGTTAGAACAATAAACATCCGAATGGACATTCATATTTCATCCTTGACTAGGTAAGTGCATTTATTTGTAATACGCAATGTCACTTTTTACTAGCTAAGACCAAATGGTGCTGCTTTAGTCCAAACAAAATGACACCCTTTCCATACACTATAAAATACAATGACTAGGCTGTGGTCGTTAATCATGAAAGTAATCACCTCTAGCAGTTGCCATACCAACTATAAACCTCTCGAGCTGTGCTCTTGAGGTTTATGTGGTTGTCCTGGCAATCACTAAAAGTGATTACAGCGTGGTTAATGACCATAGTCTAGTCATTATCCTCTATCTAATAGTTTGTACATCAGAGCAAAATGCATATTTCATCATGTTGACATTTGTCAATGCTTGCATTTACAATGCATTATTATATATTTGTAATGATTTATTTTTACATAACTGTTTAAATGATGCAGCATTCTGTTGTCATCATGAAATGGTTGTTATATAGGGCTGGCAATGTGACAATCCAATTCATTCCACAACCCTGTGGACCATCGTCACAACTGTCTGCACTCAGATATTGTCTGATGGTTGATGGTAATATTTGGTGATGGGTCTCAATGCATGGAAGAGTAGCCTGCTATTTTGAATTAAATAGTTGATATTTGTTATATGGTAAAAGGGAATTCTCAGCTTCTTAGAGGAAAATTGTCAGGACCCTTATATCAATAATCATGATTAACAGTACAGTACAACCTCAATTATTTGAACCCCAATTATCCAGATCTCCCTATTATCTAAATTCTGACATTTATTTATTTAAGTCTAGGATTACAACCCTTGAGCTAAGAGCTTGTTTCCAAGGATTCCACGTTGTTCATACAATGTTAGGAAACATAGGGTACAACAAGTAGGGTACATTTGATTTATACATACAAATAATTAAACTTTCATTAGTTACAGGATTATTATTTATTTTTTTTGTTTATTTATGACTTTGATAACTGGGTGAGTGCACTGATCCCAGGGACCATTTTCAGGCATGACCCGGGTTATAACACATGGTGCAGGGTGACAGTGGAGTACAAGGTAACAGTAATACACATGAAACAGATTTAATACAAGCAACAATAGTAGACACAATATACAGGTTTGATGCATAGGTCCATTTGAGAACAGTGAATACAAGATTTCAATATCAGACATGAGAAGACTTGGTACAAACAAACAAATCATAGGCACAGTGTACAATGTGAGACTGCATCGTCCAGTGAGCAATTAATACACAGAATACTCAGTAAAAAAATGTGTATACAATAGGTACAGGCAAGGAAGTCAAATATTACTGTGAAAAATGCAATATAACAGTTGTAGGCAAGAGAGTTGACTAGTGTGGGTAGGTGGGTAACCCCTGGGCTGGGGAGTTGATTAGTGTGGGTTGGTGTGAGGCCCCTGGGAGCATCGGCAGGATGAGTTTTCCAGGAACCAGACATTAAGGTGGGACTTGAAATTGGAGTGTGTGTCAATGGAACGGAGTTCAGCCGATAGTTTGTTCCACTGCATGGGGGCAACTGCAGACCAAGTTCTGCTACCCATGTTGGTGGATACCCTAGGAACAGCTAGAGGGGGAGTACCATTGTAGGGTTAGAGTACATGACATTAACAATTTACATGAAGCAGGGTGGAGGCATCAGCTAGGTATGGGAAATGAATTCTTATTATTTAGTAAAAGATTCTAAGTTGCTGAACGATAATTCAGGAGGAATTCCAGAGAGAGATAGGAGGAGATGAGCAGGAGTGAAGGTGGAACCAGACCTAGTTGGGTCTCATTGTCAGTGCAGAGAGGCAGAGATGGAGCAGAAAGAGAAAGGAAATAGGTGAGGGGTGGTGGAGGGGAGTGGTGTTGGGAGAGAGGTGGTGGAGGTGAGGTGGATGGGAGTAGAATTGAGATGGGAGTGGAGGGGTAGTCGGTGGAGGGGAGTGGTTTTGGGAAAGAGGGGGGAGAGGGTGGAGGGGAGTAGAACTGGGATGGGAATGGGGTGGAGGTAGAGCAGTGGTTGAGCCAAACTGTGGAAAGAGGGGTTAGGGGGAGGGTTGAGGAGCAGTGTGGATGACAGCGGGGATGAGAAAAAGGAGAGGGTAGGTCAGAAAGTCCAGAGGGGTGAAGATTAAAGTGCATATCACTGTCAAGGGAGGAAAGAAAGTGCTGCGACAGGGTTGGAGCAGGTCCTTTGTCACTATATGGAGCAGGAACACTTTATTTGACTAGCAAAGTGGATGAGGAGTTTGGATTTAAATGGGCCAATTCTTGTTTTGGCAGAGAGATCACTGGGTAGGGAGTTAAGCAGGTGCGGGGCTCAGTACCCAAAGAACCACTGGCCTTGGATGATGCGGCAGAATGGTATCTTACAGAGATTAGTTTGTTACCACAAGTCTGCTCTGAGGGGACAGCAGGTGTTATGAGATTCTGGACTCCAGGGGGTGTCATGCCAAGGGTGGATATTTTGGCAAGGAGACCAAGTTGTTATTTTATTCTATGTTCCAGATCAAGCCAGCTTGTGAGGGAGTAAAGGTCGCAGGTGTGTGTTATACATGGGATGCCCAAGAAGAGCCTGTAGGCTTTATTTAGCATCATTGCAATTCTCTTGAGGGCCGTGTCGGAGGCTGTACAGTATGCGACCAGCCTGTATTCTATAACAGACAAAACCGAGCTTGTTAAGATGAGTTTGAGTGCATCTTCTGTGAGGGAGTGCCTATGTCTGTACAACTGGTCTAGCTTTCCAATGGCTGATTTTGAAACATAGTCTATGTGGAGTGAGTATGATAGTGAGCTACCCGGTGTGACACCTAGATATTTGAAGTTGTTAACCGTGTCAAGAGTGTCGTTTTGTTTATTGCGAACTATAATTTTGGCTGCTTTGAATCTACTATGCAAGGATGTAAACAACATGTTTTTTGTTTTTGAGTAGTTGAGCAATAGGCTTGAGCTTAATAACGAGTTCTCAACTAGGGGAAAGTTACTTTGCATACTTTGTTGAAGGGTTGCGATGTCTGAGTGACTTGAAAAAATTACTGCATCATCCGCATAGAGAAGGATGTGGTCTTGGCAGGCTAGTGGGAGATGGTTTAGAAAGAGGTTGAATAAGAGTGGGCCCAGGATTGACCCCTGTGGCACTCCTGTTGTGACCAATTTTCTGTCTGATAGGGTGTGGCCAATTTTCACTTATTGATCATGATTGGCGAGATAGCTCTGAAACCAGGCCAGATGAGTGTTGGCTATGGTGGCAATGCCAAGTTGGACCAGCATAAGTTCATGATTCACTGTGTTGAAGGGCTTGGTGCGGTCAATGAAAGTGGCCCCCACCAAATGTCCATGATCTAGTGCATCATGAATGAACCCCATGAATTCAATTAGTGCTGAGGAAGTACTATGGCGCTTTCTGAAGCCATGTTGCACCCTACATTGTATATGATATTTATCTAGGTGATCAATCAATTGATCATATACAATTCTTTCTAAGGCCTTCTAAATTGGGGCAATATGGAGATCTGCTGGTAATTTGTGTAGACAGTTTTGTCACCATTTTTAAAAACTGGGGTAACTATAGCTGATTTCCAGACTTTTGGGAACTGACCAGTAGTTAGGGAGAGGTTGAGGATTCCTGTTAGGGGAGCGATAAGTATATCGATGGTAAGGGTAACAAGTTTTAGGTCAAGGCCATCTCCGTTGTACCTGGCCTTCCAGATTGCTTTCAGGAGGTAATTTTTTGCCTCCTCTTTTGAGATGACTCGAAGGTAGAATGGGGGGCAGTATTTGAAAGGGAAGGGGTCTGAAGTACTGTGTTGACTAAGCTGAGAGGGTCAAGATAGTGGGGTGGGAGAACATCACTAAGGTCTGTAAAGGCCTTGATGAAAATATTCGAGATGGACTCAGGGTCCCGGGTTAACACTCCATTGCTGTTAAGCACCATTGGTGGCGATTTGTTGGGTGAACCTGTGAGGGCCTGGATGTTAGTCCAGAATTTACGAAAATTACCCCAGGAGTTTCCAAGCTCAGACGTGAAGTGTTGTCGTTTTGTCAAGTGAACGGCCTGGGTACAGAGATTATAAGCCATCCTATAATTTTTCATGTCGTTAGGAGAACCTGACCTTTTTACCTTCTCCCATATATTTTTCTGGGGATGCAGTTGGGCTATAAGTGTGGGGGGAGGGGTTATCCATGGTTTTTGGGAACCTTTTACCTTCCTTTTGGTAGTTGGGGCATTAATGTCGCAGACTGCATTAAAGAATTTTATGAAGAAATCAAGAGCTACATTGACATTGACAGCTAAATAGATAGTGGACCAGTTTAGCTTACTAAGATGTTCTCTTAGTGCTCCAAGATGCCCCTTTCTTAAGATATGTAATGTTACCACCTTTGCTTGGAGCTTGGGTGCCTTGCATGCCCATGTACAGAGTATGGTATGGGGAGTGATCACTTATTGCATCAGGGAGGACTACTGCACTAGAGATTTGGTCTAGATAGTTGGTGAGCACCCAATCAAGTAAGGTACTGGTCCCAGTGCGGTAGTTAGTACATGTGTGGGAAGCTACTAACTGCTTATAGTTGATGGCTGTGATTGCACCTCAATAGGTTGCAGCATCACTGGACATCCAGTTACACATTCTTGTGAACCATCATCACAACTGTCTGCACTCAGATATTGTCTGATGGTCCCCCAAATCTCATTTGCCTAATGTCATGGACTCCTAATTATCTGAACTTTCAATTATCTGAACAAATCTGATGTCTCCCAGAACATTTGGCTAATTGAAGTTGTACTGTAATTGCAATAAAAGAATTTGGTAGCAATTTACTTGAAAAAAATTACTTTATCTGGTTGATCCTGTGACTCCCCCCAACTCATCAACCTTTACCATGTGGTAACAACTGCTTCCATGGTTCCCATCCATCAACCCTCTGATGACGCGTAGGACATACTAAGCTGGCTTTGACAGCTTGATGCCTTTGTCTATCAGCACATAGTAAGTGGCAAAAACTTACTATCCTATTATTACCTTTATACTGGCACTTATCCTCCCCAGAGCAATGCCCTTTCTTTGGCAGATCAGTAAGCACCAGTATAAGTGAGATAATGTGCTATGTAAATCTTTAACATGTACTATGTGCTGAGAGCCTAATGCTTCAAAGTGTTACACCCAGCTTAGCACACCCTGTGCATCATCAGAGGGTTGGCCAATGGGGACCATGGGAGCACTGGATCTTGCACGGTAATGACTGGAAGGGTAGTTCAGTTCACAGAACCAACCAGATAAATCAAATAATTAATTCATGTAAGTTGCTATCAAATTTGACTTATTGGGATTATTGCTAATCATGAGTAGTGACATATGGGTCACTCTAAATTTTCCTCTGAAGAGCAGACAGTTTCCTTTTACCTTATTACACAACAAAAGACACCACTCGAGTAGCACTAAGCTTGTTAGTCTGGTGTTGGCTGCAGCCTATAACACAGATTGTCATTAACAGATATAAAATGGCATGCAGAAAGAAGCATAATAGGCAATCGAGGCATCCTTGTAGTGCTCCACCGCTGGCATTCAGTACATCCAAAAATGTATGTGAACACATGGGGCACCAGAAGAGATTTGTTGGTCTTCTCTTCAGCCCAATTTTCCATCACTACCATAAAGATGGGACATAACTGCAGCATTTAAAAAATATTAAAGTCATCCATAAATATAAACTCAAGCAGTGTGTGTCCAGGTAATGATTTGAAAGAAGTGATTTTGTAATACTCACTGAAAAATTGTTAGATATTGAATACTCTCAGAAATTGCCTTTAAAGAGCTAGTGTACTACTTGCAATTAATAGTAATTTTCAGATGCAGTCAGCTATCACTTCCAGTATCTGAAGTATTTTTTATTTTCTGTTTGCTAATTAGAAGATTTTCCATCTGTCAGCACTGGGGTGATGTGTGGAGCAGCACTCTGTCTGGAGGAAAAAGTAAGTTAGTCTTGTTCCTCCCACTATGTCATCAAAAATGAGACCAAACACCTTGAGGCACCACAATCCTTGCAGCTTGACCAGTGACTTTCACAAGCTACCAATCAAAATGCAAGAAATTGTGACATTACTAGTAACCAGGGAGAGCCAGTCCCTGCTGCTTCATGTGAAAGTGAAACCTGGCAGCGAGAAATGGTTCTCATTGGTTACTAGTGATGTCATAGTCAGTGTGGTTTCAGTGTTGATGTAGTGGGAGAAACAGAACTGACTTTTTTCCTCTCCAGAAAGAGTGCTGCTCCACACATCACCTCAGTACTGCCAGGTGGAAAATCTTCTAATTAGCAAACCGAAAAGAAAAAAATACTTGAGATACAAGAATTGATAGCTGACTACATCTGAAAGTTACAATTAATTGCAGACAGTTTCCAGGCAGTACACTAGCTCTTTAAATGAGCAGCAGCTCCAAAGGCTGTTATGATGCACTGAAATGCCCCCCATCCCCAAATTGAGGCTAGGAGTATAAGTCAAGTTTTTAGGGCTGCAGTGTGAAGAGCCCTGCAAACCTCTTGCAATGACAAAAAAAGGACTCCACCATTCCTTCTGAATGCACAACATGCTGGAGTGACAAAATCACCTCCACCTCGGAACAGTCCGCTGGCACTTTTTTTTTAACTGTTGGCAGTCAGAATACATAATACCCACCCAACCCTCCCTATCAGCACCTAACACCCCTAGAAATGTAGCGGGGCACTGGGGGGTGCCCAACTGCCCAGTGCAGGAATCTTGTCCCCACTCCCCTCCACTACTACACATGCGTGATTAATTTTTATTAACCATTTCTTCTAGGTAAATTAGGTTGCCTCCAGTCAGTGTGATCCTCTCGAAGGTCGAGTCTCTTAAGTACTGCTACCACTGGCCGGGCTTCTGCCTCCCTAGGGGTGGATAGAGCTGGGGTGTCCCTCTTACACATTGCTCCTGGCAACAGGCACCATATCGCGTCCCCTCATGGTCTCTGTTTCACCTTGATGCCCAGTGCCCTCCCATGTTCAATTGGCACTCTGCAAGATGAGCCTTCACCTGACCTCACTTCTCCAGCAGTGCTAACCCCATCATTGCACCTGGGAACCACTCCACCTGACACCGGGTGTTGTCGGGCATGAGATGGTGATGCACCACTGCCAAAGAACTCACTCCCACCCTGGCTTGTCATAATGTGGACCCTGCGGGGGCTGGGTAGACCCTGGCATACAACCTGCAGCCTCTCCTCCTCCTCCTCCCCCTCCCTTCCCATTGTCACTGAGCTCTGGCGCGGGTGTTTGGTGTGCTCCAGTGAGTCAGGCCATGCCCACAGAGGGTCAATATGGGGGTAACGTTATTGAGACTTGCGTGGGTGCCAGGAGCCATGGGGACTCGAACCTCCAGCAGTTGGTGGTCAGGTAGATGCTGTGGACTCCTTGTCAGGTGGGATGGCAGGGACAACACCACTTCCTCCACTCTGGTAAGTTGCTTCTTGTAAGCAATAAGAGCTTTACAATCCAGGAGAGGGAAGGGAGAGCAGATTCTTAGATGATGCAGCTGGTGCAGCGTGATTTTCTCCTGTGATACGTCAGGGGAGAAAAATAAATAATACTGTAGCAGTGGAATAGGTGAAAGAACTGTATGCCCCCACAGAGGTTATTTTCAGGCAAAAAACTGCAGATGGAAACTTTTCATGAGCATCTTGTGAATGAATTGTAAAACTTAGCAATAGCACCTGGCTAGCAGTGAGTTCATGCTCTGGCAGTGGATAGACCATAGAAGCAGATGGGTAACATCATGGAGTGGTAGTATTAATTCCACCAGAACACCCTCACTAGAAGTCACAAGCTGTTTAGCTGCCCCCCTTTTCTTTCTCAAGATCACTCAGCCCCGGAACTCACATGTGAGTCGAAATGTACTATGCTTAACCTTATTCAAAATGGCTACCTAGGGCTGAGTGAGGCGCTCTTATAAGATACAGGCACACCACAACCTAGGTTCTGAACTCTCTGGCCAGAGAAAGGGTGTAGCCATGGCAAAATCAGGGTGGGGGAACAAGGGAGAACAAACTGTGTGGGTGTGTGTGTAGACAACAGAAAGGGACACTATGGGGCAGCTGAACTGCTTATGCCTAAGGCTGGTTCTGTTGTAAGCATCCATTTCAGCATGTTTTGCTTTTCTGCGACACTACGCCCGGATCTTAAACTTTGCGGTTATTGATTTTATTTACTGAGGCCAGTTGTCACAGCTTGTAGACCTAGTTCCCCCTGATCTCCATGTCATTGCTAATACAGCACTCAATCATTGCAGCAAGGGGTACAGGTGGTGATATCCATCAAGGCCCCACTGAGTTCTGCTCAATGCTCAGCTGCAGGGTGTGCTGCTGAGTGATACACTTTTATTTCTTCTCCCAGAGGGTAGTATTCTGATGGAACTATCTAACAGTGATGGTACAGGCCTTAACAGTAAACATGAGCAAATGTCTGCTTACCAAGGGAATGACTGGGTATCCTGGGTAGTAGAGTAGGTAAGAAAACCTCTAAATTGATGTATGTTTGCACAACACATACTAATTCATTGCAACCACTGACCTGTAGCTGCAGCCTCTTCTCAGTACCTCTGATCTAAATGCGGTGACATTATGCCTCCAGATTGTATGTAACATTCTGTATCTGGAACTACGACTTATTGCTGTGGGACCCATCTTGAATATATCTACTGTGCTCTTGACTTGACCTGTAATTTGAATTTGCCTGTGTACAATCTCCTGTACCACTGCAAATAATGTTTCAAGATCATAAATGTATTTTGTGTAATATGTTTAAAGATGCTATATTTCTGTATATTTTTTTTTATATTGTCTCTTTATGCTCCCTCCTAGCTGCACCAAGCTCCTTTCTTCAGGGATGCCTAGACTGTGTGTTCCCGTAGTCCAGCCCCAGGTAACTTCCTCCAGGTACTGGTGAGCCTTCCCTATCCTGCCTCAGTTTACCCCCCCCCCCCGGGCGGGAGGAGGGAGCCCCCTCTAAATCCCCCTCTCAGTCTCATAAGTGTGCATCGGAAGGCGTCTCCAGCCCCATCTTTGGAGCCTGGTTAAGGGTTGTCTCAGGACAGCCAAGTCCCATCTAGGGGAGCTCAATGCAGGGCTTTTCACTTTTTCTAGTCCCAGCCCTCAGGACATCCGCTTGCAAGTAGAGCCTAGGAGCGACGCACGTCTCAACGTGCCAACACACTGGCTCCCGGCAGATGTCTTTCCTCCCTCCCTACTGCATGCTGTCTCGCTGCACCTCCACCCGTGGTCACCCAGGTGGTGGTATCGCAGCAGGACCTGCATCCCACCCCACCCGGAGGAGGAGGAGGAGGAGAGCAGCCTCTGGGTGCTCAATCCTCCTCCCCCCCCAGCTGGCCCTCCAGCCACCCGAGTTGGTTCCCGAACTCGGGTCGCTGGTGCGGTGAGCAGTAGCCCTACCACTGTGCCTGTGGGCCAGCTATATTTCTGTATATTTTTGACCGTGTATAATCAATATTATATTTATTCTGTGCAATTAATTCTGGGTCACTCCTGAAAAAGAGACTCTGTTCCAGTGGGCCTAACCGGTGAACAAAATTCAATACATAAATAAATAAACAAATAAAAAGATACATACATACATACATAGATAAAACAAAATTGGTCTTTAAATGGCAATGTTGTTTTACATGGCCAGAGATCTCCTCAGTCTCCTATATGTTAATGTTGTGTGATACAGAGTGGCTCCCATGACCAAATAACTGCCTTATTCATTCTTCTACAGTACTTCACCTAGCACCTACAGTATTTTTGGTATTGTAAATCTCACCCCAAGCTCACTGAGCCTCAAAGCCCTCTCTCCTAGTCCTTATCAATCCCTCAGGTCACCCGTTGTAGTAGAAGAAACTGTTTTACATGATCAGCGTAGCACAAATATAAGTAAGCCAAAAGTAAAGGTGTACTCTGGCTGAAATTGGAATCCCGGTGCTGGGCTAGAGCTGTTAACTCCTGCTTGTATGAAAGTTAGACCACAAAATGCCAGGTACTCGCATGTGAAAGCAATGAGAACTCACTCTGTAATTCAAAATATAGTAAACATTTATTTATCTCTGAAGTCTAAAGTGCATACATACACATTGAAGGTGGGCTGGTGAAAAAACAATAGACACCCCAGCGCTTCAACAGCAAGTCTTCATGTAATAAATGCTTACTATATTTTGAATTACAGAGCGAGTTCTCATTGCTTTCACACTTGAGTGCCCTGCATTCTATGGTCAGACTAGCACAAAAATCTCACTGTGCTGGGCATAAATGTCAATAATCTCACCCAAGTAGTTCTTTGCATGAGATTACTGGCATTTGGGCCCAGAGGTGAGAAAAGGAAGATGAGGATATTTGAGGTACATTGGGCTTGTCAAGCAATATTTTCAACTACACATGGTGACTTGATGGGCATGGTAAGGACTGGGTGAGATGGCTGTGTGGCCTGAAATAGGTTGGGTGTGGGTTTTATGAGGTTAAAAGCATATGACATGTGAAAGTGTTGGCTGGGGGTGGATAATGTGCTTTATGGTGTTACCTACAGCTGATGAGAATCAAAAATAACAAAATCAACTTGATCTCGTAGTACTGGCCTTATGAGCTAAGGTTTGTTTCGTTTAGTATTACCTTTGCTATGTTTTTAACCAACTTGGTTTATTTTGTTATATTTTTTTAATTCAATATTCTTTATTATAAGTTTTGCAACAGCCATACATATACAGAGAAATCAGACACATGTCCAGAAGGCTGTACTTAATCAAAAACAAAACAAGTCTACCCTAATACAATCAATATTATTCTATTCTAAAACATACAATTACCCCACTCCTCCACCCTCCCATACTTCCCTATCCCCCCAGTGCCAAGTACAACCTTCAGCAAAGTAGTCTAACCTTAGGAAGATCAAACTTAAAAGGGTTAAGGCTTCCACATAGAAAGCAAAGCATCTAGAGATCCCTAGTTTTTCTGATAGGCATTGATTCTGTTATGCATTGATGCAATATGCTTTTCCAATTGGAGAGCAAGCAATATTTCTTTGTGGCACTCTACCACAGAAGGAAGTGATTCTTCCTTCCAGTGCCTCATAAGAAGTAATTTAGCTGTGGCCGATATTAGGGCCATATGCATTTTCCAGATTTTAAAAACTCCATGGGGGAAACTATTCAGCAAACAGACCCCAGGTGTGAATAGTGGGTCAAGCCCTAGAATTGAGTTTAATGTTCTTCTGATTGAATGCCAGAAGGTCTGAACTTTTGGGCAAGTCCATAGCATGTGGTACAGAGTCCCTTCAGCTCCGGAAAACCATGGACAATTAGGGGAAGGAAGCCTACCCATTTTGTAGCGTTTCACCAGAGTAAAATATAGATTATGCATGATGTTAAATTGAACTAGGCACAACCTATCCTGTTAAACAAACTTATATGCATTATGCCAAATCTTTTTCCAGGTATCTA
Organism: Neoceratodus forsteri; assembly: GCA_016271365.2. Lineage (NCBI taxonomy): Eukaryota > Metazoa > Chordata > Ceratodontiformes > Ceratodontidae > Neoceratodus > Neoceratodus forsteri. Next base: position 300,460,425 of record CM028134.1, on the reverse strand, counting down.
CTTCATTTGTTAGGGACAGCTCCTGAGTCCAGTAATAGCATACACTTAGAGGCAGCTGGGGGTCCAAGGACTGTAATTCTTTATATACTTGGGAAACTGAGTGAGGCTGGTCCACCACCTGCATAATTGAAGATAGCTCAACTTTTGGAGGAGGTGTTCCAGACATACTCCCCATAAAGAAGGTGATAGCCTCTTTAATTTGCATTTATTTAAAAAAAAATATTTGTCCTGCACCTTGAACTGGAGCTGAAAACTAGGGAAGGAGATAATTTCTCTGCTGGGACAGAGATCTAAGAGCTTAGTCTCTGCTAAGGGGACCCAGCATGAAGATGAAATAGGCTTATACTCAATTTTGAAGTGAGGGTTACTTAATATTGGTTGTTCCAGAGCCGTGTGCCAGTTAAGAGAAAGGTGGCCTTGTACTTGATGTAGTGCTCTAAGGGACCATCTGATTGGAGTTTCTGTCAGAGGTTTAGAAAGTAGTCTAGGGGTTGTGTGCATCAAAGATGAGACAGCACAAAAATTGTTAGCGGCCAAACATCTCTCTATGTCTAAGCACAAAGGTAAATATACCCCGGGGCCTTCTGCACCTGCCCTATGGGCCCATTAAGCCAGTTTTCTAATGTGGTGCATGTCATAATATGTGAAAAAGGAGGGGGTCACAAGCCCACCCTGAGATTTTGGAGCTGAAAGCTTGAAGTATGCCTGTCTAACCCCTTTCCCTTTCCACATAAACGCATTGAGCATTTTTTGAAGTTTTGACAACCAGATTTTGGGGAAAAAGAATCCAAGCATGCCCATAAGATATAGGATACAGGGAAGAACATTCATTTTACAATGCGAATTCTCCCCCACAGTGAAAGGGGAAGAGCACCCCATCTCTCCAGATCTCCTTTTAATGTGCCCATTAACACTTTTTTTTATTTATTTTTATTTATTTATTTGTTCTAGGATTACAAATACCTTTGAGCCAAGGCTCTTTTACAAAGGTTCCACGTCATTGGTACAATTGAGACACTCATAAGCAAAGATAACAGTTTATAAAATTAAAAAAAAAGAACAACACATAGTCTTGTAGATGAAAAAAGAACAATAAGGTGAAACTTTGGGGAAGGGAAAGGGAAAGGAGGAGGGTGAAATCAGGAAGACTAAGTGGATGGGAGAGAAGGGGAGGTAGGTTCGGGGGGAACAGAGAGAGGAGAGGTGGAAGGCGGATAAGAATAGAGGTAGTGCAGCCGGGTGGCATTTGTCATGGGCCAGCAGGGGAGGTAAAGATAGGAAGGTGGGGTGCTGGCAAAGTGCAGGAGTAGATGTGGGTCCAAAAGGGCATCTTCAGCTATGGAACCAAAAGATATGCTGAGCCACAACAGTCACAGAGGTTGAAGGCAGTCAGTGTTAGGCAGAGACGAGTCTTAAAAGTGCTGAGTGATAGAGAAGATAAGATGTTGCTGGGAAGACTGTTGTACCAACTAGTGGCCCGGTAAGCAAAGGATCTTTGGCCCTGTGTTGTGCGGCAATGCGGGACCTGCAGAAGCTGAGGTTTCGATCCCCTGGTATGTCGGGTGTGGATTCTTGGTTGTACGAGGGCACAGACTCCAGGGGCAGGGCCAACAAGATTTTCTTAGTAGTAATGCAAGTTTGGTGTTTTATTCGATTGGCAAGATTCAACCATCCAGTTTGAGAATAGAGGTCACAGGTGTGAGTTAGGCGTTGGGAGCCAGTGACAAGTCGACAGGCCTTGTTGAGGATGGTGGATACACGTTTGAGTGCAGTGGTTGTAGCAGAGCCATAAATGATAATGCCATAATCAATGATGGATATGATGGAGCTCTGGACAGCGACAGTGAGGGCTTCAGGTGTCAGGTGTTTCCTATGATGGAATAGCAGGCCTAGCCGGGAGTTAGCGGCTTTGGTGACATGGTCGATGTGGGCAGTGTAGGAGAGGTGAGGGTCAAGGGTGATCCCAAGGTATTTAAAGTTTTTGACCTGTTCCAGTGTGGCACCTTGTCTGGTGATAACGGAGAGTTGGAAGTGCTTATGTTTATTATGGGAGCTGCTGAAGATCATGGCCTTTGTTTTTTTTTTGATTAAGGATCAGTTTGTGCTTTGTGAGCAAATTCTCAACCGAGAAGAAGCCGAGTTGGAGATTTTCTTGCAATTTCTTTGGGTCCTGGTGTGTGGCAAGAATTACTGCATCATCGGCATACAGGTTGATATGTTCAGTGCAGGAGTCCGGTAGGGTGTTAAGGAACAGGCAGAAGAGTAGGGGGCCCAGTATTGAACCCTGGGGGACTCCAGAGAGGACAGGTCTTGAATCAGAGTGCACATCTCCAATCTTTACATGCTGGGTGCGGTTTTCAAGATAGCTTTTGAACCAAGAGATTGAATCATTGAGAGACCAGCATTTTTAGTTGGCTCAGCAGGAGGAGTGGTGGACAGTATCGAAGGCTTGGTCAGGTCGATGAAAATAGCACCAGTTAGTTGTCCATTGTCAAGGGCTGTGAATGGAGCTGGTGAATTCGAGTAAGGCAGAGGATGTACTATGACCTTTTCTAAAGCCATGTTGCTGTTTACAGAGAATATTATAATTGTCCAGATGCTCGGTAAGTTGGTCTGCTACTATACGTTCCAGTGCCTTTGATAGCGGAGGCAGAATGGAGATAGGGCGGAAGTTCACATGGTCAGCCTTATCACCACTTTTGTGAATTGGGGTAACAGTGGCCATTTTCCATGTCCTGTCTGGTACCACGGCAAAGCAGGAAAGGGTCAGAAAGATATATCATTGCACCAGATTCAAGCTGTTGGAGAGGTGTATAGTATTCAGATCCATTTAATGTATTCCTTAGGGAGACCAAAGTTGGCCATAACAGAAACATAAAAACACAGAAACATAGACTTTGACGGCAGATAAGGACCACTTGGCCCAACACTGTAAAATTTTCCTTGATCATTGTTGGTATGTCCCTGGCTACTTTAATGTCTAAATATGTCAAAGACTTTGCTTCTCATGAGAGGCTATATTCAGCCAATTCAGCCTGATTAATTCTATTATTCATTGGGAAAATCCTGGTTTTTGAGAGATTGAGCCTATAATAAGATACCTTGACTATTTCAGTCAAGAGGGACAGAATGCCAGTCAGCGGTTCTTCCAGATGCAATAGTAAATCATTGGCATAGACCAAGAGGGCATAACTGCACTCTCCCACCTTAACACCTTTTATCTCCTGGGAGAAAACCAGTCTTCTGATCAGGAGCTCCAGGTACAGGTTGAAGAGGAGAGAGGACAGTGGACAGTCCTGTTTGGTACCACGGCAAAGCAGGAAAGGGTCAGAAAGATATACCATTGCACCAGATTCAAGCTGTTGGAGAGGTGTATAGTATTCAGATCCATTTAATGTATTCCTTAGAGAGACCAAAGTTGGCCATAACAGAAACATAAAAACACAGAAACATAGACTTTGACGGCAGATATGGACCACTTGGCCCACCTAGTCTGCCCATTTCCCTACCTACAGGATAAGCTGCAGATCCTAGTTAACCAACAGTCTATTTCTTCTTACACCCCACAAGAATTGCCTTATGTCTGTCACATGTATTCTGGAACTCTCCCACAGTTTTAGACTCCACAACCTCCTCAGAGCAAAGAGATAGTCCCAAGAGACCAGATCAAAGGCTTTCTCGGCATCCAGGGACATGAGAACAGCTGGTGTATCCGAGTCCCTGGATACCAAGAGAAGATGCAACAGTTTGCGCATATGATCCCCAGAAAACCATCAGGTCATAAATCCCACCTGCTCCCTACCAATTAGACCTTGCATGAGAGGTCCTAGCCTGTTGGCTAGAATTTTCACAAGGATTTTCACATCAGAATTGAGCAACAAAATGGGACAATAATTTTCTGGGTATTGGGGGTCCCTTCCCTGTTTAGGGATGAGGGTAACAAGATCCTCTATGAAGTTGGTATCAGAAAGTCCTTCCTTGTACCATGAATTATACACCTCTGCTAACAAAGGAGCAAATTCTGGGAGGCAAACTTTATACAGGTTGTTAGAGAAGCCATCGGGACCAGTGGATTTGTCCAGGGAAGTTGCTTGATAGCCTGTTGTACCGCCCAAGCACTGATGTGATTACTTAGGGTCAATAACTGTGGGGGGGGGGGGACAACTGGTTAAGTTCAATAGAATTAAGGTAGCTAATAGTGTCACCCTCTGAGGGTCGTGTAACCCAGTCTTCAGAGTAAAGGTTCTGGAAATATTTCCTTAAACCTGCAGCTATATCTCTAGGGTCAGTGCACACTGGACTGTCCCTTATAAGACGGAAGTACGGGATGAAATGAGAGGCTTCAACCTGTCTGATTCAGATGGCAAGTAATTTGCCTGCTCTTTCTCCCGCTTCTAGATATTTGAGCTTTGTACATTTTAGGGAAAGCTTGGCTCTCTGGGACATCAAATCAGAATATTGGGCTTGCAAATTGTGTAATTTAACCCAGTCCCTTTCTGGGGATTGGTGACTAAGATCTCGTTCAAGAGTCTGGATTGAACTGAGCACATTTTCCATTTTTATTTTGAATTGGCATAATTTTGGGACTGCTAGACGGATACATTCTCCCTTTAAAGCACATTTCATGGCTGCCCAAGCTATGTCTATTCTAAGCACAGATCCCTTATTGTCCTCCAAAAAATGAGAAACAAAATCACGTGTAAGGGAGTCAGACTTTTGGAGTAGCTGGCTATTCAAGCACCACAGGGAGTCTCTTCTGATCCCAGGGCCCAGTAGATAGGTAATGGATATGGGCGAGTGATCAGATATGACCCTTGCATGAATAGCCGAATCTACTATATCTGATGCGGCAAAGGAGCTAACTAGAATGTAGTCTGTTCTAGAGTAGGATTTGTTGGGGGGGAGGTATATTGGCGTTCTGTAGTGTTTAATACTCTCCAGCTATGAGGTCCACGCCATGCATGAGGTCTTTCAGAGCTCTTTGGGCCGGGGACAAACCACATTTTCTAGATCCAGACCTGTTTAGATTTGTTTGAGGGATGATATTTCAATCCCCTCCCAAAATTGTTAACTTGGGGGGGATTAGTAACTGTAAGTCCCAAAAGTTGTGTGAAAAAGTGAGGCAAATCTGTGTTTGGGCCGTAGATTGCATCCAAAAGAACTAGTTGAGACTCCAGTGTCCCATGAAACAATGTAGCAACCAGTGGCATCCCAAACTTCCAGCTCCAATTTGAAGGGGACTCTCTTAGCAATCAAAATTGCCCCCCCCAGTTTGTGGATATACCTGACCCAAAGGCCTGTCGTACCCAGCTTCTACATAAAAGGGAAACATCTTCTCTCCAAAGATGCATTTCTTGCAGACTGGCAATTTCTGCTTTTAGGTGCAGGAGATGTCAGAGTAGTACCTGTCTTTTGTATCTATCCTGGGCTCCCCTCACATTCCAGCTCACAACATTGTAAGAGCAACCCATGTTAGCTAGCAAAAGGGGAAGTGAGGAGTCTACTCACATACCTCTGAACCCGCTCTTATGAAATATCTTTTTCCCTTCCCAGGAGACTGAAGCTTTCATACTTGGCACCCCTTCCCCAAACAAACAAGCATTATAAAGGGAATCAGGCATACTTTCCCCATCCCTAAATCCTCCTCCCCCCTTATCCCACTTGAAATAGCATTCCAGACCTACGTTTCACCGCACCCCAACAAGAAACTACCCCCAGTTCTGATCAACTGCGCCACCCAGCACACCATCAGGTGATGTTTTTGCACAAGCCTGAGATTGCTAAAACCCCCTCCCTGCTCCCCCCTTCTCCCTCCATCAGAATATTAATGCAAACATTATAACATCTCAGAAAATATCTCTGTCTTATGATGCCAGAGCCTATGCACACAGTTGGTCATTTACTATTAAGTGAAGTCCTGAATTTGTGGTGCTCACTCTTTCTTTGCAGTGTCCTGATCAGACCTCAGAAAAGAAAAGAAAACCAACATATTTTTGGCAATCAGGTCTGTTCTGACCAAAATCCCCAGCTTTGTGAACATGTTCATGTCTATTTGGTAAAAGACATAGTCACGCCCCAGCTGGGCCTTGAAGTGCATGCCCTCAACACCGGGGAGGCATCTCAGGAAGGCCAGGCAGAACCAATCCAGCTAAAAATCACTTTTCAGCTGCAATGCCAATGCAAAAGAAAATGCTGGTCTAAAGGACCAAAAACTAAAGTGGGGACTTCTTCTCCCAAAAACAAAATAAAGAATAGAAAAAGAAAAACTCAAAGGCCCACTACATCTGTGAGGTCCACTCTTTAGGCACCTCCAAAATGTCTCTAGGTATGCATACAAATATGCACTCCTTTTGGCACAACAGCTGCAAAGTTTTTTTTTTTTTTTTCCAGTTGTTTACCCAGGTGAGACACACTAAGCTGAAAGCTTGTTCACAGGTGTAACCTGGGAGCACAGAGAAGTTAAGTGACTTGCTCCAGGTCACACACTATGCAAGTGGGGGCTGTGGGATTCAAACACAGGTCTCCAGATTTGCAGCTCAGAGCCTTAAACCACTGTGCTATACTGCCTCCTAGTTCTATGGTGCTTCCCACTGCCATGAAGCCTAGTCATTCCTCCAATATGCAAAGTGCCACCATTCAGCAGGCAGGGGACAGAGAATTCAGCATCACGCTGGTGGCAGAACAAATTACCAGCCTTCCATAATTACAGGCCCCGACAGGCCTTTCTAATTGCCATGAACCATTCCTATGCAAAGCCCCAGAACAAACCTTAAAGCACTACACCAGAATTGCTCGATAAGCCCTGATTATCGGGGCTACTGTCCGGGTTGCAAAACTAACAACAAATGCAGTTTGTCCTCACAAATACAGGCAGTTGATCAGTCAAAGTTTCCCTCCTTATCCCAGTTAGGTCGGTTTAATTACACATTTCTCTTACTCATAATATGAGCAATCATGACAGCCTCTTCCAGTCTGCCATCATAGCCTCACTTAAACAAGTATGGAAACAAGATCTTGAGCTCTTGTGCCGCTTGCTCCCCGATCTCAAAGGACAGCCACTGGTCTCCATGCTTGACTTGAAGCACTGCTGGGTATTTCATTCGGAACGACTTCCCGGTGGCAATCAGCTTCGATACTGTTGGATGTAGCTCCTGTCGTTTGACTGTGGCAGATCCTGCTTTATGCGGATTTTATGTCCCTCCCATTGTACCTCCTGTAGTTACATAGATACATAGACAGTGTTGGCAGATAAGGGCCTATGGCCCACCCAGTCTGCCCATTTAAGTCTGTAAGTTCAGTTTATGTTTTCCAAGAAGTCTGTTGCCCCTTACCCCTGACCTCCAGAATTCCTTTATGTCTATCCCATGCATTCTTAAATCCCGTGATTGTTTCAGCCCCCACCATTTCCTCTGGCAGGGTGTTCCACTTGTCCACCACCCGTTCTGTGAAGAAATTCTTCCTCACGTTTCCTCTGAATCGTCGTCCCTCCAACTTCATCCCATGACCTCTAGTCCTGGAACATCTTTTTCACTTAAAAATAGTGCATTCCTGCACCCTGTTCCTCCCTGTAAGATACTTGTATGTCTCTATCATATCCCCTCTCTCCTCCTCTCCTCCGGGAGTACATGTTCAGTGCCTTCAACCTGTCCTCATAGGACTTGTGATGCAATCCATGCACCATCTTTGTTGCCCTCCTCTGAACCTTCTCTACCTGTCTATGTCCTTATGTAGGTAAGGTCTCCAGAACTACAGTGTACTCCAGGTGCGGCCTCACTAGTGTCTTGTATAGTGGAATTATGACCTCCCTTTTCCTGCTGGTGATGCCCCTGCCTATGCATCCCAGCATCCTATTTGCTTTACCTGCTGCTTTGTCACACTGTTTCCCTGCCTTGAGGTAATCAGAGATGATAACCCCAAGATCCCTTTCCTGCTTGGTACATGCTATATCCTAACCCCCCAACTGATATATTGTGCCAGGGTTTTTGTGCCCCATATGCATTATCTTGCACTTCCTTGCATTGAATTTCAACTGCCAAACCCCTGACCATTCTTCAAGTTTCTGCAGGTCCCTTCTCATTCTGTCTACACCCTCTGGTGTGTCTACTGTGTTACAGAGCTTTGTGTCATCAGCGAACAGTGAAATTCTGCCTTCTAGGTCCTCGACAATGTCACTGATGAAGATATTGAATAGTACCGGTCCCAGCACTGATCCCTGTGTACCCACTGGTCACTCTTCCTCTGTGGAGTGACAGCCATTTACCACCACCCTCTGTGTCCTGCTGCCCAGCCAGTTACCTACCCACCGCACTACTGTCCTGCCCACACCCATATTCCCCAGTTTGTGCAATAGTCTTCTATGTGGCACAGTGTCAAAGGCCTTGCTGAAGTCCAGATAGGCCATGCCCACTGCTCTCCCTGATCCACCTCCCTAGTCACCCAGTCAAAAATTCAATGAGGTTGGTCTGACATGACCTTCCCTGGTGAAACCATGCTGCCTTGGGTCCTGTAGTCCATTGACAACCAGATGTTCCACCAATCTCCTTCAGTAGTGCTTCATGATTTTCCCCACTACCGAGGTGAGGATGACTGGTCTGTAGTTCCCTGCTTCCTCTTTGTTCCCACTTTGTATAAGGGACTACATCTGCTATCCTCCAGCCTTTGGGTACCTCCCTGTTTCTAGTGATCTGCTAAACAGGATAGCAAGAGGTTCAGCCACCACCTCTCTTAGTTCTTTAAGGACCCTGAGTGCACCCCACCTGGCCCCATTGCTTTATCAACTCTTACTTCCAGTTCCTTCAGGACCCTTTCTCGTAAAGGGACTTGTGTTCATTTCTGCACCATTCTCACCCTTGTACTCCGTTCAGACCCATTACCCTCCTCTTCCTCAGTAAAGACTGAGCAGAAATACCTGTTCAATATGTCAGCTTTACTGTTGTCATCCTCCACGCTGCCCCATCCTCCCTCCAGTCTCACTATCCCTCCTTTGTCTTCTTTCTTTTTCACTTATGTACCTGTAAAAGGTTTTGTCCCTCTACCTCTGATTTTGCAATGTGTTCTTCTGTCTGAGCTTTGGCTTCCTTACTGACCTCCTGCCTCCCTTTGCTTCTCCTGGTACTTCTCCCTATCCCTTCTGCCTGTGTCTTTTGTATTTCCTGAATGCAATCTTTTGGCTTTCACTTTCTTTGCTACCTCTTTGGAAAACCATAATGGTCTCCTCTTCCTTTTCCTCTTGCTAACCTGCTTAATACATAATTCTGTTGCTCTTGTAATCCCATTTTAAATATTTCCACTGTTCCTCAACCCCTGATTCCTGCCCCATTCCCTTAATGCCTATTTCAAGTATCTCCCCATTTTCCCAAAGTTTGCCCCCCTAAAATCCAAGATACCTGTTTTGTGTGGTTTGGTTCTGCTCTTTCTGTGATTTCAAACCACAGTGACTGGTGGTCACTGTTCCCCAGGTGCTCCCCACTCTTACCCCATCACACTGTCCCTGTTTGTGAGCACAAGGTCCAGTATTGCCTTCTGCCGAGTTGGTTCCATGACCAGTTGCTTGAGGAAGGCACCCTGAAGGAGTCCAGGATAAATCTGCTCCTAGTTGATGCTGCTGCTGGGATGCTCCAGTCCACATCTGGAATATTGAAGTCTCCAACTAGTACTACCTCACCCTTGTCTGCCATCCTCTGGATGGCCAGCATCAGCTCCCTATCTGTTTCTTCCTCCTGGGCTGGTGGTCTATAGACCACAACTGTGTGGATGGCTGGCCCCATTTTCCTTTCCAGCTTAACCCACAGTATCGCTCCCTCATTTTGTTCCTCCTGGATCTCTGTGGCCCTTATGTCATTTTTCACATACAGTGCCACTCCTCCTCCCTTCCTGCCTGCCCTGTCTCTTCTGAATATGTTGTTGCCAGGTATGGCCAACTCCCAGTAGTGGTTATCATTACACCAGGTTTCAGTGATGGCCACAATGTCCAGGTCTGACTGCACCATGACAGCCTCCAGATCTTCCATCTTGTTGCTAAGGCTCCTGGCATTTGCACACATGGCTTTCCATAATTTGACCTCCCTAGACTGTTTCGCTGTTCAACTCCAGCCCCTTCCTTGGTTGTCCTTTATCCCTGGTTCACCTTGCTGTCTGCCCTTCTGCTGAATTTTGCCCCTATTCTGCCTATCCACCTCCTGGGTGCTAATCTCCATCTTTTGCACACTGCTTTGTAGAGATAGCCACTCCTCTGGTTCACTGGTTCCACTGCTAGCTGTGGGGGGTGAGAAATAGGTGCCTTCCTTGCTGGCCTGCCACCCCCTTTGCTAGTATAAATGCTTGTCAATGTAGCATTTAAACTTATCATTGAGTGCTTGGATTCCCCTCCAGGATGGATGCAGGCTGTCAGGCTTGAACAAACCTCCATCCCTCCAGGTGGGTCCCCAGTCACCAATGAATCCAAACCCTTCCTCACAGCACCAGTTCTTCAACCATGAGTTAAAATTCCTGGTGTATGCACCCCTATGCTCTCCCTTGCCTCTCACAGGTAGTACTTCTGAGAAAGAGACAGAAGTAGCTACTTGCTTGAGACCCCTTCCCAATTTCCTAAACTCTTCCTGAACGTCCTTTGGCTCCCCATTTGCCAGGTCATTAGTACCTAAGTGGATAATGACATCCAGCTCACCCTCCCGTCTTGCCTTCCCAGTGATCCCCAGGATCTTCCTTCCATCCCTCCATGCCGTGGCACCTGGTAAGCACCTCACCTCCTTGTCCTCCCCCTCCTGTGTTCCTAGCTGGATCCCTCTTATGATGGAGTCCCCCACCAGGATTCGCTTCCTTCTCCTCTGGGGTCCACTGCTCTCCCCGCTGAGGTCACCTCCTTGGCTAACCTCCACATCCTTTCCTTCCATTTCTCTGGGTACTTCTATTTGGTTGTCCCCGTTTGGCATTGTGGCATATGAGTTCTTGAGTGGAATAGGATCTGGGATGTGCCTCTGCCTGACTGCTCTAACCCTCCCTGAGCCCACTGTAATCCAAGTACTCCTCGTTCTCTGCATCCTTTGAGGCAGCTGCATTGGACTGGGTGGTCTCTGGATAGGGGTGATGGTACTCCTGACCCAGTTTACTTCCGCTCTGAGTCTGGCTACCTCATCCCGCAGTCCAGAGAGATGCATACAGATAGGGCAACACCTCAGCGTCCAGAAGATCTGCCTGAATATGGCTGCCCCACAGCCACTGCATTGTACCACTCCCCACATTATACTGCAATTATACTGCTATTCCACTACTTGTCGGCTACTGAAGCTCTCCTACTTCCCTTTTTATTAATTTACTGTCCTAAAAATCCTGCCACTGTTCCTCTATAATATTTGAAAATACATACACTTCTATCTCACCTCTTTATCCTTACCATCAAAAAGTAACTACAATCACAATAATCTACCTTCTACTAATACAGATTCTATCACAGAATCAGAGCACAATGCAAAAACATCTGCTACTTAGCAACAACAAACAGGTTCTTTCACCTTTGCCAAAATATATTGTTTATCTGAAAAATTGGGAAGTTTGAAGATCAGGGACCTAGGCTGTGAACCAGATGGAGGTGGTGGACGAAGAACCCTGCATGCCCTTTCGATCACATAGGTAGTGCCATTCAGGGACGCGCCAGCAATTGTCTCGCAGAAATTCTGCAGGAAGAGTATGGGAGAATTGCCTTCTTATTTTTCAGGTATGCCGATAATCTGGAGGTTATTCTGCCTACTCCTTCCTTCTAAATCCTCCAGTTTCTCTTCAAGTTTTTTTAACTCCCTGACTGAAACTAGTGGCTTCTTGCTCGGCTTTATGTTGTTCTTTTCCAGGGAGACCAACCTGGCCTCGAAGTCGCCGACTCTGGTGGTTAACGTTTCAACTGAGGATTTAATCTGGTGTAGATCTGCTGAAATATTGGATATTGAGTCTTGCATGGGCAGCATTATTTCTTTTTAATATTTAATACTTTTTGTGCCCCCCTGGACAGCCCCCATCTGACTGACCCCACCGACCCATGCCCCGGAATTACTGGGACTTACCTTACGCCCAACCCAGGAGCGGAGTCTGCGGGGAGTCGGTTGCCATGCTGCCGCCGGTGATTTTTCTTATCCTCCCTTTACGCCCCGGGGCCCCAGGAGTGGGTACGTATGCATGTGGAGGCATGCATTCATCACATGGCCCTGGTAATAGCCCCTTTTCTCCCCCCCAGGCCTAGCACCTGGCTTCTCTAGGTCTGTGCTGTCCCCAGCCTCCACCAGGTGGCAACCATCAGTCGGAGGAAGCCCTTACACCTACCCAGAGAGGAGAGCTTGCCTGTCAGCAGCTCCATCTAGCTCTGCCCTGTCCCCCCTGGGTTGACCTCCGATGGACCGTCTCATTCCCGAACCCGGGTCACCAGCGTGTAGCAAGGTAAGGCATCCAGTGCCTCAGCTCTCAGCGCCATTGGGCTGGGCTGCATTATTTCTAAAAAAGCTGTCCTCCAAGAGAGTGGTGTGTGCAGATTGAGTTTTTGGAGAGTTTATGGCCTGCTGCTTGGACCACTTTGCGGCCTTATCTTTCTCCAGCGTTGGAGGAGGAGAATGCCTCAGAGGCGCCTTCTTCATATAAACTTCCATTTTAACTACCAAATGGGACCAGGTAAGGTTCCAGTAACAGCTTATGTGTTGCTGAGATGAATTTGTACTCTTTTGTCTGGGTTAGCAGCGAATAATAGCAGGAGAGGTACAGAGCTGTGGGAGCTTGCTGCTGCTCTTCAGGCCACCATTATGTGATCCCCAACTTGGTTTATTACAGTATTTATTCAAAACTTTTTAGAGTAGACTATGTGCATCTTACTCACTGCAGTCATCTTCCTATGCTCTCAAGATGCTCAATTTAGTTGCTGACTAATGGCAGCTTTATTGACAATATTGGGCCTTATGGATGAAAAATAAAGGATGCCTTCATGTGCGTACCTGAGGAGCATAGGCAACCCTAAGTTGGGATTCCGTGCATGGGATCCCACACAGCAGTCACTATACATACACAAGGTGGATCCACACCCAATCCACCAGCTGTGTGGACAGCACCGAGCCAGGGGCGGTGGGGGCATGCCAGGGGAGTGCTTGCACTATGTGCCATTCACAAAGGTGCGTAATGCAGGTTGCAGAGGGGCTTAGTTCTCTGCAGGTTATGGCAAGGGGTGCCTGCCATAACCCACTGCATGACCCAATGGCCAGCACCTACTGGCCATGGCAGGACCTGGCAATGAGCCTCCATGCTGCCCTGGGCCACTAGGTGGCATGGGGAGGCTGGGGCAACTGATTAGGTGAGTGCTCATTGGCTTGCCACATGGGTCCAGTTGTGGTGGATCCACACTTGGCAGCGAACCCGTCCAGTCAGACTCTGTCAACCATATATACTCCCCACCCACACACACACACACAGGTATGGCCAGTCCTGCCATAGCAGCCCCCACCCCACACAGGTACGCTCCATCCATGATTGCTGGTATGCATACCCCTCACCACACACACACACACAGAGTGCTTCTCCATCCCCATAGTAGCCTTGGAGACCCCCAAAACATGTGTGCCCCCTCCAGGTATGTGTGGAACAACCCCCCCACATGGGAGCCCTGGCCCGGTGTTGCACATGCATCCCCCTGCACCAGACACATCAGTGGCCTGTCCCTGGTATTGACAAACCCTCCTCCTCCCAGCACATCTGTGTTTCATCCACAGTATTACACATGGCAACCATCCCCCAAACACACACCCTGGTGCCCTGTCCACACATTCCCGAACCTGGTACCAAGCAGCAGTATTGGAGGGTGGTCACAGCCCCCACCCCCTGGCACTGTCAGCACCACCTGCTTGGTCTCCATACCCAATGGTTGGTGCCATGGCCCTGGACAACCAGCAGCACAGCCCTCTGCACACTTCCTCGGCCGACACCCATCCAACTGACGCTGGGAGTGAGCTACTATATAGGCAGCATGATCTCAGTGTCAGTTGGATGACTGGTGGCCAAAGAGATGTGAGGAGAGCTGTGCTTTTGGTCATCTGGGGCTGCGGCACTGACTGTCGGGTAAGGGGACACAGAAGAGGTGGTGTTGTTGGTGTCATGGGGGTTGGGGGTTCCACTGAACATCAATGAGGGGGCGAGGGTGGCAGCAGCTGTGGACGGGGGTGGTTGGGTCATGCTGTACTGGGTGAGGGGTGTTTAGTCACCTATGTGGGGATGGGGCATTGGTGTGTGTTCAAGATGGGTCAGTCATGTGTTCAGGGTGTGGGTGTCTGCGGTGTGGGTGTCTGCAGTAACAGGGTCGGCAGCCAGATGTGCGTGTGTGTGTATGTGTGTATGGGGGGGGTTCTGCACCCTGATGGGGATGGGGAGCAGATGTGTTGGGGTGTCTATAGTACCATGGCTGAAGCATCAGTGAGTTGTGGGGAATTGGCTACCCAGCAGATGCTGGGTCCAGGGTGTGCGCTCCATTGTGTGTGTGTGTGTGTGTGTGTGTGTGTGTGTGTGTGTGTGTGTGTGTGTGTATGTGTGTGTGTGTGTGTGTGCACGTGCTTGCGTGTGGGGTGGGCTGCAGTTATGGGGATGGAGCTGTGGTGTGTGGCAAGAGGGGGTCATATTCCAGGCTGTGTTTGCACAGGGGCATGACTGCATTGGTCCTGGTGCCTACAGGGGCGATTCATGCACCCGGACCTGCGCCTCCATGCAACGGATCCACTCCTGGACCCGGAACAGGCATCGGATTGGATGCCCGCCTGGGTCCACTACTCTGTCATCAGCCACCCTGCACAGTCCTGTGCACCAGTGGTGCAGTGCCATGGCAGATGCCCAACCCGGGTGCATGCAGTTGTGCATACCATGCACTGTGCACCTGTCTGGGGCCACAGAGCTATGCAGATGGGATATGCACCTCCGGCATGTACTTCCCACCTGAATCATGCATAGCACCCATTGACAGCACAGATAACAATATTGAGAACATAGGAAACCTGTCTGTGTGAGTGATATGCATGCAGTGAAGTCTAGGCAGTTTTGGTGCTGTAAATGATGTTCAAAACCATAGGGAAATGTAATTTAGAAAAAACTGGGCTAATACTCGCAACCCCAAATCATTTTTATTTTTACCTATTTATTTAGTTTTTGCTGTCTGGTGGAGGTGCAGTAGGTATACAGTTGCCTTTTTTCAGGCACAACCCAAGAAGTTACATAGACAGCGTTAGACAATACTTAATGGAGACATTAACAAAGCACGGGAGCAGTGCAGTACACAAAGTAGTAGGAATCACTCAGTTAACTTAAAGGGGCACTGTCAGCTTTGATCGTCTATCTTGCATTATATGTCAGCAGTGTGCCTCTTGGCACACACATATCACAGACTGCCCCTAGTATGCCCTTATATATGTAAAACTGCAAGAATATTAGTAGTTTACCTGAATTTTGAATTATGTGCTGCTCACTCTGCGGAACACAAATCCCCCACCAACCGGAAGCATACACAGGAAGAGACCGCGCGTCTACCACAAGCGCAGTCCCGAAGTTTCATATTTTGACATCACAAGTGGAAAACAAAGTGAATCTGGTAGAGTAGCCCTTTATTAACTGTCGTTGCCATATAGCGCCAAAAACCGAGCACCAAGAAAAGAGCAAAACACTTTTTTAAAACGGGACCGAAATCCCATGCACGTGGAAGTGCAGCATAAGTAAAGATCCCGCACATGCGAAGAACATACCGCGATTGCGCATGCGCGGGATTTCTGTCCTGTTTTAAAAAAGTGTTTTGCTCTCCTCTCCTCTCAGTGCTCGGTTTTTGGCACTATATGGCAACAGCAGTTAATAAAGGGCTAGTCTACTGGATTCACTTAATTTTCCACTCGCAATGTCCAAAAATGACACTTCGGGACTGCGCCCGTGGTAGATGGGGTCTCATTCCTATGATGCTCGTGGTGGGGAGTTTGTCGGGTCGTGTGAGCAACTCATAATTAAAAATTCAGGTAAGCTACTAATATTCTTTAACTTTTACATACATTAGGGCATACTAGGGGCAATCTGTGATATGTGTGTGCCAGGAGACACACTGCTGACTTATAGTGCAATATAGACGAGCAAAGCTGATAGTGTCCCTTTAAGTACAAGGATGTATTCAATGCAGGTATTTAATGCAACAGGGTACAAAGACATTCAGCATTCCAGGCATTATCAAATACAGTATAACATACTAGAGTGTCTGAGTCACTAAGACAGGGCTAATAATAGGTAGGGATGATAGTACAGACAGGGAGTAGTTAAGTGCATCAGAAAGACGGGTATGAGTGGAAGGGGTGGAGTGAGGTTATATACAACAGCAAGTCATGATAAAACAGGCTTTGGTTTGGTATTGGTGATGGGATCATTTAATGGCAGTTAATGTGCACTGCTGTTAGAGTGTGCATTCAGTATTGTAGCCAGATATATGTAAAGTGCACTGTCACTACCACTGCTTGCCTGATTATTGTGGCACTGCCTTTTTGTAATAACCATGCAATATTGTTGAACAGTATGCAAGTAATGTCCATGTGCTGAGAGCTCCCCTGTTCATATATCACATTTCAAATCACATTTGATTCATTCTGCTGTGGCACTTGGTGTCAGTAGCACATTCTAATTACTATATGATGGTGTTAAGCTGATTTGGTTGGACAGCTTAATTGGCTTTATAATTCTAATTCTTTTTGTTTTACTTCTCTGCCACATCTGGGTAACATATACTTGTGTCCCTTTTGTTCATGGCACAGTGGTGACACCATGTTGAACTGGGGTAGTTTGCAAAATATTGTCAAGAACATTTTTTTTTCTGGGGCAGTTACTGTGATATGACACCACTAGTTGTCCTTTGTGCTATCACATTAATATTTTTGATGTGATGATGACTGAAATGTTATGGTACCATAGTCTGGCACTTTGTAAAGATCATGTCCATGTCCTAAATATCCAGTGTCCACTCACACCACATCATGTCAACTGTTGAAGAAGCAGCATCAGCAAGACAGCCTTTGTATTTCCTGACATGGTATAGATGGAATGAAGGATGATACGAACATACGAAATTTGCCAGCAGATAAAGGCCTAGAGGTCTATCAAGTCTGCTCGAATGTGCAGCTAGCACCCCTGATGATGGTTATGTGCCATAACTAACCAACCACAACTCAAGTCAAGTCTAATTAAAGCTGCCCACAGTTTACACTGCTGCCTTATTTTTTTTTTTTTTTTCATTTTTATGTTTGCTTGCACGCATGTGCAAGAAATATAGTGCCATCATCCGAGTTTTCGTAGGTGTGGCACCTTGTCTTCCAATGCAGTCAGTGTGTTTGCAGGCATGGCCACAGTTCGCCAATGAATGCTGCAGCTGTCTATGACAGCAGTTGAAAATGCAGTGCCGTACAGTTGAAAGGGAGAGCTCCACTTCAGTGAGCAGCAATAAGACGCCTGCTCATGTGCTCCACCCACTCATGCATATTGCGTGCTCATGGTCCCCCCCACGCACACACTGTATGGCCGACAGGGGTGCCCAATCCCCCGTCGGCTCTGCTGCACTCCTTCCCCCCCAATAGCGCTCCAGGTGCCACACTGGGGAGCCCATCCCAGTGTGGCAGTAGTCCATATGGCTGACGGGGGTGCCCAATCCCCCATCGGCTCCACTGTTTCCTCCCCAACAGACTACTGGGTGCCACGCTGGGAGCCCACCCCAGTGTGGCAATAGTCCCTATGGCCGACAGGGGTGCCCAATCCTCTGTCAGCTCCACTGCCCCCCCAAACAGCCTTCCAGCTGCCACACTGGGTGCCCACCCCAGCGTGGCACAAGTCCCGGGTTGTCAATGTAAAAAAAAGAAACCTGCAAGAAAAACCTTCCCTCGCTGACTGTCCTGAACCCCGTCCTCCCACCCGCTCCCACCCTCTTTGCAGCCTGCCTCCCCACACCCCCCCCACCTCATACTTACCTCTGGAGTCCAGCGCGACGATCTTCGGTGGACTGGGAACACATCTGCATTCTTCAAAGCCGACCGTGAATTGAGGAAATGCCGGTAAGCTGTATAATGGAATAAATAGGTTTTTTTCAACTTTGATGCATATCTCATGCATTTTTGGGAATCTTTTCACCAAATTTTCAACATGGGGGTTTTGGGACCCCACCTCATGAATTCTGTGACTGTCATTTTGTTAATCTGCCCTGAAAGGTGATTTTGTGGTCATTGCGCAGAACCACCTTTCTGGACAAATTTACAAAACAACAGTGTCACAGTTCATGAGGTAGGCCCCCAAAAACACTATGTTGAAAACTTGGTGAAAAAATTCCCAAAAATGACTGTTTTACGAGCATGCATTGTGCTGTTCCTAGGCACGCTCGTAAGTTCGCAAATTTTCAATATTTTCACTCCAGATTTTTAACATTGCCATTTAACCACACCTTCTTGTAAGCAGTACAGCTGTCATTTTTCACATCTCGCCCAAAACGTGTTTCCACACATGTAACGTACAATAGCGCAGTTGGTGTGCAAAATCAATGTTCGAGACAGATTAAGAAATCACAGTGACATTGTTCATGAGCAGAGGTGTTAAAATGGCTATGATAAAAATTTGGTGAAAAAAGTCCATAAAATGACTCTGTTACAAGCAACCATTGAGCAGTTTCCACACACCCTCATAAGTTCATGGATTTCTAATATTTCAGTCCAGATTTTCACCCCTGGCATTTTTCCACACTTCATTATGAACAGTACAGCTGTCATTTTTTACACCATGGCCAGAATGTGTTTTCACACTTCCAGCGCAGAAATGCATTGTTGCTGTGGGAAATCACTGTTTGGGACAGATTAAGAAAATCACGGTGACATTGTTCATGAGCAGAGGTTCCAAAATACCTGTGTTGACAATCTGCTGTAAAAAATCCCCAAACTAATTGCATTACGGGTGTGCGTTGCACAGTTTCTATGCACGCTCGTGACTTCACCAGTTTTTTTAATATTTTCACTGCAGATTTTCAACATTGCCATTTTTTGCACCTCCCCATGGACAGTACAGCTGTCATTTTTCCCATCCTGTTCGAAATGTGTTTTCGCACCTGTGGTGCCAAATGGCATATTCACTGTGCAAAATCAACTTTTGAAAAACGCACTGATATTGCCACTGTTTATAAGGTGGGGTCACAAAAAACCCATGTTGAAAATTTGGAGTGAAAATGCCAATGAACGCCTGAGGCGTTAGGGTTTCCAACCATAACGCACCACCCTGTAGAGATTGACTTGCATCAGGGGTGTGACTTGGGATTCTTACCTGTAATGCTCATAACATTCCACACCCTGCAGACAGTGAGAGGCATCAAGGTGTGCCTTGGATTATTTGGCCCCAAAGTTCACCTATTCTCCTATACAGCACCCATCTCACCGTATTTCCTGATGGAATGGGGTGAGCATAAGGGCCAAAGACCCCAAGGCACACTGTGACACTTGGTGTCTGCAGGGTAGGGTGTGGTGAAATGGTGTGCCCGTTATGCCTGACGACCCAAAGGCACACCACAATGCCTCTCAGTATCTGCAGGGTGGTGGTGGGGTTGACTTCAGTTCAATACTTCACTGCCATTCCTATTATGCAGCTCTCTAACTCCTACACTACCAATGCCAGTGCCAGCAAGCAAACATTCGGCAGTGACAAATGCTTGTTTTAAATACTAATACTGGAATATATTGCATACATGACGTTATTTATTCAAGGTTTATTGGAATTGAATCCAAAATAAACACAGTTTAACACCTTGTTTCATCAACAGGAATAAAAAAAACAGACACAAGTCAGCCTCCAGCCACTTGACAGCACAAGCCAACATCAACCAGTATCAGCAACCTATACTGTTGGGCCAGCTGATGACAATGGTCACTAGACATTAGCAAGTCTTCCAGCAGCTCCAGACAACCTCAAGCCTTCGGCCAGCACCAACCACTATCAGTAACCCAGTCTCCAGTGCTAGTATATGACCCATGGTCAACTAGCCACCAGCCAGTCAGTCAGTAGTACCAGACAGCCTCAAGCCTTTAGCCAGCACCAGCCAGTACCAGTGACCCCAAACTCTTTGCCCAGTGGATGATCTGTGGATGCCAGCCACAGACCAGGACTATACACCAACTTACATCAGCCAGCCAGCCAGATGTAGAAGTCAGTCAATGTCCTCTTGCAACCCAGACACTTGGGCCAGTGTATAATCCATGGATGTCAGCCAGCAACCAGTACTGTACACCAACCAGCACCAACCAGCTGGCCAGCTGTACAAGCCAGTCAATGTCCTTTTGCAACCTAGACCCTTGGGACAGCGTATCACCTGTAGATGCCAGCTGCCAACCAGTACCCATACACCAAGCAACACCAGCCAGCCAGTCAGCTGGCCAGCCAGCCAGCCACAGTCCTTCTCTAACCCAGACTCTTGTGCCAGTGTAGCAGTGAGCACATGGTGGATTAAAACAAACCAAAGCCAGCTCCAGCCAGCCACCCACAAGCCAGCCATAGTCTTTCCATAATCTGGACTCTTGGACCAGCATAGCAGCTGGTACTTACCAGAGTAAATTAAATCAAAGAGAGCACCGACTGGCCACCCATTAGCTGCCAGCCAGCAAACGTCCTCCTCTAACCTGGAATTTTGGGACAGCATAGCAGCTGGCACATGCCAGAGTAAATAAAACCAAAGCCAGCACCAGCCAGGCAGCCACCAGTCTCCCAGCCAGCCAGCCAGCCATCCAGGCATCCACTAGCCAGCCAGTCAGCCAAAATCTGCCTCCAACCCAGACTCTTGAGCCTGCATAACAGCTTGTGCATGCCAGAGTGAATCAAACCAAATCCAGCACCAGCTTGCCACCCACCAACCTATCAGCCAGCCACAGCCCACCAGCCTGATAGCCAGCCACAGTGTTTTTCTGTCCCCTTGCGTCTCCATCTCATGCAGGTAGAGCAATTGCCAGTGGGTCACCAGCACTATGGCTCCTCAAGAAGCACCAAAGCCTTCTCTGAAAGTGACCAAAGCATCCTTCTCCTCCTTCTCCTCCTCCAGCACTGCAATCCCCATCCTCTCATGCCAGTGTACCTACCAGCAGAGCCAGCTAGCCAACAATAAGCCTCCTCCACCATAAGAGTGTACCAGAATCAGCCAGACGGCACCAAACTTATTTATTTATTTATTTTATTTATTAGAATTTTGGTGGGACCAACTTAGGCAAGCATGTGCCTTTTTCAGGGGCTACCCGGGAAACAGTACATTCCATAATATCTAGAGCAGGCATTATATAACAATGTGTGAAATACATTTTACAGTGCATGCAGGTATTGACAATAGTGCAAGACACATTAAATAATTCATTGCATGACATTTGCAGCAGAGTTCATGGTATATACAACATATCTACAGCAGAGTTCATTGTGAGTATAAGAAATAGGTTAAATGGTGGGATGACCGTCATATAAGACTATAGTTAATTTACACCATTCATACTTTTTCCAAGTAGGATTGGAGACAAAACCACCAGGATATAATCAGAAAGCATTATTCATCAGCTGCAATGCTGAATGTGACAACCAATAACTTACCCAGCACACACATTGCTAACTGTTTCCATCCAAAGTACTACAGGCTATTAGTGCACCCTGGATAAAACAGAAAGGATAGTGTATGGGCAACAGTGAACAACAACAGTGTTATTCACTTCGAGAGGTTGTCATGACAACTGTTGAAACCTTGAGAGTGAAGCTCGAGAGGTTGGAGGGTGCCATGACACCTCGAGAAGTGAACGGTACTGCTGTTGTTCAATGTTGCCCATACACTGTTTTTTATAGTGTATGGGTAAAAACCGTACCCTGAAACAGTGTGTGACTACCACTACAGTTGCGCCGTGATGTTGATGACTTCCCGCCATTCCCCCTGTTTAAAATCACTACACTCCATCCGGTTCCACAAAATAGTGTTACTTCAGAAGTTTTAAAAATAGATACGGCTGTCCTGCTGTCTGCTGGCCACTATTGAAAAAACAGCACTTACTGTAAGATTGTAACGTCCTCCTGTGCCGTTGGTAACTGCGTGGACATTTTTCTAAATGGCTGTGAACCGCAACTTGAGCATGCGCAAACTCAGTCTGAGCTGTTGTACCATCGTTGTGACGTACTCAGGATGGTAAAACAACATCGTGACATCACAGCAATGGTACAACAACTCTAGGGAAAGCTAAAATTTTAGAGACAACAACGTTCTAACACACACTATAGTCTTTTTCTGTCTTACTGTGTCTCCCTCTCCTCTACGTTTTATCAAGAGTAGACAAAAGGATGGGACCTGGCTTCAAAGCTCCAGTAGGGAAAAATTGACATCCTCCACCAGCAACATGGACTGGCCTACTCTGCTCTCTACTAAACAACAGTTTCATCCTGCATGAATGTTATACATCCAACCAGATGAGAAAATATCATCCAAATGATTAATGAACCAAGTCTGTTAACAACAACACTAGCTTCTCTGAAGTGTTATTAACATCTCTACAACAAACAGGGGACAACTCTGCCCTTTTGGGCTCTCTCATCTCAAACAAACTGCATTCTGCAGTTTGGTAAGCAGAACAAAGAGAAGCTGCCCGACGCTCACCCTCCAAGCAAGAGGACAACTCTGCCCTTTCAGGCTCTCTCCTCTCAAACAAACTGCATTCTGCAGTTTGGTAAGCAGAACAAAGAGAAGCTGCCCGACGCTCACCCTCCAAGCAAGGTACGGGTTGGAACCCTGAATTTTGGCATCTACCCCTGGAGGAATCTCACTTGCCCCTGTTTGCCAGTGTTTCTAACACTTTGTGCAGCAATCCAGAAGTCTTCTAGGAATTGCTGCCAAGTAATCAATGCTAGGACTGACCTCTGCTTGACGTGTTCTTGATTTCTCACTTTAAGTAATGTTTAGTCTGATGTAGAGATTTTTTAAGAGTTGATTTAAATTTTGAGAGAGGTCTTAAGGTACTGTGATTTTGCTATCTGCCCTGGGTGCTGTGACCCTTCTCTTAGAGCTGTAAGTCTGTGGGCTGCACCCTTGACCTCGGTGCCCCATTGAGGCTGCTGCAGTGCACCTCCCCCAAAAAACTTGCTTCAGAACCTCCCTGCCTGTTCTGTTTTTTATTTTTTTGTGCTGACTTTTCCGTTAGCAGATTATATCCTTTAGCCACTAGAGGGCCCAGTTATAAGCATACTTACCCAATCCAACATAATATAGTTCCTGTCTCATTTCACTTATTGTGTGGTCAGTCTATTACTATTCATCTGTCTTTGCCCCTTCCTTTTCTACTGACTGATACTGATTTTTCCCATTTGCAGCTTATAGTCTTTTCGCCCACTAGAGGGGGTTTTCTACCCAGCCATTCCAAAACTGCTCTACATCTCCTTACTCTCTACTACTCCTGGCACTCTTCCTTTACTGCTCAGCTGCTATGTGTACCTCCACTCCATTACTAAGTCTGCTTTCCTTTACCCTCTTGGTACAGACCTCACATCGACTGGAGCACCTTTCCTCCGTACTAGGCACCTCATCCCCAGACTACCCCACAGTGACTCTGCCCTCCCCCACTCTCAACATACCCGTGACCCTCCAACACTCCCACCCTGCCAAAACCCCCACTCCCTACACCCTCCAAGGCCTGACCTGGACCCAGCTCTCCCCTGCCATTCCTACCCTTTGCACTTTATCCCATGCACCCTGATTGTAAAGTCCTCAGCTGGTTGTTGACCCAAGGGTCTCCATCACCACTGGCCACTAACCAGAATAATTACGCTGCTATTATTATTATCTGGTAATGTACACCCAAACCCAGGACCTATTGCTTCCAGCCCTTCTAAACCCTGTACTGCAACTGGCCTCCACTTTGCATCCTTAAACATTTGCAGTCTCCTAAAGAAATCTGCTGCCCTCCAGTGCTGGGTCATTCAACATCAACCAGACATAATTGCACTGGTAGAGACTTGGCTCTCCAAATCCACCTCTGACTCCGCTATCACTCTCCCTAGATATACCATCTACAGGAAAGACCGAGTAGGCAAAGGCAGGGTTGGTTGCACACTACTCGTATGGGACTCCCTTATAGGTCAGGCACTCCCAGCTCCTAAACTTGATTATGAAGCCCAAGTCCTCACCTTAAAAAATTAACACTCGACCCCGCCTGAGGCCATCTCTTCCTCACGGTCTCCTACGTACCCCCCGAGGAATCAAAACCAAGCAGTCCAGTCCCTCATTGACTATCTCACATCTCTCCCTCACAAAGTGGAGCAAGTCATCCTAAGTGATCTCAATGTTAACTGGCTTGCCTCCACTGCCTCCCATGTAAGGGACTCCTTTGCTGCCTTGGATATGTCCCAGTTAGTCACCAAGCCCATCAGATTCAACCACTCTACTGGCACCAGCACTCTCCTAGATGTTGTTATATCTAACCGCCCTACAAAATCCGGGATGTCACTGTCCTCCCCAACTCTCTTAGTGATCACTCCCCAGTCCTATGTCACTGGTCATCCTCCACTCTGAAGCCAGTGTCCCAGGCCACTCTATGCCTCTGTTTACACCCCAGTGGCCTCAGAAAATTAAAACAATACCTAGCCCAGCTAGACTGGTCCCCTATCCTGCGCACCCCTGACATTGACTCAGCTCTTGACCACTTCACAAATGCCTTCTGAAAGGCTTGTGACCTTTTTGCCCCCCTCACCAGGTTCCGCTCCAAAAAATGCAATGCCCCATGGATCACCCCACCCCTCCTCCAGAGACTCAAAAACAGAGATAATCTCTGACACATTGCTGTAGAATCTGGAAAGGCGTCTGACAGACAGGCCTACAATGCAGAATACAATAAGTGTACTTGGGCCATTAGGCGGGCCAAGGCAGAGCACTACCAGACCACCCTCACTTCCACTTGGAGTTCAGCTCGGACCTTCTGGGATAATATGAAAGAGCTAAATGGGAAGTCCCACTCGCCCCCACCATCTCAGCTCTCCATCAATGGCACCCCTCACCACAGATCAACTCCTCATAGCCGATTGCCTTAACACTGCCTTCTCTGACCTAAGCTCAGTCCTCCCCAGCAACTTCTTTGACCCAATCCCCAACTCTCTCCCTCTGGTCCTGCATTGCCTACCATTCTACCTGCACACCCTATCCCCCCCCCAAGAAGCCAGGCTGCACCTGCTAAAAGCCTTAGGCAGCAATAACACCAGCAGTGACCCCCTCGACTCCAGGATCCTCCGTATGGTCTTGGATGAAGTCCTAGTCCCCATGACTGACCTTCTAAACTGGTCTCTATGCCAGCATCAGTTCCCAAGTGCTTGTAAAACTGCTGAAATCACACCCACACATAAGAGTGGGGACCAATCTACCCCCAACAATTACCGGCCCATCTCCATCCTTCCCCCACTCTCTAAAGCCCTTGAAAAAGTGGTGTTGATACAGCTCTCAGAATACCTAACCAAGTATGACATTATGTGCCCAGAGCAGCACGGGTTTCCACCCAGGACACAGTACAACCATGGCTCTCCTGGAATTCTCCCAACACCTGCATGCTGCTCTCGACTCTGGCAGCCTTGCAGGAGCAGTGTTCATTGACCTCTCCAAGGCCTTTGACACTGTCTGTCATCCCCTTCTACTTGACTCTCTCCACCAACTTGGTTTCTCTGGTGGTCCCATTTCTTGGTTCTCTAGCTACCTCTCTGCTAGATCCCAGCATGGCAAGATCAGCGGCTCTCCCTCTCCAGCACTCTTCCTATTTGCCCCGGGGTGCCTCAGGGCTCTATCCTGGGTCCAATATTTTTTAGTCTCTACCTCAACACCCTCCCCAGCTCATGTACCGGTAAAATGCTCCTGTATGCCAACGATGCAGTCCTTATTGCCTCACATCCCAATCCCACCCCCCTCCAATCATCCCTCCAACAAGCTTACAACCAAGCTGAAAGGTGGTTCGGCAACTGCAGACTGGTCATTAACCTAAAGAAAAACCAAATCAATGCTTTTCTGCCACCACCAAAATAAAGCTAAAAATACCCCCCTCTTGATTATCCCCAGCACTCTGCACCCGCTAGAACAAGTGACCACATACTAGTACCTAGGCATCACGTTCGATACTGCCCTCTCCATCCACACCCACATTAATGCCATCAGCCACCATTAACTCTCGGATATTCCTGCTATACCGGCACAGGGTCTGCCTGCCTCAGGTTGCCTTCAGGCTGGCCATCACCTCCTCTGTCTTGTCCCTCGTGGACTATGGCTTGCCCATCTATGCTACAGCTGACAACACTGCCCTCTCCAAAATCCAGCTTTCCATCAATAAGGCCTGTAGGCTCCTGACCAGTGCCCCCAGCTGAACTCACGCCTGTCTTCTCTATACTACCATCAACCTTCTCAACTTTGAGGAGCGACTGCTGTACCAGACCTGCCTTCTCACTAAGAAATCACTGCTAGGACTGTCCCCCCGGGGTCTCCACCTCCCTACAGCAGCCATCTTCGTCCATCACCACCCATAGCTCTGTTAAGGCCACGTTCAAGGTGCCCAGAACCAAGACCTCTCTTTCCCAGAGATTCTTCCTCTACCGAGCCCCCACCTGGTTCTTTTTTTTAAAACTGTCCATCTTTATTGTTTTACATAGAATACAAAAATTAAAAAGAAAATACAGTTCTTTAAGAACATGTAGAAAGATGTAAATAAAAATAAAAAGAATACGTGCAATAGTACATATTTCTTGATTTCATTTAGTAGCATTGTGAGTGGGGTCTAGAATTAATAACGTTAGAGAATCAGGGAACAAAGTCCTTGCATTGGGGTGTGATATACATTACCCATCTTCTCCATCTATTCTCAAACTTAGCTTGTGATTTATTAAGAATGGCTGTTAGTTTCTCTATTTTATACAGCTGAATCATTATTAAGGACCATTGGTCCATCGTTAGAGGCAGTAAGGAGAACCAGTTTTTGGTTATGGCTTTCTTAGCTGCAAGGGTAGCCAAATTCAAAAAGTCCCTCGTTGGGATATCTTTACATGTCTGTGGGTATTGTCCAAAAAGGAAAAAGAGGGGATCTACTATTATATCTGGAGAGATTATTTGTTGCAAGGCCTCCTGTAATTTAACAAAAAAAGTATGCAGAGAACTACATGCCCAGAATATATGGCCCAGCATAGCTGGGGTATGTCCGCACTGCCTCCAACAGACCCCCATGATGGGGTTATATGTAGAGAATAGAGACTGGGTGGGAGGGGATTGGGTGTTTGTCTATAACTTTAATAAAGATCTGTAGAAGATCAGGAAGTGGGGAATCTCCCCATTTAACCGTTCCAAATTTCCGAAGATAGTCCCTCACCTGAAAATATCTAAACCTGTCTGCATAAGAAATCCCATATTTCAGGTTCAACTCTGTTAACGATAGAATCATTCCTTGAGGCATAAAGTGATATACCAAGTGGAGACCCCTCTTCTGCCACTGTTGGAACCCCAGATCTAGTTTAGCCAGGGTGAAGGAGCCCGTATACGGTAGGGAACATAATGCAGCTCTCCAATCAGAAATCCCACCATGCATCAGCACACCCTGCCAATATTTTAAGGTTGAATGAGTGTATGGATGATCCACCTTATTAGGCTTTATAGCTGGGGGGAAGGATAACAAGGTCTGGTACATGTTTCTAAGTTCCTCCTCCTGATTCTCTATTGACTTCCACCTAGCCACATAGCTTTCATCCAACCAATAAAGAGGTACTCTGAGCTGAGCAGCTATGTAGTACAATCTAAAATTTGGTAATGACAGCCCTCCCTGTTTCCTGGATAACTGCATTATGGATGGCCTTATCCTGGGTCTCTGGTATGCCCAAATAAATGGGCTTAATTTTCTTTGCAGAATTCTGTAAAAAGTCTCTGGCAGTAGGATGGGGAGAGTCTGAGCTAAATATAAAAAGCGAGGCAGCACTACCATTCTGATAATTTCAATTCTATGGTGCAAAGATAAGGGCAGCACTCTCCACCTCTCTAAATCAGCAGACAGTATGTCCAAAAAGGGGACATAGTTTAAGGAGAAGAGGTCTGTATGTGATCTCCCTACTTGTACACCTAAGTATTTGATACACTTCAAGTCCCAACGGAAAGGAAATTTAGTTTTCAGCTGCGTAGAAGGGACATAATTCAAGGCCATTACCTCTGTCTCAGAGGGGTTAATTTTATACCCAGCTAAATTTCCAAATCTGGTCAGTAGTTCCCAGAGACAAGGAAGAGAATTCTCAGGATCTGCCATGTATATTAATAAATCATCAGCATATAATGCTAGTTTATGAGTTTCTGTGTCCTCTTCTACTCCCATCAGGCCCTTTTCTTTCCTCAATGCCTGAGCCAAGGGTTCCAAGTATATAGCGAAAAGGAGGGGCGATAGAGGACATCCCTGCCAAGTACCACGGGATAGAGAGATGGGGGGGAGAAGGAACCATTTACTCTGATGTAGGCTTTGGGGTCAGAGTACATTAGTTTTATTGATGTGATGACCTGTTGGGGTATACCTATTTTCCCCATTACTGCCCACAGAAAAGGCCATTCGACCCTGTCGAACGCCTTCTCTGCGTCCAACGAGAGGAGCAGAAAAGGCGTTTGTTTCCTCCCCACTTTATGAATCAGGTGCAGGGTTCTTTTAATGTTGTCCTGCATTTGCCAGCCAGGAACAAAGCTTGTCTGATCCAGATGTACCAATTGGGGTAGGAATTTTTTGAATCTATCTGCAAGAATAGACGCAAATATTTTATAATCTATATTAAGTACTGAAATTGGTCTGTATGAGGAGCAGGACACAGTGTCTTTACCAGGTTTCTGGATACTAGCTATGTAGGCATACTGCCACGAGTCTGGAGTTGCCTTTCCTTGCTGAACCCCCCTATATGTCTCCAGAAGGGTCGGGGCTAATTCTAATCGAAATGCTTTATAAAATTCACTTGAGTAACCGTCAGGGCCTGGACTTTTACCTGTTTTTAAGGCCTTGAGTACTTGATTCACTTCCTCAGCAGAGATTGGTTTTAATAAGGCCTGCTTTTGCTCATCTGTTAATATTGGGAGGTCGAGACCTTGAAAAAAGGCCTCAGTTCCCTGGGGATGCGCTGTTTTCTCAGAATGGTAGAGAGAACTGTAGAAGTTTTGAAACGCTTGCTCTATCCGTTTGGGAAGTGAAACCAAATTATTTGTAACTAGGTCTCTAATTAGAGTGCGTCCTATGCTGCCTGAGCCTATGTGCAAGTAGACAAGTGGCTCTAGGGCCCTCTTCACAATATCTTTGTCTAATAAGTTGCAGGACTTGTTCTGTGCGGATGTCAAGAATCAATTGTATTTGCTCCTTGGTAGCATGGAGCAAAGGAAGAATCCCCCATCTCCTGCTGCATGTTGGGCCTGGATTACACAGTACTGATGTTGGAGCTTATCTAAATGCTTCTGCTGCTGCCTTTTATGGTGAGACGCAAACTTTATTATGTCCCCCCTTAAAACAGCTTTCAGAGTATCCCATAGGGTACTCATCGCGACTC
Organism: Neoceratodus forsteri; assembly: GCA_016271365.2. Classification (NCBI taxonomy): domain Eukaryota; kingdom Metazoa; phylum Chordata; order Ceratodontiformes; family Ceratodontidae; genus Neoceratodus; species Neoceratodus forsteri. Next base: position 300,430,848 of record CM028134.1, on the reverse strand, counting down.
CCTGACTGCTATTCTCGGAAAGAATCTGTTTGATTCTCCTCTGAATCATATCTCTGAAATCCTTCCTGTTTAAAAGAAAATTATTAAATTTCCACAAGGTATTAGCTCTTTTTTGTTCCCAACACATTTTTAGAATGATGCAGGAATGATCAGAAAGCACCGATGGGGATTGTACACAGTCTTGTATTTTATACAAATGCTCCCTAGGGACATGTATGTAATCTATATGAGTGTATATCCCATGTGGGGAGGAAAAATGCATATATTCTCTTTTATTAGGATGTAGGTGTCTCCACACATCCACCCACTGGGCCTCTGAGAGGAAAACCTGAGTTGCCCTTTGAGCTGGGTTCTTTTTGAAAATTCTCATATTTGTGGTGTCCAAGGGGGATACAGTCTGACTGTGGTCTCCTCCCAGCACCAGGGTTCCTCTATGTACCTCCATGACCCTTTGGAGCGGTGATTTTCTTATTTCATTCCCGGAGCCGGGGGGAACATAAAGGGAGGCAAGGGTGATATTCTGACCCTCCAACTGTCCCACAGCAACTGCCAGCCTGCCCTCCAGGTCTACGTATGTGTTTGTTAAACGGAATGAAACATTTTTGGGTACCAGAACTGCAACCCCCCCCCCTTCTCTTGCCTTTCCGGAAAGCTGACGCTACAATAGTAGTGAACCCAAATTTAGAAAGCTTTTGATGTTCTCTCTTACTCAGATGAGTTTCCTGCAATAATAGAAAAGCTGGTTTCAATTTTTTAAGGGAACTGATTACTCTGTATCTTTTAATAGGATTGTTAAGCCCACTAACATTATGGGAACATATTAAAATCGTGGGAGGGTTACCCATGTGTCCAGGGATTATTAATTAGAGCTGCCTGTGGAAAAATAGGTTGGACACTACTGAATACAATTATACCTTTCCCTGATGCCAGTGGAATAAGGCGATCATTCCTTTCCTCTCTCTTCCCAGACCCTCTTCTCACAGCCACCCATGATTTCCTTAATAAACTATTGCAAAGAAAATTAAACTTTAAAGTAGGTACAACAAACATGTCTGGAAGAGGAACTTTCAGACTTATAATGGTTAACAAACTAAGCAACTTATTTACAGTTATACTTCCAAAAAAGAGGGTGATAGTCTCAACCCTCCAGAGCAGGGAACTAAAGTCCCCCAAGGAGGAAAAATGGCAAAAAAATCTTAGCCAGGCCTCCCCGGGCCCTCTTGCTATTGGGGCCGAGTGCAAAGTACGCCACCCAACAAAGAATAGACCACTCACCAGCCCAGCAAGGCCTGAATCATTTTAAAATCCAATCGAGCTCTGAGGGGGAGAGAGAGAAAAAGGGGAGGGGGAGGAAGGGAAAGGGGGGCAAGGAGCAGTAGGAATAATAGGGGAAAGCAGTATTAAAACAGGGTTTATGTGGACTATATTAACATTGAAAAAAATGAAGAGCAGTCCAGATAGTGTCTCTATCCAAACGCAACGTGAGACCCCTATGTATCTAAGGGCTTCTGTATCTGAAACATGTAAGGGAGGGTATAGTAGGCAATCTCTCCCTAATAGCACAATACAAAAATTATTCAGGAGAAAGGAGCAATCAATCCTAAGAGTCTCCGTGGCCACAGAGTGGGGAAGGCACAGTGTAAAACTTAGCTTAGTCCACAGTTTCGTTCAGGTGTTCTGGTCTTTGGCTATGATTTTTTTGGCAGGGTTCTGTACTCTCCACAAACTCTCTTTAATCTCCAGTAAAGAGCTGTGAATGTCCCATTGCTTGTTGAGACCTCCTCTCTTTCTCGCACTCCTCTGCCAGCTCAACCGTGGGGGATGCTTTTCCTGTAACCCTGGACCCGACGTCTGGAAACTCCATCCCTTGCTTTTTAGTTCCGGATATATTTCTTCGGGAGATGCATAGTTTTTGCTGCCAGAGTCCCAAAATACTCGCAGGCTCACCAGATAAGGTGTCTGGAAGCGCACCCCTTGTTCTTTCAGAGCTCTCAATATGGGTGCAAAGGCTGCTGTCTTCTTCATTATCTCAGTAGGATAGTCGCTATCAAACAGGAGTTTAGCTGGATTGTAAGTAACAATTTTCTTGGTCCAAGACGCCTTCAAAATCGTTTCTTTGTCTCTGTAGCTTGAAAATTTTAGGACCACAGATCTGGGTCTGGCAGTTTTGTTTGTAGGCTTTTGTGTCAGAGCTCTATGGGCTCTTTCAATTCGTAACTGGAACGTGGGCAGAAGGTCCAATACATCCCTGAGCATATCCGATAGAAAATCCTCCATTTTTCCAGTTTCCAAATCTTCAGGGAGACCGTATATTTGGTGGTTATCTCTTCATGATCTTGCTTCCAAATCTAGTAGTTTTCTGTGGAACATCTCCTGTTGGTCTATCAAAAAGTCAACGGCACAATGCAAACTCTCCTCAGCCATCTCACCAGTTGTTGCTTCCGACCAATCTAACCTTTCCTCCACTTCTGATAATTGAGTCTGCAGCAGGGTAAATTCTTTTTTATTTTCTGCCCGAAATGCTCTAATTTCCGACAGAAGCATCTCAAAGCATGAGCGGGATAGCTTCTCTCCTTCTCTATCTGTATCCAGGTCTCCTGTTACACGGCTTGCAGGTGAGACACTATGGCTGGGGTTAGGCCTTCTTTGTGATCTGATTACATCTGATCGCCCTTTATATCTCCCTGAGCATGATTTAGCTGACTCTTTACCTCCAAACATTTTATGGCTTATATAACCCTGGGCTCAGGGAGGGTTAGAGCGGTCAGGCAAAGGCACATCCCAGATCCTATTCCACTCAAGAACTCATATGCCACACTGGCAAACGAGGACAACCAAATAGAGGTACCCAGAGAAGTGAAAGGAAAGGATGTGGAAGTTAGCCAAGGAGGTGACCTCAGTGGGGAAAGCAGTGGACCCCAGAGGAGTAGGAGGAAACGAATTCTGGTGAGGGACTCCATCATAAGAGGGATCCAGCTAGGAACACAGGAGGGAGAGGACAGGAAGGTGAGGTGCCTACCAGGTGCCACGGCATGAAGAGATGGAAGGAAGATCCTGGGGATCACTGGGAAGGCAAGACGGGAGGGTGAGCTGGATGTCATTATCCATCTAGGTACTAATGACCTGGCAAATGGGGAGCCAAAGGAAGTTCAGGAAGAGTTTAGGAAATTGGGGAGGGGTCTCAAGCAAGTAGCTACTTCTGTCACTTTCTCAGAAGTACTACCTGCGAGATGCAAGGGAGAGCATAGGAGTGCATGCACCAGGAACTTAACTTATGGTTGAAGAACTGGTGCTGTGAGGAAGGGTTTGATTCATTGGTGACTGGGGACCCACCTGGAGGGATGGAGGTCTGTTCAAGCCTGACGGCCTGCATCCATCCTGGAAGGGAATCCAAGCACTCAATGATAAGTTTAAATGCTACATTGACAAGCATTTAAACTAGCAAAGGGGGATGGCAGGCCAGCAAGGAGGGTACCTACTTGCTCACCCCTCCATAGCTAGCAGTGGAACCAGTGAACCAGAGGAGTGGCTATATCTGCAAAGCAGTGTGCAAAAGGTGGAGATTAGTGCCCAAGAGGTGGATAGACAGAAAAGAGGCACAATTCAGCAGAAGGGCAGACAGCAAGGAGAACCAGGGATAAATGACAACCAAGGAAGGGGCTGGAATAGAACAGCGAAACAGTCTAGGGAGGTCAAATCATGGGAAGCCATGTGTGCAAATGCCAGGAGCCTTAGCAACAAGATGGAAGATCTGTAGGCTGTCATGGTGCATTCAGACCTGGACATTGTGGCCATCACTGAAACCTGGTGTAATGATAACCACGACTGGGAGATGGCCATACCTGGCTACAACATATTCAGAAGAGACAGAGCAGGCAGGAAGGGAGGAGGAGTGGCACTGTATGTGAAAAATGACATAAGGGCCACAGAGATCCAGGAGGAACAAAATTTGGGAGAGATACTGTGGGTTAAACTGGAAAGGAAAATGGGGACAGCCATCCACACAGATGTGGTATATAGACCACCAGCCCAGGAGAAAGAAACAGATAGGGAGCTGATGCTAGCCATCCAAAGGATGGCAGACAAGGGTGAGGTAGTACTGGTTGGAGACTTCAATATTCCAGACGTAGACTGGAGCATACCAGCAGCATCAACTAGGAGCAGATTTATCCTGGACTCCTTTCAGGGTGCCTTCCTCAAGCAACTGGTCATGGAACCAATTCAGCAGAAGGCAATACTGGACCTTGTGCTCACAAACAGGGACAGTGTGATGGGGTAACAGTGGGAGCACTTGGGGAACAGTGACCACCAGTCATTGTGGGTTTGAAATCACAGAAAGAGCAGAACCAAAACCACAAAACACGTATCCTGGATTTTAGGGGGGCAGACTTTTGGAAAATGGGGAGATACTTGAAATAGGCATTAAGGGGAATGGGACAGGAATCAGGGGTTGAGGAACAGTGGGCAGTATTTAAAATGGAGATTACAAGAACAACAGAATTATGCATTAAGCAGGTTAGCAAGAGGAAAAGGAAGAGGAGACCATTATGGTTTTCCAAAGAGGTAGCAAAGAAAGTGAAAACCAAAAAGCTTGCATTCAGGCAATACAAAAGACACAGGCAGAAGGGGATAGGAGAAGTACCAGGAGAAGCAAAGGGAGGCAGGAGGTCAGTAAGGAAGCCAAGCTCAGACAGAAGAACACATTGCAAAATCAGAGGGTGGAGGGACAAAACCTTTACAGGTACATAAGTGAAAAAAGAAAGACAAAGGGAGGGATAGTGAGACTGAAGGGGAGGATGGGTGCCACGTGGAGGCGACAACAGCAAAGCTGACATATTGAACAGGTATTTGCTCAGTCTTTACTAAGAAAGAGGAGGGTAATGGGTCTGAAGGGAGTACAAGGGGTGAGTATGGTGCAGAAATGAACACAAGTCCCTTTACATGAGAAAGGATCCTGAAGGAACTGGAAGTAATAAGAGTTGATAAAGCAATGGGGCCAGATGGGGTGCACCCCAGGGTCCTTAAAGAACTAAGAGAGGTGGTGGCTGAACCTCTGGCTATTCTGTTTAGCTGATCGCTGGAAACAGGGGAGGTACCCAAAGACTGGAGGACAACAGATGTAGTCCCCTTATACAAAAGTGGGAACAAAGAGGAAGCAGGGAACTACAGACCAGTCAGCCTCACCTCGGTAGTGGGGAAGATCATGGAAGCACTACTGAAGGAGAGATTGGTGGAACATCTGGTTGTCAATGGACTACAGGACCCAAGGCAGCATGGTTTCACCAGGGGGAGGTCATGTCAGACCAACCTCGTTGAATATTTTGACTGGGTGACTAGGGAGGTGGATCAGGGGAGGGCAGTGGACATGGCCTATCTGGACTTCAACAAGGCCTTTGACACTGTGCCACATAGAAGACTATTACACAAACTGGGGAATATGGGTGTGGGCAGGACAGTAGTGTGGTGGGTAGGTAACTGGCTGGGTGGCAGGACACAGAGGGTGGTGGTAAAGGCTGTCACTCCACAGAGGGAAGAGTGACCAGTGGGGTACCACAGGGATCAGTGCTGGGACCGGTCCTATTCAACATCTTCATCAGTGACATTGCGCAGGACCTAGAAGGCAGAATTTCACTGTTCGCTGATGACACAAAGCTCTGTAACAGAGTAGACACACCAGAGGGTGTGGACAGAATGAGAAGGGACCTGCAGAAACTTGAAAAATGGTGAGGGGTTTGGCAGTTGAAATTCAACGCAAGGAAGTGCAAAATAATGCATATGGGGCACAAAAACCCTGGCACAATATATCAGTTGGGGGGTGAGGATATAGCATGCACCAAGCAGGAAAGGGATCTTGGGGTTATCATCTCTGATGACCTCAAGGTAGGGAAACAGTGTGACAAGGCAGCAGGTAAGGCAAATAGGATGCTGGGATGTATAGGCAGGGGCATCACCAGCAGGAAAAGGGAGGTCATAATTCCGCCATACAAGACACTAGTGAGGCCCCACCTGGAGTACAGTGTACAGTTCTGGGGATCATACCTATGTAAGGACATAGACAGGGTAGAGAAGGTTCAGAGGAGGGCAACAAAGAAGGTGCATGGATTGCATCACAAGTCCTATGAAGACAGGTTGAAGGAACTGAGCATGTACTCCCTGGAGGAGAGGAGGGAGAAAGGGGATATGATAGAGACATACAAGTATCTTACAGGGAGGAACAGGGTGCAGGAATACACACAATTTTTAAGCGAAAAAGATGTTCCAGGACTAGAGGTCATGGGATGAAGTTGGAGGGACGACGATTCCGAGGAAACATGAGGAAGAATTTCTTCATAGAATGGGTGGTGGACAAGTGGAACGCCCTGCCAGAGGAAGTGGTGGGGGCTGAAACAATCATGGGATTTAAGAATGCATGGGATAGACATAAAGGAATTCTGGAGGTCAGGGGTAAGGGCAACAGACTTCTAGGAAAACATAAACTGAACTTACAAGCTCAAATGGGCAGACTGGGTGGACCAAAGGCCCTTATCTGCTGACACTGTCTATGTATCTATGTATCTATGATTTGTAGCCCTTCAAAGTTGTTTTAGAGGCTTTATTTGTTGGACCCTGCTAGAGCTCTTCTTTCAAGTGGCCATTCTGGGGGTAACGTCACCGGAAGTTGCTCCCACCTGGTTCAACTCCCTCCCTAGTTGCATCTCCAACTTGCCAAAAATTGGCTCCTCCAAAACAGCCCTTCGGAACCATATCTTTAATACCTGCTGTTGTAGGTGCAACTAACCCCCTGTTGTAACCTGTGGTTCCTGCCCACCTTGCCCCCTGGCTCGACAATATCCACTGGACAGCCTCTCCCTCTCCCAGATCTACTCCTTCCCTACTAGGTCCAAACAGGGATGTAACCCGCTGTCTTCTCTGAGGACCTACTATATCCATGAGTGTAACTCACAATTTTGTAACATTATGTAACCTAAGTAACATACAAGCTATTACATTATGTAACCTAAGTGTATCTATGTTAAATGTTCATTTTACTGCACCTGTAATGTTATCCTCTATTTTAATCTGCATTGTAATAACTGTCTTGATGTCTGCCCCCCCTGCGATGAGGTACCTTTGTAAATGAATCTCTGACTAAAAGGTTGTAAACCCGATTTGTAACAAATAAATGAATAAACTCATGGAACATGGCGATGGAAAAGTAAAGCAAATACAAAGACATCACATAAGAAACTTCAGCAACATGTATGATGGCTACAGCTACCATGATGTCACATCAGAAAAAGTGTAAGGATGCATCATTGTCAAAACAACCCTGCTCAAAAGACAAAAGCACAGGTGCCTCCGGCTGCTGGGGTCTGCATCTACATGCTGTTCATAGGTGTTATTTTATTTCACTTCAATGTATTATTACAAGATGACCCTTGGCAGCAGAATTTATCATCACATCTAAATGATCTCTTAAACTGCTTGGACAGTGAAAATCAGGAAGATCACTGTTGGTTATGAATATAAGGTAACAGCAGTCTGTATCACTGATCTGACCAATTTACCAGACCCTTCCACCTGTATTAAAGCTACTACTGCTAGGCTTGCGAAGTCTGAACACAACATGCACATACTCTGCCTTCCATGTGGGGTGACAGACACTGCATAGTCACCCAAAGCTTCAGTAGCACTGCAGCCAGGCCTCTTTAGGTGTGCTGAGTGAGCAGCGCCAGATAATCTCCTTACCCCAGGAAAGAAATGCTGATAGGATATTTTGATTTCTCCCTGCTGGCCTCCTCTCTACTGACCTTAGGGCATGAACGCAGGTTGCCACCATGCCAGAACAGTCACACAATACTCAGCATCAAAAAGCTAGATCACAGGAAGTTTGTATCATTAAACCTACTGAGGAACTCACTGCCATAGCACCCCCCCCGGAAAAAAAAATATATATTTTTTTTCTTTATCTTATTTTTACATTTTATGTTCCAATCCTTAAAGCCCTTAGTGGGTATTGAGGGCTGATAACACACACACACACACACACATGGCACGGGTATACTTCAGATTTTTACCTCTACCAGTGGCCAGAATATTTCACCAGTTCAATGCATATTGTACTGGCTACTTGTGAAGCAGAGAACTGATTGCAAGGCAATTCCTCTGCTATCTCATTTAAGGCCTTGAACAGGCTAGGTCCCACACGCCTTCATGAACTGTTAACCACCTACTTCCCTGGTAGAGCCCTTTGTACCAGTAGCTGCTGAGTGTGTCTTCTCTTCATTCCCTAAGGATAAGTCATCGTCCTTAGCCCTAGTCCTATGGAACTCTTCAACAATATACAGTATGTGCATTGTATTATGTCAGAGAGCCACCTGGAAGTGGTCCATAAGTGGTTCTTTGAAAAAGCCTACCCTGGCCTTACTGTTTGACATTATCTATTCCAGATTTAACTTTTATATACAGTATTATGATTTGTGTCTGTTTTATTGTATATCACATCATATTTGTTCACATTGTAAAATAAGAATGGCACTATGTAAGTAATGATACAAAACTAGACATGTTTCTAGAGAGTTAATGCATGAGGTGGGCGAATTGGACGGCACAAGGCCAATGACCAAGAGACTTTCAAAGCAGCTGGATAGTGCATTATTCTCAAGAAACCAATGCCTGGGAATGGGTTATTGTGCTTTTAGAAAATGGGCTTGAAAAATCCTTGAATCTATCTGGCTGAAAACCACTTCTACTCATACGTACATTTATTTTTAACAATGCCTGCTAAAAAGCAACCAGCTGGCAGTTCCCCTTTTACCAAATCATATCCCTGTACCACCACAGAAAACGAAATGCCCGCAATTTTTTCCACTTGCTTATGGAGATAGATCCACCCCCCCCCGTACTTGGTACTCTACCAGGAGCACTTCCATTCCACATATGTAAAACAGAGAAGCAACCTGTACACTGTGACACAGATTAAAGGCATTTCCCTCCATGTTTTTTGTTTTGAAAAAACAGCTTTTCTACTTCAAAGAAGTAACCCTAGTACGTCGCATGCTCAGTGCTACTCCAAGACAGCCCAGATATCCCTGCCTCCACCCCCACTTCACAAAGAACATAGATGCACATATATTTCTTACCTTTTTTAAATAACAAAATCCACCCACATTTTACATCCCTCATCTCTCAGCCCCAATCACTCACCTCATTGTAATCCATGTCTTCCACGATCACTTCTGCACTCCTTCACATTGTTATATTCAGTGTCAAGCCACTGACTCTCAAATGAAGTACAGGAGAGCAGAAGAACTCAGAGCATCACAAGTTTCAACATGAAGCAGGCAGGACTGAGTACTACAAAAGAGGGGGAGAGAGTAAAAGAAACAAGGCAGTAAAGAAGACTGTAAAAAAGGGTATCTAATACTGCATTGCCCTCTACTGGCAAGTAAACCAGTAGAGGGACTACTTTACCAGAAAAACACACTTTCAATTCATTTCTAGTAATTTTTATACATTTGGAGGGGGGATTGCATGGGAAAACATGACATGTTGCTAATTTTCTAAGTGCCGTAATACCCTCCAGAGTGGGTGATATTGGGATATACTAGACTTTCCAGGAGCTATAAGTCCTTCAGCCTGTGACATCGGGCCTCATTATGAACCTGGCTGGTCTACTATATCCCAATACTGTCCACCCCATCAAGCATCGCTGCCCAATCAACATATAAATTTATTTATTTTTTTTATGGAAAAAGCCTTTATTTTCCTTTAGTTAGGTTGTTAGGCTTAGTTAGGCAAGGCAAGGCAAATTGTATTTAGATAGTGCTCTATCCAGGGGCTCAGAGTGCTGAACAGATATGATAAAATGACCAGTTGCATAAAACATCCCCACAAGTTAAAATCACAATATCAAAAGAAATTAAAAGCTTTATCAAACAGATATGTTTTTAAGGAGGCTGTAAAGGCCTCCACTGAGCTGGCTGCTCAAATATATGGTGGAAGTGAGTTCCACAACAACGGTGTGACTGTACCAAATGCTCTGTCTCCAGATATCTTTAAACAGGAAGATGGTACAACCAGTAAACCAGCCTCAGTGGTGCGTAGGAGGCAGATAGGGGAGTATGGATCCAAGAGCTCTTTTAGGTAGTCAGGTCCAGAACCACATAGGGCCTTGTAAGTTAACAAGCCTATCCTGAAGGTGATGTGCAAACTCACAGACAGCCAGTGCAGAGTGCGCCGAACAGGAGTGACATGATCCCTTATAAAGGTGCCCATCACTACCTTGGCCACAGCACTCTGCACTAGCTGTAGTTGATGCGTCAAACCTCCAGTCAGCCCCGGGTAGAAATGGGGCCTGGAAAGGGGACCTCCCTGTCTAGTCCCCATACCCGAGGGCTCCACGAGTAGTGGGCAAGTGACCCGCACTTCCATGGCCACTCATTCAACTCAGGCAGTTTTATGCAATGCCAGGTCAATAAAAAAGACAGCAATTATTGCTGATCTTGTTGCGACATCTGACCTGGCTTGCATCACCAAGACCTGGCTGGATGAGAATGCTGGCCCAATTTTGGAGTCTGCTGTCCCAGCTGGGTACTTGGTGATACACTGCCTGAGATTGAATTGTAGGGGCGGGGGTGTAGCCATCTGTTTTAAGATGGAACTGGACCCTGTAGAGGTTCAAGTAGGGATTACCAGATCCTTTGAGTGTATCATGGGAGCAGGTGTGGGCAGCAGGATTCTTCTCATCTACCATCCACCCAGAGATGGGAAAGCTTTCCTGCAGGAAGTTGCAGACTTCATGGTTGACATGGTATTGGACTTTCCCAGGTGGTTGGTCCAGGGGGATTTCAATGCCTGGGTCGACGATGAACTCTCATTTTTTGGTCAAAACTTCCTCCAACTGATGATCTTGTTGGGATTCACACAGGTAGTTACCTTTGTGACCCATTTGCGGGGTCACTCTTTGTACCTGGTGTTCCTCCTGGGAATGGAGGCTGCCAATCTGGTGGAACTGGTCGGATGGTTGGACCATTACCCTGTAAGGTTCAGTTTCGGGAATCCCCCTGTGAGACCTGCCCCTTTGGAGATTGTCCGGTACCGCCCTTTGAGGGGAGTTACCCCAGAGGGTCTGATGGCAGTACTGGACCTATCGAGTAGGCCATTGGAAAGCTTGGATCCAGGAGACCTAGTAGTGCACTATAATAGTATGGTGCTGAGGGCCCTGGATTCGATAGCTCCTGTCAGAGTTTGCCCGCTCCCTCTCCGCCCTCAGTCTCCTTGGTTTGATGGGACTTTGAGGGAGCTGAGGAGAGCAGGGCGAAGGTTGGAACATTGTTGGTGGAAATCTGGCAGGGAGGAGGACAGGCTTAGGTTTATAGCCCATTATTTGGACTATCAATCAGCAGCCTCCTGTAAGAAGACAGAATTCCTGTCCAAAGAGATTGCTGCAGCAAAAAATCGACTGGCTCAGCTCTTTCGGACCGTGGACAGGCTGTGCAATCCAGCATGTCTTCAGGATCGGAGAGCCTTTTCACATGTAAAGTGTGAGGAGTTTGCTCAATTCTTTGCAGATAAGGTGTCCTCCATCAGGTCGGAGATCCACTTGACTCATTCAAATGAGCAGAGTGGTGGTCGATGGGACGGCATGCACACCTGGTCTTTCTGGATGGATTTTGACCAGCCAGAGATCTTGGATATCGTGAAGATTGTTCAGAACTTGAAACTGACTTACTGTGTTTTGGATCCTGGTCCTACACACCTTCTTGTGGGGTGTTTGGATGCCATCAGACTGATCCTTGTGGAGATAGTCTGATACTCACTGGATCAGGGTGTGTTTCCGGACATCCTGAAGGAGGCTCTGGTGACACCCCTTTTAAAGAAATCTTCCTGCAACCCAGACTGTCTTGCAAACTACAGACCAGTCTCTAACCTCCCCTTTCTGGGAAAGGTTATTGAGAAGGTAGTCACGCTGCAGCTGGAGAACTTTCTTACTACCCACAAAGTCCATGATCCTCTCCAGACTGGTTTCATAAAGAGGCATAGTACCGAGATGACACTAGTTCGAGTACTTTATTTATTTAGTTTTTGTTGACCGGGTAAGTGCACTAGACAAATCCTGCCTATTAATGATCTCCTGCCTATTAATGATCTACTTAATGATCTCCTGATAGCGAGAGATCAAAGGAGTCATTCGATTCAGGTCCTCCTTGATCTCTCTGCAGCATTTGACACCATGGACCATGGGGTGCTGCTAGAACACCTGCGGCTCCTCTGCAGACTGTTAGGTACATTCCTCAGGTGGTTTAAATCTTTTCTCACAGGCAGGACTCAGAGGGTGGTATTGGGGATTTTTTCCTCAGCCTCCTTCTCCCTGCCTTGTGGGGTTCTGCAGGGTTTGGTGCTGTCCCCCATGTTGTTCACAGTGTATATGCTGCCATTAGGAGACATTATAAGGTGGCATGGGCTGAGTTTTCACTGTTATGCAGATGATACTCAGCTTTACATGTCCTTTGTACCCGAACAGAATAGTGCGATCTCGGTCTTTAACAGCTGCCTCACTGAAATCCAAGACTGGATGAGTGCTAACTGGTTGAAACTGAATCCAGATAAGACTGAGGTGTTGTTAGTGGATCCAGGACAGCAGGTAGAGAAGTTGTCTCCTGGCCCACCATCTGGCCTTGAGTTAGGTGGTAACCAGTTGAGACCTTCTGAACAGGTGCGGAATCTGGGCGTTGTACTTGATAGCAAACAGACATTGAAAGCACAGGTGTCATTAGTTGTCAAGTCCTTATTTTTCCATCTGAGGAACATTGCCTGGATAAAACATCTAGTTCCACCTGAGGCCCTCCCTACATTGGTTCACGCCTTCATGTCCTCTTGTCTGGACTACCGCAATGCCCTATACCTAGGGTTGCTGGGGGTGGACCTTCATCACCTGCAGCTGGTGCAGAACGCTGCAGCCAAGTTGTTGACAGGGTTGTCAAGAACTAGCCATGTCACACCTGTACTACGCGAGCTGCACTGGCTGCTGGTGTGATGGAGGATCATCTTCAAGGTTGCGCTGCTGACCTATAAGACCCTACATGGACAGGGACCGGGTTACCTACAAGATCTCCTTTGGTCCTACTGCCCCCTCTGCTCGCTCTGTTCCACTGACGAGGGATTGCTAGAGGTTCCAAGGGTCCATTTGCAGACATCGGGAGCTAGGGGTTTTTCTTTTGTAGCCCTGACCCTTTGGAACACTCTGCCTCCTCAGATTAGAGAGTGCCTGTCCATCGAGGCCTTTAAATAACTTTTGAGGACATATTTATATGAAAAGGCCTTTGGGGAATTGGACTAGCTCTGGTATTACTGCTATTTATTTTATGGGTATCTTAATCTGTGTATATATTTTATGGTTATTGTTTAAATTTGATGTTTTCATATTGTACAGGCGCTTTGGTTTTGAAAAAGCACTTTTAAAAAATAAATTTGACTTGACTTGACTAGGTAAAGTGCGTTATAGTAATCAAGTCTGCTAGTAACAAATGCATGGATGACAGTAGCCAGGTCAGGAGGTGTCAGGAATGGATGAATCCTAGCGATATTCCACAGATGGAAAAAAACAGCTCTGATGACCAATGACACCTGTTGTTTGAGGGTAAGATGGTCCTCAAGAAAAACGCCAAGATCCTTGACCGCACTAATCTCTGGCAGAGGACGCCCATTAACTACAAAGGTGGGCAGTCTCCCATCAGCGAAAATACCCCCGACCCAGCTCGATCACCATAACCTCTGTCTTGTTGGGATTGAGAAATAGCCAGTTTCTGGGCATCCAGTCGTTAATCTCAACTAAACACCGGCTCAGTATTTCTAAGGCAGAAAGGTCATCTGGGGCATAGGACAGTTACAACTGGGTGTCATCCGCGTAGCAGTGAAACCTCAGATTGTACCGCTTGAGTGTAATCATCATGAGGGAGCTGAAGCACTTGGCAAACTGCAGGAGAGCAGCATAAAAATCAAACTGGATGCTGGGCTACATAGACAGGGGGACTAACAGCTAGAAGGTGGAGGTTATACTGCCACTGTACAGGTCATGGGTAAGATCAAACCTGGAGTACAGTTTACAGTATTGGAGTTCTTATGTTCAGAAAGATGTTCACTTTCTGGAGACAGTCCAGAGAAGGGTGACCAATATGATCCAGGGACAGCAGAACAACACCAGTGAAGAGAGGCTCAAGGGGATCAACATGTAGTCCCTTGAGGACAAATGGGAGAGGGGAATATGATTATTACCTTCAAATACAGTACCTTAAAGGTATTAAAAGGGTGAAAACATAGGGCCTTTTCAGTCTTAGTGGTAAAAGTCCACTGAGGCATAGCCCAAAGCTGGTAGGGGGAAGATGCAAGGGAGAAATGAGGAGGCACTTTTTGACTGACAGTGTGATGGCCAAGTGGAATGAGTTGCCAGATGAGAAGATTTCCCTGAAAATAGTGGATAACTTCAAGAAAGGATAGGACAGAATGAAGGGGAAGTTGCTGGTGTTGGGGGGGGGACTTGAGGGGGGGATGGAGGATTTGGGAGGGGGGCAAATCCATCTGTAGACAAAGGGAGGACCTGTACACTCGAGCAGACTAGATTGACTATCAGGTCTTTATCTGCTGGCATGTTCGTATGTTTATATGTTGCAAGGTAAAATAGTTGAGCTTGGTAACAAAGGCAGTGTGCCTTTGAATGAACACAGGAACTGCATTTATGTTGAAGAAATCTACACCCTGTTGTAGGTTCTTGTGTTTAAAAAAGTAGAAAACATTTTTATTTTAATGGAAAAAGGTTTTAGTTAGGTTTGTTGCTAGGTAGATAAGGACAACTTAGTTATGAACTGTGCAGTCTCTAGCTAAATAAGCAACGGTAAGGTATCCAATGAAGCTGTTCCATTTGGTCACTTTTTATACCCTATTTCATAAAGCAAAATTAAAAACAAACTAGATGAACAATTACTACTTTTTTTAACAATCTCTACTTTTTGTCTAACGATATCAACTTTTTGTTTCTCCTAACTCGTACATTTAGATTAAATTACTTTTTTTCCTCCTTTTGCAGATCATAATTTAGATGTCCATAGTGAAAAGATGAGCAAAGATAAAATCAAAGCTGGTGTGTGTTCAGAAACTAGATGCAGTGAAATTGCATACCAGTAGACATTGAATATTACATGGCCTGTGCTTAACCTCAGGGGCCTGATTCTCAAAGCTTCTGGAGTGGCCCAAGGGCCTTATGTCCTAATGACTGGCACACAGTGCTTCTTGCACCAAATGATGCCCCAGGAGTGATTCACAAAGGCAGCCTGCATCTACTGCAGACAGCCTGCATCAAACAGGGCTTGCACCACCCTTCCACCACACACTGGGCTGTGGCATGATACCAGGGGCTTGTGGCAGACACAGGTTATCAAATCTCCCAAAACAAGATTCACAAAACTACCCCCGAGGGCAATTTTCTAAGTGCTGTTAGACCAGCCTAGGCTGGTCTTAGGGCACTTAGAAGTTTCACCATCAGGAGACTTGACCTAGTAGCAAAAATGTGTCATGGTCCCCCTCCCTGGTGGTCTAGTGGACCCCCTTCCCCAATCTCTAATGTCCCCATGATGAATTAATGTTTACAAACTTCCTGGTGATCTAGCACCCCCCCAAGCTCGGATCCCATGTTATGCCTTATAATGAACTTTCCATGGTATGGTGCCCCCCCATCCCAATAGGCAGTGTCCCCCCACCCTGCTCCCCCAATCCTGAAATTAAGCCAGTGACTGATACAACCCACAGCTGTCAATCAGTGAGCATGTACTGTATAGAGTATGCACTCAGTCAGAGCTCAGTTAGTGGATGGCAGTGGTAGTGAACAGTGGGCTGCGCCAGGCACCGACTCAGTTTTGGGATGGGGGAGTGGAGTGGGGGGATACCGCATACTGGGTTGGGGTGGGACCAGTATACCATCAACAAGTTCTTAATATGGCACAATGGCAATCAGGGCTTGGGGGGTGGGACACTAGATCGCCAGGGAGTTTGGAAACATTAATACACCATAGCAACATCAGGGATCAGAAAGGGGGCTCCACTAGACCACCAGGGACATATGATAAATAAATAGTTCATGGGATTTCGTGGAGGGTGGTCTGCTAGTCCACCAGGGAATGTCTGTGGAGACTGCCGCATGGCCACCCATGGCTTGCAGCACCCTGTCCAGGTGCGGTCTCCATTTGGCACACCGCTATGGTTGCTGCAAGCCATGGGACTTTGCTGCCAGGACTCTACCCAATCAAGAACCGGATGAAGGGTCCCTGGTGCTCCAAGGTTTGCTGCAGACCTAGATCAGATCATTACACTTTGCAGCGATCTATAGGCTATTTGTGAATCAGGCTCCAGGAGTTTTACAATGCAAGCTTCATCAGTGTGTCAAGAGAATGCAATAGACAGCTTCAGGACTCATTCTAACCGATTATTCTCCCACTGCTGACCCATAACACTAATGCTGCCTGCAGGAGATTTATGGATGTCGCTAGAGTGGCTTACTTGACATAATTGGGTAGGAGATGGTAGTTCAACCACATAGAAGTGAAACTCATGCATGCAAGTGAGTAAAGTCGTAATGCGCTGAGAAGCTCTAATCAAAGCAAGGTAGATCCATGCCTTAGGCTGAGGACTTGGATGTCAGACACTCAGCTTTAAAGCAAATAAAATTGTGCTTAATGTTCCGATCTCTGACCTTGTTGCTGTTGCCTCGTTCTTCAATACACTTTTCACTTTCTGCACTTGCTTCCTCTTTACCACATCCCTAGTCTCCCCTTTTCACCCCCCCCCCACCTTTCCAGCTGTCTTGTTCAAGGACCTTTTTGCTCTAAAGCCCTCAAGATTCAGAGCCATATTGGCTTTGACAGTAAATTCCTTCACCTCTGCTTCTGCCATTGCTATTTCTCTCACTGCTATCCTCAACCTCTTTCTCCATGGCTATTGTCCCCAACAGTTGGAAACAGGCAATAATCATTCACCATTCCAAATGGGGGACCCCTCCTTTTCCAAGGAGTTATCAGATGGTCTTCATTCATCCTACCCTGCAAACAAATGCTTTTGTGTATAGCCAGGAGGATAACACCCAGGAGCAAGGAGGTTATACTTCCCCTATATACCTCACTGATTAGGCTGCACCTGGAGTTCTCAGTGCAGTTCTGGTGCCCCTGCCTTAAGAAGGACATCACACTGCTGGAGAGAGTTCAGAGAAGGGCAACGAGGATGATTAGTGGTCTGGAGGGTTTGTCATATAGGGACAGACTTAGAAAGCAGAACATGTACTCACTGGAAGACAGAAAAGATGGGGGGATATGACAGAGACCTTCAAATACCTGAAGGGTGTCAAAAGAGGGAACAAGGAGGGACTGATCATATTGGGGGGACTATGAGAGGTCATAGTCTAAAAATTGGCAGGAAGGTAGTACAGAGGAGAGGCGAGGTGACATAATTTCACAGAGCAGGTGGTGGCACCCTGGAATGTGCTTCCAGATGACCTGGTAAAAATGGATACAGTGGGACATTTCAAGAGGTGTTGGAACAGGCACAGGGGCATGGTCCAGGTTGGTGGTAAGGTGAATGCCAGAGGTTTACAGGGAGGTGAGAGTAGGAAGAAAGTGGTGGTAAACAAGGGAGGCAGAGCAGCTGCTGTACACTACCAGTGAGCTGTGTTGGGCAGTATCACGTAATAATAGCAACCCAAAATGAATGCCCACAAAAATATCAACTCATTTTGGGTGCTATTATGCTGGGCTACCCTGCAAAATAGCAAAGGTATGGAACAGTGACTGTGGGAGGGGTGAACAGAAGAGGGGAATAGCGAGGGGAGGGACAGGGAAGGGGTTGTCAGGGACTGGAGTACCTGCTGCCACTGAGCTAGCCATGTGGTGCAGTGGTGTGGGTGGCTAGCTGTGGCACAGCAGGTACTGGGTTCTGGACTGGGAGTGGGTTACATTTTGCTGCAGCTGTGAGCTGCTACACTTAATTTTTGCTGACATCCAGATTTTGCCCCCTCCCTGACATGCACTCCCTGGAGTTCAGAATCCTAATTGAGGGTGGTGTGGGGGGGGTGAAGCTCCTCCATGAGGCTGGGGGCAGGGGGGCATAGCCCCCCTGCAAAAACACTTTTTTAAGATCTAGATGTCTGATCCCTTTAAAGTGTATATCGCTGATTTGCTTTTTGGCGATATGCACTCACCATAATAGTGATCGCTGTTTTGCGATCGCTATTATGACATGGAACTGTGTCCGGCAGATGTGATAGACTGTTAGGCCTAATCTGCTGGTAACTCTGTATATATGTACCTGGTCAAACTCCAGAAACATCTAGTCCTCTCCAAACTCTTCCCCTTACTTGACTCCCCTTCCTTCTTCAACCCTTTCCAGCCTGGCTTCCACAAGTTCACTCAGCCTCAGAAGAAACTAGAAGGGGAAGGAACCAGATCCATGTCAGTGCAGTAGCTGCTCCTTGCTGTTTTTAAATAGCTTCTTGTTGATTTCACTTGGTATCAGGTTATTTTTTTTCTTCTTACTATTTCTAAGGGGCATTGCAGGGCATTGTTTTGGGGCTGTTGGAATTTTTAAACCTATTTTGGTGTGTTGTAAGTGGACTAATTTGTCTTGTTGTTTCACTTGGTAGCAGGTCAGATTTTTCTTCCTACTTAAAAGAGGCTAGCAGGGAATTGTTTGGGAGCTGTTGAAACTTTGAAACCTATTTTAGTTTGCTTTCAGTGGAACTGTCATTTCTTTAAATTGGAGGCCTGTTTCTTCTGATTTTAAACCTATTTTGGTGTGTGTTTATTTGGGCTGTTCTGGTGGGGATGTTTCTTTGAATTGGAAACCTATATCTTCTTATTTCAAGCCTATTCTGGTGTGTTGATGAGGTTGCTTGAATTGGAGACCTGTTTCTACTGGTATCAAACCTATTTTTGTGCTTTTAGTGGAGTTGTGGTTGTTTTTTGCTCTCTTCACTAGCTACAAAGTTTAGTGCATAGTTGGGGAAGGGTGCTAATTGTCTGACCAAGCCTCACTCAGCTACCTGATAACTGGAGGTGGAGCTGAATCAGGTTTGTGGTAACAGTTGCTTTTGGCTTCTCAGAAGAAACTAGATGAATAGATCAGATCCATGTCAGTGCAGTAGCTGCTTCTTGCTGCTTTTAAATTACTTCTTGTTGATTTCACTTGGTATCAGGTTATTTTTTTTTTCTTCTTACCATTTCTAAGGGGCTAGCTTGGCATTGTTTTGGTGCTGTTGGAATTTTTAAACCTATTTTGGTGTGTTGTAAGTGGGCTAATTTGTCTTGTTTTTCACTTGGTAGCAGGCCACATTTTTTCTTACTACTTAAAAGGGGCTAGCGAGGAACTGTTTGGGAACTGTTTAAATTTTGAAACCTATTTTGGTGTGGTTTAAGTGGAGCTGTCATTTCTTTAAATTGGAGGCCTGTTTCTTCTGATTTCAAACCTATTTTGGTGTGTGTTTATTTGCGCTGTGCTGGTGGGACTGCTTCTTTGAATTGGAAACCTATATCTTCTTATTTCAAGCCTATTCTGGTATGTTGGTGAGGCTGTTTGAATTGGAGACCTGTTTCTTTTGGTATCAAACCTATTTTTTGTGCTTTTAGTGGAGTTGTGGTTGTTTTTTGCTCTTTTAACTCACTGCAAAGTTTAGTGCATAGTGGGGGAAGGATGCTAATTGTCTAGCCAGGGGCCTCAGCTACCTGATTGTTTCTGGAAGGCACAGGCTGGTCCCACCCTCCCTGCCCCAACCCTACCTGTCCCAGGTACATCATTTCCTTTATACTGGGGGTTCTGACATCACTTCCCCAAAAGGGCAAAGGACATGCACCTGTCATAGCAGAAGCAGCCATCCAGGAAAGGAACAGCAGCGAGTGAAGAGGTGACTGCTATCTCCGTGGAAGAGAAGTAACTGCAACACAAGGAGCTTTCATTTTTACCTGTTTGCATTGGTGTTTGCATTGTGGACAGGAGGGGTAGGAGTTAGAAGGAGGCTATGCAGTAGTTGCTTACACTTCTTTGTGGGTGTGGACAGGAGGGATAGGAACTTAAAAGCAGCTCAACCTATCTAAAGTGTATGACAAAAGGGGTAAGGGAAACTGAGAAAAGGAAAAGAATGTTTTGCAATGATAGAGGGGGAGATGGGAGACTTGGGAAAGCAATGGGTATCTTTCATCTGGAAGGGTGGTTGGTTGCTGGTGGGCAATGAGAGCAATGGGTAGTGTGGAAGGCTGAAACAGCTGTGGTGTGACAATCTTTCTAAAAATTGCATAGAGGGTGGGGGGATGTTTAGTGTGCAACCAAACAGAGAAATTTAAAAAGGAGATTGAGGGTCTGCAGGAGGAGCTAAGACAGGCAAGACAGACTGGAAGATGTTATATCCCAACACTGGAGAGAGGGAGGAGGGGAGATGAAGAAAGAGGGCTATTTGGGCCAACAGGGGGGAACGAGAGGGTCAGAAGAAGGTAAGCAGAGACAGGGTGCCCCAGACCAAGAAGAATGGCATGGGGGAAACCTGGTCAAGGGAAAGAAGACAACAGGAAGGAGGATAAAGGGACTGGTGAGGGAAGGAGGAGGAGACGTGGCAACACATGGAGTCGAAAGGAGGGAATAGGCTACTATGAGGAGAGAGGAAGAGAGCATTGAAGAGGGATCTTTGGAAAATCATTTTGCAGTACTATAGGGGAAAGGAGGAAGAGGGAGGTGATGAAATTGGAGGAGTAACTGATAGAAGTCTGGATGAAACTGGAGTGGGGGTGTCAGGAGGTCTAAACCCTCACTCTCAGGTTCTTGACAATAATGGGAGTGCAAGGAATCACAAACACATTGCATAAGAGTAATAAATCTTGTTTATTACTACCAAAAGGAAAATCATATTTGCCCTAAGCAGTTCTTACCATTAGGAACTGGGAGCCAATGCTATGCATTCCCTATACCTCAAGGAGTGTAGAAATCTCTGGGTCTCCGAGGTAGAAGATGTAATGTCTTACATTATATACCTAAGATAGTTACCATAGTTACTATAAGACAGAAATGTTTTTAGTTACAGAGATGAGCCCTATTGGCTACTTTAGAGGTGGCTCCACAGTCCTAGATAACATTACACAATATTGTTGTAGTCATAACTTTGTGGAAACAAAGAAAGTACAGTTTGTGTACATAGCCATGTAGTAATACAAATCATCAGAAGACGGCAATGCTGACTCATATATCATAACACTACAAAGACAGAAGTGTCCTAACATCTTGTAAGAAAAAAAATACATGTGTATATTAGAAAGTAAAGCATATAGCAATCATGTGCACACATATCTTGACATCTACTCTTGTATGGTAGATGTCTTTAGCCCTATATGTTAGGATAACATATACATAAATGCTAGCTACCTGCAGTGTACCTCTGGGGTATCAATTAGGGTGCAGGGACCTTGTGTAACATTCCCTCCCTTGTTGCCTCAGAAGGGACAACACAATCAAAAGTAGGGAAGTGGAGAGAGAGCAGGTGTTATTTACAGACTTGACACATGAGCCTTGTAAAGAAAGTCAAGCTGCTCATGGTGTTGGCGGAGTGTGTGCCAGAGGAGGCAAAGCATAATTATAAGGAAAAATATCAGAAAAGCTTGTATAATAACAAAACCTTTAAAGGTAATCTCTAACCAAGTATTAGTAAGTGCACTATTAAAATCACCATCATTAATAAGATCATATATTGCTTCATTTGCTGATGTGGATGAGGTGTGTATCTTTCCTGTCTAAAAGTGATTTTAATGTAAGTGTCAGTGGGTCTATGTGTACATTAATCAATCAATCAAATTTTATTTATAATGCTGTTTTCAGCATATCAAAGCGCAAGTACAAAACAACATCTTACATAATAAATAATGACATAAAAACAATAAAAAGCAGCAATAAACCTTTCCAAAAGCTAATTCAAATAAGTAACTCTTCAGGGACGCCTTAAATGATTCCATGGACAGGCACTCTCTAATCTGACAAGGTAGAGAATTCCACAGGGTTGGGGCTATAAAAGAAAAAGCTCTGGCCCCAGATGACTGAAGATGAACCCTGGGAATCTCTAGCAATCCCTCATCAGCAAAGTGGAGTGGGTGGTAAGCTCAAAGTAGATCTTCCAAGTAGCCTGGTCCTTGAAAGTGTAGAGTCTTATATGTAACCTTGAAGGTGATTCTCCACCGCACCGGCAGCCAGTGCAGTTCACACAGCACAGGAGTGATATGGCAAGCTTTTGGTAGCCCAGTCAACAACCTGGCTACAGCGTTCTACACCAGCTGCAGGTGACAGAGATTCACCCCCGGCAACCCTAGATATAGAGCATTACAGTAATCAAGATGTGAGGAAACAAAGGCGTGGACCAACACAGGAAGATCATCATGTGGAACAAGGTGTTTTATCTAGGCGATATTCCTCGGATGGTAAAAGGAAGACTTGACAGTGGTCGATACCTGTGCCTTCAACGTTAACTCGCTGTCAAGAATTACACCTAGATTCCACACCTGTTCAGAAGGTCTCAACTGGTTACCTCCTAACACAAGGCCAGAGGGGGACCCAGGAGTCAACTTCTCTACACGATGGCCCGGGTCCACAACCAACACTTAAGCCTTATCCGGATTTAATTTCAACCAGTTTGCACTCATCCAGTCCTGAATCTCTGTGAGGCAGTTATTAAAGACCAATAAGGCGTCATTCTGTTCAGGTACAAAGGACATATAGAGCTGAGTGTCATCTGCATAGCAGTGAAAACTCAGCCCATAATGCCTTATAATGTCTCCCAATGGCAGCATATACACCATGAACAACATGGGGAAAGTACAGAACCCTGTGGCACCCCACAGGACAGAGCAAAGGGAGCAGAGGAAAAAATTCCTCAGACTACCATTTGACTTCTGCCTGTGAGGAAAGAATAAAACCATCTAAGGACTGTCCCCGACAGTCCGCAGCACAGCCACAGGTGATCCAGCAACATCCCATGGTCCACAGTGTCAAATGCTGCAGAGAGATCAAGGAGGACCAAGATCGAACGGCTCCTCCAATCTCTCGCTATTAGGAGATCATTAAGTACCCGAACCAACGCCGTCTCGGTACTGTGCCTCTTCCTGAAACTGGACTGAAGAGGATCATAGACCTCATGGGTGGTAAGAAAATCATTGAGCTGCAACGCAACTAGTTTCTCAATAACCTTGCCCAAAAATGGCAGGTTAGAGATTGGTCTGTAGTTAGCGAGACAGTCTGGGTCAAGGGAAGGCTTCTTTAACAGGGGTGTCACGATAGCCTCTTTCAAAGACTCCGGGAACACCCCTTGATCCAAAGAGAACCAGACTATCTCGGCAAAGACTTGTCCGATCACATCCATGCACCCCACAAGGAGGCACATAGGACCAGGATCCAAAGTACAGCAAGTCGGTCGCAAGCCCTGGACAATCTTCATGATATTCATGATCACTGGCTGGTCAAAATCTGTCCAGACAGACCGAGGGCCTGCAACCCCACATTGATCACTGCCACGCTCATTAGAACACATACCGTGGATCTCCGACCTGATTGATGACACCTTATCCTCAAAGAACCGAGCAAACTCATCACACTTTATTTGTGAAAAGGCTCTCGGACCCCGCAGACAGGCTGGATTGCACAGTCTGTCCACGGTCCGGAAGAGCTGAGCTGGTCGATTTCTTGAAGCAGCTATCTCCTGGGACAGGAACTCTGCCTTCTTACAGGAGATTTCTGATTGATAGTCCGCATAATGAGCCATCAATCTAAGTCTGTCACTTTCCAGGCCAGATTTCCACCAACAGCGCTCCAATCTGTGCCCCTTTCTCCTCAACTCCCTCAATGTCCCATCAAACCAGGGGGACTGAGGGCAAAGGGAGAGGGGAGAACACGGACAGGCGCAATGGAATCCAGTGACCTCAGCACCATATTATTATAGTGCACCACTAAAGCATCTGGTTCCATGCACTCCATAGGCCAATTCGATAGGTCCAGCACTGCCATCAGACCCTCGGGGGTAACTCCCCTCAAAGGGTGGTACCGGACCATCTCCAAAGGGGTAGGTCTCACAAGGGGGGTGGCAAAATTGAATCTTATGGAGTGATGGTCAGACCACACAACTGGTTCTACCACCAGTTCCGTGATCTCCATCCCCAGGGTGAACACCAGATCCAGAAAGTGACCCTGAATATGGGTAGTGGTGGTAACAGCCTGTGTGAAGCCCAACAAAATCATTAATTGGAGGAAGTTTTGACCAAAATGTGAGAGCTCATCGTTGACCCATGCATTGAAGTCTCCCAGGACCAACCACCTGGAGGGCTCCAACACCAGGTCAACAATGAAGTCTGCAGCTTCCTGCAGAAAAACCTTCTCATCACCGGGTGGACAGTAGACAAGTAAGATTCTGCTGCCCACACCTGCTCCCATGATACACTCAAAGGATCTAGGGGCCACCACTGGAACCTCCACAAGACCCAACTTCGATTTAAAACAAATAGCAACCCCCCACCCCTTCGATCTGACCTCGGGTGATGTATTACCGAGTACCCGGCTGGAACAGCTGATTCCAATATGGGACCAGCATTTTTGCCCAGCCAGGTCTCGGTAATGCAAGTCAGGTCAGATGACTCAACAAGATCAGCAATAATTGCTGTCTTGTTTTTTATAGACCTGGCATTACATAACACCGCCTGGGTTAGATGAAAGGCCCGGAGGAGCGGGTCACTTGCCCACTCGCAATGGAACCCTTGGGTATGGGAACCAGGTATCACACTCCCCTGTCCTGGACCCATTTCACCCCAGGGCATCTCCTAGACCCCACAACCCTTATCCACCCACTCCGCTCCCCCCCTCGCAGCAGAGGAACCCCCTCCACCTCCGCCGAGTGATCCCCAGGGCATGGCAATGCCTATATACCTCTGGTTGCAATGGAGGAATATCGAAGGGGTACAGGTCCCTCAGCCTAGAGGGGGAATAGTGCCTGACCATGGAGACCCGATCCCAGCACATGCTGCTAAATATTTAAAAAACAAATATTAATTGATCAACAGATTTGATCAATACTATCAATACTGCAAGCTTATTTATCTTAAACGGCAGTCCCACTTCCCATTTCTAACACAAAATAAAACAAAATTGTCAATTTCCCGTCAGACAAACTCCCCAGAAAAAAATCTTCAACAATCTAAATAAATTCTTGCTCCTAAAGCCTAAAATAATTTAAACAACAATCCTTACCCCCAATAAAACATATAAACTACCCCCTCCCACTAAAAGATGACTTTAACCACAAAAGAGAAAATTAACAACAAAATAATATAAACAATCCCCTCTCACTGGAAGGAAAAAACACACAAAGAAAATTCTCCCTCTCCCACAGCCCAGAAGGGGAAAATAACAAACACATACTAAAACAATCCCCTCTCACAGGATAAACAAAAATCAAAAAATGAAATAAAAATATAGGCACTCTGGTTCTTTCACAACCCAGAAACCAAAACAAATAAAATCAGCGAAAAAAGTCATCAAATAGTAGGAAGAGCCAAAATAATCCAACATAATCCATCGGAGGTAAAACCAAATATTTAGTCAATGACCTAGAATGGCAATAATTCTGTCATCTTCAGGTAGGTGCTTTTCCAGTATACAGGATCCACAGTCACAATAAGTCTCCAAAGTAAGCCAAAAAATCTTCAGGGAAAGCCAAAAACAGGTGCTAACTAAACCAGTGAAGAGTGGGGCTTCGCTCCTCACACCCCCCGATCCACCTTATCAGGTCCAATTTTGCCCCCCCCCAGGACCTGCAGCTACAAATACCACTAGGCCGCACCAAAAGGACTGACCTGAGGATAAATTAGGAACCCCCCCACTAAACCATAGCTCCCTGGGAAGGAGTAAGACAGTTCCCGCTCAGACCCAGTTGGCACCTAAGATTACCCAGGCAGAACTAAGGGGGGGGACTGAGACACCACACAAACAAACCACTTATTTGAGCCCTGTAGAACTGCAAAGAAAAGAGGGGCTCTGATTGATGAACCAGGCCCCCCACTCACAATACTCCAAGTCACCACAGGCAATCCCTTCTGCCGACTTCAACGTTGATTCAGCGTACAGTAATCGCAGACCAATCCTTCTTTATCCATCAAAGGAAGGTATGTCCATTTGATTAAAGTAGAGACTAATAGATCCAATAGTCGCAACCATAAGCACTAAACATAGCGCCTTAAATTCAATAGCTCAGAACTTAAAAATGTCATTGAGTCAGGGCCAAGTTCACCAAAAAAAGAAAGGTAGTCACCATGCAAAATTGATCCCTCAGAATGGGGGATCAATAACCTTGAGGAAACAAGTCCACCCTCCACTTCCAGGCCATTGCCTGACTTCAGAATTAACGAGAGGTGCACCACCTCGTTGGTACCGCCGCTGATCCGAAAAAGAAACAGCTGATCCCCTGGCCAAACGCCAATAAAGGGCGCTGCAACTTGAGCAAACAAATGACTCGAGTAAATAAATAACTAAATTCCAGTAAACAAAAAAGCTCCTCTTCTCGGCTATAATGAGTCCATATTCTCGACCAGCAAAAAAGGAGGCACAGGAAAAACGCCGCTAGGGATCGGAGACCAGGACGCAACAGAAAAAACAAAAGAAAAAATGAATGTTAAAACAACTATATGATAAAATATATACATTAAAATAAATATAAACTAAATAAATAAAAACAAGACAACAGAACACAGAACTGGCAACCGGGCAACAGAACACAGAACCGGGGGGCTAGTCCAGTGCGACCGCCATCATGCTGCCACAGTCAAGTATATTAAAATATGGTAAGTATTCAGACAGTGTGAGCAGATAATTGGGGTTACCATCAATTATGTCGGCATCCATGAGAGGGACTGGGGTTATGGTGGTATGTCTAATCACCATCTTTTGGTTGGGGACAAAACAAAAATTGGGGTTATCAATAACATGTCACAGATCCATAAGTATAGCTTTTTAAGTTAGTTACCACACAATACTCCCCATTAGAATTATACTGAGAGCAAACAGTAGGGAGTCTCCACTTTTGCAACTGGACAGGGCAGGTGTACACCATCTTCAAAATCCATGTTGACAGGCAATGAACCTCCTCATGATATGATTGGTAGAGCTTATCTGGAGCCAAAGTCAAATCCAAGGAATCTGCCATTCTTGGTGATGTCATTATCCATGGTAAAAGTGACTTCAGTGTTAACGTCAGCTGATCAATATGTACATTAAAGTAAGGTAAATACTCAGAAAGAGTAAGAAAATAATCAGGGTCAACATCAATGATATCTGGTTCCACAAGGGGAACTGGGGTGAAAACTGTGTGCCCAATAATAGTTGTCTGGTGAGGTACAAAACAGAAATTAGGTTGAGCAATAACACATGACTGAGTGCCATAAATAAATTGCTTAAAATTAGTTACCACACAAAATTCACCATCTGAATTATATTGCATTTTCAAAGTAGGTAGTGTCTATTTTTGTAGTTGTACTGGGCAAGTGTAAGTCTGGTTGGAAATCTGTGTTGACAACCAATGAACCTCTTTCCAGTAAGACTGGTACAATCAAGAAGGATCTGGAGCAGATGTTGAGTCCTGGTATTCTGTGTCATTGGTGATAATGTCATCATCCATGGAAAAGGACCTATCGATACTGTCTGGGGAATATCCACATACATGGTTTAATAACATCAAATACATAACATCGACACAAATAAATATACCCTTTCTTAGCACAACAGTCTGTGTGCGGTGAGACCCATGCATCCAGAAGAGGATGAAAAACTAGAAGAGGTGGCAAATTGAGGCGTTCTCTGTATATGTCTTTATCAAGGTGCCCAATGGAGTGTACGGATACCAGTTTATCAAATATAGCTGTAGTGGGATCAAAATGTGGTAGAGAAACAGTAAAGGAGACAAACATAGTATCCTTAATAGAACATTTCTTAGAAGTAAAGCAAGGGCCAGTATTAGGGTGCCTGGTAACAAATCCCAAATTCATAGCAGTAGAAATAGAAATAGAAACAGATTGTAACATACATATGGTGACACAGTTAGGGAATTTGCAATGAGGGCAGTACCATTTAGAGATGCGCCTATCATGTATGATATAAGGGATTCTTCCAGAATCCAGATTGCGGAAGAGATTGTTGATGTTAGTGATAATGCATGACCCATAGGCAGAGCATAATATTTCATGGGCAATGTATTGCTTATCTGCCTCCTTATTGTTCTGTGCAATAAGGGCACTAATCTTTTCTTTAGAATCTGTAAATGCCTTAGCAAAGTCATGCATATTGCATACAGTGTATCTTTCTTCCTAAGGCCATCCACACCATGCAATAATGGGGGTATGATGTCATTGATCATACCAGCTTCAAACTTCTGTGAATGTGCTTTGATAGTAGCAATGCCTGCTTTATTCCAGATAGACATTTGTAACCCCTAGATGGTGCTATCCCAGGAGCTACTACCCCTGCCTGATTTGCCACTAACAGGTTGAGGGGCCTGGATCCGATGGCGGGTGCCTCCACCCAGAGGTCAGGGTTTGCAATAGTTAAACTAACTTGGTCACAGCCCTCTGGGACACTGCAACCCCCCTTTCTTCCCACTAGTGGCCCACACAGTATATCAGAATTACCTTCACAGTATACACTTACCCCCAGGACTGGTTCAGGCACTGGGACCCCCTGTAAAATAAGAAAATACAGTGCAACAATCACAGTACAATACTTTAACATAGACAAATACCTCAGGCAGTATAACTTTGCTGAAACAAGCTGCTCTGATTTATTTAGGGGGATATAACAAGGACAGGGGGGAAATCAGGTTAATTAGCTTATCACTTTACTCATCTACCTATGGCTCTGTGCACAGGCCTATCCGTACCGGTTACTGTCTCTGAGTACCCAAGCCCTAGTGGCTAGTCCAAACCGTGGCAGCTGGTAGCGGCCCTTTCACACAGAGAAAAGAAAAATTAGTTAAACAGTCAGTAGTTCAAAACTAGAATGGGGAACTAGGCAAACACAGTTCTGACTACAAAGAAAAGCAGGTTAGACAAACTATTTTCATTATTACTCTAAATGATTTCTGGCAAACAGTTACATCTTTCAGATAGGTTCCCTTTGCACTCCTAGTGACTGCAGAAACGGAGTGAATTGGCAGCAGCTCAAGTAGGACTCAAGCAGAGAAACACACAGTCCCCCCATACAAATTTATTATGTCTGCAAGCAGACAGCTCTTAAAGAGACAGTACCAGATGCTCTAAAAACACTCATAGATAAATGGCTTAAACGCCAAACACCATTCAGGCTTGGAGCATTCAAGCAAGCTCCTGGAAGTCTTTTGGGAACCCCCATTTGCAGGGGGGTTACACCTTCCTGGCCTGGGAAAGCTTGACGCCTCATCAAGCAAGTACCCCATAAGTTTCAACTGCAACCATATACATTTGCATTAGGCTCACACATGTAATCATCAGTCAATATATCATTTTACCAAGAACACATTTCTGAAACATTGCAGTACATCACTCTTTACACAGTATTACACACACATTGTACCATAACTCAAGTTATTACCTCTTGTACATGAAACCTGAAGAGAGGGACCTTCCTATCAGTTACCTTGGGGCTGGATGGCAAAGGGCACCATACTTAGAGAGCAACACAAGTAACTTGAGTTAGCACTGACGCTCAGTTTGGGCAATGAGCTCGGGACACATACACCTTTATGGACAACATTGACAGGCAAATCCACAGGCCTCCCAAGGGAATCATAACTGAGGTGCACCACAGGCTTTGCAGCTCGACCAGTCTTTCTAGGGGGAACTGTTACAGTCTCTGCACTCTGAGCCTCATTTTCAGCATTGTCCTCACATGTCAGGGGAGTCTCCATGGGGTAGAGAGGCTAGAACTTGGGGCACTTTCAGCTCCAGGAGTTACAGTCTCTGAGTCCACAACATTTGGCTCACATGGAGAGCTTTCGGACACTGGCAGTGGACTGTCAGGGCACTCAAAATACTCTTTTTGTTCTGGTGTATCACCAGTCTGCCCCAGTCCATCATTTTCCTCCCCTGAAAGCTCAAACAGTTCAACCATGCACAATGATTCCATTTCATCTGATCTGATGCTTTGCACTTCACTTTCTGGGAGCATTGGCTCCAGGGACGAAGCTGGGGGATTAGACAGTCTAGAAGGCCCAGCTTCATCTCCAGTATTGACTAGGGGATTGCCCCAAAACAATTGACTCAGTTCGTAAGAAGTATAGTATTCAAAGACATTCTCACTTTCTTCTGATATGGACCGACAGTCATGCTCAACTGGGACTTGTGGAGGGGAACACTTTAACTCTGCTTCTGTAGGTGCAGACGTTCTTGATCTTTTCTTAGCAGTAGCTCTAGTCACTGGTCCAGAGGGGGTATCTTCTGGGGGCTCAGACTCAATCAAGATTTGTCCAATGGGCAGTAAATGATTTCTATGCATTGTTTCTACATCTTTTGAATTATTCTCAGGCCTTACTTTGTACACTGGCAGATCATCTAGTTTGCCCACTACAATGTGAGGGAGATGGTGCCATCTGTCAGCAATCTTGTGTTTGCCATGCAGTCTCAGATTTCTTAGCAATACCCGATCTCCCTCCTGGAGTTCCTGTGCTTTCACCTTTTTATCATACCTTTCTTTGTTGGCCAGATTTCTTTTGGCAGCCATGGTTTGAGCCAGTTGGTACGCATGAGTTAGCTGGGCCTTTAACTTTGCACATACTGTAAACAGTTGTCAGCTTGAACCCCATCAGGAGAGACCCAAAACACACATCTACCGGGTAGTCGAGCTTCTCTTCCAAATATCAGGAGGTAGGGGAGAACCTAGTGGCATCACTTTGGTGCAGTTATAAGCATGTACCAGGGTGCTAATTTGTTGGCTCCATCTAGGCTTGTCCTTTGGGTGCAGGGTGCTTAGTATATCTAGCAAAGTGCGTTGAAACGCTCAGGCTGTGGGTCCCCTGAGGGTGGTAAGGAGTGGTTCTGGACTTTCGCACTCCCCACAGAGAAAGCATCTCTTTGATCAGATGACTCTCAAAGTCTCCCCTTTGATCAGAATGGATTCTTTGTGGAGCTCCATAGTGAACAAAAAGTTTTCTACAAGTACTTTGGCCATAGTGGATGCTTTCTGGTCTTTGGTGGGGAAAGCTTGGGCATATCTCGTGAAATGGTCAGTGACCACCAGCACATTACTGATATTTCTTTGATCTGACTCAAACTCAGAAAATCAATACAGACCAGCTCCATGGGTGCACTGGTGGTGATGTTAACAGGGGCAGCCCTCTGGGGCAAAAGCTTTCCTCTGTAAGCAGCGACTACAAGTTCGAATGTGTTGCTCACATCAGCCCCCATCTTAGGCCAATAGAATCTGGATCTCACCAAGTCAAGTGTTCTGTCTATACCAAGGTGTCCCATGTGGTTGTGCAAGGACCTCAATACTGAGTCTCGAAAGGCAGTGGGCAGCACTAGTTGTTGTTTGTCTACTTGTCCCGCTCTGTCTACTGTT
This sequence comes from Neoceratodus forsteri, assembly GCA_016271365.2. Lineage (NCBI taxonomy): Eukaryota > Metazoa > Chordata > Ceratodontiformes > Ceratodontidae > Neoceratodus > Neoceratodus forsteri. The sequence goes on along the minus strand of CM028134.1, from coordinate 300,399,240 downwards.
TCTCTGTATAACAGTTTATTGATCAGTTTCAACTTGGGACCTTCTTTGTATAACAGTGCAGTTCTCAAATCAGTGGAGCATAATTTGGACACATCTTTTCCTGCACAGAGGGCTTCTAAAGCTGATTTGATCATGGGATCGCGGGACTGAGCCCGCCGAATACTGTCATTGTCCAGCTGAGGCAGTGCACCAATGTCTATTGCAGAAAAGTGGCAATAAGCAGCAGGTATGCAATTCTCAGAGGGTCCCAAGCAATCCACCATGCAGTCCACTGCTTCCGTGAACATTTGTTCCTCCCTGTCAAACTTCCGGCAGAGTGCCCGAATGTCAGGTTCTGCCAATCTGACCCAATCATTCTGGGGAACAGGCCTCTGGGAGAAAGCATCAGCATCTATGTGGTTCAGACCTGCTCGGTATTCGAGAGCATAGTAGTATGTAGATAATGCAGAAAGCCACCTATGGCCAGTGGCATCCAACTTAGCTGAGGTCTGCACATAGGTCAAAGGATAATTGTCAGTTTTTACTAGTATTTTAGCCCCATACAAGTACTCATGGAATTGGTCAACAATAGCCCACTTCAAAGCTAGAAACTCTAACTTATGTACAGGATAGTTCTTTTCGGATGGGGTCAGACTTCTACTGGCAAAGGCCACTGGACTCAGGCCATTCTCTTGCTCTTGGTACAACACAGCCCCCAACCCTTGCAAGCTAGCATCAGTGTGCAGGACATAAGGTTTTCTTGGATCGGCATAGGCCAGCACTGGAGCATGGGTAAGTTGATATATGATCTCATGAAAAGCAGTCTCACAATCAGGAGTCCAGCGGGCCCCAAATACTTCACTCGGACGAAAATACACTCTTTCAGTCTTGAGGGACGCTGACTTTTGGTATTTTTTGTGGGTTGGGGGATACCCCTTGAGTAAGGTTAAGTAAAGGGCGGATCACTCTTGAATAGTCCTTGATGAAACGCCGATAATAACCACAGAATCCCAGGAATCTTTGCAGTTCTTTTAGATTTTTGGGCTGTGGCCAGGTGGTCAAGGCCTCAACTTTACTTGGGTCGGTCTCTGTTCCCTCGGTGGATACTATGTGTCCCACATACTTTACTGATGTTTGAAAGAATTGACACTTACCAATGGACAGTTTAAGGCCAAAGTCCTCCAGTCGGTCCAATACCTTAAATAATCTGCTCTCATGTTCCTCCAGTGAGCTGCCAAACACAATAACATTATCTAGGTATACCAGGCACTCTAGTAAGTTCATGTCCCCCACTGCACGCTCCATCAATTGTTGAAAAGTGGCTGGGGCACCTGAAATCCCTTGAGGCATCCTCATGAATTCATAGAAGCCAAGCGGACAGATAAAGGCTGTCTTCTTACGGTCCTCTGGGGCCATCAGTATCTGGTAGTACCCACTACGGAGATCCAACACAGAGAACCACTTGCTCCCATTTAGGCAGTCCAAAGCATCCTGAATGTGGGGCGTTGTGTACTGATCAGGGATAGTCCGTCGGTTTAAGGTGCAATAATCCACGCACATCCTTACTGTCCTATTCTTTTTCCTCACTACCACAATGGGGGAAGCATAAGGGCTTCTGGATTCTTGTATTACACCAGCAGCTAAAATCTCTTGCAGATGCGCCTCACATCATCTATGTCAGCAGGTGCCAGGTGTCGAGACCTCTCACGAAATGGTCTTTCATCATGCAGCCAGATATTGTGCTCAGCTCCTTGCATGCATCCTACGTCCCATTCCTTTAAAGAAAACACCTGGTCTCTCTGGACAAGCTTCACTGATCCTCACTTTCCATTCAGCTGGCAACGGGAGTCGCTAAATCAAACAAGTCAGGCGTACTCTGTCATTCTTCCTCAAACTCTTGTTGCTGGGTAGCACTGCAGTGTCTGCACAGTGCACATTAGCCAGGATGCAACCTCTATTTACCGAATGTCTCTTCGGACACATTATGAACTTGGACCATTACCCTTCTGGCATAAGCATGGGCTCTAGCGGGCAAAATACTAGGCTTGACCAGCAGTCCCTCTGGCAATTTTTCCATCGCCTGGTGCATCCAACATTAATATTTTATTCTTAACATCCTTTCTGATACGGACCTCTCCTGTAAGGTACACTGGGCATTTGGCGCCAGGATCAGAGACTCAGGATCCTTCTTCCATACAATTCGACGGTTCCTCTGGTTCTATTTTTTCAGCATCTCTGTGCCTCATAGGCCTTCTTAATTAAAGCCGGAACTCTTAAAGCTCTACTAGTCTTTGACCCTGTTTTCATAACACAACTGTGCCAGCCTTCCGAACATATGAGCATTTGTTCCAATCAACAAAGGGACACCATCATACAGTCCAGTGGAGGACACACTAAGGCTAGGGTCTCTACTTGTTCAGCCACTCCAGCCACGGAGGTGGGGAAAGACAGCCAAATTCGATATACCCGGAATAGGGTAGCCTTCTCACTTAACCCCATACATGCAGTCCTTCTAATGGTTGTAAGGGCACGCCTGAAAAATGCTTCTGATACCAATCCTGGAACATAATTGTCACTTGGGAGCCACTGTCTAATACAGTTCTTGTAGACACTCCATTCACCTTTACAGTGGTCTCCATGGAGGGACCCACTATTCTGGACCAGTCTGGAGAGGCGGTAGCTGGGCAACTGACATGCCACAAAAGGACGTGAGTTAGCATTTTTGGTGCCCTCACTGGGATCATTTTGTGTACCTCTTAACCACTGATTTGTTCTCTGAAGCTCTCCTTGTAGCCTATATGCAACTTTGTCAGTGTCTTTTGGGGACCGGCATTCCCTCTTCATGTGCCCATCCTTCCCACAATTATAGCAAAACATACTTTCTGGAGTTTGAGCTGGCCGAGGTGCCACACTGGGAGCCAGGGCGGGGGTACTACTAACTGGAAACCTTGGTGCCATCTCTGTCTGCGGTGTGATAAGCATTTGGAGACATCTCGTCAGTTTCTCCACTTCCATGGTCAAGAGGTGTGAGTTTGGAGCTGTTATCAGCAGGAGATACATGGGTGGGTACCCCACCCCCATAGCAGATGCAGTCGGATATAGGTCAGGGCCCGTACTTGCAGGCGTGGCCTTCATAAAGGGACTGTTTTTGAATTCCCAGATCTCTCTCAACAGTTCGGCCCATTGTGGCATATCTTTTTCCTTGTCAGAGCACTCATGGACTGCCAACCTCTGCCCCTGAACTTAACTTTGATGGGTCACCCTCAGTCACTCGGGTCGTAGCCGCAGCTATTGGTGTAGATCCCTCCCGAGGTCGCCTTTTCTCAACTCCTCGAATTTCTCTCATTAACTCATCATAGGAGGGTGGGGATTCCAGTCGATTTGCCAGGCGTAACTGAAGCAACAGCAGTTCTGAGAAGGGGCAGACTTAAGGATCCTGTCCAGCCTGGTTCGGTCCAGTTCAATCGCTGGCAAACTACCCTTTCTGAGGCATTCTTGCAACAATTTTTCCAGCCGAGATACAACACAGACAACAACTCCCCTTGGTACTGTTGTGCATTTCTTACTCTCCACCATAGGTCCTCATCAGAATCTGGGCTCCCATACACATTCTCCAAGGCCTCAAGATAGGCCTGTGCAGTCACTTCAGGGTTACTGGTCCATTTAGCATGGATGGTAGCCAGGGCAGGACCTCGGAGGCTCTCACTAACCCTCTTTCACTTTTCGGCTTCCGAGCATTGCCATTCTAGCACTTGGGGGGCAACATAGTCTATCCAGGTCTCCCAGTCATCCTCCCCTTGGGGGGTGGCGAGGGTGCCAGAGAAGATCCTCAGCCTTCGGTAAGAGTCGTGACTGATGGCAGGTGCAGAAATAGAAGTCTGCATTGGTTCAGCCACCATTACGGGTACTGGAGCGGGAGAGGTTGTTGGGGGAGGAACACCCCCAGGTGGCAAGATTAGTTTCTTCAAGTCCTCCACAGTTTTCCCTTCCCCCAGCAACCATTTAGCAAATTTCTCCTCAAAAGTTTCAGACAGTGGTGGGGGCTCATTCCCCCCCGGGTCTTTACTGTCCTTAGTTATCACTCTCCAGGCAGTGAGGGCTCCCTCTGGGGTAATGGTCTGTGGCACTTTGGAGCTATCTATGGAGTCCTTAAACTCTACTAGGGCCAGGAAAGTGTGGGTGAGCAGATTAGCATGCCAACCCACCACCACAGGGTTTTGTAAACCTTCCACCTTGAAAAGTACTCCCTGTACAGTGTCCGTATTGATACCCAGGGGGATGTCCAGGATAAGCATAGCATTTTGGTGGGTCGATCTCCTCCCCAGTACACCACTCCACCAGCCGGTGCACAGCCACTTCTGTCGGGTACCCATTTTTTCTTAACAGTGGTTCATAATATGGCCACTAGAGGACACACAATCCCAGCGGTGAGCCTCCAAGATGTAACCCCTAGATGGTGCTATCCCAGGGCTACTACCCCTGCCTGATTTGCCACTAACAGGTTGAGGGGCCTGGATCCGATGGCGGGTGCCCACCCAGAGGTCAGGGTTTGCAATAGTTAAACTAACTTGGTCACAGCCCTCTGGGACACTGCAACCCCTTTCTTCCCACTAGTGGCCCACACAGTATATCAGAATTACCTTCACAGTATACACTTACCCCCAGGACTGGTTCAGGCACTGGGACCCCCTGTAAAATAAGAAGATACAGTGCAACAATCACAGTACAATACTTTAACATAGACAAATACCTCAGGCAGTATAACTTTGCTGAAACAAGCTGCTCTGATTTATTTAGGGGGATATAACAAGGACAGGGGGAAATCAGGTTAATTAGCTTATCATTTTACTCATTTACCTATGGCTCTGTGCACAGGCCTATCCATACCAGTTACTGTCTCTGAGTACCCAAGCCCTAGTGGCCAGTCCAAACCGTGGCAGCTGGTAGGGGCCCTTTCACACAGAGAAAAGGAAAATTAGTTAAACAGTCAGCAGTTCAAAACTAGAATGGGGAACTAGGCAAACACAGTTCTGACTGCAAAGAAAAGCAGGTTAGACAAACTGTATTTTCATTATTACTCTAAATGATTTCTGGCAAACAGTTACATCTTTCAGATAGGTTCCCTTTGCACTCCTAGTGACTGCAAAAACAGAGTGAATTGGCAGCAGCTCGAGTGGGACTCAAGCAGAGAAACACACAGTCCCCCCATACAAATTTATTATGTCTGCAAGCAGACAGCTCTTAAAGAGACAGTACCAGAGGCTCTAAAAACACTCATAGATAAATGGCTTAAACGCCAAACACCATTCAGGCTTGGAGCATTCAAGCAAGCTCCTGGAAGTCTTTTGGGAACACCCATTTGCAGGGGGGTTACACATTGTAGTACCAAAGATACCAGTAAGGATGCCTGTGGCACCAGTGACATCTGATGTGTCACGTGTGTTTCTTTTATGACTTTGTGAATCATCGTTCTGAGAAGTAGGTTTTCTCCTAAAATTGCCTCTGTCTCGATGGTATATACCCCAGCAATAGGGTCTTGATTACAAATTTGAAAAGCTGCTAAGCTATCAAGTAACAAACTACTATAAAATAAGGATATGTTAGTAGTATGACACATACCAAACTCTTTCATATTCCAGTAAGTCAAATTAAACAAAACAGGTATGTGCATGTATTGCAAGTTATTTATAGGTGTGTCAGGTAAAGCAGCGGCTGTGAGACCACTATGAGGACCAGAGTTTTGTTCTGGACATTCCAAAAGTTGTTTCTCAGTGGTGGTAACACAGATAAATACATGGCAGTTGAGGCCATGTTGTGTATAGCACAAAATTTCCTAGCATAATCGTTAGAAAGTGTATTACAATATGAAAGATCAATTACAGCAGTAATATTGTATAAACCTGAATGTCTAAGAGAGAGGTTTAGTGCAAGGACAAGGTACCATTGGGGGATAATTTTGCATTGGGCCATCCATGGAAAGTTCCCTTTGAGAGTTTGGCCATGGGGAGTATTTGTCCATGAGACTTGGTTTGCCACTCAATTTGTAGGGTAGTTTTATCAGGAGCAACAACCGAGGCAGTGAGGTAGGCATCTGAACCTTCCTGAACTGTAATCAAATTGTCAGGAATATTGATGGAGACTCCATCTGGGGTAGTTGCAGGCAGATCAAGATGAGGAAGGATGTGCTTTACCGTGCCTTGGATACAGGGAATTACTCCTAAGATGAGGAGAAAATGGAACAAGATAGCCATGTTGTCAGTGTATTTGCAAAGGAAAATCAAACATTAGCAAGGTTAGTACTATTCCACCCAATGGGGTGAGGAAAAGCAATTCTACTCCATTATATAGTTTTAACTGGTTTGCATGTAATCATTTGTCAGCCAATGTGTTATTTTGCATGAATCTAATTTGATAGACTGCTGGACTGAGCTTGTTGACAATTGGGTAGGGTCCTTCTCACTTGTTGGAGAAAGAGTGTGTAGGATGTACAAATCTGAGAACCATTACCTGATCTCCAACTTGCCAATCCACTTCTTGTTCGCGTTTGCCAAACTGAATTTTGGACTGTTACTGGGACTTACCCATGCAGTTTGCAGCATACAGATGAGTGTGTATCAGGTCTTTTCTCAACTTTTCCACTTATTTATCCACACAGACACGATCTGTGGTGGGGGGTGTGCAGGTCAAACAACAGGTGTTCAGGTAATTTTATACTTCTGCCAGTCATCACCTCAAAGGGTGTCAACTGAGTGATGACTGAGGGTGTACCCCTAATTGCCATAAGGAGTAACTGCAGTAGGGAATCCCAATCCTTGGGATTGTCCTCAATAAATTTGGAAAGCATTTGCTTAATCCATCTGTTGGCCCTCTCTACTTGACCTGATGATTGTGGGTGGTATGGTATGTGGAACTTCTGGTGAACTCCAAGGAGTTCAAGGACTTCTTTCATCAACTCACATTTAAAACTGATCCCTTTGTTGGAGTCCACCTTAAGAGGTAGGCCCCGCCTGGAGAAAATCTGTTCCACCAGGATTTTGGCAGTGGCTTTTGCAATACATGTCTTGGTGGGGAAAGCCTCGACCCACTTAGAAAAGAGATCAGTTACCACAAGGGTGTATTTGTTATTTCTACTGGTATTGGTAAGGGGACAAATGAAATCAATCTGTAGGGCATGCCAAGGGCCAGAATGACTTTGTGGTAGTAATTTGGCATTTATTTTGGTAGGGGTGGGGTTGTTTTGTGCACAAACAAGACAGTTATCTATGTACTGTTTGACATCCTTGGTGATACCAGGCCACCATGCGGTGGTCTTGAGCCTCTGAAGTGTGTTTTCCACTCCCTGGTATCCACCAGTTGGGGTGTCATGTACTTGGTGCAAAAATTTGGACCTAAGATGATGAGAGACCACCCACAATTTTGTAGTGGTGTCATCTGGTTGGTACCAAATGAGCTTATCATCTGGGGACAAGTGTAACTTACCTTTATGCCTTCGATACGGGTTACGGTCAGGTGAGTTCTTTTTGATGCCTTTATCCAGAAATCTGAACACATCCTTGAGTTCAGAGTCAGCATGCTGAGCTTCTGACAAATCCAAAGGGGAGAAGGGTTCGGGTTTCTTCCTGATGGCTGCAATGTGCACAGCCGCTCTGGCTTCTAGATGGTCCATCATCCAGATGCCCCCCCGAGCACCTTCCTTAGCAAGGGTGTCAGCTCTGTCATTGAAGGCATGATAGGGGTCATGTATGGAGTAGGCCTTAACCTTGTGTACATAGAGTTTGTGTGCAAATTTCTGTGCCAGTGAATAAATGTATATTGCCAGTTCCTTGCGTTTTACTAGGGTGCCGTCAGAAGATGTAAATGAGTTCTTCTGCCAGAAAGGGAGACATTCTGTAAGAGAACAACAACCCAGTTAGAGCCTGTAAAAATGATGGTATCCCTGGTACCATGTTGGATGAACTCAAGGGCACAGGCTACTGCTGCCATTTCTGCATACTGTGATGATACTACACTGCAGCATTTGGACATTTTGACAGTGTTACCAAAAGGGTAAATCAAGAATATACCCATTCCTGCTATCTGTTCTCCCCGATAATAGGAGGCTGATCAGTCTGTAAAAACACAACACAATGAGGTGTTCTCAAGTAATTGTGGTGTGGCAGGAAGGAAAGGGCCGGGATCTGGTAGATCAGGTGGCAGCAGTGTACAGTCATGTGCTTGTCCTTGGAAAAGGAGACCGTACACCAGCATGGATGGCATTTTGGTTGGGTGAACCTTGATGTCTTTATTCTGGAGAAGGAGGGACCAGTGTGTCAGTCTGGTATTAGAGACTGATCCATCCTTTACTCTGTCTGAGAGTAGGAAGATTGTTGGGGTGTGGTTTGTATTGATGATCAAAGGGGAATACCCAATGATACACAAAAAGTGCTTGACAGCCCAGTAGGTAGCCAGAAGGTTCCTTTCACAAAGGCTGTACTTCTGTTCCACTGAGGTCAAGAGTTGTGATGCATATGCAGTGGGTCATAGGGTGCCATGGACCTTCTGGGCCAACACTGCAAACATTGCAATGTCAGAGGTGGCAGATTCCAGATGGAATGGCAAGGCTGGATTGAGGTTGAGCAGAGCTGGATCTGAGGCCAGGGCCTGCTTCAGTGATGTCACAGCTTGGGTTTGCATAGAGCCCCAAGTCCAGGGAACATCTTTTTTCAGTAGTTCATACAGAGGGGTGGCCTTCTGAGCAAAATCACTAATAAGATCTCTGGAATAATTTACCGTACCTAGTAATCTTCCAAGGGTAGCCACACTGGTGGGGAGTGACAAGTCCTGTAATCCCTATATCTTCTTCCAGGTAGGGCTTCTGCCTTTATCAGTTATCCTCAGGCCAAGAAAGAGTACATCTTTCTGGCACAGTTGTGCTTTTGCTGGGTTACATTTGAGGCCTGCCCTCTGAATAACGGTCAGCAATTCATCCAAGAGATCCAGATGTTGCTCCTGTGTGGCTGTTGCCAACAACAGGTCATCCACATACTGTAAAAGGCACTGGGGTGTAGAGAAACCTTCAAGAGCATCCATCATGTACAGATGGAATAGGGAGGGGCTGTTATGGAACCCCTGTGGTAAGCAGATCCATGTGTACTGCCTACCTTCAAAAGTGAAGGTGAACTTATATTGACTCTTGGGGGCCAATGGCAGTGACCAGAAACCATTGGAAATATCCAGGGTACTAAACCATTGTTGGCCAGGGGTCAGTAGTCATAGTACATCTGGTGTTGATGCCACCATTGGGGCACAACTAGAGGTGACCTGGTTTAGTCTCCTGTAGTCAATTGTAAGTCTCCATGCACCCATGGTTTTTTTCACAGGCCACATTGGGGAATTCGCAATGGAAACACATATCCTGATTACACCTTGCTTGTTTCCCTAAGAGAAGGCAAGGCCTCGGATAGAAAAGGGTATGGCCTTTGCCTCTCACGGGCTGGGCCTGTTACCTCAATGACAGTATGCATCTTGCCACAGTCATGCTTGTTGGTGGCAAATGCCTCCAGATACCTTTATAGGATGGGAAGGAGCTTTGGGAAAAGCTTGTGGTTCTTAAACAAATCTATGATGTCATACTCTTTGTCATTGGCGGCTATTGCTGCAACCACATGTGAGTCAGGAATCATGACAATGTGGTACTGTCCCTGAATCTGTATCAACAACATGTTGGCCAGATCTACCACACAGTCATGTGATGCCAAGAAGTCAGTTCCGATAATACTAGGGTGATCATGTAGTACCATCAGCTGAAAGGTGTAATATGCCTTCAGGTGTCCCAGTGTCACAGGTAGTGGCAGGGAGTGATACGCAGGTAGCCTAGTTCCATCTACACCAGACTTATTAGTCTTCCATCCGGTGGACCAAGGTGATGTTGCTGGGTTGTCATCATGCAATACAGACACTGCCACACCTGTATCCAGCAATACTGTAAGTGGATGGCCCCGGACCTCGGCCTCTGTACAGGGCCTTCCATTTGTATCCAAGACTAGCTTGTTTACAATACAGACTGGGGCCTGTAATTGTCAATCTGTACTAGTAGAGGCATGGGGAAGCTCTTGAAAGAGCATTTGGGCCTGGTTCCTGTGAACTGTTTCATCATGCTGTACTGATGCTGTATACAGTAGGGAGATGCTTCTGGGTTCAGGCCTGTAGGGGCTGGAGAGCCTGGATTTCTGGTATTCCCATGGCCTGTGGAGGTCTGCCCTCCCAGATGTACTGCAGCAAGGGCCCGAACTGGAACAGTGTTCGCTTCGGAGCGCACTTGCCCGAGAAGGTCTCGGAGGCTTTGGTTCTCATCAGCTATTTCCCTTTATGAAGGGCCTGGTCTCTGATGTTTACCTTTATTATTTTTCTGGTGTTTCTTATTTTTGTGGTAGTTCCAGTTCCCACCCCAGGATTATTGTTGGGCCTGCTGGGGTTGTTGGTTATCTGTAAGAAGGGGCTGTCTCTCTTGAGCTTGCCCCTCCACTGTGTAGTGCATCATGGCCTCAGGGGATGGATTCCACAGCAGCTACCTTCTTGGAGCTGGAGCTTGAATCACAGATATAGAGTTGATAAACTCTCTTCATTTTCTGAAGAATGTCAGAAAACTTCTCCATGGTGGGATAGGTGGTTGGCTTTACCTTTTCTCGTACTGAAGGATCATGTTCCGAAGAAACAAGGTCTTGTACTCAATCATTTCTGCATCCGCAGCTTCTCCTGCAAGATTCTTTCCTGCTTGATAGGCCATCTAAAGCCTCTGGTGGAAGGTCGCTCGACTTTCCTTCACATTCTGTTTCACAGGGTATGCGAGCATCACTCCTACCCCACCTGGGTTATGTGCAGTAATGAGCTCAGCTGCAACTTCGTCAAAGATGGCGTGGCTATCCTGTCAGATAGCATCAGGGAGTTTCACCCATAGGACAGGATCAATGGTCTGGCGTAGGATCTGGACTTTAAAGTCTGCAGTGAGACTAAGCATTTCACATTTATAACGTAACTTTTCCAAGTGGCAACTGAGGTTGTGGGACGGGCTTATCCGACCAATGCTGTCGGCTATCTGCTGAACAGAATGGGCCATTTGTAGGGGATTGCTGGGATGATCGTTCAGAGGTAGATTGTCTCAGTGCCCTGCAGGGCTGCCTGAGCTGTGGCTTCAACCACAGTCTGTACCATTCCTTCCTGAGTAGCAGTCTCCTGTAGCATCTGTTTAATCTGCATTCGGAGGTTCCATTTGCTTCTCTCGGGAAGGGTCACAGTGCCTAAGTCATTATCAGTCATTTGTTCTATCTCTTCCCTATCATCCTCAGAAATAACAGTGATCGGTGGTGCCGTTGGACCTAGGTCTGGGCCTGCTCCCCCTATCATGGGAGTCGCCATGTTGGCATTGCCCATGATGGTTGTCATGCCGTCGATGATGTGGGGACATGGTGTCAGGTGACAGGGTCTGCCCTGTTATGGATGGTGGGGTGGGTCAGTGGGCCATAGTAGGGGCGTGCCTGGGTGTTGTACTGGGAAATGTCATCATCTGACTCCTTCTCCTCCTTAGATGAAGTTGTCAGCATGGAGGCTATGCCACCCGTTGCCTTGAAGTGACGAGCCAGGACCTTTTGCCGATGGTGCAGTTTCACCATTTTAGATGCACATTCATCGTGACTAACCTTTGTAACATTCTGATCCACATTATCCTGTACCTGCTTCTGTAACACTCTATACGTGGCATTCAATTCGCGATTATCTCTAGTAGCTACACCTAAATTATTACATACCTGGTTTATCTTGTCCTGGAGCTCTCCCAACTCATCATGGATCTGGTCATTAGTTCTACTTAATATATTATTCATTTGTAACACCTGGCTCTTATTCTATCTCAAACTTTCACATTCCTGCTTCAACATATAAAGTTCTTGCACATTTCCCTGACCAGAATAATGCAAAAGTGAATCCTTTTCATGCCACAGAGTTCTGAGCTCAGACTCCAAATCCTGCTCTCTTTTCAAACGTTCAGTTTCCCACAGTCCCTTCTCCTGCTTGAGAGATGACACTTGCAGATCAGGGGTTTGCAACCTCACTTCAGAGGCTTGTAGAGCAGCGTAGAGAGCCACAACCAACAGCCCTTTAGCTTCACACTTTCTGGTTGTTCATCTCATCTCTGTATACTGGGTAGAAATCACCTGCACGGGGTTGTCTGATTGATATAGTGGCCATTTAGAGGGAGGGAACGTAAAATCAAACTGAAAATGTGCCGTGCTGTGTATTGATCCACAACAGGTGCTCTAATTCACAGGCAGGCTACTGTGCACTTGTAAGCTTTCAATTCAAAACTGCCATGGGGGGAGGTGAGTCAGCATCAATCACACCCAGTAAGCAGCCAGACTTTGCAAGTAGTTACAAAGTGGGTGAAAAACAGGAGAGGTGATGCGGGTGTGCATGCCTTCTGTCCCTGTTAGGAAGGGAAAGTAGCAGCAATGAGTGAAAACTTTGCAAACACCAAATATTGCCTACACGCAGTCGTCAATTGTCAGCAGGGCTAAACCCTCACTCAGGTTTTTGGCAATAATGGGAATGCAAAGAATCACAAACAAGTTGCATAAGAGTAATAAATTGTGTTTATTACAACTAAAGGGAAAATCACAGTTGCCCTAAGCAGTTCTTACCATTAGGAACTGGGAGCCAATGCTATGCGTTGCCTATACCTCGAGGAGTATAGAAATCTCTGGGTCTCCGAGAAAGAAGACGTGATGTCTTACATTACATACCTAAGATAGTTGCCATAGTTGCTGTAAGATAGAAACATTTCTAGTTACAGAGATTAGCCATATTGGCTAAATTAGAGGTGGCTCCACAGTCCTAGATAACATTATACACATTTTGTTATAGTCATCACTTTGTGGAAACAATGAAAGTACAGTTTGTGTACAAAACCATGTAGTAATACAAATCATCAGAAGATGACAATGCCAACTCATATATCATAACACTACAAGGACACAAGTGTCCTAACATCTTGTCTAACATCTTGTAAGCTAAAAAAATACATGTTTAGAAAGTAACGCATATAGCAATCATGTGCATACATATCCTGACATCTACTCTTGTACGGTAGATGTCCTTAGCCCTATATGTTACTATAACATATACATAAATGCTAGCTGTCTGCAGTGTACCCCTGAGGCATCAATTAGGGTGCAGGGACCTTGTGTAACAGTGGGAAGTTCTGCTGGGGGAATTACAAAAGGGGCAGAAGGGGGAACTACTGTGCAGTAGGAAGAGGAGGAGCCAGTAGCAAGAGGTGGGGAGGAAAGGAAGCAATCAGTTAGTAAGAGGGGTGGAATCTTAGTGCTGGAGGATTCAATACTAAGAGGAGTCAGGTGGGGTAGCAAAGGGGAGAGGCATAGTCACATTTGAGTGGAGGCCATGCCTAGAATGACAGCAGAAAGGGTGGGACAATCTGTTCTAAAATATGCTAGAAGAGGTAGGGAGAAGCCTGATTTAATTATACATTTGAGACGAATGACCTGGCTGACAGGATAGTAAATATAGTCCAGAGGCAGCTTGAGGAACTAGGCCAATTATGTGAGGGGATAGAAAGATCAGTAACTTTCTCAGAGATACTTCCAGTGCCCAGGGCAAGCACAGTAAGAAAGCTGAGAATAAAGGATTTTAACGAATGGCTAAGAACCTGGTGTCATGCTAAAGGGTATGGGCCTGTGGGGGGGGGGGACCTAGGTAGACAGTAGTCTCTATGCCAAGGATAGACTACACTTGAGCGAGGAGGGAAAGAAAGTGTTGAAACAGAAGATGGCGGAGTACATACAGGAAGTTGGTAATTTAAACTAGGAGCAGGGAGTGGCAAGTGGGCAAGGGACATGCAGAGACCGCAGGTTGGGAAACCATATAAGCTTAACCCCTCCCCATAACAGTGACAAAAGACAAAAGGCAAGTACTAGTGGTGATGCTAGTACAGGAGGGCAGAAGGGCAAGGGGTGGAAGGTGGTCATCCTAAATGCTAGGAGCCTTGGGAAGAAAACTGCAGAGCTGAAGACTCTCATGACAGAGGGGGAGGTGGACATTGCAGCCATCACTGAAACATGGGCCACAGAATACAATGACTGGGACCTGTCAACACCAAGGTACAGGATATTTCATAGGGATAGAGTGACTGAGAAGGGGGGGGCAACACTATATGTGAGGGAGGGACTGAAGTGTGTATGGGAGGAAGGAGAGGAGGGTAGTACGGAGTCACTATGGATGCAAATCCAAGATTCCAAGATTAGGACTCTCAGGATGGGAGTGGTGTACAGGTCACGCTCTCAGACAGAAGAGTTAGACAGAAAGCTAGTGGGATAGATCAGGAGGACCTGTGAGAAGGGTAGTGTGGTGATTGTGGGGGACTGCAACATGCCAGGAGTGTATTGGAGTACCCCAGCACCTAGGAATAGAAGGGAGCAGGCACTGCTAGATGCCTTCCAGGACAGCTTCCTGATGCAAATGGTCAGTGACCCAACCAGGTTAGGGAATACCCTTGACCTTGTGCTGTCAAATGGGGAGTTTGTGAGGGAACTGAGGGTGGAAGAACCACTGGCGGGGAGTGACTACTTCTCAGTATGGTTCACATTGGATATGGGTAAGGATGGAGTGGAATCTGGCACACAGCTGCTGGACTTCAGGAGAAACAACTTCAGGAGGATGGGGGAAGTGGTAAAAGAGTACCTGGTCAGAATTCAACCTAGTATGGGCACTAACCAGCGGTGGGCACTCATAAAGCTAGGGTTAGTGGAGGCAAGGAACCAGCAGCAAGGCCAACAGAAAGAATGCTAGGGCAAAGAAACCTAGCTAGGTGAGCAAGGAGGTCAATGGAAAAGGCAAGGAGGAAAAAAGCTGCCTTTGGAAGGTACAAAAAAACAAGGAGTGGAGAGGACAGGAAGGAGTACCTGAAGGAATCAAGGGAGGTGACAAGGGCAGTAAGGGCAGCCAAGGCTTCTACGGAGCTAAGACTGGTGCAGGAC
The DNA here is from genome assembly GCA_016271365.2 of Neoceratodus forsteri. Classification (NCBI taxonomy): domain Eukaryota; kingdom Metazoa; phylum Chordata; order Ceratodontiformes; family Ceratodontidae; genus Neoceratodus; species Neoceratodus forsteri. The sequence continues at coordinate 300,384,238 of CM028134.1, read as the reverse complement.
ATTAAGAAGGGGGAGAAGGACCTCTTTAGGTACATCAAGGAGAATAGGAACTGTAAGGACCATATAGTAAGAATTAGGAAGGAGGTGGGGTTTAGGTGGAAGCAGGGGGTGATAAGGCACAAGCACTAAATGATTACTTCTGCTGGGTATTTACTAAGGAAGAGGGGGAGTGATACCCAAGGGGGCAGGAGAGCAGAAACAGAAGGTGAGGGGGTGACAGATGGGGAAATCATGGAAGGCAGGGTTCTGGAGAGTTTGAGGGCACTGAGGGTGGACAAGGCGCCAGACCCAGATGGCATCCACCCCAGGGTACTGAGGAGCTGACAGAGATCCTGGCAGGACCTTTGGCAGACCAATTTAATGTCTCACTACACACAGGGTGTGTACCTCAAGATTGGAGGATGGCTCATGTGGTGCACCTCCACAAGAGCAGCCCCAAGGATGAACTGGGGAACTACATACCGGTGAGCCTCACATCCATCATGGATTAGCTGATGGAGACTATCCTGAAAGAGATGCTGGTGGCCATCCTGGAGGCCAAAGGACTACAGGAGAGCAGACAGCATGGCTTCATAAGTGGCAGATCCTGCCAAACCATCCTGGTGGAGTTATATGACTGGGTAATTAGGCAACTGGACAGGGGCCATGCAGTGGATGTCCTGTACCTGGACTTCAGTAAGTCATTCGACTCAGTGCCACATGGGAAACTGGGAAGCAAGTTAGAAGGCATGGGGCAGGTGCAAAACTGGAGAGATGGGTAGTGAACTGGCTTCAGGGAGGGCAACAGAGGGTGGTGGTGGTGGGTGGAGAACTCATCCCCATGGGTAGTGAAGAGCGATGTTCTGCAGGGCTCGGTTTTGGGACCAGTGTTGTTTGGGATATTCATTGCAGACATATCACTGGCCATAAAGAGCAAGATCAGTCTGTTTGCTGATGATGCCAAGATGAGAGCAGTGGAGGATGACCTGGGGGGGGTGGCAGGGGTTGCAGGATGATCTGGCAGAGCTGGACACCTGATCAGACACCTGGCAACTGGGGTTCCATGCCAAAAAGTGCAAGATGCTGCATTTTGGGGCGAAAAACCCAAGGAAGGGTTATCAGTTGGGGGGAGTGCAGCTAGCTGGCACAGAAGAGGAGAAGAATCTGGGGGTGCTCATTACGGGGTCAATGAACAACTCGGCACAATGTAGGAAAGCAGCTGAAAAGGACAACAAAATGCTGGGTTGCATTGCAAGGGGTATATCCTTGAAGAGGGTGGAGGTGATTCTGCAACAATATAGATCATTAGTTAGACCCCACCTGGAGTACTGCGTGCAGTACTGGTGCCCGTATCTGAAAAGGGACATTAAGTTACTGGAGGGTGTGCAATGCAGGGCAACAAAGATGATCAAGGGGCAGGGGGACTTACCATATGAGAGGAGGCTGAGGGAGCTGAACATGTACTTGCTGGAAGAGAGGAGGGACTGGGGATATGATTGAAACCTTCAAGTACATGAAAGGAATAAACAAGACAGGTATGGAGGGGCTATTCAAAGTAAGGGAGGAGAGGGACACCCGGGGCCATGATATGAGACTGGAGGGAGGAAGGTTCAGGAGGGAGATGAGGAGAAACTTTTTTACGGAGAGTGGTACCTGGGTGGAATGAGTTATCGGCAGAAGTGGTATCCAGTAGAAGAGTGGACTGCTTCTAAAGTGGCTGGGAGAGGGCAAGGGGGAGGGTCAAGGGAGGGGAAGGATGGGAGGGAAGGACAGCTGCAGAATAAGGGGTGCTAGCTACACATTCGAGCAGACTTGATAGACCACTAGGCCTTTTTATGCTGGCAAATGTTGCATGTTCATATGTTCATAACCTCCACCTCCATCCCATCTAGAGAGAACCAGGGCCTAATTACATCTGCAATCTTTGTCGACCTGGTCAAGGCTTTTGACACTGTTGCACCCCCCACTTTCTGAAGAACCTGAATAGGGAAGGGCTGTCTGACCTTGCTGATAAATAGTTTTGATAACACCCTGAAGGCAGGCCCCAGCGCTATTCTTTTTGGAAACACACACACACGCTCCATAGCTGCTTAGGTGTGCTGCCAAGGCTCCACCCTGGGCCCACTTCTCTTCTTTATTTTGTTAAATGGTCTCCCAAAAGCCTGTAGCTCTGCGACCATCCTCATGCATAGAGATGATACTGTGTTGTGGACCTCTGGTGCTTAATTCCCCGACCTGGTTGCTCTGCTTCAACTGGATTTCTACAACATCCCATCTGCAGGCTTCCCAAGCTGCTCCTGTGGCCCTGGCTCTCTCCAAGCAGGCCACAACTAACAGACCACACGACTGACCCCCAGACAGATTCAGACAGCCCATCTGTGGGCTTTCCAAGCTGCTCCTGTGGCCCTAGCTCTCTCCGAGCAGGCCACAGCTAACAGACCACCCGACTGACCCCCAGACAGATTTAGACAGCCCATCTGCGGGCTTTCCAAGCTGCTCCTGTGGCCCTGGCTCTCTCCAAGCAGGCCACAGCTAACAGACCACCCAACTGACCCCCGGACAGATTTAGACAGCCCATCTGCGGGCTTCCCAAGCTGCTTCTGTGGTCCTGGCTCTCTCTGAGCAGGCCACAGCTAACTGACCACACGACTGACCCCCGGACAGATTCAGACAGCCCATCTGCGGGCTTCCCAAGCTGCTTCTGTGGCCTTGGCTCTCTCCGAGCAGGCCACAGCTAACTGACCACCTGACTGACCCCCGGCCAGATTCAGACATTCCCATCTGCGGGCTTCCCAAGCTGCTCCTGTGGCTCTGACTGTCTCTGAACAGGCCACAGCTAACAGACCACCCAACTGACCCCCGGACAGATTCAGACAGCCCATCTGCAGGCTTTCCAAGCTGCTCCTGTGGCTCTGGCTCTCTCCGAGCAGGCCACAGCTAACAGACCACCCGACTAACCCCCGGACAGATTCAGCCGAGAAACTGCCACCCAGGCTTCCAGCTCCTAAGCCACGGGATTCCTGGCTACCAGGCGGTTGGCGCCCCTCTAGCTGACGTTCGAGACTGCAGACACAGACCCAAGGCCCTACAAGGTATGGCAACTGCCGCAACCAACCGGATTGTGAGCACCCTCTGAAACAGACGCTCTGATAGGTCACTGGCAAAAGCCGGCTTCTGCTCTTTGATTTTAAACCCTAAAAATGTTTATGTTCGGACAAATGTTGGGACAAATGTTAAAAAGCTGAAGTGTTAACCCAGTCTGTAATTGAAAGGACATGAATTGTGGTTTGGGAAAGAAATTTAGTGTTTACAGCCCTTTCTCTGCATACGTGCACTGGCCCTAGACACTTTTGGGTGCCAAAGTAATACACGTCCTTTTGTTCTGCAAATTTTGGACTCCCCGCTGTTCTGTCTAACCCTTTATGTGAATCCCCTTTATTATCCTCACTCTCCTTCTCTACCTCAGCCGAGGAACTGCCACTCAGGCTCCTAGCTCCTAAACCGCAGGATTCCCAGCTACCGGGTGGTCGGCGCCCCTCTAGCCGATGCTCAAGACAGCAGACATGGACCCAAGGCCCTACAAGGTACGGCAACTGCCATAACTTTTTTGACCACTCCCTCCCCCACCTCCACTGATCATTAAATACAGTAGCTCCTGCCAAAATATTAATCCATGTCCCCTGGTGCAGTGCCCCACCAATAGAGACTTAGCTCGTGATCCCCCTCTTCTCTGTCCAGCCTACAGAATCCAATTCACAGAGCCTTGCCTTACTAAAATGCATAGGCTCTCCTTGGCTGTGCCTTCACCACTAAATATTTTTAATGCTATCAAATTTGGGTTGACCTGATCAGAAAGCTGCTGATAAGCTGCATTAATCCAGCAACCCCACTGGCCCCTGGGCTAATTGAGTGGCTCCTTTTTTGAGGTACCATCATGTCGGACCCTATATGGCTCCTTATACTGTCCCTTCTTCTGCTGATACCAGCTGCCCAGCATTGGACACCTGAACTACTATCATGTTTGGTCTACAATGGCACCTTGTGCTGTATACCACATGGCAACTTATCCTTTAATTGCCTCCATGATTCCAAGTACCAATACCTTGAACCCTGCCCTTGGACCACACATACCAGTAGTACTTATAACACTCTCCCACCACAAGGCCCACCTCCCACCATGCAGACTTCTATCTCCTCCCCGCCTATTGTGGTAGGGGTACTAGCTCTTGCTACAACAGATCAGCTCTTCTATGGTGGCTACTTTCCAGTCCCTAAAAACATCAGATCTACTAGACGGGAGAAAGGCAGGAATTACAAACTTATAATTAGCGCTCTTAGAAAAATCCTACTTATCCTCCTGCTATGTTCAGGCAACGTAGAACTCAACCCCTGGCCCCCCAGAAGCTATTGCTTCGCCAGCAGAACTAACAAATTTAAAAGGAATAAGCTTTTTGCATATTAACGTATGTAGCCTCCTTAAAAAGATAACCTTAATACAAACCCGGGTAAATCATACCTCTCCTGACATACTTGTGATTTCAGAAACTTGGCTTAGACCCAGCACCACTGATAGAGAAGTAAACATCCCAAACTATGCCTTGTTCAGAGCTGATAGGCATGCCAGAGGAGGAGGGGGTAGCTATCTATGTTAAAGACAAATTTTCTGCCTTCTGCTTATCCTTGCCATCTGTCGCCAGCGAATTTGAATGCCTAATTCTCAAAGTGGAAATTACACAGACTACTGCACTCTGCGTAGTAGGATGCTACAGACCACCGCCTGCTGGCCTACAGCTTGTGTCATATCTAAGTGACAAGTTGGGACAGGGGCTGCCAGAAACTATTATTTTAGGAGACCTCAACTTTGACTGGCTTGTTAACACAGCTGCCCCCTCTGAATTCTTCTGTGATGAACATGGACTGATGCAACTTATTACTGAAGCAACACGCCCAAACGTGAAGAACCCCAGTAAAAGAACACTTTTGGATGTGCTAATGGTGAGCAAACTTCATCTCTTCTGCCACGCTGATGTCTTCTTCTCAGATGCTAGCAACCACTGTTTTATTGCAGGAGTAAGATCCATCAACGACCCAGCACCCATCAGCAAGTTCTCTATGAAGAGATCCAGGCACAACTTCAATGAGCATGCCTACCTAAACGAGCTTAAGTACTCCCCTCAGTGGCAAGATTTCTACCCAGCCAAAACGATTACGTCAGCTTACAATAACATCCACCACATTCTATCTAGGGCCCTTAATAAGTATGCTCCCCTAATTAAAGTTCGAACTAGGACCAAAACCTGTAAATGGTTCACCCCTCAGATCAAGTCCTTGCTTCTAGAAAGAGATAAGCTCTGGAAAAAAGCGTGCAGACTGAACACTGCAGAGGATTGGAACCAGTTCAGGAGACTACGAAATTTATGTACCAAAACAATCAGAGAATCGAAGGCCACCTTCTTCAAATCTGAACTCGACTCTGCCACAAAAAGCCCAATCAAGCTCTGCAACACAATCAATGATTTGCTAGGCCACTCTCCAGGAAATTCACTCCCGACCAAGATTACCTCTGGCAAATCGACTATAACCGAAAAGATGGATATACTTGACGCATTCAATAACCACTTTGCTACTGCAGGCATGGCATTTGATAACTCCCCTGCAAACAAACTTCGCTTCCAGACTGCCAGCCAACTGCCTGAAACTCTGATAACTTTGCTGCCTTTCTTGCTTCAACCTGCCTCACTGAAAAAGGTAGAGGACCTCTTGCTTCAGTTGGATACTAGAAAAAGTGCTGGGGCCGACACCCTTGACCCTTACTTCCTAAAAATTGCCTACCACGTACTAGCAATACCCGTCACCCACCTTTTTAACTTATCCCTGTCTCAGGGCACCTTACCAGCTATATGGGAGACAGCACATGTCATACCACTGTTCAAATCAGGTGACCCTGGCGATCTCAGTAACTACAGGCCAATTTCTCTCCTTCCGGTCCTCTCCAAGCTCCTAGTGAAAATTGTAAATGCACAGCTGAGGACTCACCTTAAGTCTAGGGAACTGCTAAATCCTATGCAGTCCGGATTCAGAGCTAAACATAGCACTATCTCAGCCCTCGCCAAAGTTACTAATGACTGGCAGCGTAATCTTGAGAGCAAAAACTTTATTTGTGTTGTTTTCCTTGATCTAAACAAGGCTTTTGACACCATCGACCATAGTCTGCTCCTCTCCTCCCTTCAAACCATAGGTGTGGACCCCTCCTCTCTGCACTGGTTTACTGACTATCTTACAGGTTACCTTCAACAAGTTAAAGCCGAAGGATGGCTGTCCCCCTTAAAAACTCAGCAAAGAGGGGTACCTTAAGGTTCTATATTAGGCATCTTACCTTTTGCAATCTACATTAATAACATTGACTACTGTATAAAAGAAGCCAACATCCATCTGTTTGTAGATGATACAATTCTCTATGTGAGTCGCACAACACCTGAAGATGTCTGCAATGACCTACAGTCAGAATTCAACCTTTTGCAAAGCCAACTCCTCCAAAAAAAGGTACTCCTTAATACCAAAAAAACTATAGCGATGGTCCTCTCCCCTATTATCCGTATAGCTAACCCTGTGCCCAGTGGGACAATTCCCCAAATTACCACAGTTCTAAGTGAAAAACTAGAATTTGTTACAAAATTCAAGTGTCTGGGAGTTTGGATAGACCAAAGACTCTCCTTCACTGAACATATCGAGGACTTGCTAAAACGACTTCGGCAAAGGCTTGGCCTGTTTTCCAGAATCAACTAATTTCTCACCAGAGATGCCAAGAAACAACTGGTCCAATCCATTTTCCTATCATTGGTTGATTACGGTGATTTCCTCTACAGCCAATGCCCCAACTCTTACATGGCTAAACTGGACTTACTCTACCATCGAGCACTGAGGTTTATAATGGGACTTCCCTTCGACACGCATCACTGCACCCTATATGTGGCAGTGGGGTGGACATCACTAAAGTTCAGGCGCAAGAGAAATGCTGCTGTCTGGACCTATAGAGCCATCTCTAATAAGCTGCCTTACTATATCTCCTGCTGTCTTCCCCTGAGTATAATTGGGAAATACGCATTAAGAAGTTACTCAGCTATTACACTTAAAGTACCCAAAGCAAAATCCCACTTCGGCAGGGCAGCCATAAGCTTCATGCTACCTACCTTATGGATCGATCTACAAAGAACCCTCAAATTAAGCACTCTAATCGGTATAAATGCCTTCAAGACACTTTATTTCTGTATGTAACTGCTTCGCCCACTCAGACCCAGTACCAGTGTCTGCACTGGTATATAGCTATGCCTAAACCCAATTTTAAGTACTGACCCCCCAGCTTGCTCCTCACATGCCTAATTGTTCTCTCTCTTATCCCCCGTCTTATCAACACTAGGCCCATCCATCCCCTTATCCTTCCTTTCCCAACCTCAGATAGGAGCTCACTACTCCGGGTTGTGACATCCTACCATGCCCCATACTTTATAGCATTCAATCCCGAGGCTCACACATACTCCTTTTCTCCATCTACCTTCTCTACATCCCATTTCAACTCCTCTCTGTGCACCATGCCCTCCTAGCCTTTCTCCCCCTACCTCCCTTCCTTACCCCCCCCCCACCTTCACCTCTACCTGGTGTATTTTTTTTTTCTTCCGTTACTTCCTCCTGCAACATTAGATAACCTGCTTTATCTTTCTATAGACACTTCTATGTATGGAAATACCCTGTAATCTGTACAGTATTTGTATAATTCTATGTACATATGAACTTCTTTTTCTTCCTTTCTGTAAACAGTGTTATCTGTATTATCTTGTAAATACCTGTGTTGACCTGTATATACAATTGTTCATCCTCCACCCAGGTCCATCTTGCAAATGAGCTTCTGCACAATGATGAACACCTGGTTAAATGAAGACTTGATTGATTGATTGATTGATTGATTGATTGGTTCTGGGATAATCAGCTGTCCCTCAATGTCAAGAACATGGTCCTAATGATCTTTGGCCCCAGACAGAGGCTGGCCAGACTCTCATGACTCCCTTGCTTCAATACCCTTGATGGAGTGGTATTTAAGGATATATACACCCTTTCAAATACCTTGGAGCATGTTTGGACCATCACCTAGATTTCTCCTTGTATGTGGACACTATCCACCAGGAGCTTCACCATAGACTCAGAGCTCTGTACAGGAGTAACGCAGACAAATCTCTTGAAGATTATCCTATATTCGATTTTGGTGACACTGTATACGGTGCAGCTTCCAAGTCCACACTTGCCAGAATGGGCCCTCTCTTTCATTCGTTCTGCTTCTTTGCCCTAGACTGTCCCTCTCGTACTCAGCTTTGTTCCCAGTACTCCTTCCTCCTCTTCCTTGATGCCAGGTGTCTCTCCTACTGGGCTTCCTTTATCTCTGAATTCTAGTGTGGCTCGCCCTTACCTTCCTCCTTTAGTCCCCCTCTCTCCCATGAAATCCATTGCTGGCCATGCTGCTTTCTCCTTCCATTCCCCTAAGCTCTCTTGTCCCTGTTTTCTGTTCCACCTCATCTCTCTATACTCTAAACTTTTCCCTTTGAAACTTCACAAAATACCCCTGTAATTGTTCTTAACCCAACAAATTACACTCCTGGCATCCAGCTCCCCCACCCCAACCCCCATTACATCCACATATGTTCACAGCTTAGCCACAGAGTTTTTCACTTTGTCCTAGTGCTGAATCTATTATATTGTCATGGTAATTGTATGTTTATTCTGTATTTATGTTGTCTTTTTACACAGCAGCTGTAACTTTTTGTTTTCCCAGTTTATTTTGAACTGTATTATTAGATCCAATTATTTTTCAATTTTCAAAAAACTACCAATTCCATTTGGCAAATCTGTTTTTTTTTCTCTTTTTTCCCCTAAAATTGAGGGCAAATCAGCACATTTTGTACAACAATTGGCCTCCAAATGTAGGGGGTTGTCCCAAAAGCTGGCGGAAAGTGTTTTTTTCATGAAAAGTCGACTCCCAAGTGCCGGTTTAAAAAATGACAAATTTCATTTTTCACTGGTATTTTCTGTTGAAAACAAAAAATTAGCCCAATATTATATGCACCTTCCCCCTCTTCGCCCATCCCAGGACACATCTGGAAACAAGCTGTTACCCACTTTGTACATCTTTCCAGGTAATTATTAGAAAAAAATGTTTTATTTTTATTCATTTTTAAAATTAAACATTAAAGTTGTTCAAAATCAAAATGATTTGGGGTATGCAACTGATACTGGATACTGTCCTTGTAAAGTGTATGAAGGAGACAAGTTCTTTAGAGCATACTTCTTGTATTATATACTCACAGTACAATAATTGTATACAAATAGCACAACCACATATTAAGTATATATTTGGCTCAATGATACAGATGATATACTTAAAGTGCAACTAGCACATGCCAATGGTATACTGTCAGTCAAATAATCACATACTGATAGTATACTGGCAACACAATAATCTTATGCAGATGGTATATTTTCAGTGCAATAATCCTATGCAGATAGTAGATTTTCAATCTAATAATTATACGCCAATATATACTTTCAGCACAGTAATCATATAAACGATGGTACACTTATAGTACAAAAATCCTAAATTGATATTATATTTTAAGTACAATGATCCCTATACTGATATACTTTCAGTGCAGTAATCATATACTGCTTAATATATTCAAGAATACTAAATTGGGCAAAAATAGGACAAAACAAGTATACATGAGTATAAATGAAGTATTAAAAGTAATATCTTAAAACTACTTATTAAGTATAAAATAAATTACATACTTGAATATATTTAATATACTAACTTCACAAGTATACTTCAGTATGAATTACATATTTTGTATATTGAAGTTTACATATACTTATGTATCACAAGATTCCACAAGTTGGCACGATGATTTGTTCTATGTGATATGTCCCGGTTTGCAGGACTCATTTTACTAACATACTAACGTACTAATTGTCAGCAGATTAGGCCTTATGGTCTATCGAGTCTGCTTGAACCTCAGATCCCTAGTTGGGTGCCGAGGCCCTCCCCCTTCTTGTGTTCCAGAAACCCCTATCACCCATCCCCACTCCCCGTGGGCCAGGCCATCATCTGATACATTTACTTTCTGTGTCTGTCCCAACCTCTCTTGAAGCCCTCCACTGCGGATCTCTGAACCAGCTCGCCAGGCAGTGCATTCCAAGAGTCCACCACCCTCTCAGCGAAAAACCTCCTCCTCTTTCCCCCCTCACCCTTCTACCTTCCAACTTCCAACTTCAAACCATGCCCTCTGGTGATTCCTCCCTGCTTTAGTCTAAAGATCCCCTCCATGTTTACCCTATTTATTCCCTTGAGGTACTTGAAGATCTCATTCATGTCCCCCCTCTCTCTCCTCTCCTCCAATGAAAACAGGCAGAGCTCCTCAAGTCTTTCCTCATATGTCAAATCCCCAAATCCTCATATCATTTTAGTTGCCCTCCTCTGTATCCTCTCCAGGAGCTGTATGTCTCTCTTCAAGTGTGGTCTCCAATACTGCACACAGTACTCAAGGTGTGGTCTAACCAGTCCATTGTACAGTGCCAGAATCACTTCCCTGCTCCTAGAGGTGATCCCCCTTACGATGCATCCCAACATCCTGTTTGCCTTGCTAGCCGCTCTCCTGCACTGCTCAGAGTTATTCATACATGCATCCATCCACCATGACCCCTAGGTCTTTTTACCCTGTTGAGGCCTCCAGCGCCTCCCCTCCCAGGGTGTACTTGTGTTTAGGGTTTCCCCACCCAAGATGTAACACCTTGCACTTGGTGATATTGAAATTTAATTTCCATGTGTGAGCCCAGCTTTCCAGGGTGTCCAGGTCCCCTTGCAGGGCCAACCTCCCCTCTTCCCCCTCAACTACTGGTCCCATCTTGGAGTCATCAGCGAAGAGGCTCGTTTCACACCCTATGCCCTCCTTGATGTCTGATATGTGTGCGTTAAACAGGATCAGACCCAGGACTGATCCCTGCGGTACCCCACTACCGACCTCTCTAGGGGCTGAGAGCTCCCCACTGACCACTACTGTCTGGGTACGTCCAGCTAGCCAGTTTTCATTCCATCTGACCATCAAAGGGCCTACTCCCAACCCTGTCAGTTTCTCCACCAGACCATTGTGAGGGACAGAGTCAAACGCCTTACTGAAGTCCAAGAATAATACATCTACAGGCTTTCCCCTGTCCAGTTCTGATGTTACCCATTCATAGAACTCCACAAGATTAGTTTGACATGATCTACCTGGCACAAACCCATATTGCCGACTATCCAGAGCTCCCACTTCCTCCAAGTACACCCCCAATTGTTCCTTTAGTATACTCTCCATCAATTTTCCCACCACCGAGGTCAAACTGATGGGTCTATAGTTACCTGGTACTTCCCTCGACCCCCCTTTATGGATTAGCACCACATGTGCCTCTCTCCAATCCCTGGGTTCCCTCCCTGTTTCAAGCGACCTGTTGAAGAGCTCCGCCAGGGGTGCAGCCAGTATGTCTGCCAATTCCCATAGTACTCTCGGATGAATGTCTTCTGGCCCAGGAGATTTATCTTTCTTTAGGGCCTTGAGGGCTAACCACACCCTTTCGGTGGAGATAGCATCATCCGTTCCCTCCACCTTACTGGCCTTTTTATCCTTATCCTGATGTGACACCCCTGGGGTTCCTCTCCCTCCCTCTTGCTCCATTTCTGTTGCTCCCCTGATCCCACTCACTACTGCTTCTATCCCCATCATGCCTTGCTTTATAGATATCCCATCCCTTTCCCTAGTGAACACAGAGGCGAAGTACTCATTTAATACCCCTGCCTGGTCCCTCACCTCTTCCACCCACCGTCCTTCTGATCTCAATCTGCCGAGAAGGCCCTTAGCTTTTCTCCATTCCCCAATGTACCGGAAGAACCCCTTTTCCCCTCTATGTATCCCCTGTGCCAGCCGTTGCTCTTTACTGGACTTTGCCCCCCTCACCATCCGGGTGACTTTTCTAGATGCAAGATGGTACATTTCCTTTTTCCTATCCCCTCTTGTTGTTTTATATTTTTTGTAGGCCACCTTCTTTTCTCTGACCACTACCTGAACCTCACTGGACCACCAGCATGGTTTATGTGACCTTGCTCCCTTATGTTTCACCTTAGCACAGGTCCTAACTGCCACATGAAGTCCCTGTTTTATGACCTCCCAACTATTTTCCACATTTGTCATTGATGTAATCACCTTCAAGTGATCCTTGAGAATATTTCCCATGCCCACAAAGTCTGCCCCCCTGAAGTCCACTGCCAGTGTCCTAGATCCTCCTCCCCCTCCGCCTATGCTAATTTGAAACCAGACAGTATTGTGGTCACTCCCAGTCTGGGAATCCTCTTCAACCAGGTCCCTTACCAGATCCCCATCTGCCAGAACCACGTCCAGGACATGCCCTTCCCTTGTGGGCTCCATCACAATGTTGTGTTAAGAACACATCCTGGAAGCCGTCCAGCAGCCTCTGCTCCTTGGCCACCTTAGAGGACATGGTCTTCCAGTTTGTACCTGGCATATTACGGTCCCCCATCAACACTACTCTTTCCCCTTTTGGTCCACACTGGGCAATGATGTTGTCCAGCAAACCACCCTTCAGAACATCACTCATCTCGGGGGGCCTGTATACTACACCCAGCTTGACCTTACCTCCTGCTGGGGTTCGTAAGGTGACCCAATAAGGCCTCCACATTTCCCTCTGCCTCTTCTACCCTAGCAATTTCTTATGTCATCTCTAATGAACATAACCACTCCACCCCCTCTGCCCTCCTTGCTATCCTTCCTAAGATCAGTGTACCCCCGCATGTTTAGGTACCAGTCATGGTTTTTGTTGGCTCACATTTCTGTGACCAGCACCACATGCACCCCCCCGAACAGCATGGCCTGGAACTCTGGCAACTTGTTTCCAAGCTCCTGGGCATTTACTTAACACCACCCCCAATTCTTATCCCTGATCCCTTTGTCAAACCTCACCCAGGTTCTTATACTTCCATCCTCCTCTCTGTTCCTCCTGAAACTTCCTCCCCAGTCTGTTTCCCCCCCTTGGGTTTGAAGGCTACTCCTCTCATCTGGAGGAGAAGGCTTCTGGTCAGCCCCTCCTTATCCTCCCCTCACAAGTTTAAACCTCACCATTCTTGAATGTAGTCAGCCACCCCTGTTTAAGGACTTCCTACCTAATGGGGCAAGATGAGTTCTGCCCTGCATACAGTCCTTATCTTCCCAAACTCCTTTCCAGTTCCCTAACACCCCCAACCCACTCTCTTCAATTCCCACTTCCCGAGCCAGTCATTAACCTCTGTGATCTTCATTTTTTTCTCCACTGAGGCCTTTGGTACTGGCAATATCTCCGAAAAGGAAATGTTGCATCCATTATCCTAACAGACTCTGGCAAGTTCTTGGAACCTTGCTTGGATTTCCAAAACACTATTTCCCTCTAGATAGTTAGTTTCCAAATGCACCAGGAAATCCAGTTTCCCTCCACAATCCCTAACCAGTTCATACACCATGAACTTTGCTCTATGCACTGTTAGCCCATAGATACTCACTACCTTCACCTGGCTATGGCATCCACCCCTCTGTCCCTCCCACTGGCTATCCCTAATCATCGAGTCTCCCAATAACAGAACCTTAACACCGCCATCATCCTTGTGGTTACCTCCACTAAGCACTCTCAACCCCCACCCCCCCTTTATTCATGATCTCAAGTCCATGGGAGTCTTCCTGCCTTATTAGAGACCACCTTGTCACCTTCCCCTTTCTGCCTCTCTTGTTATTTTGCCCACTTAACTCAGACCCCCCCCCCGAATAGGTGTCCCCTTTAACCAGGGCCCCTACTTTTCTGCGGCACAGTGGGACCAAGTTCTGTGGCAAGACTGCCATTTGCTGCAGAACTTCTGCGGCAGTGGTTTGTAATTTCTGCAGAAGTTCTGTGGCACTAACAAACTACCACATCACATTATCAGCTTGCCATCCTGACTTCACTTTCATGGCAGTGGTTATAGCAATCAGGATGGTGGAAAGCACAGTAACACTAGTTCAAAAAATAATAAACTTATAAAAATAATTTTATGCCTAAAAAAGCAAAACAAAGGTCTCTCCCTTAAGGTCCTAGCCTGTTGCATAAATGACATATGCAGAGGGGAACTTATGCCATAAATAAGGTATTTATATGCATGCTGTCTATCCCACTAATGAGGTTTCCACTGTCTATCACTTCTATATTTGTATCTGCTTTCTACACCACTCATAAGGTTCCCACTGTGTATCACTTATATATTTATATGCAATCTGTAACATACAGTACAAATGTGCGTGTGTGTGTGTGGTGAGAGAGACAGAGATACTGTCTGTGTGTGTGTGTGTATATATTTTTTTTAATTTCCATGAACTTGCATCCTCATTCATAAAGGTCCCGTTGGAAATGGAATAGAGAAGTTATTGCAAAACTACTTTTTCATGTCAACCTGCTTACCCTGACATACTGCATAACACCATCAGGCCATGACATGCATATGAACCGATTGTGAGATAGAGCTCTTCAGCCCATCACAATGTGTCCACCGTGCAACAGAACACTGCACCATACCTTCCCAGGCTCTGAGTAGTGATGTGTTCCACCAATCCTTGTGCTGCCCAGCCAGCTCCGGAGCTCCCAGAGCTAATCTCTGAACCTGAGTTGCCGGCATGGAAACACAGCATGCTACCCTCTGGCCCAACAGCTGTCCCTACACACAACATTTCTCCATAACTTTCAGGTGATTCTATCAACCAATGAGAATATGCAATCAATAACCCTGGCAAAAATTCTTACAGTGCAATTATTTATTTAACAGGTCTATTCTTTCAACAGGTCTACAGATTGTTATATTCCACTATTCTGGGCATAATTATTTTTCTTAAAAATTACAGTTAAATTCATTTTACCAGTTATTCATTTCAGGTGGCATCTCTATACCTTAAAGGCACAAATAGGTTTGTACAAAGTGAAGTATCGACCTAACAAGTCTGTGCTATTGACAAGGTTTTGTTTAAGTTGGCCCTAGCGCAATAATGTAAGACTGAAAATTGTATTAGGCTGTAGTGTAGGTTGAGCAAATATCACTATGCATGATGTGCTGTGCCACCATCTCTGGCAGTGGGAGCTGTGGTAGATAAGTGACTGTTCATTTCTGTTGCAGAATGCAGCCATTTCGTTATCTAACGTATGATGTTATAGCAATGATAACATCACATTCTGAGCATATGGGGGGTTTTGGATATAAAAAGAGGGGAAGAGTACCAGATTCTATGCATAAACAGAAATATTAATAAAAAAATCTCCAAGAAGAGTGAATTCTGTGGCACCGAAGAAGTTCTGCTGTAGATTACAAGTTCTGCACAAAATTCTGCAGCCGCAGAATTCTAGGGGCCTTGCCTTTAACCCTCTCTTATCAAACCATTAATCCTGGCCCTAATGGTTTTCCCTTCCCCCATACTGCCATCCTCCCCCCTTGTAATAGTACCCCTACCTCCAGAGGCCCTCTGTGGGTCCCCTTTACCTAGGGCCTCATCCTTGGTGCGAACCCCTGCTGAAGGGGGCCTCCCCGCCTCCTTGTCTCCCAGTTTCTCTCCAGTCGTGCTCTCCTCCCTCATGTCTGAGATATGTTGCATCTCCCCCATCTGCTTAACATTTATGTTTCTCCTTCTCCCTCTGGGACTATTTCTATCCTTTCCATTGCCAGTCTGTGATGCCCTATGGGTATCCGACTCCTTCCCTCCCCCCAGCCTCTGTATCAGTTTCCTCATTTCCACCAACCCCTTCCTCCCCATCTAGGTTGCTTAGTAACTAAAATTTATTGTAACACTCTATGCCAGCCTCCATCAAGTAACCTGAGTTCCCCCCCGACTGCCCCTCTAAACTGCCCCTGTTCCTCCCCTCTTGCCCTGTTCTCCTTAAGAGCTCCTTTCCACAGTCTGCTCTTTAGGCTTCCCACAGCAGCCCCTCCTTCCTCACTGTCTGCTCTTCTAGGCTTCCCCAGAACAGCCCCTCCTGACTCTTCCCCCTCTACTCTCTTTATATTCAGAATGTTTACCCCGTATGTTTTCCCCTTAGCATCAACATCCCTATCTAAGGGTCCTCTGTCCCTCATATCCCCCCTCCTGCTTGCTGTAACATAATGTCCTCTACTTTCTGAGTGTTGCCCCAGCCTCCCCTCAGCCCCACCCTTCTGCCTCCCATATCCACACCCCTTATCCTTGGACAGCCCCCCTATTTCCCCCAGCTTACTCCTTAACCAATATACTTCACTCCTGATACAAGATAGCTGTCTACAGAGTGGGCAGCCTCCTTCTCTCCAGGCCCAATTGAGAATTATTGCCATCCCACAGCCTGTGTAGCCTACAACCCTTCCGAAGATGCCTGCCATGGTGGAATGTGGCCACCCTGTTTGTCCCTCTCTGTTTATAATGGCACACACCCCTTTTCTCAGTTCCTTCCCCCGGAATACAGTCTCTCTCTGTACTGACTGCAGTTATTTACGAACCCAATTTCAACCCCATCAATAAAGTTCCCAAGTCTCACAAACACATACAGTCCAGTGTGTGTCCAGCCCCACTAACAGTGTGCGTTCTGCTTCCACAACACAGAGATCCCAGCCAATCAGGACACAACATTTTCCCTACCCATTTTATAAATGTGAAGCAGTGATGACTGTTTGACAAGCTCCTGGGTGTTTCTATGTATGGGGGGGAAGGGTGTGGGAGTTGTCTACTCACCATGGAAGAAGACTCTGTTGTACTGCTGTGGCTGTTTTTCGTTTCTTGCAGCCAAGAAGGAAAATGAGTGGGGCATCTAATGTCTCCATATAACAGCATTTCCAGACAATCCCAGAAGCATAAGCAAACCTTTTTCTGGAGTGCCATGAAGACATCCCTGGTTAATGCCAGGCAGCAGGAACAAATTTGCCATCCCAGTCTGTCTACCTCCATTCTGCTAACTACTGTTCTAGATGGATAATTCTCCCTTGTTAGGCCTTCTATCCATGTATAGAAATGCAGCAAATTTAAAATTTGCAGGTGAAGTTCGTGCGAATCACCAAAAATTCACACTTTGCTGAATCAGCAAAGACTGCCGTTATGGCAACCTTTGGCTTCACACAGACTATGCGAATTTCACCATGAATTTTGCCATGGAGTGTGAAATCAGTCATGAACCTCGATATTTATGGGCAAAAAATTTTCACTCCACAGCGAGCTCTGCAAATTGCATGAAATTTGTGGATTTTGCAGACTTCTCACATCTCTAGCCATGTATAGTATCCATTTCTTTTCTCAGTATGGGATAATAATATGGAGGCCTACCAATCACCATAGCAAAAACATATATATATATATATATATATATGTATATTATGGTAGCACAGTAGTGCTACCATAGTTAGGGTTGAGGAGCCATTTACATGTTAAGTGTAAAATTTTGCACCTTAATTACTTTGCAACCGTTCAACGGATTTGCCTGAAATTTGGAATAGATAATCAAGAACCATCCTGGGATCTGCCAACTTTCGTACTGTTCAGATATATGGCTGAAGAGTTATTAAGCATGATCTGCACGCGTGTTTACACTTTTTTTAAATTCTTTGCTAGACCCTACAGGTCGCACGGTTTGCGCAACCAGTCCAAAAACTTCGGGGAATGTGCAGCCAGTGTCCCCGATGTGCCTTTTGAAGATTTCATGAAAAAATATTAAATGGTTCAAAAGTTATTCAAAAAACAATTTCCCATTATAAATCAATGGGAAAAGTTAACAAAAAGTTCAACACTTTCACAAATGCAGTTTTTACTTTTGCAAATGGCCCTTTTACTTTCACAAATCCACCATTTTGTTTTCAGTTGGTGATCAGAAAAATACTTGGCATTTAAATTTGGGACCCTCTAGCAACACAATTATTTTTGTGTTTACCTAGTCAGACCCTGAGAATGCTAGACATGTCTTAATTTTGAGGATAAACACCTAGGAATATGTTTTTCAAGTTTCTGGAAAAAGTACTTTCACAAAGTAGTGTTGCACTCATGAAAGTGTCGCAAATTGCAACACCACTTTTCCAGGCTATGGCAAAATGATAGCAATTCTTTGCCGCCCTTCTGCAAAATAACGGTTTGGTCTTTTGGGCTGAAATATGGAAGGAAGAAAGCCAACATCCCACTGATGTGCCTTTTGGTGGTTTGGTGAAAAAATATTATAGGGGCGGCAGTAGCGGCACTCCAAAGTTAACGCTTTCCCATTGGATAACATTACGGTGCCCGTCTCGCCGTTGTGGCCTGTATCTCGGAAACAGTGCGTGATACGGACTTTTCATCACAAAAATGCTTAGCCCCCTAGCAGGAACTAAGTACAAAACTAGCCAGGAAAATCATAATTCATATGAAATTTAAATTTTTTTTCTACATCGTACAGTTCCTGAGATATAAGCAATTTAATATTCCAAGTTCTCATCTTCTGCTGCGAGGCCCATTGTTATGTATACATTCTTCATTTTCACTGTGTTTTCCAATGCATTTTTTGGGGAAAAGAAGGGCGTTCCCTTTCGTTACTGTGCCAGTTAGTGTTTCCAGATGCGTTTCAGTTACCATTTGTGGCACCATTACCATCCATGCTACCGTGTGCATTACGGTTTGCATTTTCATATGCGTTTGTGTTTCTGTGTCATTTGGCGTTATTGTTGCTGTTACCATTACTATTTTCATTTGCAGTTGTGGTACCATCCACGTGCGTTACTGTTTGCGTTTTCATACGCGCTTGCATTTCTGTTTCATTTCTGTTCCCTTTGGCATTATTTTTGCTGTTACTGTTACCATTTGCATTTACAATTGCGGTACCATGACCGTGCGCATAATGGTTTACATTTCTGTACTCGCTTGCATTTGCATTTCTCTTTCCTTTGGTGTTATTGCTACTGTTACTGTTACTGTTACTGTTACTGTTACTGTTACTGTTACTGTTACTGTTACCATTTGCATTAACAATTGCGGTTCCATGACCATGCACATTATGGGTTGCGTTTCCATATGCGGCTCTGTTCCCGTTTCCATTTCTGTTTCCTTTTGCATTTTTCTTCATGTTAACTTTACCATTTGCATTTACTATTGTGGTGCAGTGGCTGTGTGTGTTATGGTTTGCATTTACGTGTGCACTAGCATTTGCGTTTCGTTTCTTTTACCTTTCACGTTCTTTTTGCTGTGACACTTAACATTTCCATTTAAAATACTGCTACCATCACTGTTCGCATTACCAGTTGTGTTTTTGTATGCGCTTCAATGTCCGTTTGTGTCACTGTTCGCTTTGGCGTCACTTTGCGCTTGCATTTCTATTAATGGTTCCTTTACATTTACGTTTCCGTTACCATGTGAGCCACTGTTGGCACTTCTGTTTGTGTTGCTGTTCCTGTTACTATGTCACAAGACAACACGTGGTGGAAGCGTGGGGCCCAAATGGCCTCGCACTCCCGCCACTGTGTTACTTTCACTATTTGCCATGATCATTCTGAAAAAGAAGGGAAATTAGAGGCAAAAAAAATCCATTTAATGCATCAGTTAGGGTCGTTCCACAGTGACAAAAGTGAGGAAATTCGGTGTTTGGATTGAAAACCCCCTTGGACCCCCCAGGCCACCCCCCCAACCGGCATCAGGGTGCGCGTTGGGGTCGTCGGTCCTAACTCTCACCCCATTCTCCTATACCTCTGCTTCTTTATACATGTGATGGGGTGAGAGTTAGGGCTGATAACCCCAATGCATACCCTGATGTCGGTTTGGGGGCTTGGGGTCCAAGGTTTTTTTTTCAATCCTAACACCGAATTTCCTCACTTTTGTCACTGTGAAACAACCTTAACTGATGCATTAAACTGAGTTTTTTGCCTCTAAAATACACATATATATATATATATAAACATACATATACACACATACATATACACACATACACCATATATATGGTATTGTAATCCGAGAACGAATGAATGAATGAATGAATGAATAAATAAATAAATAAATAAATACATTGTTTTAGTTAGTCCTAGGAATTTACCACCCTGCTGGCACAGCTCAATCAAGCTAAAGCTCATTCAAAGAGACAAAAAGATGTTCAAGAGAAACAGAGGAGGGGTTGCAATCCATCATCACATAGTCTGCAAATGGAAAACAGTGTTGACTATATCTAACAAGACCTGGCAGGGCCACTACGACTGTAAATGTATTAACTAGATAAGGGTGTTTCATGGGCTTAAACATAAACATCAATTGCTGTTGCATACACTAACTGAATCAAAGTACTGTACATTGAGAAAGGTCAGATATAAAAATAATGCCACCATCTGTATTACAGTTACCTATATGTTTCCCATTTTGTTGCATGCACTGTTATAGCAATCAACTCAACAGAACCAGGTCATCATATACATGAAGGTACTGTACCTTAATTGCAAATACTGCTGAGACAACTACATGTTGTGACAAGGTGGAAGATGAACATAATGTTGAGATATGTTTTTGAAGGCATTTGATATGCTTAATTGATTTTTTTAGAGATTGCTATACAGTTCATACACATAATTAGTATAATATAAAAGTGCATCTACCCAAATGTCAATGTAAATCATACACATTTCATTACAAGTTGTTGTCTTGAAGGAAGATCTAACTGTACAGGGCCTAAAAATGGGTCATAAACTGGGGTAGGTGTGTTACTGAGGGTATTGCAAGGCTTCCCCCCGATGGTCCGAGAGGGCTTAAGGATGCACTCCTCCATGACAAGCCACAGATCTCCAGCATCACTCCGGTGGCTCCCCCGAGGGTCTGAGAGGGCTTAAAGATGCCCTCTCCATGACAGGCCACAGATCTCCAAGATCGCTCCAGTGGCTCCCCCAAGGATCCGAGAGGGCTTAAGGATGCCCTCCCCCACGACAGGTCACAGATCTCCAGCATCACTCTGATGGCTCCCCCAAGGGTCTGAGAGGGCTTAAGGATGCCCTCCCCCATGACAGGCAACAGATCTCCAGCATCACTCTGGCGGCTCCCCTGAGGGTCCGAGAGGGCTTAAGGATGCCTTCCCCCATGACAGGCCACAGATCTCCAGCATCACTCCGGTGGCTCCCCCGAGGGTCCGAGAGGGCTTAAGGGCACCCTCCCCCATGACAGGCCACAGATCTCCAGAATCGCTCCAGCAGCTCCTCCGAGGGTCTGAGAGGGCTTAAGGATGCCTTCCCCCATGACAGGCCACAGATCTCCAGCATCACTCTGGAGGCTCCCCCGAGGGTCTGAGAGGGCTTAAGGATGCCCTCCCCCATGACAGGCCACAGGTATGGCAGCAAGCACAATCTCTGCAATTTGGGACCCAGCTCTCTGCTCCTAACCAAAGAGGGCCCCACTGTTGCTTCGCTGTGGCTCGCCACCACCACCCTTGGCCATCAGCGTATTATATACAGAGGGACATGTGATGACCAAAATCCAATCAATATACAGAGGGACACATGATGATCAAAAACCATTCAGCCTAGTTTCCCATTAGCAAGCTATCCCATTCCACCACTAGAGGCTGCCACTGTAACCAAAAACTTTTTTACTATGACACTGTCAGTCACTAAGATTCTTTCTCCACCATTGCCTGGCACTACACCTCTCTCTTCAGCCCCCGCCTCCCAGCCTCACCACCCCCACCCTCGACCCCCTTCATCTACCCCTACTCCTTCCCCACCCTCTCCTGAGTTGCCCCTCCCACCCCACCCTCTCTGGCCCATCACCTCATATCAACCCATGATCCTTCCCCTCTCCCCTTCCACTGAACCCTCTCCCTTCCTCACCCCCTCAACCTTCCCCATCCACCCCTCACTGCTCCACTCACACCTGCTAAATCTTGAGGCCTTTCTCTGGTGCCTAAACCTCTGAGCTCTACCCCTTAGGTGCACAAAAAGCAGACACAAGCAGTCCACCCGTCTCTCCTTACCCCTGCTACTCTTACTCCTGGCAGGTGATATACATCCAAACCCTGGCCCCACAGCAACAAAACAAACCTTGCTGGCACCTGCACCCCACCACAGTTTTTCATCTGACGTTCTCCCTAAGGGCCTCCGCATATTCCACATTAACACTAGGAGCCTTCTCCCCAAACTAGACACCCTCTCTGTCTGGACAAACCAGTACCAACCAGACATACTCTGTATCATGGAGACATGGCTCTCCACCAAAATCTACAACCCCTCTCTTGCCATCCCAAATTACATCTTATATGGGCAGGGCCATGGTAAGCGAGAAGGGAGGGTAGCACTGTACGTCAGACACTCCATTAAGTGCACCATCACTTTCAAAGAATCGTGCCCATTCTCCCATGAATCCTCAGTCGCTCACCTATCCTTCCCCTCGTCCACCCCACTTTACATAGGTGTTCTGTATACCCCTCCTAAGCCTTCACCTGACTCCCTCATCATGGACATCTCTGCCATTTTATCAACCACTTCAAATGGCAAACTCATTCTACTAGGTGACTTCAACCTAGACTGGCTCTCCTCCTCCACCAAACCAGCTGCCCTGAGGATCGAAGCCCTAAATCTCTCCCGGATTATCCAGGAATCCACCCGACTGAACCACCAATCTCAAAAACACACCCTTCTAGACTGGATTTTAACCACCCACCCCCACAAGATCACCGCCTCAGATTTCCTTTCTGATGCCCTTAGTGACCACTGTATTACCTACTGTATCTGTAAACTCCATTCACCGCACTCCGGTCCCAAATTCATTGTAACTCATCCCCTTCATCTCCTCGATGAATCTGCCCTACAGCGTGACCTGTCAAATGTGGACTGGCTCCCAGTCTTTGCCTCCCAAGACATTGACACCACCCTATCCCACTTCTGCAGCATTTTCCTAGGTAACTGGGACCGCTATGCTCCCCTCAGGAAATCCAGAGTAAAAAAATACCACCACCCCTGGATCATAGCTGACCTCATCACCTGGTGTCATAACAGAGACAAGGCCTGGAGGAGATACAAAACCTACCTTGCCTCCTGTGACCTCCTATTCTACAAAAATCTCAGAAACAATTGCACCAAAGCAATTCGACAATCTAAGACCCATTACTTCAAGGCTCAACTTACCCTTCACCAAGCCTCCCCGGCGTCTTTCTGGAAGGTGATTAACTCTCTCATCAACCCACCTGCCAAGCAACCTAGTCCAAGCCTCAACATTAACGACAAAACCATCTCCGATCCTGCCACTGCATCTGAACTATTCAACTCATTCTTCATCTCCTGTGCCCAGCCTGACTCACCCCCTCCTCCAACTGCCTCCACAAATTCCCCCTCTCCAACCATGGCTTCTAGTTTCCATCTTTCATGACCCTGGAAGGCTATACTACTCTCACCTCTCTGAACCAGTTCAAAACCAGCACAGATGGCTTGCATCCTAGGCTGCTCCACATCTCCGCCTCAGCCATAGTTGCACCTCTGACACATATACTAAAACTCTCACTCACCACAGCCACAGTCCCTTCCACTTGGAAAGTCACCAAAATCCTTCCTCCCCACAAAGGTGGCGACCCCTCCCTACTGGGAATTACAGACCCATCTCACTCCTCCCTTCCCTCACCAAAATCCAGGAATCCCTCATGCTATCCAAACTGGCCCCTTTCCTCTCAACGAACAGCTTCCTCTCCCCCTTTCAGTCAGGCTTCAGGAAATCTCACTCTACAACCACCACCTTATTACGTGTAACTGACTCTATTCTCTCCGCCATGAACAATGGGCAAATCACTACCGCCATTTTCATTGACCTGGCAAAAGCCTTCAATTTAGTCTCCCACCCTCTACTGCTTTGCAAATTAAACTCCTTTGGCCTTGCCCAACCTGCCATAAACTGGTTTCACTCCTACCTCCAGAACAGGAAACAGTCAGTACAAATAGGCAACACCCTCTCCCTCCCTACTCACCCTCTCGGGTGTCCCCCAAGGCTCCATCCTTGGCCCCATCCTCTTCTCCCTATTCATAAACTGCCTCCCCTCTGCCTGTCTCTCCTCAAACGTGCACCTGTACACTGATGACACCATTATTTATGCCTCAGGCCCCTGTCATGACAGTGTGCACCCAAATCTCAAAAAGCGATTTCAACCGAGTACAAGCCTGGCTCCTGAAAAACCAGCTAAAACTTAATGCCAAAAAAACAGTCTCCATGGTATTCGGCACCAGAAAAAACTTACCTCCCTATCTCCCCCACCTCCAATCTCCACCTTGGATGGTTTTCCCCTAGAATCAGTACCCACCTTTAAGTACTTGTGAGTCTGGCTGGATACCAACCTCAACTTTTCCACCCATGTCGATGCCATCTGTACCAAACTCTGGCCCAAACTTGCCATCCTCTATCGCCACAAAGCCTTTTCCACCCGGTGTGAACTCGTACACAAACCCATCCTACCAGTTCTGAACTATGCGGACGTCATTTATGGCATAGCCCCTACCCCCTCACTTTCAAAACTCAATGTCCTGCTCAATTCCGTCATTCGATTCTCCACTGCCTCTCCCTCTCACTCATCACTGCCTCCTATACTCCACTCTATCCCCGACACCACTCTTGCAAAGGTGGAATGCCCACAGCGCTTCCCTCACAGCTAAATATTGGCCTGGCTCCCTTCCCCCCACCTCTCTTCTTGCCTCTCTCAAGCCATCTCCTCAGGCTACTCACTCCACCACAGACATGCACTTACCTTCCACCTCTCATGCCCCCTCTCTGCCTCTGGGCAAGCTGCCTTTTTCTACTGACTCCCACTCCTTTGGAACAACCTCCCACCAAACCTCCACCAGGCCCCCCTCCCTATCAGCCTTTAAACAACTACTCAGGCTTCTCCCTCTCACTCTCTGCTGAAGCTGCTTATCTGATCCCTCTTTAACTCGGGCTTTGTATTACCCTCAGTGGCCACTTTAGGTAAACTAATACTGCACATGCCAGCCCAAACTGCTTAACCACCCCCCCCACCGTATCTTCTCTTTGCTAGTCTAGCACACTCTGGAAAAACAACTACTGTAAATATGTCTATACGTGCACTTGTAATATACTGAATATACGAATTGTGTAGAAATTAAATGTCTCAATGTTCTTCCATCGGCTATTCCAACAAAAATTGTTACTTTACTGCCTACTACTATGAAATGTCCTTATACTGTACTATTCAACCGAAACTTAATATTGCTTGTGCTTCTCTGCCTTCCACATTGTATACTTTGTACCCAGGTCACACCTGGAAACAAGTCTCGGCTCAGTGTGCCTTTCCCAGTCACCAATGTTAAATAAACAAATAAATAAATAAATATGTTATTGCTGCTCCATCCCAGGCACACACAGTATGAAAATCAACAACCCCTTGATATGAAGCAACAGGAATTAGTTAGTACAAGGACAGAAACAAGTAGGAGACTCTGTAAGTGGGAACACAACCATGAGTATGGTGAGTCAAATAACATTTCAAAAAGTCTCACTATTATAATTCATTTTTTACAAGTGTGTCTCCATAGTTGGCAATTTTTGTAAAAAAAAAAAGTAACAATGGGAGTTATTCCACATATGTCCCCAGGTGCCACACATGCAGGTGGTGGGATCTGAAGCCTGGATGAACCAGTCTGCCCTGATTCTGAGTCAGAAGATCATGGCAGAGAGGCAGAGGAACTGGGGGTTCCATCAGTAGCTGTTGAAGCAGAGGGAACCAAATCTGATGAGACCAAAGAGGGGCTATTAGAATCATGTGAGCTCCTTCCACCTGTAGCTTCAGGAGAACCCTCTGAAGCACTGGGAAGGGAGGAAAGGCATACAAGAAACTCCCTGTCCAGCAAACAGACAGCACATATCACCAGAAAACACCATGCCAGGGCATGAGCGAACAAGAATTGGGTAGTTTTGCACTTCATGGGGAGATGAAGAGGTCTATCTCCATCTGACCCCACAGGATAAATAAGCTTTCAACCACCTCTTGATTTAGTTCTCACTCATGAGCCCCGACAGTGGTGTGGCTGAGACTGTCTGTCAGTATGTTGTTGATGCCGGGCACATGAACAGCAGTCAGGCGGAGGTCATGCTGGACTGCCCCGTACCACACTCGCATCACCTACCGGCACAGAGGGTATGAGTGAGTACCTCCCTGTTTGTTCAGGTACCAGACCACAGGCATATTGTTGGTCTCAGTTAGGACTGTCCCCGGACATAGAAGAGACAGGAAGCCCTGGAGGGCATACAGTACTGCCCTCATTTCTAACACATTGATGTGTAAAGACGCTTCCAGCTGAGACCATGTACTCTGGGTCTGATGGTCTCCTAGGTGGGCTTCCCAGCATTGACATGTAGCATCCATTGTAAGAGTCATGGTAGAAGCAGGGGGTTGAAAGGGGACCAGCTATGGAGAGAATGGACAACTCCTGCCACCAAAGAAGATCTTTCTTCATGTACCAAGGCACTAGGACCCTGTGGTCCAGGTTGTCCAGCTGCTGATCCCATTAGACATGAAAAGTCCATTAGGTCGCCATCATATGCATCTGGCTCAAGGAGCTGTAGAGATTGCAGCCGCCATCAGCCTGAGAAGATGGAGGATCAACCAGGCTGTGATCCAGCGTGAGTTGGCCACTAATCTGGCCTGTTCCTGCAGGGTCTCTGCTCTGTCCAATGGGAGGAAGGCCCTACCCTGGGCTGTATCCAGCACCACCCCAAATGAATTGTAGACACTGGGAGGGGAGAGGTGTGACTTGGGATAGTTTACTGTTATTTCAAGTCTGGAAAAGAGGTCCAGGGTGAAGGAGAGTGACTCCCTCAGACTGCTCTGTGATGAGGCTGAGAGAAGCCAGTCATCCAGTTACAGGCACAATTAGATCCCTCTGTGGCATAGGGACACAGCCACCACTGCTAGACACTTGGTAAAAACCCCAGGTGTTGGGGATAGGCCAAAAGGGAGAGCCTTAAACTGGTAATGTTCCCCCTGGAAGGCAAACCAAAGAAAGTGGTGATGGGCCTGGAAGACAGGGGTGTGCAGGTAAGCATCCTGCATGTCCAGTGCACAAAGCCAATGGCTATTGTGGAGCAAGGGTAGAAGTCCCTGGATGGTAAGCATGTGGAACCTCTTGTACTTGACTTACAGGTTGAGCATGCTGAGGTCCAAGATGGGTCTTAGGTCATCTGTCTTATTGGGCACTAGGAAGAAATTGAAGTAGTACCCTCTTCCTATCTGTGCCGGAACCACTGGCTCCATGGCTTACTTTTTCATAAACATAGAAACATAGAATTTGACGGTAGATAAGGACTGCTCTGCCCACGTAGTCTGTCCATGTTCTTACCTAACAGATAAGCTGCAGATCCTAGTTAACCAACAGCTTACTTCATCCTACCCCCCCCGCTAGGACTGCCTTATGTCTGTCCCATGCATTCTTGAATTCCCCCACTGTTCTTGACTCTGTGACCTCCTTAGGGAGGCTGTTCCATGCATCCACAACCCTCTCCATGAAAAAAAATACTTCCTCACATTACCTGTGAGCCATCCCCCCTCTACAAATTGTGCCCCCTTGTTCTTGCACATCTCTTTTCTGAAAGATGCTACCCTCTTGGACTTTGTTAATTCTCTTGAGGTACTTGAAAGTTTCTATCATGTCCCCTCTCTCCCTTCTTTCCTCAAGGGTATTCATATTAAGCTCCTTAAGACTGGATCTCATCCCCTATCAGAGACAGGTGCCTTGGAGAATAATGGGAGAGGCTTGGGGGGTTGTCAGGAGACCTGTCTAGAAACTCTATGGTGTGATCTCTTGCTATTAACTGAAGGACCCAAGAGTCTGTGGTTATGTCCTGCGACCCCAGAAGGTAGAAGGTAAATCTTACCCCCACTGGTTCCCCTAGATGATCTGGAGGAGGCAGGGGGGTCCGTCATAAGTCAGAAGGCTGAGGAGAGGGAGTTGTCAGCTCCTTTGGGTGGCTTCTGGGATTTGGTAGGGGGAGTAGGGGTTCCTGATGCTGGATACCAGCATTTGGCCTGGCATTTGCAGGGGCCTCTTTGGTCTGGTGTCTCTTGCTGAGGAAAATGCTGTTTGCCTTTGTAACCCCCTCAGTACATGAAGTGGATGACACAGATGGATTTACCTCAGTCCTGCAATTCAGTGATAATATCATTCCTTAAAGTCACCTCCGAATAACACGGATCCCCTGAAAGGGGCATCCAGGGTGGAGGTCTGGACATCTTGTGCCAGGCCAGCAATCCTGAGCCATGAATGTCACCTAATGCAGACAGCAGTGGCTGTGGTGCAAGCAACTGAGTTTACTGTGTGATAAGTCTCCTGGAGGGCACGATGACAGAAGATTTTAGCCATTCTCACTATCTTGGCAGTCTTGGCTTTAAGCTGCTGGTACTGGATAGCTTCCATCTTTGACTCACGTGAAGCCAGGGAAGAGTTCTGATAGGAAACCACATAATTAAGGGATCTGAGGGCCCAAGTGAAGGAAGAATGGATCTTGCAACTGAAATTGTATTGCTGCTTAAACTCCTTATCAGGAGGAGACATGTTCAAATGTTAGGTTTAGAAGACCAATCGTGAGCAGCCGTGATAACAACTGAGTCTGCATTAGGATGGCCAGTAAGGTGTGTGACCCCATCTGGGGGGTAGTACACCCTGTCTGTTTTTTTTGAACAGCCAGAATAGAGGAAGGCTGTTGCCAGATAGTGGATGTCAGGTCTTCATGGGGCCCAGTCCAAGGCAGTATGGGCATAAGAGAGGTGTCAGTCATGTCAAGATGCTCTGCAAGCCTTTTCTGCTTTGGATCCTGTTCCTGGATAGCCCAGCCACAGCCATTTTGTATAGTAATGAGGAGTTCCACAAAGGAACGGTCCTCCAGCGGGGCTTTGGGGACTTCTTAAGCTGAGGCTATATAGGTGTATGCGTAGCAGAATTGGAGGACAAGTTGGAGTCAGAATCCAAAGAATGCCTTCTGGGGGTCTGAATCCTTTTTAGAGGAGTGTCCAGGGTTTTATTCCTGATCTGGTGTCTAGAGGAACCTTCTACAGAAAGGTGGGAATCCACAAGAGAGGCTTATCTAGGGGTCAGAAAGGAGGCAGGAGTAGAGGCCACAACTGGTTTCCAATGGTCAAGCTCTGAGGCTAATTGAGTCCTGTGCTCCTGAATCAGGGTCTGAAACACTGCCTGGATATCAGCCTAAGGCTGCTGTGGAGGTAGATGTTGAGACTGAGGAGGAGGAGGAGGAGGAGGCTGGTATAATGGATAGCCCAGCATCTGATATTGAGGGTATTCATGAGCCTGATAGGAGTAGGGAAAGCCAGAAGGAGCATACCCGTGATTAGACATAGCCTGGCATGTGGTACCCCAGTACATAATGGGGTCGATGGCCAGGCATTGGATACCTTGATGAAGGGTATGTAGGCTATTGTGGGGGCAGGTAACCTGGAACATTGCCTATAGGTCCAGCCAGAGCTGGAGCTGAAGGCCCAGCAGGAGTGGGGCTGAAGGCCAGGCAGGAGGTCCAGAAGGACCAGGCATTGGCTCCCTAGGGACATTCGAAGGGGCTGGCACTGGATCAGGCACTGAAATGTCCTGCACTGGAAGATTCTGTGCCTGGGGGCCTGATGGAAGGCCATCCAGCATTTGAGGAATGGCTGGAGTGCCAGATATACCCTGATCCAATGAAGGGTCACATGGTGAAGGGTCACTTGATATCGGGGTGTGAGTAGAATGCTATGGAAGACTCGCCATCGTCTGGGGAGCCGGAGTCCAAGATGGTGGAACCTGGTTGTCCAAGGGGGCTTGTGGTGAGGAGGTCCAGATGGAAGGTCCCTGTAGGGATTAACAATAGGCCCAGTTGGTGAATTAGGAAGAGACTGACCCAGCAAAGGAGGGGGGACCTTCAGATTCATGTCCTCTTCTGACTTTTGATCTTCAGGTAAGCCTGGATGGTCTGATTGTGTCAGTGGGAAAGAGGAACCCTCAAAAGACTGTTGCATATTAAGCAGCTGGCTCAACTCAACATCAAGGTATACTGCAACCCCGACAGGAGGGCCCCAGCTATGAGTTCCCCAGAGGAACCAGGGAGCCACTTATCAGCCGCAGCAGTACAGACGTCAGAAGAGCTAATGTCCGATGTATCAGCCTGGGCCATGAAGACAACAGTGAAGCTGGAGTCCAGTTTATCGACTGTGACAGTGCACTCCTCAGTGGGGCTGGGGAGTGACTTATTGACCTGGCTGCTGGCGATAGACCCTGAAAAAGATATGGGCCTAATAGGGGTTCTGTCATCCAAGAAGAGCCCTGACTGCACCGTGAGTAAAGCAGACAGGGAGGCAATGGTCTGGTCAACTGAAGCACTAGGAGACCTGCTAGTACAGGTAATTACCAAAGTGGAGGCCTCTCTGGTGTCAGTGGTGCCTGATGGTCACCACCAAGTGGATGGAGACCTATCCTGATCTCAGTGCCTCTCCTTGTCCTTTTTCTTCTTTTGGGGTTCTGTCATTGAAGAAGATTTTTCCTGCAGATACTGCAGCTCTTTTCCATCAAAGCTAGGCACTTCTCCAGCAGGTGGGCTTCAAGCTTTTTCTGGTGCCTAATCCATGTGGTCTGATTGAAGGATTGACAGGGTGCACAATCCTTGACCCAGTGTTTGGGGCCTAGGCAGTTCATGCAACAGGAAGGCTCGTCAGCATGCAGGATCTGGGTGCCGCAGGACTTGCACTTCTTCTTTTTGATGCATCACCCAACTGTTCATGTTCCTGAATTGTACCTCTTGCTATATCCCATGCTGTAAATCTATCACTGTTATTTGCTTCTCCTTTCTTCTGTACATCCCTCAAGATCTCTGTATTAGACCTGTTTATGTTAGACCTGTTTATACTGTGTTTTACTATGTAAGCGTTTGACCTGGTGTCATTTTTGCTTACATACCTTTTACTATAAAGTAAAGATTGATTGATTAAAAACTGGACTGACAGACCTGAACTACAGCAGTTGTGTAAAAATCCAAACTAGCCATACTGGGTGCAACTTGGACAAATACTGCCGGTCTGATCACTCTGGTTGCA
This sequence comes from Neoceratodus forsteri, assembly GCA_016271365.2. Taxonomy (NCBI): domain Eukaryota; kingdom Metazoa; phylum Chordata; order Ceratodontiformes; family Ceratodontidae; genus Neoceratodus; species Neoceratodus forsteri. The sequence continues at coordinate 300,353,113 of CM028134.1, read as the reverse complement.
TTGTTCAGTCCGACTTTTATGTATCTGGTCCACTCCTGGAAGTCTGTTTTTCAACCCTTCCTTGACATGATTGAAAATTAAACTGTCAGGACCAGACCAGATAGGTAAAAGCCAGACCAGATCATCTGGAGTGAATGTATCAAAAATATTTTCACAAGCTGTGCCAAGTCCAGATTTTACAGCTCTGCTCCGGGTCTGGTGACCTGGTTTTTACCCATACCCCACTGCATGTGGCTTAGTGATATACTGTACAGATGGATGCAGAGTCTAACCTATTGAAGGTTGAGGTTTCAGAAAACCACTATGCTAAAATACCAAGACTCACTCCCTCACCCCCAAGTCACACTTAGTCCTCTACAAAAGTCATGCTTAAATATTGGTGCCTCTAAATCCACACCATTAAGCTTTTAATGCCATCATGCCATTTCTGCTGCCATGAGCTCCCCATCCATGAAGTCCCATGTACTGCTAAACTCTTATTTTTAAACATTTTGTTGATAAATTTTGTTTTAGTATATCCATGGTCAGGAAAAATGAATTTGTAAAAGAAACCAAAGCCCCCATTTATCAGTTCATTTAATCACAATAAACCATGTTATGAACTGATCAGATTCTATGTGTAACCTAAGTCAAAAATTAGACACACACATGCATACCTATTTGCAAATGAAGCAAATGTGCTTACTATCATTCAGTTGTAAACACCTATAGTCACAAATTGCAGGTTAAGAACATTCAGTAGAATATAAACATTAGCCCAGAACCGCCTGCCTGAGAAAATGAAGTTGGTGTATTATTTGAAACAGGCAATACTGGGACTCTTGCTAGTGAATGTCCAGCAACAGAATGACTGCTCTTAGGATGGAGGTGTCAAATGGCTTGGGGAACAGCATAGCGTATTTGTTATGCAGAAAGCTCCAGGAAGTGTTTAACCCATTCAACTTCCAATAGCTTTCTATGATGTCTGTACTATCCATTGGAAATTTGACACAGAATGACTGCCAGAAGATAATGAGTTAACTTTCTGTGGGCTCAATTAACTCTTCAAGCCAGAGGGAAAATAGTGCTCTACAGCTTCTTATACACACACAGGCAGTGTAGTAATGAGGCTTCAGTGGAGGAATTTATTTTTTGGCACTCTAGCATGTTGTTTGGTAACAAAAATGACATCAGCCCTTTTCTGAATGCAAAACGCCTGCTGGACTATGCCCACAGTCATAATAATGGCTGCTTGGATTGGCATTAGTTTAATGGTTAAGGCTGGATTGCATTTGTGGTTTGCTATCACATAGTATAGCTTTATTCATTTAGGTAATATACCTGTAGAAGCAGCAATTGTGATTTCTAGCAGTACTGCATGCTGTGAGTCCCCCCCCAAACTCACACACACACACACACACACACACACACACACACACACACATACACACACACACACACACACACACACACACACACACACACACAGTCTTTGGTACTGTACATACATATCTGCTACTTCCATTGCCTACCCATACAAATAGTGCCAGCCAAAACAAAATACTATAGATGTCCAGGCCAAGCTGCTGCTGCTTACATACAAATACTGTACCTCCATTCCTGGTGACAGCTCCTGCAGGAACTGTCAATGGGTATGCCAATGGGGGATGCTATGATTGATGTCATGTGTGTGGTGAGGGAAGGTGTTGGGAACTAGGCACGTGCGTGTGTGTGTGTGTGTGTAGGGGTTATACACTCCTGTGTTTGGCCCCAATTCAATCTCATGGTTTCATAGACAGGATTCTGGAAACTACAGTTGGTCTGGCTGAAGTGGCTTTGCTTGCTCATGAAACCTTATCTTTCCATTGGCAGATCCTGTAAGAACTAACAGCATGTCCACTGGTGAGTGATGCTGTCAATGTGCATGTATAGGTGGGGTGGATTGCTCTATGTCTGTGTAAGAGGCAGGCAGGTTACTCAATGTGTGTGTATATGTTTGTTATCCCTTTCTGTGTTGGGCCTCACTCCCATGGCTCACACTGACAACCAGGGTCTAGCCCTGGAAACTACAACAGTTATTCCATGGTCTGTAGTGGCACATGTAGGGACAAACAGAAAGTCTGCCAAGGGTTGGTGCTGCAGTGGTGGTGAATGTGTATGTATGGGTGTACGTGTATCTGTTTGAGGTGGACGTATGTTTCTGTGCACAGTTTGGAGCAGGGGTGCTCAGATCCACCAAAATACAATCTGAAATGGCTGGTTAGGATTTCAGTTTATTCTGTTTATGATTCTTTCCAAATGCATTGCCTTGTCAGAACTGGAATTTGATTCCAAGATCTGAAATCCTAAACAAATAACATTTAAAACAACTACCAAACACAACAAAGTCAAGTACATAAAAACAATTCAAGGGTTAACTGTACAATATACAGTTACCCTATTATGCATAGATACAAAAATAAAGGTCTAAATAAGTACTACAGCAATAACACATAATACCTCCCCCCCAAAAATATTTCTGGGCCATATAAAAAAAAAACATCAAAATTAAAGCATCAAAATTACCATTGGATAACATTTGAAGTTTAACAAGCCGTACAACAAACCAAATAAATTGCTTTTTGGGAGAAATGGAAGTGCAAGGCCCAGAGGGCCCTGCACATCCACACCAACAAGGATATATGCATGTATGGAGAGATGGAAGCACAGAGCCCTCCATAGCTTATTGAATATGTTCACACAGGTCCCGAATGGACCTGTGTGAATGAGGATACAATTACACTGTCTCAAAAAGTAAGGCAATTCTTCACCAAAAATGTTATTAATGCACCAGTTATGAGTCAGAGTAAAGTGACCAAAGTAGTGAAATGTGGTGTTAGGGTTCCCAGCCCTAACACCTCACCCCTACCCTGCAGGCAACAACAGGAACAACTATTACAGTTTTACCTTTCCTGATTCTTCTCAAATCAGGCCTGGGGTGTTCCTTGGGGTTGTCAACCCTAACGTTCACTCCATTCTCATACAGTCTTCACATCTCAGCTTCTTTGCTGATGGAATGGGGTGAGCATTAGGGTGCATTAACAACGATTTTTTTGCAAAGAATAGATATATACACATCTAAGAAATTTATCATATTTTGAGCTATAGTAATGGATGTAAAGTATGAATGCTAACTGATATTCTTAAAACAGTTAAATACCCTGTCTCACCCAAACTGTCTATAAAATAGTATATATGTATGATCTGTTTCATCTGTCTGATAAAAACACAATAAAAAAGAAAAGGGATGTGTGGCCCACCCAGTCTGCCCAGAAGTTTCATGCCTATTCTCCCTTCTCAGATCCTAACTGATCTTTGGTCCCCCTCCCTGCCTATTTACTAATATTCTACTATGTCTATCCCATGCATGCTTGAAGCCCCCAACTGTTTTTGCTTCCACCACTTCTGCTGGCAGTCTGTGCCAGACATCTATCACTGTTTCAGTGAAGTACTACTTCCTCACATTCCTCTTAAACTCTCCCCCCAGCTTCATCGCATGTCCCAGGTCCTGGTGCTTGTTCTCATTTGAAAGAGACTCCACTCCTGTGCCCAGTTAACCCCTGTGATGTACTGTACTTGCAGGTCTCTGTCATGTCCCCTCTTGCTCTCCCCTCTTCCAGGGTGTACATGTTGAGATCCCTCAGTCACTCTTCATAGGGCTTCTTGTAGAACCCCTGCATCATTTTAATTGCACTCCTCTGGACTGCCCTCACCCTGCCTATGTCTTTTCTGAGGTGTAGCCTTCAAAACTGTACACAGTATTCCAAGTGAGATCTCACCAGTGAACGATACAGTGGCAACACTGCATCCCTCCTTCTGCTGGAAATTCCCCTTCCTGTGCACTCCAGCATCCCACCAATCCAACAAAATGCTTAGTCACACTGCCTTGCCAATTTAAGGTCTTCAGTTGTGATAACTGTAAGGTCCCTTTCCTGCTTTGTGACTGTCAATACCTCCCCCCATTCTATATTCCATTCCTGGGTTCCTATTCTCTAGGTGCATGATATTTAGTTTTTTTTGGCATTGAACCTCAACTACTATACTCTTGACCACTCTTCAAGTTACCCAAGATCCCTGTGCATTCTCTCTACCCCCTCTTGAGTGTCAACCCTATTACAGATACTGGTATTATCTGCATAAAGGCATACCTTCTCTTCCAGTTCTATAGAAATGTCACTTATGAAGATGTTGAAGAGGACCAGTCCCAGAACAAAAATCTGCGGCATCCCACTGGTCACTACTGCCTCACTAGAGTGAGTGCCATTAACATCACCCTCTGTTGCCTGTCTGTTATCCAGCTTCTAACCCAATTCATTACTTTGGATCCCACTCTTAGGTCGCTCAATTTCTTTATCTGTCTTCAATGTGGCACAGTGTCAAAGGCCTTGATAATTTTTAGATAGGCCACATCCACTGCCTTCCTCTGATTTATTTCACTTGTCACTCAGTCAAAGAAATCAATCAGATTTGTCTGGAATGACTCTCTCCATGAATCCATGCTGCATGTGGTCTTGCATCCTGAATTCAAGATACTCTAATAGCCTTTCTTTAAGCAGAGTTTCCATTAATTTCCCCACAACTAAGTGAGACTGACCCACCCATAGTTGCTAGCATCCATCTGCTGCTCTTAAGCAGCTAGACCATATCTACTCTCCTCCAGTTCTTCAGAACTATGCCTGTTTCCAGTGAACTTTTGAATCAGACCATCAGTGAGGCAGCTAGCACTTCCTGAGCTCCTTTAGTACCCTTGGATGTATGCTGTCCTGTCCCATACTCTTGTCCACCTTAAGAGCTGCAAGTCCCTTCAGGACTCTGCTCTGACAATAGATGTGTGTGCACTTTTCTCCCCCTTTTTTATGCTAATCCCTGGTGGTCCTTACCCCCTTCCTCTACTGTTAGACTATGTAGAAGTGACTGTTCAGGATGGTAGCTAATTCTTGGTCCTCTTCTGCACAGTCTACCCCTACTGCCCTCCTAATCCTTATTATCCTCTCCACTGCTTTCCTCAGGAAGCCCTATCTCCTTTAGTTTTCCCTTTGGCTAGCCCTTCCTCTATCTGCACCTTTACTTTCCTCACCACCTTTCCTGCTTCCCTCTGTTTTACTTGGTATACCTTCCTGATCTCCTTAATTTGCTTTTACTTATACCTCCTGAATCCCACCCTTTTTTCCTTCACCTCCTTGGCCACATCGCTAAAAAAATGTAACATTCTCTTTTTCTTTCTGTTATTACTCACTTCCTTTATACAGAGGATGATTGCCTTAATTATGCTTTGCCTTATCGTTCCCCACTGTGCCTCTAACTCTCCCTGCACAAACCTCCTCTACAAGGCAGTTTCTGAGGCAGTCTCCCATTTCATTAAAATCTGCTGTTCTGAAGTTCAGGGTCTTCATCTTCATGTAGTTTGCCTCTACTACTGTCTGTATGTTTAACCACACTGTGTAGTGATCACTGGTGCCTAAGGGACTGACTGCTGAGATGTCTGCAATGCTGTCCCTGTTTGTAAGCACCAGGTTCAGCACTTCCCTATCTATAGTGGGTTTCTGAAACAAAACACCAGCAAAAAGATTATTGTAGGGAGTCAAAGATGGCCCTGCTCCTTGCTTAAAAAACTGTTGATAGGCTCCACTCCAGATCTGGCAGACTGAAGTCACCAACTAGCAGCATCTCCCCCTTACTTGCCACTCTTATGATGACTTCCCCAAGTGACTTATCCAACTCCTCCGCATGTGCTGGAGATCTGTACACTACCCTGGTATGTATAGCAACCCCAAAACCAGTTTCCAGGATGCCCACAGCACCTCCAACCCTTCCTTTTCCTCTAGTTGACCCAGTACATCTGTTGCTTTGAATCCCTCCCTCATATATGGTGCAATCCCTTTTCCCATCCTGCCTGCCCTGTCTCTCCTGACACAGACAAGCCAGGTATGGCCATGTCCCAATCATGGTGCTCAGTATACCACAACTCTGTTATGGCCATCAAATCCAGGCTAGGCTTCGCCATGTTGGCCTCCAGGTCTGGGATTTTATTTCCCAGACTCCTTGCATTTTCACACATGGCTCTTCATACCTTATTCTCTCCCTCCCTGACTGCTTCCCTGGTTTTGTCCCCCTTCCTGCCTGTGCAGTTCTCAGATGTTCCACCTGACCCACCTCTTCCCTTTTTGCCTTGTCCATTACCTGTTTCCTTTATTCCTCTATTCCTCTATTCTCGATTACCTGATTTATGCCCCCTTTTCCTCTGCCTTGTGCCCACCCCTCTCATCTTGTGCCCCTGGCCTTGGGGAGTTAGCTCATCTCAGGCCCTTCCTCCCTAATTTTGCATTATCTGGGGGGTGCCTTCCTTAGTTTTACATCCTCCCCCCTGGCTAGTTTAAATGTTCATCTAAGTAGCATTTAAACCTCCCACTAAGGACTGTGATCCCCTTTCTGGAAGGATGTAGGCCATCTCCTCTATACAGGCTCATGTCCTTTCAGGCTGGTCCCTGGTCCCCAATATAGCCAAAGTCCTTGTCCATGCACCATGCCTTCAACAAAATGTTAAATTCTATATTGTAGAAAACCCTTTCCTCTTCCTGGCAGCACACAGGTAACATCTTAGCAAAAGCCACCATGCATTCCACCTGTCTGAGGCCCCTTCCCAGTTCCCTGAGATTATCCTTCACTACCCCTATCTTGCCTCTTATAAGCTCATTTGTCCCCAGGTAGACAATGATTTCTAGTTCTGTCCTAGCTATTGCTGACCTTGTGATCCTCTGAATACACTTTACATCCCTCCAAGCCAAAACACCTGTCTTTCATTCCACCTCCCTCTCCCTCCCTGCCACCCTCCCTTCCAAGCCTATCCACCTACCATTAGAATCTCCCACTAGAAGCTGCTTCCCTTTCAGCTAGAGGCCTCTTCCTCCCTTCCAGGGGCCTCCCCTTCTAAGGACCCTCCCTTTGTCCCTTCCATCCCACTGCTATGGGTACCTCCTCTCAGCTGCTCCTTCTCACCTGTACAGTGAATGAACGTTGCAGTGATTCAAGATGAAGAACATGCACCCTTCAAACAATATGGGCAGAGGTGTTCTGGAGCAATGGGAGTTTATCAAAAAACAATAAGAGTGTGTAAAATAATAAAATACAATTGTAGAAGATGTAATCTAAGAAGGAGGGCACTGCAACATTATTTATACAGTGCCATCTCAGAAAGGCTCAGAGAACTTTATAGTTATAATTACATTTTAAACATACAGTATCACTTCATTCTTAACATGATTAAAGAAAAAAAATAGACATGAAAGTTGAGAAAATTGCAAGTGTAACCCCTTTCACACCTGGACAAACAACAGATGGCACTTGGCAGCAAACAGTCTCTCACTGCTTCCCATGCATTGGCATTTCGCTTGACTCAGATCTCGGGTGGAAAGGGGCACACAAGAACATTTATTTTTGTTATGGGTTCCAGGTTGGCTATAGCACTGAGGCACCAGAAACTTACAGTCCACATACAGAAAGCCATCTACAGTGGAAATAGAGACAAGTATAGTAGTTGGATTTATTCTGACACCAAGGACTGACAGGCAAACATTTGCCCGCTGAGGCAGCAGGTGCAGTACAGGTAGACAATGTCCAGAATCTCCACAGTAGTGATTTTCTACAGTGACATGTCTGAGTCCCACACCTGTGGTAGGGAGTTCCAAGAGCTTTATTCCCATATATCTCTCTTCTGGGCTATGGACACTAGACAACTGACTGTACATTGAACCATGGCAACTTCAGGGTTTACATATCTCAGGGGCAGACAACTCTGGGCTCCCTCTATTCCCAAAGTCCCACATATCAGTCTTTCCCAGGACATTGTATGACCTTAAACTGTGTTGGTCTCTTTGGCACAATTCATTTTATGGCAAGTGGAAATCTTTCTCGTCTTATACCAGTCAGAAGCATGCCAACTTCAACGCTGGATAGAGGGTAGGCATTTCTTTTTCAACTTTTAAGTCCTTGACTGTGAGGCACCATTTATCTGTCCAGATGGTCCTCCGACAGCTATGAGGAAAAATCTTTCCCAAATTGACAGGAATTCCCTGAACAAAGTTGGGCAAAAAAAAAAACTGTTCAATCCCAAAACACAGGTAGCACTTTCTCTTTCAAAGTGTCTCAAGGTGGGGGTATCCCCAGATTACTTACAGTTACAGAAACCACAATTCATTCAGGATTCATTGCCTCCACAGGGGCATGGCCAGCAGATGGTCACCCCACTACTCAACACCATTCTCACTGCACAGCGACTGAGGGCTGGGAGTGGTCTGGGGAGATGCAACATCTCCCCTGCACTGCCCTGAGGCAGCACCTCCACTTCCCTCTCCTCAGGGAAAAGACTACAGCTGATCACTAAGACCAAAAGTGATTATGCTGCTATGAGAGTTCCATCTACTTGGAGTTTCTACCAGACTGACTGACAGGAGCTGCCAAGGGAGTTCCAGGGCTGCCCAGCAAACCTACCCAGCAACCCACTAAACTAAACTATCAGGGTCCTAGTAACCCTGGGGAACCCAGGTGTTACACAAGAATTCAGTGAAATTATACAGATCTACAGAGACAAATTCAGAAAGTGCAAATGTAGTAGTGCATGCAAAATGACAGGCAGAAAAGCAACAATTGAAGTTAAATCCAATATTAAAAAAAATAATATTCAGATCTGATAATGTGAAAAGGAAAACACAGGCAACTGTTGAACTACAGAAGGATCTGGAAAGTGGCTACATAGCCAATAAAAAGGAACAGATTGCTGAATGCTTAAATGAGTATTTTGCATCAATAATCAAAGAAAAAATAGAATAATATTAGATAGTGAAAGGTTGTTCAAAGGGAAGCAGAATGACACACTGCAGGACACGTGTGAAACCTGAAGGTGTTGGAAGAATGCTGAAGATAGTCAATATTATAATGGCTGTGGGGCCTGATGAAATTCACCCATAGAATCCTGAAGGACATAAACAAGGAAATGCATATCCCATGGCAATAATATTCAGTGAGTCATTGAGAACTGGGCACTGGAGATGCTGTGAAGTTTTAATTCACTGGACAAAATTGGCATGAATTCGGAAAAGCTTCACAAATTTTCTGACAGGTGGACCAACTTTGCCAGTAATTTATTAATTAAAAAAAAAAGCCTCCCAGATTGCATTAAATACCTCTTCTCAATCATGTGGTGTAATTCCCCTCTTCCACTTCTCAGATACTGTTAAATCTTAATGACCCCCTCCCCCACTAGCATCCTCCTCCCTCCCTCCTCACCCTTCTCTGACTTATTTATGTATGCTACTGTCCATGTAAGTTAATATGACATCCCAATTATATATATATATATATATATACACACATATACATATATACCCTTCCCCCACCTGAATGCTAAACACGTTTCTCCAATTCCCCCCACCTGGCCAGACCCTTTTTAATTAATAGTCTCCCCACCCAACCACCACCTGGCCTCCAACACCCTCCTCCCTCCATCAGCACCCAGAAAATATATTTCAATGTAAAGCTGTAATAAACCACCCCCAGGTGCTAAGCTCTGTTCTGTGTCCCTTTTGGTAATAGCACATGAATGAATGATGAGAATGTCTGTGTTCCTAGAAAAACTTAATTTTTTAGCCAATCAGGTTTTTCTAAGAGGAAAGATATAACCATTGACCATTCATGCATGTGACCGCATCATTAGTTACAGGGATACTGAACAGAGCAGGCATTCTGTACTGGGGGACTGTTTTCTTTGCTACAAAGTTACACTAAAAGATCTTTTTGTGGTGCTGGTTGGGGAAGGAGTGTGGTGGGGCCTGATGGCATTGGGTGGGTGGCACTACTTGTAAAATAGGGTTTTGTTGGGTGGGGGAGTGTTTTGGCACATGAGTGGGGAGAAGGATATATAAATGATGATGGAGATGTTATATTAACTTATAGATAGTATAAATAAATTTACCACGGCACGGGGGGAGGAGGGTGCTAGTAGGGGGATGGGGTATATAAGATTTAAAAATGTTTGGGAGATGAGAGGGGGAAATTACACTACAGTGAGTAGGGGAGGTACAGTTGAGCCCACTTAATCACATACCTGATATTTGTATAATCCGCTTAATCGCATAAAAATCTGAAGTCCTGATTCCTTTCCTATGTGGCCCATTATATAAAGATCATTTAAACGAATTGATGTTGCCCTTTTAATCATATAAAAAAAGTGTAAGCATTCACCAATTGGCCATTATCTGGCATTGACACTTCTACCGTCACCACCCATTTGCGTCCGATTAAGTGCAATTAACTAATTAGTGCAGTTAACAACGGCACATATTTGAGTGAGTTCTCTCAAGCTCCCTAGCAGATCCTTTGATTCCACCATGTCCAATACACCTAAGAAAATGAAAGAACTTACCATTGCAGACAAGGTAAAGGTGCTTAACTTGCTTTCCAGTCCTAGCAGCTCTCATGCAGATCAGACGCTTTATCAAGCAAAATGCCTGCAGTGAAGAGGATTACAAGGCATTCTATGCCTTGGAAAATGTTTGCAGTAGGGCATCCAAAGAGAAACAGAGGCAAACTAAATTAATGGAGCACTTCTCACCTGTTAAAATTAAGCACTTGAATAACTGAGCACACAACAGTGAAGTTTTTAAAGTAAAGGCAAAAAATAAAGGTTTTGAACCCCAAAGCCTTTTTTAACAGTCACGAAGCACAAGCACAAAGTACAGAACTACACCCCTGTAATACTGTACCACCACCACAAAAACGTACTACACTCCTGTACTGCTATCAAAAACTCAATCAAACTCAATCAGACACAAAATAAATGAAGATCAGTTACACGAATAACCCGCTTAAAAGCATAATTTATGCATGGCCCATGACTATGCATTTAATCAGGTGTGGCTGTATTTTATGTCCTTTAAAGACTGCAATCTGTTCATTTTTCACTGGTGAATTGGTCAAATTCACGTGGCTAAACTATGTGAATTGCCCAATTGGCGTAGTTTCACTGTGTAAATTTGGGCAGTTCACTGGGTGAATACATGCATAAATTGCCTCGTCATCTAAGCAAATTTGCCAAAATTCATGAATATTAGCAGCTTCACACACCTCTATTGTTGGCAAAAGATTGGCTCAGATGGTACAGTACACATATTCAGAAATTCTCCTTGCTGAGCCTGGGAACTATAAGTCAGACTTAAAGGGACACTGTCAACCTTTTTTGCATCATACTATTTCAAGGTAAAAACCCACATTGTATGACTGTTTATTATCTCTAAAATTCATTAATGCTGCTGGTTGTTTAATCTGCCTCCTTGCTTATTAGAACTGAAATGCATGGAAATGTATAGTTTTATACAGCTTTGGTTTGCTCCAAATTGTTTACCTAACATTACTGCATACTTCCTGAACATTAGAAACACCCTCAAACAGTACAGCCACTTGTGACACAATAGTATAATCTACTCCCCACTGTACAGTGGGTGGCTAGATAGTGTTGGGGGTGTTCCTGAGTCCAGGAAAGATGCAGTTGTAGTAAGTCAAGAAATGTAAACAAACATGTCTTCGTATGGTAACACCAGTCTGATTGACACTCAGTTTTTTACTTGTTAAAAGGAAAAAGGGAGTCTGAATTAAACAACCAGCTACATCAGCAGTCTGTACAGAATAAGAACAATTATAAAATGTGTTTTTTAAACTAGGGACACTTTGAGACCAAATGGGGTTGACAGTGTCCCTTTAATGTCAGTAATAGAGAATGTTCTTGAGACAATCATTTGAAACAGAATTTTTAAACATTTACAGAAAACTAATTTGTACCCAATATGGATTCTGCAATAGAAGATCATGTCAGAACAATCTTATTGCATTTTTTGATAATGTCACCAATGAGCTTGATAGGAAACATACTGAAGGTTTATGTTGTGTATCTAGACGTTTGCAGATTCATGTGCACTATGCCACACAGGATACTAATTCATAAAAATGAAGACTCTAGACATAGCTGGCTATATAATGATATAATGCAATAGTCAAGTCAAATCAAGTATATTATCTCATTAGTATGTACAAAATCATATAATTATAACATACAAAGTGACAAAATGTAAACATACTATCAGTTAAAGCAATTTTAATAAGGGATTAAGATATAGCTTGCATATTGCACTGATTTAGAAGTTTAACAGTTTACAGTTACCTCATATCATATAGATATTGCACACATTTCAAGTTTTGTAACATTCATAAACAGATATTTTATAGTTTACTAAAGGCTTTGTATGCAAAAATTGTTCACACAGTATAGTGCTCCATGCCCAAGGACACATGACCCACACTGCTCTGTCACAGATGCAAATGCTTTACTTTAGAAATAGATTATGGTAATGGTAGCCTTCTCTTTAGGGCATAAATACAGTTTTATCAATAATAAATTAGTTAGCCATACCTCAAAGGATTTAATCATAGCTACAAGGAGTATATGAAAATAATATTTTCTTAATACTTCAAGATATTACACAAATAATACAGAATACCTCACACACAAACTGTAGGGAACAGTAATTCTATAGAAATGGAAAAGAAAATGTTTGCACACAGCAGATTTCACACAGAAAAAAATATATCTGTCTCTAGCAAGTTAGATTGGCTTACCACAAGACACTTTGAATCAGGGCTGACTCGAACTCTTAGATGGCAATTGTTTATAGTTCCAAGCCTGACTGACTCTTTCAGGCCCTGCCAGACTTAAAAGTCCTCCAGTTGCTCCCCCATGACATGTCATCCAGTATGTCACTCTGACATCATAGATTCAAAATCCCTTGTTTGGAGTTGGGGTTGGGAAAACAGGTTTCATCCAACCTTTTGGATAAATACAGCTGTATTCTGTCCAAAGACATGAGCCCCTACAGGAATGTTTGGGTTAGCTGTTCACTTCCTGGCATCAAATACACTTCTTTAACCCAAGCAAAAATTGTCTAGAGGTCCTGCCATGACACTGGACAGCTAGATAGTAAATTTTCAACAGAGCCAGTTGGTCTGTTTTTCTTTTCAGAGACACTGATGAGAAAACTTGCCTCTTCCCAGCACCTGACAAATTAAACTGATACATTTGCAGAAAGAATTACATTTAAAAAAAAAGGAATAGCGTACAGGTATACATAGCAAATTGTTACATATACCCCCCAACCTATACCCGAAGAAAGAAAAAACAATCCTTTTAGCAGCACTAACTGATAATGTTTTTACATATGAGCCAGCTGGCTGTACTTGCTATGCCCTCAGTTCACTCTTTGTGTGAATCCCACCTTGGTTTCTCCTAGCATCTTTCCTACTTAGGAAAAAGAACAGGGGCACTAGATATTGTCTGGACAGCCTGTCTGCATTGCCATGCTGTGGCCTGCTGTAGTGACCAATTTCCATATTATAGGACTGAAGCACCAGTCTCCATTTAGTAATTTTGAATTCTGGCCACAGGTCATATGCAACCATGAAAAGGGGTTGTGATCAGTAACCAGGATGAACTCCCTTCCATACAAGTAAGGTTGTAGGTTCTGCAAAGCCCAGATGATCTCTAAAGTCTCCTTCTTGATCATGGTGTACATCCCTTCTCTTGGCAGCAACTTCCCGCTCAGGTACACAAGTGGATGCTCCTCTCCTGAGTCTGTAACCTGACTCAGAACTGTGCCTAGCACATGATCAGATACACCTATGTGCACAATAAAGCTATAAGAATAATCTGGGCTGGTGAACACAGATGCCCAACACAATACCTTCCTCAGGAATGCAGCATCACATATTTCCATCCACTGAACCCTTCTGGCATTTTCTGCCTGGTGAGATTGGACAGGTGTTTGAACATACTGCTGAAATTCAACACTAACATATGGTAGTACTCTACCATCCCTAGGAAGGCCCATTCTTTCTTCTTGGTCATGGGTATGGCCCATCCCTGGATGGCCTCAATTTTCAATGCCTCTGGCTGTTGTTACCCACTCCCAACCCTGTGCCCAAATTATGACACTTATGTCATTCCTTTATGGCATGTTTCAATCTTGACTGTCAGCCAGCAGCCTGCAGTTAGCAGAACACCTCAGTCACAAGTCTGAAGCGATCCTCCCAGGTCTGGCTATAGATGAAGCTGTAATCCATGTAGACCAGAGCAAACCTTCTTGCCCTCTGCAGAATGCTCTCCACAAGCTGCTGAAAAGTTGCTGGTGCATTCTTCATCACAAACGGCATTTCCTTGAACTCAGGTAATCCAAACATGGTGACAAAGGCTGACTCTTCTCTGGCTTCAATGGTCAGGGGTACCTGCCAATAGATGTTTGTCAGGTCTATGGAAGACAGGTAATGGGCTTCCTCTGAGCTCTCTAAGACCTCATCTGGCCTGGACATGGGGTAAGCATCCAACTCTGTGAAGCTGTTGAGCTTGCAGTAGCTGATGCAGAACCTTATGGTCCCATCCTTTTTGGAAATCAGTACCACTGGGGAGGCCCAGGGACTACTGGGCTCCTGGATCACCTGGAGAACCAGCATCTGGGGCTATCTCATCCCTGCCATGGTAGGGTTTTATCATGTTTACATGGTAAACTCACTGTTTGCACCTCCTGTTGGGTAACTCCACCATGTAATTAACATCATTCACCCTCCTGACCACCAAGTAAAACCCCTCTCAAGCCTCCTGTAATTTGTTCTGCCGGATGGGGATGAGCACCATCACCCTTTGCCCAACTTTGTACTTCTGGGCTCTGGTCCCCATGTGCATACCATGTGTTTTTCCTGTGTTGTGCAGCAACTAGGCACTCCTGGGCAAACCACATGAGTTCCTTGAGCCATAACCTGAAATTCAGGACATACTACACAACAGATTTCCCTTGGGGAGCAAGCTCACCCTGCCATTCATTCCTTATCAAATCCATGGGGTTCCTCACCCTATGGTCAAACAGGAGCTCGAAGGGTGAGAATCCAGTGGACTCCTGAGGTACTTCTCTATATGTGAATAAGAAATGGGATAGGTACTTCTACTCTCTTGTATGCAGGTCAGCGAATACCCTTAATATTATCTTAAGGGGCCCACTGAATTGCTTGACCAGACCATTAGTCTAGGGTGGTATGGTGAGGCCCTGAGCTGCCTTACCCCACACTTCTTCCAGAGACTAACCATTAGATCAGGCATGAAGTTGGTGCCCTGGTCTGACAGAAACTCGTTTGGGAAAACCATCCTGGCTAAATAGTCCCAGCACTTCATTGGTGGCCTTCTCAGCCTTGATGGAGAACAAGGGCACTGCTTCTGAGTACCATGTCAAGTAATCTACGACTACCAAAATGTACCACTTGCCAGTGTGACTTGGGGTTCTAAGGAGCCCCACAATGTCCACAGCAACTCATTGAAATGGGTCTTCGATAACAAGTAGGGAAATCAAATATGCTTTACCCTTGTCCCCAACCTTTCCCACCCTCTGGCACTACGAACAAGTTCAGCAGTAGTTTTCTGCATCCTTAAAAATACTGGGCCAGTAAAAGTTATTAGTCAGCTGCCTTTTTATATGGCTGACCCCTAAGCATCCTGAAAAGAGTATGTCATGGGCCAAGGCCATAAAGCTGGTTCCTAAACTCCCTAGGAACCACTATCTGCTGGAGTACCCCTTCCTCCAGTCCTCCCTTAGTAACCCATTCATGGTCCTGGAGCCCATTCTCACAGTACACCTCCCTTTTTCCAGAACTTGGAGTCACCTTCACCACTGGTAGCTTACTACGATAACTTTTGCAGGGATGGGTCAGCTCATTAAGGTCTCCTTAGTTCTACATGCCTAACCTTCCCCAGAATATACTCTGCTGTGGGAGATCTGCCACAGCTGGGCTCTCCTCAGTTTGTAGCAGTGGTTCAGAACTGTTGCTCCCAGATCATTACTGAGCTACTTCTCCTGCTACTGTGGTAGGGGTTGCTTCCTCATGCACTGCCCTCTCTGTGCCCTCAAAAGCTGCTTCCCTCACCTTGCTATGGCCAGTAACACACACAATATTGGCCCTACTATTGAAGTCATTACCCATGATTTCATCTACAGGCAGGTTTGGTAGAACACTCACCTCCCATATTCATTTATTTATTATTTATTAGCTTTTATTTACTGGGTAAGCACACTAGACAAGGAATGCCTATTTTCAGGTACAACCTGGGAGATTACAAGAGCATGGTTTACAAAACAGTGTGATGGAATTACAACAATGTGAAATACAAGCAATGAGCAGGGTGATACAAATAAACAGGTACAGGATGAACAGATAAGCATATGCATCAATGGTAAGAACAAGCAAGTAATAGTTACATTTCATGGAAATAATACAAGTGCAATTTGTCCCATTTTGTGGATGATAAGTGCAAGTTGACGGGCATGCAGGGTAGATAATTTCCCTCACTAGAGCTCAGAGGGGGTAGGGGAACCAGGGAAGTGGAGGGTGCACACCAGGGTCCAAGCAGGGATAGAGAATATCAAATAGTACTGGAACAGTTACAGGCTGAGGCAGACTTCAGGTGCAACCAGAGGGAGCTCTTAAAGATGGGATGGGTGGGGGTACATCTGATTGTTGCAGGTAGGGTATTCCAGAATCTAGCGGCGCAAACATCAAAGGCATGATCACCTCTACAGTGTATGAGTTTTTGGGACAAGGAGTGTTTGCAAGTCAGCTGACCTTAGCCAGTATGATGGTAGAGCCAACTGGAGTTTGGACAGGGCGGGTGGGGTGTCATTGCAGCTGATTTTGTCTGTGAAGCAGCCCCAGACAAATGAGTGATAATTACCCGGGGACAACCAGTGTAGTTGACTGTATAAATCACAGTGATGGGTAAGTCGAGGCATGGCAAAGGCAAAGTGACAAATGTTATTACAGGTCACATTCTATTTAGCAAAGCTGGTTTTTGTGGTGAGGGTAAATGTTGTCAGCCCATAGCTGAGAGAGGAAAGGAATAAACCTTTAGCAAGGGCAGCCATGCAGCATCAGTAAGGGACCCATGAACCTGGTATAGAAGTCCAAGCTTGATATTTGTTGCCCTGCAGACATTTTGAATGTACAGAGACAGGTCTACCTGGGAGTCAAGAGGAACTCTAAGATATCTAAAGGAGCACGTAGTGACAACTGGGACACCATCAAGACTTTAGTCATTGAGTGGGACAGGACACTGTTTGAGTCTGGCAGAGGAGCCAAAGAGCATGAGTTGAGTTTTCTTTAAATTCAGCACAAACTTATTTGTCAGGAGCCAATGTTGCATTTTACTGAAGTCAGCTTGTAGGTTGTGATTTATGGCACAGACATCACCTGAGCAAGCTAGGAGGATCAGGTCATCAGCATACAGGGTTGTGGTGCTATGGGTAGGGACTGTTGGGAAGTCACTGAGGAAAAGAGAAAATAGGATAGGGCCCAGAATAGATCCCTAAGGGACACCGATAGTAATAGGAACAGGTTTAGATAGAGCTCTATTTTACTTAACAAGCTGTAGCTTGCCAGTGAGATAGTTGGAAAACCTGTTTAGGGCTGGACCAGCAACACCGAGGGAGTGAAGCTTGGTGCAGATTAGGGAGTGATTCACTAAACTGAAGGCCTTTGAGAGGTCCATGAAGATATGCCCTGACCACTTTCCCAGCTTAGAAAGACCTGGGCCAGTGGCACAAAGACTGCAAGACCCATCACTCCTCTAATTCTAGAAAACTGGGAAGGCAATCAGGTCCTGCTTTACCAAAGAAATGGAGTCCCTAGTGTCCCTCAATCCCTGGGTCACCATCCCATTCACACACACAGGGTGCATGTGTGCAGTGGAGTTAGAGGGCACTGCACTCTGTGTATAGGCTACGAACTATGGGGAGCTTCTCGAACTACCACTTCCAGCTGGACTCACATCTCTTGTTACATATTTTGGAGAATCATAAGACAAATGCCCCAGTTTCTGGCAGATATAGCACCTGCATTCACCTGTTTTCATGCTTTTGAGACCAGGTGGCTTCCCGCTTTGTTCAGGCACAAGCAGGCTTCCTTTGGGCTGCCCCTCTGGTTATACCTAAAACCACCTGACATCCCTCCCCATCCCCTTTCCAGTGAGAGGATGGTCAGCTGGATTTGATCTGATCAGCCCTTGTGGATGACTGCCTCACAGAGGTCAGACCCTCAGTGAAGTCTGAACACTATCTTTTTGTCTTGTTTTTGTCTTTTTTGCTAGTATTGCAATAGTAATTTTATAATAATTTTGGGTAGTATTCCGTAGAAGTAAAGTAGTCTGCCGACGAGCCGAAAAATTTAAATGAGCTATCAATTTGAAGACTAACTTAGTAATAATTAAGTATTCGGTTAGTAGTTAGGTAGTCTTATATGCAAATTTATGCAAATTAAGGCAATGCTGTGAAGATTAGATGATTACTTAAATGATTACTTCTGAATTGTATAACAATCCCAGTGAAGACTAGTTGAATACTTCTTAACAGTGGTAAAGTATTGGGATGGCAGTATAGCCTAGAGGTTAGAGGAACAAGGTGTGAACGAGCTTGGTACATCCAGCAGACTAGACCTGAGTTTGATTCTCACAACCCCCACTTGCATACTATATGACTCTAAGCAAGTCACTTAACTGCCCAGTGCTCCCAGGTCGCCCCTGAAAACAGGCACTTGTGCCTAGTGGGTCTTACCCGGTTACCAAAGACTAAAATAAATAATAAAATAAAAAAATTAAAAAGTAGTAGTACTGTAGTACTCAGTTAGTATTTATATAGTGCTATGTATGTAATTTGTGCAGCATAGGCTGCGTGCTGTGCTCCAGCTGTGTTTGCAGCTAACCCAGCTGTAGGTGCTGCTCACAGGCACTGGTTTTGAACAGCAGCATGCATATGAGGGGGCAGGCTAGCTAGCCTGCCCCCACGCCGCACTGGCACTGCATACAGGCCATATGCATGCTGGTCCTTACTCAAAACCTATCCCCGTGAGTTGCATCTACAGCTAGGCTGGCTGGCAAGCACAGCTGCTGTACAGAATGCAGCCTATATGCCTGCAGGCCATCCTGCTGTATGTGCCCCTCAAAGCATAGGATGTATCATGGCTTGAGGATATCCCAGTCCTGTTATCCCCACCACTTCACTAGTGTAAAAGAAACAAATTTAAAGAGTACATCTGTGAACACTGCAGGTGTAACTGTACTCATATCCCTGTGGCACACAGAGTCTGTATGCTGCTCTTGTAATCTTCATGTGGCCAGGGTTTCATGTTGAGTGACTGCTTTGGGCTGTACCAATACCCAAGTGTTGCTCAACATGCACCCATGAGCACATTGGCAGTGTAAAGCAATACAGAAATGCTGTTGCCTTCACCTTTATTTTTCTGATGTATCTACCTCTGTTAGTGCTCCAATATGTATTGGCACTTTAACACGCTTTACTGTAAAATGTACTGGCACTTTTACACACATCCCCTTAATGCAATGGTACACCAGTACCCACAATCCCCTACTCTGCATGGTTTAGGAGTTCTAGTCTGCTGGCAGAATGGGAATCCAATTAGATGCCCACTGGCATCTTCGACTCCACTTGCATCTGGCTCCCTGTCCCTCCTACACTTCTATATGCACAAGTGGGGAGGGGCAAGATAGGCAAGATTTTATGGCACATACAAATATGTTTGCCCAGCTTCTTTAACTCCCAAAATAAAAGTCTTTATCAATGAAAATAAACTTATCTTTGCTGACATTCGACCAGTTTGAAGAAGATAACACCGAATGGAGGGTCCAGATCTTTTGCTGTGTAGAACCACCTAAAGCGAAAAAATAATTATTGAAGCTACATAGGCATGTTACTTTATGACCAAAATGAGTGATGAATAAACTTGAACATTAAAACACAGTTGTATGCTACATTTTTTTATGTTCTTTAGAAGAAAACTGCAATAAATGTACACTTTTTCTAAATGCAATCTAAATCATGCTTATAGGCCTAACAATATTTGAATACATTTAATGATACATGTCTGCACTTACACCTTAAAGCCTACAATTATGATGCTCTCCACCCACTACAGTTACAGATCAGTAAGCAAGTTATTACTGGACACACATAGATACAAAGATGTTGTCAGCAGTTAAGGGCCTTCTAGCCCATCCAGTCTGCCCTATCCCTCTTTCTAGTGCTTAAGGTACCCTGGATGCTACAAGGTCCAATTCACCCTAGCTTGATAATTCCCATGTGTCTTCACACGCATTCTTGAATCCCTGAACCGTGGCCACCTTAATCACTTCCTGTGGGAGAAAGTTCCATCTCTCCACCACCCTTTCAGTGAAGTAGAATTTCTTCAAGTTCCCTCCAGGTCTTCTCATTTAGTCTCATGCTGTGCCCTCTTGTTCTGCTGTTTCCCTTCATGTGAAAGATGCTCCCCTTTGGTATCTTGTTGATCCCCTTTAAATATTTGAAAATCTCTATCATGTCCCCCTTCTGGTACCCTGTTGATCCCCTTTAAGTATTTGAAAGTTTCTATCATGCCCCCCCCCCTTCCTCCATGGAGTACATACTTACAGTTCTGAGTCTCTCCTCATACGACTTATGCTGCATCCCCAAGACCATTTTTGTTGCTCTCCTCTGTACAGTCTCCATCCTGTCTGTCTTTTTGGAGATGGGGCCTCCAGAACTAAACACAGTACTCCAGGTGAGACCTTACTAGGGAGTACTACAATGGTACCACCACTTCCCTCCTTCTACTTGTTATACCCCTCTTCATGCACTCTAGCATTCTGTCACTCTTTCCAACTGCTTTGTCGCACTGTTTAGCCACTTTGAGGTTGTCTTCTATGACTACCCCTAGATCCCTTTCCTCTGTGGTGGCCTCCAGTGTTACCTCATCTACTTCATACTCAGCCCTAGGATTCCCCCTTCCTAAGTGCATAATCTTGCACTTTTTTGCACTGAAATCCAGTTGCCATTCCTTGGACCAGTTTTCTAGTCTCTTCAGATCCATCCTCATTTTTTCTATACCTTCCTGTGAATCTACTGTGTTACACAGCTGTGTATCATCTGCAAACAGGCTAACCCTCCCTCCCTTCTAGACCCTTCTAGACACTCTGCAACATCACTTATAAAGACACTGAAGAGCACTGGTCCCAGCATTGTTCCCTGGGGTACGCCACTTGTTACTGGTCCCTCCTGTGAGCTAACCCCATTTACCACCACTCTTTGTGTTCTGTTGCTCAACCAGTTCCTAACCCATGTGGCCACCTCTGTCCCCACCCCAAGATTTGACAGCTTGTGGATTAGTCTCCTGTGTTAAAATGTGTCAAAGGCCTTCCTGAAGTCTAGATAGGTCACATCTACCGCTCTGCCCTGGTCTATTTCCTTTGTCACCCACTCAAAGAAATCAAGTTGGTCTGCCATGACCTCCCTGCCTTAGGACCAACAGCCCCATTGTCTCTAGGTAGTCCACCAATCTTTTCTTAAGTAGGGTTTCTATCATTTTACCTATTATCAAAGTCAAACTGACTGGGCGGTAGTTTCCCGCCTCCTCCTTGCTACCACTTTTTTGCAGAGTTACCACTTGCACCCTCCTCCACTCCTACAGAACCATGCCTGTCCAGAACCATGACTGTTTCTAGTAATCCACTGAACAGCTTAGCCAGAGGTTTAGCTAGTTCCCGACAGAGCTCCTTTAGGATCCTCGGGAGTATCCCATCAGGCCCCATAGCTTTATCCACCCTAAGCTGTTCTGGTGCTGTTTTTACTCTGTCCTCTAAAAATAATCTAATGTCCACCCCTGCTCCCTATTTGCCCTTCTCAATTAATGGGGGACAATCCTGATTGTCTTCTGTGAATATGGAGCAGTATTTGTTGAGGATGGTCACATTACAGGAACATACGAATGTGCTAGTAGAAACAGACAACCCGGTCTAAGTCTGCTCGAGTGTGCAGCTAGCACTTCTGCTTTGCAGCTGCCCCATCCCCCTTCCCTTTGTCATCCCACAGCCGACACCCACCTCTCCCACTCTCACTGTCCCCTGTTCCTTGTCCCATGCCCTTTTAAAGTTGTTCACAGATTTACATGATACCACCCATTCTGGTAGTATGTTCCATTTTGCGACCACCCTCTCCGTGAAATAGTGTCTCCTCATATCCTTCCTAAATCTTCCCCCCTCTATTCTTAGCCCATGCCCCCTGGTGTCCCTCCTTAGCTTAAAGACCCCATCTGCCTCATCCTTATTGATTCCTCTCAGATACTAGAATTTCTCTATCATATCCCCCCTGTCCCTTCTATCCTCCAGGGTGTACATATTCAGGTCTCCCAGTCTGCTCTCATAGTCTCTCCCCTCCATTCCACATATCTTTGCTGTCCTCCTCTGCACCCCCTACAGTAGCATAATATCATGCTTCAAGTATGGCCTCCTTAACTACACACAATACTCCAAGTGCGGCCTTACCAGCGACCTGTAGATGGGCAAGATCACCTGTCTTCGCCTGAATGAAAACACCTTCACTATGCATCCTAGCACTTTGTTCACTTTTGCAGCCACTCTCCTGCTCTAGGAAGTGTTGTTCATGGTCCCTGTTAATATTATCCTTAGGTCCTGCTCCTCCTCCTCAGTGATCCCCAGCTTAACCCCTATAAGCCAGTATTCTCTCTTTGGGTTCTTCACCCTGAAGTGCATAACTTTACACTTCTTTGCATTAAACCGCAGCTGCCATCTCTCTGACCACTCCTGCAGCTTGCTTTGGTCCCCCTGCAGCTGCTTCCATCTCTCCTCTCCATCCACCTCTGCTCCCATTTTGGTGTCGTCTGCGAACAGACTTACCTTGCTCACCACCCCATGCACAATGCCTGATATGAAGAGCTCAAATAATACTGGTCCCAGCCCAGAGCCCTGTGGCACCCCGCTCATCACCGGCTTTGGAGTTGAGAGCTCCCCTCCCACCACCACCCATTGCAGCCTCCCACTCAGCCAGTTTGTAATCCAGTTCGTCATTTTTGGCCCTACCCCTACAGAAGTTAGCTTCCCCAAGCCACCCATAAGGCACTGAATAGAAGGCCTTGCTGAAGTCCAAGTAAAGAACATCCATCACATGCCCCTTATCCAGCTCACCTGTCACCTAGTCATAATATTGTATCAGGTTGGTTTGACAAGACTTCCGCAAAATGAACCCATGCTGCCTCATATCCTGGAGGTCATTGTCCTCCAGGTACGGCACCAGTCTTTCCTTTTGTATCGTTTCCATGAGTTTGCACACTATGGGGGTGAGACTTCCTGGGCAATAATCACCCGGTTCATTCCTTGGTCTGCTTGTGTAATGGCACTACATGTGTATCCTCCAGTCTAGTGGCACACATCCCAACTCCAGTGAGGTGCTGTACAGATCTGCCAGTGGCTCCGCCAACTCCTCCACTACCTCTCAGCACCCTGGGGTGGATACCATTCGACCCTGGTGCCTTGTCTTCCCTCAGTGCCCTCAGTCCCTCTAGGACTGTACCTCCATAAATTCTTCCATCTGTTACCTCCTCTCCTCCCCCCCATCTCCACCCTCCCAGATCATGGTGGAGTGCTCCCCCCTTTTTTCCATGAACCCTGAGCAAAAGTATTCATTCAGTGATTCTGCCTGTTCCTCACCTTTTTCTGTCCACTCCTTACCTTTTTTTATCCTTACTGTTGTCTCCTTGTACTTCCTTTTCTCCCTGATGTATCTGAAAAAGTCTTTCTCCCCCCCTCCCAATTAATTCCCTGCACTAATCTCAGCTCCCTCTGGGCATTGGTTTCTCTCACTTTTCTGGTCACCTCCCTAGACCATCTTGCATACTCCTCCCTGTCCCCTTCCTTCCTTCCCCATCCTCCTATACCTCTGGTGTGCCTCTCATTTTGCCCTCACCACCTCCACTAGCTCACTGTTCAACCAGCATGGCTTCCTTGCTCTGCTCCTCTTACTCTGTGTTTTGGTGCAGACTTCCGTTGCCTCTGTAATCCCAAATTTAATAATATCCCATTTCTGCTCCATGTTCATCTCCTGCCTTATGCCCTCCAGTTTCCCTTTCAGTACTACCTGCATCCTCTCAAAATCTGCCAACCTGAAGTTTACCACCTGGGTTACTGATTTCTCTGGATCCACTCACATCGTGATATTAACCCACACCATTTGGTGATCGCTGTCGGCCAGTGGGTCCTCCACCCTTATTTTCCTTACTGCCTCACCATTAGTCAATACCAGATCTAAAGTGTTCCTTAGCCTAGTAGGTACACTAACCAACTGCATCAGGAGACCCTCCTGGATCACGTCCAGAAGCCCTTGCTCACTATTACTAGAGGTGACCAGAATGCTCCAGTCAACCCCTGGCAAGTTGAAATCCCACACAGTGACCACCTTCCTTTTTCTACATACCTTACTGGTTTGTCCCAGTAATTCCTTGTCAGGCTCCTCAGACTGGGACAGTGGCTTGTATACCAGCCGAATCCTCAGTTTCCTACCCCTTGAGTCTAGGAGCTGCAGCCAGATTGCCTCTGTTCTCCTTTCTTCCCCATCGTCCCTTGTGCATTTGATCCTGTTTCTCACATTGACCCACCCCCTCCCTCCTTACGGTCCTTCCTGTATAATTTGTACACTGGGTGCCAGATCCCAGTCCTGGTGCTCACTTGCCCACATTTCTGTGACAGCTGCAATATCCACCCTCCACACTGCCAAGAGTGCCTGTAGCTCAGCTGATTCGTTGCCTAAGCTTCTCGTGTTCAGCAAGACCACCCTCCATCATGCCCCTTTCCCTTCATTGCCCTCCATCTCTTCCCTTCTACTCCCTCCCTCCTTTTTTGGCTGCCCCAAGTCCTTCCCTGCTAGCTAGGGGAGGTAGGCTGTGACTCCACTCTATCGGATCCCTGCCTACCTGCTGTTCACTTGCCACCCCCCCAGTTTAAATCCACCTTTGTCACAATATACTTCTCCAGTCTTTGCTTTAATACCTCCTTCCCCTCCTCACTCAGTTGCAGCCTATCTCTTGTAAACAGATTTTTATTATCCCAGGTACTGCCCCAGCCACCCCTTAGTTCGACATCTTTCCACCAACCATGCATTCAACTCCCTAATCCTTTCCTTTCTCACTGTGCTTGCGCAGGGTATTGGGAGCACCTCTGAGAAGGCCACAGACTCCCCAGTCTCCTCACACAACCTTCCCACTTCCTCAAACCTCTCCCTTGTTACCTCAACTGTTTCCTCTGCTAGTTAATTTGTCCTCACATGTACTACAATGTGCGGTTTCCTCCTACCCCTCCTTGCACACTTTAGGATTGCCTGTCCTGCCATGTTTGCCTTTAATCCCGGTATGGACTCCACCCATATCCAACTGTGGCTCTCCCCCCTTGCTGCCCCATCTGATCCTCTTGAGTATGGAGTACCCCAATGCCAGTACATCTCCCTCTTCTTTCCTTGTGCCTGTCACCACCCCGCCACTTCTCATTCCCGGGGCCACTCAAGATGGTGCTTTTACCATTTGTCCCAATGTCTTTCCCCCCTGCCCCTCTCAATTGAGACCCCTCCCCCTCCTCCTCCTCTTTGACTGCCAACCTCCCTCTCCCTCCCCCTGCCACACCATGCTCAATCTCTCCAGTAGAAATGCCCCTCACCCCTGCTCTTCATGAGTACTATCCCTTGTGCAATCTCCTCCTGCGTCCTCTTCCCCATGTGTTGGTAGTACAGCAAACATGTTTCCTACTCTCTTTGCCTTACTACAGTATGTGTTTTCTCCTCCCTCTTGCCTACTGCTGCTCCTCTTTTGCTAAGCCCTACTAGAGTCCACCTTTCATCAACTGGTTTCCTGTCTAGTTTGTTCCCCTCCCTCAACCCACTGTTCCTTCTCTGTGGTGCCCCCCTGATAATCTCAGATGTCAGCCCTTCTACCAATGCAACCCTACCCTCATCCCTCAACCTTCCCAGCTCCCTGCCAAGCCACTGAACCTCTTCCTTGAGCCTCCTTAGCCTGTGACATATTGGGCACCCTCCCAGCCTCCACAGTATGTTCATCAACACTGCTGCCCCACAACCACTGTGTGGAAAGGAAAAAAAAAATCCCTGGAGATCCTGCTCTGTTCATTTCTTTGCTATGATAAAAGCCTGTTGCAACAGCACTTTTACGCCTTTACTTTCCTTTTCTCTTCTGCCCGCTGTGCTTACCCATCTACAGGTAGGCCACCTGTAGAATGTTCAGTCTGTCTCTAGCCTTCTTCCTTTGGGTCTCCAGGAGTCCGCTTCCAGTTCCCCTCCACCTTGTTTGTGTATGTCAGCTGCATGAGCGTGCACACATACCCCCCCCCCCCGAATGTGCGAGGTGGAGCAAGCGAGTTGCACTTGCGAATTAGAATAATGTTTCCAAAGAAAATCCTTAAGTTTCAGACTGTACTAGCAGCTTGAAGGTCTGCTGTTAGTGTCTATTAGTGAAATGGGTTGCAGGGCTTCTTGTAAAGCCATTCACTCGCTGCAGTCTGCTGCTCTCTGCTATTAAAGCACTGGTTGCAGTGTGGCTTAAATTAAAAACATTATGAACCAAGAAATGTGCACAAACATGTGAAACCCAAATGTTGCGAATGAGACAAAAAGTATATGCACATATACAGTGCATAAAACATGCAAAGAAGACATGTTCTTCCCTGAAAGGGTTTAGTTTTCTCTGGGCTTAGGTATTATGACTAAACCAGTAGAGTTTTGTTTCTAGCACTAGCTTACAACTGCAGTTTCTAAATAGTTATAGTCTGTATACATTAAAACTATGCAGCAGTCCTGCACAAAAGCCAGGTTTATGTCTCTGGACAGAATATGTGTTAAAATGTTTTACAGTTGGAAATATGTTACAAGACATTTTTTAAAATGTACCTGTTTATTTCTGTGCACAGAAAAGCCTTGTTGCTAAGTTGGTTTGGGGCATGTTCCCACTGCTTCTGAACTCTCTCATGCCTATAGTCTCCTATAGAGCCATCTGGTCCCATTGTCTCAAGCTTTATTGAGCTGAGGACATGTGGGAGGTGCCAGAGCAGTAGAAAACCACCCAAACCAGAACTTTTTCTTTAGAACAGTTTTGAAATAGGATTCCAAGGCCATTATCTCTTGAGATATGAAAATACTTATTGGTTATTATGTTTCATAATGTATATTATCATGTATTTGCAGAAAAGTAATTGTTTGTCTAAAAAGAGGCAGAGCTTAGTTTCACCACCTGACTCTATATATAATGAAGAGCTCTTGCAGAGATAGGATAGATTAGATTAGATTAGGGCTCAGTGGAGTTTGGATCACTTGATCCTAGCAAGGAGCTGACACTAGCCCAGACTCTAGAGCCTTCTGATGGTCAAGTATTGGATGGGCATTTTCCTTGTTTAATTTAAAACCCTCTTTTTATTTCTTTGGTCATTTTACAGTCCACTATTTTGATTTTGTTTGTGCTGAATGAAAGCTATTTTGAGTTTTGGATCCTAGTGGCTGCCTCCATCACTGCCCACACCCCTTACACACTGCACCCCACAATCTTAGCCATGGTTCACACTACCTATACAAGACAGTGGAATGCAGTCTCTCTACACTGACTGAAGTTGTTTACAAACCCAATCACAAACCCACCAATAGCGTCCCCAAGTCTCACAAACACATACAGTCCAGTGTGTGTCCAGTCCAGCTAATAGTGTGTGTATGCAGACATGGTGACCGTATGATGTCACAAGCTACCAGTATAAAGGATGTAATGCACTAGGGGTGGGTGGGTGGGGAGGTTGGGTCCCTCCTGAGTACTAGAGACAGACAATCAGCTACCCCATCAGACCCTCACTGAGACACTCAGCTGCACCAGCAAAATCCCCTAAACAGATACCTTTCCAACTTAAGTCACAAAGCCCCCTGGTACCACATTGTCAATGTCTTTCTCCACTACCCTGCCTCCCTCTGCCACAAGTCTCACAATCCATCCCCTGTCTTCTTTCTCTCGCTAATATAACTAAAGAATGCTTTCCCTCCTTCCTTCAATGATTTAACTAGCTTTTCTTCAGTTTCGGCCTTCACTGTCCTTACTGCCTTGTTCGCCTCTTCATTTTTCCAAGTATTCTTGCCTGTCCTCCTTGCTTTGTGTTGCCTTGTACCTCAGAAATACCATCTTTTTTCCTCTTACTAGCTCTGCTACTCCCCTCAAGAACCACAGTGGTTTCCTTTTTCTTTTGCTCTTGCTGCAGGGCCTGGCACAATGGTTTGCTACCAGGTGCAGGGCTTCCCTTATCTTATCCCACTGTTCCACTACCCCCTTATGTCATTGTATCCCTGCATAACCTTCCTGAATTAGTCCTTCATCTTAACGAAGCCTGTCCTGCTAAAATCCATGAGACAGAGAGAGAGATATATTTGAAATTTGTTTGCTCAAAGTAGACTTTACAACAAAGAAACATGACCAATGTGTGCCTTAATTTCTCAGAAACTAGAAAGTATGGAAGAAGACTACGTGGTACTGTATACGAACTCTGCCAGCAGAAACAGGCCTTATGGTCTATTAAGTTAGTCTGCTCAAATGCACAGCTAGCACCCTTATATTGCAGCTGCCCACCCTCCTCTTCCCCCCCTCACCCCCCATTATCATTAAAAGAATCTTTAAATATAAACAACCATTACGTGGGTGGACAGTGGCTCCCACCACCCCACTTCCAATCCCTTCCAAAGGTATCAGCTCCCCCTGCTACAGGCAACCCAGGCCAACCTGCCTCACTTCCAGCTCCCATAGCCCTGCCCCAGGACAACACAAGCTTCCCCCTGCCTTAGCACCAGGCTACCCTGGTCCACCTTGGCACTCTGCATTCCAATGGACCTTCATCTGGACCACACCAACTCTCCTTGTCCCAGGCTTCTCTGTCCCCTCCAGGCTTGCATGCCCTGCCCCATTCCAGCACCAGTCTCTCCTGGCCCATGCTGTCCTCTTAGGTCACCCCAGTTCCCTTGGTCCTGCCTGTGGACCACCCCAGCTTCTCTGCTATGCTGAGCCACCACCATTCCTCCCTCAGCCCTAGCCCACCCATTGGCCCCCACCTATCCCAGCTTCACCCTGCACCATCCCTAGGATGTCCTGGTTGGCCCCCAGTTCCCATGACCCTGCCCCTAGACCACTAAATTCCACCTTGCACTAGCCACCATCTGCCCTGGTTCTATCCATAGTCCACTCCTACTCCCTCTGCCTCCGACTTCCCTTCTCTACTTTGCTCCCTAGCTTCCATAGCCCTGCCCCAGGACAACCCCAGGTCTGGGTTGCTCTGGCCCACCCCAGTTCTGTTTCCATGGCCATACCCCTTAACTAATCCAGACCTCCCTGCCTTGGACTAATGTGGCTCACTAGCTCCCATGACCTTGCCTCTGTTCCACTGAAGTTTCCCCCCTCCCATCCCAAGCAAGGCTATGAAATCCCTTCCCTGGGAGGAGAGCAGTCCTTTGGATGTTTGAGCCTCCTCAACCCCCAATGACCTGCCAACAAACAGAGTTTGTCAGTGTCAGAATGCTACCACTCTAATAGGGGGTTGGGGAGGAGGCAAAGCGGTATGTAAGTAATAATACCCAACAGGGTGGGCATTATTGGGATATAATGAACCGAACAGGGGTGTAATGAGGCCTAACACCAGAAGCGGAGGGTCTTATAGCCCCTGGGAGGTCTGTTATATCCCATAACACCCACCTTGGAGGGTATTATTACACTTAGAAAATGGACATGTGTGTAAATTTTAAGTGATCAAATATTAGAGGAACTGCCTCTGAAAACTCAAAAAGTGTGAACAACATTTTTTTGTAAAGTAGTGCCTGCATTTGTGTGCTGTTCCATTTACTGTTGCTCCCCCCGAAGGTAACAGAGTCATTCTGTCTAGTGTCCACCTCCAGCTGTAAAACAAGAGCATGAGTGTTGTATCATGAGCTGTGTGTTAATCTGTTTGTACTAAGTCCCAAAGAAGAAAAAAACAAGTCCATTTACTTCTGTGGTGATCCTGCATGGCTTCTTTTTGGGTGGAACTGGACTGGCATGCAAGTGTGCATGACTTAAAAGGATGGTCGGGAACATTACTTGGATGAAGATTGAGGGAGCCGGCAGCATTACAGGAAAGTAAACTGTAAAGAGAAACAATGTGTTTTATTAATTGAGGGGTGTACAATGTTAATTTATTGATGCACTGTGCTGGCGATAAAAATGTACCGTGAGCAGGATCAGAAGGAAGGTCAGGTGCTTTCACTTTCAGGGAGGTCGAGCGAGCTGACATTGGAGAAAAAAAAGTAAGCGTGCAAATCAGGATATGTTTCTTTTTTTCTGTGAGGAGTCATGGAAGAAAAGAAGCAGCATCGTGCTGGGAGTTAATGACTTTTTTGTAGAGAGCGGTGTGGTGGTGGGGGGCTGGTGAGTCAGTAAGTGAGGCAGGTGACGATGCTCTGGGTTGGGGGTGTGTGCAATTGGGCCATCCTGAATATCAGTACAAAGCCAGCTTCTGCAGTGGTTTATAAACCTAGTAATCCACTTTTAGAATGCTCAGAGAAATAATTCACCATTTAGAACATGAATTATTTATCTGAACAGCTGCACAGTCACACTCACACTCCAGCACCAGACACAGGGCCTGGAACACAATCAGATTAGGACAGGAAAACCCCTTCACATGCACCAATTTCAAAATAGCGCCCAGTAAAAAAACAGTAACAGGTGGTGTTTTAAACTCAGCACTTATGAGGGGGTTTGCTTGTCACTTGCATGTTTTGGAAACTCCCTGCTCATATCATTATCTATAATGAACCCACCTCATTGCAGAATACTCTGGTAACTTCACAATTTGTGAGGTTAACAACATCTTGAGGGCACTTGAGCTTTGCTCTCATGCCCATTATATCACTAACCTCAGTTAATATGGCTTGATCTGCATGGTAGGGGGTTCATTATTCTCTGTATGTGCCTGCAGCTATCTATCAAATCTCATAAGCAAAGTCGAGTCTGGTCAGGAGACCTCCAACAAATGCCAGGTAGGTTTGAATCTGAAAACAGCTCTCATTACCAGGCCAAAATAAATAAATAAATATCCCCCATGTCCTTTAACTGTTACTCAGGCTAAACAGTTCCTCATAGTTCACCTTGTGTATTCCTTTCAAGTGATTCCCTAGTGAGGGGCACAGGGAGGGAAGTGGGTCCAACACCACACGACCAAGAGGTGGTATGTTGCATCCCAGGGGTGGAGGTTTTTATTTATTTACATATTTATTTATTTAACAGATTTTAGGATTACAACCTTTGTGTCAGAGACTCATTTAAAAAAGGCTCTGCATCAGAAAAAAACAAATACAAATACTTAATACATAGAGACATAGAATGGCAGCTAAAGGTTACAGTTTTAAGCAGGGTCTGAAACTTTATTCACTCACATTTTTGGTGTTTA
The DNA here is from genome assembly GCA_016271365.2 of Neoceratodus forsteri. Lineage (NCBI taxonomy): Eukaryota > Metazoa > Chordata > Ceratodontiformes > Ceratodontidae > Neoceratodus > Neoceratodus forsteri. The sequence goes on along the minus strand of CM028134.1, from coordinate 300,321,681 downwards.
ATCATCCCCACAGTGTTATGTACCCAACATGAGCCCCCTCCCTCCGAAGCACCTGAAACTATGCCACCTGCCTCCACAGTATCCAACACTAGCCCCCCCTCTACAGCACCCAACACTAGCACACCTGACTCCTCAGTACCCAACACCAGCTCACCTTCATTGACAGCACTCAGCACCAGCCACCTGTGTCCAAAGCACCCAACACTAGCCACCACTGTCCACCACTGTCCACAGCACCCAACACCTGCCACCTCCCTCCACAGCCTCCACGATACTAGTCCCTCCCTCCACAGCACCTGACACTAGCATGTTTTCCTTACAGCCCCCCATGACAGTAGCCCCCTGACTGTACACTTTCCATAGCCACAACACTACCCTGGCTCCCTTCATCACCCCAGACACCAACCCCATTCCTCTACTTCCCAACTCAATCCCCGCACACTACCCTTCCTTCTCTTTCACCACAGTCTCTTTGAACACCCTTCCCTCTCTTGGCATCCCACTTTCCTAGACCCATGGATATCACCTCCCTCCCTCCTGGGGCCCCCCTGACTCCCAGAAACCACTCCCCTTCCTCCTCAGCCATTTGAGAATCATATATACACTTGTTACTCACCTGCTCTGCAAGGCCCCCTCTGGATACCACCTCCTCAGACACCTGAGGTACACATACACTCACCTCTACATTCTCCCTCTACAGGCTCTGAAACTAGCCCCCCCATCCTTCCACAACTCTCTACCCTAGCTGACCCATCTTCCAAAGCCCAAGACACTAGCATCCCACTTCTCCAGACACTAGCCCCCCCCAGCCCTTGACAATGGCCCCACTTCCTTCCTTGGCACATGATACTAGCCCTACCTCCTTCACTGGCATCAAAATTGTCACTGTCACACTAGCTAAATGTAACAGATATTGTATCTAGCTAGTAAGATTTTCCTTTAGCTAGCCCTGTGGACTTGTACTGGAGAAGGTAACATTTCAGTAAGTACACCAGCAGGGCCAGTGGAGAGGTCAGTGGGGATTTTTACCTGGTTACCAAACAAGAAAATCAATTTTTCCAGTCACTAGCCTTGCTGGCTAGTGGCTGCAAAATCAAATTTTTACCCTTAAATTAAATATAACTTACCTACTCTGTCTGAATCACAGTGACCAGGGTTGGATTGGCTTGGGTTTGAGGCATTCTGGTAATATCTAAAAGGAAAGCACAAAGAAGGATGTGGAGACAAAAGTGTCAGAGGTTCTAGAGGAGAGATTAGGGGTTAGAATTAAACAAGATAAGAGAAGATACTTATCTGAAAGGTAGACAGTCAACATCTGGCCAGATCTGTTAAAATAAAGGTAAAAATTAGGAACATATAGTAGCCTGAGTAGAGAGAGCAACAGAGAGATACAAATGGTAATACAACATAGGAGTAAAGAAAGCAGAGTTCTAGTGGAAAAGACAGAGTTAAAGAGAAACTAGTGTATCATAAGAGTTAAAAAACACTAGATTTTCACCAATTGTATTTTAACTTTATTGTTTCTAGTTTTTTTTTTTGCTTTCCCATGCTGTTGATCTGCTAAATACTGTAGGTAATGCAACTCTTATTTCACCAAGTCTTTCAAAACCTAGAGTTCCTTCCAACCTTGAATTACTATCATTTTGTAATTATATACCCACGTAATCTGTTACACCCAAATAAAATTGTACTTATCTAATAGGTAAGGCATTATGGACACCATATTCAAAGCCAGCCAGCTGCGTGCACACACAGGGGTGACACATGAAAAAATGGGGACAAATGGCTCCAGCATCATATTTAAATGAATAGCTTGATCTGAACTGACTGCACTATTCATTTGAATATTAGCCATGGTAGCGTGGCATCCAGCCAGTGTTCACCATGATTTGTGCTGCGCTACAAGTGTATGGGCTAAAGACCAACCATAGGGGGTAATGGGCAGCACATACTGGTTAGTTCTGCACCCCTATGGGTGAATATTCAAACAACGATGCAGATGAACCCACTGCACTACAAGGTCATTTGTATGCCCATTATTATGGACTCCACTATGTGCTACCGCAGTGGCTCAGTGTGCTGGACCACACCCCCTCCCATGCCCTGATTCCCATCCTTGTTTAAAAACAATACACTCCTTGGTGGTCCAGAGGTCTCTCATCAGCCCTGATCCCCATCCTTATTTGGAAAATGAAAGAATTCCCTGTTGGTCCAGTGGTTCCCCCTTCCTAACCCCTACCTGCCCATAGCAGACAAACCCTGTCCCTGGTGGTCAGGTGGACCCCCACAATGGCAGGTAGTGCCCAATCACCCCACTGGACCCCTCAACCCAGCACTGAGAGCCAGTGACCGGCACAGCCTTTTGATCACCTTCACATTCGGTCTTAGACTGAGTTATCCTGGCACCCATACTGTACAGTGCGCCCTACGAATGCAGTAGAAAGCCTCCCCACCTTCCTGCAGAAATTTACTTTGGAAGAAATGTAGTAGACAGGCAGAGTCATGGCATTCATGGTATTCCCATACCGCATACTATTTCCAGTCACTGTGATACATGGGTTACAAACTGTAGTCGCTCCAAGAAAACTATAACATTCACAGTATATATAAACATGAAATCTATGTCAGATATTAGTGACATAGTCTCATTTTCTTTCACAAAATACTATGCCACATCACTTTCTTCAGATAATATTAAATATTTTGTTAAGCCAGCTGTTCCTGATTTTGACCCCTTATTCCAATAAAAAAAATATTTCTTCAACTTAAATGGCACAGAGTTGAGAAGTAAATTGCCTAGTAACATTTCCTGGCTTGCAACATACTACAGTATATAAACACAACAGCATTACAAATACTACATTTGAATTCAAAGCCTGGAGGAGAAAACCTGTTCTCTTACTCCACACAAAGACATATACATTCAAATAACTGCAAATGCCCACATTTCTTCATGTAAAAGTCCAGCTTTTTATGACAAAACTTAAAAAAATACAGTAAAAACAAAGAAAGCACTGTAATAAACATATGCAGCATGTAATTAAACATATGCATAGACTCTCTAGAACTATTCTAGATTAAAAAAAACACCTTTCTGAGTTAAACTTTTTACAAAACTGAAGAAAGCAAACACCTGAAACATCCCTGCATATCTTTCCTCACTGGTCTCACAAAGAAGCTGCAACTGCCAATATTGTGTTCAAACTAGGAGGAAACTAGGAAGTGCTTCTCTCTCTGGCAGTATCACATCCTGCCAAAAAAGCAAAAGAATCATGGGAAATGAAGTCTTTACTGAGTAGATTTTTAAAGCAATATGCAAGTGCAAGCTGTCAGTTTTGCAAGATATTCCAAATTATTCATACAAAAAATGAGAGTCATACGAACAATTACACAAGATTGTATCTTAGAAGACTGGCTTTATTTAACATTTACTAACCTAGGGTTGTCAAAAATGAAGGATCTCTTTTCCAGTGAAGTCCTGCTTTTCTGCACAAGTCTTCGTAATTGAATATAGTCGAGAGAGATCAAATATGGTCATAGCTGATTCTGAACAAGAAGCTACTGTAGAAGAGCTGGCCTGGTGGTGCTGAGGGTTGAGGCGCTGGATGCCACCCCTCATGCCACGCCAGTGACCCTTGTTCAGGAATGAGCATAGATAGTCGGGGGTCAGCAGGGGAAGAGAAGGATCGAGTGTCCAGAGGACTGCTCTCCTTCTCCGGGGTTGGGGGATTCCAGGGTGTCAGGGTCATTGCCCTCTAGCGGAGGCTGGGGGACAAGCATGCCACACCAAGATGTGGGGTGGTGCTAGGACAGACGCATGCAGCCTTGCATCATTGCACGACCTAGCTCCAAGGGGACTCTAGCCACAAGATCGCCGGCCCCCGTGTATGAGCCAGGCACAGTGCCTGACCCTTCAGCCATGACAGTTCCACTTCGGCAGCCCCACTCGGTGGGGGCTTCCCAGAGTAAGGATTGGGTACTGTGGCCAGGGCAAGCCCATTTGCGGGGCTAGGGGGCTCGGAGGCCATAAAGAGAAAATAATTGCAAAAAAAAAAAAGAAGCCACTGTGGCAGGCTTGAAATATTTAACCAATAAGAAATTACCAGGGGTTGCAGTAACCTTTTGTAAATCACATCCTTGTGAGGTAATGTGGCATAAGGCGAAGTTGAGTGCCATGACCCAATGGTGTGATTATTTGCAACCCCTGTGAGTACCTTATTTTTTTTTTTTAACAATGTGAATAAAAAAACTCTTCAAACTAGTCATTTACATTTTTTTTATTAATTGTACCTGATTTTATATTCAAACAGTCCTTCCACCATCTGGTCATCAGTCCATCCACAGTCCATTTATGTTCCAGTTCAGCTTGCAGATATTCAAACACATAAGTGCTTCTGCAGAGCTGTAGAGCACATCAACATAGAAACATAGAAACATTGAATTTGATGGCAGATAAGGACCGCTTGGCCCACCTAGTCTGCCCATTTCCCTACCTAATAGATAAGCTGCAGATCCTAGTTAACCAACAGCCTACTTCCTCCTAACCCCCACTAGAATTGCCTTATGTCTGTCCCATGCATTCTTGAATTCCCCCACTGTTTTAGACTCTATGACCACCTCAGGAAGGCTGTTCCATGCATCTACAACCCTCTCTCTGAAGAAATACATTCTCACATTACCTCTGAGCTGATCCCCCTCTATCTTCAAATTGTGCCCCCTTGTTCTTGCGCATCTCTTTTTCTGAAAGATACTACCCTCTTGGACTTTGTTGATTCCCTTGAGGTATTTGAAAGTTTCTATCATGACCCCCACATCCTTTCCTCGATGCTATACATCTTAAGCTCCTTTAGTCTTTCATCATATGTCTTCTGGTGCAGACCCTGCACCATTTTGTGTGTCCTCCTCTGCACAGCCTCCACCCTGTCTATGTCTTTGCAGAGATGGAGTCTCCTGAACTGTGAACTGTACACAGTACTCCAAATGTGGTCTTACTAACTGTCTGTACAGAGGGATAACAACTTCTTGTTTTCTACTGGTGATGCCTCCCCCTATTCATCCTAGTGTTGCCCCAGCCCTCCTTACTGCCTTCTCACATTGCTGGTCCACCTTTAGTTTGTGTGATATGACTACACTCAGGTCCCCTTCCATTTTTGCTGTTGTCAGTATCTCACCCACCATTGTGTACTCTTCCCCTGGGTTTTTGTTTCCCAGGTGCATTATTTTGCACTTATTTGCAATGAATCTAAGCTGCCATACATTTGATCATTCCTCCAACCTTGCCATGTCCCTTTTCATCCTTTCCACCCACCTTGAGTATCAACCCTGTTGCAGATCTTTGTGTGATCTGCAAAGAGACATACAGTACTTTCCCTAGCTGGGCCAGAGGTCATGAGGGTCTCTACAGTAGCCCTCCCTCACGGAAGGAAATCTCAGCTGTTGCCTGAGGTCGAGAGGGGCTGAATTTCAGCAGCCCTCCCCACAGATGCCAAACTCAGCTGGGCCAGAGGTCATGATGGTCTCTACAGTAGCCCTCCCTCACAGAAGAAAATCCCAGCTGTTTCCCGAGGTCGCAAGGGGCTGAATTTCAGCAGCCCTCCCCACAGACACCGAACTCAGCTGAGCCAGAGGTCATGAGGGTCTCCACAGTAGCCCTCCCTCACAGAAGAAAATCTCAGCTGTTGCCCGAGGTCGCGAGGGGCTGAATTTCAGCAGCCCTCCCCACAGACGCCGAACTCGGGTATGCCCGGGAACTTCCTACATCGAAGAGACTGCCATTTCTGTGCTGCTGTAGCTCACATAGCTGAACAGTTGGTTGAACATGGACTTTAAATCTAAATCTAATTTGCACTACTTAAAGTGTCTATATTGAGTGCATTTGTGTCCCCACACATGTGGAGATAGTTTATTTCCTTGTCAAAATAGTCCTTTTTATAGCAGGGGTTCACCTCATCTAACTGCTACCCTGTACTATTGTTTGTGTTCTGGTGCCAAGCCTAAGTTTGAAAAAAAAATGTATCCTGCCAAACTGTATACTGTGGGAGTGTAACTACTTGCCTTTAAATAATTAACTCCCTTTTAAACTGAATTTTACTTGTAAAAAACAGTTTAATAATTTTAGTTTAATCCAGACTTACCAGTTTTATTAGTAGTGAATTTAAGCCTGTAGAGCACACTCTGTTTTGTAGGAGTTGCCAGAGCTGTAATTTAATCCTCCCTTTGAGCTTAATCTCTGTTGCCTAATTTAACTTGTACCCTTCCTGAAGCCTTACCTTTTTAACGTGATCCGTCTCTCCCTATCCCTTGTCCACAGCTGGGCCAGAGGTCGTGAGGGTCTCTACAGTAGCCCTCCCCCACAGGAGAAAATCTCAGCTGTTGCCTGAGGTCATGAGGGGCTGAATTTCAGCAGCCCTCCCCACAGACGCTGAACTCAGGTACACCCCGGAATTTCCTACATCGAGGAGCCTGCCATTTCTGTGCTGCTGTAGCTTGCATAGCTGAACAGTTGGTCCCCGCCGGCTCCCCACTGCCACTCTTGGTCGACATCAGGCTATATAGAGATGATTATGACAATCACGTGTGGTCTGAAACCAATCAGCCCACTTTGCCATCTGCTGCTTATACTTCAACACCACTAGAGGGCTCCCTCTCATTTCCTTACATTACAAACATTTTACATTCGACAGCATGAACAGCATCTCTTGGCTCCTAACCCTTACAATCTTAATTTTGATGTTTGTTTCTCACTCCCACCTGACCCCTCAGCTGCATAAGCCCCCTCTCCTGGGACCCCCACATCTGCTGTACTGTCTACCACCACGGAAATGCACCTGTGCCGTATTTCATAAAATCTTTCTCCTTAGCTCTACAGAGCAACAATTGCACCCCTAGCCTTAGCTGCACCGCTAATGGGTTCTGGTTGGCACAAACGCCCACCCCCACCTGCAAACTCCCACCATCTAGCCCTTACCATTCCTTATTCCCAGCCATGTTAGGCCGTCTGGTCTGTACCATCCCCATACCAACAAGGCTCACTAAAATACCTACTTATCCAGGTCCCCGTTGCATTGTAGCTAATTTGATGTGGAAAGTTGCTCTCCAGCAAGCTCTCCTCCTCCTCCTACTCCTCTCAGGGAATGTTCATCCCAATCCAGGTCCTCCCCTGCCTAGTGTCCCGAAAGAGCACAGACAAGGTGGCCTACTACTGGCTTCCCTTAACATCTGCAGTTTACCAAAAAAGCTAACACTGCTGCAGGGATGGATTGCCCAACACTCCCCAGACATCCTAACCTTGTCTGAAACCTGGCTCTCAAAAAATATCCCTGATGCCTCTATCTCCCTCAGTAACTACTCCATCTTCAGAGCTGATAGGACTGGCAAGAGGGGAAGGGGTTGTGCCATCTATGCCCAAACATGTCTGCAGCCTCTCTTAGTCCCCCTTCCCATGCCTGAGCATGGCACCCAAGCCATTACTATCAAAGTTACCCTTGGTACTCCTGGTAAACCACTATACATTATGGCAGTCTACATCCCCCCATCAAATCAGAAACTTGCATGTGATGCTATCCTGTCTGGAATCACATATCTCCCCCCAAAGAGTGAACTGATTATTATGGGTGACTTTAATGTAAATTGGCTATCCCCTACATCAACTACCTACAAAGACCTGCCCAAGCCTATGACCTTGCCCAGGTAGTACAGTCACCCACTAGGCGTGACCCTAGAACAGGTTCCTCCACACTTATAGACCTTATCTTTACAAACCTCCCGAACCACCTCTCCAAAGTTAAAGTGCTTCCCAATGTGCTTAGCGACTACTCCCCCGTCTCCTGCTGGTGGACAAATAAAAACACTCCCAGCCGACCAAAAACTTCCATCCAAAGGCACCTCAAAAAAGGTGCCCTCTCTCACCTCAAAATGTATGTCTCCACCTGTGACTGGGCACCAGTCCACACTGCCCAGTCTATGGACACTGCACTCACCACATTTATTGCCATCTTCAACAATGCCTGCGACATATTTGCCCCTTTCACAAAACAGGTCATAAAAACCAGGGACACTCTGTGGATCATGCAGACCCTCCTAGAACTGATGCACCACAGAGATAACCTCTGGCATAGGGCCCTAAACTCCCAGCTACCCCATGATAGACAGCTCTACAGAGAAGCAAGAAATAAATGCACGTGGGCTATTCTGCTAGCCAAGGCAACTTACTATCAGCAAGCTTTCACCACCACTTGGGGCTCTGGGAAAAATTTCTGGAACAATGTCAAAGAACTTTGTGGAAAAGCCACCTCCCCAGACCCAACCCAGCACCAAGTACAGGGTATTCTCTCTCAGAACCTTACCACCATATCCAGTACCCTCAGCACCACCTTCTCTGACCTTAGTCACATCCTCCCACAAAACTTCTTTGACCCCTTCACCAACTGCCCCTCTGTCACATCTTCTTCTTCTACCCCCTCCCTTCAGGCTGTGTATTGTCTCCTGTAATGAGGCTAAACGCTACCTCTCCAAAGTCTTGTGCAACTCATGCTATAGCAGTGACTCCCTTGACCTTAAAATTCTTCGGCTTACCCTTGATGAGACCCTGCCTCACCTCACCAAACTCCTCAACTACTCACTGCACCTTGGCCAAATCCCTACTCTCTGGAAAAGGGGAATTATAACACCCATCCTAAAGAAGGGTGGTCCAATGACCCCAGATAACTATAGACCCATTACTATACTCCCCCTCCTCAAAAGCTCTCGAAAAAATTGTGTCTGGCCAACTCACCAAATACCTGGACAAATATAATCTGCTCTGCCATGAACAACATGGTTTCGGAAAAGGACACAGTACTACCACGTCCCTACTCGACTTTACATCATACATTCATGAAGCACTGGAACAGGGGTCAATAGTAGGGGCAATCTATGTTGATTTGACCAAAGCATTTGACACCGTCAATCATGAGCTACTTCTCCACTGTCTTGCATCCCTCCACGTTGCCCCTGAAACAATCTCCTGGTTCAAAAACTATCTCACAGACAGGACACAGCAAGTCAAAATTAGCAACACACTGTCCTCCAAGCAACCAGTTATAGTGGGTGTCCCACAAGGGTCAATACTTGGCCCACTGCTGTTCAATCTCTTTTTGAACTCACTACCCCAGGCCTGCAGTGGAAAGCTATTGCTATATGCAGACAATGCCATACTATATTGGAAACACACCAACCCAATCTATCCCCAAAATACCCTTCAAGGCTGTTTTAGAGAGCTAGAATATTGGTTCACTTAACACCGACTAATACTTAACTACAACAAGACAAAATCCATGATATTTACTCACCACCAAAATCCAATCAGTAATTCCCGACTATCAATCTCAAACTCGCAGGTCACCCACATTGAACAGGTCCCACATTTCAAATATCTAGGTATCACACTTGGCACATCCCTCACCTACCACATCCATATTAAACTCCTTTCCTCCTCAGTCAACACCCGACTTGGTATTCTTTACAGACACAGACACTGCCTTACACCCCCAGGCCCTACGGCAGGCTGTTACATGCTCAGTCCTTTCGTTGGTCAATTATGGAATAATTATTTACAGCGCCGCTGACCTAACAGCCCTTAACTGTATCAATCTAGCACTCAACAAAGCCTGCCATCTGGTCACAAGCAGTGAAAGACTAACCCATACATGTGTGCTCTATAATCTAGCTGCCTAGTTCACCCTTGAAGGGAGGCTTAAATGCCAAACCTGTCTCCAAGCCAAAAAGATACTTATGAAGCTCACACCTAATGGTCTACACCCCCTCATCCAATCAGCCCCCCATGGGGTACCCCCAGATGTCAGGTTGGGACCTCCTATATAGTCCCCCACTGCAGGACCTCTCTCGGGCAAAGGTCCTTCCATTATCATGCTCCCCTCTGGCTTAACAACCTACCATCTTCCCTCTTACTTGCCCCTAGTCTTGGCCAATTCAAAACTGGAATCAAGAGACTTCTTCTTGACTCTAAGACCTCTGACTGTTTCCATCAGTCCTCCCTAGGTTATTGGTAACCTGTGCCACCACACATTGATGACCCAGGGTCCTCTTTCAACCCTTGAGATGATAACCAAGCTCTGTCAATACCATATATTGTGATTTTATGAACAACTTGTCAAAATGTAATGTTCTGTTTTGAAAATTTTGTACAATCTCTCTTGATGTAATGTTCTGTTGTGACTGATGTGGAGCCTTTGCAAAGGAGTCTTTGACTCAAAGGATTGTAATTCTAAAATTTCAATAAAATAAAAAAAATAAAAATAAAAATGTCAGTTATAAAGACATTAAAATGGACTGGCCCCAGAACTGAACCCTGCGGTACCCCACTAGTAACCCTCCTTTCTTCACTGTGGATTCCATTTACTATTACCCGCTGTGTCCTGTTTTCCAGCCAGTGTTGTACCCAGGCTACCACCCTGGGACCTACTCTCAGGTTGGCTAATTTGTTTATTAATCATTTGCATGGGACTGTATCAAATGCCTTGCTAAAGTCTAGGTAGGCCATGTCCACAGCCCCTCCCTGGTCTACTACTTTGGTCACCCAGTCAAATAAATCAAGTAGATTTGTCTGACATGACCTTCCTGTTGTGAATCAATGCTGCCTTGGGTCCTGTGCCCCCCTGGCCTCCAGGTGCTCAACAATTATTTCCTTCAGAAGTGATTCCATCATCCACATCAAGAACATTTGCCCAGTTGCAAAACAGTATGTCAGATTCTGACATCATGCTGATGTCAGCATTGGCTAGCCAGCAAGTTTGTCTGACTAGGAAAATGAATTAAAAAAATACCAGTTTAGTGTGAATGTGTGGGGTTAATGGCTAAGATGCCAATCTTGAGCTGTAAAAAAAAAACACAGTGTTACCATGGCAACACTGACTGACTAAACATGTCATCATAGAGGGGAGATTCCGGTCAAGAGCATAGCACAAGTACGATGACAACATTGTTTCCACGATGGTTGGCATGGCAACAACCAATGGGGTTTGGTGAGTTCTTTTGCACTTTGCATGCTCTACCTCCTCACAACACTGCCCTTCCTGTTTTAGACAACTGTCATCACCTGGAGTAGCATCCTATCCACCCTCTCTGTAGCTGAATCAACACCCTACACCTCAACCACCCTCCACCCCCAAAACTCCCTGCAACTAGACTTGCCCCAAGTTCACGATCCCCCTTCAGCTGATCACTCTCTGTAACTAGAACCCTTCTCCCTGGCTGACTGCACTCCACACCACTGCATTCCCCTTCCAGATCCCGGACGAGACTCCCTGCTCAAACCTCTCTCAGTCAGTATCACTGGTGGAAAATTTTGGGCTGGTGGTAGAAGGGGTTAGAGACTGTGGAGACAGCAAATGTGTTGGGGGAACTATGGGGTGATGGGTCCTGGAAGAAGGAGGCGGTGGTAAGGGAACTCAGAGTTGGGTTGTGGATGGAACGGTTACTGTGGAGGAAGCAGTGGGGGGATGTGGAAAGAGGGCAGACAATATTTGTGGCCATGGAAGGAAGTGAGGCTAGTATCTGGGACTGAGTAAGAAGACTTAGCTAGTATCAGGCAACAAAGGGAAGAGGACTATTGTCTGGGGCTGTGCAGGCCTGTGGAGGAAAAGTATCGACAGCCTGTAAGGGGTTGGTGGGTGTTTAATGGGTTTGGAAGGTGTCAGTGGGGGGCCATGCAGGGAGGAAAAGAGTCAAGGATATGAGGGGGTCTCAAGTGACAAGAGAGGGACAGGAATTTTACGGTTGCTGTGGCTGACAGGTGTTACTGGTTAGAAGAGAGGCTGGGGGAGTACTCGGGGGCTGTGAAAGAAGTGCAAAGGGCATGAGAGTGGATTTAGTGATCTGTAAAGTGAGGGGACATCAAGTGTTGGGGATAATTGGCCAGTCTACCCCCACAGCTAGAACCCCCCTTCACACAGACCACCCAGCCCCAGAAGCTGAACCCACTGAAGAACATACTGGCTATGTGCCTCCATCTCACATCTTGAACCCCCCCTTTTCACAGAGGGGGTTTGGTGGGGTGTACAGGGAGTTTATGTCAAGGGTTAGGGGGCAGTGGACTAGCAGTCCCTAGCATCCATTGGGTAACAACTCTCTTCTCTCATTCCGTGTAAATTAAATCATTGGCTTCTGGATGCTGAGGTGCTGCCCTATCTGCAAGCATCTCTCTGGACTGCAGGATGAGGAAGCCAGACTTAGAGCGAAGTAAATGGGGTCAGGAGTACCATCACCCCTATCCAGAGACCACCCAGTCCAATGCCCCTGCCGAAAAGGATGCCGAGAACAAGGAGCACTTGGATAACAGTGGGCACAGGGAGGGTTAGGGCAGTCAGGCAGAGGCAAATCCCAGATCCTATTCCACTCAAGAACTCATTTGCCACACTGGCAAATGGGGACAACCAAATAGAGGTACCCAGAGAAGTGGAAGGAAAGGATGTGGAGGTTAGCCAAGGAGGTAACCTCAGTGGGGAAAGCAGTGGACCCTAGAGAAGTAGGAATCAAATCCTGGTGGGGGACTCCATCATAAGAGGGATCCAGCTAGGAACACAGGAGGGGGAGAACAGGGAGGTGAGGTGCCTACCAGGTGCCACGGCATGGAGGGATGGAGGGAAGATCCTGGGGATCACTGGGAAGGCAAGACAGGAGGGTGAGCTAGATGTCATTATCCACCTAAGTACTAATGACCTGGCAAATGGGGAGCCAAAGGAAGTTCAAGAAGAGCTTAGGAAATTGGGGAGAGGTCTCAAGCAAGTAGCTACTTCGGTCACCTTCTCAGAAGCACCACCTGCGAGAGGCATGGGAGAACATAGGGGTGCATGCACCAGGAACTTTAACTCATGGTTGAAGAAATGGTGCTGTGAGGAATGGTTTGGATTCATTGGTGAATGGGGACCCACCTGGAGGGATGGAGGCTTGTTCAAGCCTGACGGCCTGCATCCATCCTGGAGGGGAATCCAAAGACTCAATGATAAGTTTAAATGCTACATTGACAAGCATTTAAACTAGCCAAGAGGGGTGGCAAGCTGGCAAGGAGGGTACCTAATTGCCCACCCCACAGCTATCAGTGGAACCAGTGAACCAGAGGAGTAGATATATCTAAAAAGCAGTGTGCAAATGATGGAGATAAGTGCCCAAGAGGTGGATAGGCAGAAAAGGGGCAAAATTTAACAGAAGGGCAGACAGTAAGGAGAACCAGGGATAAAGGACAACCAGGGAAGGGGCTGGAGTACAACAGCTAAGCAGTCTAGGGAGGTCAAATCATGGAAAGCCATGTGTGCCAATGCCAGGAGCCTTAGCAACAAGATGGAGGATCTGGAGGCTGTCATGGTGCAGTCAGACCTGGACATTGTGGCCACCACAGAAACCTGGTGTAATTATAACCATGACTGGAAGGTAGCCATACCTGGCTGCAACATATTCAGAAGAGACAGGGCAGGTAGGAAGGGAGGAGGAGTGGCACTATATGTGAAAAATGACATAAGGGCTACAGAGATCTAGGAGGAACAAAATGGGGGAGAGATACTGTGGGTTAAGCTGGAAAGGAAAATGGGGCCAGCCATCCGCACAGGTGTGGTCTGTAGACCACCAGCCCAGGAGGAAGAAACAGATAGGGAGCTGATGCTAGCCATCCAAAGGATGGCAGACAAGGGTGAGGTAGTGCTGGTGGAGACCTCAATATTCCAGACGTGGACTGGAGCATCCCAGCAGCAGCATCAACTAGGAGTAGATTTATCCTGGACTCCCATCAGGGTGCCTTCCTCAAGCAACTGGTCATGGAACCAACTTGGCAGAAGGCAATAGTGGACCTTGTGCTCACAAACAGGGACAGTGTGATGGGGGTAACAGTGGGGGAGCACCTGGGGAACAGTGACCACCAGTCATTGTGGTTTGAAATCACAGAAGGAGCAGAACCAAACCACACAAAAACACGTATCATGGATTTTAGGGGGACAGACTTTGAGAAAATGGGGAGATGCTTGAAAAAGGCATTAAGGAGAATGGGGCAGGAAGCAGGGGTTGAGGAACAGTGGGCAGTATTTAAGATGGGGATTACAAGAACAACAGAATTATGCATTAAGCAGGTTAGCAAGGGGAAAAGGAAAAGGAAGAGGAGGCCATTATGGTTTTCCAAGGAGGTAGCGGTGAAAGTGAAAGCCAAAAAGATTGCATTCAGGCAATACAAAAAGACACAGGCACAAGGGGATAGGGAGAAATACCAGGAGAAGCAAAGGGAGGCAGAGAGGTCAGTAAGGGAAGCCAAAGTTCAGACAGAAGAGCACATTGCAAAATCAGTGGATAGAGGTGACAAAACCTTTTACAGGTACATAAGTGAAAAAAGAAAGGAAAAGGGAGGGATAGTGAGACTGAAGGGGAGGATGGGGGCTGTGTGGAGGATGACAACAGTAAAGCTGACATATTGAACTGGTATTTCTGCTCAGCCTTTACTGAGGATGAGGAGGGCAATGGGTCTGAAGGGAGTACAAGGGATGGGAATGGTGCAGAAATGGACACAAGTCCCTTTACATGAGAAAGGGTCCTGAAGGAACTGGAAGTAATAAGAGTTGATAAAGCAATGGGGCCAGATGGGGTGCACCCCAGGGTCCTTAAAGAACTAAGACAGGTGGTGGCTGAACCTCTGGCAATCCTGTTTAGCTGATCACTGGAAACAGGGGGAGGTACCCAAAGACTGGAAGACAGCAGATGTAGCCCCCTTACACAAAAGTGGAAACAAACAGGAAGCGGGGAACTACAGACCAGTCAGCCTCACCTCAGTAGTGGGGAAGATCATGGAAGCATTACTGAAGGAGAGGTCGGTGGAACATCGGATGTCAATGGACTACAGGACCCAAGGCAACATGGTTTCACCAGGGGGAAGTCATGTCAGATTTTTTGACTGGGTGACTAGGGAGGTGGATCAGAGGAGGGCAGTGGACATGGCCTATCTGGACTTCAGCAAGGCTTTTGACACTGTACCACATAGAAGACTATTACACAAACTGGAGAATATGGGTCTGGGCAGGACAGTAGTGCTATGGGTAGGTAACTGGCTGGGTGGCAGGACACAGAGGGTGGTAGTAAATGGCTGTCACTCCACAGAGGGAAGAGTGACCAGTGGGGTACCACAGGGATCAGTGCTGGGACCGGTCCTATTCAACATCTTCATCAGTGACATTGTGCAGGACCTAGAAGGCAGAATTTCCCTGTTTGCTGATGACACAAAGCTCTGTAACAGAGTAGACACACCAGATGGTGTAGACAGAATGAGAAGGGACCTGCAGAAACCTGAAGAATGGTCAGGGCTTTGGCAGTTGAAATTAATGCAAAGAAGTGCAATATAATGCATATAGGGCAGAAAAACCCTGGCACAATATATCAGTTGGGGGGTGAGGATATAGCATGCACCAAGCAGGAAAGGGATCTTGGGGTTATCATCTCTGATGACCTCAAGGTAGGGAAACAGTGTGACAAGGCAGCAGGTAAAGCAAATAGGTTGCTGGGATGCATAGGCAAAGGCACCACCAGCAGGCAAAGGGAGGTCATTATTCCACTATACAAGACATTAGTGAGGCCCCACCTGGAGTACGGTGTACAGTTCTGGAGACCTTACTTATGCAAAGACATAGACAGGGTAGAGAAGGTTCAGAGGAGGGCAATAACGATGGTACATGGATTGCATCACAAGTCCTATGAGGACAGGTTGAAGGAACTGAATATGTACTCCCTGGAGGAGAGGAGAGGAGGGGGAGAGAGAGGATATGACAGAGACATACAAGTATCTTACAGGGAGGAACAGGGTGCAGGAATACACTATTTTTAAGTGAAAAAGATGTTCCATAACAAGAGGGTATGGGATGAAGTTGCAGGGAGGATGATTCAGAGGAAATGTGACAAAGAATTTCTTCACAGAACAGGTGGTGGACAAGTGGAACACGCTGCCAGAGGAAGTGGTGGGAGCTGAAGCAATCACGGGATTTAAGAATGCATGGGATAGACATAAAGGAATTCTGGAGGTCAGGGTTAAGGGGCAACAGACTTCTAGGAAATCATAAAGTAAACTTACAAGCTCAAAAGGGCAGACTAGGTGGGCCATAGGCCCTTATCTTCCGACACTATCTATGTATCTCTTCACTCTCCCCATCCCATATTAAAAAAACAGTCTTTGCTGTCCAGGTGTTCCTCATACCCTTGCTGTGTCACTTTACCAAAGGCAACTAGTAATGCTCTCCAAACCACATCTTCAGCTGGATGCTGTTTAATGTGGGCCTTTAACCAACCCTGATTACTGTGATTACAGAAATACATGCAGCACAATCACATTTTTTGCACAGTGAGGCCAGTAGTATGTATTTATGTAATTGCCATTTGCAACAATGACCCATAGTAGTGATGGACCATACTTCTCAACTTTTTGCCACTTGAATGAGGGACTCAAAAACTCTGAATTCTTGCTCTTTCTTCCTTCCCCTGTGACTTGCACATAGCCCAGATGGGAGAGGGGGATTTACAAGAACATTGCTCAGCTGGGGATGCTGGTCATGGAGCTGATAGTGGTCCTGGTTCATGAAGGATGGTCATGCAAGGGAGATAAATTGGGGGGATGCAGATTCATTGGTTGCTAAGATGCTATCCTTCAGATGAGATGTTAAACCAAGGTCCCTTTTGCCCAACACTGGTCTCCAGCCAGGTAGAAGTAAAAGTTAATATGGCTAATTTAAAAAAAAAGAGCCGTAGAGGTTCCCAGTGTCATGGCTAATAATGGTATCAGTGTGGGAAAAATAATCTTTTAACAAAAATCCTGCTGAAGAAAGCTTATATTCACCAAAATGCACAAAACAAGAACTTGGTCACTTTCAGATGCGGAGATTGCTGCCTCAAATTTCATATTCAAGAGGAAATACATTATAAGAACCACCCGCCATTTCCCCAACATCCAACAGAAGAACTTTGACTGCAGAGGGTAGTTTGTCCAGGGGGTTGGCAAGTGGTTAGGAGGGGCAAATTGGGTGCCCCATCACTCAGTGCTCTCCAACATATTACCTCCAAAAACCATATAAACACTACAAACAGGTATCTGCCTCTATCTTCAAAATCAAACAAAGGGGCAGAGGACACTGCAGAGCAGGACACTGCAGCACAGGAGCTAGCACAGGAAAACTCACTCAAATCAGGAACCAAAACAAAAAAATCAAAAAGGAAATCCAAAAAACTTCTGATCATAGGAGACTGCATGATTCAAGGAGTTGATACCCATCTCCAGCCAGGGGTAATGGTCAGATGTCTCCCAGGTACATCAGCATGGAGAGACACTGACCGCATTGCTAAAATTGTTCACAAAGCAGGAGAAAACATTGACATCCTAGTACACATAGGGACTAATGATCTCGCCAGCCGGTCAGTTATGGAGACCAAGGAACACCTGACCAGGCTGGGTGACAAACTATCATCCATTTCATCCAACATCTCCTTCTCTGAGATCCTGCCAGTCTGGGATGGGGGGAAGATGGATGGAAGGTCAGAGAAGGAGAGATAGGGGAGCTAAACATGTGACTCAAGGGCTGGTGACAGGAAAAAGGACACAGATTTGTAGGGAACTGGCAACAGTTCTGGGAGAGAAAGTTCTTTAAATTTGATGGACTGCATCTGACTATGGAGGGAGTCAGTGCATTGGGGCAGAAGTTTGACATCTTTGCAGAATATTTAAACTAGCAAATGGGGAGAGGGGTGCAGCACCCCATACATCGAATGGAAAGAACACCCCTCCCCCCTCAGCTAGTGGTCAAACAGGGATTCAGCATGTTTGCAGTTCATTTATATCACCAGGTAAGAAAAAAGATCCGTCTCCCCATACGACGCAAAGGAGAAATGCTATACCTCACCCAACAACTAACACACCGAAATCTGGCCAATGGAAAATCATGTACACAAATGCTCACAGCCTGGGAAATAAGATCCCAGACCTGCAGGCAATAACGTCAGAGGCTAAACTGGACATAGTAGCAATTAATGAGACGTGGTTTACCAGTAACCACACTTGGGAGACTTCAGTACTTGGCTATGTACTGTTCAGATCAGACCGAGGTGCAAAAAGGGGGGGTGGAGTTGCCCTGTATGCCAATGAAAATATCAAAGCTACAGAAATTCAGAATGCACATAAGGAGCCAGAAGAACTGTGGGTCACCCTGGAAACAGGAAATGGGACAGCCATAAGAACTAGGGTTGTCTACAGGCCCCCAGACCAGGGGGAGGACATTGACATATTACTGTTAGAAGATATACAAAACACGACAGCTAAAGGGGAGGTTCTGCTAATGGGAGACTTCAACATGCTGGATACAGATTGGTCAATACCAGCAGAAACATCTGCCAGAACTAAACACATGGTGGATTCCCTGCAGGGGGAAGGTCTCAAACAACTGGTACAACAACCCACAAGAGACAGGGCTATCCTAGGTCTAGTACTGACTAACAGGGAAGGGATCACAGATCTCCAGGTAGAAGGTCACCTGGGGGCCAGTGACCATCACATGGTATGGTTCAATTTGGCTACTACATCTAAATCATCCCATTCCAAGGCAAAAATATGGGACTTCAGAGGAGCTGACTTTGATAAGATGGCCAAAAGAGTTAAGCTAGCCCTGGCAAAAAGAAACACAGGTGACGGGGTACAGGCAAAGTGGGCAAGCATTAAGGATGCAATACTTGAAGCAACATCCCATTGTGTTAGACAGAAAAGGAAGTGCAAAAGAAGAAGGAAACCACTTTGGTTCTCAAATACAGTAGCAGAAAAGGTCAGAGCCTTAAGGCTGGCCTTCAGGAAATATTTTCTGTGCCATTGCTCCCCTTTGACCCAGCATACCTGTGCTCTAGTGAGAGGGGCCAGGTGTAACTGAGCACACATCATCAAAGAAGGAGGGGCAGTACACTATAAAAGAACTGTGCTGCCTAAAATCCCAGAACAGGTATGCTGATTAAATCTACCATCTGATAGCTCAATTTTACTACATCTGCCATTTGTTCTGCTGAATTGTGAGACTGGGAACTGAGAACGTCTGTTGTTGCCTGCAAGAGGATTCGAACTGTGTGTCAGACATTTGTTGCAACTGTGAGCTTGATTTCAACACAACGCCTTTTGTTAGTTTCTGTGCCATTGCTCCCCTTTGACCCAGCATACCTGTGCTCTAGTGAGAGGGGCCAGGTGTAACTGAGCGCACATCATCAAAGGAGGAGAGGCAGTACACTATAAAAGAACCGTGCTGCCTGCAGCGTGAGCATGAGTGGTGCGAGCGCCACTTGGCATTAGAAAATTTATTATTAACAAAAGGAGGGAAACTGAGTAACACTCTTGTAGAGATTTATTACTTAGAAGTTCAGAGTCAAATAAGCTGGAAGTTGTTTGTGCCCTATGTGGGTTTGGGCAGGTTATTTGCTCCAATTTATTGTTCAAATATCTGAGGGGTAAGTTGAATTTATACACGGATGTTCATTATATGAAATTTTATGTATTGCTTATGTGCCTTACTTAAAGAATAATTTGGTTAGGTAGGCTACATGAGCAAGTTTTATTAGTTTTTACCATAATATTTTTGATAAGTAGACTGATGGGAATTACCTCTGTTAGAGGATTATTCCTGACATATTGAGGTAGTCACTTAATATTTTATTTGAATTAAAGTTGTCTGATTAACAAGGAGGTTTAAATCTGTAATAATGTTGATGATATGGTGGGGCATTGTTTTAGTAGGGTGCCAGTTCCTAGTATGTGAAAATCCTATTCAGAAGGAAAAAGATACTGTAGAATGTCCATATCTGGTAATGGAATATAAGGGTACTATGGAGAGAGAGAGAATAGTTCTAATTGGGTGGCAAGGGGATATTCAGGCTACCTTGTTGAATATCCACACTGAGACTATTTTGATTAAATGGGTGCACATATGTAGTAAATTTTTAAGTGGCTGGGGACATAATGTCATTCCTGAAAGTTCCAAATTTAGAGATTATTTAACGAAGGGGAAACAAATAAATTTTAAATTATATAGATTGGGTAAATGGATTGTAATTATGGGGTTAATGTTAAGTGGGGATGTTCAATTAAACCCCGGGCCTGTAGTTGACTTGAACAATGATTATGCATTAGAAATGTTGAATGATAAAGGGTTGAAAATTGTGCATATTAACATTTGTAGTTTGCTTAAGAAAATTGAGTATCTGAGAGAGTGTGTGGTGTGTTATAAACCTGATATTTTAATAATTACTGAGTCATGGTTACATATAAAAATCCAAGATAATGACATAGCCCTGGAAAATTTTTATATGTGGAGAAGAGATAGATCTAAAAGAGGGGGTGGAGTAATAATTTATGCTAAAAACTGGATTGATATTAAGGAACTGCAAAATTTGTATAAATGGACCGATTCAGAATTGTTGTTATTAAAATTAAAGTTACCTTATTCCAAACCTATATTGCTGATTGGCATTTACTGCCCACCTAAAAGTAGTTTAGTAGTTTTTTTCTGAAATGCAAAATGTACTGAGGAATTATCAAAATTCATATGAACTTTTGATAATTGGGGATTTAAATGTTGATTGGGGAAAAATAGATGCTCATCATAGCTTATTTGATATGGCTACAACACTGAATTTGGTGCAACTGATAAAAGATGTAACTAGGTTACATGCGGCAAATCCTGGTAACTCAACTATTTTAGATCTTATATTTACTTCAAACCCAGAAAAGTTTATAAAGAGTGGGGTGTTACCAGACTCAATGTCAGATCATCAGATAATTTTTTGTATTAGAAATCAGAAACTTAGAAAGGCTCCCAAGAACATTGTACAAACTAGAGTATTTAAACATTTTGACTACATTCAATTTATGCAAGAACTAGAAAGTTATAATTGGGAGAGATTAGAATTAATTCCCAGTGTGGGAGATGCATGGGATATGTTTCAAAAAGATTTAATACAAATTTGTAATGAACATGCTCCTATAAAAACTAGGTTGATAAAATCAAATAATGTACTATGGTATGATTCTGGTTTGTTTAAAATTAAAAGAGCTAGAGATAAGGCATGGAAACAAGCTAAATTAGCAAAGGGAGACCAGGAATGGGATAAGTATAAGCAGCTAAGAAATGTATATACTAAAGAAATTAGGAAGGCTAGACAGGCCTATTGTAATAAAAAATTGTCTAAAGAAATGATGGAAAATCCAAGGGCATTCTGGAACACAATAAATAAGTTACATAAGGGTCCAAATATGGATTATCTCAGTTATTTCCTAATTAATGGTAATAAACTGGATTTAGGAAATAAGGTAGTTAATGAGTTTAACACCTTTTTTACAAATATAGGTACTAATGCAATAAAATTAGGAGGAGGAAATGTTAATCAGGTCTTACAGAGTAATCCTGAGATAAATGGTACAGATAGAACTTATGCGCAAATTGGTACACAAGTTGAGTTCAAATTTACCCCTATTACTAGAGGAGATGTTAGGAACTTGTTATTTAAAATTAATATCAATAAAGCAGAAGGTATGGATGGAATTCCCAACATCTTATTAAAGTATGCAGCTCCCATTATTGATCAACCTTTAGCAAGTTTATTTAATTTGTCTCTTCTTTCTGCAGAACTACCCCAAGTTTGGAAGACAGCCAAGATTGTGCCAATCTATAAGACAGGATCTAGGATGCTATTAGAAAACTATAGGCCAATTTCTCTTTTACAACTATCTCTAAAATTTTGGAGAAAATTGTTGCTTAACAATTACAGGCATTTTTGAAAGATAATGACATCCTTAATGGTTACCAATCAGGTTTTAGACCAGAGCATGGAACTAATACTGCCCTAATAAAGGTCACAGGAGATATTGTGGAGGGTATGGACAGGGGGATGCCAGTGGGAGTAATTTTTGTTGATCTCTCAAAGGCATTTGATACTCTGGACCATGGCATCCTCCTGTCCAGACTAAAAACCGGTGGTATGTCTGAAATGATGGTATATTGGTTCTGAAATTACCTTGATTCAAGACTACAGCAAGTGACCATCAGAGAGTGGTCATCTGACCTGAAATTGATTGTTTCAGGAGTTCCACAAGGATCCATTTTGGGTCCCATACTATATAAGTGGAACTTTTCAAGAGGGATTTGAAAACCTATTTGTGGAGTATGGCTTTTTTAGACAATTAAGTTATTTATTCATGCTTGGATTTTATTATTATATATTTTATATTGTTGTAGGTTGATTTTATGTACATGTCCTGGTTTTATGTAGTGTTTTGAATTGTTTTTAAGGTTGTTCAGCACCTTGATATACTGAAAGGTGCTATACAAATAAAATTATTATTATTATTATTATAATTTATACATGAATGATTTGGGGTTTGAACAACCGGGGGTACAATATCATCTTTATGCTGATGATACAATTGTATACTTTGCTGATTTTTCAGTGAAATCCATTCAAATAGTATTACAACAGGCTTTTGGCCATCTGCAGGATTTTCTGTTTAGATCTAAGTTGGTCTTAAATGAAAAAAAATCTCAGGTAATGGTATTCCATAGGGGTTATGGGCCTAAAGTAGATCAAGATGGATTACAAATTAAAACATTTCTTGGAGGTAATTTGCAACAAGTTGTTAAATATAAATATTTGGGGGTGTATTTAGATACAAAACTTAAATGGGATAGTCATATAGATAGCACATTGACAAAAGTTGGAAAGTGCTTGGGTTCATTACATAGAGTAAGAAACAGTATGCCTTTGGAAATTAGAAAATTAGTTGTAACTGTTGTGGTATTACCCATATTGGAGTATGAGAATTTGATTTATATGGGTGCCTCAAAAGAGAAGCTATACAAGCTTGATGTTATGTACAATAAATTAACCAGATTTGTACTGGGTGCAACAAAGATGACACATAGAGTAGATATGTATAAAGAACTGGACTGGGATACCTTATCTCAAAGGCGGATTTTTAGTGCAATTATATTAATGCTAAAATGTATCTCAGGAAAAGTACCTAAATACTTGGCTGAGAGTATTAATATAAAAAGTTCTGCTGAGGGTTTGCGTTCTGCAACTAGCCTGGAATGTTTGGTTCCAAGCCTCAGAACGATCTGGGGGGGATAAGCATTTCCTAAATATCGGACCTTCATTATGGAATAATTTGCCTGGGAAGCTCAGACCCCTTGAGAGGGATTTTCAGTTGCACCAAATTAATCAATGGTTTATTGAGAATACCATCTATGATGGAGATTAGTCTGGAAAAATAAGGATAATGGAATGGTAGATTGTAAATTGTATTAAATGTTTACTGTGGATTATTTTGTTGCTATGTAGTATGTCTCTGGTTTACTTAATTGTGGATTTTTTGGAAATGTGTCATATTTATTGATGTATAAATGTGTTGTATTTATTGTTTTGTTATATATTGTAATATTATAAGAGTAACTGGAACTGATACCCTGGACCTCACTGTAAAGGAGCTTTGGCTCAGTGGAGATATCCATATTCATTTTTGTATGAATAAAAATCTTTTACTACCTACTACTACTACTACATAAGGGAAAACAGTGGGATGAAGATAGGGAGGCATACCAAACTGCCCTAAGGGAAGCAGGGAAGGCAGTAAGGCAGGCAAAGTCCCAAACTGAGGAAACACTAGAACAAACAGTAAAAGAAGGTGACAAGACTTTCTATAGATACATTAGTGAAAGGAGAAAGTCCAGAGGGGGTATTGCTAAGCTCAAAGGAGAAAAGGGGGCATGTGAGGAGGAGGACCCTGTATAAGCATCTATCCTAAATAGATAGTTTTGCTCAGAATTTACTGAAGAGAAGGTAGGACAGGGCCCACAGCTCAGCACCATGGACATGGGTGGAGGGAGGTGAGCACTACTACCTTCACAAAAGAAAGGGTCCTACAAGAGCTCACTAAGCTCAGGGTGGACAAGGCAATGGGACCTGATGGCATACATCCCAGGGTACTTAAGGAGCGAAGGGTGGGACTAGCAAAGCCATTAGCAGAACTGTTTAGTGAGTCTCTGAGCATAGGAGAGGTCCCAGAAGACTGGAGAAGGGCTCATGTGACCCCACTGCACAAGAGTGGTAGCAGGGAGGAGGCAGAGAACTACAGACCAGTCAGTCTTACCTCAGTAGTGGGCAAGATTATGGAGGCACCCCTTAATGAAAGGATAGTGCAATACCTGGAATCCATAGGGGCACAGGATCCAAGAAAGCATGAGTTTACAAAAGGAAGGTCCTGTCAAACTAATCTCACAGATTTCTTTGACTGGGTAACCAGAGTGGTGGACCAAGGGTGAGTAGTTGATGTCACCTACCTTGACTTCAGCAAAGCTTTCGACACTGTTCCACATAGAAGATTGATAATTAAACTGGGTAGGCTCGGGGTGGGTCAGAAGTTGGTCAACTGGGTGGCAAACTGGTTGACGGGCAGAAAACAGAGAGTGGTGGTAAATGGTATACAGTCAGAAGAGATGCAAGTCAAAAGTGCGGTACCTCAGGGATCAGTCCTGGGGCCAGTCCTCTTCAATATCTTCATTAGTGGCATTGCAGATGGACTAGAGGGTAAGGCTTGTCTGTTTACAGATAACACCAAGATCTGCAACAGAGTAGATGGTCCAGATGGGGTGGGCAGAATGAGAAGAGATCTGGATAAACTAGCAAAATGGTCAGAAGAGTGGCAACTGGGATTTAATGCAGAGAAGTGCAAGATCATGCACATAAGGAAGAGAAACCCTGAAGGCACCTATAGGCTGGGAGAGGAGTTGCTGGCAGTCACAAAGGAAGAAAGAGACTTGGGCATCATCATCACCGATGACCTGGAATCATCCAAGCAGACCTCTAAAGCAGTAGGTAAGGCTAGGGGGATGTTAAGCTATTATTGTACCTTGCTGTGTGAAACCTTTATTTGCAATGCCTGTTTTACTTTCTGTTTTGACAAAAATGTATGTTTTTTGACCTAAATGTTATTCCTGTTTGGCCTCATACTGGAATATTATCTCTACCTTTCCAGTATGACTTTCTCTCTGAGTCAATTGTTTAGTGTTATGTTGCTTTCTATACTTATCTCATGTGCTGCGTCACATGTATGTGCATTTCATATTTTATATTGTCTCTCTCCTGGGTCGGGCCTGAAAATAGGCATTTCTATGCCTAGTGCACTCACCTGGTTACCAAAGGCAAATAAATAAATAAATGTATAGTAGGGGTATCACAAGTCGTAAGAGGGAGGTAATTATCCCTCTTTACAAGTCACTGGTTAGGCCCCATCTGAGTACTGCTGCAGTACTGGAGGCCAAACCTTCACAAGGACATAAACCAAATTGAGGCAGTCCAGAGAAGAGCAACTAAAATGGTGCAGGGACTGCATCAGAAGACATATGAGGACAGATTAACAGAGTTCAATATGTATACCCTTGAGCAAAGGAGGGAGAGAGGTGATATGATCGAGGCATTCAAACACCTTAAGGGCATTAACAAGGTGAAAGAGTCTAACATGTTTAAATAAAAGAAAAATAACAGGACAAGAGGACACAGCATGAGATTAGAGGGAGGCCGATTAAGGGGGAATGTGAGGAAATTCTTTTTCACAGAAAGGGTGGTGGATGCATGGAATGGCCTACCTCAGGAAGTGGCGGCTATGAATACAGTGCAGAGCTTCAAACAGGCATGGGGTAGGCATAAGGGAGCAATACAGATGAGTATGAATAGATAGGCCACTGACAGAGCAAAGGCTGATGGCACATTTATAAGACAGAAAAATAAATGGGCAGACTGGATGGGCCTTGCAGTCCTTATCTGCCGTCAACTTCTATGTTTCTATGTTTACACCTTGGGTGCATGTGACAAGATGAAAATAAGTATAGTATAAGTGAGACTAAAACACCCAAGCCAGGAGAAGTAGGGTCACATCCCTGAGCCAGGAGAAGTGGGGGCACCCTCCGAGCCAGAAGAAGCAGGGCCATGCCTGCCCCCCCATGCCAGATGAAGCTGGGCTAGCACCCTTGAACCAGGAGAAGCAGGGCCACCCTCCTAAACCAGGAGAAGCAGGGCCATCCCACGATGAGCCAGGAGAAGTAAGGCCATCCCACCCCTTTCCAGCAGCTATCAACCTCCCAAATTGGTACCAATGAACTGCTCACCCAGAGTGGCAGGGCCAGGCGATAGAGGCCCATGCACTCCCTCTCGTGAGTCCCTCCACACCCCACAGTACAGGTACATTTTCAAATAAACACAGCCATGTACCTCAACAAAAAGGCTCAAGAAGTCAGGACCTTGTCTCTCTAGTTCTGCAAGCAGCTTCTCTCTTGATTGCTGTTGCTGTTGTCTGGAATTTTACTTGAGGAACTGACTCTGTGCTGCAGCAACTGGATGGGCAGGGTGGCTAGCTGCTGCTACTCTATCCTGTTACCGACCGGACTGCGCTCTATTTCTTTGAAAAAAAAGTACAACAGAGTCAGTACAGCTCTTTTAAAGTTGGCTTTACTGCTGGGTCATGGGGGAGGGTCTATTCTGGCTATTCTGCAACACAATCTTAAGGGACAGTAACTGGCTAGACTTGGCTGAAGGGGAGCCCATAGGACTGGTCATGAGTACTAGAAGGATCCACCAGGCAGGGCTTGGGTGCAAAAGAGGGCCTACTGGGTAGTGTGTGGGTGCAGGTGAGGACACACTGTGCTGGCTTGGGTGCATGAGAGGGACTCAGTGGTCTGGGCATGTGTGCAGGTGAGGAACCCGGGAGGCTGGGCTTGGGTACAGTAGGAATTTAGTGGGCTGTGATAGGGGAAAGATAAGGATTCTCCACCAACGCCAACAATGAGCTGCGAGATATGGAGAATTTTACTGGGACTGTTGCAAAATAGATAAAACAGTTAAGTGCTTATTTTGTTATCAAGAAACAATTGTTTATCGTGAATTTTTCTAACTTAGCTGCTGCATGCATGTCAAGCATGCTACATGTGAACCTGATAAGCTCTGTCAGGTTTGTTTAGGTTCACTTGATGTGTGCGAACCACCTGCAGTCACTGAACAATTTTGTGTGTGGCATACATTCTGTACGCATACTGCACACCTGTATTTCTGTAAAGGACTAGAGAAATCAGGAGCCTGCCAACATGGCTATGTGGGCTGAGATGCCTGAGGCTGGGGATGGAACTTGAAAGCTTCCTACCAGGGCTAAGAAAGGGTGGAAAATAGAGCATGCCGCCATGGGGGCTGTGTGGTTTGTGTGTGCCAAATGCAGGTTTTGGTAGCAGTGTATACTTGGAGTAGATTTACCATAAACAAGTTATATGTATGATGCTAAGATGACAGTAACATTAACTGTGAGATGGTGAAAAGGTAAAAAAACTAATAAAAAACTAGTTTAAATTGAGCTAATCTAAAGAAATGTGTATGAGGGAAATTAACTCTCAAACTCTGTTAGTGAAACCAGAAGAGCAAAAGCAATTTAAACATTAACAAGGTGTTTCCATTATGTTACCGATAACTATTAACTATAATGTGGGGAAAAAAGTGTATGAGAATTATCTAAAATGTGCATTAAGTGTGCACATTATTACTACAGTGTATATCCTGTTCTTTGACTAGACAGATAACCTTTATAGTGACAAAACAGTTTCAGATCCCACTCACTTCAGTTTGTGGCAAGCTGGCCTTTCCCACACTCATGTAGACCACAAAAGATCAGTGCATCACAGACAAACCGAGGGTGCTACGGAAAAAGGGGCTGCTAACCCTCTATTTCATACCATACAGAGAGACTCCAGCACTCTGGACACATTTGAAGCTCAGACACCAGTTATAGCCGTAATAATATTTTATTCAAATGTCTCTAGCACAATCAAAACCCGGAAGCAGATCGGATCACCAGTGATCTGGCAAAATGCTATTGCCTTTGTCAAGGGATTATCTTTCCCACATTCAGCCTGCATCACTGTTATCAGCTTCAGTAGCTGCCATCACTCAGCTTAGATATTTTTTCAGGGTATTTCTAGATTTGAACCCCTTCAGAGCCACTGCTCGCACTGTACAGTGCTCTGTGCATAAGGACACACAACCCAACCCTCTCTGTCACAGCTGAGAACACCTTACTTTAGAAACAGATTAAAAGGAATCAGAAACATTCAGTCCCTGTCAGTAATGCTTTGTAAATCGCAATAGAAATGGTACAAAAAAGGAAGTATTACCTTATATTTTGAAGATTAAGTATTTGTCCTGTTCCTCCTCCATTTTGTCACTTGTTTGACCCCCTGCTAATCTCTGGTGATCACCGCTGTTCCAGAAGTGCGTTCAGTATGGGGAAGCTAATTGCAGTAGTGAATGTTACATTGTAGTGTAGCAGTGCCTTATTGTTAGTCTGTGTTGTATTATTAACAGTCCTTCATAATAAAAAGGTTTAAAATGTTTATTTCAGGTGTTGTTTTTCATGTCCCCTTCCCTGTCCCATGTAGCTGCCCTCTCCCATGTACCTTAGGGTGGCCTTGTTGTGGCTATATGGCTTCCTAGCTCCCTAGGACATCATTCTTTGTTTTTATTTAAAAAGAACACAGTGCAAAAGAGTTAGTAAACACACACTGTGTTTGAGGGTGTTACAATAAACGCTACTGAGAATGACACTCTGCTGAGGGTGCTTCTTCATGCTACGCCCATGTGAGTGCCTGTGGACCTGCTTTGTGGAGACCCTATTACATTTTATTTATTTTATTCCTGTTTTTTTTCTATTTTGTCTTTGTTGTGCCACTTTTGAGCTGATCAGTCAGGGGACTGTTAGTTAGGAACGCCCAGTGAGGTAGTGTTAGGAGCTCAGGATTTTTATCTTCCATGCACCAGTCAAGTCCATAGCCACTACAGCACTATTACATTGCTGTTTCTTTTTTTTTATTATTATTTTCATAGTAATCCTTGCATGTGAGGCTAATCTGAGTATTCTGCCAGCTACAAGGGGAATATCTCCCATGCTGTCAGGCACCATCAGGAGCTGACTGAGTGGAGCAGAATTGGAATACAACTGAATTTGGTCTGGGAACTGATGGGCTTTGAGCTTCACTCCCCATGGAAGCTGCACCAGAGTGAGTTAACATTTGACAGTTCTGTGCGATAAAGAGCCAGCATTTGACAGCTTTAACTCAATATTCTAACTATGGACCTGAGAGCTGTCTGAGTCCATTTTATAGGACAGAACTGAGAGCGTGGATTCACCTGCCAAAGCAAGCTTTGTTCTTACTGCAGCCGGTTCTGTCATCAGCCTGTGGTCTGCCTGGAATTTCTGGATATTCTCCTTAGGACTGTGTTAAGACTCTCTATTTTCAGCAGACCACTTTGATGTGTAGTCATATGTAGTTCTTTTTCCTCCCTGGTCCCATTCCCCAGCTCACAACTTTATTATGGAGTCACCATGGCTACAGCCAACATCTAGATGGGATGGTGTGCAAGTGTTTTTATTTATATATAGATAAATGTTATCTGCACAAGTTATACTGAGCACCACAAGCTTCCCAGACAGTCTTCCCATATCAGATGTCATGGGTGCAATCAGTACAATGTGCATGTGCTGGCATGATAGAAAATGCCACAGCACACAGATATGAAAAACAGTGGAACTGCTATTTTATTAAGGGTCACAAAACATAAACAGAAGCAGTAAGAGACAATATTTTTTATTGAGCAGCAGCATTTAACACAGGTTATGTAACTGTGCTCTCAGATAGTAGGTTGACATTTCCCTTCAAGTAAATGGTAGCTTTTTTCTTAGAGGTAGAAATACAGTTTTGTCAATTATAAATTAATTAGCTGTACCTCAACAGATTCAGTCACAGAAACATGAAGAGTATGGAAAAAATAATTAATACTCAAGACGCTACATGTATAATACAGTATACTACATGTGCAAACTTAAGGAATAGTAAATGCACACAGCAGGTCTCACACAGAAAAAAACAATCTCTCTCTCTCTCTCTCTCTCTCTGTCTTGCCCCCTTGCAGTGTAGATTGGATTTCCACAAGACACGTGGAATCAGGGCAGACTCGAACACTTAGATGGCAATTGTTCACAGTCCCAAGCCTGACTGACTCTTTAACTAGGCCCTAGCAGACTTAAAAGCCCTCCAGTTGACCCCCCACCCCATGACACATCATCCAGCAGGTCACTCTGATGGGGATGCAACATTAACTTATAAATAGTACTACACACAAATTCACTGGGGGGATGGTTGGGGGTTATAAGATTTAAACATGTTTGGGAGGTGGGGGGGATTTCACTACCATTGCTGGGGAGGTACAGTACTTTCTCTAATTTGAGATTTTTTTTTTAATTAATAGATTCACCAGTGAGGTTGATCCTCCTGCCAGAAAAATTCATGAAGCTTCACAAATTGTGAATTTCCTGAATTCTCACCAATTTCACCAGTGAATTAAAACTTTACAGCCTCTCTGGTGCACAGCTCTCAATGACTGAGTATTATTGCCATGGGATATGCATTTCCTTGGCTTTACCCTCGGGACTCCATGGGTGACTTCCATCAGGTCCCACAGCCTTTTTAATGTTGACTATCTTCAGCATTCTTCTAACCCTTTTAGGTTTCACACACATATCATGCAGTGTGTACTTCTGCTTCCCTTTGAACAACCTTTCACTATTGAATATCATTCCAGTTCTTTCTTAGTGATTACTGATGCAAAATACTCATTTAAGCATTCGGCCATCTGTGCATTTTTATGGCTGCAGGGTGGAGCTCTGCAGACATCTTGCTATCATAGTAGAAAAATGGAGTGCATCAGATTCTGAAGGGACTTCACAAAATTGGAGTTGAATTATGATCACTCCACTTGAGCAGTCTGGTGTGTCCCTACACTACACTATTTTTTCTCTGTCTGAAAAAAAAGAAGCATTTTTTTCTTTTATGCTGACAAGTGTTTTTAGCTTTTGAGAGGAAATAATGGTCACTAACAGTACACGTATTTCAATCTTAATTTATGCATAACAGGACTTGCATGATAACATAACTAGATTCAATCTGAACAGTTTTCAATTTCATGAAAGATCCATAGCTTATTGTCTTTAGTAAACATGTTAACTTATCATCATTTCCCAGTCATAAACTGTAATTGAGATTGAGGAATGAGATTCAGATTTCAGAACACAGAGTAAAGTGTTGCTCTCAGTTTGGGAGACCTGCAAGAGTTAACAAAGGACAGCAGTAAATAACACACTATCTTATGTAAATCACTTAATGAGTTTTTTTTTGTATTGGTTATTCTGGTTATTGTTTATATTTTTGAAATTAATTGGTGAAATTTAGTACAACAAAGAAAGTTAAGAAAGGGATGCTGCATGCAGACAGAGACAAAGAGTTCTGTGTGTGTTTCCCTATATGGGAATGTGTGTGTGTGTATGTGGGCATGCTCCTGTGTGACACTCTGTTAACCCTTTCCTGGTACATTAACCTTTTCCTAGTCAGTTTGCAAATGGCTGTAATGCTATATTATAGTAGCTTGCACTGTTCAGAACTTGAAGCAATGCATGTGTGTTATTGTGTCACAGTACTTATCCTAAATACAATAAAAGTAATGGTTAGATGTATAACTTTCTTAATCAAATATACTTTATTGAAGTTTTCAAAATTCAGAAACAAACAATCGGTAAGATGTATAACTAAATAAATGCCATATAAGGCTGTGTATGTGTGTACTAGTAGTAATAGTTGTAGTAGTAGTAACATATTTTATTCATTATGTGAATCAGATACTGATTTGAGCAAAAGCTTGTTTTCAATGAGGTCTCATACACTCATACATAGTAAATACAATTACAAAGGTTGTTAGTAAATACAATTACAAAGGTTGTCAAAATTTCTTTTTTTTAACTGTATGTTTTTTTTTTCATAATATTCAATATATTATAAATTGGGGGTATTCAAATCAAGTATAACATAGAAACATAGAAACATAGAATTTGATTGCAGATAAGGACTGCTTGGCACACCTAGTCTGCCCATTTCCCTACCTAATGGATAAGCTGCAGATCCTAGTTAACCAACAGCCTACTTCCTCCTACCCCCCCACTAGAATTGCCTTATGTCTGTCCCATGCATTCTTGAATTCCCCCACTGTTTTTGACTCCATGACCACCTCAGGAAGGCTGTTTCATGCATCCTGAACCCTCTCCATGAAAAAATATTTCCTCACATTACTTCTGAGCCATCCCCCCCTCTAAGTTCAAACTGTATCCCCTTGTTCTTGCACATCTCTTTTTCTGAGATATGCTATCCTCTTGGACTTTGTTGATTTCCTTGAGGTACTTGAAAGTTTCTATTATGTCCCCCCCTTCCTTCTTTCCTCAAGAGTATACATATTAAGCTCCTTTAGTCTCTCTTCAGATGTCTTCTGGTGAAGACCCTGCACCATTTTGGTTGCCCTCCTCTGGACAGCCTCCACCCTGTCTATGTCTTTGCAGAGATGGGGTCTCCAGAACTGTACACAGTACTCCAGATGGGGTCTCACCAACTGTCTGTACAGAGGGATAACAACTTCCTGTTTTCTACTGGTGACGCCTCTCCCTATTCATCCCAATATCCTCCCAGCCCTCCTTACTGCCTTCTGACATTGCTTGCCCACCTTAAGGTCATCTGCTATAACTACCCCCCCGGTCCTGTTCCATTTTGTTGCTGTCAGTATCTCCCCCCCCATTATGTACTCTTCCCCTGGGTTTTTGTTTCCCATGTGCATTACTTTGCACTTCTTTGCATTGAATCTAAGCTGCCATACATTTGCCCATTCCTCCATCCTTGCTAAGTCCCTTCTCATCCTTTCCACCCCACCTTGTGTGTCAACCCTGTTGCAGATCATTGTGTCGTCTGCAAAGAGACATACTTTTCCTTCCACTTCCTCTGCAATGTCACTTATAAAGACATTAAAAAGGACTGGATCCAGTACTGAACCCTGTGGTACCCCACTAGTAACCACCCTTTCTTTGGCGTGGACTCCATTTACTATTACACTCTGCATCCTGTTATCCAGCCAATGTTTTACCCAGGCTACCACCCTGGGACCCACTCCAAGGCTGGCTAATTTGTGTATTAATCTTTTGTGTAGGACTGTGTCAAATACCTAAAGCAAACATTATGAGCAAAACATATATCAGAGGGAAAATAAAGTAAAATACAAAAAATATATTTGCCATATCAATTAATCATGGTACATTTAAATTAAGCCTTAGTTCTCTAGATCTGATATAGGTACTAAAGCTGGATCAAATTTTGCCAAAATTGATCTGGTTGTTTTTGGAGTATCTAATGAACGTGTTCAATTTTATACATATCTATCATTAAGTTTAGCCACATATTATAATCTGGTGATTTTGGCCCACATGTTCAAAGGAGATGTGGGGTACAAAATGAAGATGTGTAGTACATTTTGGAAAATGCACAGAAGCAAGATTTTCGAAAGAGAGAGATTCGTCTCACAGGTAAGAATGTGCGATCATGCAGATATAATGTATATGGTGCAGAATAAGGGGTCAGGCACCTGAATGTGCCGTACATGTGTATAGTCAACCAAAATAAGTAGCACATTGCTGTGCATCCCAAAAGTGTTCTGTACAAAGTTAGGTATAAAAGGAGATGGCCTAAATCAACCAGGCACCTGGAGGTAGGTTGTTGTACTGCAGCAATAATGGCTTGGTTGGCATTTCACATGGCCACAGTGATGGATGATGTGAGGAGATGGGAACAACAACAGCAAGGATATGGGAGGGCCTATAGGCAGTATGCCCAACAGACAGTACTGGCCCTGTGTCACATTTGAACAGCTTAGTGACATGGACATCATGGGCCAGTACCAGTTCAACAGGACAATTGTGAGACAGCTCTGTGAGCTGCTACATGATGATCTGCAGGCAGCCACAGAAAGATGTCATAACATGACAGTGGAAACAAAGGTGACTGCAGTGCTGTGCCTGCTCACCATGGGCATCTTCCAGATACTGGTGGGTGACACTACTGGCATCACCCAGTTGGCAACATCCCATCTCCTCACTCAGTTCCTCACCACTCTGCTCTGCTGCCCCATGCTAGTGAGTTCATGTGATTTCCTAGCATACCAGCAGAGTGGACAGAAAGAATGCAGCACTTCTACAGGGTTGTATGACTACCGGTGCACTAGACTCCATTGCCTACACCCATGTGGCCATCAGAGCACCACCTGGTGGGAACAAGACAGTGTATGTCAACAGGAAGGGGTATCACTCCATAAACTGCCATGTGGTGTGCGATGCCACAGGGCACATCTCAAATGCCTATGCTCACTTCCCTGGGAGTGCACACAATGCCTATGTCGGGCATCAGTTTTCCCTGTGCTCCCATTTTGAGTCTAGGAAGATATCTAGTGGCCATCTTGAGGGTGAGTGGAAAATATCCACAAACAAATGGTGCACATTGCTGCACAGTGCAGTGATGTTAGCAGAGCAGGAGGTGGCTCAGTAGGACTGTGCAGCCACAATGACTGACATTCATGTGACACACAGGATGGGGGAGGGAGGAACAAAGGGGACTAGAATATGGCTGACACTGGACAGATGAGTAAAACCACCATGGGAGGGCATACACATGATGGACAGCAACAGGCACAGGCAACAGGGGTGCTGCCAGCCAGTAGAGGTCTGTAACACTGTGTGAGGGGTAGAGCACTGTGATGCATGGGAAGGGAACAGTGCCATGTGGCACAAACAGGCAGCAGACATGCAGTGCCCCACAAACTACATGCCATGCAGGCTGCAGTGGTAGTGACAGTGGACACATGACAGCTTGGAAAGGGCCACAGGGGTATGTGCATGTGGGAATATGGAACTGGGACAGTGTCTGATGTAATGTGCTGAAGGTGTTGGCCAGCTGAAACAGGTCTTGGTGGAGTGCAGAATGCCATAGATGTGTACTGTAGACTAACATATCCCCTTACCCCCACAGGAGCCAGTGCCTACCCCCTCCAGCCATGACTGCTCACCCCAATACTGCGGCCCACATCCGAAGTGGAGGAGTGGTACAATGAGGCACACATCATGACACGTAGCATTATAGAGCATGTGTTCGGCATGCTCAAGATGAGATTTAGATGTTTGGACAGGCACAGTGGTGCCCTACAGTATGGAACAGACAAGGCCTGTGGCATATTCCTGGCCTGTTGAATGCTACACAGCATGGCCATTGACCATGGAATAGTTGTCCAGGTCCCAGAGGGTGACAGTGCAGAGGATATGGAGTCACAGGATGAGGGTGAGTGTCCAGTGCTTCACTGGAGGGACCCAAGACTGGTCCTGAGGAGATGGAGGCACAGGGACACCTTTGGGCAGGAGCATTTTGGAAGCCGAAGGTGAGTAATACAGTCATCTGTGTTATTGTAGGCATGCACACAGGTACAGTATATGTGTGTGTGGCCCCACATTACTGACCATCATAACTACCATCACTAGGGAAAGACAGCAGCAGTGAGACAAGATCATGGCACCATCCCTTGGACTAGCCCATGCTTTGTTTGCCAGTGTATTATTTAACAACGTATTTATTAACCTGCAAACTAGAGAAGGTAAGTTTCAGGGTAAACTTTTCCACTATGTTGTCTCCATTTGCTGCCTCTAATTTCCTTTCAAATCATGGTCACTTAGTGCACCAGGGGAATGCTGGGAGTCAAGACTATTACTGACAGCACGTGGAGGTGATGAGCAGAAGGGAGAACTCACCTTGGATGTGGCATTGCATCCCTCCTCCCTTCAGGAGTATAGTTGGGAATGGCTGGATCTGGGTCCACCTCACACTGTCTAATTGAACTTAATAGTTATAAAAGTGACTGCAATGTGCGTGGAGCATCGTAGGTGATCAGGATGCTTCCAAAGTTATGATCACAGTCTTTTTTTTTGTTCCATACACAAGTACCCTCTACACCTGCTTTTGGAATGAGCACAGCATTTGATGGGATTGGATGCAAAGTGACAGGTTTCTCTTTTTATTTCAGAGTTATTGTGGCTGTAAATCAGACCAATTGTAGGGATTAATCATTCAATTGGGGGTATTTGCAAATCTGTTTTATTTTCTCAAGCTAATGCCTTGCTTATTAAATATGTTATTACCCCACCTTTGTGCACATCCATTGTGGTACTGTACTGATCCAAGTTTGTATAACTAAGAGTTAGTTTGGCTTGTGCAGTGGCAGAGAGACTGTGCAGTTTCAGGAAGGTGTTGGCCACTGAGTTATTATTGCACAAGGTGCTATAGGTAGAGGTTGAGGCTCCTTAACTCTTTCAGAACTGCAGGACAGCAGCAGTGCTTAGGCCAGGTCATCAGATTCCAGTGCTGTTTGGTTTCTCTTTAGGAGTGATACACAATTATTAGAACAGAGGTCTCTGTCCATTAACATGCACTCTGATGAATGTCATAGCTTCATTTTTTATTTTAGTCTTATAATCCTTCTTATGATCAACATCTTTATATTTAATTTCAGTGGGATAGTTAGAAAGCTCATAATTCTCAATCATTTTGATGTTCTAACTGTGGCAGCTGTGGGTCATGAAGTGGTTCCTAACTAGTTATCTCCAAAGACTTAAGTTGGCATTATGTAGCACAGATAATAGAAGTTGCTTCAGGTTGTTTGGGGGATAAAACAGCAGACCCAAAACATTTTGGTGCACTCCCCCCACCCACCCAGATCAACATTAATGGTGTGATCTCCTCAGACCCAGCCCTCATAGCCAACCACCTCAACACCTCATTCACTGACCTTAGCCCTATCCTCCCTACAAATTTTTTGATCCTCCTCCCCAGCACCTGCCGTGAAATCTTTCTAGCACTTATTTTCTCCTCCGCGTGTTTCTGCCCAAGAACTTAGGCCACACCTTGTCACTGCCCTCAAGAGTAATAGTACAGGCAGTGACACCCTGGATCTGTGTATCCTACGGCTGGTCTTAGACACAGTCCTTACCCCGATCACATGCCTCATCAACCACTCTCTTTGCCTGGGGAAGGTTCCAACGGCCTGGAAAGTCGCCACTGTTACCCCTATCTTTAAAGGTGGTGATAGGACTCTGGCTGGAAACTATCAACCGATCTCCATTCTCTCTCCTCTCTCCAAGGCCTTGGAAAAAGTGGTGGCCTCTCAAATCTCTGACTACCTCTCCACCTACAATGTCCTTTGTCCTGAGCAGCATGGCTTCCGAGCAGGGCCACAGTACCAACACAGCCCTCCTAGAGTTCTCCAACTTTCTCCACTCCTCCTTAGACACTGGTTCTCTGGCTGGTGCTGTCTTCATTGACCTCTCAAGCTTTTGACACTGTCTCCACCCCTCCTTATTGATGCCCTTAGTCTCTCTGTTTTGCTGCTGGGCCTATCTCCTGGTGCACCAGTTATCTGTCTGACTGCTCACAGCGTGTAAAATTAATGGGACCTACTCAGACATCTGTCCCATCTTTTCTGGGTTCCCCAGGGCTCCATTCTGGGCCCCTTACTATTCTCCTTTACCTTAACACCTTCCACGCTCTTGCTCGGGAACATTCTATGCATGCTGATGATGCAGTCATCTTTGCCTCAAATCGTAACCCTATTGCCCTCCAGGACTTGCAGAAGTCCTTCACTGAAGCCGAGGGCTGGTTCAAGGAACATAGATTGGTGATAAATCTTAAAAAAACAAAAAACATGTTCTTCACTCATCCCCAAAACAAGTCCTGCAACTTCAAACTCCTCATTCACTCTGGGTCCTCATTCCCACTCGAACAAGTTTGCTCCTATAAATACCTAGGGATCCATTTTGACCCCTCCCTCTCCTTCCATGGACACATCGCTGCCCTAGCCACTGCCACTAATATCCGATTGGGCATCTTACATTGGTATAAACACTGCCTCCCCGAATCTTGACTCATGATCACCTCCTCTATCCTGTCCCTAGTGGACTATGGACTGCCGGTGTATGGTGCTGCTGATCAGACCGCACTCCAGAAAATTCCTTTTACTCTGAACAAGGCCTGCAGGTTAATTACTGGAGCACCTAGGATGACACACACCTGTCTACTGTATGCTAAAGCGCTGGTACTTGATCTCAATGAGCGCCTCAAATATCTTACCTGTACCCTTACAAAAAAGACCCTCCTTGGGCTTTCCCCACCAGGATTGACCACCACCATACGCCGCTCTGTCCCACTAGTTCATACTCGGACCTCTGGGAAAACCTCTCTTGTTATCCCTAGAGCTAGGACCTCTCACGGCCAAAGAGCCTTCAGCTTTAGGGCCCCCTCCTGGTTCAACACACTGCCCCCCTCCATCTCCGAAGCTCCAACTATATCGTGCTTCAAAACTTCCTTACGTAACCACCTTATTAACACCCAATGCTGTAACTGCCGCTAGTCAAAGCCAGTACTCAATACTTATGACAAAGCTTATTACTAAGCTGCTATGACATAACTCTGGTATTGTTTGCATCCATCCTACCTGTACCAGCTTGTTTGTATCTATGTCTTAATTTACTGTTATACTTATGTGTTGTACTGCTATACTGTGTATTTTGGTTTGTCTTACTGTGACAAGGTACCTTTGTAAATGAGCCTATGGCTCAAAGGTTTTCCCAAACTGCTGTTTAAATAAAATAAAATAAAAATTAATTTTGTTTTTGAGCAGCCAGAATATAAAGTTGATGGCAACTCTGCATTTTGCAGATGGGAAGATATTATATTGTAGCAGATGACATTGGTTGTTTGTCACTAGCTCCCCTACAAAATAAAGGCTTTTATCAGAAATGTGATTAAAACAAAGTGAGTGAGCCAGGAGGAGCTCAACCAACCAGTCATTAGGATACAGCCATAGACCAGCTGGCCAACTGGTTTGGCTAATCCACACACCAGTAGTACAGAGCTAACACCCAGTGTTTCGGTGTACTAATTTAAAAAAAGAAACAACCTTCAGAATCATAGTGGCATGGCAATTTGAGAGTATTTTCCAGCAGTGACATAATATAGCACTCATCAGTGCTGTGCTTATGTGTGGTAAACTTTACCATTAAGCAACACGAAATACCCCAAACAGCTTGAACTGTTTGAACTTTCTGTAATTAGACAAAATATTGTTTTAAATTTCACCAATAACAGTCAAAAGCACTTAACATTTTTGTGTGGTAAAATCAAGGGATAACTGTACCAAAAAGGGGTGGAAGCAACTTGGTGATTCATTTTTTTTTTACTTTTCATTTTTGTTTTACTTGACTAGGAAGAGCAGTGAGCAGCTTAGTAACTGGTTGATGTCTTTCTTTACAAAGTATGCCCAACCACCTCCATGGCATATCTTCTCATATCCATTTTATTGTAAAATTATAGATTCTCTGAGGGGTGTTTCCTGTGGTGTAAGAAAATCCTTGTGTGAGGGTTTGGTGAGAGGATCATGGTGGTGCGGAGTGGTTCGGACTGCCTAAACCTCATGCAAGAGCTCTCTTATACTGAAAAAGAGTCTCCATGGAGGACCTATTAACTTATAAACCACTTGAGTTAGCTAAAGTGATTTAAACTACATTTTACATTACGGTTTTTTGTTTTTGTACTTTTAAAAGGGAATGCAACTGTTCCCCCGCCCCACCACATCTAAAGTGAAATATGTCACTGTATTGATCCTGTTACAGTGGTTCTGAGAACAGATTGTTTGAAATTGCAAATGTCTTTTATAAAGAGGTGTGGAAACACATTTTAATGCATGCAGTGATTTAATAAAAATTATTAAACCACAATAAACATCAGATTTTTTTTTATTGCCATGTTGTAACAACTGATGAAGCATTGCTGAGACCTGTCAATAACTGCATTGGGACAGTCACATTCCTATTCAAAAGTGCTATATGGTTAGTATGCATTGATGCAAGACCTGCTGGCCCAGCCATAATACTTGGGGATTCCTCACGTCTCAGTCAGGTTGAAACATCCAATAACCTTCTGAGAAAATTGTATTCACCTTGTAGTGTATATTCACCACACCTTTCTGACGTAGACCTGCATTTTATTGTAGAACAATCCAAGGTTTCATCTTAAGTAAAAATCTATTTAGTGGTTTTGGCAAGTTGCCACTTAAACTCCAGTCAAATGACAACAAAACCATTTAAGATCAGCTAAAAATCCCAGCAGAACATTAAAACTGACAATTCCCTTTTCCTCTGACTGTTCTGTAGCAGTTAATAGCTGTTACCTAATATCCTAATGAAGCTGCAAGCTTGCAATTTGAAACAGTTTGTTATCCAAGTGCAGAAATGCCTAGCAAAAACTATGTTGAGATGAGAAGAGACTGCAGAAACCAGAGTTTCAGCTAGACAACTATCTTGCAAAGTTCACTTCCCCCAACATCTCGTGGATTTTTGTCGGGTCCCATAAACATTTTCATTGATGCCACACAAAGAAGACAGATTAGTAATGAGAATGAAAATAATGAGAAGTGCTATAGCAGAAGGGGTAAGGGAAAACTTATAGTACATTTTCAAGTTCCATGATTCCGAGTCTTAAATAAAACATAAATGGGGTTAGCCAGAGCTGTTCAGATTACTTTTTGTAGTTCAGCTGCTCGGATTGGGTGATATACTGAACTTAAATGTAAATGGAATGCAATAAGTAGTTAAATTAGGAAATGTGACATAATATGTCAGAATGATGGGACAGGC
The DNA here is from genome assembly GCA_016271365.2 of Neoceratodus forsteri. Lineage (NCBI taxonomy): Eukaryota > Metazoa > Chordata > Ceratodontiformes > Ceratodontidae > Neoceratodus > Neoceratodus forsteri. Next base: position 300,280,964 of record CM028134.1, on the reverse strand, counting down.
ACTAAAGAATCATAGTAGAAAGAAAGGGGGAAGGAGAAAGAGCTATAGTTTGGGCATGATTTGCAGTAATAGTGTAGGTAAGGAGAAATGTGCAGTCTGGATGGGTCCAAGTGGTCCTTATCTGCCATCAGATTTTATATTTCTATGTTTTTAAGTGGTAAGGAGCTTTGGCTGAAATAGGAAATGTATTGCGCTTGGTAAAGAGGCTGCTGCTGAAAAACAAACTGTCTTTTGAAGATGTTGCTACAGCTGAAAAGAGCTATGATGTGAGAAGGGGGCACAGCTATTGGAAGATAAAGCACAGTGGGAAGGGGCTGCTAAAAAGAGAACTATCTGGGACTGTGGCTGTTGAAAAAGAAACTACAACGTGGGAAGGGGTTGTTGCTGCCTGTGCTGCCTAGATAGAAAGTGCTGCATTGGGAAGGGAGTTTGATCACTAGGGGGCAGAAGAAGATCAGAAAGTAAAGAGAACTTGAGCCCGATGAGCTTCCCCAGTAGCTCTCAGTCCCCTCAGCTTCATGGCTTTGGGGAAGCACTCCACTGCTAACCCTGCTCTATTAATAAAGAAAAACATACATATGTTTTTATCATAAAAAGCAAGGAACTCTTGTGTCTTTGAACTGTGCATTGTTCAAAGCTCAGTTCTGAGTTTAGAAACTACAATAACAATGAAATATATTGCTTAAGTCAGTGTTCATTTTGGTTTTCTTTTTGTCGGTCTTAAGTTGCAGAATTCCATCCAGACTTGGTGTTTAGTTTATACATTTTAATTAAATTTGAAACTATCTGGATGGATATGAGTGTCTATTTGCAGTTGAAGATGTACTGTATATGTACAATCTTTGGACACTCAGAATCATCTAGTGCTGCTTCTCACTGACTGTTCTAAAAAAATATTTTCCCTGGTGTCTAGTGGCAGCCCCCACCTTCCAATCACCATCTCCCTAATTATTTTTCATTTCCTTGGTGTCCAGTGGCTTCTCTCCACCCTCCCATCACTGTTCCCCTATTGTTGTTATTTTCCCTGGTTTCTAGTTGTACCCCCACCCTCTGATTGCCATCCATATTAAAATTTATTGTTCCCCTGGTGACAAGTGGCACCCCCCCCCCACTTTCAGATAGATTTTGCCTGCAATAAAGAAAATGATCCCTCAATGTCTTTTTTTTTAATGTGGAAAAAAGAAAACAGTCCCTTGCCAATCTAACCCTCCCCACCCCGACCTCCCACTGAGCACACACCACCCCACACCCGCACACACCCCAACCCACCCTCACAGGTACCAATGTGAAGATCCACTCTCCGACTGAAGACATGTCTTGCTGCTGGAACTGTTAACTGCAATATTAGAAACTAAGCTAAATGCAGTTCAATGTATTTCATTTTGGAGTTTTCAACTCAGTGGCATAACTTTGCCATTTTTGCATATTTGAGCTGAAATTTTCAACATGACCTTTATTGGAACCCCCCCCTCCCCCAATGAGCAATGTCAGTGGAATTACTCAAATCCGTCTGGAAAGGTGATTTCGTGCTAACTTGGTAAAATCACTTTTTTGGGCAGGATTTGAACATTGGCACCATCCTTGTTCATCAGGTGGGGTCATAAGAAGGCAATGTTGAAATCTTTAAATCACAATATTTAACAAACTCTGGTCAGAGCTGATATGGCTGTGGAGAGCTTTTGGGATGCTTTTACCCATTATTTCTAATGAATTTGCACAGTGCAGATCTGTAGAGAGGCAGTTTCAATGTGGTCTTCATTTTATAAATTTTTACAATGTGTTTTCCTGGAATATGCCTACTGATTGCTATGTATTTAGCCTGGATAGTTCACAGAAGAAATAGCATCTTATTTTCAATGGGGCTCTATATCTACACAATATTGTGCTGCATTGTGTAAAATCAGAATGTACTAAAAACAATATTTTACATCTGGGGGAATATATTAAGTGCCAGATCGATGCACGAGCAGAAAGATGTGTTGCACAAAGAGGGTGCGCTGGTCAGCACTCAAACTATATTCAAAGAGAATGCACCGCTGGTACAGGGTGCGCATACAGTGAAACCCACCAGGATGAAGCACAAGACTGCAGAATTCTGCACTAGAGTTACTGCAGCAAACAAAGCAGTTTCAAAGGGAGTTAATCCCTTTTGTCATGCAGTAAACCTGTGACACTGTGCTTCATCCTGGCGGGCTTCATCATTCCTGTTGAAAATGTGACCCTGGACAGGAGGTGCAGTGTAGGCGGCTGCCAAGTCAGGTGCATCCAGGGTAACCCTGACTCAATACCTTCCAGGGGGAATGTGTGTCAGCCCCCATGGACAATATTCAGTCCAGGAATACAAATGAACTAATTGAGCATGCAGGGTGCAAAGGGCCTTATGCATGCTCATTACCAGCCCAATTGCATGTTGGCATGGGGATGAATGCACCAGAGCAGATCTTGCCCCCAAGCCCTGACCCTGATTGCTCCTATGTGGGGAAGGCCCTGAAGTCTTTGGTGGTATAGTGTCACCCCCCCACCCATTCCACCAGCCCCAATCATACTGGAGTCCAGGCTTTAGTGGTTCCATATTGTAGGGACCCCAATACCATCCCTAATTGCACCTGAATATGCCTACAGTCCATGTCCATAGTGTAGTGGCCCCCACTCCCTCTCAACAGTGCACAGACATCACCCTCCCTGCCCCCAGCCCATACAATTGCGATGACTGGCTCTGTAATGGGATCATACCACTCTATCAGTGGGTGGTGGAGCACTCACAGTAGGATACTGGAATGCATTATCTGTAGGTATGAACAATGTGTGGGCAATAACACCCAATGGCTATACTCCTCAGGCACTCGCATGCAGATCCATCATCCCAGTACCATTGCACTGCTCAGTGTGGGTGATGGCCAATGCTGTACCAACTCACACAGGTCCCAAAACAGGCATGTTACAGCTGACCTCCCATTCATTTGTACAATTGGGGAATTGCAGATGAACTATCTATAGTCTGAAGCATACACTGCAAATGGTATTACAGGATACTGCACCCCATGGCACCCTGGCTACTTCAGCAGCCTGGAGGATGGCATGTTACATGGGGGAACAGGAGAGAGACAGTGTGTACTTGCAGTGGTGTATGACAGCAGGAAGATACATCATTGGCAAGGCATGCATTGGAGGTATGCAAATTCCCTCATCAGTTTGCCAGGGATGTATACATGGCTGCATACACTGGTGGAACTGCAACTAGCATGGTACCCCAATGCACGGTACAGCCAGTTGGGTCATTCCAGAGTGAAGGTCCCCAGCCCAGGTGCAGTGCAGTTAATGGCTAACCATGGCAGGGTATGGAAGGCAGTGCCAATCTTGCAACAGGTTTGGTATGGGGGGAGTGAGGGTGTCTGTGTATAGGGGTGGTGAATGGGAGTCCTCTAGACTATGGATATGGACCATGGTTTCCTCTGCTGCAATCTGGTCTTGGGGGGCCTACACTTTGGAGCTCTTCATGGATGGAGTTGGCTGGATTGGGGATGGAAAAGGAGTACCTCTAGTCTACCTCTAGTCTACCAGGGCTGCCAGGCTGCTGTGCACCTTGGTGCATATCTGCAGCCTGCCTGTGGGTGGCTGGCTGGCCAGGTTAGGCCAGCTATTCATGACCTAACTGTGGTCCATGGTGCTCTAGACTGTGAGGGGAACATTCCCACTGAATATGCTGCAGCACACTATATTCATGGGATTGCCCCCCTCAACTTGAATGGTATATTATTTGTGTGTGCCCTGGCCCATTCCCTTGTGGCCAGCGCATCCCTCATGTTTGAATGTCACACTGCTACACATTGTTGGAGTTGTGTGGTACATCTCCCTTTCCCACTGGGATGGGCTGCTTCTCTCCTTTGAATGCAGGGGCCCTGGATTAGGTAGACTGAATAAATACATGATAAAAATGGTAAAAATCATGACCCCACCAAAAACAAGATATTGCATCTAATCTGGGACAGCCTGAGTAAATACAGTACAAAAAAGATTAAATGAACATCCCTGTGACAATGAGATGTAGCATCTTCCCTGCCCTATCCAGGATACAAAATATAGGATAAGAAATATTCAGTGCTCCCAGATCTAAATAACCATTACGCTGTAAGAATCCTTCATTTTCCCTGTGTTTTCCCCACAAAGGCAGAATCAAATCCATGTAAACATCCCTGTAACTTTTTCCATAAGCCACTGGTTCCTTATTTATGACTTTGTTCATTAGTTATTATATCAGCAGCCTTTTATTAGGAAAATATTTATGATTTGCTGCTCAGTGTTAATATTATACAGTGGTGTGAAAAAGTATTTGCCCCCTTCCTGATTTTCTCTATTATTGCATATTTGTCACACTGGATGTTTTCAGGTCTTTAGACAGAATGTAATATTAGATAAAGGGAACCTGAGTGAACAAATAACACTTGTTTTTTTTTTTATTTCACTTATTTAATGAAAAAAAGTTAACCAACACCAATTGGCACTGTGTGAAAAAGTAATTGCCCCCTTACACTTAATAACTGGTTACGCCACATTTAGCTGCAATGACTGCAACCAAACACTTCCTATAATTCAATATCAGTCTTTCACATCACTGTGGAGAATTTTAACCCTCTTCCTCGTAGAACTGCTTTAATTCAATAACATTTGGTAGGTTTTCGAGCATGAACTGCTCGTTTCAGGTCCTGCCACAGCATCTCTATCGGGTTTAAGTCTGGACTTTGACTAGGCCACTCTAAAACTTTAATTTTACTTCTTTTAGCCATTCTGATGTGGACTTGCTTTTGTGTTTTGGATCATTGTCTTGCTGCATGACCCAACTACGCTTCAGCTTCAGCTGACGGAAGGATGACTGGACATTCTCCTTAAGAATTTTCTGGTACAGAGCAGAATTCATGGTTCCTTTAATTATGGCAAGTCATCCAGGTCCTTAGGAGCAAAGCGTCCCACACCATCACACTACCACCACCATGTTTGACTGTTGGTATGGTGTTCTTACTGTGGAATGCTGTGTTTGCTTCTGCGAGACATTATGGGATCCATGTTGTCCAAAAGTTCCACTTTGGACTCATCTGTCCATAGAACATTTTCCCAAAAGCTTGTGGATCATCCAGGTGCTTCTTGGCAAATGAGAGATGAGCATTTATGTTCTTCTTGGTTAGCAGTGGTTTCCATGCTACTCTCACATGAAGCCCATTTTGCCAGTCTCTTTCTGATTGTGGAGTCATGAACACTGACCTTAGCTGAGGCAAGAGAAGCCTGCAGTTCTTTGGATGTTGTTTTAGGATCCTTTGAGACTTCTTGGATGATTTTACACTCGCCCTTGGAGTAATTTTGGCAGGCCGCCCACTCCTGGGAAGGGTCACTACTGTTCCAAGTGTTCTCCATTTGAGATTATGGCTCTCACTGTGGTTCGATGGAGTCCCAGAGCCTTAGAAATAGCTTTGTAACCCTTTCCAGACTGATGAGGGCAACAAAATGTTTTTCTGATATTTTCAGGAACTTCCTTTGATCATGGCATAATGTGCTTGTTGAATCTTTGTGCTGGCAATGTGACTCTGATTGTAAGGGCCAAAATAAGTGAGGTTTATATTGAGCAGGGCTGGATGTAATCAAGCCTGGCTGTATTCAATCAACTGACTCTAATTATCCCTTTAATTAGGCTGATTTAACTAGGGCAATTACTTTTCACACAGTGCCAGTTGGTGTTGGTTAACTTTTTCATTAAATAAATGAAATAAGTAAAAAAAAAAAAGTGTTATTTGTCCACTCAGGTTCCCTTGATCTAATATAATATTTTGTCTAAAGACCTGAAAACATCCAGTGTGACAAATATGCAATAATAGAGAAAATCAGGAAGGGGGCACATACTTTTTCACGCCACTGTATGTCAAAATGGCATTTGAATGATTTGGATTTATATACTATGCATAAGACATAATGGAGGACTGTATGAAATAACAAATATCAAGCTCTTTCTTTCATGAACTGTACTCAGAATTTGTAATCACAAGTCAGACAATCATTCAAAATATACTAGTCATGCCTGTAAACAAATGTATTGCAAATAGAGACAGTTTCATATATATATATATATATATATATATATATTAGAGAAAAAAACTCTGTTTAATGCGTCAGTTAGGGTTTTTCCACAGCAAAAAAAAAAGCTAGGAAATTCGGGGTTAGGGTTGAAAGCCCTCCCTTGTACCCAGCCCCCACAACTGTCATCGGGTGTGCATTGAGGTCATCGGCCCTAACTCTCACCCATCACATGTAAAGAAGCTGAGGTATGGGAGAATGGGGTGAGAGTTAGGACCGATGACTACTGCACACCCGATGACCGGTTGGGGTGGTGAGCTGAGGGTCAAGGGGTTTTCAACCCCTAACCCGAATTTCCTAGCTTTTTGCTGTGGAACAACCCTAACTGATGCATTAAACAGAGTTTTTTGCCTCTAATTTCCCTTCTTTTTGAGAATGAGGATGATAAATAATGAAAGGAATGCAGTGGTGGCAGCACGGGGCCCTTTGGGCCCCGCACTGTTGCCACATGATGTCTTGTTACACAGTAACAGGCACTGCAAAGCAAATGCAAGCAGCAACAGTAATGCACATGGCAAAGCAAACATAAATGGCATAGCAAACGTTAATAGAAACAGAAGCATAAAATGACACTGAAGCAAACAGTTACGTAAACGGAGACATCAAACAGAATTGCACACAAAATGCAACTGGTAACACACACATTCACGGTACCACAATTGTAAATGCAAATGGTAACAATAACACCAACAATAGCACCAAAGTAAACAGAAATGCAAGCATGTACGAAAACACAAACCATAACGCACACACTCACGGAACCACAATTGTAAATGCAAATGGTTATGGTAACAGCAACAATAAAGCCAATAAAAACAGAAATGCAAGCGCATATGAAAACGCAAACTGTTACACATAAGGTCATGATACCACAATAGTAAACGTAAATGATAACAGTAACAGCAACAGTAAATACAACAGAAACAGAAATGCAAATGCATACAAAAATACAAACCGTTACGCACACAGTGGCGTAGACGGGAACGGTGATTCGAATGGTAACAGAAGCACAACTGGAAACGCGAACTGTCACAGTAACAAAAGGGCACACCCTTCTTTTCCCCAAAAACTGCATTGAAAAAACTAATTGAAAACAAAGAATGTATGCATTGTAATTGACTTCAGAGCAGAAAAGTACGACTTGGAATACTAAATTGCTTATATCTCAGGAACCGTATGACGTAGGAAAAAAATTAAAATGTTGTATGAATTATTACTTTCCTGGCTAGTTTTGTGCTTAGCCCCAGTTGGGGGGCTAAGCATTTTTTTGACAAAAAGTCCGCATTTCGCACTGTTTCTGAGATACGGGCCCTAAAAGACGTGACGGACGCCATAATGTTATCTTATGGGAAAAATTGTCAACTTTGGAGTGCTGTCACTTTGCCACCCTGTAATATTTTTTCTCCAAACCACCAAAAGGCACATTTGTAGGATGTTGGCTTTCTTTCCTCCAAATTTCAGCCCAAAAGACCAAACCGTTATTTTCCAGCAGAGCGGCAAAGAATTCCTGTAATATGGCGGACGCCGTAATGTTATCCTATGGGAAAAAGCACCAACTTCATAGTACCATAACTTTTCCACCTGTAATAGTTTTTGACCAATCTACCAAAAGGCACATCTATGGGATGTTGCCTTTCTTCCTTCCAAATTTCAAGTAAAAAGACCAAACCATTTCTGAGATATTCAATGTCAAAGATTGGCAAAATGTCCCTATCTATTCCATTATAAAAAATCTGGCCATCTTATCCCTATTTTGTGATCAAAGATCATGATCAAAGACTCTCACGATCAAAGAATTTGCAGCCTCATGATCAAAGAATTTGCAGGTTCATGAACAAAGAATCAAAAATTTAATAATTCAAAAAATAGAAGCAATTGCAGTAAACCACCACTATGGTTCAAAAAAACAAAGCCCCTTGAGTAAAACCCACCCTCATTTGACTTCCTAGGACACCCCTGGGCTAAGAAAATTTAATTTTAAATTGGGCCATTTGTTCCTCGCTAGTGATGCAAGATCGCGATTAAAGAATCTCACGATCAAAGAATTTGCAGGCTCACAAACAAAGAATAGAAAATGTAATAAATCAAAAAATTGATGGAATTGCAGTAAACCACCACCATGGTTTGACAGAATGAAGCTTCCTGAGTAAAACCCACCCTCATTTGACTTCCTCGGGCATCCATGGGCTGAGAAAAATGATTTTTAAATTCGGCCATCTTGTCCCTCGCTCACAATGCAAGATCGCAATCAAAGAATCTCATGATCAAAGAATTTGCGGCCTCATGATCAAAGAATTCGCAGGCTCACGATTAAAGAATAAAAAAAGGGTGAAATGCAGTTTATTCACTAATTTGAACCATACCAATGGCATGGTTCGACAGAACGGACCCTCCTGAGCAAAACAAGCCCTCATTTGTGTCCCTAGTCCACCCCTGAGCTGAGATATTAGTGTTTTAGGTCACAATGCAAGATCACGATCAAAGAATCTCACTATCAAAGAATTTGCAGGCTCACGATCAAAGATCATTAGTGAGCCGCAAATTAAGATTTTAAAAGCTTATAACTCTATTTTTTGACCAATTTGGATGTAACCAAAGCCATGGCTTGATAGTGCAGGGTCCCCTGAGTAAAACCCATCAAAGTTTTACTTCAGAAGTGACCCCTGAGCTGAGATATTTGTGTTTGTGTGATTGGAAAACTGAAAACAAGATGGCGGACATCGCGGTCAAAGTATTTTTAAAATTCCTCAGGAGCAAAGATTCTTGAACTGTGGGGCTGCAAATCCTTTGATTGTCAGGTGAGACCAGATGGCCAGAACCCCCATGCTTTGATCGCAAGATATACATATAAATTTTCCCATTGACCTATAATGGGAAATTAAAAGTGCCATAACTTTTGAATGCCTTAATATTTTTTCACCAAACAAAAAGTGGCATGTTTGGCCACCAAAGCTCTTTCAAACAAGCCATCTTACAGAGTGGCACACCACATAATGGCCGTGCAGAACCACATTAAGAATGCCAAAAGATGCTCCAAAAATGGATAATTTTGCATTTTTCAGCACATTCGTACACGAAGACCAGAACTCTGACACAATTGTAATTTGGCAGATCAAGAGATCTAGTGTGCCCCAACATGTGTTCCAAATTTCAGGCAAATCCATTAAGTGGGTCCAAAGTTATTAATGTCCAAACTTTTGACTTTCGTATGTAACTGGCCGCTCAACCCTAACTATAGTGGCACGACCGTGCCGCTATAAGATATATATATATATATATATATATATATATATATATACACATACATATATACTAGTTTTGCATCTTATAGTTGTCAGACAAATCCTCGTAGACCTTTTTCTGTCCACCTGGTGGAATCTTGAATGAGTTAAGCAAATGTTATTATTTTATCAAGGCCCTGATCCAGCAACTTGGCAAATACACAGACAGTATATCATATTATAAAATGACAAAAACAGCCTTCTGTTTGCAGTTGTTTGATCAGGAATTTTATAAATGGTATAAGTTATTTTTGTTACATTTGTGTTGGTCCAATAAAAGGTATCAAATCATTTAGTTCTGTATCACTTATGGTTTTTCAGAAGTTAATTCATTAGATGAGGTCTCCCTTGCAAGGAATTTTACTGTTTATCCACCACTCCCACACACACACACACAATAAGAGATCTCAGTAGCTCTTTTATGTTTGGGAAGCAGGCCGCAGCCCTTTCTGTCAAAAATAAATGTATTCATTTAGTCTGGATAGTTCACTGAAGACCTGGCATTTTATCAGATAGGTCTTGAGAGGTTAAAAACAGTGTAAATCTTTACAAAATTTGCTGGAAAGGGGTAACATTTATGAGGTATGAATCTTTCTTGAAAGATATTCATCCCAACTGAAGTTAGTAGCAATAAAATGTTAAATGCTAATCATTTAAATGTGCAAGCTGTTGCATTTTGAAGGTGGTAAACAAATCTCCAGTTTAATAGGCAACCAACATTTAACAAGCTGTTTCAGTTTCTTAATGGCCATCGGATAAGCAGCTTGGAGCTATGTCTCCAACATTCTAAACAGAAAGAAGGGATTATTTTATTTTAGTTGTCATAGTGATTTGTAGATGTGGAAGAATACATTGAAAAGTCCAAAAAATGTGTTCCACGAAACTCCATTTTCAAGCTACAGATAGCAAAATGGCTGTAGGCTCCAACCACAGCCATAAAAATGCCAGTGTTACATGCACATATTGAAATTTTGCTATGGTCCCTCACAACTTTGATAATTTTAAATATTTTGACTCAAAATTTTTAACATTACCATCTTTTTACAGCACCTCATGAACATGACAGTTGTCATTTTTCAAACACTTGCCAAACTGTGTTTTAAAGAATGCAATCTAATCCAATCCAATTAAGCCTTGCAGAAATGGAGTTTAGATGTGTTACAGGTGTTGGGGGATATGGGTGGTATTTTTCAGTAATTTGTTTGAAGTCTTATTTGTCTGTATGGATAGGCCATAATAAAACCATTTAGTGCCATTTACCTCCTTCAGCCCCCTGGCTGGCCCTCACCTGGGCCAATCTTCCAAGCCCCATCACCCACCCTCTTTGAGACTTACTTTCTCTGGTGGTCCTGCCACAAGATCTTGGAGAAGAGGTGCCTAGTCATTGGTGTGGGGCCTACAAGAGAGCAGGTCATCATTGTTCTACAGTTGGAGGAAATTTCCTTGTATTTTCTCCCTATTAGGCCAAACTTGTGTGTACTCAGCCTCCATGGAGACACCTCAAGCATCCGAGTGTGGGGTCCCTTCCCTTGCTGTCCCATGGTGCTGTCACCTAGATTCCTCTCCATATCCTACAGATATCCATCCTCCTCTCCTCTCCTCCCAGGCCATCCTCCAAATGACCCAGTTCTGTTCTTGAACCCAGGTTGCTGGCATGGCAGTCAGTGGCTAAAAGCAACACTGTGAGTGACAATAGCATAAAACAGAAATAGGCAGACAAACCAAAACTGGAAACCAGAACTACACAGAGTAATGGCCTCACATTAAAAGGTATCAGGCTGCCTCTTGCGAAGTCCCTTTACTGAGTGCAAATTAGTACCATATACTAAATTTGCTGTACTCAAACATGTTTGCAGCAAAGTGTGAGTGCCCAAGCATTTTTGAATATAGCCCCTAAGGCAAAAATGAGACACTAAATGTGCACTCAGTCCAATTTACATCATCTGCTGGCCAAAAAGAGAAACACTATATGGTCACTGAAAACATACTGTACTGGCTGTATGGAACCAGCTCATTTAGGGCATCCCAGACCTGTTAGTGTTATAATAGGTACAATCAGGACCTCACTGAAAATGAAATACTGTATATTAACTGACTTATCCTAGGTAACTACATTGTAAAAATGTATAAAAGCAGGACCCCAGTAAAAATTAGATTCTGAATTTTACCTGTGCTAACTCTACTAAATACATTGGAAAAGTGTGTGAAAGAAGGACCCAACTGAAAATGAAATATTGTAGCTGCCCTGTCTTGCTAATGACACTCACACTCTATGTGTGTGCGCAACTGTTGTAACAGAGCTCGTGTGTGTGTGTTGTGCACATTTTCAAGGGTGTTTGTATGTCCAGAACCAAAAACACCATTCATTGAATTACCTTGATGTTTATGGCTTTGTTTTTTGTTTTTTTTTACTATTGTGGTGTAAATGTGAGACTTTCACATTCTGTATTTATTTATTTCAAAAATGTCACCAGGAAAGATATACTGAGTTGAAAAAAGCTCATTTCCAGATGTGTCCCAGGGAGGGGGAATAGAGGTGTAAGAACAACATAGAACAATAACTTATACAATAAAACATCATACAGAGATATCAATTAAACAGTAGAAAATGAACATGAGTGAGGTTTATCAGCCAGGTAAAATTATAGGCAAATATGTTACAAGGAGACAGCAGGGAATCTGTCCCATGGGTACAAACAATAGCACTTTTCAACAGTGAGGGCACCAGGGGATAAGGTGCTGAAAGAAATATCACAGATGGGGGAAGGGTGAAGAAGGGAAAAGTGCAGACAAGTGAGGGAAGAAGAAGAGAGTAAGGCATGTTGGTGAGGTGGGTGGAGACAAAGGAGGAGGAGAAAGAGGGAAGGGGTAAATTGAAGAGCAAGGAAGGGCTATAACTAGGGCAGCTACAGGAGGGAGTGGTGTGGTCATGGAGAAAGAGGGGAAGAGGGTACACTGAGGAGTGGGGATGTGCTATAACTCAAGGGCAGGCACAGAAGGTAGCAGTGTTGTCATGGAGCAGGGAGGAAAGAGAGTGTTTGGAAGAGGCAGAACTAATGCTTAGGTAGAGAGAGTTCCAAAGTTTAGGATAGGGGAAAGTGAAGGCAGCCTAACCAGTGAAGGATTTTACTTCACAGTAATACAACTAAGTCACACATTGATTCTATATCTCTTCCTCAGTACAGTATCTGTCATGCCCCAGTTTTTGGTTTGATAAGATAATAACTATTTAAAAGATATTTGGTCAGTTCCATAACTTATTGTTTGGTAACTTATGTTTGTCAATTTATTTTTGACATCATTGTCTTCTTTATCTTTGTTACTCTTATTCCATTTCTATGAACTTTATATTATGTATTTTTGTATCTGTTATCATTTCCCCTTTTCCTTCCAACATTCAATATAATACAATATCAGCAATAACAGCTCACACATGGTTTTCCCTTTTCTCAAAAAATACCACATTGAGCAGTTTTACACAAGTGGACACCATAATGAGTTAACACTGATAATACAGCCTTTACCATTTATGGAGATACTCACTTCACCTAAGGAACTGTTTACAATTAAGGATGAAGTCCTATGGGCCTTCAAATCACTGGGTATGATGAAGTTCAAGCCGAGATATTTCATAGCAGTCCTGAAAGTTGGGTGGACATTCTCTGCTCCCTGTACAATTTCATCGTTGAACAAAAAAATCATACCAGATGATTGGAATAATAATATAATAGTCCCTTTACACAAGAAAGTCCCATATGACAACCCAGACAATTACAGGTCTATCAGTTTATGTATAGGTCTACAAATAATGACTAGAATTCTCTTGAGGAAATTGAAAAACTGTGCAATAGATAATAATATAATCTCAGAAGCACAAGCAGGGCTCCACAGGGTGTATGACACGATTACACGATTGATCACATATTTACCATTAGATGTCTCTTTGAGAAATATGCAAAAAAGGAGAAAGGGGAATTTTATATGGCCTTCCTAGACCTTAAATCTGCATTCAACAATGTGAAGAGGACCCTGTTATGGGACATACTCACTATGTTAGGCCTTGATCCCAACCTATTGGAGATGCTGAAAGTACTGCATAAGAATAATAGAGCATTTCTTCGAGTCACCAGAGAGGGCAATATTACAGAAAGCATCACAGTAAACAAACGGGGTCAAGCAGGGGTGCCTCCTAGTGCCCCTGCTTTTTAATATTTATATTGAACAGATTATATACAACGTAAAGTAGATAGACACCTTTGCACTTAAAATCTGTGACAAGGAAATAAGTAGTCTCTGTTACGCAGATGACATCATTCTGTACTCCCTTACACCACTAGGTATAAAGAAGAGCAATTAGAACAGTGAGCACAGAACTTTCAAGAAGAGATCTTTATGTTAACTTGCAAAAATCTAACATAATGGTATGGAGTAATGCCAGAAATAAGGAAAGCAAGGCCTAGAAGATCAGAGACCTAGAATTTAGAACTACTAAAACATTTAAATATCTAGGCCTGACCCTGGAGAAAGATGGTAATTGGAATACACATATTTCAAATGCCAAGATACAGGCCCAGCAAGCATCAAAAGCCATAATAAGGTTTGGTAAAATGTGTGTTAATAACTTGTTTAGAACCCTCAAGTAGGCATTTGATGCCAAAGTCTTAAGTATCTTACTTTATGGGGTGGAGATATGGGCATTGGATAAGAACATACCTGATTTAGAAATTGTCCAGAATATCTTCTATAGACAAATCATGGACTTAAATAATTTCACAGCCACAGCTTTCATCAGAAGTGAGTTCAATTTAAGATCAATGGTTTTGATGACCAGAATAAGGGTCATTAAGCTATGGAAAAAGACCGTACTCCTTCCTGGAGAAAGATATATGAAATTGTGCTGGAGAGACACACAAGATAGATGTGGGATGAGCTGTTGGTTTGCAAGATTAAATATATTACTAAAGAGCATTGGCCTGATGGACATTTGGGACAGCTGTGTCATACAAAATAGTATTGCCTATTATAAGATGGCAATAGACAGGCTGGAAGATGTATTTTTCCAAGTTGAATTTCGTAAATTAAAAGTCATGATTATGACGCATATTGCAAGTTAAAAATGCCAAGGAAAACAGAAAAATATCTAAAATTCCTGGAGAAAGAGCTGAATAGGAATGCTTACTGCAAATTTAGAGCTGGTATTGTTACCAACATATATGGCAGAAAGTCTTGATCAAAGGAAGTATTACAAAGCATTGTAAATGTGAACCACAGAATCTGTTGTCAGTTAGGCATATGATTTTTCAATGGACATTACTGAATGATGTCAGACTGCAATGGTTGTATCCCATATGGGGTGAAAGAGTATGTAGGTAGGTAATTTTTTATTTGATTGATCAAAATGATCATTTCAAAAGCACATAATCATTTTTATATAAAAAAATTTGTGTCATAAATAATCACAAGATATTCATATAATTAAAAACATTTCTCTCACAGCAACATTTATAAAATGACATTTCCAATTAATTTGTGATCAAGACATTCATACATTAGTTTATCGTCATACAACAAACTATAATCATACAATTAGGACTTTCAGACAATACTGTTTTATATAGAAACCACAAGAATTTAGTACTTTAAAAATTCTTAAATATTAATAGACAGTAGCAAAATGTTAAATTCAAACATTCACATGGCATCCACTCTGTGTAATTATTTTTAATAGGGAGACCATGGGGACCAACACTTTGGGGTCCTTGGATTTTAACAAATAAACTAGCAATTGATTGAGTTGATATTGCTGTTAGCTCAATATGTCTCCTAAAAGCGAACATCTTTATTTCTCATATAATGGACACAGCAATATTAAATGCAAAAGATCATCTTGGCCCAATCCACAATTACATACAAATTCCATTTTTTTTTGTCCCTATTAAACTGTGCTTTTTTTATTATTTAAATAGCATTTGAATCTAAATCTTGTAAGATACTTCCCTTGTGCCAGGTTTGTTAGGACACATAGGTAGTTATCTATCTTATGCTCTCTCTTAATTTTTGCCATCCAAGGGCAGGCATTAGATTGTTTACAGAGTTCTAGATCTTTTTGTCTAAAAATATCTCCAGCTCTGCATTAATGATTATTTTAATGATCTCAAAAGGATATCTAAGACTGACTGTAATTATGTTTAATAAGCCATATGGTTTCATAAATTGCTCTACCACCAGCAAACAAGGAACAATTATATCCTGATGCTTATACCTAATAGCTTCTTCTAAACACAGTCGAGGGAACCTATACAAAGGCAGGGTGAAAGAGTAATAGAATGTCTTGAATCAGATGTATTGCGGTGTATGTTGTTTTGTGATAATAACAGCCATATCTTTGCAGCTGCCAATTTTGCTAGGATTGCCCTTGGTAGATTAAGCACTTAGACCCCCATTTTATGGGGGCAGAGGGCTGGCTGAGCTAGTATTTATAATTTTTAGTTTCCACTGATTGCACAATGAACTTGAGGTGGAAAGGTTTGTTTGGTCAGTGATATCTTAGTGTCATTGAATTCTTTCCTGTTTGATTGAATCGTCCCTGGCACCCTTCTTTTATGTGTAATTCTTATCCTATGATATTAACAATTTTTTACTGATTTTTTTAAACTTATGTATGTCCATACATTTTATATATACTTGCAATAAAGCTGACTACTGACTACTACCCTTCTCCTTCCCCCAGGACACATCTGAGAACAAGCTATTACTAGCTCAGTATGTATTTCCTCATCAATCCTTTGAAATAAATAAATCTCTTATCACATTAATGCATTAGTAGCTGTTAAGGCTATGGCCAGAGTTTGTTGATTATGTTGTCACTTTTCAGATTTTTCAGCAGTTTAACCATTGTCTGTGTTTTCCTCTTCACATTATCATATCTAAAGAGTTTTGTTTTATATTGTATTTGACTGCTGCTTATCTGCCAGTCATTTTGCACTTGATATTACATTTTCACTTTCTGAATATCTCTGTAGATCTCTCTAATTTCACTGGACTCGTGCAATTTACTCACCTCCTTGTCTCCTTTTTTCTTCAATCATGTCAAGCACGAAGGTATACTCCACTTTAATATGACACTTTAACTATAAAGTTCTCTGAGTCTTTCTGATGAGGCACTTGAAAATAGTTGCCTTGCCTACCTCTTCAAATTCCATCCACTACAACTGCATTTTCTCATTCATGGGAGAAAATGCAATTGTCGTGGATGTAATCTGACCCATGATTTAATGGTTATTTAAAGAAGTTAATTAATGAAAAAGACCAATTGTGGATAAAGGCTAGAAATTCTAAATTAGACAGGGATATGCAGTTGTATATAGCAGCAAGAAGTAGATGTACAAGGGAAGTGAGATTGGCAAAGAGTAATTTTTATAGTCAGTAATTTCAAAATGCGAAAGGGAATTGTAAAATGTGTGGAATGATTTAAAGCAATTGCAACATAAAATCTGTACATCCACCCTTCCTAAGATATTTAGTTACAAGGAAGTGCAAATCTGCAAGCCTTTGGAACAAGTTAAAGTCTGTAATGATTATTGTTTGGAAGCTAGGAACATGTTTGATAGAATCCATCCAAACCGGCCTGTTGATGCCTTGGATAACGATTCTGGCCACAGTATTAAGAGACCTTTGTTAACTTTTATGGAAATCAATGAACAGGTTGTTCTGGATGAATTAAATAAACTTGATGTTAAGAAAGACTCCAGTATTGACAAATTTTGACAACCCTATTTTTCATAGGATTGGAGCCCCTGTCTTGGCTAAATATTTGGCTTATTCATTTAATTTTTCACTAACTACATCTGAAATACCAATTGACTGGAATTCTGCTTGTATTACACCTATTTTCATTGGGGGTAATGAATCTGATCCTGGTTGTTACCACCCTATTTCCAGCCTGAATCCAATTGCTAAGCTATTTGAGAAAATATTGCACACCCAGTTAATTAGATATTTGGACAGATATAAAATACTTACCAGTTTTCAAGGTGGGTTTTGTAAGGGTCATAATACCACATCAGCTATCCTTAAAAAGTAACTAATGATATATTGCTTTTGACCATGGATACTCAACTTCTGCTCTTTTCTTGGATTTGTCAAATGCATTTGACTCTGTTGATCATAACATACTGTTGAACAGGCTAACGGCATCGGGGTTAGGTATGAATGCTCTGCTCTGGTTCTCCTCTTACTTATCATCTGGGCCCCAATGTGTTAAAGTGGGTGGCTGTTGTTCTGACACTGTTGTTTGTAACAAAGGAGTGCCCAAAGGATCAGTATTGGGACCCCTTTTGTTTCTTAGTTATGTAAATGACCTTCCTAGATCTATTTCAGCTGATTCAAATATTTTACTCTATGCTGATGACACCATCATTTACATGCAAAATGAAGATCCATTGGTTGCATTAGACACGTTGCAGAAAGATTTGGATATTATTCAACATTCTTTACTTAAATTGTGTTTATTGTTAAATTGAGGGAAAACCCAGTGGGTACTTTTTTCTAATCGAACTAAAGAGGAGTACCTGAGTAGTAGCATAAGGTCCTGGATGGAACTAATTTAAAAAGGGTATCTTCTTATTAGTACCTTGGTATTATGCTTGATGAAACATTGAGGTTTGATTTACGCATTCAAATGTTGTCATTTAAATTGAAGAAACTTTTATCTTTCTTCTCTAGAAATAGGTCATGTTTTAGTCTTGTCATATGTAAACAGCTTGTTAATTCATTATTTTTTACATTAATTGATCACAGGGAGTGTATTCATATGAGGACCACAGACGTTGTATTAAAACCACTTGACTTGTTATATCATAGTGCTTTGAGATTTGCCACAGGTTTATCTTGGAACACTCATCATTGTGTTCTTTATCTTCAATATGGGATTGCATTCATTAACTACTAGGAGGCACATACATTGGTCAATATTTGTTTACAAATTTGTGTTACAAAATTTCCCCTGTGTCTATTAAATTTAGCTCCTAAAAAGGAGCAAAGCAAATATTCTTTATGATCCACAGGTTTACCCCAATTAGCACTTTCGAAATCTAGATACAGATACAATAGCTATTGACTTGCCATGGCTATTCTTTTGACTTGGGCATCTTTACAAAAAAAACTTAAATTGGCTTCACTGTTTTCCATATCTTGTTTTAAACAGAATCTTCTCAAAATGGTGACATGCTTGTCATGATTGTATTTTATTTTTTATATAACTGGATTTTTTCACTGTTTGTTTGTTGTACTTGTTTTATGTAATCTACTTACTGTCTTTATTGTCACTTTGTGTTGGATTTAATTGTAAGAGATAGCTTGCTCTCAATTTGCTTT
The DNA here is from genome assembly GCA_016271365.2 of Neoceratodus forsteri. Lineage (NCBI taxonomy): Eukaryota > Metazoa > Chordata > Ceratodontiformes > Ceratodontidae > Neoceratodus > Neoceratodus forsteri. The sequence continues at coordinate 300,262,188 of CM028134.1, read as the reverse complement.
CCAGTAAATTGATTAATATTTTTATTTTACACATTCTTGTTGCTTTTTGATGATCTCCCAGTGCTGCTGAACGCTTCTTCCCACCAGTTTGCTTTCCCAAGTTATCTGTTCTGTGAGCTCCCTTATTTTTCCAGATTCCACCCTGTGCAAAAGTATATGTCCTTTCCTTTGCTTACCCCTTGTGCTTTCTGTAACTCACCCTGTGGGTTGGATTTACTAATTGTTTAGGACACCTCCTATTGACCACAAAGGCGAAAGCAAAAAGAACAAGGTAACAAATAAATAAATAAATAAAACATCACTCCTGGGAAACAAAACTCATGGGAGCAAAGGAAGAAGAATGCCAGTGTATGGAAGGCAAGGTATAAAATGCCAGGAGTCTAGCTAACAAAGTCCCAGAACTCTCAGCCACAATGGCAGAAGCAGAACTGGACTGGGTCACAGTAACTGAGACATGGCTAAATGACAGCCATGAATGGGATGTTGCTATCCCAGGTTACAGGTTATTCAGAAAGAACAGAGAGGGATAACACAGGGTGGGGGTTGCATTGTATATAAAGGAAGACATGAAGTCCATGGAAGTCCAAAGAACTCAGGGAGAACCTGAGGCTCTATGGGTGACTCTCAAACCTGGCACAAACTCAGCCCTCAGACTGGGAGGGATTTATAGCCACCACCACCACCCCAACAAGGAGCAGAGGCAGACAAAGCTTTGCTGGAAAGCATAGTAAAAATTGCAGAAAAAGGAGAAATCATACAGATGGGGGACTTCAACCTCCCAGATGTAGACTGGTCCTCCTGAACAGCATCCACAGCCAAAATCATAGATTTTCTGGACACCTTGCAAGGTTCTGGACTCAGTCAACTCATCACAGTCCCCACTATGGAAAATGTTGCCCTAGATGTGGTGCTCACAAACAGTAGCAAGGTCAAAGAGGTGGAGGTGGGGTGCCACCTGGGGACAAGTAACCACAAATTGGTCTGGTTCAAGGTCAATGCTAAGGAGAAAACAAATCACTCTAAGACATGGGTCCTGGACTTCAGAAGTATGGATTTTGATCAGATAAGAATATGCCTTAGAGATATCATGAAGAGTAAACCAAAAGTAAGGTGGAAGTATGCTGGGCCAACATAAGAGAAGCAATAGCACAGATCACTGGCAACTTTTCCAGACTGGTCAGTAAGACAAGGAAAAAGAAAAATCCTCTCTGTTTCACAAGAGAGGTGGCAGCTGCAGTAAAAGCAAAGAGGCTAGCATTCAAAAAATACAAGGGCGCAAACATTGTAGCAACAAGGACAGGGACACTTACAAAAACAGCTTGAGGGAGGCTGGTATCCTTTGATGATAGCGACTGAAAATGAGCAACTGCAAAAACAGTGACTCATTTTCAGTGGCATCAATTAGGCCTACCCTGCAAGGGTAGTGATCCTACAGCAAAAGCAACAGTAGGGATGAGCAACTGGAAGGGGGGATAGAGAAGGGAAGGGTATGGATAGGGGAAGGGTCAGTAGGAGACTGCTGTACCCACTCCAGCCAAGCTAGCCCTGTGGCATGGTGGTGATGGTGGCTAGTTCTGGCTGAGCAGGTTCAGGGCTGGGGACCATGAGGGTTACAATTTTACACTGCCTATGGGTGCGGCACATAATTTTTCCCGCAAATGTGGGTTGTGCCCCTTCCCTGACATGCACCCCCCCAGAGTTAGTAATCTTTATTCAGGGTGTGTGTGGGGGGTAAAGCCCCTCATGAGAGGGGGCACAGACCCCCCCCACAAAAACACTTTTTCTTTTGCCAGATGTTGGGTCACTGACAAGTGTATATCACCAAACTGCTTTTCAGTGACATACACTCGCCATAATAGTGATTGCTATTTTGCGATCGCTATTATGACATGGAACTGGGAGGCTTCAAGGGTGATTAGAGCGGCAAAGGCACAAACTAAGGTGGAAATTGCACAGGGGGTAAAAGAAGGTAAAAAAAAACTTCTTTAGGAACATAAGAAACAAAAGGAACAAGCATTTGTCAATGCCGAATGTTGATTGCATTGGTCCATTGAGCTCGCTCACTGACCCTCTGTCACTCGCTCAGTCTGTTTCTCCCGGTGCTGCAGGCTGCTGTTTTGTACTGGGCTCCTGCCTGTGTTGGCACCTTTTTCTGCCCACTAAGAAATCTGCAGCTGTCCTGCCAGAGTTCCATTGAGGAGGCTCACTTCCCCTCTCTCACTCGCTCATTCTGTTTCTCCTGGTGCTGCAGGCTGCCCTTTTGTACTGGGCTTCTGCCTTTATTGGTGGCTTTTTCTGCCCACAAAGAAATCTGCAGCAGTCCTGACACAGGTCTGTTGAGCCTACTCACTTCCCCTCTCTCACTCACTCATTCCGTTTCTGCTGGCTCTCCAGGCTGGCCTTTTGCACTGGGCCCCTGCCTGAGTTGCCGCCTTTTTCTGCTAACAAAGAATCCGCAGCAGTCATGATAGAGCTCTGTTGAGCTCGCTCACTCCCTCTCTCTCATTCATTCATTGTGTTTCTTTCAGCGCTGCAGGCTGCCCTTTTGTACTGGGCTCCTGCCTGTATTGGCACCTTTTTCTGCCCACAAAGAAATCCGCAGCTGTCCCGACAGAGCTCTGATGAGGTCGCTCACCCCCCCATCTCTTTCACTCATTCTGTTTCTCCTGGTGCTGTAGGCTGCCCTTTTGTACTGGGCTCCTACCTCTGTTGGAGCCTTCTTCTGCCCACAAAGAAATCTGCAGCAGTCCCGAAAGAGCTCCGTTGAGCTCACTCACTCTCCTCTCACTCGCACATTCCTTTTCTGCTGGCACTGCAGGCTGCCCTTTTCTACTACGCTCGTTCCTGCACTGCTGCCTTCTTCTGTCCACAAAGAAATTTGCTGCAGTGACAATAGAGCTCCATTGAGGTTGCTCACTCCCGCTCTCTCACTCACTTATTCTGGTTTTCCCGCCGCTGCAGGCTGCCCTTTTGTACTGGGCTCCTGCCTGTGTTGGCACCTTTTTCTGACCACAAAGAAATCTGCAGCTGTCCCAACAGAGCTCCGTTGAGCTCGTTCTCTCCACCTCTCTCATTCGCTCATTGTGTTTCTCTCGGCGCTGCCAGCTGCCCTTTTGTACTGGGCTTCTGCCTACATTGGCACATTTTTCTGCCCACAAAGAAATCCACAGCTATCCCGACAGAGCTCTGTTGAGGTCGTTCACTCCCCCATATCACTCACTTATTCTGGTTCTCCTGGTGCTGCAGGCTGCCCTTTTGTACTGGGCTCCTGCCTGCATTTGTGGGTTTTTCTGCCCACAAAGAAATCTGCAGCAGTCCCGACACAGCTCCCTTGAGCTCGCTCACTCCCCCTCTCTCACTCGTTCAATCTGTTTCTGCTGGAGCTGCAGGCTGGCTTTTTGTACTGGGCTCCTGCCTGCATTGCTGCCTTTATCTGCCCACAAAGAAATCCGTGCAGTCACGATAGAGCTCCATTGAGCTTGCTCACTCCTGCTCCATGACTCACTCATTCTGTTTCTCTTGACGCTGCAGGCTGTGCTTTTGTATGGGGCTCCTGGCTACATTGGCACCTTTGTCTGCCCACAAAGAAATCTACAGCTGTCCTGACAGAGCTCCATTGAGGTCGCTCAGTCTCCCTCTCTCATGCACTCATTCTGTTTGTCCTGGCACTGTAGGCTGCCCTTTTGTACGGGGCTCCTACCTGCACTGGCACCTTTTTCTGCACACAAAGAAATCCACAGCAGTCCTGACAGAGCTCCATTGAGCTTACTCAGTCCCCCATCTTACTCACTTGTACTGTTTCTCCCACCACTGCAAGCTGGCCTTTTGTGCTGGGACACTGCCTGCATTGACATCTTTCTGCCCACAAAGAAATCTGAAGCAGTCCTGACAGCGCTCCGGTGAGTTCCCTCATTCCACCTCCCTCACTCACTCTCTCATTCTGTTTCTCCTAGTGCTGCAGGCTGCCCTTTTGTACTGGGTTCTTGTGTTGGGGCCTTTTTCTGCCCACAAAGAAATCTGCAGCAGTCTTGACAGAGCTCAGTTGAGCTCGGTCACTCCCCTCTCTCACTCGCTCTATCTTAATCTGTCCCAAGCACTGATTTCCCACAGCGACTGTGCTATTCTCCGGCAGGAGTGCAAAACATATTTTAGCCAGGATGTGAAAAATGACAGCTCTACTGTTCATAAGGAGGTGTGAAAAATTGCCACTGTCGAAAATGTGGCATGAAAATATGACAAATTGGCAAAGTTACAAGAGTGCGTGGAAACAGTTCAATGCACGCTTGTAACACAGTCATGTTATGGAGTTTCATCACCAAATTTTAAACATAGGGATTTTAGGACCTCTGCTCATGAACAGTGCCCCTGTCATTTTCTTAATCTGTCCCAAACACTGATTTCCCACAGCGACCCTGTTATTCTGTGCCAGAACTGCGAAAACACATTTCAGCCGGAATGTCAAAAATGGCAGCTGTACTGCTCATAAGGAGGTGTGAAAAAATGCCACTGTTGAAAATCTGGTGTGACAATATTACAAATCTGCAAAGTTACAAGGGTGCATGGAAAGTGCGCAATGCACACTTGTAACGCAGTCATTTGATGGTCTATCATCACCAAATTTTCAACATAGGCATTTTAGGACCTCTGCTCATGAACAGTATCACCATCATTTTCTTAATCTGTCCCAAACAGTGATTTCCCACAGCCACCACACTATTATGTGCCAGAAGTGTGAAAATACATTTTGGCCAGAATGGGAAAAATGATAACTGTACATTATTTTATTTTTTTTTTTATTTAGTTGTTTAACCAGGTATAGCACACTAAGCTGAAAGCTTTTTTACAGGAGTGACCTGGGAGCACAAGGAGGTTAAGTGACTTGCTCAGGGTCACACAGTATGCAGGTGTGGGAAAATGGCAATGTTGAAAATCTGGAGTGAAAATATTATAAATTTGTGAAGTTATGAGTGTGTGTGCAAACTGCGCAACGCACGCTCATAACACAGTCATTTTATGTAGTATCATCACCAAATTTTCAACATAGGCATTTTAGGACGTCTGCTCATGGACAGTGTCACTGTCATTTTCTTAATCTGTCCCAAACACTGATTTCCCACAGAAATCATGCTATTCTGCTCCGGAAGTGCGAAATCACATTTTGGCCAGGATGTGAACAATTACAGTGGTACTGTTCACAAGGAAGTGGAAAAATGTCAGTGTTGAAAATCTGGCATGAAAATATTACAAATTCACAAAGTTACAAGAGTGCATAGCAATTGCGCAACGCATGCTCATAAAACAGTCATCTTTTTTGATTTTTTCCACCAAATTTGCAACTTAGGTTTTTTGAGAGCCCACCTCATGAACACTGGCATGTCATTTCATTAATCAGCCCCAAAAGGTGATTCCGTGCAGTGACGATGAAATCACCTTTTGGGGCAGATTAATGCCATTACAATGCCAGCATTCATGAGGAGGGATCCCAAAAACCCCATGTTGAAACTTTGGTGCCAAAATTCCAAAAAATGACTGAGATATGCATCAAAGTTGGAAAAACCCTATTTATTCCATTATACAGCTTACCGGCATTTCTTCAGTTCACGGTCGCCTTTGAAGAGTGCAGACTCGTTCCCGGTCCAACGAAGATCATTGCACCACACTCAGGAGGTAAGTATGGGGTGGGGGGTGGAGGCAGGGTGCTCATTGGGTGGGTGCGGGTTGCAGGAGGGGGCAGAGAGACCACCTAGGGACAGTTTCCTTTTTTCACAGGTCAAAAAAAAAGACATCACAGGACATGTGGCATACTGGGGTAGGCTCCTAGCATGCCAACGGACTCATTCTTGGGGGGGGGGACTGTAGCCAATGGGGGATTGGGCACCCCCATTGGCTCACAACAAAATGGAGGGGGCTACATCATGCCAATGAAGAGTGGGCTGCCCCATCGGCAACATCAAAAGGCAGGGCCACTGAAGCCAACTGGGATTGGGGCCCCCATCAGCAAACCAAACCTGTTGTGGGGGGGTGCATGCTGCTGAGAGGGATTGGGCATCACCTCGGCACTGGGGGTTACTTAATATTGTTTGTGAACACAGCGGCAGGCCGACACCATGTTCACAAACAATAGTGCACTTGGAAAGTTCCGACCAGCAATGACAGGTCACTCCCTCATTGCAGCGAATGGCTGATGCTACAATGATGAGGCGGACCCTGATTGCAGCATCTGAAACTTTTCAAGGTTGGGGCATGCTGGCTGAACTAGTGTCAGCAGCAGTGTGCCATGGCATTGGGGGAAGCAAGCCAAGCCTTTAAAGGCTGTGGGGGCATTGGCCACAAAAGTGCCGCACCTCCACTACCTGCTTCTGAAAACTTGCTGCAATATGTTTCTTGCACAAGATCGCAATCAACATAAAAATGGGGGTTATTGTTAGACTAATAAGCAGTGATGGGAAAAAGATAGAAGAAGACAGAGAGAAGGCAGAGGTCTTAAATGAGTACTTTTGCTCGGTCTTTACAAAGGAGGACCCTGGAAATGGGCACACCACTAAAGGAGTTAATAATTGCACAAGAGGAGGTAGACACAAGCCTTTTCACAGTAGAGAGGGTAAGGACTGAACTCAATAAACTAAAAATAGTTAAAGCATTGGGGCCAGACGGCATACACCAACACATACTGAGAGAACTTAGGGATGAATTGGCAGCACCTCTAGCAGATCTTTTTAGCAGATCCCTGAGAGACGGAATTTTTCAGCAAGACTGGAAAAGGGCAATAGGGTTTCCCATACATAAAGGAGGGAACAGGGAGGTAGCAGGTAACTACCTCCCTGTCAGTCTCACCTCAGTGGTAGGCAAGATGATGGAAACCCTATGAAAGGAAATAACTTTAATTTTCTTGGAAGAGACTGGACAGCTGGACAGCAGGCAACATGGCTTCATGGCAGGAAGGTCCTGCCAGACTAATCTGATTGAGATTTTTGACTCAAGTTACTAAGACAGTGGACCGGGGGGGCATGGATGTTATTATCTACCTCAACTATAGCAAAGCCTTCAACTAGGTCCCACACAGAAGGCTGATAAATAAGCTTGAGTATACAGAAGTGGGACAGGAAGTGGTATCATGGGTTAAAAATGGGCTTAGTCAGAGGAACCAGTTGGTGATGTTCAACATAACAGCATCAGGGGATAGGGGTTGACCAGCGGGGTGCTACAGGGGTCCGTCCTGGGTCCTTTACTCTTCAATATTTTCATAAGTGACATTACTGAGGGGCTGGATGGGAAAATGAGTCTGTTTTCAAATGATGCAAAGATCTGCAACAGAGTGGATACTGTTCAAGGAGTGGAACAAATGAAAAGTGACCTGCTCAAGCTAGAAAAATGGTCCAACATGTGGCAGTTAAAATTTAATGCAAAAAAATACAAAGTGATACATATGGGCAGAAGCAATCCAGGGATGACCTACTATCTGGGAGGGGAGCAGCTAATAGCCACCAAACAGGAGCAGGATCTTGGAGTCATCATCTCTGATGACTTAAAAGTGGGCAGACAATGTGAAAATGTCATGCAAAAAGCCAGCAAAATGCTGGGATGCATAGCTGCAGCCACTTTCAAAATTCAACAGGCTTGTCGTACTGGCCCGAGACCCAAGCCCAGAGACAGATCAAGGCATTTCCTGATTAAGTACATATGGTATCCCAAAAAAGAGATGATGCTCAGAGCAGCTCAATGACAGGTGCCACTTGATTTTGATGGTTCAAAAGTATTTATCTTCCAGGATTATAGTCGTGACTTGCAGGCTAAATGTCAAAAATTTGCTGGGGTAAAAATCAAGTTGCATGGCATGGGCTGGGAATTTTCCATGCTTTACCCAGCCAAACTCTAGATTGTGTGCCCTGGACAGTCACTGAAAATCTTACAAAAGCCAACCAAAGCTGAAGAGTTTGTGCGCACCATGGAGGCTGTCCAAGAGTGTTGAACACAGGTGTGTACCACAGGTTCAGCACATTGATACTTGAGTCCACAATGATTAAATAAAATATGCCTGAAATAGGTGCTGAACAACCATGAGCCTGTGTTTTTCTTAAGATGTGATCGGGTTTTTGACTTGACAACCAGCCTGATATGGACCCTTTGCTGTTCCTGCCTCCCATGCTGTGAAGGACAATGGGGATGGGATCTTTATTTATTAAATCTGCTTCATGCAAGTACTTTTAATTGTGGCAATCACCCTTTCTAGTAAGTACCAGACCATTTTTTAGAACATTGTAAGAACTGCTGAGGTATCGAGGGGGCCGCCACTGCACCGCACAGGTCATTGCTGCACTTTTTCTAGCTGGTGCTACACTAGTTATGTTGTGCTCCTAACTTCTAGTTTGCATACAAGTTGAGTGGCTCAGCGGTGGGAATGTACCCAATAAGGCACAAAATCAGGCAAGCCTAAAGAGGGAATCTTGATTTGACTGCCAGGTGGACTTCCGGCTTGTTTTTTTTTTAAGTACCAGCCTATATGATAGCCAGCTAACACCCTCCATGGCTCATATGGAGGACTTGGTAGCAGTGGGACATTTCTTTAATACCTGGTTATGATGTTTTGGACTATGTGTAAATTATCATAGCCGCCAAATCCGCTTGACCTCATCACAATCTATGCAAGCGATTTCAGCAACCACTTGTCTGGACTATGTACTGGCAAACAACTCTGTTTAACAAAACTACAATTAACGGTATAAGCAGCATTAATTTTATCTTCTAGTATGTTACCCATTATGCAAGCCTATGTTATCTATTCCTATGTCACTTGCACCCATTCAAGCCTGTGTGAGACACCCTGTTCTGTCTGCCATGTGGTTACTGTGAGATATGAAATTCTGTACAGGGTTGATCATCACTTTTCTTCAGTTATGTCTGTGATCAGAGCTCAGTGGGTGGCCTTCCCTCTAGGCTTGCTTGAAAGTCTGGTTATACACCTGGACAGGGAGTGTAAATTGTGATGCTTACATCATTTTCTACACATTGAGACTCATCCACTACTGTGTGCATCTGGGACTGTCATTTCTTGAATCTTTCAGATTTATATTTTTTCTTTGATATTTCTTCTCCCCATGCCTGGATGTAAGGGAAACCCCATTTTAACAGCCTTGCAGTTTCCCTCACGACTAGCCGAGATGGTCAGTTTCACTATTTCATCTGCTCAGACTTGTCAATTGACAATTTAGCTGAGCAGCCAATAATTCACCACACTGCCTTTCCATTGCTCTGCACTGTCCCAGGTTTATAGGTGATTGATGGATGTCTCTGCCCTATTGGTCTGAAATTTACATATCGCTGAATCAGGGCAGTAATGAGGAGTGATGTTAAAATTGGGCCAACCACCTGATGTACTGTTTTGAGATTTACACATTGTGTTCAATTATTTTAAATTATAATGTCTGCCTGGTACAGATCTGCATTGTGCTTGGCTTTTATAACTAATTTAGAGGGCAGGGGTTGTGTTCCCACCTCTCTTCCACTCTGACTTCAGACAGGGCTGTGGGTTGCTGCCGGTGGCGGGGATGGTGCTTTTGCTCTCCCTGATTGTATATTGCTGTGATAATCCCTTTTTTCACAGTAATACCCAAGCCGAAATCCTGCTGCAATAATTAAACCCTTATGAGGCAGTTGCTGACCGAGGTGGGGGTCAATCTATGCCCCCCAGCTAGGTCATGCAACATTCATAGGTCTTTGAATAGTGCATCTCTCTCTCTCTACTTAAATTCTGTGTTTAAATAATTACAGCTGTTTAAACCTATGTTTTTAACAGATAGTTTTAATCTCAGAGGTAATGGTGTTAGCTTCTGACAGCCGTGGGAGGGCTAGCATTGGATTTTCATGTCTGCTTTTCATCTGATCTACCATGGGCTCATGGGCTTAGCTTAAGGGGAGCTATGGAATGTTTTCACCACTATGTTTCACTGATTAATACCTAGAATTATACCAGTTTATGTTTTGTAGCAATAATCTCTGTAAGTAAATGGTTGTAGGGGTGCCTGGAGGTTCTCATGTCCCTCTCAGATTGGGAGAGGGGATGATGCACCCCCATTTTGCAGCTTTTTTCATCCAAGTAGGCAGCTATACATGATGTCATTATTGATCATTGTACATCCTTACATGCCATTAGGACACTGGCGGTAGGGCGTCGGGTCATTACAGCACTGATTTTTGGATTCACCACCCCCTTCCCAAGGTCTGACCCCCTGGAGTTAGAATCACTAGTAAGAGGGGGTGTGGTGGCCATGGGGGCACAGCCCCCAGCAAAAAGAGAGGTCAGCAAAATTACAGCTTGGCGCTGTAATGACCCAGCGCACTACTGTCAGCACCCTGCCATGGTGGGACCTTTGTACATAAGTAGCAGAAGGTCCCACATCCACCTTGTCTGCCAAGGTATTAGTGGGATGCTGCCAGATCAAGGGGTGGGTGGTCTCTTTGATCCACTCAAAGTTTGTTCTGTTAATGTTGGAAATAGTTGAGTCTGTTGATCCTATTAGTCGGGGGTTAATGTATATAGTTATAAATCCGAGAGACTGTTCTGTTGAAAACACTACATAATCTTATTAGGATAACAGTAAATATGTGATTCAGAAGTGTGGGGGTGGGGGGAGGGGGTATGGGGGCTGTAGTTGTTTTTTATTTCACCTAAGTTTCAAGGTATACAAAATTCAAGGTACTGTATAAGCTGCTCTAAGGTACAACTCACAGCATTGTCCAGTACTGGTGTACTGCAAATATATCTGTTTATGACTGAAAATGGCTGATAATATGCTCAAGATTAGGTCCTGGAATGTAAATGGACTCAAATATCACATAAAGAGTGAGAGAGAGTTCTGACCAAAATTAACACAATGAAGACTGACATTCTTTGTGTGCAAGAAACCCATGTGGTGGAAAAAGAAGGACGTTTTATGAAAAGGGATGGGGGGGATGGTATGGCTCCTATTTCTCATCCAAGGGGAAGGGCACTACTATTTGGATCAAGCCTTATTTCCCTGGTATGGTTACCAAGATTAGTACTGATCTAGGAGGCAGATATGTGTTGCTCCAGGTAATGTTTAACAATGGGCAAAAATTTACAATGGGGTATATATATGGTCCCAATATTGAATGTCCTGAATTTTTAATAGATTGAAGGAGCAAATGGCTGCGTCTGAGGGCCCCTGGATACTTGATGGGGAGTAGAACTGTGTCCAGGGCATCATTATGGATAGATCCTCAAAAACTTCAATGCCCGAATCTAGGAATTGCTAGAGCCCTCAAAAGTCTCTTATGTGATTATAGCCTGATAGATGCCTGGAGACACATTATCCCCAGGGGTAGAGCATATATGTATTACTCTCACTCAGCAACTAACTATGCTAAACTGGATGTTGTTTTTGTCTCCCATGCTTTGATTCCAGCTATCCATGCTGCTTGTTCTGAAGCTATTACAATAATGGATTATTTCCCTTTTCTTCTTGATTTGCAGGGGTGAGGATCTCCTATGCTGCATAGGTCCTGGAAGCTACACCTTCTTGTGTTAAAAAACAAACAAACAGAATTTGTCTCAGATATTCGTGAACAAATCTGTGAACAAATTCAGCTGTTTTTATTAAATAGTCCCAAAAGCACAAGTGCCTCCATTAGATGGGAGGCATTAAAGGCCATGCTAAGATGGATCATAATTGCTTATTCTGCCCATACTCAGAAGGAGGAGACTAAGCACTTCTTATCCCTGGAGCAAACACATATTACATACAAAGAGGCAGCATATACAAAATCCCACAGTTGCAGGGCAGCAACACCTGCAAAAACTAAAATGGGAATTAATTAACTATCTAATTCTAGAATAGAATGTATTATAATGCCCAACTAGGCCACAAACTATTTTGAAGGGGACTAATGGCAGTTAAAGCATAGGGCCAGTGTTACAAACATTTTACAAATTAAAAATTCTGTGGGGGTAAATCAAACTGAGGATAAAGAGATTGGGGAGAGCTTCAGGCAATTTCACCAATACCTTTATACTTCTGAGGTGCAAGCCACAGAGGAGGATCTACATAGTTGTTTTGTTTTTTTGGGATGTTCAGATATAACATCAGTGCATCACTTTGGCTTTCAGAAAGGTAATTCCTTATCTAGAGGGTTATGCCTCTCCAAGAGAAAACCTCATATGCATAGAAGTGTGGTCCATCATTACCCCTTCTCTCCCCTATATTCTATCTTTACTCTCTCTGTGCACCCTCCACCCTATCAGTAAGTGGTGGGTTTTCGAAGAAGGTGACTATTCTATATTGTAGTTGAGGCTATTAGACTATTGATGGGACCCCATCATTTCTCAAATTTGTGTTCCTGATTCATATTTAAATAATGGAGACATTCTAGATTCAAACAATTCAGGAAAAGATTTTTCAATAGTAAATATGTTGGTGGTTCTTTGTTTTTCCATTCTATGGCTATGTATCTTCTTGCTTTTAACAAAGCTATGTTTAACATTTTTGCCAAATTTCCTGTGGGTAAATTTTGTCTGGAACTGGTGCCTACTATGCAAAGTTCAACCTCTCTTGATATTTTTACACCAGGAATTTTTTTAGGACTTTAATAATATTTTCCCAAATTGGGACTCTATCTATACATGTAACAATTACATACTGTAATATACTTATTGAGGATTTGCATCTGTTACCGGTTGGTGGTATTACATTATTCATTTTATTTCATAACTGTCATGTATAATACATTCTATGGAAGACATTGAATTGTATTTGATTTAGCCTGTTATTGATTATCTTGATTCATGTAATCATTTCATTCCAGTTGTGTCTAATATATTTATATTAAGTTATTTTTCCCATTTCAGCCTTAATTTTTTAAATGGTGAGTCTTCTGTTTTTAGAATACAATGACATGCTTTGGATATTATTCTCGAATTATCATTCATAAAATATGTTTGTATTGTTGTCATAGGGGATTTAGTCAGGTTTGAACCTAACTCTTTGTTATAATATGTCCGTAGTTATAAAAAAGAAAAATACCTTGTGGGGAGAGCTGGTATTTTTGTGTCATTTGTATAAAGGACATAACGTGATTGTTTTCATTGTATTAATCATTTAAACATACTATTCCTTTATCTGTCCATTTTTTTATAATCTTTGTTTCTAGAGGGGGCATGAGTGAAATTTAAATTAAACTACATATTAATACTAATTCTTAAGTGCTCTTTAGTTATTTTGTGATATTCATTACATGCTTCTAAAGTTGATCTCCTCAGTTCATTTTTAATGTTGCTCCTTTCTTTTTTTCCTAAATTGGCAAAGAAAATCTGATCTGGTTTTGTGTATCCTGTTTCCATATTTTCAAAAAATGCCCACCAAGGTATTTCTGTTTTTTAAAGTTCTCCAATTTGGTTTATGAATGCTGCTAGGTTATATTTTTTGAAAGCTGGGAAACTCAATTCGGTTTCTTCCAGTGGTGCTTTGAGTTTATGCATACTGATTCTTGGTTTCTTATGTTTCCAAATAAACTTTTGCATTGCTTTATCTAATTTTTGAAATCACTTATACTCAATTCGTGTGGGGAGTGACTGAAATATGAATACAATTTTGGGTGGTATGGTCATTTTGATGACCTATACCCTCCCAGTTAAAGTCAGAGGAAGATCTTTCCAATTTTTGAATATATCCTCGACTGTTTTTAATATGGGGTCACAGTTCCACTTGATTATTCCTTTCATACTTCAGGCTAGATTAATAACTAAGCATTTTATCATATTTTTCCAGTTTTAAAGGGATAATTCTGTGTTGTGTTATTATATTTTGAATCTACTGTATGTTTATAGCTATCAATTTTTCCAAGTTTATTTTGTGTCCTCAGACTAGACCAAATTATTTTATTGTCAACATGATATTATTCAGGGCTTTGTCGAGTTCTTTTATATATAGTAAAATATCATCAGCGTATAACATAATTTTTCATCATCGTTTTATATTTTGGAACCCTTGCATGTCTTGTTGAGTTCTTATTACATTTGCTAGTGGTTCTATTGTGAGGGCAAAAAGTAAGGGTGACATAGGACAGCCCTGCCTAGTGCCTCTTTTCAGTTGAAAAGGTTGTGATAGATTGCTATTAGTCAGGATTTGTGCAGTGGGGTGGGATTACATAAACTTTGTCCACTTTATAAAGTTATCTCCTAAATTTGCCTTTTCTAATATTAAAAAGGGGTAACTCCACTCCACCCTGTCAAAGGCATTTTCTGCATCTAATAATAATATCAAAACTGCATTTTGATTTTTAAGTGTTGGTACGTTTAGGGCATTTCTTATATTATTAAATCCTTTTCTTCCTTTAATAAATCCTGTTATTACGAATTATGGTAGGTAATATTTTCTCTAATCTTTTAGATAGTATTTTAGTAAAGTTTTCATTGTCCGCATTTCATAATGATATTGGTCTGTATGAGCTGCATTGTACTGGATCTTTCCCTTCTGTTAGTAGTAGTAGTATAATTAAGGCTCCTAAAAATTATTTAGGGACTTTACTTTCTTCCAAAAGGAATTAAAAAGGTCAGGTAACAGGGGTAAGATCTGTGTAAAACATATTGGGCCAGATATTCAAAGCTTTGCGTGGTCCACAAACAGTCTGTGCGGGAATAGCGCAGGATTAGCACGGATCTGCCATATTCAATAGGCCAACTAGCGTGGGCAAACAGCAGTAGCACCGGGCTAAGCATAATGATATGCAAGGGGCATAGTGATCATGAATAGATTCGCTATGAGATATTCAGTGACTAGCGCCACGCTAAGGTGTTTATTGCAACATAGTGCGACCCATAGCGCGGTACAATTTACCACCCAGGAAAAGCTAGTCTTAACCCTGGGAAAACAGCTTTGTGTGGTGCTATCTCAGCATTAGCATGGCTTGCGCGGCCCTAAAATATGAGCATGACACTTAGAAACTGCCAGACATGGAGGACACAAGCTTCTCACTGATGGCACCACCATGATGCCATCAGCTGCCACCAGTCTGAGCCAAGCACAGACAGTGAGGGGTGATCTGACCCACAGGGGGCAGCATGGTAGTGTGGCCATATAGCACACACCTGCAGACCATACGTCTGTGGTGTGTAACAGATGCCAGCACACACATGCAGCACTGTGGGCATGGTGGCCAGTGAGGGTAGGGTGTATGGGTGGTCAGACCTCACCACAGCCCAGGTGTGGCCACAAGGCTGGGACACATCGCTCAGTGCACATTGGCCAGTAGTGGGATTATGTCACCACCTATGTGCCTGTTGGATCCTACATGCCCCCTCAGCCACCTACCACACAACTGTACAGATGTCACAGCACACACTGCTGGCCATGTACATGACACTGTGAGCATCCTATATCATAGATGCAGCATCTGTGGGTCACACAACAGTGTGATAGTATGGTCCACTGTCAGTAATTACCTGTAAGTTGTGCCTGTCACTGTGTACAGTGCAGTGGTCATCACTGGCCTACATACCATCGACAGTGTTGTGTCCCTCACACTACCAGCCCTCTTGCTACAGTAGTGTCTGCTGTGCACTGTAGCATGACCTACAGTGTGAATGTTGCATTCAGCACTACCACGACCTGTGCCTATGCTGTGTTATCCCCTGGGGTATGATATGCTATGCTATGCTGTACTGTTTACATGAAGCCTGCAGCTATCATCATGCACTGTCTGACTGACCTACAGGTGGAGCTGCAGTCAGACCTGGCCAGCCCCTGTACCTCCAGACTGACCTACAGGTGGAGCTGTGGGACCCTGCAGTAATGCTGTGCAAACTGCATGCAAATCGGGCATGATGAGATGCGAATGTGGCTGTTTTCCCAGAGACTATCTAAGTAGGCTCATTTGCATGTCACTTTTGAATATGGCAAAGTTTAGTGCGGGGCTAATGTGTTTGCACTGGGCAAACTGCTTAGCTCCACACTAAAGCCATGCTAACGTGTTAGTGTGGCGCTAACGATTCGGGGAATATTATACAGTTTTGATCACTGTTTGTTCATGTGTGCTGCTGCCTGCAGCTGTACTGGGTCCATGCATTTGCCAGAACACACATTGGCCACATAGTTCCTCTCTACCTACTCTCACGTCGCTGTGCACTGTGTTGTTGTTGTGGTTTGCACTTCCTGGTTGCTGTATTCAGTGCTGTCTTCTTCCAGGGCTATGTTTGCCCTGCACTCCCAGCCCAGTTTGCACTGCCTAATTCCCATGCTATATTCAGAAGCTGTTTGCCCTGGGCTATTCCTTTTGAATATATCTTGCTTTGTGCTCCAGGCTAAGTTTGCACGCCAGGCAGTGCTAATTTAGCCCAGGGGTAAACCTTTGAATATCTGGCCCATATTGTATAGTTCTGGTGGTAGCCCATCAGTGCGTGATGCTTTATCATGTTTTAATAACATGATAGCTGTCCTCACTTCTTCCTCAGTAATTGTAGCATTTAAACTTAGTTTGTCTTCTGTGTTTATTTTAGGTATATATAGTTTACTCTTAATTTCTTGGTTTGGTTCCTGAATTTCTGACTTGTGTAATTTTTGGTAATTATTTTTGAAATTTGTCATTAATTTTGTGTGATCTGTAATTTTCTCTCCTAGAATCACAATTTCTTTAATTGTCCTTTCTGATTTTTCTTTCTGGAGTAAGTATGCTAAAAGTTTCATGTCTTATCTGCTTGTGCATAATATTTTGATCTGGTTTTCATTATAAGTCTTTCTGTTTTAATATCTGCTTATTTATTGTAGTTACATTTTAAATTTCCCAACATTTTAAATCTTCTTCATTTTTTGCATGTATGTATCTAACGTCTGCTGTGTCGATCTCTTTCTCTAATAATTACATTTGTCCTTTCCTTGTTTTATTTTTTTGTTGCTACCATAGTATGTAATCTGTCCCCTAATATAGGGTTTCCATGTGTACCATATAGTATTCTTAGAGCAGTCTCCTGCATTGTTGTGGAAGAAATAATTCTTGCATTCTTATATAATAAAGTTATGAACATCTTTGTCATGAATCAACCAAGGATCCATGACCCACCTATTACCCTCTTTTTTATTTCAACAAATATCTCTAAAATTACAGGTGAATGGTCAGAAATTAGGATTCCATCATATTAGATTTGTAAACCTTTTGATTTAAACTCTCCTTTCCCAGTATGAGATCAATTCTGAAGTGTGTTTGGTATGGCTTGGAGAAAAGGGAGAATCTGTGTAATGTTGGGTTTTCTTTTCTCAATAAATCTTCAAGATTTATATCTTTTATATTTTTTAATATCATTTTTGCAGCCTTTGACAGGCTGGAGATGGGCACTGTTTTATTCATATCTGGATCCAAAGCTGTATTAAAATCACTTCCAGCTACAGTATATGTGGATCAGAGAATTTAACTCTGTTAGAAAAAAGTTTGAGAAGAATTCTGTACTGTCTTCATTTGGTCTGTGTATACATCCAATAATTACTGCTGTAATCGAGGTAGCTATTCAACAAATAAAATATCTGCCTTCTTGATCTTTAAAATACTCTTTAATTGTGGTATTTAATTTTTTTGAGAGAAAAATTGCTACCTCTCTATGCTTCTTTTTTGTTTGAGCTTGCATGTAGGCCCTGTCCCCTCCCCCCCCCACATCTTTCTAAATCTCTCAAATTTCTCATCTTTGAAGTGCGTTTCTTGAATTAGAAGACAATGTATTACTTTTTCCCTAACATAGTTATTTTTTTCCATTTAACTGGATTGTTGATCCCATTTACATTCCACTATATCATTTTTATTTTTCTCATTATGTATTTATTATAGTTTTTTTTTTGTGTTATCTTTTTATCCTCCTTCCTTGTCCACGGTGTCCCCCTCCTTCCGACTGCACATACCCCGAAGCCCCCTTTCAGGATCTGCCCCTAGAGTGCCCTTACCTCCTCCTATTTCCTTGCACAGTGGGGTCTGTCCTAGGAGGGCTCGGGATGGGCAGTCATCATCTAGGGACACCGAGACACCATTTTCCCGCTGTTCTCCCCTACCCCCCACCCCTGGGACACGGCACACACAGGCGTCGTCCCTAGAGGCGGCGATGCTGTATGCGCCTCCCTCAAGCACCTCACAGCGTCCCCCCTCCCTCGGACTCCGGTGGCAGAGCCACAACCTCAGTGCGGTGCTCCCACCGACAGTTCAGGGTTGGGAACCCCCCTCGGAGGAGGAGAGCATCCGTTGGGGCTTTCGAGCCTCCCTCCCCTGGCCGACCCCCGACGACCCGAGTCTGTTCCCGAACCGGGTTGCCGGCGTGGTACGAGGTGTGGCGTCTAGCACCTCAACCCTCAGCGCCACCGGGCCGGCTTTTATTATAGTTTTAATGTGTTTCTTTCCCCTCTTATTTCCTTCTGTTCATGCCATGCCTCATTATATTCTAGCATGTTTTCTTTATCTGAGGCCTGTTTTATCTAACCTGTCTTCTACCTTTACCACATTCTGAAATTATATATATTCTGTATTTCTTATTCCCTAATGCATTCCCTGATTCCTTACTATAATACAGTGTTTTAGAAAAGGTCCTTTTTTAATGTTCTCAGCTTTGGAGTTTTTTTGTCTTTCCAGATCCCTCCCTTTGTTAGTGTGCCCCTCTTTCTTCCCTCTTATTTGAGTACTCCTTATTCTTTGTTTTACAGAATTAAGATTCACTCCCATTTTCATTTTGTTGTTGAAAGATTTAAATACAAACATAGCTTCCAACCTTCTGCCCCTCCACCCAGATATCCTCTCCTATGTGTTTTCTTTCTATTTTACTTTTTAAAAGTTGAAGAATCATCCCCTTGTTTCTCCCATTGTTATAAACTTTTAATACACACTTAACTTCCCTTCTCCTACCCCAAACAGAGTTCCTTGTACCTTTGACCCTGCATCCCCTCATAAATGCAAAATGGTTTCTGTCCTAATTCTGAGCTGCCACTCCCCTTTGATTATTCCTTAAGGTCTTTTTCCTATGTGTATAGTTACATTCTGTAAACTTTTTTTTCCTCCTCCTTATTGCCTCCTTTTCTTATTCAGAATGGAGGTAAGCAATTTAAGTGCTAGCTGCTTTAGGAGGTCCATTCCATATTTTACTACTATTTCTTGTGGGTTTCAGTTTTAACTCATTATATACTTCATTTTCTGCCTCTTCTGCAGAGGAGAAAAATCTGCTATTTCCCTTGTAGGTGATCCAAAGCGTCATGAGGTGAGATGATAGAAAGGAATGTGTTTCTCCCATAAAAAGTTTTTTATCACTTTAAATTAAGCCCTCTTTTTTTGCACTTCTGGACCCAAATCAGGAAAGATTATAATCTTGTTTTCTTTATAGAGTATGGGTTGCTTTTTCTTTGTCAGTGCTAAGATATTTTCTGTCTCTTGGTATCTCAAGAATTTAATACAAATCACCCTTAGGTATTTGAAAGCTGAGTTTGCAGTAGCTGGGGATCTGTGCACTTGTTGTACTTCAATTTTTTCCTCTGGGTACTTTTTCCCAGCAAAGCTCTGTCAGACGTTTTTCACAAAACTTGTGAATCTCATTTTGTTCGGCCCCTTCTGGCATCCCCAGTATCTTAAGGTTGTCTCTACTTGATCTTAACTCCAAATCTAATACCTTGTTTTCTAAGATAGAACATTTTTCAAACATTTTTTCTGTTGCTTACTTTACTCCAGGAAATACATCCTCCAGTTGGGAGAGCCTGTCTTCAAACTGGGACATTTTATTGACAAGTGTTTGTATCTCTGTTTTCATCCCTCTCATTTCTGTATTGATCCCTTCTAATGTATCCTCCATTTTTTTGAAACCTTCATTAATTTCTTTCCAAAATGAGTTGTAGAAGTTTCTCCTCTTGTTTCTGTTTCTCACCCTGCTCTTTTTCTTGTTCTGGCTGACAGTCTTCTTCTAAATTTATGGGAGTTTTCTGTATTAAGTGTATTTTTTGCTGTAGTTGATGTTTCATTTGTCTCTTTCCTGAACATGCTATTACTTAGGGGTTCTCTTTGCTTTGGGCTCCCCTTAGAGGCCTCCCCCTCTTGTTTTCATTTTTTTTACTTGCTCCAGGTCTCTGTCCCAAGGATTACCATACCTTTCTTGGGTCTTTTTGACCAGGTCTTGACATAGCGTTTACCCAGCATCATTCCACATGAGAGTGGGAGATGTTTTGCCTTTGTTTTTTCTCTCAGTCCCAATCCCCTGAGGGTGCCGATGCAGAAGACTTGAGTCCAGACAGGTGGTGTGCTTACACACATCTCTTTCAAGTGTCCACAACACCCTCCCCTCCCCCGGTTCCCCTGCAGGGAGTTGTTTATGCATCACCATCCATGCTTCCAATGGCAGCAATGCATGTGGGCATTGCTGCCTTGAAGCCCACCCTCCTGGAGGAGGAGGAGAACATTCATGGGGATGCTCAATCCTACCTCCCTTGGCTGACCCCCAGTGACACAAGTCTGTTCCTGAACCTGGGTCACAGGTGTAGTGTGAGGTGTAGTGCCCAATGCCTCAACCCTCAGCACCACCGGGCTGGCCCTATTGTTCTCTTCTTGCAGCTTTTCTACATGTTTGAGTGCCTGTTTATTATAAAGGTTCCCTGCACATTTTTGTTTAGATTTTGGTTTTCCATTTCTTGATCTGGTTGATCTGCTAGCTTTCCTCCAGTACCCTCAATCCCGTTGTTAGCCATACTACTTTGGCTCTGTCCCTCATTTACTGCAGTGAGATTAATTATCTCTGGTGTTTGGGAGAGGTGAGACTTACTGCTCAGTGTGAGTTTGCTTTTTGTGGCTTCCTCTATGTTGTCAGTGTTGGCTTCAGCCTGATCTACACTGAGGCACTCATTGTTCACCTGTTCTGGAAGACATTTTTCTCTGGATGTACTAGGAACACTCTGCTCTGGCCCCTCTATGATGTCCTCATTGTCCTATGCTGCACCTTCCTCTGAAATCGTTGGCATCCTCAGAGATGTCTCGGGTTGGGAGCATGAAAAAAATGAAATTGAAACAGTGCAGGTGAGCCCCCTTCCACAGCTTTGTTTACCTGTTTTTTTCAAGATGCCCCTCTTTCCACCCACCAGTGAGTTTTTTTAAGTTAGTTCTATCAGCTTTCTTCCCCCAGATTTTAGATCTACTTTGGGGAGAAGGTCCTGAATCTCCTTTTAAGTTTTTCAGCTTGTCTGCCATCCAATAAAGAAAGCTATAGCTCTTTGTTCAAAATACAATGACTATTATGTCAGTAGCATCTGCCGGTACTTTGTAATGTGCAGGCCAGAGCTTATTGCTGGGTAGTTAAACTCCGTGCTCTCTCTCAATGTAGGAAAAAGTAAGTTACTTACTTCCTGCTGCCAAGATTATTTAATTTTGCATTTCTCACCTTCCTTATAGATTGGAACAAAGATCCTTTTACCATGATATGTGCATGACATTTAGCAGATGAGTTGCAACTAAACCGTGCTCCCTTCTCATGACGCCATCTTGTCTCTCTCCATTGGATATGCATAGATTTCCATCTAAATCCCCTATCACAAAGGTAGAAGAACAAGATAAAAGGGATGTAGATACTGATATTGAGTGGGAAGTTTCCCTGCATATTTTTGTTCAGATTTTGGTTTTCAATTTCTTGATCCAGCCATTCTGCTAGCTTTCCTCCAGTCCCTCAATTCCATTGTTAGATATACAACTTTGGCTCTGTCCCTCTTTTACTGCAGTGAGATTACTTATCTCTGTTGTTTGGAA
This sequence comes from Neoceratodus forsteri, assembly GCA_016271365.2. NCBI lineage: Eukaryota > Metazoa > Chordata > Ceratodontiformes > Ceratodontidae > Neoceratodus > Neoceratodus forsteri. The sequence goes on along the minus strand of CM028134.1, from coordinate 300,240,438 downwards.
GAGGGGAGACATTTACTGGTCAGTCCGAGTTTGCTTTTTGTGGCTTCCTCAATGTTGTCAGTGTTGGTTTCAGCATGATCCTCACTGGAGCACTCATTGTTCACCTATTCTGGTAGATGTTTTTCTCTGGATGTACTTGGAACACTCTGCTCTGTCCCCTCTATGATGTCCTCATTGTCCCATGCTGCACCTTCCTCTGAAATCATTGGCGTCCTCAGAGATGGGAGCATGAAAAAATGAAATTGAAATGGTGCAGGTGAGCCCCCTTCCACTGCTTTGTTTACCTGATTTTTTCAAGGAGCCCCTCTTTCCACCTGCCGGTGAGTTTTTTAAGTTACTTCAATCAGCTTTCGTCCTCTGGGTTTTAGATCCACTTTAGGGAGAAGGGCCTGAATCTCCTTTAAGTTTTTAGGTTTGTCTGCCATCCAATAAAGAAAGCTATAGCTCTTTGTTCAAAATACAATAAGTATTATGCCAATAGCATCTGCCGGTACTTTGTAATGTGCAGGGCAGAGCTTATTCCGGTTTGTTAAATTCTGTGCTGTTGCTCAATGTAGGAAAAAATACGTTACTTCCTTCCTGCTGAAAAGATTATTTAATTTATCATTTCTCTCCTTTCTTATAGATTGGAACAAAGATCCTTTTACCATGATATGCGTACGGCATTTAGCGGGTGAGATGCCGCTTCCTCATGATGCCATCTTGCCTCTCTCCATCAGATATGCATAATTTTGTAACTAAAGCCCCCATCACAAAGGTAGAGGAACAAGATAAAAGGGATGTAGATACTGATATTCAGTGGGAAGAAGTTGTGCTTGTTATAAAACATCTAAAAAGGGAGAAGGCCCCAGGGCCAGATGGCTATCCTGTGGATTTTTACAAAACTTTTCAAGATGAGCTCAGAGAGCCTTTACATGATACGATAACAGATTAAGCCTGGGGGCCTTGCCACCATCCACTCGATCAGCCACCATAGCTCTCCTGCCTAAACCTGGGAAAGATCTGATGCTTTGTGGATCCTAAAGGCCTATTTCCATACTCACAACTGACTGCAAAATTGTTGCTAGGGTTTTAGTAGACTGGAAACTGTGCTACCAAAAATAGTGCATTCTGATCAAGCAGGCTTTGTGCAGAACCATCAAGGAAAACACAATGTCAGTAAGGCAATGTATATACTGTGGAGGTGTGCTCACTCAAAAATATTGGGGGGTGGTGACTGTGGTGGCATTAGAGGCAGAACAGCAGTTTGATTGAGTGGAATGGAAATAAATGTTTTCTGCTCTTGTGCACTTTGGCTTTAGGGATAGAATGCTTAAATGGATTTACACTCTGTATCACATACAATCAGCTCAGATTCTGGTCAATGGGTGCCTTTCCCTACCCCTGGCTCTCACTTGGGAACAAGACAAGGCTATCCTTTATCCCCACTGCTCTATGTTCTCTCCCTAGAACCACTGGCTGCAGCTAAGAGTTGACTTGCCATTAGAGGCTTTTTGATGCATGTTCAGCACTATAAGATCTCACATTTTGCTGATGATCTTCTAGTCTACTTGCAGAACCCTATGGTTGGTATTCCTAGGCTTCAGCATATCCTAAATACATATAGTAATCTCTTTAGCCATAAAATTAACTGGGCAAAAAGTGAAATATTTCCTGCAGGGAGGGGCCGTAATGTAGAGCTACAAAACAGCTAATTAAAAATGAGAGTTGTTACCTCAATCAAATATCTAGGAATTAATTTTTCTAATGACAAACACAAACTTCTACAGAATAATTATTACAAGCTTCTGGGCTTAGTTCAGCAGGATTGTGACTATTGGGCAGGGCTTCCTATCAGCCTTATTAGTAAAATAAATTCCATTAAAATGAATATGCTACCTAAGTGTTTATATTTGTTTCAAAATGTGCCCATTAGAGTATCAGAAAAATTCTTCAAATCCCTAAATAGCATACTCCATAAATTCCTCTGAGGTGGTAAAACAGCATGTATCTCTAGGGAAATCCTGCAGCTCCCTCTAAACAAGGGTGACCTGGCCCTCCTAAACATGAAATATTATTATTGGGCTTCATAACTCACTGTGGTGATCTCGGATATGACTGCTAACCACATGACTGGGTAATTACGGAGAGTGAGCGGTTCAAAGGTAATCTTGTTTCAGCCCACTTATTGCTTTCTCTGTCAGGTCCCCCTCCCATGTTGAGAGGTAACCCCAATATAAAACAACTCCTTAGCTGGGCTGGGGGTCCATAAGTTGATCAACCATGTTCTGGGTTTTCACCTTGTGCAGACCTGATACTAGTATTAAAAACCATGAAAGGTTATAATGTTCAGCTGCATCAAGCCCTACTTAGATGGTGACAAAAAAGATTAATAAGAGTGAGGCTACTGTATTATGGGGTATCCTATAGACCTTTACTGATATAAGGAATGAATTTGCTTTGCAATCAGGAGACTTCTTTACATATCTAGGGGTAAGGAATCTTTTGTAGCAGGCCACACAGGCCTCTTCTCCAGTTCAGGAGATAATTTACAAGCCACAGCCCAACTTTATAAATGTCTACTTGGAGCAACCCCATTACCCACGATTAAAGCTAGAGAGCAGTGGGGATCTAATCTTGACTCTCAAATTACTGATGAAGAGTGACAACTGGCTATCAAGCAAATACACTCTTGCTCTGGCACCAATAAGCTTGGGAGAATTCAGTTAAATTATCTTTAAAGGACTTATTTAACTCCAGTGAAGTTGCATCAATATAACTCATCAAAAGATCCCCATTGCACTAAATGCTGCAGAGAAGAGGAGGATTTTATTCATATGGTGCCCACTTGTCAAAAAGTAGCCCTTTTTGGAATCAGTTCCATCAATTAATGGACACTGTATTGAAGTGCAAATTAGCAATGACAGCTACTGCCTTTATGTTACGATTGGGCTATCAATCAGTCCAGGTAGGGAGATCTAATGCTCTTCATTGGCTTTGGAATATAGCATTGGTTAATGCCAGAAATACAGTAGCACAGAACTGGCTCAGATCCTTTCCTCCAATGGTTACTCAATGGCTTAATAGCCTGCTTTTATGTATGAAACTGGAGAGACATTGTTTCAGTGCTAATGGACTTAGCCATATATTTTCCACTACTTGGGAGCCATTATTAACTGATGTTGAGAATAATCAGATCCCACTATAGTATTTAGCTGTTTGCTTATCTGAAGGGATGATCTCTCCCCCACCATGAGGAATGGCTTTGGGAAAAGGTGCATGAATATATGCAATGTACAGAGGTCAAGGTGAGGGTGTCTTCTTCCTCTTCTCCAAGCCTGCATCAGTGGAAATTAATAATTGTAGCATGTAACAACTAGCTAATCCAAGTTGTAACAATGTTTATTGTGAATGCTTTGTAATGCCGTCACTATGTTTTGTTGTAAGTACCTTAATAAAATGTGTTTACAAAAAATGAATAGCACTTCTGTTATTTTAGCTACCTTGGCTAGAAAAATGGCAAGGCAAATAAAAAAAAAAAAACAGCAACAAAATGGTGCCAAAAGCAAAATCAGGTACTCACAGTATCTAAGAAGCTTGGCTCCTCAGTCTACAATTAATGAAAAAAAAAACACCATTGCTGTGTCTTGGATAACATATTTATTAATTAATACACACAGCAGTAAGTTGATAAGCATGCCCTCCCTCAGTGCAGCCAAACATTGCTGCATGGTACTAGTGCTTTCTCAAGGCTGGCTTCATGCAAAGGTGGCTAGAGTGAAAAAGACAAAGAACCTCAGCATGCGAGCACTGAGGCAATGGTTACCTCTAAGGGCACTGGCCAGGAAGCCAAGTTTCAAATAAATACAAAATCACACATACCACCATAATGTAAAGCACCATGGGCTGTATAAGCAAATCACCACAGTATATTATGCTGGTTCAACTTTAAGCAGAAATGCATGGTACCAAAAGGTCTCTCACATGATCTGCAAAGGATGCTAACAGAAGTCACATGCACATGTTTCATCCTACCAGGACTCATCAGTGTGCCTCATCTGTGTGACACCTCGGTGGAATGAACCAGCTACCTTAAGATGGTCTATCAGGGTTATGTTGTGGTGAACCCAATAAAAACCAAAAACAAACTAAAAGACAAAGACAAAGAACCTCAGTGCACAAGCACTGAGGCAATGTTTACCCCAAAGGACACTGGCAGGGAAAGACAACATTTAAAGTGACAGTACACCCTATATATAAAACATATAAATAACAAAGTACACATACAAAAGGCTATGTCACAAATTTCACAAACCCACATAAAATCAGACATTAAACTAATCCAAACAATCATATAAATATGGTCTAAAACCAGAAATAGACAGAGATGGGAATACAAGGGGTGAGGATGAGCATTGTGAATCCTTATACAAAAGCTCCCATATTGCCTCAAGGTCTTCGTCATGGGGGGTGTTAGTGTACAAACCCTGAATGTACAATGTGATGAAAAGTCAAGCAGGCTGTTCACTAACATCCAACAGAATGTTCAGCAAATGTATGGTGTCCCTCAAATAGGACGTAGTATTCCATGCCAGTGTTTTTATATGGCCAACAATGTATTGTGCCAATGGTTCCATCAATGAACCTATACTGGCCATAATGGGCCATGCCCTTGGCTTATATAAACTGTTACGAATTTTTGGTAATCCAAAAAGTACTGCCCATAACAGATGTGCCACCTTCAAAAAATTATATGTTTACTTAGTAATGACCTCATTATTGAGTGCATCATACAACAGAATGTCAATTTCTGCTTTAAAGTCATCAGTGGGATCCCACTGAAAGGGCATGTAAAACTCCTAATCTGCAGATTTTATAATTATATCTTTATTGCTCATCAAACTCTGTATTGTCTCAGGGACCGAGGTTGCATTCTGTGCATGTCAGAATGTTCAGCCACACCTAAGCTGCTACTCACAGAGGAGATGTGGACCATCAGGCTAGGTTCTCAGTGTCAGTGAATGCCAGGGAGTGAATTTGTTTTACTTTCCTCTTTACAACCTTGGATGAAAAGCTCTATGAAGTGACAGGTTGTTTCTAACTGCTTGTTTGACTTCCCAGTGGTTAGATGTTATTTTTTTAAGCCGAACGACCGGTTAAAGAAGTGAGGGGGTCGGAAGTGGGGTGGTGTCTATTGATCACTTATGGGATGGTCAGGAGCAAAATACCAGCTGGAGAAATCCTGGATAAGACCTAAGTACCTGAAAGAAATATGAGGTGGAATGTAACATTGGAGGTAATATCGGCGGTTAGAAGTTATAGAACACTAGTGTGAGGTCGGCCTTATGGTAAAAATGAAACAGTTAATATCGGGGCATGTCTGGTCTATACCAGCGGGTCTGCAATATTACCTGAATTCCTTTGGATGAAAAACAAGAACATTTCAAGGCTAGCAGAGTACAAACACCAGAAGTGGAAAACGCCAGGGAGAAAGAGGTAGGAAAAGTCTACATCCAGCTCACTTGTTTTCAACCAGAAGAAGATCAAAACCAGGCCTCTGCAGGTAACCCCTTCATCTGGGAGAACCAGGTGGAAGGAGGTTTTGTTTTTGGTCACGCTGATAAAAGTCAATAGTCATTAAATAAAGCACAGAAATCACATACAAGTATAAAAGGAAAACCCCTAGTCTTTCAGGGGGATATACAGATTTAGCTAACCACCCTAAAAGGGAAAAAGTGCAAAACTCCTAAAGGAAGGGAAAAAATGAGGGGAAAAAAGGCTCTAATACTGGAACTGAGAATCTGTCTGCTACACCTGTAGGAGTTTATATTGATTCACCTGTTTGTACCTATGATATATTTTCTCTTAAAGCTAGGCCTCTTTAAAGCCCAAGTTGCTGAAAAAGAAACCAGTGGGGAAAGATATGGCTTCAAAAAATAAGGACAGTAAAAACAGCACTGATAATGTTAAAGAAGTGAAAGAAAAAGGAGAAACATGGGAAGAAAGATTATCAGAAGATGCATTTAAAGAAGGGGAGGATCCCAGAAAAAATACCCAGGAGGACCTGCTGAATGAAATGTGGCAGGGGTTTGGGGCCTTAAACTTGACCGTTTCATTGGTCTCTAATAAATTAACAGAAGTAGTGGAGAAATTGGATGCATTGGCAGTTAGAGCCACAGAATGTGAAAATAGGGTCAGTAAAATCAAGGACACCTTGCCCAAAATGTCTTCAATTATTGAAAAAAGCACTAAAGAGCTGGAGGAATTGAAAAATAAAGTGGAAGACCTTGAATCTAGGTCCAGGAGAGTAAACCTGAAGATTGGCAACCTCCCCAGAGGAATAGAGGGTATTGACCCATGGATGTATTGTGAAGAAATGCTTACTAAAATTTTAGCCCTCTCCATCTGGAGAAAAAAATAGAAGTGGACAGATCACATAGAGCCTTTGGAAATAAAGACTCACAGGGAAGGCCATGCTTTATGTATCTAAAACCCCTATGGTAGCAAGATAAAGAAAGAATCCTAACAAAAGCCAGAATAGAAAAAGGTCTACATTATAATGGCATGAGATTACAGGCTTATCAGGATATACCACAGACCATTTTGGCAAAAAGAAAATCCTTCGATAAAGTTCAGGATAACCTCAGAAAAGAGGGTATCCAGTTTGTTATGATTTACCCAGCCAAATTAAGAGTACATATGGATGGTAGGACCTTTTTCTTTCACTCTCCAGCAGAGGTAGAAACAGCTATGAACAAATTTCAGAAAGGCCCTGGAGATAATCCAGAACCTGAAGGTTTATAATAGGCTCTTAGTACCCAAGCTACTAATATCTAGAGCTATTAGGAAAATGTAGAATAAACTTTTGAAGGCAGTAAGGGGGGTACCACAAATAGTTTGTTGAATGTAGACATTCGTAGAGCACAGAGTAGTTTAATGTAGGGGATGTAGAGGGAAAGCAGGAGGTAAAGGGGATTATAGCAGGATGATACAGCTTTTCTCACTTCCAACTAGTAGTCAAGTCTGTGATTTAGCAGAGGCTAGGGCCTCTTGGGGGGGTGTATGTGAGCCAATAGGATGCTTGGGAAAATGGAGTAGCCATGGATATTTAATTAAATATTTTTTTATATACTTGTGTAAAAATAAGATGGAACATCAAGGTAGTGGGGAAGGGGAGTTAGAAGTAAAATAGTAGTAGGTAAAAAAAAAATTAAAAATGGGAAAAAGCTATTTGTAAAATGGACTTAGATAAAGCGTGGGTTCCCTGGTTGCAGGACCTGGAAAACCAACAAATGTTTGAGTAAAATCTACATCCTTGACAGGCCTCATTTAGAAAGAGCACAATTAGGTATATTTAGCTTTGACTTATGGAGAATTTAAGAATAATGACATGGAATCTAAATGAGTGCAAGGGAATAATTACATAAGGAAAGTGGTGAAAATAGTTAAAAAAAGGAAAATAGATTGTCTGCTTTTACAAGAAACACACTTCAATGAGAAAGATGTAAGGTACTTCGGCAACCTAATGGGGGTGAAGGGAGTTGTATCCAACTTCACAGATTTTGCAAGAGGTACTGCCATTTTTATTAGGAGTCAGCTTGGATAGTCAGTAGGGAAATATATGATAGATAATAAGGGGAGATTTGTGATAGTGGAATTGTGTTTATATTATGGGAAGCTTACTTTGGCCTCAATTTGCTGTCCAAATCAAGATGATCCTGTTTTCTTCTTGGATATCTATCTGGAATTGTCACAATTTGGCCCAGTTAGGATAATAGGAGGGGATTTTAACCTTAGTTTTCCTCTCTTAGATAGAGCTCTGCCAGCCATGGAAAGAAAGAGACAGGCATTAGAAGTGGTGAAACAAATGCATCAAGATTTGAACTTAGTAGATCCATTTGGGGTACTTTTCCCCCAACTTGAAAAAATATTCATATTACTCAAAGACATATAACACTTTTTCAAGGCTCAACTACTTTTTCATAACTCATGACCTATGTAAGGAATTATGTAAGGAATTAAAAGGGGTGTCTTATGAGACAATAAGAGTCTCAGATCATGATCCAGTATGTAAGGAGGCAATATCCTGCAGTGGCTTAAGGCTCTGAGCTGCAAATCTGGTGACATCCAGCAGACCAGACCAGGGTTTGAATCCCACAACCCCCACTTGCATACTGTGTGACCCTGAGCAAGTCACTTAACTTCCTTGTGCTCCCAGGTCGCACCTGAAAATAAGCTTTGGCTTAGTGTGCCTTTCCTGGTTAAACAATTTCCCCTTTCCATTTCCCTTGTGTATGGTAATAAATATAGGAAATAGGAGAAAAAAAATGTTGAAGGTCGAACATGGAGGTTGGATAATTCTATATGTTTTTTTCCAGGATTTAAGGAACAACTGCAAGAGGAAATTTATTGGTCCTGGGTGTACAATTTTGGACAGGATACAGAAATTAATATTCTTTGGGATGCAAAAAAAGCATATCTGAGGGGATGGGTGACATCCCAAACAATTATAAGGAAGAAAGCTCAGGATATTAGTTTGGTAAAACTGGAAAGAGAATTGGCATTAGCAGAAGTAGAATATGCATGCCATAGGACAGATCGAATGGAGATTAAGTACATATTGGCTAAAGATAAAGTGGAACAAATGATACAGGAGAAAGCAGAAAAAGAATTAAATAAAGCTAGAGCAAAATATTATTACTATGGTGAACTGCCAAGTAAGGTATTAGCATACCAAATTCAAAGTGAAGAAAATAGAAATAAAATCCATTGTATTATAAAAGAAGATGGAACGCTAACCACAGAAATAGTAAAGATATTAGACACTTTCTATGCCTTTTATAAAAACGTTATACCGTTCTTCAGAGTTTCTGGTAGAGAACAGAAAAATCTTGGGCTACATGAAAAATGTAAAACATTATAAAATGCCTGATAAAGACCTAATAGACTTGAACAAAGAGTTTACAGCTGAGGAAATAGCAGAGGTAGTTAAAATAATATTAAATATACCTTTTTTCAGATGGTTAGAGGGATGAGGCAGGGATGTCCTCTTTTCCCACTTCTGTTTTCCTTATTTCTTGAACCTTTGGCAATTCAGTTGAGATCCCACACCCAGGAACTAGGAGTAGAAACTATCCAGACCCAGTCCTGGTGATGTTATATGCAGATGACATATTATTAGCATTAAATAAACCAGAGAGTACTTATGTCAGAGTGTGTGAGATATTAGAAGAGTTTTGCTGTCTCTCAGGTTATAAAGTAAATTGGTGAAAAAGCGAAATGCTTTATTTGGGACCTTATGGAAGGATTGTAAACCTGACTTTAAGAAAAATGTTAAAAGATAAAATAAAATATCTAGGAGTCATTTTGGCAACAGACCCAACAAGGGTAATACAATTAAATTAAATTAAATTACAAAATAGAATAAAATCAGATTTAGCAAAATGGCAACTTGTCCCCTTATTGCTGATTGATAGAATTAACATTTTAAAGATGTATATTTTGCCTAGATTACTTTCCTGTTTAAATCAATCCCTATAAGTCTCCCAAATAAGTTTTTCTCTGATTTGGATAAACTTGCGAGAAAATGTGTTTGGTAAGAACCTCCCCCCCCCCCCCGGATGGCATTAAATAAGCTATGTCAGAATAAAGTAGATGGGGGACTGGCATGCCCAAATTTTTATTCATATTATCTTGCTGCCCAGTTGGAAGTGATATATTAATGGTTCCATGATCCATTGAACTACTCCCAAGCAGGTACTGGAATGGAAGCAGAAAAAGTAAAAGGAATGTCATTAGTTAATATGCTGGTTATTAGTAAAATGAATCTTTGACCACCACTAAAACAACTATCGAGTCATGGGGGACAGCATCTAAAATACTGTGTGAGGAGAGAGGTATCGCTAAGCTGACTCCTATTCATAACAACAATGGCTTTAAACCATCCAAGATGGATAATACTTTTAAATTGTAGTATTTTCAAAAAAATATAAGGTCTAATGGGGATTTTTATATGGGGAAAAATGTAGGTCTTTTGCACAGTTTCAGGCAAAATATGACATACCAGATAATCAACTCTGGCAATTTAATCAGGTGAAGAATTTTTTGTTCAAAAAGAATTTCAACTCTTTTCTCATTCTGAACAATCCTCTGGAAATCCACTAGAAATTATATTTGAGGGGTTGGACTCAAATAAGCATATTATCTCAAAACTATATCAGAACCTTTTGCACAAAATTTCTATTCAGATGGTCTCAACAAGAGAGGGATCTCAAAGTTTTGCTTTCAGAGACAGACAGGGCAGGATACAGAAATATGAAAGACACCCAGGCCCATAATATTAGACTACTTCAAATTCATTTTAATACAAAACACAAAACATACATTACATACATTACACCCACTAGATTACACAAGATGGATAATTCAATTTCTGCGAACTGTCAAAGATGTCAGAAGGAGAGAGGTTCTTTATTCCATATGTTGGTGTGCAGCCCATTCATTCACATATCTGGACTGAGTAGTATGGTATTGGCTGCACGCCCATTGGCTCACGTTGTGAACCAATGGATGTGCAGCCCTACCAAGCTGTCAGTCGGTGGGCAGCGATGCGGCAGGCAGGTGGGTGCTGCCGCCCGCCGGCTGATGGGGTGGGAGGCGGGGCAGTGGGGCTCAGTGGGGGTGGGGTGGGGTACACTAGCCACCAGAATCTTAGGAGTATGTGCTGAGGTACAGATGCCTGTGATCAGGCACCAATCGGTCCACTGGACCACCAGGGATATTGGGCTTGGAGGGGTTCTATTACTGATGCCCATGATCGGGCTCAGTGTGGTCCACTGGACCACCAAGGATATGGGAGGAGGGGACTATACTGATGCCCGCGATCGGGCACATAGACTTCCACTGGACCACCAGGGATATTGGACATTTTTTTTACAGGAATGCCCACGATCGGGCTGCAGGGGGTGTCAGTCCCCAACGGCTGCTGCCTGGCAGGGCGCCAGGTGCAAGTCCTTGGAGATCGGCACACCTGCATGCTAACAGCATGCAAATGGGGCTGTAATGAGATGCAAATGTCTCCCTGTGCACCTTGCATAAATTATGGCCTAATTTGCATGTCTCCTTTTAAATATCACAGAAGCTGTGCATGGCGCAATGGCACTTGCACCAGCGCATCTCCATGCTACACTCTGGCCACTTGTGCTGGCGCAGTACCACTGCGCCATGCACAGTGGAGGTGGCCAGGGTGCGATATTCAAAGCTTCTGCGCCATAGTGCAGCTCCCTTGAATTTCACCCAGGCCACACCCCTGTGCAACAAAGTTGAGCTGCACCCAGGCTTGCGCCACAGCCTGGCACAGTTTGAATATCCAGGCCACATTTTATTTCTTCCAATAACAAGATGTTTAAATTCTGCTCCCACTACTACATATTGGCAGTACTGATAACTAACACATTGTGATTCCCTGCTGGCAAATGTTGATAACTTTCATGTCCCACATTCTTATCCTAATATGTGCTGTTGACCAATTGGTCCATCAAATTGACACTTCTTTTAAATACCATCCTAAGGGTGCTTTGGACAACATGCTTCAGGTTCTTTTCTGTATTCAAAATATGCCAGTTATGCATACTTACTTCTTTAATTAAGTGTGCTTGAGGGGTAAACGTTGTAATAAAGTCTGGGGTACTTGTTCTATTGTATCTGTTTTTTCCATTCCTAATATTGGGAGCCAGTAAGGTCTCCCTCTGTAGGCCATCCACTTTTTTCCTTAGCTAATTGGATTGTTTTCCTGCTGTTCCCTTTTTTTAGAAATCTCTCTGTTAATATTTCCACCTGCATCTGATTATCTCCCTCATTTGTACAATTACATTTAGTCCACATAAACTGTCCAACTGGAATAGTTTTTGTTACATGACCTGGATGACAGGTATTGTAATGCAATAATGAATTTCTGTCCGGTTCCTTTCTAAACAGGTTGGTAACTGTATTATCCCCGTCACCTTTCATAACTGTCAAGTCCAAAAAGTTAACAGATGGAGGTCAAAGGTCATTGAAAATATTAGACTTTTGTTTGTGGATTCTAAATATTCCACAAATTGATATAACTCTAAATATGTCCCCTTCCAGTTAAAAAAAATAGATCATCAATATATCTTTTATATACATCTATTTTTGCCAGGAACTTGTTTGTGTCATCAAAAATGGCCTCCCTCTCCCATTAGGACTTGTAGAGGATGGCATAATTTTGTACCATGGCTGTCCCTGTTCTTTGCAAGTGCATTTTGTCCTTAAAAAGGAAACAGTTACAGTTGAAATCTTTTTCTGTTAATGTTAGCAGAAATTCAATAAATGAGGATGAGTATTGAGTACCCTCATACAAAAGCTCGCTCAGTGCCTCAAGGTCTTCATCATGTGGGATGATAGTGTACAAAGCTTGAATGTACAATGTGATGAAAAACCAATCAGGATGTACACTAACATCCCCCAGAATATTCAGCAAATCTGTGGATTCATTAGTACTGATTTTATTATTCAATATACCCAGAAATTGATGAACAGATTTTTACTTCTTATAAGAAGGCTTCCAGGGTTGTATGTAAGTTTTTAGCAAGTATTAAAATGTCATCCATGAAAGCACTTAGCTTTAAATGTTTATATCCAAGATTTATACACTCAATTTTTAAATTATGTCTAAAAACTTGCAGAAGGGGTTTCAAACACATTATAAATGAGGTAGGGGATAATGGGCAACCTCACCTAACTCTATTAAGCATATCAAAATCTTGGGAAAGGAATTAATTAATTTGAAATTTTACTATTGTTTTACTATATAAATGTTATATTAATGTATTTATTCCTATTGGCATTTCTCATTCTTTTAGCAATTTAAACATATAGGCCAGGATAATCAAAGGGGTTGCGCATGGTGCAACAGAGTTGTGCCGGCACAACCACGCATTACACCCCAGTGGGATACTGAAAAGGCCGCCCAGTGCAGAACAAATCCCAATGCACTGGAGCACAATGTAATCGTAGGTAGCACAGATGCAGGGGGTGTGCCCATGCATATGCGGCCATCCTGATATTCAGCCTGAGATGTGCAGTGCATGTGCTGGTGCAACCCTGCATTGCACCACACTGGGGGGGCTCAGTGTTGAGCTCATGGAAAGTGGAAACAACTCCCGGCCACCCATAAGTGGACTGCTGTATTGCAGGGTGCAACACAGTAGCCGCCAGCTGTGGGTGGCCATCCGCCCACCCAGAACACCATCCACAAGTATCCACATCTCTCTCTGGTGGTTGAGTGGCACCCATCTCCTCCTGATCACCGGTAACTGTAGAAAAAATCAGTCCCTGGTAGTCTAGTGGACCCCCTCCCTCCCAATCACTAGTAATTGTAGAAAGAATGAGTCCCTGGTAGTCTGGTGGACCCTCCTCCCTCCTGATCACTGGTAATTGTAGAAAGAAGTATTCCCTGGTAGTCTAGTGGAACCTCCCACCCTCCCATGTCCCTAATCACTGGTGAGCCTCCATATTAATAGTCCCTGGTAGTCCTGTGGTACCCCCCCGCCCATACTGTACTTGTCATTGGCGGGCAGCTGGGCAGTATGTGGGTGGGTTGCAGCCACCCACTGATGATGGGGAGAAGTGGAGTGGGCAAGGGGGTCTGTGTGTGTGGGAGGGGTGGGGGTGCCACTGGATCACCAGGGAACTGCATTACAGGGATTTACCATGATCACAGCAATGGATAGGGGGCACCACCAGACTGCCAGGGACTATTAATACAGTGGATCACCAGTGACTGGGCACACAGGAGGGTGGGGGGTTCCACTGGACTACCAGGGAATGCTTCTTTCTACAATTACAGGTGATGGGGAGGGAGGAGGGGTCCACTAGACTACCAGGGACTGATTCTTTCTACAATTACCAGTGATTGGGAGGGGAAGGGAGTCCAGTAGACTACCAGGGAATGCTTCTTTCTACACTTACCAGTGATCAGGAGGGAGGGGGTCTATTAGCCCACCAGGGTGTGTTTACCTATACATGTATCATGGACTCGGGAAGGAGGGGGGTACCACTGGACTGCCAGGGACTGACATTACTGAACTGTACCGCTATCATGGCTATAGGGTGGGGGATGCCCGGGACCCCACTGTGCACATGTCATGCTGTGTAGGGTTCCAGGTGCAAGTCGCCGGGCTGCCCTGCACAAGGCATGCAAATGGGGCCATAATGACATGAAAATGGCCCCATTTGCACCTTGTATATATTATAACCTCATTTGCATGCCTCCTGATAAATATTGCGGGTGATGTATCTAGCGCAACTGCATTTGTTCTGGCACATCCCTGTGCTCCCTATCTGTGACTTGTGCTTGTGCAGTGCCACTGCACCATGCACTGTATGTGGGCTGTCCCTGCCATATTCAATGGTGTTGTGCCATGGTGCAACCCCATTGAATATCACCTGAACCTGGCCTCGGCGCATCACAGTTGCACTGCACCTAGGCTTGCGCCACTGCCTGGCACAGTCTGAATATCCAGGTCATAATTTCTATTAATTATGTCAAATGCTTTACTCACATCTAGAGCTACTGCATAGAATATCATTTTTTTAATTTCTCTTGTACATTAATAATCTCAAAAATAGCTTGTAGTTTTCTTGTTGCTTGAGCCATAAGGTGACCTTTACAAAGCCATATTGGATTTTATGAACATGATCAGGTATAAATGGTTGAATTCTATCCCCTTAGCTTCCTGAATTGAGTGGGGTAAATGTATTGTTCTTCGCAGTAATTCTTCTATTATTTTTTCCATCCAAGGAGATAATTCTGTTCAAATACTTGGTAAAATTTGTTTGTCAAGCCATGTAGTCCAGGTGCTTTTCCTCGTGGCAATATTTTAATCATAGCGATAATTTCTATCTTTGTAAAAGTAGAAAATTAAAAATGCATTGGTTGCAAACTGCCTTTAGTTTCAAATTCGGTAATTTTCTGGTAATCAATTTCTCTTCTATCCTGCTTTATAGTTTTATAATAGCTAAGAAATATCTCTGCAATTTCCATGTCAGAGGTTCTATGTATTCTATTTTCATCTTTTAAAGAAATAATAAGATTTAGTTATTTTTCTTTTCATAGCAAACTTGCTAAACATTTTCCAGATTTGTGTGTATGGATGTATTTTGTACAAAATGTTTTTTTAAATGTGACTGGTTTCTTGATCAATTAAGTTGTTTTTTTTTATTCAGTCCATTCCTCTGCTTATTTATTATAATCTTGAACAATTAATCTGTCTGTTTTAATTATGAGTCAATCATTTTTGACTCCTTTGTCTTTTCTTTATGTAGTTTAATTTGGTAGGAAATTAGTGCTCCTCTTATTGTAATCTTGAATGGGTTCCATAGCTGAGTAATTGATCTCTGACCATTGTTATTATAAAACCAGTATTCTTGAATGACGTGTCTGATTATTGACAAGAAATCATTATTCTTTAGCAAATAATCTGAAGAAAATTTCTGAAGATCCAATAATGTGTGTGTTTCCTATCTGAATTGATAATAGTCATGTCCATGTCTATCAGTGCATGGTCTGATATAATAATGGTCTTAATTTCAATGTGTTTTTTTGCTAATCCTTTGAAAATTAAAATATAATCTATAGATGTGAAATTGATATGTTTTGGTCAAAATAGGTATATTCCCTCTCCAAAGTATGCAGAAGTCTCAAAGTGTCTATTAACATTTCTTTAATCATGAAATGTACTGTTCTATTAGCCATACTTATGTTCCCTTCTATCAGTGGTGTAGCTTTATCTAATAAGGGTTAATTAATGCATTTAACTCTCCCATAAAAAAATATTTTTTATTTGGAGTTTCTGAAGATCCTCAGAAATGGTTGCCAAGAAACAATCATAATTCAAAAAAAGGTCCATACTGTATATTGAACTTACAACCAGTTCTAAATTATTTATAAGAACTTTGATTAGAATAATTCTACCTTCTGTGTCCAAAAGATCTTCAATAACTTTTATATCTAGACCTTTCTTAATGATGAACCTCCACTTTGCCCAGCTGGTCTAGCTGGTGTCACCTGTCATACCTTGACTGGTGCTCTATTACCCTAAAGTGACTGCTCCTGATTGGTAATCTACCTGAAGCTCTTTGTACCCTGTTCTGATTTATCCTGCTGTTTTGTACCTTGGTATTCTTCCAGATCATTGGGAGTCTACCGTTGCCTATTTCCTGCACTCGGCCATTTGCCACCTCATGTAGTTATCCATGTCATAATTCCACTATACAAGACACTAGTGAGGCCCCACCTGGAGTACAGTGTACAGTTCTGGAGACCATACCTACGTAAGGACATAGACAGGGTAGAGAAGGTTCAGAGGAGGCAACAAAGATGGTGCATGGATTGCATCACAAGTCCTATGAAGACAGGTTGAAGGAACTGAACATGTACTCCCTGGAAGAGAGGAGGAGAGAGGGATATGATAGAGACATATAAGTATCTTACAGGGAGAAAGCGGAGTGCAGGAAAACACTATTTTTAAGTGAAAAGATGTTCCAGGACTAGGGCATTGGATGAAGTTGGAGGAGGACGATTCAGAGGAAACATGAGAAAGAATTTCTTCACAGAACGGGTGGTGGACAAGTGGAACACCCTGCCAGAGGAAGTGGTGGGAGCTGAAACAATCACGGGATTTAAGAATGCATGGGATAGACATAAAGGAATTCTAGAGGTCAGGCATAAGGGGAAACAGACTTCTAGGAAAACAAACTGAACTTGCAAGCTCAAATGGGCAGACTGGGTGGGCCATAGGCCCTTATCTGCCGACACTGTCTATGTATCTATGTATGTATCTATGTTACCTCACTGAAGACTCTATTCAATGTGCTCAGTCTAGTTGTGATCTATGTACCTTATTCGTATGTTGCATAAGTGCCTTAATCTATGTACCTTATTCTTATGTTATATTATGTGCCTGAACCTAATGTATGTTAACCCTGTTTATGCCAGATGTTCATGTATTGTACCATTGTACCCTCCCGGGTCGGGCCTGAAAGTAGGCATTTGGCTGTCTAGTGCGCTCACCCGGTAAACAAAAGCAAATAAATAAATGAATTGCCACTCCACAACTTTTATTTGTACCCATATTATATATTAATGGCTCATCCATTTCATTTTTAATTTAACAATCTCTTTTTTCACCAGATGAGTTTCTTGCAGACGTATGACAATTGCTCCTGATTTTTTTTATTCAATAAGCTTTATTTAACTTTTTCTCATTAATACAATACTGACAAAGAAATGGATATCAATTGGGCAATCAAGAGGATCACCCCCAATACAATGTGTATAGTCTCCAGAATTTACAGAGTTGGAATAGTGTATATACTAGAGGTGAAACCCTCTTCCCCCCAACCCCTTGCCCACTTCCAACCTCCAAAACCTTCCCTTACCCTTCCCTTATGAAGTGTGTTCCAGTTCCCCCAAGCATGAATACACATGAAGAAAGGCATACAACTTAGTCACTTATGGTTTCCATATAGTAAGCAAGGCATCTAGTGGTCCCCATCTAAGCTGGTAAATGTGAGACCGATTACCCATGGATAAGATATGCTTCTCCAGTGGCAGAGCAAATAACAGTTCCTTATGCCATTCCAGAACTGATAACTCTGTGCTTTCTTTCTAATGTCTCATAATAATTAGTTTGGCTGTGGAAGAAATCAAAGCCAAATGTGCTTTTCTAATGCTAGGAGTGCCCTTCAGAAAATGATATAGTAAACAGACTTCTGGAATAAAAAGAGAAACAAACCCAAAAGTGGATCAAGGGTTTTCCTAATGGACTGCCAGAAGATCTGGACAACTGTACAAGTCCACAGCATATGGTATAAAGTTCCAGGGAGGTTGCCACATCTTGAACAATTAGAGGAGGGCAAATGGCCCAATTTATGAAGTTGTACTGGTGTGAAATATAGATTGTGCATGATATTGAATTGAATTAACTGCAATCTATCTTGTTTGATGAATTTGTATATATTTTGCCATAATTTCCTACAGAAGTCAATTTCATTACTAAGGGATAGCACTTGGGACCAATAATAACAGACCCCCTGAGGCAAATTGGAGTTGAGTGATTTTATTTCTTTATAGACTTTGGAAACTTCGTGGGGTTCACTAGCCAACTGTAAAAGTAGGTTCAAACTATCAGTGGATGATGGCTGCATATCTGCATACCCCAGGTGGGCCAAAATGGCCTCTTTGAGCTGTCTGTATTTGAAAATGGCTGCTGTGGGCATCTTAAACCGAAGTCAAAAAATAGGGAAAGAAATTATTGTGCCATCAGCATATAGATCTGAGAGCTTCTTATTAATTAAGGGAGGCCAAAAGGTAGCTGGGATGGGTTTATGTCCAATTTTAAAGTGAGGATTACCCAGGATGGGTTGGTCAAGTGAGATGTGCCATTTATGTGAGAAATGCATTTGCAATTGATATAAGGCTCTGATTGACCACCCCAGTGGGGTATTCCACAGTGGTTTGGGGAGTGCTCTGGGGATGACATATATTAAGGAAAGGAGAGTACAATGGTGTTGAGCAGCTAAGAACCTCTCAATATCCAGCCATAGGGGAGAATAGGTCTGCAGATCACCAGCTTGAACCTCTTTTGACCAGTATGCCAGTTTACTAAGATGATGAGCACAGTAATAACCAAAAAAAGAGGGTACAGATAAACCACCCTGCAGTTTTCATGCAGAAAGTTTGGAATAAGAGCGTCTAATGCCCTTGCCTTTCCACAAAAAGGCAGTTAGTATAGTTTGAAGTTTAGAGAACCATTTTTTAGGGAGGAAAGAGTCCAGCATTCCCAAAGGGTACAACACTCAATGTAAAACATTCATTTTAAGAATATTTATTCTTCCCCACAGTGAGAGAGGAAGACTACTCCATCTATCAATATCAACTATGAGTGTATTTAATAAATCTGAGAGATTGAGCTTAAGCATAGTGGATATGACTCTGGTGACCCTAATTCCAAGATAAGTAAGGGAAGTGGGTTCCCACAAGAGTTTAGTGTGGGTCAACACTGACCAAGGATTTCTATTATTCAGGGGAAAAACTTTGGTTTTAGAGAGATTGAGTTTGTAGTAGGAAACCATGGAAAAAAGGTCAATCTCTTCTATAAAAGAAGGGATACCTGTTTGAGGTTCCTCAAGGTGTAGAAGGAGATCGTCTGCATATGCAGAGAGAGTATAATGTTGATCTCCTATTCTAATTCCTTGAAGCCATGGAGAGGATACCAATTTTCAAATCAGGGGCTTCAAGTAAACGTTGAACAGTAGTGGGGTTAAGGGGCAACAATGTCTGGTCCCCCTTTGAAGCAAAAAGGGATCAGACAGTATACCATTGCACCAAATTTGGGCAGATGGGGAAGAGTATAACAGTCTGACTCATCTAAGGAATCCCAGAGAAGACCAAAGTGGGTCAGAGTTGCAAAAAGTAAGTCCCAAGAGACCCTGTCAAATGCTTTCTCAGCATCTAGGGACACAAGAACTGCAGGCAGATCTGAGTCCCTGGATGCCGAGAGCAGGTACATTAGCTTACGCGTGTGATCCACTGATGATTTACCTGCCATGAAGCCAATTTGCTCTCTACCAATGAGGTTAGGTAGTACAGGTCCCATCCTATTAGCCAAAAGTTTGGCTAGAATCTTAACATCAGTGTTAATCAATGATATGGGTCAATAACTTTCAGGATAAAGGGGGTCCTTACCTTGCTTGGGAATAAGAGTGATTAGGGTATTGAGGAAGTTTGATTCTGAGAGGCCCTCAGAGTACCAGAAGTTATATACCTCCTTTAGGAGAGGAACAAGTTCTGATAGGCAGGTTTTGTACAAATTGTTGGAAAGCCCATCAGGCCCTGGGGATTTATCTAATGGAAGTTGTTCAACTGCTGTTTTAACTTCCTGAGTACTAACCAACTTACCAAGTGGTGTTACTTGGTGAGGGGGCAATTTGGGGAGATTAACAGAATTGAGATACTCAGTAATAGCCATAGCAGTGGGCCAATCAGATGGGTCCTCAGAATAAAGCCTCTGATAGTAGGATCTTAACACCTCAGCAATATCTCTGGGGGAAGTGACTATTTGGTTATCTTTATCAGACTTGATGCTTGAGGTAAATTGAGAGGTTTCAGCTTGTCTGAGCTGACTTGCCAATAACTTACTTGCCTTCTCCCCTGTGTCAATATATTTAATTTTGGTATGTTTTAACGAGAGCTCCACTTTCTGTAACATA
This sequence comes from Neoceratodus forsteri, assembly GCA_016271365.2. Taxonomy (NCBI): domain Eukaryota; kingdom Metazoa; phylum Chordata; order Ceratodontiformes; family Ceratodontidae; genus Neoceratodus; species Neoceratodus forsteri. The sequence goes on along the minus strand of CM028134.1, from coordinate 300,220,164 downwards.
AAGGCAGAGTATTGGGCTTGTAAACAATGTAGGTTAACCCAGTCCGCTTTGGGGGATTGGTTACTAAGTGTATGCTCCAGTTGGTGGGTGGCACTAAGCAAGCTATTTTGTTGACATCTAAACTGTCAGAATTTAGTGGCAGACAACCAGAGACACTCCCATCAAAGGAAACATTTCAAGGCTGCCCAAACCACACCTATTCTGGTCACTGAGTCTCTGTTGTTAACTAGGAAGTTGGAGAGAAAGTCTTTAATCTGTTGTAAGGAATCAGGTCTTTGGAGCAACTGATTATTTAGTCACCAGAGAACATCTCTTTTAATTCCAGGCCCAAGGAGGTATGTAAGGGAAATAGGTGAGTGGTCAGATATGACCCTTGCATGTATATCTGCATTTATTAGACCCAGAAGAGAGAAGGAGCTCAGTAAAAGGAAGTCAATTTGAGAGAAGTACTTATGTGGGGGTGAGAAAAAGGTGTATTGGCATTCCTCAGGGTTTAACAGTCTACACATCTATGAGATCAGCACTCTTCATGAGGTCATGTAAGGCCCTTTGTGTTGGGGTTAAACCTTGCTTCTGGGAATCAGATCTATTTAAATGTGGATATGGAACGATGTTCCAGTCACCCCCTAAAATAGTCAATATGGACAGATTGGTAACCACTAGGCCCAACAAATGTGTGAAAAAAATGGGGGGAATCACAATTTGGACCATATATAGCCCCCAGTATAATTTGTTGTGTTTCCAGAAAGCTATGAATAATAATATATCTGCCATTAGGATCCCAAATTTCTCTTTCCAATTTAAAAGGGATGTTTTTATCTATTAATATCACAACTCCCCACTATCTGTATATTTTCCTGTGCCGTATACCTGTCCCACCCAGTTCTTAGACAACAGAGTTACATCTTCTCATCGAAGATGCATCTCTTGAAGGCATGCAATCCCTGCTTTTAAATGAAGGAGGTGTCGAAGAATAACTTGCCTCTTGCACCTATCTAGGGCACCTTAAACATTCCAACTTATTACATTTTAGGGGCCACTCATAATAATTGCTTAGGAAGGAAATGGCAGGTAGACCTGGTCTGACAAAGTTGAGAAAGCACTTAAGATTTACAAATCCAGTAGCTAAGACAGATTTTTCAGTGGTAGGTTGAACTGACCCACATGATTTCCCATTCCCATGAACCATTCAGATTGTGAAAGAAAAGACTTATACCTTGCAGCTCTCCCTTTAAGGTAATAAAAACAAATCCCCAACGAATTACCCTATTATACACTACAACCCCTAACCCCAGTTAAAATAAACCGCATCACTTAAATTACTCTGGTGAGTGATGTCTTTGCTGCAGGTTTGAGTCACACCAGAAAAAACCTTTCCCCTTCCTCGCTCCCGCCCTTCCCCTGCTATACAAATAGCAATCATAATAAGCAACAAATCTAAATCTAGGCAAATAAAACTTTGATTCTAATAAGCCCTAAAGGACTGAATGACAGTTAAGGCACACAGTATATTAATCCAAGTAGTATCTTATATGATGCCAGCATGAGTGCTTTGCTGTGCAAAAGAAAAAACTTAATTAGTAACTGTCCCAGATATTTTTCTGGGGTACTTATAAATAAGTAAAAGAAAGTAGTCCAGGAGTGATCAAAAGCTTCAAGGACCATGGTTAACAATTATGACCAAATAGGACATCTGGCAACAGTCCATAAATGGCAGAAGTAAAAGGTAGCACTGCCTTCAGTCTTAGTCAGGAACATATTGAAAGACTGTATCTTTTATGCAGCAGCAATCAAACAGTAAATCATATTCAGCTTTTAGAGGTCTCACTAGCTTGAGGGAGTAAAGAAAGCTGGAAAGTAAAAAGGAAGCATGCTCCAACTTGCAGGATAAGCTTTAACGCTGACACTACAGGAGATCCCCACCAAAGAGGATCCAAGTAATAATAAATGTCCTCACTGTAAAGTCCAAGCCATTATAACACAATGCAGTTCAGAGTTTACCAAACAAAAATTCCATGAAGCTGCTGTTAGCATCATAGATCTAGATTAGGAAATGATAGGCCGCAATCTCAAGGCGCTCAGCAGATCCATCGAAAATACCATACAAATAGTTCTTGTAAAGTATAAAGATTTTTCCACCTACCCCCAGGGTCTCTTCATTTAAACAGATCTGGAAAGGGACCTCTGAGTTCTTGTATCGCCTGCTCATGGGTTTCGAACGATATCCACTGATCACCAGATTTAACTTGAAGCACCACTGGGTATCTCATACTGAATGGTCTACCAGCAGCAATAAGCATCGAGACAGTCGGGTGCATTTCTTGCCTTTTCACCCTTACCAACTGTGGAAAGTCTTGGGTGATCCTGATTTTATGCCCCTTCCATAGAACATCTTGCAACTCCTGAACTTTGGCCAGTATGAGCTGTTTATCCCAAAAACTTAATAATTTAATGATAAGGGGTCAAGGTGGAGAGTTAGGTGGTGGGGGAGGACGGAGGGCTCTGTGAGCACGTTCTATTATATAGGTGGTTCCATTCGGAGAAGGCCCTGCAATCTTCTCACATAGCTTTTGGAGAAAATGTATGGGAGCAGTTCCCTCTTCCTTTTCAGGTACTCCAATAACAAGAATGTTGTTTCTCCTGATCCTACCTTCTAAATCTTCTATCTTCTCTTCAAGTTTCTTAAGTCTCCTGCTGTACTGCGCCACTGCTATTTTATTTTTGTCTTATTTTCTCTCTAAGGAAACCAACTTGGTTTCCATATCTCCCAAACATATAGTTAGATACTGTACTGAGGATCTGATTTGCTGTAGATCCTCCAATATATCAGTGATTTTATCTTGTAACTGCTGCATGATTTCCAAAAATCTCTCTTCCGAGAGAGTGACCGCTGAGGTAGGAGATTTACTCGAGCCAGCAGGTTCATGCTTGGGGCATTTTGTGGCCTTGTCCTTCTCCAGAGTTGGTGGAGAGGAATGGCGTAGCAGCACCTTTTTCATGTAGATATCCATGATATTTCGATATAATTGAGTTCCAGAGGTCTCCAAGATTCAAGTGATGGAATTTGTATCTCGCTATTTGAAGTAAAAACTAGACGAAAGGCTGAAGTATATAGCAGGGGTGCAGAGTTATGGAAGGCTGCTGCTGCTCCTCAAGCTGCCATCACGTGACCTCTTGCTCCTGATTTTTTAATACATGTTAACATTCTAGCCTGTTTTATTTGGGACTTTATCCCATTCACATTTAAGAGGGCAAATTTAATACCCTTAAACAGAGCCATTTAAATTTATAATTATTAAGGTCTTGATTCTCATTCCTTTATTAATACCACTCCAAAAAAGCAAAAATCCATAAAGTACAAAACTTACATATTATTCCCTTTTCCTGAATGTTACAGAAAAATAACCCATTATCCCCTGTTTACAGTAACTATAATCTCAGCAAAAGAACAAATAGTGTTTTATTTGCTGTTCTCTCAAAATGCCTGCATTTGTTCCTGTAGCACTACTCCATGTTCACCCTTCTTTCCACACCAATAGATATTCTACATATAATGTAAGTGACATTCATCTTTGTTCTCATTGTTACTTATTCAAGGATTTTAGGAAATTTAGCCCAGAAATCCTTCATTGCATCCTGTGGAATATAATAGATATATTGGACACCACGTAGTAGTAAATGCATTTTTGCTGGGAAAATCATTGTAGCTTTAATATTATTAGCCACACTTTATTCCTAATGAAATCAAGTTTATGATGATCTTGCAATAACTCTGGCAGTAGTGTTGTGTGAAACTGACATATTTCATCCACAAAAAATTTCACAAAATCCGTGCATTTCGTGAAATTTTTCACCGGGAGTATCAGTTTCACCCTATGGCCTATTCCCAATCAATCCCCCACCCCAGTATGCCTTTTAACATATTCTCTGGTGGTATAGTGGCCCCTGTCCCCCCACCTCAGCAGCTCTCCCACCCCGTTCCCTCCCCACCCCAAAACAGAGTGGGCTACTGGCACAGTCCTCCACTTTCCTCCATGGCTGGCAGCCCGCTGACATATGAATGAATGAGTGCTTGCTGTACTGTGCACATACTCATTCATTCATATAAAAAAATACATCAGCAAGTTTTTCTGTGGACTGGTATAAAAAAAAGAAATAAATTAATCCTGGTGGTTAGTGGTCCCTCCCCTCGACCCCATCACCCATCTGCCCGTAGTTGTATTTTTTTAAATATTTATCCCTGGTGGTCTACTGGCCCACCGCCCCCCAAACCAGCAAGTACTGTTTCATCCCCTCCCCATCCTTCAACAGAGCAGGCCACTGACTTAGCCCTCCGCTTTCCTCCATGGCCAGCAGCCTATTCAGATGTGAATGAATGAATGAATGAATGAATGAGTGCATCGCATGTGTTCATTCATTCACATCTGGTGAGCTGCCAGCCATAGAGAAAGTGGAGGGGCTGGCTATTGACCTGCTCTGTTTTGAGATGGGGAGAGGGGAACAGTACTTGCTGGGTTGGGGGACAGACCACTGGACCACTACCTCTGCCATAGGCTTGAGGCTACTTTAGATGTTAGTAGCTGGTCCCCATTTACCACAACTGTGAAGACTTCCAATCATTTTGAGCCCCACTGTGATCTGATCCCTTCCTCCTTAGATCTGTCCACATGCTCCCAAAAATTCAGCACTTCATGTAGAGCTCCTCATCCTTCAATCGGAGACCAGTCGACAATATGCGTAACATGGGCTGTCTTGGTGAACTGGAGAAAGGTGCTGTTCTCCTGGGCACCATCCTAAATTCTCCACAAGGTGATACTGATGTGGTCACTGCATCTCCCTGAACTCACCACAGAGCTTTCCTTTAGCTGCTCAAATTTGCTGGGTAAGGGTGCAATCAGATAAGAAAGTACACACTGCAAGATTTTACCTGATCACCTGTAACTGAGGGGTTGGGCGTCTTGATCATTGTAATCCCCATGTGTGAAGCTCACTTTGGTCAGAGTTAATTCCTTTATCTGTTTCAGGATGGGGAGGGAGTGGGGTGGGACAGTACTGCTGGGTTGGGGGGGGGGCCACTAGCCCACCAGGAAATATGTTAAAAAAGCGTGCTGTGGTGGGGGATCGATTGGGATAGTAAGGGGGGGTTCACTAGACCACCATGGACATTTATTTAAAAAAAAAACATACTGGGTGAGTCTGGGGATGGGGAAGGGGATCAATCAGGGATAGGGAAGGAGAGGGTTCACTAGACCACCAGGGAAATTGTGTAATTCTCCCATTTGTGGGCAGAATTCCACCATTCTGGGTGGAATATTGCATTTTGTAAGTGAAATTCTTGCAATTTCACACCAGCAAAAATTTTGTTGTAATGCTCTGATTCCATGAAATATTTCATGTGGTGAAATTGCCAATTTCATGGGAATTTCGCCTGCAAAATAAAACTTCAGCACATCTCTATCTGGTAGTAAGTCATTGTAAATTGAAATTGTTTTGCACATCAGGTGTATTCTTTTCTTTTTGTATACTGCAGCCATTAGAGTCTCCTTGTCAAAAGAGTGCAAAAACTTCAGTATTATTGGTTGAGGTGAACTAGAGTCTTCTGGTAATAGGCCCCTATGTACTTGATCTATTTCAAAGTTAATATTTGCAGTGTCAGTTTCTCGGTAGGCTGCAGCTGCTTGTTTAAATATTTATGTTAATCCATGGCTATTATCCCAGTTGCCTGGGACTCCAAAAATTCTCCTAGACCTTGATTAAAAATCTAGCATTTTAGCTTTGAGCTCCTTGCTTGCTTCTTCTAAATTGTTAAGCTATTTCTGGGTTAGTACACTTACTTAGTTGGGGAACTGACAGTTTGTTTCAATAGTCCTATTTCATTCTTCATCTCTGTATTTTCTTCAGTTAGGTTTTAAGTCAAAGTACAATATGATTCTAACTTCTCTTGTATACCCATGTTTTTGGCCCAGGTGGGCTGCAGTTTCCTATCCTTCATTTTCATTTGGGTTACTGCTCATCTCAGGTTCTAACACGGTTAGATTTTAGTGTTTCCCAAATATTTTTTTGTCTCTCTTGGGATTCTGAAGTCTGTGAATCAAGTGAAACAGAATCTTTCATAATTGAAATTGAATCTGTATTGTCATCAGAATCATTTTCTTCATAATCAGTAACATTGTTATTTTGAACATCCTTTGTTAGCCTCTCTATTCAAAGCGAATATTTGTATGCTACCCTGACACCCAGCTCATTCTCTCCTCCATTTTTTTTGAATTTCTTTCACCATTAGTAACTACATTTCCATTCAAGTTTGAAAAATAGATATTGCTTGCCACAGGAAGAATGTTTGTTTCCTTTGATGGAGTGTTGCTAGTTTCGAAAACTGTCTTTCAACCAGCATTTTCTTGAATAGGCAAAGTTTCTGATCTGGCTAATATTTTCTGGAATTGCTTTACTTCAGAAATGTGTTGAACTCCAGTTAGAGACTCTTTCCTTTCTTGAATCTGCTGGTATAAATGTTTTAAAGATGTTGAAGCTTGCAGTGATTCAGGTTCAGGTGAGTTGGGTATACTGTTACGCACAGCTGTCCCTCCCTACTGGTTAAGAAGTGGAAACAGTAGGGCAGCATTATTTTCTTTAATGCTGGGAATGTCAAAAGTTATTGTAGCAGATTTTTGCTTGTTTTTTGAAGAAGTAATTTTTCTAGTTGGCATAGCTGAATTTTTAAAAGATGTTATCCATGATACAGAAACAGTCTGCTTTATTTCCTTTTTTGGCACCATGATTCCAAAGGCTAGTAACGCCTTAGTGTCTTTTCTGATAAGTTCTTCCTCCGTAGATGTAGGTTCTGTGCATAAGTTCATTTCATTTTGGTTTTTCCTTATTTGAAAGAATAGTGTGGAGATATTTATTCTACATATCAGGAGAGTGATCTGAGCAGCCTAGTTACACTCACAACCAGATGTCCTCTCCACCTTGATGCTCCACCACCTCTCATGCTTAGCAAGCAGTTGCTAGTTGTGTGCCTTTACTACACCAGTTGCCACAATAAGCACAACATGGGCATTAACTATAGCCCCTTCTCCTCAGAGACATTTTATTAATTTTTTATGCTCTACTTCTAGGGCATCCATAAGAAGAGTGGGGTGGCATCTAGGTTTTGCCCATTTTTGGGACAGTAAACCCAAGTCAGGGATAGAGCAGAATTTAGTGAGATAGTCCAGCTTGAATTTCCAAACAGTAGTCTCATTCACTGTGCTGCCATGTTTGTGGTTGTAAAATCAGACACCCCTCAAGACCACAAACTCTGCAGCATGATTACCAATCATAAATTGTGCACCTGGGGAATATTGAGTATACTCTTCCCTCAGATTCTTGGCTGGTGGCTGCATCACCACAAGTTCTAATGCCACACACTCTGCCACAACCATGGAGATATCGATTGTCTTGCTGAGAGCTTTGGCAGACAGATTACTGGTAACTGCAAGCTCTGTATCCCTCTCAAATTTTTGTGGTTTGTTGTATGAGAGTGATTGTTGGAAGGACATTCTGAAGGTTTAGCCTTACAGTAGTCATTGCTTTAGTAAATCCATTTGTGTGTTTTTTTAACTTTATTTATGCCCCCTCCCTACTGGCTGCCTGGCCTCTCTCCAGTGTGGTCTCCCAGCTATGGCCTGTTCCCACAGACCTGAAGTCTGTGACTGGCTACTGTTTTGGGTCCATTTCCATTGGCTACTCAACCCCCCAGCTCTGAACCTCCAGGGGTGGGACCGCTGACTCCTACTGGCACTCTATCTAGAATCTAGTTGAGCAACCAGGGAGTGGAGGGAGTACCAGGCACTAGCCAGCAGGACCCAGTATTGTGCATTGGGGCCATCTCACTGGACCCATCTTCACCTACCAGGCAACATGGGCGTTTTCTGCTTTTCTGTCCCATCTACTGGCTCAGCTGTGCAATGTACACTAGTGTGAGACTAACATGCTCATGCGCACATTCACAGGAGTGCCATCTCAGTCAGTCCCCTTACTGGAGATCTGAACTGTTGCTGCACCCCCAGTCTCCAATAGGAGTCACCAGACAGTGGGATTACTACCCATTCCCTCCCTCCCAGGAAAGGAGTGCAGTTCTCGGGATGCTCAATCCTTTCCTTCCCTGATGATCTTCGATGACCCGAGTCTGCTCCTGACCCTGGGATGCCAGCATAGCACGAGATGTGTCATCTAATGCCTCAACCCTCTGTGTCACCAGACTGGCTTATCTGTGGTTTTTTTTTACAAACAGCTGACAGATCCATGTCAGTGTGCCTTTATATAGGCTGTCAAGGATCAGCTAATCAGCTGTTCAGCTAGATGCGGGAAATTTAAATGCTGTTGTCGGCTGGCGGAGAATGGGAACATGAAATTATTAAAGCACAGTGCTTAACAATTCTACAGTATACTGTTGGCCAACAGTGGCTGTGTTTCCATTTATTTGTGAGAGCCTCAACCAGAGTATCTCAATCCCTTCTGTGCCAGGTCCTATTTCAATTACCAGCAGTTGGTTTTTAACAATATTGTCTCTTTCTTACATGGTGTATCCTTCATTTATTAATTGTCAATGTCCATTCCCCATAGGTCAGTCCCATTCCCACCATATCTCTATTATTCTTATTGTATCTAACTCTTCATTGGTGACCAGTGTCTCTAGATCATCTAGTTTATTTCTTAGGTTCCTTGTGTTAATAAACATAGTACTTTATGGAAGAAAAGGGTTCTAGGTCCATTGTGTTCACTCCATACTGCTACATAAGTAGACATTACTAAGATTGCAGTGCAAAACATGTACTAATCTAAATGTTTTCCTTACTTAATGTACCCCCCACCCAGGGTATTTAGTGATTTTCATGGAAAAAAAATCCATTCAGGCTTCCTTTGACGGTATGTACTGTCTTTATATCCACTGTTTCCAGTGGTAGGCTACTCCATAGCTTCCCCGCCCTTGAGGAGAAGCGTTTCCTAATGCCACCCCTGAATTTACCATCTCAGAACTTCAGAGCATGTCCCAGTGTCCTGCTAGAGGAAAACAGAAGAAATATTTCTGGTAATCTTGTCAATAGCCTTGAGTATGCAGAAGACTGAGATCATGTCACCTCACAGCCTCTTTTTCTCCACCATGAACATGTTAAGAGTCACTGTCCTCTTCTCCCATTTTTCCCCCCATACCCTTGATCTTTCTTGTGGCCCTGTGTTATACCCTCTCAGCTGCCTCAATGTTCTTATTGTAGAGGAGCCTGGGATTGCAAGCAGTATTCTAGGTGGGGCCTGATTAGGGTCTTGTAAAAAGGCATAGAAACATAGAAGTTGTCAGCAGGTAAGTTCCTCTTGGCCCACCTAGTCTGTCCAGTTTTCCCTGCCTACTGTGCCAAACCCTACTCAATCTCCAGTTGTCTCCTCCCCTTGCCCTACTACCATGGTCCCCTTGTATTTGTCCCATGCATGCTTGAATTCCATTTCCATTTTGGCACCCATCACCTCCATTTGAAGGCTGCTTCAAGCATCCACTACCCTCTCCATGAGAAAGTATTTCCTCTGATCCTCCCTCTTCACCTTCATCCCTAGTCCTCAAGCTTCTTTTTCTATGGAAAATGCTACCTTCCTGTACCTTATCAATACCTGTTAAGTGTTTGAATTCTTCTATCATGTCCCCCTTTCTCTCCTCTCTTCCAGAGAGTACATATTCAGTTCCTTGAGTCTCACCTAATGTGACTTTTGATGCAGCCACTGCACCATTTTGGTAGCTCTCTTTTGTACCGCCTCTACCTCATCAATGTCCTTCCAGAGGTGGGGCTGCCAGAACTGAACACAGTACTCGAGGTGGGGTCTTACCAGTGGTCTGTACATGGGTAATATTAGCTCTTCTTCCTACTGGTGATACCCCTCCCTATGAACCCAAGCATCCTGCTAGCCTTCCCCCTTTCCTTACCACACTGCTTGACTACCTTCAGGCCGTCAGAAATGATTACCCCCAGGTTTCTTTCCTGTTTGATGGTTGCCAGTACTTCTCCTTCCAACTGGTACATAGCCCCTGGGTTTCTGTGCCCCACATGCACGATGTTGCACTTTTTTTGCATTGAAACACAGCTGCCAAACCAATGACCTTTCTTCCAACTTTTTCAAATCATCCTTCATTTTTTCCATACACCCTCTACCTTGTATCTACTCTGTTGTAGAGCTGTGCTGAATGGGAAAATTCAGAATCCATGGAATTTCAGCAAAATTTCACAAACTTCCTTGAAATTCTGCAGAATTTCATTGAAGTTTTGAGGGATTTACAACATTTAATAATTTGCTTATAACCCAATAACTGTTCAAGCTAGATGTCTGAAATTTGGAATCTACACTCTTCGCGACAATAGCCAGAAACTTGTCAAATATTGTATAATTTGGTGAGAGAGTTTAAAGTAATAGGGGCTCAAATGTTGCCATTTTATTGTTTGTGCGAAATTTCATGATTTTTTTTTTTATCGGGATATACCTGAACCATCTATTGGGTCATGGATCTTAAATTTGGCATGATTTGTTGATGATAGATGTTCTAACATTGTGCCAGACTTCATGACAACGATGCATCATTTCAAAATTACATCTGCTCAAAATCTGTCATTTTATTTTTTTTTCAGGAAATGTCATGAAATAATTTCATATACATATAACTCAGGCACCTTTGGAGCTAGACTTGTGTAAATTAATATGTACAACTGGTTTGTAATGCTTATAGAATGATCAAACTATGGAGTGAATTAGATAAGTGATTTTTAAATTACAGGGGTTCAAACTTTACTATGTAAATATTTGCAAAACTTTGTGAAAACTATCAAAAATGTGAATGTTTATAACCTCTCTGCTCTTGCATGCATAGAGTTAACATTTGACATGCATATCTATAGTCTGTGTATCCTGGTGTCTAACACAGCTGGATACGTTGGTTAAGCAGTTTTAATTTTGCAGAAGAAAAAAAAATTAGTAACGTTTTCTCACATATTTATGATAGCAGATTCTCTAGATGAAGCATCCAGTTTTTTTGTGGAATTTAACATTAACAATGCACATATCACTGCTTCATTTGCTAAGCTGGGCTGTGCGTTTTGCAGTCCTGCTGTTCCTCCCTGGGTAACTATCCCCCCCCCCTTTTCTTTTGGCATAGCCAGATTGACTTAGTAGAACTACTGATATCACTGATTAGCCCTTTGTTCTTTACAGTGCCAAATGTCTTCAAAACATGAGTCACCTACTCCCTGTCCTTTCAACCTACCCTGTTGGAATAGCCAGAATTCTTTCTTCCTGCTGCTCAAGACATTGTCTTCCCCTACTAAACGTTTTTGAGTACCTCTAAGTTCTAGACTCACACGTACACCTGGCTCCCTGGATCATAAATTTACTGGATATGATCCTTAAATATCCTGCATTTAGGTTGAAAATGTTGACACTCTGTGCTTTCTTGCTTCAACCTGGGGATCTAGCACTGTTGTGCTACCCAGCTCAACTGTCAATTTCTTGGTGAAACTGTGCAGCTAACTCCTGAACCTGGTGATCTCCTGCTCTATCTGCCTCTTATACTCCTATCCTTTAATTAGAACCCCCCAGAAAAGGCTGAGTGAAATTAGAAAATTCTTTTATGGAATTTTTCATGAAATGCTGCAATTTTCACAAAGATTCATGGGATTTGGCTTTAAGCAGAGATGTTATTTTGCAATTAATAAAATTGGCACACACAGTCCCCTTGTAAGGTCTACGAACCTGCCAAATGTAATGGTATTGCATTCTCTAGTTTTAAAGTTTCAGGGGTTTATAAATTTGTAGTTTACATTCTTGCAAAATTAAATTTTTAAACGTTGTGAAAATTTGACTACTTTTCATTTAATCCCATTTAAGGCTGAAAACATGAACTCTTTTGGAAATGACCATGTAGTGTAGTAGTTTAAATGTTTCAACTCTGGTTAAATTTGAATATGTAGTTTTAAAATTAGAGGGAACGAACCACAATTTAAATTTTGAAAACATATTTGGCAGGCTATAACACAGCCCCATTTAAAGCTAGAAATCTGAAACTACAGTATGTGCATATACAAATGTAGTGTTAACCTGTATAGCTGGCAATTTTCATAATATTTCAATGAATACCATCAAAGTTATACTAAAATTACAGAAATCCAAATTTTGGCAAAATATTTGACTACCTAAAATTCAGCTCCCATTAAAGCTTGAGACTTACAACATGGTGCATATATGCATTCTATGTGCTTCTCTAAATCCTGACATTGTGGAGGAATTTGGAGAAGAAATGTTAAAATTATTTCAAAATAAATGAAAATTTTATTTTGATTAAATGTTTGGCAACCCATAACTCTGCCACCTTCTGATATATAGCTCTGAACTTTGGAACACATTTGTAAACCATAGGGTACTGCTTATGTTCAAGATGTGTGTTATTTGGACATGTATCTTTAAAATTATAACAAAATAACTGAAATTTAAAATTTTGTGAAATTCCACAGAATTTTCACAAACATTCTGTGGAATTCCATGGAATCGGGATGGTCAGAAATTTTTATTCTGCACAGCTCTACTATGTTGTAAATTTTTGTGTCATCCATGAAAAGGCATACTTTCCTTTCTCGCCCTCCTGAAATGTTGCTAATAAAGACATTGAAGAGAACCAAACCTAGTACTGAACCCAGATGCACCCCACTGATCACCTTGCCTTCTCCAGAGTGGACATCATTTGCCACCACCCTCTGACTCCTGTTACTTAACCAACTTTTTATCCAGTTTATAACTTTTTGACCCACTCCTAGAAAGGCCAGCTTGTTCAGTAGTATTCTATGTGGAACAGTATTGAATGCCTTATTGAAATCCAGGTAGGCCACATCTAATGTTCTCCCTGAGCCACTACCCTGGTCAATCAGTCAAAGAACTTTGTCTGGCAAGACCTAATCCCATGAAACCATGTTGCCTTGGATCCTGTAATCTGCTGCTTAAAAGATATTCCACTATCCATTCCTTCAATAGTGTTTCCATTATTTTGCCTAGTACTGAAGTCAGGCTGACAGGTCTGTAATTTCCTGCTTCCTCCCTGTTCCAACTTTTATGAAGTGGGACCACATCTGCCTTTCTCCAGTCCCTCGGAACGTCCCCTGTTTCTAATGATAAGATGAACTGAGTTGTCAGAAGTGCAGACAGTGCCTCTTTGTGTTCCCTCAGTATCCTGGGGTACACCCCATCAGGTCCGATTGCCTTGTCTGCTTTATGCATTGACCCTTATCTTTGGCCCATCACCTATACCTTCTTCTGTAAATACTGGATACAAGTATTTGTTCAATATTTTTGCCTTCTTCTGGGCCTTTTCCTCGCAAACCCCTTCTTCCCCTTTTGGCCTTGGTCTTCCTCTTCTCACTTATATATCCAAAGGAAGTTTTATCCCCTTCTTTTACTGAATGGGCAATATTCTCCTCTGTTTGTGTCTTTGGTGCATCTAACTGTCTTCCCTGCTCCCCCTTGCTTCTCTTGGTAGTTTTCCCTATCTGCCACCTTCTGTGTCTTTTTGTACTTTCTAAGTGCTAATTTTTCTGATCTTACTTTTTCTACTATGACTTTACAGAACCATAGTGGTCTCTTTTTTCTCTTACCCTTGTTAACCTGCCTGACACAGAGATTTGTTCATTTTTATATGCTTCCCTTTATTTTTCCCCATAGTTCCTCAATTCTCCCCAGATCCACTATCCCTGCCAGGGTGTCCCTGAGGCATTCTTCCATTTTCCTGAAATCAGCCCTCCTGAAGTCCAGGAACCTCATCTTAGTGTGGCTTGGTTCTGGCCCAGTCCTTATTTTTAACCACACTGTACAGTGATCACTGGACCCCAGGTTGTCACCCACCATGACATCAGCAACACTGTCCCTGTTTGTCAGTACCATGTCCAGTATCAACCCCCCTATGGGTGGGCTTCTTAACTAGTTGCCTGAGGAATGTCCTTTGCAGGGAGTCCAGGATGTCCCTACTTCTGACTTCTGCTGCAGCTGGCAGGATCCAATCTACATCTGGTAGTTTGAAGTCCCCCAACAGCAACACCTTCACCTTGGTTGCCATCCTTTGGATGTCTTCCACCATGTCCTTATCCACCTATCCCCAGAATTACTTCCACTGACCTGCAGGAGACCCCCATTTTAATGCACTTCAGAATTCTGACAGCCATCTTGATGGTGGTGATGTACACTGCTAGGCTTGCTTCAGACCCTTGTTCATTATGACTCTAGGTAATTTTCCTCCTCTATTATAGCAAGAGGGAGACCACACAGTGTGCTGGTCCTACCACTGTTTTTTGGTTTCTCCTCAAGTGAGGTACCATGCATTTGGCTAACATTAAATCTAAGGCCAGGTTTTCCACCCATCTTCCACCCAGCTTCTTTATGTCCTAATGAAGTTTGAGCACATTTTCAAGGGAGTACACCATACTAGATAGCTTTTGTCACCTACAGTATTAGACAGCCTGCTGGAGACCCCAGCTTTCAGATCATTGATGAGTGTATTGAACAGTTATGGCCTCAACACAAATATAAGAGGTATCCCACTAAGTACCCCTCACTACTTGGAGTGGTTCCCATCCACTAAAACCCTCTGCTTCCTGTGCATTAGCAAGCCACCTTGTGTGCACATTGTTTGTAATACACTGAATACTTTGACCAGCAGGCTTTTTATGCACCATAGAGTAAAGAAAATTGCTGCAGTACAGATTGACTATGCCTATGGTCCTTCCCCTGTTTACCTTCCTTGTCACCCTCTCAATGAAAGTGATTAGGTTGGTGAGACACAACCTACAGTGCTTCTTAATAAAGTCATGCTGGTAGGGGCAAGGACCTAGCACTCAAACAAGTGCTCTATTATTCTGTCCTTAATGATGGCTTCTAAGACCTTGTTCAGCATGATGTTAGGCTGGCTAGCCTGAGGTTGTCGGTGTTTTACCTTGCTTCCTTTTTGAAGATGTGGACCACAGAGGCCACTGTGATGGGGTGTATGTTCCCTACAAAAGAAACACACACACACACACACACACACTAAAGGTGTTAGCAGGGCCAAGGGGGATTCAGTCTAAACCCTGCCTGCCTTAATGTTTGCCCTGTATGGCCCTTGACTTTAATTGCCTCCATAGGCTGTTGGTTCTCACACCGGGAAAGAGAAGTGCTAACAAGGCATACAGTATCTGTGCCTACTAAAAAGGATCCAGAAAGAAGTGGGGGAGAAAGAGAGAGGGAGAGAGAGAGAGAGAGAGAGAGAGAGAGGGAGAAGGCTGGACACTGAGGCTACTGGCTAAAGCACAGAAAGACTGATGTGAAGAGTCTACACAAAACTGGGGTTGGTTTCATTTATTCTTTTTTTTAAGTTAAATGTAAGTGCCTTTTTTTCTGAGTTTTTGCAAAAGTAAAGCTTATATTTGTTTCATTTTAACTGATGTCCAAATGTTTGCATTCCTAAGTGTTTCTGGAGAAGTCACCCATACTGCTGACATGTCCCAACTGCTTTTAAAACTTCTAGCATCACCTCTATATGGACAGACTCACAATAGATTATTGCAAGTTGACCCATCTATTGTTTCCTTAGCTCCTCTATTATCCTGGAATGTATCTTGACTACTCCTCAAGACTTATCTGGCTTGATCTTCAACAAGTAGTCAGATTCCAGTGTGGGTGTAATGACCACGGGCTGAATAATGGCAACACTTGATGTTATGGGCTCGCCAATGAGCACCATGCTACCTCATGGGTCTCTTTGTGACTATAAACATGAATAATTTATCCCACAACTTGACCATTACCTCTGCCGCCTCTCACTGCTTGCTTTTCCTGTTACTCCCTTTTCAGAGGCCAAATCCCCTCCTTCTCCCCTGCCTTACCTTTCATTTATGTACTGGAAGAAGGCTGTTGTGTTGTCTGAAGTTTCGACTGCTGTTCTGGCTTTGAGTCCTTCCTTGGCTTTTTTAGTCCTAGCCTTCCCAGCCCCAGTGCTGCTCTGTATTCCCTTCAGACCTAAAGGCACCCAATCCTATTCTAGTAGGCAGAGACTTTATTTTTGTTCAAGATTAGATGCCTTAGGTCCTTTTGAGCCAAGGGGGCATTTCTCAGTCCAGGATTCTCCTTTTGCCTACAGGATGCAGGCATCTGTGAACACCTTCTTTAATGACTTTAACTTCCACATATGATCTGCATTACCAGCTTCACCACTCCAGGCCATTAAATACCAGGTCCTTCATCTTAGCAATTCCATCCTTTTGAAATTCTGGTTCTGGTGGCTGAAACCCAGACAGACTTTCCTTTGACCAGGGAGAAGTTAATCTAGTTGTGGTCTCTGACTCTCACCAATTCTTTGACATTTACATTGGATATGACCCCATCCCCACTTCTAAAAATATGATCAAGGGTGGCCTAAAACTTGTCCCCTATTGGATATAGCTGCTTTAGGAAGCAGGCCTTGAAGGTTGCCAGAAATGTGGCCTTTCATGGTGTCTAGCTGGTGATTGAAGTCACCTATGATTATCACTGCATCTGATTTGGCTGCTTCCAAAAATTCTCCAACCAGTAAGGCACCATGCTCTGCTGAACTGTTTGTACACTTGCAGCAAAAAAAAAAAACTCTTTTACTCAGACACTTCTAGTTTGACCCAGATAGTTCTATGACACAGTTTACCATATTATTCTAATTTTCCTCCACTTTTACTCCTTCCCTTACAAAGAGAGCCACTCCACCCCTTTCTCTGTCTGATGTATCACTTTGAATTAGAATGTATCCTATTACATATGTTCTTCTCCTAATGCTCCCCTGTTCTGCTGTTCTTTCCTCCATATTTCCCTGTATCTGCTTCCTGTTTTTGTAATCCCCCATCCTCTAATTTTAATGCCTCCTGATTGTCCTGTCAGTCCTCCTGGTGAGTACTCCACCCCTCCTGGTGCAGATGAAGTACATTATGGGTATGCAGACATCCCTTGCCACTGAGGGCCCTCCAGTCAGTCTGAAAACCAAACTCTCTATCTTGCACAATACTCTTAGTCAAGTGTTAGCCTGCCTTATGGTTCACTGCCACTCTTCACTACCCCCCAGGACTAGAAGAATCTCAGAAAAAATCACTCTGGATATCTTTCCATTTCAGGAACATCCCAGGTTTCATGAATGACACGTCATGTCCTCAGGATTTGTGTTCCTATTTCATTAATGCCAATATTTATAATGATGGTCTGTTCATTACTTCAACTTGCCCCATGTTTCCATGCTGGAAGATGGCCCGTGAGGTGGAGGAAAAGCAGACTCACCATATGAGGGATCCTATGGGTAAAAACCTAGAATCGGTTCACTCCACTGGCAGAATTAGTTCAGAAGAACTGCTCCATATCAGATGCAGAAGTTGTTACCCCTGAGAATGTGGTTCTATCCAGCAGTGATGTACCAAAGGGGAAGGGGCGAGGCAGCCTCAAGAGGACCAAAAGATACATCATAATCATAGAGAACTCTATAATTAATGCAATGGGGAGGCTGGTGGGCCATGTCAGCCAGGTGGAGAAATCCATTACCCAAGGGTGATTTCACAAAGAATAGCCACAGTTGGGGAGACCGATCAGCAGACTTGAGGGGGAGGGACCAGGAATTGTGCAACACCAAGGTGCCAATGTCCTGGTAAAGTGCAGTATAGAAGAGGCAAGGGTCAGCTTCAGGGAATTATGCAATAACAGAGGTCAATAGCAGATGTGTTAGCCTTCTCAGAGTTGTGCTTTATGCCATGTGCATGACAGAGTAGAATGAATAAAATCACATAGTTTAACATGCAGCTAAAGGGTTGGTGCAATGAAGAAGGGTTCTACTTTTTAGGGTAGGGGATCCTTCTGGGATAGTAGCAGGCTGCTTATGAAGGGTAGCCTGCATCTAAGCAGGTAAGGAGACAACATAATAGCAAAGAATCTGAATGTAATAGTAAGACTATAAACTAGGCAAGGAGGAGGGCAGTGTAACAGATGGAACACAGAAACATCAGAACACAGAGGACCACAAAAAAGGAACCGAACTGTCTCTCCTCCAGCACACACAAGATATGTGAACATAAAGGAAGCAGGAAAGGGACATTGTGGCAACAGTAGAAAATCACAATTCTGAAAAGCTTAGAGGAATGGTCTTGAAAGTAATGGCAATTGTAGAGCATTGTATACAAATGCATGAAGATTAGGTAATTAAATGGATGATCTGCAAGCTATAATGTCATCTGAAAATTTGGAAGTAGTAGCAATAACTAAAATATGAGGAGGATGTTGATTCCCTGTAGCTCCAATTAATAGATAACGGTGGGAAAATATAGGATAGAAGCAATACTGTATAGACTTCCAAGTCAGGATGAAGACAGGGACAAGGAGCTGGAAAGCAACATTAGGAAAGTAGCTAGTCATAGAAGAAGTATACTCATGACAACATTAATCTCCTGGACATAGACTGGGGCATTCTGTAGACATTAACGTGGTTTTGTGAACTTTGGGGCATGTAACCAAGATTGTAATTGCTCTTGGCGCAATAATCAAAGAAGTCTGGTTTAAAATGTGTAAAACATTAATGGAAATGTTATTTTTAGCAGTTTTACTTATCTGTCTTGGCCACACACCCCCAATTTTTTTTCTATGAGTGCTGAATCTGTGTGACATCATGGCTAGAGAAACAAATATGGCGAACCACACCTCAGACTCATCCAAGTGCTCTGATAGCCCCGTGGACTCTTCAAGTGAGAATGACTCCTCTGAGGTCATAGTGGAATTTGAAGGGGATAATGTGGATCCATATCATGATGACCCTTATGTTACAGATGCAAGTAGCGTGTCTACTGAATCGGAAGATAGCGAGGAAGACAGTGCATGGCCGCCTCCTTACACAAGCATGTGCCGGCTGGGAAACACAGAATGGTGATGAGCTCTGTATTTGTTATTCCACACTTTTACTTCTGCATTGCCTGCTTCTGTACACATTTCTTGCATTTTTTTTGTCATTATTTGAATCATGCCATCCTGCAGAGCTTCACATTTGTGAGGAAGCCCCCAAGAAACCCTCCTTGCAACAGTGGTTCTGAATTTTGTCTGTCAATGTTACGTTTCGGTACTAGCGATTGCATTTTTTCATGAATATACTGTGTTAATACAATCAGTATGTGAAACTGGGCCCATGGAGACTGGGTTTCCAACCTGTGTACTGAAGCACTCATACCTAACATAGTGAAATGGCATCATATTTGATTACTCTGTAACTGTAGTCCCCGGATTCTGTGATGTCCGTGCTGCCCTCTCCATAACATTTTGGTGGTGGTCTCATTGGTCTCTGAACACTACTGCTGCTGTTGCAGTGCGTGTTTTTTTTTTTCGTCAGGGTCCGATTGAGGAACTGTGTTCCTGGGGAGCATTACTTTGGAGACTAAGATGATTGTTGCACAGGTTCAGTGTCACCACTTATGTGCTCTCCCGGCAACAGTCCTCAGTGTCTGTTGCCTTCACATTTCCCTGTTCTAATTCAGTAAGTAACCACACCAAACCCCTTCCCGATATGACTGCAGTTTACATTAGGTGTTCCAATGGTATCTGTGGCATCTTTCTTGGTGTCCTGTGGTTGTGATGTTGTGTGTGTGTGTGTGTGTGTGTGTGTGTGTGTGTGTGTGTGTGTGTGTGTTTTGGGAGGGGAGGTTCACTGTCATGGCAATATTCTCTTTTCAGGGACTGGTACTAGGGTTACAAGCCAGTGTGTTGTTTCCTATACCTAATCAGGATGACTAGGTTATTATTTCACAGTTCATCCATGAAGGTGCCACACCAATCCATGATGCATGCTGTCATAGTGGAGGGTCTTGTTATGCCCATCCATGCATCACTTGCATTTTTTTTCTTCATTTTAGGGGGTGAAGGTGGATGGTGGAGGACTGTTTGGATACTGAATTACTACATTTCTGTATGATCCTTGATGCTGTACCCCTTGTATTATTGATGAGGTGACTTGACAGCTTTGTGGTTCTTCACAACCTATAAAACACAATCACACACATCATATTTGCTTTGCCCACATGCTATCTGTGTCTCTCTGTCTCTCTCTCATTTTTTTCTGGCTGGTGGATGTAGTCCAGTATTTATTATGCCTTCCTGCTCTTGGCTCGTGCAGACATGCATAATATTTCACATAATTCAGTAACGCACACATGCACCTCCACACACGCACACTGTCTCACTCCACCATAGGCAAACTGTGTGCAAGAATAAACTGTTTTTGTCTCCATCTCTTGTTCTCCTCTGTCTGATGGCACAAGTGAAACACACACACACACACACACAGATACACATGGATATGTGTGGATGAATAAACTTTATGGTTTCTCTTACCACCACCTTTTAATTTTTCCGCCCAGTACCTTTATTTCACTCATTGTTCCCCTGGAAGGTTCACCTGCTCAACCATTTATTTATCCATCATTCCTTTATTTTTTTTATCTCTATTTCTCCATTGGCTGGTGGCAGAACTTAAACATATTTTGCCAGCCTGCTCATGCACTTGGTCCTCACACAGGTACAGTTCTGCCAGCAAAATACTGTAGTTCTGATGTTATGTTAATGTACATTTTTTATGTGTACTACAGTACTGTCACTATGGCCCCCACTTTCACTTTCTGGATGGTACCATGATGAGCACAGTTTGTGTGTTATTTCTGTGACTACTACTTTTGACTTTATTCACCCATGCTGTGTATCTCTTCATACTCTAGCCTTCTGGCTGTAGTCCAGCATGTATCTGACAAGACTGCTGTTGGCCTGTGCAAACACATTCACACACACACTGCACCACTGTGCCACATAATAGAGTAGTAGTGAAGTGATGGTGGGTAGCAGTTATGAGTGTCCCCACATTCACTATCACTCTCTTACTTATCTACATGGTGGCTCATGTGTAACACTTATTTCGTCCAACTTGCTCCTGTACTGCATTCATACTTCCTTCCTCTATGGGTCCATAAATGTGTAATAATTACTTGTGACCATAACTATGAAACAGATCACTGTAAGGATGCAAGTGATTCTCCCTCAGTAGAACTGCCTGGTTAGGCCGCGCTTTGAATACTGCCTGCATTTCTGTTGTCACTACTTACAAAGGGACATTGCACTCCTGGAGAAGGTCCACATGAGGGAAACTAAGATGATTAGGGTATAGAGGAAAGGACCTATGAGGAGAGGCTTCAGGAGCTCAACATGTACTCTGTAGATGACAGGGAGGACACTTTACAGGTGTTAAACTATAGGAAGGGGATAAACAAGGGTCTCTTAAATGGGGTGCTCCAACGGAAAGAGAGGGGAGCAACCAGGGGACACAGGTGGAAGCTTTAAGGGGGGATACTCAGGGGGTAGAGGAGGTGTCACTTCACTGATAGGGTGATGGAAGCATGGAATGCATCACCTAAGGAGATGGTGTAGGTGGAGTCTGTGTCTGGGTTCAAGAGGGGCGGGGACAGTTACAGTATAGGTGCATGATTAAGCTGAGTAACCTCAATGCAGGTGGGGTAACAAGGGAAGGGTGTAGGGGTTCCAAGACTGAGGTTGGGGACAGCAGAAATGGTGCCCATTATGGGTGCTGACTATACAGCACACTCTAAATACCATGAGGCCTACTCTGCTGGAATTTTAATATGCTAGTATGCTGTTTTCCTGTGTCCACACTCAGTCAAAATTGGTCCAAGACAGTACTGTATTTATTATGTTATGTTACCATAATATTTCAGTTTGAGCCCAATACTGTCAATATTTCTGTCTTTCACCACTGCATGTTGCCATTATGCAATGATGTTTGGTGCAATACTGATTCTGCACTATAAGTATACAGTAAAACAAACAGAGATGCACACACAGAAACAGCATGACACACTGAGACATGCCAGTGATGTTGTTTTCACGAGTGCTGGTTGTGTTATCACACTGATGTACAAGAGAGGCAACACTGGTAACATGGACAGGAAACTACCTGTGATACTGTAGATAATGAAGGGTGTCAGTAGAGCATAGAAATACCTAGCAGCCATCTATTCTGTGGACTGGCCAGGACATCATTCCCACACAATTCAGTCTTTGCCACAACACACGTCAGGAGGCAGTGCCAGGGTCAGCAGTGTTACTGAAAGTGTGAGGGCCAACACCCATGTGTACATTTTCAACTGGGTTGTCAAACTGAACAGTACCCACAGGATTGTTGATATTAGTGTGGTGCAGCACAGGGTTGTCATGTCAGGTACAAGACAGAGCAGGAACAGGTTGCATGGAGATGGGCAACGCACACAGTAATGCAACATTTATGTCGGGGGTGTGGAAGAAAACAGTGGCTACACGGGATAGTGGTAGGTGGTGCCATTAGGATGAATATGGCGCAGAATGACTGGTTATAAACATGTGTGGCAATAGTTACCACATATCGGCATGTGGTCTACGTACCACTGCATGCAGTGCCATGTGGACTGTAACATCAGGAAAGTAAATCAAATAACATACAGGGTTGCAGTACCTTTTGGTCACTGGTGCAGTAGGGTGCTGCATGGAAGTGCAACTGTAGCTCAGCACATGCAAATGATTTGTGCCGCACCTCATAATGAGATTGTAATCATTATGCTTGCTCCACAAATCGCCAATGAGGCCATTTGCATACTCTCTTTGCATATCGTACATTGCCTAGCAGCACATGTCATTCTGTATGTTGAATGTGATTTATTCCATGCATCTCTGTATGGAGCACTTCTGCGTATACAAAATTGGGCATTCACAGATGAGTATGTATGTATGATGATAGCAGCTGTGGATCATGCATGTCACAGCACACTGTGCTTATGCGCCACAACACGTGGATAGCACATCCCTATGGTGCACCTGTGACGTGTGGATCAGTGCACGTGTGTGCCAGTTGCACATCATGCATCAACAAGACCACGTAACAGGACTGCCCAAACTTAGCACAGCATTCCCAGGTACACCTCTGTGACACATGCTATGTGCACAGACTGCAGAGCCACGTGCGCTTGCATGGAGCAACACTAAGTTGGCCAATCTGTTGTTACAGTTGATGCTATGGAAGGGCCACCTGTTTGGGGTACATACTTTGAATGAGGTCTGATCTGATGTTTTCTTCAGTGTTGCTGGTCACCATGAGTGCCACACTGTGATGACATGCACTGCAGAATAGTGCTGGCACTGCCATGCTTACCGCAACCAGTGGCCTGGGTGGCACTGTAACTTGGTAACTTGGTAATTAGGACATAAGAAGGCCAAAGCCCATCGAGAATGTCCTCCACACAATGTGGATCATTAATAGTTGATGTTCTATCCAAAAGCCATTTATCTAGTTTGAACTTAAATGTGTCAATATTCTGGCAAGCAACAATTTCCTGTGGCAAGGAATTCCAAACTCTTGGAGCTCTAATATTAAAACATTGCTGTCTTCTGTTTGTTCTTGTTTTCTCAATTTTAATTTGTTTATTGTGTATTCTGGCTACTATTTTTCTGGATGCAAAAGACAATCCACAAGATCTCATTAATGTAGGAGATAATACGATTTTAAATAATTGAAGGAGATCTCCCCTTAGTCTTCTAAATTCCAGCGGATAAAACTTGGTTTTATGGAGCCTGGTTTCAAAATCAAAGCGAGAAAGGTGGGGTATAATTTTAGTAGCCTTTCTTTGAACCCTCTCAATTTTTGTGATGTCCTTAGCTAAGTATGGACTCCACAGAGGTGAACCATAATCCAAATGGGGTCTAAAATGAGTCTTATATAAAGTCATGATGCATTCTTCTGTTTTAAGAATGAAAGTATTATTTATCCTACGTAAAAGAGCATTGGCGTTATTTGTAACTTTGTTAAAATGGTTTGAAAAAGACAAGCCATTATCAACCAATATACCCAAGTCTTTTTCAACGATGGATTCTTGAAGTATGATATTATTAAGATGGTATATTTGTTTAAGATTTTTTTTGCCAAAATGCAACACAGAACATTTAGACACATTAAACGACGTCTTATTAGTTACTGCCCAAGATTCAATTTTTTTAAGGTCATTTATTAGAATACACCTGTTGATTTCATTATCAACAGGTCCCCCCAGTTTAGTGTCATCCGCAAATTTAGATAAAATATTCTGTGATAAGATAGTAAGGTCACTGATAAAATACCAAACAAAGTGGGACCCAACACCTATCCCAGGGACCCCACTTGTCACAGATCTTTCTTCGATAATTCCTGTTAATTCTGACAGTTTGGGTTCTTTTATATAGCCAACTATTAACCCAAGACACAATACATTCAGAAAATCCTAATGTTACTAGCTTTTTTATTAATATAGAGTGTGAAACCTTATCAAACATTTTACTATAGTCTAACAGAATGACATCTACTGGAATGTTTAAGTCAAGATAACCACTAACTAAGTTGTAAAAGGATAGCAAATTCATAGTACATGAGTGCCCGGGTTTAAATCCATGTTGTGTGGTATCATTTATTTTTAATGCAAGCATTTCCTCATCGATTATATATTTAATATGTTTTTCTAATAATTTATGTGGGATGGATGTGATGCTGATAGGTCTGTAATTTTCAGCCTTATAATGCACCCCCTTTTTGAAGATTGGTGTTACAGTAGCTGTTCTCCAATCGAAGGGCACGTTAGACTCTGCAAGTGATTTATTAAAGATAATGGTAAGTGGAATGGCAATACTGTTATATGTTCCCATAAGAAATTTAGATGTAATACCGTCAGGGCCCGAGCTAGTAGTTGGCTTCAAAGTTTTCAGAAGTTTAAAAGTATTGGAAATAGTGATAGAGTAGCTAGGGGATATAGTGGATACTTGTTAAACTCTGTTGCAGTAACCTTATCTGAGAGGATGGTTATATTATCGATAATTAATGGACCTATTTTATTTAAGTTACCCTTTTTACTGTTCAGGTATGAATAAAGACTTTTATGTGAGTCCTTAGTATGGGCAATTCTAATTCTAAATTCCATTTGGACAGGATAATTGATGTTTTTAAATCCTTAAGTGCTTTCTTATACTTAACAAATTTACCCTCCTTTTCTTCAGGTTGGCACTTTTTTAATGATGTAAATAATTTTTGTTTGTGAATGCTAAGTTTTCTGATATTGTTATTATACCAGGCAGGAACCTTGCCTTTATTGTTATGCTTCTTTCTTCTTGGTACATATTTTTTTTCTAGACTATGTACAGTTTTTTTAAAGGTGCTCCATGCATCATTAACATTAAGAGGCGCGAGTACTAAATCCCAAGGTATAGCTATAAGATGTTCGTTAATTTTTGGGAAATTTGTCTTCTCATATTGTTTTATCATACAGTTATTAATAGGATTTGTATGAACCAGAGAAATAGAAAATTGAATTGTCATGTGATCACTATTGCCCAAGGGGTCCAACACCCGTAAATTAGACAAAGAGGCCTTCATATTAGTAAAAACTAGATCAAGAATGTTATTCCCTCGTGTAGGTTCTCTAACTTGGTGGGTGAGACCAAGATCTGTAATAGTTGAAATCAACTGTAAGTCATACTGAGTATGTCCAGAAAGTGTATCCCAATTTATAGATGGGAGATTAAAGTCCCATAGAATTATTACTGACCCTTTATCTGCTATTTGAGTAATTTCTAAGGAAAGTTGATTGAGATAGGCAAGATCCGAAGAAGGTGGACGATAACAATTGCCAACCAGAATCTGGGGATGTCCTTTAGGTTGCAGATAAACCCAGACACGTTCTGTTAATATTGATATGGAGGTTTCGAAAGATGGGATATTGTTGGTGACATAAAGACTAACCCCTCCACCCCTTTGTTCATTAGCTCTGTTTTTATAATAAAGTTTAAACCCTGGGATATTCATTATCCACTGTTTGTCCTGGTTTCCATGTTTCGTAATAGCGATCAATCCTACGTTAGATTCCCGAATTTTCAGCTCTAATTCTGCCATTTTAGTTTTATTAAGTGCTCTTGCATTACAGGATAGGATGTTCAACTTATGTAATGTATTAAGAGATGGCTTTTTGGGCCCAGTCTCCCCCTTTCATTTTAGTTTAAATTATTATTGATAAATGATAAAAACTGACAACCAAGAAGAGAACTTCCCCTTCGGCTGAGATGGAGACCATCCCAGCAAAATAGGGAGGGGTTATCACTGAATTCTTCCCAATGTGTAAGACACACTATACCTTGTTTTAAACACCATTTTCGGAGCCATTCATTTAGTGATTTAATCTTCTTTTGAATATAGAAGGAGGCTCGGGGCACTGGGAGAATTTCAGATATGCCGATATTACAGCCCCTCTCATTTAATAAATTACAGAGAGCAACTAGGTCTTGTTTAAGTTGTTGTAATGGGATTTTGGTGATGTCATTAGTCCCAGCATGGATTATAACTAATGGATTGTTTCCCGCTGCACTGTGCCTGTGGTGTGTCTACTGTGTCCACCACGCATGTTTCCTTTGCACTGCTACTTCACTGCTTGGCCCAGCCATAGTGTCCATTTCACCTCATGTGCAGTGTCGCTGTGTCTGTGCCACCCTATGTGCTCTATCCACCGTGCCTGTTCATTTATTTATTTATTTAAACATCAGTTTAATAACCTTTGAGCCAGGGGCTTATTTACAAAGGTACTTCGACACATAGAAGACAACAGACAGCAGTACAAGAAACAACAGTTAATACAGATTTAAGAAAGTTACCATTCAGGGTTACAGTAGGCTCAATACATATGATAGTAAATAAGTTAAGAGTTAGGATTGGGGGGGTGAGAGTAAGAGGAGAGGGGGTAAGAGGGAGAAGGGATGGGAGTAGAAAGAGAGGAAGGCCAGGGAAGGAGGGTGTTAAAGGAGGAAGTAGGTAGGAAGGGGGGGAGTGCAGCTCAGCGAGCATTGTCAGAGTTTTATTTATTTATTTATTTATTTATTTAGCGGCAGCAGCACCTGCGTGAGATGAACAGGTGGTTTCTGAGGCTGTGTTTAAAGCTTGCTAATGTGGGAGAGTCAGAGATATTAGTAGGGAGTGAGTTATACCAGGTAGGCGCTCTGTAGGGGAATGCCCTTTGGCCTTGTGAAGTCCTAGCCCTTGGTATGACCAGAGTTGATTTGGATCAGCTGGGTGATCAGTTCATGAGTTCGCTTAATAGAGCCAGATAGGCCAGTGGGAGATAGGCCATGCAGGGCTTTAAAGGTGAGCTGGCAGGTTTGATACATGAGCCGCTCATCCAGGTTGAGTAGGGTAGCCAAGGCATACAGCTGACATGTGTGTGTGTATGTCTAGGTGCACTGGTGATAAGTCTGCAGGCTTTGTTAAGTGTAAGGTGAACCTTGCTGAGGGCTGTCCCGATCTGCTGACCCATAGACCAGGAGGCCATAGTCGATGAGAGATATGACAGAAGAGGTGACAGCCAGGCGGAGGGCATCCAAAGGGAGGCATTTTTTGTGCCAGTAGAGAATGTCCAGCCGCAAGTTGGCGGCAGAGTTCAAGGTGCAGATATGGTCATGGAAGGAGAGGGCAGGGTCAAAGATAATTCCCAGATATTTATAGGACTGCACAGGTTCGATGGGGATTTTGAGGGTGGAGTGAACAGTGAGGGGAAATTTGCTGAACTTGTTTTGGGGGTGGGAGAAGAGCATTGTTTTCGTTTTCTTTAGGTTGATTACAAGTCGATGCTTAGAGAACCAGGTTTCAGCAGACTCAAAAGCAAGTTGGAGAGAACTCTGAAGCAGCGTAGGGTTACTATCAGAGGCAACTAGTACAGCATCATCAGCATATAGCAGGATCTTACCCGCGCATTTACTGGGTAGCGAGTTGAGGAAAAATGAGAAGAGTAGAGGTCCAAGAATAGAGCCCTGAGGGACTCCAGAGTGAATAGGGCAGGTGCTGGAGAGATGTCCACTAACTTTCACACATTGGGAGCGGGCTGAGAGATAGCTGGCTCACCAGGAGACTGGTCCAGTGGCAAAGCCTATGTGGTCAAGGGTGGTTAACAGGAGTGGATGCGATACGGTATCAAAAGCTTTAGACAGGTCAATGAATACCGCACCAGCCAGGGTGCCAGTGTCCAAGGAGGTGTGAAGGAAGTTGGCAAACTCCAGGAGTGCCGTATTGGTACTATGACCAGCTCTGAACCCATGTTGCTCAGGGCAAAGAACATTGTACTTTGAGAGGTAGTTAGAGACCTGAGTGGCAACAATTTTCTCTCCAGGGCTTTGGGAGGTTGAGATGGTCGGTAATTTCCTGGCAGAGTCCTGTTGCCACCATTGTGACAGGAGTAACTGTAGCAACCCTCCAGACAGCAGGAAATTGTCCGAGGCAGAGGATTTGTTAAAGATGCATGTGATAGGGCGATGACCTGATCCAGGACCTGACGGTGGAGGCAGGATCAGCGAATCGCTACGGCGTTACCTTAAGGCTTTAAGCAGATATGGCCTAGTTTCTTGTATGGTGACACAACATAGGTGGAACAAGGGGCGTATGATGGGTGGTGCAGAACTAGGGGGTGGAGGACTGAAGAAGTTACCAGGGAGTACTGAGCTAAGGTCGGTAAAGGAGTGATTGAGGTGAGTGGCAATGAGGGTAGGATCAGTGGAGACAGTACCATTGTTGTTAAGAAGTGAGGGGGAAGGGGACCGGGAGTGACCATTCAGCTGCTTGACATTGTCCCAGAAAGACCTAGGGTTCCCCCAAGAGGAGGTAAGGGAGGCTCGATAGTAGTCCGCCTTTGCTTTACGGATAGCCCAGGTGCACCGGTTTCGAGCTGCAGCATAGATCTGCCTGTCAGATGGTCAGCCAGAAGCAACAGCAAGGTGCCACAGATTGTCCCGCTACTTAAAAAGCCGCTTCAGGGCAGGGGTGAACCAAGGGGCATATCTTACTTTGGACCTATGGGCAGTTATAGGAGCGAAGATGTCACAGGCAAAGTTGAAAGTGTTGACAAAGAAGGACAGAGCCATGTCAATGTTAGTTGCCTTTATCAATGGAGACCAGTCTGTGTGAGCAAGGTGCTGCTTTAGGTCTTTCAACCCCGCAGGTCTAAGCCGCCTTCGAAAGGTGGTTTTGACTGAGGGTGTGGGCTGAGAGGTTACCCAGCTGAAGAGTACAGGAGTGGTCACTAAGACAGTCAGGGAGGATTGGATATTATGGACGTGGCTTGGTCTGTTAGTAAGGACCACATCCAAGAGGGTGCTAGTGCCCTTCTGGGGTTGATTCTAGTGGGCTGGGAGACTAGTTGGGTTATATCAATTGCAGCAAAGCTGCACCTGGAGAGAAGAGAGGATGAGGGCAAAGCCAATTAATGTTCAAGTCGCCCACCAGAATTTGGTCAGAGGGGTTGGGTAGGGAGGTAAGGTAGTCAATTAGTGGGCCTAGTGCCTGAGATTGGTTTTTGGGAGGTATGTAGGCCGTGATCAGGAAGATAGGACCCCTAGAAGGGTCAGGAGATAGTTTTAGTGTTAGGGCCTTGGCATAATGGGCAAGGTCAGGGGGAGGGAGGGCTAGTCCAATGAGTGGGTCCTTTAAGTAGAAGGCACAACCCCCACCTCTCCTACCGACCCGGTCCAGCCGGTGGAGGGTGTAGCCAGGGGGAGAGAGACCTGGGAGTTAGGGGTGGAGTCAGACAGCCAGGTTTCAAGCAAGGCAACCACATCTGGTTTATGAACCAACACCCAGCAGTGTAGTGAGTCCAGTTTTTTCAGGAGGCTACAGATGTTCATAGATGCGATACGAAGTCCAGAGGATTTCAAGGGAGGGCTAGTGTTGCCAGACCCAGGATTGGGATGGATGTTGCCAGACAGAAGTAGGAGGAGGAGGGCTGCTCTTGGGAGTAAGCAGCAGCAGGAGAGTTTATGATGACTGAGGTAGGGGGGATGAGGGGGTGTAGTGGAGCAAGGGATAGGATCGTGAGTACAGACAGGAACAGCAAGCACAATGAGATTCACAAGGGGCAAGGGGTGAGCAAGGGGTGACCATACGATCGGTGATAGGTAGGAGCATGCTGGGTGAGTGAAAGCCACAGGGGTGGGGCAGGGTGGGATGAGGGGTGGGTTGCAGGTAGATCACTGGGGGTATAGGAACCGCTCAACAGCGGGGATATAGTACCTCTAGGGGAGGTGACTAAAATTAGAATTAGGGGAAGGAGAGGGAGGGGAGCGTCACCTGGGTTGGTGGGCAATGTGCGGTGCTTTGTGCTGTGCCCATGGTGGCTGTGTCTATGCCCATTTGGCACTTTTCCAGTGCCACTCCACCCCTTGGGCCCCATGATGACTCATTCCATTTCATTTGTTGCTCACCCCTCTTTTCACATCAACAGTCCTTCCATGTTGACCCACCAACACTGGCTGGGTCACTCCATCTGCTATATTTAGTGGTGCACAGATGCTATGAAATATTGCAAGATGCAGAGGATCATGTAAAGTTCAGTCATGGAGCATCTTTGCTATATTCAGCATGACATGTTCAGTAGCATTGTAACCACACATCTTATGAATATTTCCATTTATGCAGCAGGAACATGCTACAAGTGCATATCATCCACTTGCTCTCATTGGGAGAAGTTTAAAAATGATCCCTCATGTGTATAAACTGTTAACTGACAAACACGTTGAAAGATCAAGTGTATGTTGCATAATTTCATGGTGTTGAAATTATTCTTATCAACATTTTGAACCATCATTTACTGTGCCCCTTTCATCCTCAGGTGTACTTGTGGTGCATGCACCATCATGGAGGAGCCTTTAGAATGTTTGTGTTGCAATGAGGTGGAGCGTATGACTTCCAGAAGGGATGACGAAGACATACACTGCATTATGAGCCACAGTGGCTTTCATCCAGTGATGTTAGATCCCCATGTTCTGCAAAGCGATTATTACATGTATCATCAGTACTACCAAGGAGGCAATGCACCACCATGCTTGTATAAGTAATCATGTTTTTTTTATTTATTTATTCTCTCTTTATGCCTCCTTCTCACCACGGCACTTCCCTACCTTTGGGAGTATCCCATGGCCTTGTGCGTCCCTACGCATATCAGTCCATTCACCGGTGCAGTCCATCCCCCACCATGGAGCCTTGGTTCTACCCCCTAGGCGGGAACGGGATGGGGCACACTTCCTCTGCCCAGACATGTCTACATATGATTGGGGATGCTGTCACCAATGCCAGCAGGGGCGTAGGGATCAGGGCATGGAGCTCCATCTATAGGGAGCACCATGGTGTTTTTCCTGCTTTCTGGTCCTCCCACAGGATGTCAGCATGCTTGGGAAGCCATGGAGCAATGTACGTCAACACGTGCGAACACTCCATCTCCCCACTGACATCCCCCCTCCCTTCTATTTGCTGTCATGCTGCACCTCCACCTGTGGTCACCCAGGTGGTGGTAGAGTGGCCAAACATGCGACCCACCCACCCCAGAGGAGGACAGCAGCCTCTGGGCACTCAATGCTCATCCTTCCGGATGACCCTCCAGCCACCTGATTCCATTCCCAAACCCAGGTTGCTGGCGCTATGAGCGGTAGCCCAACTGCTCATGAGCTCATGTGCCAGCTTCAGTAAGCATGTCTCGAAGTACTGTTGTGAAGTTCTTTTGTACTTACAGTTGTGAAGGATAGTGTTATTATCTGGAATGCATTACTTCATGATTTACAGACTACCTCACACACAAAATGTTTTCCATTACTTGCTGCAATTGCACTGGCAACGTCAGCAGTAACATTGTTGCTTCATGAAGGCAGCGCTGAACACCCGATGTGGCTGCATGATCATGTGGTGCTCCGCTTAAGCCTGCATGGTTCACTGTGGGCAGCACACACAGTGAAATGGGACTATGTTGACTGGCAGTATAGCCTACAGGTTAGAGAAACAAGGCGTGAAGTAGCTCGGTACATGCAGCAGACCATACCTGAGTCTGATTCTCACAACCTCTACTGGCATGCTGTGTAACTCTAAGCAAGTCACTTAACTGCACAGTGCTCCCAGGTCACCCCTGAAAACAGGCACTTGTGCCTAGTGGGCCATCTCTGGTTACCAAACACTAAAATAAAAAATCAAACAAAATTCTACGACACATAATGTTGCAACAATTTCCCAATGGTGTCATTATTGTGTCCTGATATTGTCATGAGAGCATGATGCTGGTCATAAGTCACCATAAGTAATTTTTTTTACAGACCTGTGCAATCACTACCACATGAATGACCGACATACTCCTCCATTTTCTTCATGTAAAATGTCGTAAATGTGCTATGTGATCTTTTGAATATCAGCAGGAATGCTGCCTTTTATATTATCCCACAAAACATCTCCAATGTTGCACTAACAAAGTCTTCAGTAAATGCCCATTATTATTTATTAATTTCATAAAGTATCAGATTTACAAGCACCTTTGAGCCTGAGGCTCACTTGCAAAGGCACCTTGTCAACTGGGAATGAACAAGGGTATAATTTACAAGGAAAAGGTGTTACTTTCACAATACTGATTAACATAAAGTTAAGTTATACATAAGATACAACGTAAATACTGATAAGACTACATGACTTACAAATTTATAGGTAAGTAACACAGTAAGTGACAGTGGTCAGTGTGTGTGACCTTCTCAAGACTCTCAGCGGTAGGGGATATAGAAGGTAGGGAAAAAGTGCCAGAGAGATAGGAGACAGCTGCACTAAACTACAGAGCTACATGGCTGGCCACTGAAAAACAGAGTGTTAATGAGGGGTCAAAGGAAGTCAAAAGCACACAGATGAACAGAGTAATAAAAATATGTTGAAGGAGTGACTATGAAGGTGAAAAGCATGGTGGGGATATCAGAAAGTAGGGTGTACTTGGGGGAGGAAAGGGGGTCATAGGAGTGTGTGGGTTATGTAAAGTTTAGAGAGGTGGCCTGATTAGAAAGTAGTAGAGGTGCTGAAAATTTGAGAAGACACAGGGGAAGTTAAAAGATACGTGCCTGGATGCTGTGATATATTAAGACTGCTAAATATGGCAGGGAAACGTAAGGGTAGGTGGTGAAGAAAAGGGGGGGTGCTAATTGGTTGCATGTCTCAGGATATGGACGCGTATATGTCAAACTCATTGTGTCATGGAGATAGTCTTTCCATTATGAGTCTCATAACCAGTCACACATACAGCAAAGGCACACAGCTGCTGTGCAGTACTTGTAGGACAAGAGTCAGACATGCATGAAGTGTGTACCGTGAATGATGACATGTTCTGTGAGAGTTCCTGTCATTTCATTATGTACTGTGGCTCCATTTATGGGTGACTTTCAGCAGTAGTGTTGGGGTAATCCTGAAGCATCATGAACCATAAAGTGTCGTTCTGTCTCCTGCCACTAACACACAACTTGCTCTGTGTTCATTACCAACCCTGCTGTGTACTATGTTGTTACATTTTACATTGGATAGCTGACTGTAGTGCAGTGTGCAGCTTCCATCCATCAACAGTAAATATGGCACACACCTTGCATTACAAATTTATTTGCTGCATGTCATCAACAAAAAGGTCAAGTAGCATACAGTCGCTGCACTAAGGACTGATTTCTTTCCATTGTCCAGTATTTCACTTCCCCCGTCTACAGAAAGCCGGTTTATAATACAGACATGTCACATGCATGGTGCATTCCGCATGCTCGGTGCATTTGTAATCTCAGCATTTTATCATTTATCCTATGGCAATCAAACGAGACAATATATTTATTTTATAGGAAATACAGATACACCACCTATAGGCAGCTGGTACGATTCTGTTGGGGATACTTAGGGAAGGATGTCTGAGTCCCTCTGCTGTCTTGCTGCTTATCCCTGATCCATGCAACATTCCCTAATGATGCTGGAGCATACACCCATTTTAAGCTGGAGAGAATACTTCCTCCATGACTGACACCATGTTGTTGAGAGTATACAGGGACAAGCTGATTGGATTTTTATCGATATTTCAAAGTAGAACATTTATGTGTTTGCCACTTGCCAAAATGTTACTAATGTTGTTATCAAGGTTATTACACTCAACATACTTTTCAGTTTCTCTTGATTGCAGGGACTTAATTCACTTCTGCCCATGATCAGGCATTGGATAGTGGTCCACTAGACCACCAGGGATGTCTGGAACATATGCCCGCGAACGTGCGGGGGGGGCACAACAATCCCTGATCAGGGGGCATGTGGACTGTGTCCTGGGTGGGCAGGTGGCCACCCAAAGCAAACAGCTGCTGTGTTGTGCCTTGCAAAATGGCAGCTCACCTGTGGGTGGCCAGGACTTGTTCCTGGTTATACCAGGCACAACTTTGCACCACCCTGAGCAGCGCAAGGTGGGGTTGTGCCAGCATCTGCACTGCACATCCCGAGCTGAATATCAGGATGTGATGCATATGCATGTGTACACCCCCTGCACTTGTGCTGCATACATTAATGATGCAACTCAATTGCATCAGGGTAGCGCAGTGCAAAATGCCCCTTTGAACATCGTGGCAGGCCACGGTGGATTTTGGCGAGGCACAAACCTTCATTGTGCTATCCACAACCCTTTTGAATATCCCAACCACAAGGTTTGTTGTATAGTGGCACTCACAAAACTTCCCTAGACAGACTTCACACCGTCTTCCAGTCTTTCTGCAACTTTACCCTTGACAGTCGTCCCAGTACCCACTATTGTCTCCACTAACAATCCCTGTCCTTCCCTGTACTTCAGGGCAGGTGTCATGCCCACTGCTGTACCCTTACAGCTAAACTTTGGAAGCAGACTCTGCTCTCTTATTGCTCCTTCACTCTCTTCCTCTCTACCCCCGCTCCCTCAGACATTACGATTACCGTTTCCTGTGTGTCTGTTGCATGTCTGCCTCTGCCTGCTAGGCTGCCTTCTTCTATCGAATGTCTTAATTGTTGATTTCCCTCTGCCATTTGACATGCATGCACCTCCCTTTCTTTCAACAGTCCCCTCAAAGACCATTTCTGCAGCTCCTGTACCTACTCCTAACCATCTTGCTAATGAAATATTCTTTGCTGTAGCATGTCTGCGTGGGTTGTGTCAGTAGGCTCTGTTTATTGACTGTGCAGGTAAATGTGTCAGTTCTGATGTTTGACCAGTTTTGCTTATTTAGTTGTTGTTTCATTGCACATTGCTGTTGAGGTTATACTTTGTAGTAATTTTGTATACAATTGTGTATTTCCTACACCACAGGATGCACCTGGAAATGAACAGTACTCTGCTTAATACGCTTTTCTGGTATAACTTTGAAATCAAATAATAAAAGCATGTTACAAGTGTACAGCAGCATCATTTCTATTTTTTGGCATGTTATATTACCTCCTACAGCTCCGTCCTGGATGCACTGTCTTTATCTGTCTTGACAACAGGCAGTGCTCCCTCCAACCATTGTTTGCTGACCATCATCACACATACACCACCGACCAGTCATTCCCTTTTGCCGTGTGATGACCCTCCACTATTGACAACCGGGATTGTACATCGGGACAGAAGGCACTGTATGACATCCTAGCAGGGTGTTGGCGAGGTCACTGCTCTGGGGTAAACCATACTTTATGGTATTGGACATGTGAATTGCCCTCATGTGGGCAGCTGTTATGCTTTAGCATTGTTGAACCACCGTACCACCATGTCAAGGTGTCCTGAACATCTCTGGGTGGAGACATGCATAGCTGCATCTAGGCCGTACAGAGCACTATGTCTTCAATCCAACAAGTAGGAATTAAAGGTGGCAACCCCACCAGTGAATCATCCTATCAATACTGTTCACTTACTCCATGCATGTCTACTCTCCTGTTAACATGGTGGCACAGACCCTGGCTGATAGCATGCCAACTGGTCAAACGTGGCTCATCGCCATGGGGGTAGTCAGTAGAAAGCAGCATGTCTTAAGGAACATTTATTCACTGCTGTCAGCATGGATTATGAAGCATTCATTAATTGCAAAACTTTTCTGTACTGGTACCATTTATGTGAACATATGCAGCCTGTATATTGGTACTGCATGACCTGCACACAGAACACGCATCTTTATTACTCTGTGAATAGCACAATACATCTCTCTTCATGGCAGAAGAAGCATGCCCTGAAGAAGTCCTAGTGCTACAAATTTAGCTACATGTCTACTAAGACATCATTTTGACAAGTGGAAAACAGTGTTGGGGTAAGCTGTGACACATTGTTAGCATGGTTTTCTTGGGGGCGATGAAAGATGTATTCTGTTTTTTGGGATGATGTGAAAGTTAGCATTGCATGTGTAAATGAGACTCGCATAATAAAACAAAATACTTAAACTTTGACAAAGCTGTTAGCAAAAATGAATGGCAGACCACAAGCAGCATGTCTGTCATTACCATATGTTGAAGCTGATTTCAATCACCTCACAGAGGGCTCCCCTTTCTTGGCTTTGCTGAAGTAGGCGGCCAACCGAGGATTTCCAGCATCATCACTCAGCACTTCGTTGCCATAGTTTTCATTAAAATGGAGTGCTGCTAAATATAATCTGGATGTAAAGAAGAACAGAAAGTTAAAAGTTGACAAAGATACATGTTTACTATATTGTACTTTTTTGTAGTTTTAATTGGTAGTGTCATGGAATGTGTGCTGTACGACAAAACTCATAGTTGACCACTGAACACATCAAAGAACCATGGTTAGCCATGCCAGAGGTCATGCAATTTAAAATTTTGTTGTGGGTGTTGCATAAATTGGTGGCACTCTTCATCTTGTAATCCACTTCCAGACCACTCTCTGAAAAGGTGTGTTCTTAAAGTGGTGATAAAAAACTTCAGTCTGGGCAACAAATGAACCGTAACGGGCCAACCGTGGTCAACTTCTGAGTAAAAGCAAAACAACCATCTCCACAAGAGTGCAGGGATGACTCATGAAGTTTTGGCCTTGAGCTATGGTCACGTGCTGTTGCATTGTACTTCTCTGCTCACCTGCCTTGACACCTCTCATTAGGAAATGAATGCTGAACAGGAGGTAAGGCCATATTACAATCCAAGGTATGGTAGTAAATGCTGCAAGGATGTGAAATAACTTGAGAGACATAAAAAAAGTATTCTTGGACACAGCCCTGGACATGGCAGCAGTGACAGATATGTGCTGCAACATAAGCAGTGGATATGATGTCACAGGACTTTGCATACTCATTTGAAGAGGGGTGGGTGTGACAGATGACATGGGTAAGGTCAGTGGAGGAGGGGTGGGGTACTGAGCACCAACAGCAGTATGATTGGTGCTAGGTGCACAATCAAGCAGACTTCACAGAACATTATGAGTTTGCCTGCTCTCAATTTTGACTGGTCATGTGTTCATATTTTCTTATGACACTGATAGTGATGAACACTCTGGTGTAATCACTAACCTATGTCTGTTGTCCCAGGTGACAGCAATGAAACACTGCATGAAAACAATGTACTGTCCTTTTGGTACTTCACAATAATGAATCACTTTAGTGGTATATTACCTGCACTGCATTCAGTGGAACAAGTAGGCAGTGTGTTTGGGTTCAAAGTACAAAATAGTGCTTTGAAAAGCCTCCACAGATGAAGTTTGCTGCATGGGAGAAGGTCTGGTGATGTTCTTGACCAGCATTGGGCTTTCTAGAATTGTCAGCAGCTTCTTTGTATCAGCGTTACCTGCAGGAATGGTAAAACAGTATGACACTGAAAGGCAAGTTTCACAAACTTTCTTAAATTGGCAGCAAGGCTGTGGTTGGAGCTCAGTAGCAAAGTGAATAACCACTGATGAGAACATGCTGATAGCATTCACATGATTACAGCAAAGTAATGCTGCAAAGAAAGAATCACAGTTCAAAATTAATACTGGGTATTACTCCAAAACATTTTTAACGTGCAACTTCTAAATATTG
Organism: Neoceratodus forsteri; assembly: GCA_016271365.2. Taxonomy (NCBI): domain Eukaryota; kingdom Metazoa; phylum Chordata; order Ceratodontiformes; family Ceratodontidae; genus Neoceratodus; species Neoceratodus forsteri. The sequence goes on along the minus strand of CM028134.1, from coordinate 300,182,235 downwards.
AAACGGTCACCATGTTGTGACATTTCAGATAGCACAATACAAGGTGATACAGCATGTGTTAAGTGTATTTGTGACAGTGTGTGATAGCACTACAAATATTGCCATAGTGACAATCAGTGGTGCAGCACAACACAATACTGGGTTCAGTGCTGTGCTGGAAAAGTGGTATGATATTGTGGCAAAGTGTGGCAGACAACAAACAGTTCCAAGACTGTTATCTTTCAGGAATGTTATGGAATGGAGATTGTCGTTATTAGAAATTTCTCTTATTTTGTCCACACACATGTAATTTTCCCATGGATTATCAGTGTCAGTGACTGAACAGTTCATGACAGCACTGTGACAGTGATCATGCCATTGTCAGTCACACAGTATGGAAAACAGGTTTGCTTTGGATCATGACTTATACTGCTGCCAAAATGGTGAAAAGATATAACACAGCAATACTATTTGATAGTGACAATCCGAAGGACATCTGAAGCAGGAGGGTATTACAGAAGGTGGACAGTGCAATGATGAATGGTAAAATACAGTGGAAGTGATTACCTGGTATGAACCACTTTTTGTTACATTCACGTTCAGTCAGTGGTCCATGTTTGCATGCCAGAAAAACTGGGCTTGGATGTTCAAGTGTGTTTTGCATGTGGTGTATCATTGCATCCCACTTTGCCCTTATCAGTTCTATGTCACCGCGGGGAGATGAGGACACCACCCAGTATACATGGTTGTTAGTACTCTTTCTCTAGGGTATGATGCTTTCCATTCCTTTCTGCTTACAGAGAGCTTCCACCTTCTTTCTAACACCTAGAAGTCATGAAATACAGACTCAGTGTAATCGGTAACATTATTAGTGTCAAAGATATGTGTCAGTAACATCAAAACAATGTGATTGACATATCACCATGGGTATCACCATGCTGTGAACTGGGGTCATGTGCATTTCTTGGATGTGGGTGTGGGGGTAGTCATGGGATGGGACAGATAAGAGGCACAATCATATGAAGGCATGAGGTACTGTTCAGCGTCTACCTCCATTTCCAGATAAAATTACAATGCTGCAGTGTAACTAGAGTACTTTGTGTCATTTCATAATGGTGGAAGATGGAAAATGACGGAGGGCAACATCAGAACATAAGTGGAAGGAAGGTTGACAGTGACAGCATTGCAGTCATGTCACTGAACATCTGTGCTGTTGGAGATCGTGTTCACATGTGGAGCAGTGTGGTAACTGTACCCTTAGGGTGAACAACAAGGAGTCTAATCAGTCACACTGACAGCTCCTGTTACCTTGCTCATATTATTAAGTTTTAACAATAATCCACAGGGTACAAGGTCCATCATATGTAAAGGTGCCCAGATGAGAGGCAGAAATAAATTTGAAAAACAAGGATAGGTGACTGCATGTCTAAACTGTACCTAAAAACAAGATGTGCGATCACAACATGTTGCACATCTGCTGTGAATGTTGCATCACGTGCTGCCACTGCAAATTGGTGTGTGGCCAACAAAGCAACTGTCACCTTCCCTGGATGTGGTGAATATTGCCAATGAGTGGCACATAGGCATAACCTGTAAGCACAGCGTCAAGATAGGTGATATTCAGCCACTGAAAGCAAAAGTGAAAATTCATAATGCATGGTGCGAAAGACACACATGCATGCCCCATAGCATGCCTATGTGCATGACTGTGAACAGCCAAACAGGACTGGTTTGCCTGACACCCCAAAGCTCCTTTTCACCTTTACCCTTACTTGAATTGGAAAAATGACATTGTTTTATTCAGTGATCATCACATGACAGTTAAACTTCAACCATGTTTGTAATGCAGTGCGCACACCCTCTCTGCAATCACACCCGCCATAACCATTCCACCAAAGTCATGACACACCCACATTTCCATTGTGTGGTGGACACCACACCAAAGCCATGAAACCCAAACTATGCTGATTACTGCAACCATGCTGCCATACCCCTTGAAACAAACCCATGGAACAATGCCAAATGGCAGAAATTCTGCAGTGCATCACCCACCAAGGTAGGCAGAAGCCAGTCACAGCACCATCCTCACAACTGTACACATGACATCTAATTGCATAAACCTATTCCCATTGCCACTGCAACCCTGTGATTGATATAGACCATGGTGTTATACAGTTCAGATTACCTTACCTACAGTATATCGCAGTTACAGTCAGGCATTTGCTGGCCATCGTATGGTGAGGCATGGTGTGCCACTTGGTGGCACGTGTTGGGTTGTTGGATGTGGGTGCTGGTAGGGGGTTATGAGTACTGGTGTATGGGCATGGGTGGACACTACACTATGCAGCATGTACTGGATGGTATAGTACCACTGGAGGGAACAATGGACCAAGGCACCCGTGGATCACTATTGATCCATAATCTTTGATCACTGATCTTGGTTTTAGGTGCACCACACTCCAGAAATAGCAGTGTCAAGACCTTGGTGGGACAGGCATGGGTGGTTGGAATGGAACATGGGGTGTGTAGTTATTACAAGGGTGGGGCAAGTGTCAACGGGTATTGCTGTAGCACAGCACAGAGGGTGCTGAATTTGCAGTACACAACATGAAAAGATGTAACTGGAATTGTGGTGCACAGCACTTTTGGTGTGGTATTTTGTTGTAAACAGCAGGGCACAGTGGATGTCGTCTTGTGTTGGAAAAGAAGAGAGGGTGTCTGGATCAATGTCACACAATAGGACACAGTAGCACATGTTGTGAATGCACCCTGTGTGCAGGGTGCACTTTGCTCCATATGTGGTACAGTATAAGGGGGCTTGGAGGGGTGTGGACACAATATTGACACAGTTAAAAAAATGCAATTTTTTAGCCTACAGTCAGACGTTAGTCATACCTTTGGCCACATGCCACACATCATAGAAGTGAGTAGCACCTGCCATGAGTGTAGTACTCACAAGCCAGGCATTTATCTGTTTGTGGTGATCAGTTATTAACACATTGATGGACAACTGGTTTTCCTCAACAAGCATCTTTAGTGCCCTCTGTAGTCCCTCCAACTCCATCCAATTGGAGTTTTTAACCTCATTGCTCTATTGACAAAAAAAGCACGAATTAATGATGCTGACCAGTAACATATAGCAGTAGTGATGCATGAAGAAAGCATTTTTATTGCACGTATCTCAGCTGCACTAGTGTGATACTTATGACCTTTCCTATGCGGTATTCCAACAAAGTATAGGAACCAAACTTATCACAGTGCCCCGGGCTGTCTGCACGGCCATCACCACCCAGGATCAAACCGCCTAGTATTTGCCTCAACTACGCAACAATTTGAGATTGCTGTGTTTTCCAGATGTTGTCTATTGAGGGCATAATCAGCTCCCTTTGGTGCTTCTCATATGTGCTGCAAGAGATTCCAGCAAGATTCATGAATTCAAACACCCTAAGACACTTAGAGACAGGACAACTGGAGGTAAAAATTGCGGCAACCATGCATACATTGCCATGGATGTTGTGCCCAACATCAGGCTGATTACACCAACACTTTTTTAATCCACAGTTGTAGCACTTCACATCCACAACAAGCAGTGTGCCACGCCTTCTAGCAGGGTTGTCAGTGGAGAACACAGCAGATGTAGGTGAGCCACAAGCAGAGCAGTATGTAAAGAGGCCTTCAAGGCATGATCTGTATACCATGTATTTGGGCTCACTATGGGAAGAGTACCTTGGTGTCTGTCTCAATCTGTGAATGAGATAAAAGTGTGATTTGTTTGTATTGATTGGCACATATTACATGACGCATGCATTTCTTCATGGAATTGAGTGTGGAACTGAAGTAGTAAACTTGCCCTAAGTCTTCCCTCAACTCTTTTTATGTTCATAACAGGGACTGATCACATGGTACATATTCCGAATCACTGACACCACGGTCAACACCGATGGATGAAGTAGTGGATGGGCAAGGGGACTGCATTGGTGTTGATGATGTTAAGCCTGGAACACTGCTCAGAATAATGTTTTCACCTGTCAGAAGGTCACACTGAACTCCGATGTCAGCCACCGTTGGCATTGTCGTCTGTGTTCCTGTCAAGGAACAGCATGTAATCATCAATACCGATGTAGGAATGGAAGACATGTACAACCTTATACAGCATGACACATACACATACCTTTCTTGTGTGTAAGTAGTGATCTGTGTATATGAGTTGATCTAGACACTTGATGGCATTTGACACTGGAAGAAGTTTGTTGCTCGGAAGTGTTTGATGTTACTGTTGATGTTTCACAGATTCTGAGTCCTACAACAGCCATGCTACTGTCTCCGGCAGTGAAAGAAGTAGCTAAGGTGTCAACAATGACAGTGTTGTCGGCTGAAGTCACAGGCACTGTATACACACGACTGTCTCCCATAGAACAATTATTGTAGTGTTGTTGGATGACTGAGTCCTGTGTAGTCTACAAGAGGCACAAAAAGTCACAAGCATACCATGAGCCAGTTGTGGGTCATACAGCAACAGAATGATTACCTCTGTAGTCATTCTGTACCAAAAAATCATATTTCTGGTTACCTTTTCAGTTACCATAATCACAAAAAAGGGCAGGCACAACACATTGAAACAGTGCAAGAAACTGTGACACATCCTGTTTCAGAATGGATAGTATTTCAGAATATGATGCGGGCATCCTTAGTGTAATGCAGGACTCCAACCAAGATGTATTTCCTGAAAGGCAGGTAGGGGAGACTGAGTGGGCGAAGGAGTGGTGTCATGATAGTGTGTGTGGAGGTTGTGATGGTGTGTATGGCGCAAAGTCATGTACCCCTTGCAGTGGCTAGTCCAATGCTATGCGACTGATGTGTAATATGTAGAGAGTATTGGTGGACATCAGTGACACACAGCTTAAAGGAGAGGTGGCCCCTCATATGTGATGTATTATCATCAACAAAAAATGCTGTCTGTTGTTGGCATATCACTGCTTCCTGGCACCACAGACACCCAGACTAACGAGTCCAGAGCAAGACTGTGTCCCTGTTGATGACCTTCTACCCACAACCAAAAAAATGTGGTGGAGTTTAGGGTATCGAATACACAGTACTTACAGTCATGGAGATGTAGCCAATTACCTGTTCCTGTCCACATGCCCTTGTGTGTCTCATCAGTCCCATCTTATTCTGTATGCATCTGCAACATGGGGATATTTTATGGTGTGTTGTGGGCATGTAGGGCTGGGTGGTTTTAGGGCATCAGTACGGGACATGGAGGTGGACGTCATTGTCCACCTAGTGACAAATGACATAGCTGGGAATGAGATCAGAGCAATGCAGGAGTAGTGTCTTGACTTTGAGATGGTCTTTACATCAGTATCATGCACTGTAACCTTCTTGGTGGTGCCATATTTCTGTGGCATGGGTGAGGGTATGGTAGTCTCTACCATGTGATTCCATGAATGGTTGAAAACCTGGTGCAGAGCTCATGGTTTTTGCTGTTCTGGGTACTGAGTTTTTACTTGCAGAGATCCAGGGCCACAGTGGCACAATGCTCGGCAACTGTTCCTCCATGGAAGTCGGATCACACATGATAGGTTTACATGCTTCAATGGCAAGCATTTGAAGTAGCGAAGTGGAAAAGCAGTGAAAATGACATGTGAAATCACAGCAGTCCACCAGAAAGCTCTGTAATCACTGAGGGAAAAATAAAGATGGAGGAGCTGGCAATGACCAAGACTGGGGTAAATAAAGTAAAAGGACAAGGCAAGATGGATAATGATGATGGGGCCAAAGGGGGCATTCCAGAACTGGATGGTAATAGCTACCAGTGCCTGTTCTGTCAGTAACAAACTCCATTAAGTAGTAGCTTTGATGCAAGAGGGAAGGTTGGATATTGTGACAGTCACACAAACATGGTACAAATGGAACCATGTCCAGAATGTCACCATACAGTGAAAAAATCAACAGGAGGGAGAGCAAGGGTAACAGAGGAGGAGGAGGAGGAGTATATGTCTACACAGGGAATGGAATGAAAGCAATGGATGCAAAGGTTACACAGGGAGGAGACTGGTCATGGTGTGTCAGCCTGGTTGCTGGAATGCTCAAATCTGCCCCCGGTAGTTTACAATCCTCCAATACCACTGTGCTCCCTCTGCCACTATGCCTCCTTATGTGCTCCCCCAGTTCTCTGTCAGTGTCCTCATTCAGGGCCAGAGATATACAAACAACCCACCGACAGATCTTGGTCCCTTTATGGCTATGTATTAGCAGTCAGATTACTTCAGACCAGCCCCCCCTCCCCTTACTCCCTATTACATCTCATCCCTTCCCTTACATAAATGGCAACTAACCCAGCCTTCCTTTTATCTCTATCCCTCAAGAACAGCTTATACCCTGGGATGTTAGGTCACATCCATGGTGCCTGGTTGCCCATGTCTCAATAATGGTTCCTATGTTCACCTCCCCCTTTGCAGTATCTGTGTTTACATCCACACGATTAATATTTTTATATATGCCCACAGTAATACTGAGAAAACCAAGCAGGAAAGACACCTAGGGATACGTGCATCACCTGACCCGCAAATAGAAAACCAGTATGACGATAGCACTGGAAGTGCTACTACAATGCTGTACTGCATGGAAGGGAGTTGTGCTACCAGTAAGATGATGCAAAGTTTGAAATTGGCACCATTCCACTAGCCAAATGCCGGTAGACTTTGTGTTGTGCTAGTAAGATTTTCTTTTAAGTAGCCCTGTGGGCATATACTGGAGAAGGTAACATTTCAATAAGTGTATCGAGTTGGCTACTAGAAAAGTTTGTTGGGATAGTGGATTTTCACAGTCATTTGGCCTGCTGGCTGTGGGCTGCAAAACTTTATTTCGACTCCTCCTGTGGACCACCTATGGTCTGTCAATGTGCTTGCACAGGTGTGCCCTGAAGAAGTGCAGACAAAACTGTATGCAAGGCCTTGACACTGTTGTATAAATGTCATCACAAGCTCCCATCTTCTGACAGTGAGCCCTGTTACCATGCACATCAGAGTGCACCTTGGCCTCCACAACGCCGCTGTGATCTACTTTGATACCAGTAGATCATCATGACTGATAAGCAAAGCAGAAAGGAAAATAGAGGTCATCAATAGCACCGACAACACCATCCTGGGGCTGTACCCAGGATTCTGTCTATCCAGGTGCATTCTTTTTGACCTTTCTGTGCATAGATCCTTGTTTTCCATACCTCACTTTGTTTTTCATGTTTTCAGAAAGGTCACACTTCATGTTATCCACCCCTTCAGGACTAGCAGCCCTATTGTACATCCTACTGTCATCTGCAAAGTGGCAGTTCACCAGTGTCACAACAGAATACATTCAACAAGCATCTGACCGTGACTGTTCCATGGGGTGAGACAGTTGTCAGCTCGGGTACTGCACTGTGATCCACTCTCCAAATTAAGACTGGTAACTTTACTTTGGGGTGTAATTCATTACTCCAGTACTGGGAAAGTTGACAAGGCATGTGTGGACATACAGAATTTGTCATGGTGGATAAGCACATGTGTACCGTTGCCAACCAATGCTAAATACAACATCAGTGGGAATACATAAGGGGCACCAAGAGGGGACATGCAATACAAGACTAAGGGATCGGCATCCTCATACATGGCTTTATTGACAGGACAGTGCCTTGCATGATGACAATGTCACAGGGAAAGTAATGTTACACTTGTTTGCAAGTATCGAGCTGAACAGCTGACCAAGCATTGTGTCACACTATTACATGATGCATAAACAGCTATGTGCGCTACACAAACAAGATGATAAATGCACTGACCACAGTGTTACATCACTTTACCCCATTGTGTTGCATAGTGGAACAATGTATAATTACCAGACCACAGACAGTAGCAGAACTCAGTACAGATTTATCACAGTAGTAAAATACACAAGTTGTTGGGTGGGGGGGGGGGGGGTGTAGAATATTATCAATCCAAGAACTGATCATACGTTAAAGGTCAATGGATTACTCACTACTGATTTGTTCAATAAGTTGCTCATATGACCATGTTTCAAGGTGTGATCATGTTCATCACTGGGTGAAGACTGTTTCTGATTCACAGTACAGCACTCAGGTTCACTGTTGGATATTGTTGGGTGGATAGTGGGCAATGCACTTCTCTTCAGCTTTAGAAACTTTGCAAATTTCATTCGAAATTGTATCATATTCTCAAAGCAGTCATCTGTAAAATGTACCGAACAGATATGTAAGGACACAGCAGACTGCCAGTCCCACTTCTGGTCAAGCAGTACAAACCCACCAACTTCTGGAATCTGTCTGGAGACTTGTGTCTCTTTGGGAATGATACCACAGCCACATGTTCACTGAGGGTATTTTTACAGCCAGCCACAACACAGTAGTTTACCATGATGGACAATGCAGAAAATGCAGATGAAGCCTATGGAACAAGGTGACAGGTGAAAATACAAACAGAATAATCAGTGTAAGAGAGGATTATGTAGTATGAATAAATATAGGATTTCATGTCTATGTCTCTAACATAGAAATAGTGACTGCTCCCAAAAAATCAGCCTGTAAGAATTTCAAAATAGAATGTCTTGTCTCCCTGTATGATTTATTCACACTCTTTCAATGTGGTCTCTAAAACAATCAAGGAGTGGAAAAACATTGCAAAACATAGTGTCTGGCCATCCACAACCCCCTACTGAAATGAAGCAATAGAGAGAAGGAAGACAGAGTAAAGACAGTAAAATAAGTCAAAAATTGGTTTATTGAGAAACCTCTGAGGTGACAAAATACTGCCACTGCCTCTATTTGCACAACAAGAAAGCCAGACTGTGCACAGTACTGGGGATGACAGAAAGACTGGCATTGGCAGAATATGGCACACCTCATTTCTGTGCATTGCTATATGTGGATCAACCAAGTGAGCAAGCCAGGTTATCGTAAGAACAATGGCCACATCTAAACCCCTAAACCACTGTGTGCTGTTACAGTAAAATTAACCTTAGGAGATCGGGAGAGCTAAACTGATAGTGACAACTTCATTTACGAGGCAGCAATGGAAACAGTACACTCTATCGACAAAACCACAGACTGAAACACTGTACCTACCAAGAGAAAGTAACACAATTCTGTGCAATGAGGAAAAAGATAAGGTCCAAACTGTATTAGTCAGTCTCTGTTTCCAGTTCGCCGAAATGAAAGCCCGCATTCAAGTTCTCAGACTGCATGAAGCAAAATTCCCATGCTCCACACTGTGTGCAGTCTGTCATCAGGAAGTATGATCACTTGCATTGATGTTCCTGCTCACAGCAGTGTGAACACGCCGGCAGACAAGGGCGCGCTCCCTTGCATGACGACTGAAACAGGGGCATGTCCTGGACTGCACTGCCAAAAAATATATACCGCTCAGCAGAAAGAGGGCTATAAAACACAGCCTGCAGATAAAAAAGGAACAACAGTACAAAATTAAGCATTTTACAGTCAGCATCTAATGTATCATCACCAGCAATTACTGTCATTATTACAGAACAGCAAAAAGATCACAAAATCACTTTAAGCAAAAAGAGTCAGACGCTTACTGATGTAACATGGGACTGTTTTCTCACACCATGAGTGTGAGAAGCAACCAAAGTGAAATCAAGTCTGGAAATGGTAATGTTCAACCATGATATTACCAGGGATATATCAACTTGAGGACCCAGGGAAGAGCAACTACAAGAACATTAAATTCAACATTGTACTGGAACTTCAGCAACTGAAATATAGCACTGTTGTTCCTGACTTTAGTAAGGTGATGTTTGCAAAATAATAGTAAAAACTGAAGATCAGCTGAAACACATACTGCGCACAAACTAGGAGGGGCAGAGATTAAATGGGTAGCATTTAAAGGAGCAATAATGGAAGCCATCCAGAAGAGTACAAAACATGTTAAAGTGGACAGGAAACAAAGTAAAATCCCTTTGGCTGGGCAGGCAGGTGCGGGAGGCAATTAAGGACAAAAAAGCTGTCTGGGTATACAAGAGGGAACAAAATGAAAACAGCAGAACTGCATAAAGATAAGCTCAAGAAAAGCAAGGATGTGATAAGGAAAGGAAAATCAAACACTAAACTATGGATATTGGAAGGAGTCAAAACAAGGGAGAAATGTCAGAAAAAGGATAGCTTAGAATTAATTAAAAAAGATGAAATAAGCATGGAGAAAGATGAAGGAAAATGAAACATATTAAATACTTCAGTTCTGTGTTCACAGTGGAGGCAACTGGCATAATTCTCTACAGCAAGAACAGATTCAATGGTACTGTTAATCACAGATGATAGTTAGGGTATAGAACTAAGGAGAAGGTTCTGCAGGACCTGAGCATAAAATAAGTCCCTAAGTCCAGATGGGCTGCACCCAAAGTTATGGAGGGAATAGAGGCAGGCCCTGGAAGTCTCCCTCAATAGATTTATTTAATGAGTGACTGGAAAGAGAGGAAGTGCTGGTGGACAGGGGAAGGGTGGCAAACATTGTCCCCCTTAACAAAGGCGGGAATGCAGAAATCCAGAAAAATTCCAGGTCATTAAGCATGACACCAGTAATGATCAAGCAGATGGATTCATTTATAAAGGCACAGATACTGTAGTTTACTTGATTTTCTAGAGGAAAACAGCCTTACAGACACAGATCAGTATGGGTTAATGAGGGGTGGGGTATACCAAAGAAACATGCTTGATTTTGTTTCAACTAGGTGACACAGATGGTGGATAGAGACCAAGTAGGTGATATTGTGTACCTTGATGTAAAACCTTAAATTTGGTGCCACATGGAAGACTTACATGTATGAAAAAGGTAGGTTATTTAGGACTAGGGAAAGGACTAACTAGTCGGACCGAATTGATTGACGTATATATCTCATCTCAGAGATTGGTTCTGAATGGCAAGTTCTCTGATGTCAGGGGTGGTCAAACACTTGATGTCACAGGGGTCTGTCCTTGGGCCAATACAGTTTAGCAAGTACATAACTGGACATTGGACTGGGGCTACAGATTGCACTGAGTCTGCCTGCAAATGATACAAAAGATAATGCTGAAGGGATTAGTAGCATGAAAATGCATGTAGAAAAGCTGGAGCAATGGTCCAAAAATTTGGTTACAGAAATTCATTGTCAAAAAAGTGTTACTCATTAGAATCAAAAGCCCACATACGGATACTGTGACCATGAGATCACTTTCGCATTTGGCAAATTCAGTGCAAAAAAACTTCAAAACTAAACACTGCATGATCATACAGGCATTTCAGCCTGGAGGAGATCTATGCAGGACCTATCCTACCATAGTATGGGACTAAATCCATCTAATTCCCTTCCACAGCTAAAGCTTTGGACTTTTTTATTAATGAGTTCTTTCAAGTCTGCAGGAAGTATGTTCCAGTCAGAACATACTATAAAAGGTCATGGGCTACAACTACTGCTGGATCTCAAATAAGATTACTTAGTTTTCTCATACAGTGATACAGTCTTAGACAGATTCTTGAAAACCAAATCCATCAGTAATAGCATATACTATAGACCCAGCATCCTGGGTTGGGAATGAGCCAGGGTCATCAGAGGGCTGGCCAGGGGAAGGAAGGATGAGCATACCAGTGGACATTCACCTCCTTCAGGGAGGGAGGGTTCCTGAACTCCACCTCAGTACTGCCACCTATGTGACCATGGGTGTTGGTGCAGGCATGTGCCAGTGGCACCAGAGGGGGATATCATCACTCTGACACATCCTGTGTCAGACTCACTACCTCCACAACATTTGAGGACAAGGAGAAAAGAGAGCAAAAGTTCCCTGAGCATGCAGAATGCCATCTACCACAGGATCCACACCAATGACCAAGCTCTCATTCCCATACTGACCTTTGACCTCTGTCTAGAAGTAAGGGTAGCTTTCAGCAGCTCTTCCCATGGAGAGTGATCATGGGAGAACAAGGCATATAGGTAAGTCCTGGGGATGGCAGGTGACAGGGCTGGGTGGAGCAGAGGACCAACGTGGGCTGGTCAGAAGATGGGGAAAATGCATAGTAAAAAAAAAATGCTATTGGCATGCCCATGACCAACGTAAATATGCAATACCACAAGCCCAGGCTGACTACTATTACAACTATCAGGAGGATAACAAGTATAGAGAGAATAATGTATGTGATGTTGTACATTATGAGTTTTTTTTACACACCTGAGATGTATAATATTGCATAAACCATGGATAGGAAGCATGAGTGGTTATTATGGCATTAGAAAGCAGTGTCAGTCCAGTCAATAAGGTCTTCCCCAGTAATTAGCTTTCCAATAAATTCTGGTCTGGGGTCAGAAACTGTTTAAGACGGAGCATCAAGAACAACTTTACCATGCTGAGACCACTCTGGGGATCTCTTTACTTCCCTTCCAGATATTAACTTCTTTAGTGCCCAGTTCACAAACCTCAGTTTTGTCATTATGCTCATGGGCCCTCAGTTCCTCCACTGCATAGCTCCTCATTAGAAAACTCAGGGCTTGATAAGCCAAACCTACCACCCTTTTCTTAAGGCATATCACTCCACAAAGTGTTGACTGGTTGAAGTCCATGCAAATGTGCCTGAGGAGACTTCCTGTAGCAAAAGCTACTTTGTATTACTGCACAACAGATCTTTATCCTTGATGCTGCACTGTTAAATCTATTCCTTACTTCAAGCAAGATACCACCTGTTTGAAAGTGTTCAAGAGTTATTCCTCTCCATAAATGGGGAGCCAAGCATGATCATAAGCTGCTTAGATCCATATATATTCTCCCTGATCACCAAGGTGCTACAGAAGTGTATTTATTTACAGATGATTATCTAAAACAGCACCACTGTCTCTCATCCTTGCAATCTGGCTTCATGGAGAGGCATTCCACCTGCTACTTGTCCAGTGTCACCAGTGATATGCACTCAGCCATGGATAATAGTCTGCTCACAGGAGTCTACTTCATAGAGGTCTCTAGAGCCATTAATAGGGTGGGCCATGTATTTCTCCCACACAAACTCAGGAATGTAGTACTAAGTCTAACATTCATCATGTGGTTCAAGAACTACCTAAGTGGCTGTGCCCAGTTATTTTCCATACAAGGTACTAACTCAGATCTAGCTGACATTAGTATAAGAGTGCTAACATGAATGTAAGAGTACCTCAAGGCTCTATAATTGGCCCTCTACTTTTCTCCATTTTTGTAAATTATTTCCCAATGCATAATGAGAGATGTCTTTTTCATATGTATTCAGACAATACCTTCCTTTACCACAGTGCACCACCTACAGTTGCAGCACTTGACAAGGTCAGATATTTTCAGATAGTTTGCAATATTTCTAACGAGATTGTCAGTTGTTGCAACTGTATGTCACTGGTCAAGGTATCCGACTTCAATATGATCTTCTACTGGTTCTTCAAGAATCATCTGATCCTAAATGGAGTCGAAATTAAGGCAATAGATGCACTGTATGTGGAAGGACTATCATGAGTCTATCAACATGTATTTCTGGAAAACCATTAGTCCTTAGCCTGTGTTGTGTGTATATTTGGAAATGCATGATTTTGGAATTCTGGAGACTTTCATTAGTTTTCTACATTGGATTCCATTGTTTTGCATCCTTTGATACTGTTTTGTACTCAAGATAAAAAGTTCAACAAAATATAAACATAGAAACATAGAATTTGATGGCAGATAAGGACCGCTTGGTCCACCTAGTCTGCCCATTTCTCTACCTGATCGATAAGCTGCCGATTCTAGTTGATCAACAACTTATTTCCTCCTTCCCCCCACTAGAATTGCCTTATGCCTGTCCCGTTCATTCTTGAATTCTCCCACTGTTCCTGACTCCATAATCTCTTAAGGAAGGCTGTTCCATGCATCCACAACCCTCTCTGTGAAAAAATACTTTCTAACATTACCTCTGAGCCATCCCCCCATATCTTCAAATTGTGCCCCCTTGTGCTTGCACATCTCTTCTTCTGAAAGATATTACCCTCCTGTATTTTTTTAATTCCTTTTGTAACTTGCAAAAAATGAAGGCAATGGCATTTGGCTTCCAGAGTGTGATGAGGCCTTCAGTAGAAGCTTTTGATATTATGACATTAGAGAGAAAGCCCATTGAGCAAATCAGTGCTTTTTAAATATTTGGAGACATGGCTTAATGGCTCACTCTCATACAGCAAGCATATATACCACATCCTAGCCCCCCTGAGGCCCAAGATCAGCTTTCTGTACAGGACCCATCACTGCACTCTCTTTGACAGCTCAGCTGACTGACTCACTCAGGCAGACGTGACTACCACTGGTTCTGTTTGTTATACAACTGTGTGCATGGGAGTGCCTCTGATTATCTCTTAACTTACTTTCATTCTAACAACTCCTACTCAGTCTGCTCATCTGCAGCACCCAACATTTCAACTCTCAGAATGAAGCATGAATCTGGTTGAAAAGCTTGCTCATATTCTGTCCCAGATTTCTAGAATCATCTCTCCTCTCAACTTAGTAATGACCCCAGCTTACAAGCATTTAAAACCAGTCTTTCTCATTCCCTGATAACTTCTTGTGCCTCTCTTGGTCCAGTGTCAAACACACACCATCACAGTAAATGAAAAATGTAAGGCCCAATTGTTCATACTTCTGCTGTTCAACCTATGTTATCCCACAATAATTTATGTTTTTAATCTTATTTGTTTTTACAGTGCATTCTTCCTTATAATTTTAGATTGTATGCAACTACTTTTTTTGCTATCTTACATTATACTGCTGCCTCCAGTTGTCCTCCCTGGGACCCTATGAAAGTAAAATACTGTATCTCATATATTATCCCAGTTGGAAGAATGATAAATCAGTCAGTCAATCAATGAATCAATAAATATATACATATGACATACTGTGTTGCATTAATGGGGTCACAGTAGGGCACTCAAAGGAGTAAAGGGACCTGGGGTGATAATTAGCAATAGTTTGAAAGCCTTTTCCTGGTACAGTAGGGTAAATGGGAAGGGAAACAGGAGCTTGGGACATGTCAGATGGGGTTTCATTAGTAGTAAAAATGTGGTGATATTATCACTGTACAGATCACTGGTTAGACTGCAATTGAAGTGCTGCATGCAATTTGAAACCCATATCTGAAGAAGGACAGAGACAAGTTAGAAATTATCCAGAGGAGGGTTATTAAAATGATCCAGGGGCAACAGGGTAATCCCTAAGGACAGAGATTGGAGAATCTTTACTTGTACTTCCTAGAGACCAGGGGGAAAGGAGGAGATATGATGGAAACATGTAAATACATGCAGTAATATACTAGGGTGGACTCCATGGAATTATTTAAGGAACAGCACAACCATGAGGGAACACAGCCTCAAGCTGGAATGGTGGAAGTTCAAGAAGGAGTGGCCATCATAAAGTACTTTGTCATGGAATGTGTAGTGGACAGATGGAACAGTGTGTCCAGTAATGTGATCAATGCTGAGAGAATCTTGGGGTTCAGAACCCAATGGGACATGCTGTTCACATATTCAAGGGATATATTAAGAAAAAAAAGGAAGGCTCAGGGCAGGGAGTGGTATGTAAGGGCAGAGTAAAGCATTGCAGGAATATCAGGACAGAATCAATGCACTCATAGTATTTTACAGTCTATAGCCATCAATATATTTACTGTATTTAGCTATGTAAACTTTAGTTTCACTGTGGATAACTCTTATTTTACCCATTCTCCAGGTGGACAAATCACTTCAACCAAGCTACTATCCTGGTCCAGCAATTCCCGCTCCATCTAACCCACTGCCCTAATTTCCTGAGAGCAGCATGAAGGGGAAGGGGAAATCACAAGTCCATGTTCAGAGGAAAAAGTCTTGAAGGGACTTGTAGCTCTGAAAGTAGAAAAGGCTATTGGATCAGACAGGATACATCCAAGGGTACTAAAGAACTCAGGAAGATGCTAGCTGCCCCACTGATAGCCTTCTTCAAAAGCTCACTGGAAACAGGCATGGTTCTGGAGGACTGCAGAAGGGCTGACATGGTACCTCTACATAAGAGAAGCAGCAGGGAGGAGGCTAGCAACTCTAGACCTATCAGTTTTACTTTGGTGGTGAGGAAATAAATGGGGACGCTACTGGAGGAAAGACTAGTAGAGTATCTTGAATCAAATGGGCTTCAAGACCACGGGTAACATGGATTCATGGTGGAAGGTCTTGCCAAACAAATCTGTTATATTTCTTTGACTGGGTGACCAGGGAAATAGATCAGGGGATGGCAGTGGATGTGGCCTATCTTGATGTTATGGATGCTGATAAAGAAACTGAACATCCTAGGGGTAGGATCCAAATGGTAGATTGAGTTAGAAACTGGTTAACAGATAGAAGACAGAGGGTCATAGTTAATGGCACTCTCTCTAATGATTAGAGAGTGACTAGTAGGGTACCACTAGTCTCAGTACTGGAACCAGTACTCGACAATGTCATCATAGTGGACATTGCGAAAGAACTAGAAGGGAAGTTATGCCTTTTTGCAAATGACACCAAAATCTGCAATAGGATCGATACTCAGGAGGTTCTGGAGAGAATGAGCGGGGATCTTGGGAAACTCAAGCAGTGGTCAAAAGCATGTGTAACCCCCAGGTTCCCTCTTAGGGTTACTAGGGCCCTGGTAGTTTGTGGGTTTTTATCTAAATTCTGGGCAGCAAAGTGTTAACCTATTGGGGCTCCCATGGCAGCCTCTTCCAATCACTCTGGGAGAGGTTCCAAGTGGGAGTGGCTCTCACAGCAACATAAGTCACATTAGAATGTTGCTGTGTAGTCAGTGTTTCTGCCTCAGAGCAGTACAGTTAGCTTGGGGTGCTGACTGGGGGGGGCCCTGAGGAGAGGTCATACCTCTCTTCTGACCCTTTCAATCCCCAGTCTGTTGAAAGACAAACTGCATCAAGTTGTGGCAGTAGTCTTCTCTAGTGTAGTGCCCCTGAGGGGGCAAAGAATCCTGAATGGATATGGGTCTCTGTAACCGTGAGTAATTTTGGGGACATCCCGAACCCCTGAGGAACATTTGAATGGGAAAATGCTTCCCAGTGTCTGGTATGGCCAAGCTTTGCACTATCTCTCTCAGGGAATTCCTGCCTTTTGGGATGATTTAACTTCATGAACTTCTCAGAGGACTGTTTAAAACACTCAAATGGTACCGTTATGGTCAATAATCTGTTCTGGAAAAGAGACCCCCCGTCCAGAGTTTGGAACAAACTCGCATCTATCAGGTTTATGAGAAGAAAGCCATTTCTCATTTTGGATGGATTTCATGTGGAACTGTTTAACACAGTTTGGAGGACATGCACTGTCCTGTAAAAGACTCTTGAATTTTGGGACATTGGTAATTGGGGAATCCCGGAGTTGTTCACCTCTGGGATGCATAAACCCAACTTTGGCCATCTTCTTTCTGTACAAGTGATACCCTGTGTCCATATCCCAGAAGGGGAAGAACAGGAATGTTGATCTTTGTACATTCTGGAGTGGAGGGGGGGGTGGAATTCAAACAAGTGAACTTGTAGTAAAGCACTACTGTGGATTTTGTGAACTTTGTTGTAACTATGCTGCCCCTGCAGCCCCAGTGGGCAAATGTTTTTCCTCTCAGTCCATCAAGTCAGAATAACACCTACTACTTGGCTCTATTTTCTGCTTGCTAACATTCTTTTGTGAGTGACTGTGTGATTTCTTGGTACCCCCAGTGTCATGGCCCATGCCAGTTCCCGGTAAAAATACAAGAGTTTTTTGTGTGCTCCTTTCTCCCAAGATCAAGCCAGGAAAATGCCTTTAACAGGGGAGTGTGTGGACTTGTCTGTTGCCAGTGCCAACTGTGGTACCAAGGTGAAGAAAGGGATTCTTAGAAGTGTCACCTGTGTTTCCATAATGAAAGGGCTTACACATGGAAGTTAGGATTCAGTAAAATGTTTCAAAAAAAATCAGCCACACTGAGAATGTTTTTTTTTCCTTATTTACTGCACTTCTAGTTGCTATTCCACCATCCCTCAACATCCTATCCCCCAACCCATCAACCCACTGTCTCTGCGACCGATCTTTGCTGGGCTATCGGAGATGGGCAGTCCACCCCACCCCGGAGAAGGAGAGCATTAACATGACTCTCAATCCTTCCCCCTTCCACCAGCCAGCCCCCAAGTGGCCAGGGCACACTGAGAAAATTTAATATATATCCTTAGTTTCATTTCAGGGACCATTATCACAAACCTGATGTTCTGCCCAAATTCAGGGCCTCATCAGGGAATTGTTGGTCCACCTGACATTAAAGAGAGATCAGTACAATGTAATTAAAAGTAAAATAACATGTACTTGTGTGCACACCCAAACTGTAATTGGGAGCTCCCATAGGAACTGTTGGGTTAACTGGTGCAACACGGTGGAAGAGAGGTGCTGAAACATTCCTTATGGTGGAGTGAATGCAAGCTGCTGCTTTTGTTTATTTTTACCTTTTCTTCCCTTGTACCCTGATTTGTTCTCCAACCCCAGTATAAACCCATTGGTTATTTATTTGCAACTACCTCTGTGTTTTGCTAGTGCTGCCTTGCTGTTTATTTGCATGCTTAGAAAAATAAGTGGGGAAGGAATTGTGTTATTGTGTACCTTATCACAGAGGGTGGGGATGTATTTATTTCCTGTGAGGAAATACCCTGGCAGTGCTTTGTCATAAGCTTCCCCTTAGTTAGATGCACCATGCCACTTTCCAAGTCCTTTTTTTTTTGTATTATCTTTTTTCTCCTACATGCTACCGCTCTCAGCCACTCCTTCAGGCTGTGCCAAGGCACCTCTGATCCATCCTGTTCCCGTGTCCCCATCCCTCACATTTGCAGTCATCCCCAGGGTGACCCAGACATGACCCTTCACTGGACAAGCCCCCCCCTCCTCTGAGGAGAGAGGCACCTGTGGGGCTGGCAAGTGCATTACTTAGCCCTTGGGTACTGCTGAGGGACAGATGGTTCCTGGGACATTGATGGCATTGGACTTCCAGGTGACCATCATCCAGTTGAGCACAGAGCCAGTCTCCATTTTTCTGGTAACATTCCCTCTCCTGAGGGTGTCTGTGTTACCCCCAGTCTCCACCAGAAGTCAGTACAGAGTGACGCACTACCACAGCCCACCCCAGGAGAGGAGAGCAGACCTCTGGATGCTCAATCCTCTCCTCCCCTGATGACCCCCAGTACCCCGAGTCCATTCCCAAACTCGAGTTGCCAGCATGGGTAGAGGTAAGGCACCAGTGCATCAGCCCTCTACACCACCGGGCCAGCCCCAAGTCCATTTTTAACCATGAACCCAGTGACCATTCATCCAAATTCATAACAGACTTTGCCCTTTACCATCTCCAGGGTTAGTCAGCACACCTCGCAGGTCTGGGTGATTACAAATTTGGATACCCTGCTGGGATATGTGTAACATTTCTGCAACATCTCACCCTGGGGCAGGAACAGAGTTTGGTACCCCCCCCCCCCAGTGATCAGCTTCATGATGGATTACAGCTCACTGCTAGACAGGTGCAAGGGTGAGGACCTTGATCTGAAAAAATCCATTTTGGTGCTATGGATCCCTGCAGAACCCCCTACTGATCATCTCAAAAGTGTCATAGGCTGCATAAAAAGTTTGGGAAAAGTGACTGTTCATGGAAGAGTCTACAATTCAGCTTGATCAACAACCCACTGTGAACTACATACAATTCAAGGTATACAGAACAACTATGTTGTAGAACATCTGAGAAACTCAGGAATCACCTTATTCATCAGATATACCTAGAAAATCTCTCCTTAAAAATACATTTTCTGAACTTTCACACCCCCTTCAAGGAAACAACAACAACACATTATCAGGATTTAGCTGTGATTTCCAAACACATTACCAAAAAGATCTCCAGGCAGCCCTATCACAAAAGAAGAGGAAACTCAGAGAACTACAAAACAGCAGCCCCGACAATACCACGACTCATCCAGGAGAAGTAAACCACAGCACCAACACTGTGAAACAAGATAATATACTTCAACAACAACCAGTGATCAACCTATCTAACAAAGAGCTTACACAAGGTGAAACATTTGTATTGTCCAGGGGATTAACATTTTGCCCCACACAGGACTTTGATAACATTAGATTCTGTGGTGAGATGGAAGAATTTTTTAGATGGCTTCATCTAAAAGAGTACTTTTTTGGTAAGAACAGAACACAAACAGCACAATACTGCAGCACAAAGAAAATATTAGACTGGACCCCTTGGAGTGGATGCAACCACAAGTTGGATGCCTACATTAACTGCTTCTGAGGAAGAAAAAACTCCCAGATCCTAAGCAAACAACAGAAACTCCTGTATAATTCCACACCACTGGAAAAGAGGGCAATACAAACACTGAAAAACAACCATAACATTGCAATAAAACAAGCTGACAAAGGGGGAGCTGTGTTGTGATGAACACAGAGAATTACATTAAAGAGGCACACAGACAGCTGTCAGATACAACTTATTATAGAGAACTAACAGAAGACCCTACTATACAACATACAGAAGAACTCAAACAAATCATCATGTCTCTACTGACCAACATTCAAGAACAGTTAAAATATACTTATTCCAGACAAACCTACCCCAGGTACATTCTATAAGCTACCTAAAATACACAAACCAGGGAATCCAGAACAACACATCACGTCTGGAACTGGAACACTCACTGAGAACATTTCAGGACTCATTGAATCCATTTTAAAACCATTAGTAAGAGCTACAAGCAGTTTTATTCAGGACACCACAGGAAACTAAAGCAAACTGGACAATTGCCACCCACATTATTCTAGTCACAATGGATGTCACTGCCCTTTACAGTAATATCCCACATGAAGATGGCATAGCAGCATGTTGGAAATTTTTAAAGGACAACATATCAGCAGGAGACATTCCAGGAACCACCATCAGCACCCTAGTAAAATTCATTTTGACACACAACTTAATTTTTAATGGCAAGCACTTTTTACAGATCATGGGACCAGCCATGGGCACAAAAATTGCACCACAATATGCTAATCTTTTCATGGCCTGTCTTGAAGAAGATTATTTTGAACACCACTCCTATAAACCATCAGTCTACTTCTAGTATATAGAAGACATATTCCTGATTTGGACAGAAGGTGAAGACTCCTTCAAAAAGTTCCATCATGATATTAACAACTTTCATCACTCTATAAAACTCACTATTGAATACTCCACCACCAGCATACATTCTCTAGATACCACAGTCAGTATCACTAAAAATGGACATATACAAACTGCTCTTTACAGGAAATCCACTGACAGACACCGCTATCTGCATAATTTCAGCTTCCATCCAAACATACAAAATCTGTAGTCTACAGTTGGGCAGTTCGATACCATCCAATCTGCTCTGATGAGAGAACAAGAGACAGACAGCTCTCCTCACTTCAGAATTCCTTAATTCAGATTGGTCACTCTCCAAGACAAATTGAATGAGAATTTGAATGGGCCATACAAATACCACGAGACAATCTGCTGGAATACATGCAAAAACATCAAACTGACCACACGCCGCTAGTGGTCACTTTCAGCCCCATGTTAAAACCCCTTCAGCAAATTATTAAAGAACTACAACCCATGCAGAGAGAAGATGAAACACTGAAGGACATCTCCCCTGAATCACCTGTCATTGCCTATAAGCAGCCCCCCAGCCTCTCGAACATAATCATTCATAAGAGACACCCAGCAGATCATAATAACTGAGAAGTGAGAGGGACAACACCATGTAACATGGCAAGATGTATGACCTGCACCCACATATGCACACAGACTACCATCAAGACAAGCCAGAACAGCATAATAAAAATCAATGGATCCTACACATGTCAATCCAGCAATGTGGTTTAGCTAAGTCAGGGCAAGAAGTACACAAATGACTACTATATTGGGGAAACTAGGCAACCATTGAAAACCAGGATGAATCACCACCGAAACACAATAGTAAAGCAGGTTAGCAGCACACTAGCAGGAAACCATTTTTCACAAATAGATCACTCTCTCTTGGACTTATCTGTCTTGATACTAAGAGTCAACTTCAAAAACACATAGGACAGAAGACATGGAAATTGAAATATATAAAACAGTTTAAATCTAACATTTGTGAACTGAATTGGGACATTGGATTTATGACATATTATGGTAAATTGTAATTTTCTTGTTATTGTTATGTTTGCTTGCAAGCATGTGCAAGAAACATAGTGCTATCATCCGAGTTATTCTGAGGTGTGTCAGCGTCTTCCAATTCAGTCAGTGTGTTTGCAGGCGTGGTCACAGTTCTCCAATCACTGCTGGAGCTGTCTATGACAGCAGTTGAAAATGCAGTGGCATACAGTTGAAAGAGGGAGCTACGCTTCAGTGAGCAGCGATAAGATCTCGCCTACTCATGCATGCTCCCCCCTTACACACATGCGCATGCATACTGTGTGCTCGCCCCCACAACGCACACACTGTATAGCCGACGGGGGTGCCCATCCCCCTTTGGCTGTGCTGCGCTTCCCCCCCAAACAGAGTTCCAGATGCCACGCTGGGTGCCCACCCCAGTGTGGCAACACATCTGTGTGGGTGACAGGTGTGTCCAATCCCCTGTCTGCTCCAGACGCCCCAAACAGTTTTACAGCTGCCACTCTGGGAGCCCACCCCAGCATGGCACAAGTCCAGAGTGTATTGACGGGGTGCCCAACTCCCCGCCGGCTCCAGCCCCCAAACAGTTTCCACAGCTGCCACACTGAGAGCCCACCCCAGCGTGGCAAACATCCCGCATCGTCTTCCTGTTAAAAAAAAACCTGTAAACAAGAAAACATTCCCTCGGCGTTCACCCAGTCCACCCGCACCCACCCACTGTGCACTCTGCCTCCCTACACCCCCCCACCCCACACTTACCACCAGACTCTGGCACGACGATCTTCAGTGGACCGGGAACACGTCTGCACTCTTCAAAGCCGACCGCGAACTGAGGAAATGCCGGTAAGTTGTATAATGGGATATAGAGGGTTTTTTCAACTTTGCTGCATATCTCAGACATTTTTTGGTATTTTTGCACTAAATTTTCAACATGGAGTTTTTGGGATGCCTTCTCATGAATGCTCTCACTGTCATGGCGTTAATTGGGCCTAAAGGGTGATTTCGCAGTCACTGCGCAAAATCACCTTTTGGAACCAAGTAATGAAATGACACTGCCACTGTTCATAAGGTGGGCTCTCAAAAAGCCTATGTTGAAAATTTAGTGAAATATTCCTATAAATGACTGTTTTACTGCGATGCGTGCATAGTTTCTACGCAGCTTCAGAAGTTACGTAATTTTCAATGTTTTCACTCTGCATTTTCAACATTGCCATTTTACCACACCTCCTTATGAGCAGTATAGCTGTCATTTTCACATCTTGCCCAAAACATGTTTCCGCCCATGTAGCGCATAATGGCACAGTCAGTGTGCGAAATCAATGTATGGGACACATTAAGAAAATCACAATGACACTGTTCATGAGCAGAGGTCTTAAAATGACTATTTTGAAAATTTGGTGAAAAAATTCCTGAAAATAATTGTTTTACGAGTGTGCATTGCGCAGTTCCTACGCATGCTCGTAAGTTTGTGGATTTTTAATATTTTCACTCCAGATTTTCAACATTGTCATTTTATTACACTTCTTTATGAACAGTACAGCTGCCATTTTTCACATCACCCAAAATGTGTTTCCACACATGTAGCGCACAATGGTGCAGTCAGTGTGTGAAAGCAATTTTTGGGACAGATTAAGAAAATCCCAGTTACATTGTTCATGAGCAGAAGTCTTAAAATAGCTATGTTGAAAATTTGGTGACAAAAGTCCATAAAATGACTGTGTTACGAGTGAGCATTGCACAGTTTCCACGCACCCTCGTACGTTCATGACTTTGTAATATTTTCAGTCCAGATTTTCACTAGTGGCATTTTTCCACACTTCGTTATGAACAGTACAGCTGCCATTTTCCACAACATGGCCAAAATGTGTTTTCACACTTTCAGCACAGAGATGCATGGTCGCTGTGGGAAATCATTGTTCGGGGCAGATAAAGAAAATCACAGTGACACTGTTCATGATTGGAGGTCCCAAAATACCTGTGTTGACAATCTGCTGTAAAATCCCAAACTAATTACATTACTGGGTGTGCGTTGCACAGTTTCTATGCACGCCGCTGACTTCACCAGTTTTTAATATTTTACTGCAGATTTGCAACATTGCCATTTTTTACACCTCCCCATGAACAGTGCAGCTGTCATTTTTCACATCCTGTTTGGAATGTGTTTTTGCACCTGTGGTGCTAAATGTCGTAGTCACTGTGCATAAGCAGCTTTCGGCTAACAAACTGATATTGCCACTGTTCATGAGGTGGGGATCACAAAAAAAATCTTGAAAATTTGGAGTGAAAATACCAACGAATGCCTGAGGTGTTAGGGTTTCCAACCATAATGCACCAAACCTGTAGAAAATGACAGGCATCAGGGGTGTGCCCTGGGATTCTTGCCTGTAATGCTCATACCATTCCACACCCTGAGAGGCATCGAGGTATGCCTTGGACTCTTCGGCCCCATTCTCCTATATTGCACCCATCTCACTGTATTTCCTGATGGAATGGGGTGCACATAAGGACCAAAGACCCCAAGGCACACCGTGACACTTGTCAGTGTCTGCAGGGTAGGGTGTGGAGAAATGGTGTGGCCGTTATGCCTGATGACCCAAAGGCACACCCCAATGCCTGTCACTCTCTGCAGGGTGGTGGTGGGGTTGGCTTCAGTTCAATACTTCACTGCCATTCCTATTATGCAGCCCTGTAACTTCCACACTACCAGTGCCAATGCTAGGAAGCAAACATTTGGCATTGACAAATGCTTGTTTTTTTCTAAGTTCCTGCTTGCTCTGTTTTTATTACTTGTTCCTAACTTCCTCCCAGCCTCTCATACATATTCTTCAGCTTCAGTCCTGCCCAACCCTTGTTTGTTATCACACCTCTCTGTTTTTACTACCTCACACTCTGTTTATCTGGGCCTTTGTTGTTTTGTTTATTCTAATTTCATAGCTTCCATGCATTTTTTAAACATTTCCTACCCATTCTAGCCTTTCTGCCTACCTTCAACTCCTTGTATCTCAGATCTTTCTTATCTGTGTTCCTGTCTGGTCATTTTTATTACCCTTTCTAACTTCCTTTTATCTTTAGCTTACCTGTTCCTATTAATTGCCCCCCCCCCCCGGTTCTTCTCACACATCTTTTTTACTTTGCTACTTATATAGACTTTTATCTCAAGTCCCCTTTCATCTCTTTCTTTCTACACTTCCTGCCATTCTTCCCTTTAAGTAATTCTTTTCAATTTAATTTTACAAATTGTGCCACAGTAGATACATATTCTGCTTATGTTGCTCAGTTTTGCTATTCACCTTAGAGGGGACCTGTGAGGCCCTCAAAGCTTGTGTATAATCCGTCTTTGTACAATACGCTTGTTGGTCCAATAAAAGGTATCAAACCTTCCACTGTCTTCAATTCAGCTTGACAAACATTATGTGTTCTAATGGAGTGCCGAGAGATGATGATCCTTCAAGGGTGCCTTACCAGCTCACTGCTGATCGAGACCCTACCCTGTAGTTCATAATGCTCATGTGAGACTGGACCCTCCCCCCAATGGCCCTAAATAGCAAAATGAATTTGAACAGAAGTTGCAATCCTTTTTGGAAGCTGAGAGAAACACTGTTCAAGATGTGAGAGTATTCTTCAAGGAAGAAGAACCAGTGCAGGCAATACCACCTGGCAGACTACAGTTTGGGGGGCAGGACTGGACCCCTATTTGGCCATGCCCTATGAACAGTACAAGAGACTGTATACTTTACCTGGAGCCACCATCACTCTCCTTGGGAGGATGGCTATGAGCACTAGATGAGTCTGACCACACAGATGAGAAAGTGTGGAAGTGTTCAGATGACAAGAAATTCTAAAGAAATGTAGAGCGACTGAGAGATATGGCTTTGGACATCATCCATTCCCTGTGTGCCATCCAGCTGAACTGCACCACAAGGAACACCATACCATGCTTAAGAGTACGTTTGGAGCAGCTGAGCAGAGAGAGGATCTAATTTTCGAACTGTGCGCCCACACACAAAAAGAGGGAGAAATGTTGTCTCATTACACACTGTTATCTCTCAGGTTGAAAAAACACAAAGCAGGTGAGTTTAATTTCCAACAGCTACTGGATGAAGTAAGCGAACAAGAAGCACAAGAAACCATTGCCAACTCATTGGGGTACCCACAGGGAAAGCCATACTCCTGCAGCCACATGTTGACAGATGCTGAGGGCAGACTGACACCCCAAACATTTTTACTTAGCTGAAGGAACACACAGAGTGTGTGAAGGCCTTGCAGATGGTGCAGGCACCTTAACCACAAGTCAGCTCCCCGCCACCTGGTCATGGATGCCCACTGAACCTTTGTCTGCCCAAAGGTCAGGCCTTGATCCTTGATGCTACCAGAGATGGACTGTTCTGCTTTCACTGTGGAGAAGATGAACATTTCACACAAGGACGTGGCAGGCCCAAGAACCAGCAGTTCATAAACCAGAGCTGGAAAAGACGGCAACAGTTGCAGGTAAGTGACAGTGGAGCCCAGTGAGGGAGTGACCTGAGACTTGAAGAGTGAACAGCTCCATAAAATGAACAAATCCCACTATCTCTGTTCAACAGAAGTTGTCATCTGGACTGATGGACCCCACCCTGACCATTAGAAGATGTATTGGGCAGTGGATCACAGGCCACCTTTATCTACTGATCTTTTTCACAGATGTGCTAAAAAATCTGCCATTACAGACTCTAGAAGAACTTTCTGCCTGGGGTTTGTGCAGTGCCATCTACCCCTACAATGATATAAGCTGTGCAAATTGAATTCCAAGAGACTTTTGTTGGAATCCCTCAATGACTGATACCTTGGCTCTCATTTGTCCTGATACCCAGATATCGGACAAGATACTGGTGCTATTTGGAACCAATGCCACTGTTTGTCTGTCTGGCCCACTTGTGCCTGCAGAAGGCAGGGAAGGAAAAGTACCAAACATTTCCAATTTATGCCACTGTGCATTTTGCTCACCTGGAGAAGGAAGCCAAGGCCTGGACCAACCCTAAAGGAATTATGTGAGTCATAAAATAAGAAGGAAAAGAGCCTTTGATTGTGCTCCCTGGGGCTGAGTGCCTAGTAAAAGGAGTCATGGATTGTCATGAATCCTTGTCGGACCTAATCATCATTGTCGAGTCCACAGGAAAAGGTTTGCAGACTAGTCTTATGGTTCAGCAAGGAGTACTACTGGTTACTAATGTAATGGTCAAGAGAACTAGCATAATGTTAAAGAATGAAACACATAAGGATTTTTCAGTGCATTCTGGTATGGTACGAGTCAACTTGTACACTACAGACATTGTAGTGTTTCCATCCAGTCAGGAGAGGACTACTCAGTTGGATGAAGAAATTTTCCATTTTGTTTCTTCATCAATTCCACCAACAACTGGAAGAAATGATTTCAAGGGAACTGGTTGACCCACCAGATGTCTTCTCATGCCATTAGTGGTACATGAGATGTGCCAAAGAGGAAGAACACTGTGGATGACTGCATGACAAATGACACTTCTGGGAAAGATTAAGAAGACTGGCACCTGCTGACACTTAAGATGTCAGATGACACCTGCAAGAACTTTTGGTGTCAGGTATCATAAAGGAACCTATGCTTCACCTGTAGTGGTAGCCTGAAAGAAGACTGGCACCTTAAAAATGTGCATTGACTATCGCACCCTTAATCAAAGGACTGTGGCCAAGCAATACACCATGCTTTGAATGCAAAATGCCCTGGACCATCTCACAGGGAGTACAGGGTTCACTGTGCTGGATTTGTGCAGTGGATACTTTTAAATACTGATGGCTGAGGAAGACAAGAAGAAGATGTTTGGGAGGACACTGGAAGAACATGAAGCCTGACTACTAAAGGTGCTAGACAGGCTGAAGGAACATGATCTAAAGCTCTCACTGGATAAGCATGAGTTCTGTCAGATTCCTGTCAGATATGTTGGCCACATCGTATCAGAGCAAGGAATCAGCACTGACCCAGCAAAAGTGGAAGCCTTCTCAAGCTGGCCAAGATCCAACAATACTATAGGAGACCCAATAGATACCATAGAAGATTTGTGAAGGACTGCTCCTCGGTGGTGAGGCCATTGAACAACCTGACTCAAGGGAATCCTCCAACCCAAAAGACCAAAGGTTCAGGGACCAAACAGAAACTAACATTGGAATACTACAGGACCAATGAACATTTTGAGGACAGATAGACTGCGGACAGTTCACCCATGATGGTGTGTGGACAACTACCGCAATGTCCATTAGGGTGCTGGCATAAGGGTGTCTGAAAGGAGGGCACCAGAAAGTGGTACTCACACACACAGCATGCCACTGTTGTGTGTGTTTCGGAAGCAGGGGCTGTGCCCCCTACACCCCCCATAAAAATATATTATCACCTCCACCCCAGGAATATCAGGGTGGAGGTGGCATAACGCACCATGCCCTAAAGTCCCGGGCACTCTGGTTCCATGTGCCCTAATGAGGGAGCCCCAATCATGGTACCCTTTAGATGGGATACCACTGCAGACTATGAAAATGCTTTTCAAGAGATCATTCAGTACCTGGCCGGGGGGAGTAGGCCTGCATTGACTTTCACTGACTACACCAAGCCATATACCTTTCACATTGATGCCAGCATGGAAGGACTGGATGATGTAGGTTACAAAGAGCATGACAATTGTATGAGATCAGTTGTCTACACCAGTCTGAGTCTAAGTCCATCTGAAAAGAACTATTCAGACCATAAGTTGGAGTTCATTGTGCTGAAGTGGGCAGTGCCTGATAAATTTAATGCATATCATTATGGAGTTAGGTTTGTTGTACTGACAGACAATAAACCTGCTGACCTACAGTGAAGCCCACCAGGATGAAACCCAACTCTGAAGAATTCTGCAGTAGAGCTACTTCAGCAAACAATGCAATTTCAATGAGAGTTAATGCCTTTTGTCATGCAGGAAACCTGTGACACTGCGTTTCATTCTGGCAGGCTTCACTGTATGTGATAATGACTGTCAGGCTTGACACCACTGGGCATAGATGGATCTCAGCTCTATCTGCTTATAACTTCCAGTTGCTATACTGTCCAGGATGGAACAACATTAGCATAGATGCCCTGATTAGATGACCACATCATACTCTGCCCATGGAGGGACTATGGAGCTATGTATCCAAAGATGTTGTAAAAGCAACATGCCAGCTAATGGTACCTGATGACTGGCCTGCTTCCACCTACCTTGACAGGGCTACGGACCTGCTTGGATTGCATCCTGGTGCTATACTGAATGTGTACACCTGCTTTGTTACAGTGCATAATACTACATTGCCTCGCCTCAGAACTGCAAAAGTAAGACATATACAG
Source organism: Neoceratodus forsteri (assembly GCA_016271365.2). Lineage (NCBI taxonomy): Eukaryota > Metazoa > Chordata > Ceratodontiformes > Ceratodontidae > Neoceratodus > Neoceratodus forsteri. The sequence continues at coordinate 300,152,692 of CM028134.1, read as the reverse complement.
TGGTGAGATCCCAGTCCCTAAGACATCATTCAAGACAAAGAGAAGGGCTTGGCTTCCACTCATATAAAATCAAATCTTTCAGACATGCCTCTTCTCCTGAGGGAGTGGGATAAATGTTTGTTAAAGAATGGACTGCTGTATCACATCACATAAACGCAGATGTCTTTCCTCAAAAAGCAACTGGTTCTTCCCAGCAAGTATCAAAAAATGGTTTTGTAATCACTTCATGAGGAGATGGAACACCTGGGGCTGAACCTCATCCAAGAATGATTTTACTGGAAATGCATGGTTATTGAAGTAGAGAAACACTATAAAAGCTGCAACCTGGATATCACCTGTAAGACTCTACTTAAGGGGGCAGCTCCACTTGTAAACATCACTAGTACTGGACCAATGGACCTGGTCTGTATCAACTTCCTTTCTCTTGAACCTGACTGGAAGGGGATCAGTAACATTCTGATGTTGACCGACCACAACATCTGCTAGGCACAGGCATTCTAGAAGGCAACTACCATTGCTAAAGTTTTGTGTGAAAAGTACTTTGTGCATTATGAGTTTTCCAGCTGCCTTCAACCAAGGGAGAGAATATGAGAGTCATCTCATCAAAGAACTTACCAGCATTACAGGCATCAAGAAATCCTGCACCACTCCCCTGTCATCCACAGGGTGACCCTTTGGTAGAGAGATTCAATAGAATGCTACTTAAGAAGCCGTACTGGAGCCAGCAGGTACAATGGGAAAATCAACAGGTACCTTTCCATGCTTACAATCATTCCAAAAATGACTCAAAATGGTTCTTACCCTACTTCCAAATGTTCAGATGGGGAAGTTAGACTTCCAGTAGACTTGTGTTTTAGGGTATTCAGTGTATCAGCTAACTGCACCTTGCCAGAGACATACCTGGACTACATAAGGAGGTTACATACTCAACTGAAAGAGGCCTACAAGGTGGCCCAAGAAGCAGCTGGGAAGACCAACCTATTCAACAAGACTAGATAAGATGAGCCAGGGGATCAAGTACTTATCAGGAATTTGGGTGTCCCAGGGAAACATAGTATTAAGGACAGCTAGAAACCGGATCCCTATGTAATTGTGGAACAGCTTCCAAACCTGCCAGTTTATCATTTGAGAATGGAAACAGGAAATATTGTGGTCAAAACTTTACATCAGACTTCCACTGACATCGCTGATGGCAACAGGTACTTGAGCTTGAGCTCCAGGTCCCCGCAGCTCTAAATCCATTGAAATCAATGATAAAAGCAGATATTAGCACCCAGAAAGTTGTTACAAGCAGGATATGGGATCAAATAAACAAAAGCCGGATTCACTATCTTCTTGCACAACTCCATGAGAACCAGTACCAAAAACAGAAGCCCAAGCAACTTGCCACCTCAGGCTTTGGATAGCACTGTCTACTTGGGCATAGAGGAAGAGGAGTGACAACCAACAAGCAGAGCCCGGAACGCAGCCTCCAATGCTAACATTATGAAATGTTGCAGTGCATTGACATCAATGTTAGTGATATCAAAAAGGATTTTAAAAAGCTTGAAACTTGTACAGCACGCGTGGAGGAAGCAGTGAACAACCTAAGTGAAGATACAGCCTGCAATAACTGAGCAGTCCTATTTCTACTGTATGTTAATGAGAGCAGGAGCTCACACAGAGAGCTGAAGAGGGCCAGGTGGCGTTTTCGGATGTTTGGGTTCCCTAAGGAAGCAGAGGTACCCAACCCTCATGCCTTCATTCAAACATGGTTTTAGACAGAGCTGGGGCTAGCTGAGGTCCACAGGACCCTGGGACCTCACTTAAAGCAGACAAATCCCCATGCTCCATTATAGTTCATTTTCTAAAGTGTCCAGTTTAAGAAGCTCCTCCTCAAAAAAACATGGGAAAAGAAAGATCTTAATTTTAATGGCAAAAGGGTCTTTATAGACCAGGACTATATGATCAGGCTGATGCAGAAGCAGAAGGTGGTATATTCTGTAATTAAACAGCTTAAAGATAAGGAAATAAAAGATTCAATGAAGTATCTGGCAAAGCTGACCATCTATTTGGAATCAGGCACTAAGACCTATGACATCTTCGGCAAGCAAATAAGACCCTGATGAAGCTGGCAATCCTGTTGCAAGAGATGCCAGTTGAAACCTATGAATGGGACCTGCAGCAGTTTATCTGGGAAATGGCGGGCAGCACAAAGGGCCACCAATGGCTGCAGACATATGAACCCACACAGTTTCTGGTACAGAACCAACAATGCACTTGATGGAGCTTATTTGCAGCATCAGAGTGAAATGATGGCTGGTGGCTTTCTTGTTGACTTTACTTTTGTTTCCTCCTTACTAACTGTGGGCTAAAAATGCTTGAGATGGCCTATTATCCCCTTCCCACAGTCTTATCCTGCTCCCACTTTTTTTTAGATGGCTGCCAACTTGAATTTAACTACCTAAATTGTACCCCCAAGACTTGCCTAGAAGTGAGAAGTTCCCAGCTCTGACAGCACAGTAAAAGACATGATGGGATGCCCTCTTCATCTCTTTATTGTTTTGCCTGTGATTGTATATTGTGGGGAACATCAGGAGATGCACTCGATCATCACTCATACTGACCTTGACTTTGTAAGGGACCTGTACTGCAGAGGTTATGTCTTCAAGGTGGGTGGTAAGCAGTAGTGACTTTTTTCTTCAACAGAGGTTGAACACCACATGGTAGCACAGACTCTGCTTCATAGTTACTGTTGCACGAACAGGATAGTGATGAGGCTTGGACTATATGTTTTGCAAGAATTTATCAACCCATCCAAGGGTGGATCTGAGGGAGTGGAAGGTGGAAGAATTGGTTTGTCATGTTTTGCTGCAAGGGGGGTACAGTCTGCATGTGGAAGGCTGGCCTGTCTCCCTCTCCTTAGTGCCTTGGAGAGGGGAGTGCAACCACTCACAGAAAGGGATAGCCACTGCCTCTTCCTGACTAAGGCAGCTAGAACTTTTCTGCTACAAAATTTCTGACTTGGGGTAGGTAGAAAGATACTGTATTAGAAGTGTAGGGTCTGCAATGTAAAATGGAACCTTCAGTTGGGGTAAAAACAAAAACACAGTAGTTAGTATGTCAGTCTGAGTTGGGGAAGGGAACTGATAATTGTCTTTGCAGTTATCTGGGTCAGGAGAATAGGTGTGAATTTGGGGGGTCTGGATTAGGTAGAGGTGAAGCAAGTGTCTGCATTTAGACTTCTCTAGTTTTCTTACAAGGGCACTATAAAAGGACTCACTTCAAACGTGTTCACCACGTTTGTGTCCAGTGAGTGAGTGAAACAGTGAAGGAGTGGAACAGGGGTAAGACTGGTGTTGTAGGCATTTGTAAGCATCACCAGGTGACAGCAGGAATGCAGGGAACTCTGCTTGTTCAGTAAGGTAAGGTAGACTATGTGTGTACTGGTGCTGCCTGTTTAAAAGGGTGTACTGTCAGTGGAACAGGGTAAACAATGGTGTAAGGAGGGTAAGACCTACAAAGGTCAAGCTAAGGGCAACTGAAACACATAGGAGGGTGGGAATAGAAGCAGCACCCTATCTAGGAGAGGGAGAGAAAGAAAGAAAGTGAGGGGAAGCCAACTATCCTAAATTCCAAAGGACCAACAAAAAGGAATTGAAGGAAAACCCTCTCTAGGGTAAGGGGTCGAACACAGACTCAGAAGGGGAAGTTAAAGGGTAACCAAGAGGGGATTAGTGACAAGGTAAGCCTACAGGCAAGGGAAAGGCAGGGAAGCAAAAAGTTAAGAGGATAAACCGATCATTAAGCATGGGAGTGGTGCAATGTAATAGGTATGGGGCCACACTCTTCAGAGACACATTCTGGAGACTGAGGTGTTACTCTATATGCAGGCACTTCACTGGGCTGACAGCAGAGGTTGCTGGACTCTGGGAAGAACTGGCATGAGTACAGGGCCCCCATCAGTCTCACTCAGGGGTCACCTAGTTTTCCACTGCTCCCACAAAGGATGCCAGCAAGAAGGCAGAGTGGCTGAACCTTGGTGGGCTCCGGGAGGGTGGGGGGAGGAATGAGAGAGAGCACCCTTCAGACCTTATAGCTATGCAATTCCTTTACCATTCTAGCAGGAGGAGGCTCCCAAGGCAAATGTAAGAAAGGAGATGGGGTCCTTAAGGGAGCAGGCCTCAAGGAGGGTGGGAGAGTCCCCCAACCAAGGAGGAGCTGTTGCCAGTGAGAGACTCCATTGTCAGAAGAATTGAGTGGGGACAGGGGAAGGGATGGACAAGGTAGTACAGTGCATTCCAGGCACTTCAACAGGGAAGAATGGAAGGCAGATCTTGGATATCACCAGGGAACAGGGGATAGGAAGGGAGGGAGTTAGGCATTGTTATTCACTTGGGGGTTAATGATCTGGCAAGGGAAGATGCAAGGGTATTGCAGGATAGGTTTGGGAAGCTGGGGAGGGGCCTAAAGCAGGTAGCTCACCCAGTGACCTTCACTGAGGTGCTATCTGTGCACAGCTGGGGGAAGGATAGGGAATTCCACAACAGGTCCTTCACTGAATAGTTGAAGGCATGATACAGGGAGGAAGGCTTTGGCTACATGGGGTACTGGGGTCACACCTAGAGGGGATGGTGGTCTGTACAGGGCAGTTGGTCTCCATCCATCCATCCATCCATCGATGAGGGGAAATGCAATCCTGGATGGAAGGTTAAAATGCTACTTTGATGAGCATTTAAACTAGCCAATGGGGGTGGAGGCAGAAAGACTGAGGGAGGCAGAGATTGCTCCTCCACCCCAGAGACTTGTGTAATATGGAAGGTTAACCAAGGGAGAGAGAGATAGTGAGAATCAGGAGGGCGGGGGAGACTGCACAGAGGAAGATCAAGAGAAAGCAGAAATACTGAATGATTACGTCTGATCAGTCTTCATGGTAAAGGGTGGAGGGAAGGACCAAGTAAGAAACAGGAAGATCGGAAAAGGACACAAGTCCATTCTTGGTGGAGAGGGTCTGGAAAGGATTGGAAGCCTTAAAGGTGAATAAGGCGATGAGGCTGAATGGGATTCATCCAGGGGTCCTAAAAGAACTGAGCAACTCACTGGAGATGGTGGACATTCTAGAAGACTGGAGGAGGGCTAATGTGGTCTCTCTGCACAAAGTTGGCAGTAGAGAGGATGTTAGCAACTACAGGCCATGCAGTCTCACATCAATGGTGAGGAAGCTAATGGAGACACTACTGAAGGAAAGTCTTGTTGAAGACCTTGAGGCAAAAGGGTTGCAAACCCCCTGACAGCATCATTTCACAAAAGGGAAGTCATGTAAAACTAATTTCATAGATTTCTTTGACTGCGTTAACAGGGAGGTGAATCAAGGGAGAGCAGTGGACATGGCCTATCTGGTCTTCGGTAAGGCTTTTGACACTGTGCCGCACAGAAGGCTAGTTAAGAAACTAAGCAGCCAGGGGGTAGGGGAAAAAGTGACAAGCTAGACTTCAAACTGGTTAAGGGATATGAGACAAAGGGTGGTAGTAAATGGTAGCAATTCAGGCAATAGAAGAGTGACTAGTGATGTACTACAACATTCAGTGCTGGTACCAGTCCTCTTCAATGTCTGCGTAAATGACATTGCAGAGGAGTTTAAGGGTAAGATGTGTCTCTTTGTGGATGATACAAAAATCTGCAACAGGGTTGACACTCAGGAAGGGTTGAAGAGAGTGCAAGGGGATGTGAGAAAACTAGAGGAATGGCCTAGGGATAGTAGTAGTTGTGTTTCAATGCAAAAAAGTGCAAGATTATGCACTCAGGGCTGCAGAACCCAGGGGCTGTGTATAAGATGAGGGGAGTGGAACTTACAGTCACCAAGCAAGAAGAAGACCTGAGATCATCATATTTGATGACTTCAGGGTAGTTGAGCAGTATGACAAAGCAGTGGGAAAGGCTAGCAGGATGCTGGGTTGCATTGAGAGAGGGATGTCTAGCAGGAGGAAGGAGGTGTTGCTGCCGTTATATCGCTCACTGGTGAGGACTCACCTGGAGTACTCTGTGTCCAGTTCTGGAATCTGTACCTCTGCAAGGACATTGAAAAAGTGGAATCAGTACAGAGGAGGGAATCAAAGTGGTGAGGGGGTTGCACAAGAAGCCATATGAGAAAAGGCTGCAAGAACTCTATGTACTCACTGGAAGAGAGGAGAGCTAGAGGGGACTTGATTTAAACCTACAAGTAGGTCATATTTACAAGTAGGTCAACTCATAATCTCAGATGACTTGAAAGAAGGAAAGCAGTGTGAGAAAGGCAACATCAAAAGCCAACAGAATGCTGGGTTGCATTGGGGATGGCATCACGAGTAGGAGGAGAGAGGTTGTTCTGCCACGGTAGAGATCACTGGTCAGGCCTCAGCTGGAGTACGGAGTCCAGTTCTGGAGGTCTCACCTCAGAAAAGACATAGACCAGGTGGAGACAGTGCAGAAAAAGGTGACAAAAATGATTCAGGAGCTGCAGGGCATGTCCTTTGAGGAAAGACTGAGGGAACTGAATTTTATTTATTTATTTAGCTTTTGTTGACCGGGTAAGTGCACTAGACAAATCCTGCCTATTTTCAGGCACGACCCGGGGGAGGGGGATACAGATGAATGCCAACTGACCTTGAACCAGATTAAGCTGTTGGTGGTATTTTTAGTGAATGAGGGAAATTTGGCCAGGACACCGGGGGAAATTCCCCTACTCTTTTCGATAAGTGCCATGGGATCTTTAACATCCACCTGAACTACCACCAATCCAGGCAGATGGGACCTCGGTTTAACATCTCATCCGAAAGACAGCACCTCAGAAGTGTAGCACCCCTCTCATGCTGCACTACAGTGTCAGTACTAGGATATTAACCCAAGTGCCAGATGTGGGAACTGAACCCACAGCCCTCTGATCTCCCGGCCTCAGAGGCGAGTGTGCTACCTACTGAGCCACTGACACTGACGAATATATACTCCCTGGAGCAGGTAAGAGAGAGAGAGGGGGGACATGATCGAAACATTCAAATACGTAGCAGGCATTAACAAGGTACAGACACAGAAACTTTTTTACTTCAAGAGGGGCAGCAGGACCAGGGGACATGATCTTAGGCTGCAAGGAGAGAGGTTCTCTACCAACTCCATGAAGTTTTTCTTCACAGAAAGAGTGGTGGACACCTGGAACAGCCTGCCTCCAGAGGTTGTGGGGGCTAACACTGTGGTGGGATTCGAGAATGCGTGGAATAGACACAAGGGAGCTCTTACTCAAATGGCCAACTAGAGTATCAAAATAAGAAAAAAAAATGGGCAGACCAGCTGGATCTAGCGGTCTTCTTCTGTTGTCAACTTCTATGTTTCTGTGTTTCTAAGTACTTCACAGAAGTGAACAAGGTGCAAGTGGAGGGCCTATTTCAGAGAATGGAAGGCACTAGAACAAGGGGGCATGCAATGAAGCTTGGGGGGAAGTTTAAGAGACAAAGACTGTGGGGAGCTTCAAGCATGCATGGGATGGCACAGAGGTATATTAGGTAGAAGAACAGGGGAAGGAGGGAGTGACTCCTATGACTAAGGGCAGTGTTGAAGGAGACAGGGGCCTCACTGGATGTACTGTGTACCCATAGTCAATTCTTCATCTTGAGCACTGCTCTAAGTGTCACCTGAGTGGAGTAGCACCCAGATGACAGGGGCTGAGGTAGACTGCAGGGGGGGCTGAAGATAGTGGTCCTCCTCTGACCTGCCACCTTGTAATGTACTTGCCCTTGCAGGAGGGTTGGATCCTCCTTTCACTCCTCTGGAGGAGTATGTTCACATACTCGTGCACCTCTGTGGAGGATAGTTGGCAAATTGCCATGTTGGGTTTGTTTTCTGGATGATTCTGTTTCTCCTGCTTAATGTGGCAGCTGTATTCATGGAATCAATCAGCCAAGAGGTATGGATTTACAGAGTCTGGTCTTAACTTCCCTCCCTCTAATACTGGCTGGTCAACAGCAGTAGTGACACACTGCAAACATTTTGCTTTGTACTACATAATGAAAAGCTGTGTTTCTACAGAATTTCTACTGTTATTTGTTGATAGGTCATTTGCAGATTATTTTATACTATGCTAAAGGTACCTCTTTTGTGATTAAGTGAGCCGCAGTGTTGAGGGAATCAGCACAGGGGCGTTGTGATGTGGCATTGTTATAAGAAACTCACCTCTCCAAATTGAAACATTTAAAGCTTTGCAAGGGGTGGGTAGATCAGGTTTTTTTGTCCTGTTACCCCTCAAAATCTAAGGCAGGGGTGGCCATCCTGATTAGAAAGGAGGTCCCATTAAGGTCTTGGACTTGCTGGTGGACACAGAGGGGAGACTGATACCTATCTCAGTAGAGATGGGGAAGACAGGTTTTTCATATTGGAAATGTTTATGGGCACACTCTACCCTCTGCTGAGTTTGTCTCAAAAAACTTTAATTCCTTGATGACACTCCCAGAGTGCCCATTGCTGGCTCACAGGGATTGGAATGTAGTTGAGACCCAGTCCTGAACAGGACAACAAGGTATATTGGCTCCAGTCTCAAGCAGCTAGGTGCCTTGGCAACCTACTGTACATTTGGAAGGAAGGTTGGTGGACATCTGGAGGGAAGAAAATCCCCTGACAAAGGATTTCACCTCCTTTATGCCTTTGAACAATTGTTACTCATGCCTTGATAGATTGTACACTTTAAGACAATTTCTGCACAAGGTAACGGCATGCCAGATCAGGTTGAGAACAATGGCCCCTATTCACGAATAGACGGAGTGGCTACATGCCACTCATCCACAGCTCATCGCCATTCTGCACGCATTGCGCCCCCCACACAGGATGCACAAACTGGGGCATGCAGCCACTACGCACCCGATCCCCTGGCTGCACGAACCACAATGCACCAGGAGTTGGAGGGGTGTGCCAGCACTATGGGCAATGTATAAATAATAAATAATAATAATAATAATAATGCTTTATTTATTATGCACCTTTCAAATATCAAGGCTCATTCCAGTAAAACAATAAAACACCATAAAATGGAATCATCATCATAGAATAACAATACTTATAAAAACAGAATCATCATCATTATAGAATAACAATACAAATAAACAATCAACGCTACCATATTCTTTGACCCAGAGAAAAGATTTTAGGGCCTGTTTAAAAATCCCCATGGTTGTGCACTCCCTAATCCGATGGGGTAGAGAATTCCCAGAGGGATGGGGCCGCGAACATAAAAGCACGGGCCCCAGCAGATTTTAAGGTCACCCTCGGAATCTCTAGCAACCCCTCATCGGCCAAGTGGAGTGGTCTCACAGGGTGGTAAGGAATCAGGAGTTCTTTCAGGTAGTCAAGGCCCAGTTCGTGCAGGGCTTTATAAGTCAGTAATCTGACTTTGAAGGTGATCTGCCACTGAACTGGCAGCCAGTGCAGTTCCAGCAGCACCGGTGTAATATGGGAAGATCTAGAAGTTCCCACCAACAACCAGGCTGCAGAGTTCTGCACCAGCTGCAGGCAGCAGATATCAACCTCGGAAGCCCAAAGTACAGCGACTTGTAATAATCTAAACGCGAGGGTCACGAAGGCATGGATTAATGTCGGCAGATCACCGAAAGGAACAAGGTGCTTGATCCTAGCGATGTTTCTTAGGTGATAGAGATGACTTGACCACAGCTGACACCTGAGTATGAAGTGTCAGCCCCACATCCAGTATCAGTCCTAGGTCTCACACCTGTTCAGAGACCTGTAGCTCAGCACCCCCAAGAAACAATCCTGATAGGGAGCCTGCCTCAAGTCCCCCTATCCAGCAATCAGGATCCAAAACCAACACCTCCGTCTTCTCAAAATTCAACTTCAACCAACTGGACCTCATCCAATCCTGGATTTCCTTGAGGCAATTGTTAAATACCGAGACTGCTCCTTCCTGGTCGGGGGCAAAAGACAGGTATAGCTGGGTATCATCGGCCTAGCAATGAAACCTCAGCCCATACCATCTCACAATGTCTCCATGGGGAAGCATGTACACCGCAAACAACATGTGGGACAATACTGAGCCTTGAGGAACCACACAAAACAGAGAGATGGGATCAGAGGAAAAAAACCCTGAAGCCACCCTCTGGGTTCTTCTGGTGAGGTATGAGGTAAACCATCTCAGGACCAAACCACAAAGACCACAGATACATCTCAGGTGCTCAAGCAGGACCCCGTGGTTAATGGTGTCAAATGCTGATGACAGATCTAATAGTACCAAAATGGACTGTTTTCTCTGGTCTTGCGCCATCAGGAGATCATTGAGTACCCGAACCAGCGTGGTCTCGGTACTATGCCTCTTTTGAAATCCTGATTGGAGAGGTTCATAGATGTTATGGATGGTCAAATGGTTCTCCAGTTGGGCTGCCACTACTTTCTCGATCACCTTCCTCACAAAGTCGAGATTCGAGATAGGCCTGTAGTTTGCAGGAGAGTCTGGGTCCAGAGAAGGGTGACACCACCACCTCGTTTAAGGAACCGGGATATCCGCCCTAGTTGAGGAAACACCAGACTATCTGTGTCAGGACCAGGCTGATAGAATCACCACAACTCATAATCAGGGATGTAGGGCCCGGATCTAAACTACAGCAAGTAGTGCGCATCCCCTGGACAATCCACATAACATCCACGATTTCCAGGTGGTCAAAGGTACTCCAGGAAAATGGGGGGGGGGGGTGACCAAGCCCTGATCTCTAGCAACTCACGTAGAATGTGTCAAGTGGATCTCCGACCTAATGTCAGCCACCTTATCAGCAAAGAACCAAGCAAGCTCATCACACTGTAATTGTGAAAAAGGTCTTTGGAGCTGTAGACAGGTTGGGTTGCACAATCTATCCACAGTTCTGAAAAGCTAAGCTGGTTGATTCTGGGCAGCAGAAATTTCCCTGGACAGGAACTCTGCCTTCTTACAAGAGATTTCTGACTGGTAGAACCGATAATGTTCTAACAGTCTAAGATGGTCAGCATGTAGGCCGGATTTCTGCCAACAACTTTCTAACCTGCGTCCTAGTTGCCGCAACTCCTTCAAGGCTCCATCAAACCACGGAGCCTGAGGTCGAAGAGAGAGAGGACGCCCACGTACTGGAGCAATAGAATACAGGGTTAAGGTAATGGCATTATTATAAGCCAAAACCAATGACACCGGATCATTGCAATACACAGGAAATTGTGATAGGTCAAGTACCGCAGCAAGGCCATCGGAAGTAATATTCGGTTAAGGACAGTACTTGACCATCTCCACAGGGATTGGCCTACAAGGGGGGAGTGCCAAAATTGAATCTCATAGTGTAGTGATCGGACCAATCGACTAGTTCCACCCCCACATCAGAAGCTTCAATCCCCAGGAGGAAGACCAGATCATGAGAATGGCCACATTTATGTGTAGCAGTGGTAACCACCTGTGTCAGGCCCAGTGAATCCATCAACTGGAGGAAGTGTTGTCCAAATTGCTAAAGTTCGTCATCGATCCAGGCATTAAAGTCACCTAGGACCATCAGCCTGGGCAACTCAAATGCCATGTCGACGATGAAGTCCACCACTTCCTTAAGGAATTGCTTCCCATCTCCGGGTGGATGGTAGATGAGAGCAATTCGATAGCCCACACCTGCTATTACAGCACATGCAAATGAAATGGCTTACTCAATTGAAACACTAGTGAGTTCCAATTCAGTCTTGAAACAGAACACCCCCCCCCCCAACGGTCCAACCTCGGGTAGTGTTTCACTGTATACCCAGCTGGAATTGCAGCCTCAAATATTGGGCCCGCATTATCATCCAGTCAGGTTTCTGTGATACAAGCCAGATCTGTTGACCAAACAAAGATTGGAAAATATGGCAGTCTTGTTCCGGACAGATCTGGCATTGTACAACAACGCCCGGGTTGGACAGAACTCCTGGGCTACCCTGACTACCTGCCCATTGCCAATGATGGTGCCCTTGGGTATGGGGACCAAACAAGATGACCCATGCTCCAAGCTCCACTTCACCCCAGAGCGTCTTCTGGGCTTAACCACTTTAATGAGAGCATCCCGCTCTTCCAGCCTCCACTGTTCATGCCCCCTCCCCCAACCCACCTCCTAATGGCAATACCCGAGGCCCGACAACATTGATAGGTGGAAAAAAACAAAGGAGGGGGTTAAAAGGGCAGACGGCATGGAGAGCAGAGGCTGAATAGCACACAACCGGGGGGGATAACAAGCTGACACATATCCTAGGCCCACAACCTAACCCTACACTCTAAGTCTAACTAAACAATCTAAAAACAATAATATAATACCTTAAAATTCAGTCAATCTTGAATTTCACCTCCCAACCCACAACTAAATAATCTATATCTACTACAAAAATAACAAATAACTAACTTAAATAACTTAAGATACAAAAACCTAACTTCCTACCACAACCTAAGTTCCGCCCACAGGTCCTCTCCCTGCCTGGGGGACAGAATATAAAAAAGAAAAAAAAAATACTAAATAAATAAGTACACATATAATACAAAATAATAAACTAAACAGACCAGGAAAAAATATAAAGAAATATCCATAAGAAAAAAATATACATAAGGAAAATAGTTTCAAAATCCACCCTCCAGAAAAATCTCTCACACTTATCTGGATGAGGGTGGGAATTAAGATTTTTACTGAGCCCTCTCACTGCTCATTCCAAAAATAAAAATAATAAAACTTAACGACAGGAGAAATTCAGGCTGACAATACACAAAATTTAAAAAATACTTACAGTCCAGAAATGTTTGAGAAGCAATAAACGTCAAACACACTGCTTTCAGTCAATCGATCACAAAGTTCATAGCACCAGACAGATATCCAACAGGGTCAGGAATCAACAAATCCCAGTCTTCAATTTCAAATTTCCACAAGGGATCCTCCCAGGGTTCACAGATTTATTCAGCTACTTATAGGGGAAAATATTTCAAAGAATTCAATAGCACATCATCACAACCATGGGCCATGCCAGCCCTCCGTTTGACCACCCCACAAATTTAGGAGAGAGGAAAAGAAAACCTATCCTCTGACCAGCCCCACTCCCCGATCCTATGAGTGTCAAAAAAAACCTGAGATCCCCAAAGGAGCCCACAATTCCAGCAATGAACAAGTCCAGGTCAATCCAATACAGGTGGAAAAGATGCCACAAATGAAGTGCAAAGGTCAGCAAAAAAGTACAAAAAAGGGCAAAATCATTCCTGTCCAAAACACATCCTTCACAGATGACCGACCCCAACTAGACCCTGCAGCAATAGGAACATGGCATTCCAAAAGATAATCCAAAAGTCCAAGATTCAAAGATCTCATGCACGTAGTTGGATGTAATAAAATGGACAGCACAGAAAATCCAGGGGCAGAAAATCTCACCAACTACCCCCTGATAAAATCACCAAAGCCCCAAAATACGAGGTTACTGCTAACACAGGCAAGCTGGGGAATCTAAAAAAGTCCAAGCCCAGAAAGCGTATGAGTTCACAGACAAACATGCATATTGCTGCCTGCGGGGGAGCAGAGGAGGGCACCAGTTATGCCAGGTGGAGCCCTGCTGTAACAAACTACACACCACAATGGAAGACACTCGCTGGTCATGCTGGCACCAAGATCTGACCACCGTAGCTGCCCCTGCCCACGAGGCTGATGGGGAGGCTGGGGTGGCAGCATGGCAAAGAGCCCATCCATGCAGGCAGTGTGTCCACTGCAGACACAAACCAGATGGGTCCGCACACTCGCCCAGCCCCTTAGTGCTGACCAGCCCCCACCACCAAAGGTCTGCCTCACACCATTGGTGCCAAGCACACCCCTCACATGCCAGCCCCTGGGCCCCATAGTCAGCACAGCCCCTCCTAGACAGACGCCCAATCCCCATAGCATCAATACCCCCCCACATGGACATCTGAGCCTCATCCTCTCAGCCCATTCAATACCTGGCACCATAGGTGCTGAACCCCCTCCCCCGGTACCCGATCTATACAGACATTACTTGAACAGCTCTGCCTGCCTGCCCACTTCCATGGCCCCAACCCATCCCCCCAGATACATCACTGTGTACAGTAAGCACTCCCCCACCGATACTTGATTGACGGTGCCACAGCTACGGATGGCTGGTGGCACCGCACTTTTCACACCTCCATGGCTGTTGGACATCCTGTCACTGCTGGGGGCATGCTACCTATAAATTGGGGCATGCTACCAGTAGCAGTCAGACAGCCGTGGAGGTGTGAGGAGGGCAGTGCCACTGGCCATCCTAGGCAGCGGCTCCGATGGTCAGGTATTGGATGGGAGGAGCAGTGCCATGGTGGGTGGGGGTTACTACTGTTCACCACTGATACCCTGGGGTACCGAGCTTGGGGATGTGCGGCTAGGGCAGGTTGGTGGGTACGGTGCCATGAAGGGCAGGGCAGCCATGTATGTGTATGTATGGGGGCGCCATGTACTCAGGGACTTGGGACCGGGCATGCATGTGGTGATCGGGTTGTCCCGGAGAGTAACAGGGAGTGGCCCTACTGGTGTGTGGGTGGGGGAAGGGGGCATTCCAGAGGCTGAAGCCATAGGGGCATAGCCACATGGGTCCAGGTGCCCGCAGTGCCTATTCACACACCCAGACCCACGCTTTCTTGTGCTAGGAATCCACTATGGGACCCAGGAGGGCATCCAATTGGATGGCTGACAGGGTCTGAGACTCTTTCCCCAGCCACTCTGTGGAGTCGTGCATGACAGGGAGGTGGAGTTGCAGACAGGTGGCAGCCATTGATGAATATGGCTGGTGTGCACCTGTCTGCAGTTGTCGAGCTACGTGGGCTGGATACACACCTCTGGTGTGTAATTCCCACCTGGTAGTGCATAGGGCCCAATCAAATCATGCACTAATACAGGTAAACCTAAGTATCGCCCCAGATGTGTTACCCCATTTTAGCATTTTAATGCTAATCTGTTCTTAGATATAACATTATTTACCAGGGCTGTGCAACAGACTGATTTTTATTTATATTTATATCATTGATATTTGTATTTGTATTTATCAAGTTCATGTATTACTAACATTCTTACCATTAGTGCCATATGGTGTCAGAACCATCCATTGCCTAACCTGACCCAAAATGGCCCCACAAGATAGAATGAGTTAATAAAAAAGTTTCAGGCCATTTTGGACTTGTGTGATTGTTAATAACAACACATTACAAGAATATTTGAGTTATCAGAAATAGTTTTTATTTCATGATATAATGAACTTATTACATTACTAGGTAGATTAATAGGTTATCAAGTTACAAAAAACATAACATGCAAGATCAGTGGCAGGCAGTTTGTTTTTACCTTGTGCATCTTGTTCTGTGCCACACATGGAACTATTTTTGTTAGTTGGGAAATAAATGTGACACACACTTGGTGAAATGGGTGACTGCGCATTACGGGATCCTCCCATCCTTCTATATCATTGCAGATGTTATAACTGGAACAGTTTTGTAAAAGTGAGATCAAAGCATGGGCCATGGTAATTTTGCCTCTGAGGTTAGTTGCCTTACCTGAAGTTACTAAGGACCGTGCCCATAGCATACTTTACCTCTGTCATTTTTATTTCAAATCACACTTGCCTCAGCCAAGGTGTAACATGGCTTATGTGTCAAACTGATGGACTGATGCATTCAGCATCTGAGATAACAAATGATGCTGAATACAGACCCTGGGCCCTGTCCTGCAGAGCTGGCCTTTCAGTGAGTGACTACAGTATGCTGCAGTTCATGACACTAACTGACAAGTCGACAACATGATATATGGGACAGGACAGCACTAATCACATTGATAGTAAATAAAATCTTGATTCTTGTTGTGTTACAGTAAGTGCAAGACATTTTTAACCAGGCCAGTGGTGGACATTTAGGTTGTTGCCTTGTGCATCTTGCCCAGTGTTACACATCAAGATATTTTAAAACCAAAGTTAATATGCACTTTCTTTCTGAAAGAGCAAAGTCTGAAACTCAAGGCCATCCAACCCACCCTTAACTAGATGAGACAGGATGCAAGCCAAGGTTACTTATGGTGCCACCAGCTCAGAAAAACAATAGTGGAGAAGAAACATATAAAATGATTGGTTAAACATAAAAAGAAAATCACATGTGCTATGTTATATTATATCCAACACAATAATTTCACTATTTCACTCATAGTCATAATCCAGCAGAGGGAGATTTACTTTCAGGAAAGCAAGTTCTTCTACTGCTCTGGCTTGAAACTGGACCTGTGTGGTACTGCTACATCACCTGCAGTACTAAATATTCGTTCAGGGGGCACACTCATAGGAGGACAGCCCAAATACTTTACAGCTACTGTACTTGTGTGAGTGAAAGCCACACCATCTTTTTTTACATCCAGTTTTTTAAAGGATCTGATCTGAAGTGTTGCTGTTGTTCCCCAAAGTAACTGACCATGATATTCTCTACAGTAATAGTATGCCTAAATGTGGACTCTTCATCTCAGTCTTTATCTTCTAAAACACAGATATGAGCCCACATATCAACACCCAGACTGTGGTGTTGTTGAAGCTGGGGTGGGATCACCTCCTGCCTGTGCATTGCCAAATGCAATGTCATAAATGTCATGATCATTTTGCTGACAGTAGCAGTCATTACTATGAGCAAGCTGACTATCCATGTTGTCAGGCATAGTGTCTATTTTTTGTGTTTTTTATTTAATGTGCTTTATACTTCCCCAGGTGGGCACATATTGGCCCAACCTCTGCCCCCAGCCTTGTCACCCATTCCCCAGGACTTACCATCCCAGTCTTCCCCACAGCTTACCCCCCAGGGTGAAGTCTTCGGCGGGGGCTGGCTTCCCTCCATCAGAACTTCAGGCTCGGTCTCCAGTGACTGCCATCCCCATGTTCCCTCCTCCCCGGCTTGCCCCCAGGGTGGGGGTTTCATGGGGACCCAGCTGTTCTCCCATTGGAACCTGAGGCACAGTGCCAGGGAGCACCACAGGGTGATGATGTGAGATCTGCAAGGAGATGCGGGTGGCATACAGCACTGCCTTATTTTCCATGTTCTGAACAGTAGGCATGGCATCAATGGCAGCATGCCAATGTCTGCTCTGCCTTCCTTTTACAGTAAGATCCAGCAGTCAGTACCCCAGGCCTCCACTAAGGGCCCACTGAGCACTGGAAGTGAACTCACCCTGCCCCCTAGAGGAGGAGGAGGAGGAGAGCAGAATCTAGGATACTCAGTCCTCCTCCCTCCTGGCTAACTTTCTGACTCCCAGTATCTGTTCCTGAACCCAGGTCATCAGTGTTGCAGATGGAAGCACTACTGCTGTGACAGTGGGACAGAAAAGGCATAGTATCTTTAACATACTGAACATCCCTTAATAAATAATTTTTAAAAGATCTTGTGACCTCCTATAGTAGAACAAACACTTTCAAAAGAGGGTCAAGAATTGTTGCAAGACCACACTTTTTATCTTTAAAGACACTGTCACAACACCTGTGAAGTTCTTCAATGAAAACATTTGGAAAAGGAGCGACCGCTTGAGGGACATCCTTTTTTTTGGAGGGTGGAATGCTTCCATCCTGCACAACAAGATGGGTATAACCAGACTCAGAGAAAACAATTCAGCACTCAAGTCTCTTGGCGCTTCTTCAAATGATCTTAACAAATCAACAAGAACTTCTGTTATACCCTACTGCATTCGAGTTATACTGCCACCAATATCATGCTCATCTTCCACATGAAGTGACATTTTCTGCTCTAGTAGCTGTTCCAACATATAAAATATTGAATTTCACCTGGTCACAACACCTTGGATGAAGTGGTGCTGTGGAGTACTAGTTTCCTTCTGAAAATTGCTCAAGTATTCATTTGATTTTACTGAATGATGAAAATGACCACAGATACTTTGTGCAACACCAAGTAAATTAGAGACCACTCTATCACTATCAAGGGTTTGCACACTACAAGATGTATTGCGTGTGCAAATCAGGGAACATGTTTATAACTCATATCACTGAGTGCTTTCAACATGTTTCAAACATTATCAGTAACAAACATGTCAGAATTGAATTTGTTTGCATAGATCCAGTTATTTATCATGGCATTTATATCTGACCATGATATTGGCTCAAAAACAGCAACATGCGAAACAGACATTTTTATGCCTGTGGGCGAAGGCTACAGCCACCTTGCTGTCTGTAGCTTGAAAATGGAGGAACATGGAACACATTTTTAAACATTTCAATGTATCCTTCCACAGCTATAAGTCACTATGCCAAATGAAATAAAATACTCTCTTCTTTCTGTTTAGAATGCTGGAGACAATACTAAAGCTGCTTATCAGATGGCCATTTGGAAACTGAAACAGCTTCTTTCTGTTAAGAATGTTGGGAGCAGCACTAAAGCTGCTTATCAGATGGCCATTAGGAAACTGAGACAGCTTGTTAAATATTGGTTGCCTATTAAACTGGAAATTTGTTTACCCCCTTTGAAATACAATAACTTGCACATTTAAATACTTAACATTTAAACATTTTCTTGCTACTAGCTTCAACTGGGCAACTATTGTCTTTCAAGAAAGATTCCTACCTCTTAAATGTCACCCTTTCCCAGGAACAAATGTAAAAAGATTTACACTGTTTTTTTTTAACCTCGGAAGACACTGTCTGATAAGAACTGTTTCAGACATATGGCAGGTCATCTGTGAACTATCCAGGTTAATTACATAGCAATCAGCAGGCATTTGCTTTTTGGGGAAAAAATGTATTGAGTTACAGCAAACACACACACACACACACACACACACAATAAATACACACCATCCTTATGGCCACAGCATTCAAAATAAATACTGCAATCTAATATATTCTAAAACAATAAAGAAACTGTGTATGTCAGTGAACACAGTGAAGTTCAGTCTAGAGTAGATTTCCTTTAAAGAACTAGAGTACTGCCTAAAGTAATATTGGATTTTAAAAGCAGCCAACCACTACCATTTATATCTGAGGCAGTTTTTCTTTTCCCTTTGTTTAACTAAAAGGTTGTTTATCTGATGTTAGTAGGTGTGATGTGTGGAACAGCTCTTAGCCTGGCAGCTAATATATCTTACTCTTCTGCCCCACACTATATCATCAGAATTGTGACCTCAATGACTGTGACATCACTGCTACTTAGGAACAGCAAGTGAGAGACTGCCATGTCATTCACCTGTGATGTCACAGTCAGTGAGAACACAATGCGGATGATGTAGTGTGGGGAAGTAGAGAAAACTGTCAGCTGCCAGGCTAAGAGCTATTCCATGCATTCAGCACAATATTTTCACATTGAATACTTTCTGATGAGCAAAAGGAAAAAGAAAACTACTTCAGAAATAAAAAATTACAACTGACTACTACTTAAAATGTATATTATTTTCCTGTTTGCCTGTTTTGGCTACACTAGCTCTTTAAATATTTCCTGTCCTATATTTTGTATCCTGGATAGCGTTGGAGAGATGCTACATCACATTGTCATTGTGATCTTCATTTTACACATTTTTTGCACTGTATTTACTCAAGATGTCCCAGATTAGATACAATATCTTGTTTTCAGTGAGGTCATGATTTTACCACTTTTATAATGTATTTATTTAGGGTAGCCTAGTCCAGATGTAAAATATTGCTTTTAGTGTGTTCTGATGTTACACAATGCAACATACTATTGTGTAGATGTAGAGCCCCCCTGAAAATAAGATGCCATGGGCCAGATATTCAAAACTTTGCACCAGGCAAAAACCATTTGCGCAGCTTTAGCGTGGGATTAGCATGGGTTTGCTATATTCAAAAGGCCAAATAGCATGCGCAAACTGCATTAGCAATGGGCAAAATCATAATGTATGCCATGGGCAAACTGAGGGTGTGTGTTCATGAATACAGGCGCAATGCTATATTCAGTGACTAGTGCCATGCAAAGTGGTTTTGTACGACTTAACACAGTGCACATTACCGCACAGAAAAAGGTAGTCTTAACTCTGGGCAATCAGTTTTGTCCAACATGTTGGCTTTGCATGGTGTTTGCATGGCTTTTGCATGGTTTTGCATGATCCTAACAAATAAATATAACACATAGACAAAGCCATAGAGGAAACATGCTGCTCACTGCTGGCATCAGAATGACGCCATCATCTGTCACCAGTCCCAGCCATGCCAGACAGTAAGTGGTGATCCTGCAGCCAGTGGACAGCATGGCAGTGTGGCCATACAGCACACACCTGTGGACCACTCTTCTGTGGATACCAACAGATGTCAGCACACACACATGCAGGACTGTGGCCATGGGGGATGTTGAGTTTGTGTATGGGTGGCCAGGCTGTGCCACAGACCAGGTGTGGCTACAAGGCTGGGACACATCACGCAGTGCACGTGGGCCAGTATTGGGAATATCCCAACACCAGTGTGCCTTTCTGATAATATATGCCCCCCCAGCCACATACCACACAGGTGTACAACTGCCACAGCACATAAAGCTGGACATGTATATATCACTGTGAGCATCCCATGCCAGAGGTGCAGCATCTGTGGGTCACACAACAGCATATCAGTAATGTCCACTATCAGTAAACACCTGCATGTTGGGCCTGTCACTGTGTATAGTGCAGTCATCAGCACTGCCCTACACACAATAGGCAGTGCTGTGTCCACACACTACTGGTACCCTTGCTACTTTAGTGTCTGCTGTGTACTGTAGCATGACCTACAGTGTGACAGTTGCATGCTGCACCACCATCTGTGCCTATGCTGTGTTGTCCTCTGGGGTACAATATTCTATGCTATGCTGTACTGTTTACATGTAGCCTACAGCTATCATCATTCACTGCCAAACTGACCTACAGGTGGAGCTGCAGTTGGACCTGGCCAGCCCCTGTACTTCCAGACTGACCTACAGATGGAGCTGTGGGACTCTGCAGTAATGCTGGACAAACTTCATGCAAATCAGAGCATAATGAGATGCTAATCTGAATGTTTGCCCAGAGACTACCTAAGTAGGCTCATTTGCATGATGCTTTTGAATATGGCAACGTTTAGCGCCGGGCAAACGTGTTTGCACCGGGCTAACTGTTTAGCCCTGTGCTAAACCTGCATAAACATGTTAGCGCTGCACAAACAGTTTGGGGAATATTATACAGTTTTGAACACTGTACTTTCGCATGCACTGCTGCCTGCAGCTGTACTGGGTCTACACATTTGCTCGTACACACATTGACCACATAGTTCACCTCTACCTACCTACATGTCACTGTGCACTGTGTTGCTGTTGTTGTTTGCACTTCCTGGTTGCTATATTCAGAGCTGTCTTATTCCAGGGCTAAGTTTGCCCTGCACTCCCAGCCCAGTTTGCTCGGCCTCATTCCCATGCTATATTCAGAAGCTGTTTGCCCCGGACTACTCCATTTGAATATAGCTTGCTTTGTGCTCTCGGCTAAGTTTGCCCACTGGGCAGTGTTACTTTAGCCCCAGGGCAAAGTTTTGAATATCTGGCCCCATGTCTTCTGTGAACTATTTAGGCTAAACATATAGCATTAAGCATGCATATTCTAGAAGAACACATTGTAAAAATGTATAAAAGGAAGACAACATTGAAACTGCCTCTCAGCAGATCAGCATTGTGCAAATTCATTTGAAATAATGGGTAAAAGCATCCCAAAAGCTTTCCACAGTCATATCGACTCTGATCAGAACTTGTTTTGAAGTGTACTAGCACCATCAGAATCCAAATCTAAGCCAGCAGCATTGCATACTTTTATTTACGTTTTTATTTATTCAAGTCTTTGATTACCAGGTAGATTTCATTCTCATTTCCAGCAAACTGCACCCAGTTAGCTGTTAAAGACAAGTATGCAGCACAAGCAATAGTGCTTGTCCAGATGTCAGAAGTGAAGTGAAGGAGACCACTTTCAGCACTTTTTATTTGTTCACAAATTTTGTTTTTCACTGCAGTACAGATGGAAGGTAGGACAGTGTGGCTAAATGTGATATGAGATGGAAGACTGTAGTGGGGGTTCAAGTAACTTCATAAGACTTTTGAAATCAGTCCCTTACAGAAATATAAGTGTGCTGCATACATGCAGAATGCATGCCACATACTTAATTGTGCAGTGTTTGCATGCGATTCACAGACACAAAGTGAACCTACAGTATGTGAACCAGGTCTGAAAAGCATATCAGGTTTGCATGCTGCAAGCCTGACTTGTGCAGCAGGTAAGCCAGTGCGAACATCTTCTGAAAGTCTCCTCAGGTCCAAGTGTTGCATGATTGACATGAGTGCAGCAGTTAAACTGGTATGAACATCATTTAAAAATCATATCAGGTTCACATGGTGCATGCTTGCTATGTGTGCAGCAGCTAAGCTAGTGTAAATCTCATCTAAGAAACACCTCAGTTTCTATTTCTCATACTACTGCTAGCAATGAGAGCCATTACAATATCTTTTGTCATTGATTTCCCATTCTAATTAGGTAAACTGTCCTCTTTCTGCCCCTTTTTTATACAGGAAAAAACTCAGGACCTTCATACTAGCACTTATATCTAGGCTGGCTGGCCTGCTTCCTTACTATCCTCACTTCTCCTGTGACCTATAACCCAACCACCGGTACCTTCTCTCTCCTTCTGGTCCCCCCCATCTTCGTCAATTAAATCGGAGACTTTCCATTCTCATCTCTCCTGATTCTTACTTCCTGCGAGTGCCTGACTCATTCCCATAAATCCTACTATCTCCCATTGTACTTCTTTGTAATGTAGTGTTCCTGCTATGTGCCTGTCCTACTTTCTATTGTCTTTAGAATCTTTTTTTAGGGGTCCATTTATTATCATACAGTGTATCACAACTATGTTGACTCTTCTGACTGTAACTATCACTTTGTTGGCTATATTGTTATGATGGTTTCCGGTGTCCAGTTTTTAACCATGTATCGTACTTCATTCGAGGTGATCCTCCTGTCTGTAAATTTTTTTGTTGTTGTTTATATTGTTATCGTCCTCCCAGGACCACCTTGAAAATGAACTTGTCTCAATGGTCCTTTCCTGGTTATATAAAAATTGATTAATTGATTGAAACTCATTCGTTCTGTTCCTTTTGCAAGTTGTTTAATGGCTTTTGATTTTTGTCATTAAATTGCCATTAATTTGTAAAGTATTGTTTGCTTACTGCATTAAATGTCTAGGATATAGTTAGCCAACATGCCCAATCCAGATGTGCAAAGAGGTGCCCCTGTATTGTGAAGCCTGATCTTTTTGTTTTAGGTCATGCAAATCCCCTTATGCATATTTACTGCTACAAATGTGTCTATCCATGACTGTCATGGCTCACTTACTTTCCCTTTGTCATTCTGTATGGAGCATATACACTCAGCACTCTGCGTGCTGAGTAGGGCCTTGGAAGCATGAACCATACCTCACATTTTGTCACTGAAATGAAGGACATGGACAATCAAAATGAGGGACAATGAGGGACACTAACCCTCACAATGATCAGGACACATCCTGACACATGGAGATACAGTACCTCAGAATACAGTGGAAACCATTGTATTTGCTTGTACTGAAGTTAGCCCCTGAGATATAATTTCTACCATAAAGTAGGGGTGCCATTTAGGTACAGGGGGGCAGTTGCCCCCCTGCATTTGGGTCTGGGTTGTTCTTATGGTGTAGTAATAATGGCATTAAATTTGGATTTAATCTTTTGCACAATAAGTGCCCCCTGACCTGTGCTGTTCTTATGCTGCAGGTACATTCCTTCCTCCACCTCCTGATGTCAGAAAGTGTTCATCCAAATCCAGGACCTGCTTACTCCAGCTCAACAAACCTTGTCAAATTGGAGGGAGGTCTCACCATTGCCACCCTCAACATTTGCAGCCTCCTTCCAAAGCTGGCCTCCCTTCAAATCTTTGCCAGTTAATATAACCCTGATATCCTAGCCATTGTTGAAACCTGTCTGACACCCAATACTCCAGACCATGCCATCTCACTACAAGGCTACAGCATCTTCAGACTTGATAGGATTACTAAAAGGGGGATGTGCAATTTACTTAAAAGATAACATCACTGGTCACTCTGTCTGCACTACCTCCCCAAACACCTCAGAGCAATTCCTTCCTGTCAAGCTACTCCCTGGTGCCCAAAATAAAGTCCTCACTGTAGTTGCTGTCTACATCCCACCAAAAGACCCAGGAACTGGTCTCAAATCTGTGCTTGAATTTGTATGATCACAACTTCCTGGCACTGAGCTCCTACTCCTTGGTGACTTTACTATCAATTGGCTCGCACATGATGTTGGGTCTGCTATCTTATCAGCTAACCTAATGCAGATGGTAAGCTCCCTTACTAGGAAGAATTACAAATTGGGCACTAGCATCCTCCTAGACTGGGTCCATGCCAGCCACCCAACCCGCATAAATAACACCTCCATCCTTCCGGACTCCCTTAGCGACCACTCCCCTGTTATCTGTACTGGGACAAATAAGTTCCGCAAGCCACCTCCAAAAACCATATTAAGCAGAGTACTACATTATGGCAATCTGACTAATCTCAAGGCCTGTCTCAGACAGCAAGACTGGTCCCCAATATACAATTCACAAGGTGTTGATACAGCCCTTGATTACTTCATCACTACTTTCAATGCCGCCTGCGACTCCTATGCACCAGTAAAAAAGCACAAAATCAAAGCTCTCTCCAATCCCTGGCTCACTGCTAAGCTTTTGGCCCAACTAAAAACAAGGGACCACCTCTTGGTAATAGCTAGAGCCACAGACTCCCTGCCGGACATCCAAAGGTACAAACAGTCTCATAACTACTGCACTAAACAAATCCAAATGATGAAGAGTTCCTATTTCAAGGATGCCCTCACCAACACCTGGGGTGGTGGGAGATCCTTCAGGGACAATATCAGAAATATCACGGGTAAATAGTCCAAATCCTCTCCTACTCTACTGTCTGTTGACAGAGTCATTATACTAGACCCAATGGTCATGGCAAGGACCCTAAATGCAATTTTCACCGACCTTAGTGGAGTCCTCCTCCCAGACTTCTTTTTGGATACAGACCCCTTGGAACCAACTTCGCCTCCTGTTTCTCCAAATCAACCGCCCTTCCATCTCAAAAAAGTTAGGGCACATGAAGTCCACAAATACATAAAAAAGGCTATCTCAAAGTCCAGAGCAAGCAGTGATACTATTGACCTTTAACTACTGTCCCTTACCCTGGAAGAGGTATTGCTCCCACTCACCAGAATTTTCAATCTCTCCCTCTGCCTTAGTCAATTCCCTAGCAAATGGAAATCTGCAGTAATCACCCCGGCATTCAAAAGTGGTGACAAGTCCTTCCCTGGTAGCTATCGACCAATATCGATACTATCACCCCTCTTCAAGGCCCTTGAGCGCATTGTGGTGGATCAACTTACAGACTACCTGCAAAAGTATAACATCCTCTATGCACAGCAACATGGTTTCAGGCAAGGGAACAGCACATTGACCACCCTCCTGGAATTCTCTGGAGCAATCCACAATGCTATGGACAAAGGATACCAAACTGGAGCTGTATTCATTGACCTAACAGAGGCGTTTGACACTGTTCACCATGGCTTGCTTGTCAAACAGCTACACGCTATTGGGCTGTCTCAGGGCTCTACTGCCTGGGTAAAAAGTTACCTGGCTCAACACTCACAAAGAGTAAAAATCTCAGGAGTTCTCTCAGACTCAAATCCAATTCTCTCAGGTGTTCCCCAGGAATCCATTTTGGGCCCTCTTCTCTTCAGCTTATTCCTAAACTCCCTCCTTCAAACTTGCCCAGAGCAAATAATCCTCTATGCTGACAATGCCATGATTCTCTCCTCCCATAAGGATTCAAAACTCTTACTCCTCATCCTACAGCTTGCTTTCTCCAAGGTTGAGAACTGGTTCTTACAGCACAAACTGGTCCTAAACCACCAAAAAACAAAATCCATGCTCTTCTCAAGCTCGCAAAACAAGAAAAAGCAAATTATGCTCGCTATCAATACTTATGCAGGAAATACCCTCGAACAAGTGACATCATTTAAATACCTTGGAACCTCCCTCCATCCCTGCCTAACCTTTGGGACCCACATTGATAGTATTGCGAAAACTGTGAATCAGCACATTGATATCCTATACCGTAACAGACAGTTCCTTACCCAATCTGCACTGAAGATTGCTATCCAAAGCTCTGTCATCTCTGTCATAGACTATGGCTTAATTATCTATGGCTCTGCCTCAACTACCGCACTCAGGCGCATAACAACCTCGCTTAACAAGGCCTGTCGGCTGCTCACTGGTGCCCAAAGATGCACTCATACATGTGAGCTCTACGCTGATACAGGATGGTTACAACTCTCCAATCGCATAAAGTACCTTTCCTGCTTGATGGTGAAAAAATCAACCTTGGGCCTCACTCCACCCTGCATCCCAGACCTGCTACTCCCTAATACCAACCCCCATTTCACCAGAAGTTTGGAACATCAGCTTCTCCAGATCCCCCGATGCCGTACCACCCAGGGCCAAAGATTCTTTGCCTACAGTGCACCCAGCTGGTATAATGCCCTAAGCACTTACATCACCACCTCCACCTCTCTAGGAGTATTCAAATCAGCTTCACCTCACAGCCTCCAGCTCCTGTGACTGCTTCAATTAATGTTTCCCCCTTTGACTATTTTGCTTAGCCTCTCATCTCTGATTCACTTTGACAAAGACATTTGAGTTGAACTAGCATCCCTATGTCTGCCTCTCCTTGCTCCTCTTTCCCCTCCATTGTTCTTTCTCTATTGTATTCCACCAATTCAGTCAGTATGTGTTACTCATGTATGTTTTGTTTCAAACTGCCATAACTGAACTGCCTAATACTTCTTAATGCTGCTTTATAATTTGTTTGCTATATTTTGTATAATTTTGCCTGTCTTGTACCCTACTGACATGGAACCTTTGTAAAAGAGCCATGGCTCAAAGGTAATAATTCCTAGATTCAATAAATAAATAAATAAATAAAACATTCCTGATTCAACTGTGTCTGTATTGTGTTGTCCACTCTCTCCACCTGTTAGCAGTAGTACCATCACAGGTGATGTGGAGGAGCTCCAGCCAAGCAAAATCGCATGAGTCACACAAGTGTAACACTGTCTTTCCCACTACATAGTAGACAGGCTGCATACTACAGCTTGGAGGAGTCAGTGAGCACTGAACTCTCAATAGCAGTGTTGTGGCACCATACTTTTGCTGGTCTACTCTTAGTGAATCTCCATCTCCCTTGGTGGCTGAAGGGGCTGGGGGAGAGCTAGAAGCTAACTTGAGACTAGGCTACCTACTTACTCTACTTGGCTCGCCTTGCAAAAAATACGAGGCCCACTGCAGCAGCAAGTTAGACCTTGCAGCAGCAGTGACAGTGGTGTGGGTAGCCTTCATAGGCTTTGATTAGTGCAGTGTGTCAGCAGCCACATCAGCAACCAAGCAAGAAGCAAGCAACACCGGTTGGGAGGGTTTGGTTTGTAGGGTAACTTGGTCACAGACCACGTTGGGGACCTGGGATGGTCGGTTCTTGCATCCAGCTTATGGTGAAAGGACGGAGGAGGAGCAGACTGAAAACCGTGCTGATGACACACTGGGCTAGGCTACAGGTTCTGGCCAGATGGCCAGGTAAGGAAAAGTAAATACTTTTTTTACAGGAGGATTGGGGAAGGAGGAAGGACTGAAATAGTGATGTGTTTTTCTTGTTTCTGCACCTTTGGCCGGCTTCATGACCCATATGGGATAGATACTGAATGGAATGCAGTTAAGAAGAGAACTTGGGACAACTTTTTTTGAGGGTGGTAGGGGGTTTCAGAAACTCCACCAGGAAAAAAATTAGTTAGTAATTGGGTGGGTTTAAACCCAAATCTGATGCACTGCTCCAGGGAATAGACAGATAAATCTTATACAATTAATTTTTCCTGATTTGCATATCACTTTTGGTCACAACAAATATGTTTTACCTTTTAGAGATGTTCCAGACATTCCAGAGCTTGCCACCTAGGGGCTAACTAGCACCTGGCCTCCACTGGTTGTTGGCTACCCCTGCCAAAATCTGAAATGGTGCCCCTGCTATAAATTCTAAATTTACAGACATCCTCTGTGTGAGCAGCATGTTTTCCAAGAGGGATGGATGAGGAGCAGAGTAGTTTTCAGGGGTAAAATGAGGGCTGTCCCTTTCATTCAGGGATAATTGAGCGTTATAGTATGCACAGACTATTGGAGCCTAATATAGTCAGGCTTATGCCCCCCCCCCAGTGAAGCTGACCTCCACATCCCCATGCTCAGGCACATTATGACATAGGGCAAGGGAGAGTGCAGGGGCATGCCCCATTGAAATGAATGAGGGTATTTTTTATTACTATTTTATACATTATTGATTGAGAGCTAGAGATTAATGAAGGCCACCACTTGACTAACAAGGGCATTGGTAGTAGAACAGTGGACTTCATTATTTTCCAACTTGCCATCATAATGTATAAAATACTAATAAAAAATAACTCCATTCATTTCAAGGGAGTACAACCTAGCACTCTGACCCATAGACATCATCTCTTAAAGACTCCTACCTCTGGCTCCCCAGTACTTAGGTAAAAGACTCTTGACTTATATCTGTACTTGGTGGGTTGTCTGTAGCAGCATGGCTGCACCTGCTACAGTGTGTGTGTGCATGGGGGGGTAACTGGCTGTGTGGGTGGGTGTTGAGTTATTGCTATTTTTGTGTTCGCCCCTTAAAGTCTGTTTGTGTGGAAGCATTCAAAACTATAGAGATAAAATAGTCAGAGTACAGGCCAGACAAGAGTAATTATGTAGTTTTGTGGGTAAGTGTGTATTTTGTGGGTGGGAAGAACCACATGTGTTTCTATTGGTATGTGTGCTACAGTTCAGCTGTGCAGCTGAGATGAGGGGAGACAAGAAAACTAAACATGCTGCATGTGTGCAGATGTATGCAGATTTGTATTGAAGTACAAACAAGCCATATGCATGCAAGCAGTATAGCTTAGTGGTTAAAGGCACTGAACTGCAAACCAGGAAACTTGAAAACCTGGGTTTGAATCTCATCAACCCCCACTTCTATACTGTGATCCTGAGCAAGTCACTTAACTTTAATGTGTGCAGTTATCAGTGACAACTTGCTTTTGCGCACATGCCACATGCATGCAGTCTGTTCCAATTTAAAATAAAAAGCATACTTTCCACACTTGCTTGCTGCATGCATGACACATGCATGCAATCGATTCCAATTTAACATTTAAATCATGTTTACATCACACATATCACATGGGTAGTTTTATGTGTGCAGCATGAAAACATTTACTATAATTATTTCTGAAAGGGAGTGTCTTCAACGAGAGAGAAAGGTTGGAGGTCAACAGTTATCATCTCACCTACTGTATGTGTGTTGTTATTTTGGAAGCAAGACAGTGATTAGAAAAAAGAAACTTCCTTAATTCAAAGGCTTGCGTTATAGTGGTTCTTTTCTGCTTGATCACTGGGCAGTCTAAAGTGTTCCTATATAATTCATGGTGACATTCTTGTATATGGTTCTACAAACTAGTGCTGGCTAGATGGCTTGTTTGCCTAGCTTGACTAACACAAGCTTTGTAGTGCACATAGATAGCTATTGTGACATCTTCTGGATGCAAAGAAAATGCTGCCATACAATAAATTTGACCCTGGAAGAATTCGACTTGTGTGAAGGAGATGAAAATTCTTTGTGTGTTGAACAATTTTTGGTCACATTAGACAGTAATAATGCAGAAGAAGACATTGGTGCTGGTGGTATAATAATACTAACACTATAGTGTCACCGTCATTTTTCTCATCTAGAACAGAGAGGGCTAAGGAATCTGCTTCATTTTCATCATCATTTGAAATGCAACTGTTAAGGAAGGCAGATGAAATATAATATGAATTAGCTAGTGTTACTGGGGTGGTGGAGGTGGCACTGGATTTGGCATGCTGCTTCCCAGGAGCACACTTTGAGTCACCTTCTTCTAAGATGATGAAGGTAGTGGCAGTATTAGCAATCAAACCATAATCTTTCTCTGTTATATTAGCACTTGTGCTAACAGCAGTTGTTTTGCTGGGAATGTTTGTACTGACAAGAGGAGTACTACTGCTGACATTGGTATCTCTTATTTTTTTGTTTCTTATTTTTTGTGGAATGTGCACTTGTACTGCATTTCTCAAAAAGGGTGAAAGCAAACTTTTCACAGCAAATGATTGTCTGTTACTGCTGCAGCCACTACTAGTAGTGGGTGTAGAACATGTTAGTTGGTGGGCAGATGACATGGAAGAAGATTGTTTTTATTCACTTCAATGTTAATGTTTGGTGCTTTAGAAAATGGACTCAAATTCTTTAGTTTAACAATATGGCCAGATCTTGTTTGCATCACTCCAAATGGCATGTTTGCTGTTGGTGGAGCACAAGAACTATCTGTGTCGTCCTCATCACTGCTTTTGACTGAACCTTCATTTGTCCTTTTGCTCATGGTAAGGTGATAAGTATATTTTAAATGATGACACTTGGAAAAAAAAACACAGAGCTACAGTGCCTAGTATTGAATGGTATCCCGACAGGACAGCTGAGGGGTTTAGGTTGAGGAGATGTGAGCATGGGCAAGAGAGTGAAGGTAATGTGTGCAGTGCAGACTTTGGAGCATGTGCCTCCTTCCTTTTGCTCCAACCATGTACATGTACAGGACATGATCTCTGCTCTCCTCCACTATTGCTGCCTACTGGAGGTGTTTATATAATATTTGAGGAGGTGCAGGGGTAGAGCACCCCGCGAGGGGGGGTTAGTGGGGGGGTACTGTCTGTCACTACCAGGAACATCACACTGCTTGTCTGGGATGTGTTAGTTTGATACTATTTGAGATCCCAGTGCTTCTCAACCCTATTTGTCCTCACTCCATCAGATTCTGACTTCTTGCTTCCGGTCTCGACATTTGGCGAGTTTGTTTCCGCCCTAATGTGGGTAACCCTTATTGAAAGAGAAAACCTGATTTTATTTTCAAAAGATACACTGGGAAAGACATGCAAAATAACGCTAACCCTCTGCACTACAACGGTACCACAAAATTAATTTTTCAAATGGTCACACTGCCTGAAACATATGTTTTTGAATTGTCAGACTGGGCAAAATACAAAAGGTAACTCTGACCCTCTGTGCCATTATGGTGCCTGAAATTGAACTTTTTAAATGGTCACACTGGGCAAGACACACAAGATAACTCTGACACTCTGCACCACTACGGTGCCCGAAACATAAATTTTTGAATGGTCAGATTGGACAAGACACACAAGATAACTCAAACCTTCTGCATCACTAGAGTGCCTGAAATTTAATTTTTTTAAAATAGTCTGACTGGGTGAGATACACAACGTAACTCTGGCTCTCAGCACCACTACAGTGCCCCAAACTGAATTTTTTAAATGGTCACACTGGACAAGATACACAAGGCAACTCTGACCCTGGCCTCTGCACCACTACAGTACCCCAAACTGAAATTTTTGTAATGGTCACATTGGGCAAGACACACAAAGTAACTCTGACCCTCTGCACCACCACAGTGCCTTAAAAACTCATTTGTACACTGGGCAAGATGTACAAGATAAACAACTGACCCTGTGGTGACAATGGGAGAAATAGGGGCCCTCAACAACTTGAGAGAGAGAGAGAGAGAGAGATCCTGTTACTGGGTAACTTCTTGTCTCTCTAAGAAAAAGGCCTTTGTTGTCCTTTCATTTGTGTTTTGTTTGTCTGATATTTTATTGCCTGCCCTGATTCCTTATATAGCCTCTCCTCTTCTAATACCCCCCAAGCCTCTGCTAGGCTGCTGGCACTCTTTGCAGGGCAACTTTCTCTGCCACTTCTTCTCATGTCATCTTCCAAATCTCCTCGTTTTTTTTTTCCCCAAGGATCAAGTTCTCTGTTCTCTCCAGTGATCGTCTAAAATTTTTTCTGCTACAGTGCTGTCTTTTTTTTGTTTAATTTAAACAAAGATCTCTTCAAACTAAGTGCCCTGCAGGTCTTCACCAGCAAGACAGAGAGATACGGTCAGTCTAAACCTACCTGCTTGCACCCACATGAGCAATGCCATTGTGCGCTGCACTTACATGCTGTGCCTCTGCCACAGATAACATGACCTGGGCCTGCACTATCCAATGATAACTGTTGTAGGGAGGGCACCAAATACCTGCTGGCCACTGACTGGTGGGGGTGTAGCTCCATATGCCGGCTTGACAGTTCCGCGATGGGATGCCTTGCCCACTTCTCTTGCATCAGTGCCCTCATACTATGCTGTGCTTCTTAGTGGGGGGTACTGTCTGTCACTACCAGGAACCATCTTCTCTCAGCATCACTGATCGGGGAAGAGCATGTTCACCTGGCCACCAAATGATTCAACTTATTGTGAGTCCCATACAGCAAACAAATACCAGCCCAAAATACGCCAGTATTCAGGTTTTGGTTGAATAACCTGAATACTGGCATATTAGAGGTACTTGTGCTGAAAAATATTTGTGTTGCACAGCCCTGTTATGTACCATGATCTCTACTGAGATCAAGGGATACCTAAGTCAGAACCTGGACAAGGACATGAAACTGAAGTATATCTGGGATGGCCTGAGGGCCATTTTGAGGGGCACTTCATTTGCCAGGCCTCATTTTATCATAAACTGAGAGTACAAAAACAGAAAGCATTGCTTGCTTGTATAGTGAGCTTAGAGGCACAACACAATGGGAGAGGTCAGAAGGAATCTGGGACCAGCTACAGATAGTTAAATGTGAATTGGTTAAGTTAAAGTCTACCAAGCTTTTTAGTTAACTTAGATTTACTAACCAGAAATATTGGGAGCATAGTAACTTGGCAGGTTACTTGCTTGCATACAGTCTCTGTAACCAAACAGCAGATAGGCATATCCCACAGATTAGAAAGGCTAGGGAGATGGGAGACTGGGCCACTACTCCCTCGAACATGGCATTCGCTACTCCCTCGGAGGTTGCATCAAACTTTTAGCAGTTCTATACTAACTTGTATCACTTGAAAACACAGGTAGGGAGTGATGTAAACATCAGAAAAGTTTTATCCCAAATAGAGCTCCCCCAGGTTACCCCTGAACAATTTGAGGAGTTACAAAGCCCATTCTCTATGAAGAAAGTCTGGGAGGTGATTAAATATCTCCCCAATAACACAGCCCCAGGCTCAGATAGTTTTTTGGCTGAATTCTATAGAACATTTGCAGTGGAATTTTCCCACATCTCGACCAGGGTTATGAATAATGTGCACAAGATACATGAGATGACTATATCTTTGGCTGAAACTATGCTTACAGTATTGCCCAAACCACGCAAGGATAGCTTGCAGTGTGGGGCCTTTAGACCGATATCACTACTGAACCAAGATGTAAAAATCTTCACTAAAGCTTTTGTGAACAGGCTACAGACCTTTATTGAACACTTGATTCATATAGATTAAATGGGGTTCACCCCCCAGCAACACATACAAGACAATGTTCATTGGCTACTTAATGTTATTTCAGGAACCAAAGGGAATGCAGATACTAACCTGGTAATCACCATAGATGCTGAGAAGGCATTTGATTTCCTAGACTGGGGCTTCCTCCTTGCAATCATAGACAAAATGGGTCTGGGAGATAAACTGGGCAATGGTGTACTGGGTTCTCTATACATACCCTTCAAACTTGGTCAGAGTTAATGGAGTTCTATTATAACACATAGAGATCTGCAGAGACAGCAGGCAGGGGTGCCCTTTGTTGCCCCTATTATTTGCTGTCAGAGATGGGAAAAGTAGTTTCTTCCATTAGCGGCATTCTGGTGACATGTTGATTTCGCTTCCACGAAATTTCACAAAATTTCCATGAAAATTTCGTGAAAATTTGCCAAACTTAGTTTTTGGTTATTTCCATCTACAGTTATTTAAAAGGTGTTTATTCAGCTTGACCAAATATGATATTTTGGCTGTTACAGTGCCCATACAGAAGTGTACCACATTTCACATCTCTGACTTTATAAATGATTGAGTTATACTGTAAGTCTCCAAACTTTCAGAAATTTTGAAATTACAGTTAATTATGTAAACCAAAAGCGTTTGTGCAAATTGCATCAAATCTGGTGTGATGATATTACCCATCTCCATACTGTACTATATGCCAACTTTTAGATCTCTAGATGTAAAGATTACTCATTTATTTTCTTCTGAACTTACAGAACTTTTTAAATTACATCTTGCAATTATGTAAACAACTGAATTTTAAGCCCCTATACATTTAAAGCTAGAGAACAGAATGTCCCCAGTGTTGTTAGGTTCATTGACCCAAAATATTAAGCTTTAAGATAACCACCATGGTCCAGCATCAGGACATCATGCTGCCATGCTGATGACCTGGGTTTGAAAGTGAGCCCATGGAAGTTATGTCGGGAGGCAGGTCATAGCTAAACCTTACAATCTCTATTTAGCAGTTTCTATGAATCTTCCAGGAAAGCACGATTCTAATTTTTCAATTATCTATCTCCAAAGGTGGCTAAGTTGTAAGCACAGAAATATTTTCAGAAATTTTCAGATGAATGTTAAATTGCTTGATTTTGATCCCTTATAACTTCTCTACCCTGTATTTAAATGGATTGAAACTTGTCTTGCCTTTAGTGCCTCTACCAGACTATAAGCATGCCAAATTGCAGACTCCTAGCTTTAACACGGACCAAGGTATGGCAAATTAAAACATTTCAGAAAATTCAAAAAATGTTCATGAAATTTCACAAAACTTCATGGAATTTCACAACAATTCTGTGAATTTGGAATTTGCTAATCTCACCTACCTCTACTGTCAGTATAAAGCCCCTGATTGTGGACATAAGGGCAAGGCAAGATATACCCAGGATACGTTTCATGGGGGAGGAAGTAAAGATATTATTGTACACAGAAGACAGACTTTTATACTGTATGTGGGAAACCAGAGGACTCCATCCCAAAATGTCTTGAATTGATTTCAGCATTTAGCACAGCTTCAGAGTACAGAGTAAACCAGGGGAAACCAGATTGTATGCTTTTGAGTGGGAAGCGTACCCCTAAGCTGGACAGGATCTGTCCCTTTAAATGGTTTTTGAAGCACTTCCAGTATTTGGGAGTCAAAATTTCAAAGCATTTAGGTACTCTGTGTTGTATTAACTTTGATACCCTTATGCAGGCTATACAGGTCGACCTGACCAGGTGGGAATGACTTGCTTCTCACTCTAGTGAACAGAGTAGAAATCCTGTGCATGAACATCCTCCCTCACCTGCTTTATTTGTTTGCCACCTTGCCCATTGATATTCTGGCCCAGTTCTGGAAAACCCAGCTCAAAATGATGCCAAAAGGTGTGTCATCAGGGAAAAGACCTCAGCTTAAGAAGAACTGCTTCAGTTACATAGAAAAGAAGGAAGCCTTCACATATCAAACATTCAGAGGTACTACAGTACCTAGCAAGTCAGACTTACCCCATGCTGATACATACACTAGAGGGGCACAGACCATAATGGGTGCAGTTATAGCAAAACAACCCTGCAGTTAGGAAGATTGGTGATATTCCTTTTGATAAAGTAGATAGTGGAGTGCTCCAAAAAGTAACAAATACATGGGTCAGAGCAACATTTAGGCCTGGAACCATGGGGTGGACCTCCATAACAAGGATTTCAGTACTAACTCCTATTATAACATGTTCAGCTTTAGGGCCAGGATATGTCCTACTTTTACTAGGTAGGAGCATAGGGGATAGAGGCAACTGGGGCAATTTCTAGATCAAAGTAAGGTTAAGTAGTTTCAATACATGCAGCTGGAATTTCTCCTTCCATGGAGAGATTTTTACTACTTCCATCAGATATGGAGTTTCTTATAGGCCGCCCTGAAAGGGAACCAACAGAGGAGCAGTGCACACTGAAAGAGACTCCAAGATTTCAAAGCCATTTACTTACATGTTTTAGTTGCTTGGGCAGGAGTCAGCACATACAGTCACAACCGCAAGTTGCCTTGGGGCTTCGATCATTAGAGCTTCATCAGGGTGCCGAAGCTCTAACGAGCGAAACACTGGGGCACCATGCAGTTGCAATTGCATGTGCTGACACCTGTCTAAGCAATTAAAACTTGTAAGTAAATGGCTTTGAAATCTAGGAGCCTCTTTCAGTGTGCACTGCTTCTCTGTTGATTGCAATAGGATAGGGGTTAGCTGGCCTGTGCTGTGGCACCTGCACACCTGTACTGAGAGGTGCTGGTCCATTTGGTTAGTTTGCAACCCCTCACCCCAAAGACAGTAGCTACAGAAACCCTTGTATCCCCTGCAACAGACTCTGCAGGTACATCAGAAGGCCCCAGGAGCAGGTCACTGGGCCTCTTACTTGTATAAAAGCCTAAACCCAAAGGAAGCCATGAGCAGGAAGTCCATTCAACCCAGTTGGGTGAGGGAAGCAGGCCAGCAATGGTCAGATAAAGAATGGGCAGAAATCTGGAAAGCTATAGCCAAGGTCTCTTCTTCCTGTGCATGGCTAGAGCATAGATGGAAGGTAGTCTCTAGCTTTTTTAGAGCACCAGTTATTACAAAACACTTTGGTTCTACCAACACAGACACTTGCTAGCACAGTTGTGGCCAGAGAACACATCAGACAAGTAATTTTTGGTCATGTCCCAAACTGGTTATTTTGGGGGAAGAAATACATAGGCATTGGGCCAAATCTTTCAGAAACGTTACCACAAACATTGCAGTGCTTGGTGTTGGGGCTTACAACCCAAGATCGCAAAAACAAATGCATCAAATTTCTTTTTCAGATTCTCATCTGTGGGGCAACAAAGGCCATCACTTGTAAATGACTACAGAAGGCTCTCCCCATAATACAGTACTGGTTGACAATCAGCAAGCAAATGCAGAATATGGAATAACTAACTTCCCAATCACATCAGAAGCAGGACAGGCACACTACATGATGGCTGTCCTTTATACATTTTACATAGAGTAGGACTGTCTGCTTATTACTAGATGAAATAGCAGGCCTACCCTCTTGAATGCTCTGGCAGTCTAAACAGAGAATTCAGGGATGATAAGAGGTGCTGGTGGGCCCTGAGTCAAGGTAGTGTACAAGAGTTGCTCAGGAAAGGTCAGTGGTTACATGTAAAACCTTTGATTTATTTTAAATTTTGTTATTGATCATTTGCTTTCTGTTTTGAGCTTATGAATTATTTATATCATGCTGCTAATTGTTTAGTATGTTAATTGTAATCTTTTCCCTTTTCTCTTTATTTTTTTATAATTTTTTGCTGTGTTTATAGATGGTATGTGTAAGGTAATGTACTGTATTGTTACCTGATAAAACATCTTGAATAAGCTTTTCTTGAAAAAAAAAAACAACAACTTTGCACTGAAACCACCCTTTGCCAGTTGGTCAACTGTTGCC
This sequence comes from Neoceratodus forsteri, assembly GCA_016271365.2. Classification (NCBI taxonomy): domain Eukaryota; kingdom Metazoa; phylum Chordata; order Ceratodontiformes; family Ceratodontidae; genus Neoceratodus; species Neoceratodus forsteri. The sequence goes on along the minus strand of CM028134.1, from coordinate 300,115,197 downwards.
TGAATCAGTCAACCCTGTACCATCCTCACTGCCAAGGAGGCCTGTTAACAGGAATGAGATCTGGACAATGAGGAACTGTGTGTCTCTACCTGAATTTCCTGTTGCCTCCCAGCAACTCATTCTGATGTGATCTACAGTAGCTCTGATGATGAAGTACCCTACAACTGTCCAGTATCATGTGAATGTCTTCCTGCACCATTCCACATGGAATTTTAACCTTTGACATCTGGAGGAAGTAATGTGAGCAATTGCAAACCACTGTATCCAACAGCAGCACCCTGTCTTCTGACAGAATTTGGGTCTACAAATCATGGAATTTGCTCCCGTCATGGAGGATGTTGGGATCCCAGTAACAGAAGCACCTGAGGGCATTGAAAGATTTGAACCCATTCTGGCAGAGCCCCTCGATGATCCTCATCAAATCATTGCAGAGGAACTTGTGGCACCTCGCTATTTTGGAAGAGAAGTAAAACACCCAGTTCAGCTCACTTACGATGTCCCTGGTATCCCCTCTGACCTCCATGTAAATGTGGTGCATAGAATGCTCAATCTGCTGCCAAGTCTGCTATTACTGCCCTCCTTGTGCTGCCCTCAAGCCATTTTTTAGAGGCGTAATTGTTTACCATGGTGGGAAAATGATGACATTGATATTCACCCTGTGTTCTGTGAATTACACTATTGATATCATTCAGACAGGATGCAGATGTATTAGTTAAAATATTTAGATAGGAATCAAGTATGTTTGACAAACTGTTCTGTTGTGTTTAGCATGTTTGTGTTTTCTGGCCTTGACAAAGACATCAAGGGTTTCAGTGAAGGGAGGATGTAACCCCCTCCTAAAAGTGGGCTTACCTTTGACTCTCTCTGGAACACTGCTGCTACCTTCCCCTGCACTGCTGTTTCATCCTGGTCCAAATCCAGACATCAGCTGTGGGACCCAAAGCTGAACTAGACAGTGTTATTTGTTCTGTGAGCGTGTTCAGTACCCTTCTCTCCATGGCTGGCACACCACTATCTCTCTTCACTCAACTGGCCCCCTGGAATGCCTTCAGGGTTAGGGAGCCCACAGTAAGGAGGTTACTCAGTTTCATCAGCTCTAAAAGCTGCACAAAGTGCAAATCCATTTCTCCCCTGGGAGCATGAAGTTTGGAGATGGTTCACTTCTGCAAAACAACTAAATTAGTGCATTCTGTCCCTGTGAAACTGACATCAGTTTGTATCTCAGCTCTGCAAAACATCTCTTAATTGCAAGCTGACTCAGACTTGTATGTACATTTTTAGCCTGGAACTGACAGCCACTGTGAGCCAGGGGTTTAGCATAATGCATAATGCATGATGGGCTAGCCACTGATTTGATCCCTGGATTTCTGTACACAAGAGAGCCATGTGCAACAGAGCTGATTTGTCTGACAGAAATCTCTGAGGAGATAAGAACATTTATGAATAGCTCCCAATTGCTTTTCCTGTCTAACACATTTTTCCAAAATAGACTTGAGGCCCCCTGAAAAAGGGGATTGATGCTGCTGGAGTGCCAAGCATAGCCTCTAGCACCAAAATAGAGCAGGAGTTGCCTTGAAAGCTGCTGTACATCTGGGAAGGTGGTGAGTCACTGCCTTCTGCTGCTGTTAGAATTTTATCCTGACAAGGGATTAAACCAGCTGAGGTCCAAGTGACTGCCCATCTGTCAGGGTGGGTGAAGGCAAGTCAAAGATCATCATCGTCTAGAGCATCACAGCTTGCACCCCTTGCCACTGGAAGCATGTTGGGTCTGCCAAACGTGTATGCAACCTACATAAAAGACCACCAGCCATCCTCTGTCTAAGCAGGGGAGATGTCCCTATGGAAAAAGCACCAGCCTGTCATCTAAAGTTTGCGAGTACTGGGTTGTACCCACAGAACTTATCATTCCTATTGTTTAGCCAGCTAGACACTTTCTGGGCATTCCTGCATGACCTTAGAATCAAAACCACAGCTAAAGCTCACAGGCAGGAGCAACTGTTTTATTGTCCATCTAGTTGTGTAATTTGCCAGTCAACAACTGCAGCCAACAACAACCAAAATTACACTGTATCACACCGAGGTCCAAGCATCACAGGCCTGCAATTCTGTATCTGTTTGCACAATTAAAGTGTAATTGGGAGCTCCAAGAGGGACTGTGAGTTTAACTGGTGCACCAATGGGGGTAGAGGTGCTGAGATACACCTTATAGTGGGGCATGAATGCAAACTGCTGCCTTTATTTTTGCCTTTGCTTCCCTTGTCTCCTACCTTGTTTTCCAACCCCAAAATAACCACATTGGTCATTTGTTTGCAACTGATGATGCATTTTTCCCATTTTTGCCTTGCTGTTTTCGTGCTTAGAGTAATAAGTGGGGAGGGGATTGTGTTATTGTGTTCCCTGTTACAGAGGGTGAGGGTTGTATTTATTTCCTGTGGGGAAACTCCCTGACAGAACTTGGTCATAAGGATCCCCCTAGCTGGAGGCACCACACCACTTTCCAAGCACATTTCTAACCATGAACCCAGCAGCCATTCATCTGAAAGGCATAATAGACTTTGCTCTGTTCCATCTTCAGGCTTAGCCAGTATGCATTGAGGGTGGGGGTGGTTATATACATAAAGCAAGAACAACATCTATTTGTAAAGTAAGGACCTTTCTCATTATGTAACATTATTTAGCATACACTATTGTTAACCTTTATAACAAGAGATGAAATATTAAAGCATTTGACTACATATTACTTTCAAGGCTTGTCTTGCAAGCACATTGTTTTTACTTTTAATTACATCGTACAGTACTCATTTAATCTCAGGTGAACTGGTAATTCTCTTATGAAACCCTGAATCTGGTGGAAATGTCAGGTTTTTGAGATAATAATCCCTGAAATGAAAATAAAAAGAAACATGAAGATACATCAAACTTTCTCAGTGTGGCTGATTTTTTTTTCAGAAAATATTTTCCTGGACTTTCAGCCTTTTATCAGTCCCAAACTATACAAGACTTTTTTGAAAATGTTGAATAATTTAAGGATACTGAGGGGAATCCCTTTGTTGTCCAAGCTAGTGTTCAGTGCCAAGAAGTGCAAAATCATGTATCTAGGACATAGGAACACTGGAGCTCAGTATACGAAGGGAGAGGTACTGACAATCATTAAACAAGGAAGGAATCTTGGGGTTATCATATCAGAGGACCTCAATGTGGCAGGGCAGTGTGACAAAGCAGTGGGTTGGGCTAGTGGGATGCTGGGGTGCATAGGGAGTGGTTATCTCCAGTAGAAGGAGAGAGGTGGTGTTGCCCATGTATTGCTCAATGGTGAGACCTCACCTGGAATATTGTGTCAAGTTTTGGAGACCACACCTCAGAAAGAACATAGACAGGATGGAGGCAGTCAAGAGGAGGAGAACTAAAATGTTGCAGGGTTTGCATGAGAAGCCTTACAAGGAGGGAGTGAGGGATTAATCTCAACATGTACACCATGGAAGAGAGGGGGAGAGAGAGAGAGAGAGAGAGAGAGAGGTGACATGAAAGAGACTTACAAGTACCTCACAGGAGTGAAAAGGGTGCAGGGGGAGTCTATTTTAAATGAGAAAGAGCACCAGGACAAGTGGTCATGCAATGAAGCTGGAGGGGATGACATTCAAGAGGGATATGAAGAAATATTTCTTCACTGAAAGGGTGTAGATGCCTGGAACAGACTGCCAGCAGATGTGGTGGAGGCTAAAACAGTGAGGATCTTCAAGCTTACATGGGACAGACAATGGAGTACATTAGAAAAGAGGCAGGGAGGTGAGAAGGTTGCCAGAGACCAAATACGGTCTTCAGAGGCAAATTAGGATTGGAACATCTGGGCAGACTGGGTGACAAGTGGTTCTTTCTTGCTGACAAATTCAGTTTTTGTGTTGTGTTTCTAGCTATGGTGACCCTAACAACTAAAACAATTCTGCACCATTCCCACAGCCTTCTGTGTCCTACTTGGCAGGTCAGGTGTCTTGATGCCTTGATTTTCCCAGCAGCCGCAGTTACTTGTTGGTCACACTCAACCTGGTCAAGCAGATACAGATAAATATTGATTATGCCTTCAAATGGTGGTGCTCCCTCATGGCCATTCCTACTATAACCCTTCTCCACTAGGGTCTATCCCGCATCCCTAACACTCGTGATCACAGTTTCCGCCAACCTTCTCCCTACCCTAAATGTTCCTTCCAACTTCCCCACATACTTAATGGCTAAAACCCTAGCCTCATCATCCCTATCTTCCTCAGCTGTCTGCAGCCCTCCCTGTGCCCCTGTGGTGCCTCCAACTGCCGCTCAAGTCTGGCAATGTACAGTACATCCTAAGAGTATTAAGCAACCCCCAGTGGATGCAGTTGAATCTCAACAGACAGACATAGTGTATGAATAAAATACAGTAGAACTGTTTATTCTCACACAAGTTATATTTAGTGCATGACGCTAATCAGCTGTATTTGCACAAATTTAATTTCGTGTTATGCAATTAGCTCCTAATTTACGGTCATTGAAAATATGCCATTTTGATCAATTAGTGCCTTTTTACTTTAACACTGTTATCACTCAAACGAATATAGCTATACTTATTTTACATTACATATAACTTATTCTTCAGTTAGTGCTCTAGTTGGTATTTGAACCCAGGCTAGTTGGTATACTGTTCTGCTGCATGAAAAGCTGCACAACTAGGACAACCAGAATGCTGAAACACCCTGAGACACTAATTCTTTCTCAAATGTATAACCCGGAGCTACACAAATTTTAATTAATTTTTAATTAAGCACCTATTTCTTGCTTCTGCCTCTTTGAATTCCATATAAATTCAAACGTCACCCTTACAGATTAAATACAATTGTATACCCCTGCTCTCCATGGAAAATGGTACTTTGCACAGCTTAGACTTTGCACAAGGTGTGATTTTATCCCAGTGTCCTGGACACTGCAGCATACAAGAACAGGAGCAATCAAACACCGTGACTGAAAGGAGGTTTAATTTTAGCTGGATAGTTAAAGATGCTGTATCTGATACCAGGGATGCAAGGATTAAGCCCTGGGTTCAACACATAAACATGCAAGTCTGTAATTCTGTCTGATGAAAATGCTTCCTCACGAAGCTGGCTTGTAAACATTACATAGGTGATGTATAGGATCCCCACATGTAAAGAAACAACAGAGTCAGTAACTAGGTGCAGAGTTCCATCTGGTGGAGAAAGCTGAGAAGGAAAAAGAGGAAGTGATGGTCTGGTTAAAGATTTAGTAAATAGATAAAGAATGCCATCTGGTGGAGAAAATGAAGATTGCAGTATACAAGAACAAACTGGGGAAAGTAAAGATTAGGACCTTCAAGAACAAGAGCGAGTCTAGCACCTTGCCTAAGGAAAGTTTCCTCTTAACTGAATGGTAATCCTAACTCCTGATGACATGCATTAAGTCTGTTAAGCTATTTCACCAATCAGACTTTTGCCACACTGGTAGTAATCACACACCCCATAACAAGATGCAGTATTCCAACAACCTAGTTTCCCCACATTATCTTCTAAACTGTAAAGCACTTCCCCAGAAAACAATAAAAAAACTTCTACATACCTTTACTGCCACTTTTGTCATTACATGCCTTTTTGCTATAGGCTAGGTGCTTCTTATCTGCTCTGTTTACTCTGTGTGTATGCACACCTCCAGTTGCAGTTGTGTTTCTTTGTGTACCACTTCTTAGCTTTTTGTCTTTTTTAACTCTATTTTGACTCCCTTGTACCTGCGTGGATGTACCATTTAATCAACCCTTGTGCCCCCCCACCCTTGGACATAGCAGGCTGACCCACAAACTGGGCCCCCTCCCCTCCAGAGGCTGAGAGGGGAAGGAGTAAGTATGTGTTAATATGGGTCCCGAGGGATGAGAAGGGCTAGGAGCCAGGCTTTGTCATCACACACCCCACCCGGAGGAGGAGGAGAGCTGTCCGACAAATGCTCTATCCTTCTCCTCCAGGTAGACCTCCAACGTCCTGGGTTCACTACTGAAACTGGATCTTCTGTGCTACAGGCAGTAGTGCTACCACTGCTCAGGAGGGCTGGCCTATGAACCTTGTCTTGCTTCAGTTATATTGCTTGTCACCTTCTGTGAATTAGATTGTGTAATAGTACTTTGTTCCTTTTTTTCTCCATATTTTTTGACTTCACTAGCTTTTTTCAGTATCTCCCCTCTCCCTATGACCAGTTAAACCCACATTGATTCCCCACACACCAAACTCTGCCCCAAACTAGGAGCTTTGTATCATTCCAAAGACTGTATAACCCTCCCTACTCATCGAGAACTTGCCACAAAATTTGTTCTTCCCTTGTTTGATTATGCAGACGTTTTTTGGATCAGCCCCTTCCTCCTCCTTCATCAAGCTTGACACCTTGTGTAATGCCTTCTGCCGCTTTGCCACCAATCCCCCCCCTTACTCACCATTGTTCACTTTACTCTGCACACTCAGTCCTTCCTCTCCCCTTCCATCATCAACTTCACGGTGTGTCATTTATAGTTAAATATTAGTTTAATTCTCTCACAACTTGCCTATCCTCCTTCCTCTCACCTGCCAGTGCCTCTGACTACTCCCTCCGCAACAGAGATTCATGCAATTTCTCAATCCCCCGGGGGAACTTCTGTGCTGAACAGCCAGCCTTCTCTTACCACCTCTCCTACTCTGGAATTGGCTCCCTTTAATCTTACACTCATTCTTCTCCATTTCCTCCCTTAAATACCAGCTAATACTCTGATTCCAGCCCTTCTGCTCCTACATCCCTACCCTGGCTCCCAACTGATACTCATTATCCTTCTTGCCCTAAGTCTATGCCGGCCTGAACTCCACCCCCTAAGCTTTTTCCAGCTGTAGAAATTCTATCCTCACTCAGTCCCCCATTCTACACATCCAATGCTCTATGTTTTTGCTAATTCAATTACAGAATGTATTGTTTTCCCTTAGTGTTCTTTGCTATATTGTAACATGGGTAATTTGTTCATGGAAATTGTTTTGGAATGTAAATATCTGTATATTCTTCACCAATTGTTGTAACATGGACAATCTGTTCAGCATAACTCTTTTTGGATTGAAATTATCTGTATACACTCCTCTTCCCTTTACCCCAGGTCACACATGGAAATGAGCTCCGGCTCAGTGTGCCTTTCCCAGTTACCAACTTAAAAAAAATAAATAAATCATATTATTGTGCTGATCCTGTTTCCCAAAATGTTTTCTCCATTTTCTGTTCAGGTGTAATCCATCTTTCCTCAAAAGATCTTTTCGGCTATTTAAGATCTTCCACTTTCTGTGGAGATTGAATCCTTCTTCCTTGCACCAAAACCTGAACAAAGCATTTTGATTTGAATCCTGGCATTGCAATTTTTATCTGAAAACTGCATCTGTAGTATCTCTAATAGGATGAGTTCTGCTTTCCTCTTTTTAATTTTCAATCCTAGGTTTAGGAGGTGTCTCATGAATTGATTTTCCTTTTTGTCACTGGTGTTGTTTGTTCTAACATTTAACTCTACCAATGCATAGATTTCAAAGGGGTCACAATAGTCTTTCTATCATTTTAGTAATGTGCTTAAAGGGACACTGTCAATCCCCTTAGGTCTCAAAGTGTGCCTACTTTAAAAAACACATGTTATGATTGGTCACATTCTGTAGAGATGCTGATGTAGCTGGTAGTTTGATTCTGATTCATTCTTTCTTTTTTAAAACTAAAAAAAAAACAGATTTCCCAGTGCCCACCACACTGGTGTTACCATACAAAAATATGTTTGTTTACATTCTTTGATAACTCCCACTGCATCTTTCTTGAATTTGAGAACACCACAAACACAATCTAGCCACTCATAATGCTGTGGGAGGAAAGGAGACTATGATACATGAGTGGTTGCAATGTTTGGACGTGTTCCTAATGTTTAGGAAGTATGCAATAAAAATAAATCAAGGATTTGAAGCAAACAAAGTTGGGTATAATTGTGCCATCCCCATGCATTTTAGTTCTACTAAGAAAGGACACAGATAAAACACAAAACATCTATAAGATTTAAAGAAGGTAAACAATCATAATATGTGGGATTGCAACTAGAAATAATATGATGCAAAAAGGATTGACAGTGCCTCTTTAATTCTGTATCCTGTCAGACAGCAGCATCCACTGTTTACTTTATCTCTATGGTGCATTTGTCCACCTGTATATCTCAGGACCCAGCCACCTACATCCATTGTCTACCTGTGTTTTTGCTTGCTTGGCACTCTTGACGTGATATTGCCTAGCATATACCTAATTTTCCTGGTCTATCAGTACTGTAGGTTAAATCTATGTACAATGAGCTGTGATTCTTGTAGCGTTATCACCTACCATACTAGACTGGATTCATATATTCAACATACTGGATTCAGGAGAAAACTTGTGTTGTTGGGGTTCAGCTGGGGTGGGGTAAATGAGAGTCCAGAGGACTGCTTTGTTCTCCCTGGGAGAATGGGAAGCACTTCACACAGCATGTCTGACACCTAGTGGGGGCTGGGTGTCAGAGCAGCCAGGATGCCCAGTGGGGGGGTTAGCATGATGCTGTGCATCATTGCACACCGATGGCTGTGGAGAACACCACAGAGTAGAAAGACATCCCTGCCATGAAGGATGAACTTGGCCCACCCAAAGGCTTACCAACACTAACCAGGCACTTGCACTGGATACAACTTCAAGGGGACAAGAGCAAGTTCCCCCATTGCTGATACCAGAGGTAAGTTGCAAGTACATCAGGGGTAAGTCCTGGGGATAGTAAGTGGGGTGGGACACCAAGATGGGGCCAGCAGGGACATGGAGACATAAACTTAAGTAAAAAAAAATATATCGATGTACAGTGGTAGCAGTACATTTTTGTTCATTTCTATTTGGTTTGATTTCTACTCCTGGTGCCCAACTTGGATCCACTTCCATGACTAACTGCTTGTATTCCTTTTGGTTGCTAGATGGCACTGGAAGAGGAGGAGCTAAGGTCCTGCACGCTGCTCAATTGTGGAGTTGAGCTGGGAGAGCAGGATTGTGAAAGCTTTTTGACTGTTTACAACAGGTATTCCACAGTTGCCTCACCGGATAAGCCTGTAACAGTTTTATCTTCACATTTTATTACCAGAGATCTTGTGTACCTGAATTTTAGAATTCCTGTCTGTGCTGTCTGCTGCTCTAGAGGGAGCTTGGAGTGCTGTGAGTGACGAAGGAGCCCGCTCCCCTTGCAGAGAGCAGAAAAGGCATTCAGACTGCTGGAGGATGGACTGGTTTCTCTTCAAAACACATAAGGACATTTTATTTAGTTCTTCCTACTCTTGGTATTTATCATGCTGTTTTGGTGGTTTATTCATTAAAAAGTCCTAGAGCCTTAGTGCTTAAGTTTTTTTTAAACCTAAGGGTTATTTTTATTTTTTCTCCTGTGTTTCTGTCTTTCATTTTAATTTAATTTTAGTTTTATGCACTTTTATATTTCTGTCTGTTATTAAATTTAGCATTTTTATTGAGGTGCTATGACACTGTGATTTTGGAAATTTTAATTGAGGTTTCTTTTGGGAACCGGCTAAAAAAAAATGTAATTATCGGCGTAGTGGATTGATTTAGAGGTTAGGAGGTTAAGAGGTCAAAAGCTTTTTAAATTAAATTCAATCAAATTGCTAAGTCCTTCAGCTTTATAGTGTTAGTCATTTTTGTTTGCCTTGTTTAAAGGGATTAGTGGTTTATTGGTGTATTGATTTGATCTATTGATCCGTTATTAAGTGCATAAGCATGTAAATAACATATATATAGCAGACTTTGAACTAAGGATTGATTGATTGAATAATTAAATCCGTGCAATTTGTTGGAGACCATGAGGAAGGCATGCTACTCTTCAATAGTTGGAGAGTGATTTAAAAAGTAGTCTATACTCTAAGCTTGAAGTATTCTCCTGTCTTAGGTTTTTGGTTTTAGTTCTGCTGCTACACTGCTGCTATGCAGTCCCAGGCACTTTCTGTAAGCTATTAAGTTATTAAGCTACTATGCTACTAAGCGGAGAGCTTGTAATTTGTACCTATGTCCTAACTTAATTTGTTGAGAAAAGGATGTAAGAAAGAAGTGCGTCCTGGTGTATTTTATTGTTTTTTACACTTTTGCCTGCTGTCTGGCCACCAGGCTGGAAAGGTCTGCTTGCTCTAACTGTTCACTCTGAGTTATTCATCGGAACTCAGCATGCTATTGAGAACAGGAGCCTTTTTATTTTGTGCTTGACCATAGCTGCCTCAAAAGTAAGCTTTATTTTGAATATTAGAATAGTTAGTGACATAGTGACTTGATGAACTTAGTTTTGATATTTATAAATATGTAAGTTAGCAAGTTTACAATAGTAATTTAAGGCATTGATCTTTTATGTTTCGGGGTACATATTTTATCTGCTTTGTTTGTTATGGCTTGATTTTTTTCTTTTACTCATCTAGTCATCCTTTGGGTTTCTACATGTGTTCACCTCAAGGAGCCTACTGGAGTGGGAATCTGGTGTGAAAGTTTCCACAGCCAGTTATTTTTTCCTGGAACTGTATGGGATTTTGATGCCTTGATTAGAACATCATTTTTTGATAAAAATTGTAAGACTTTACTGCAGGGAATTGCTCAGTTTTATCCTAAAAAGAAAGAAAACAAAGAAGAAGATTAAAGATTAAAGAAGGACCTTGCAGGGTGTTTTCTTCTTACTGAAGTATTGAAGAATTGACTCTTTTCCATTTTGGACATTAGGTGCTGAAGACTTTAAAAATTATTTGAGTATTGATTTGTATGTTTCCCTGTACCGCTGTACACAAATTAATTGGGACTAATAATAACGATTTTGTATCCCAAATGTACATCTTTATAAATCTTTACATTTGTACCTGCTTAGCATCCGTAGGGTAGTTCATTAGAGACAAATTGTCTAATTGTTTACTGCATTTTATAATAGTCTATAAATCTGAAATATTTATATTATTTATAAACATTTGTAGGATCACAAGGTGGTATTAGTGAAACTTATGGTATTACTTTCTACCTTCTTTGGAAGTGTGTAGGTTCTATATAGTTTTTGGTAATTATGGTAATTACAAGAGCTAAAGCCAATGAAAAAGATAGAATACAGGAGGTCCCCAGAGCTCTTAAAATCCAAAAGGGTATGGGAGGAACATTAAAAATATACCAGAGTAGTAATCCACTTAGTGCTACAAGTGCTAATAGTGGGGTAATTGATATATTAGATGAGATAACAAATAAAGGATAAAAAGGATGTGAAATGTTAAAAGAAGGGAATTATAAAAAGAATATGGTAAAAAAGATGGAAAAACTGGAGGTAAAGAAGAAAAAAGTGGAGAAGGAAAAGAGGAAAGTGAAGCTAAGGATTTTAAAAATAATAAAAGAAATTATGGAAAAAAGGAAAACGTAGAAATAGTAAAGGAAAAAGAAAGGAAAGTAAAGATGTGACACTAGCTAGGATTTCTCCATTGCTAAGGAAAAATCTTAATAGGAGGGTATTATCCAAATTTGAGATGCTTGAAGAAGAAAGTGGTGTGGATCAAATTAAAATAATTTAGGAAACAACAATCAGAGTTTCTCAATGCCCACCCCTAGAGTAAATAAAGATGTGAATCTGATAATGACTCCATCACTTCCTACAGCATGTAGTTTAGGAGTATTAGAGGTGGAGGATTTGGAGAAATTAACTAAAGATGTCACTTTATATACTCCAGTTGTAACTAGGAATCTGATAAATGAGGAATCATTTGGCAAAGGTGGAAAAAAACTGGAAATTATTGAAGACTTACAAAATACTATACAAGGTCTCAAAATGTTGGATGATTATCAAAAATCAAAATTAAATGGTTTTGTTGATACAAAGGTGGTAATTGAGAGCCTGGCACCAAAATGGGACCAGGAGGATATGATTGGAAAAGAGAAAAAATAATGGATGAGTCTATGATGTACTATCGTACAGCAATTAGTGAAGAGATAATTGCAATTATGAAACACCAACATGCTGCAAATTTGATATTAATGGAACAATTGAAAACAATAAGGAATGAAATTGGTACACTAAAGGAGAATATAGCCATACATGATATAGAATGGATGAGATGTTGAATGTTTTGAATAAAATACAGCCTCCAAAGGACTCATCATCAATTATGGTAACGTATTACAAGATAAATGATAAGATAGAAAATAAAGAAAATAGAATAAGACCAGATGTTTCCTCATTATCATTAACAGATGATATTAAAAATAATGAGCCTATAGTACAGAGGAAAAAAAGAAAAAATGAGGGGAAGATTCAGAATAAGATACCAATAAAGAGCGACAGTAGTTGTCTACAGTGGAGACATACAGGAGAAAAAGGGTTTGATGGACATGAAGAGACTTGTAGGACAGGTGTGGAGTTACTGTTAAAGTCTATGGATGATGACACTGTAAAGTGGGGGTAGGAGTTGAATGGCATAAAACTGATGTAAAAGTCGTGGAGGAAAAATTAAAGAAGGATCAAGATGCAACTAGTAAAGAACAAGCAGAATGGAAAAGGGTCAATAAGTGGGATAAAGACTGTTGTCTAACACTGTACGGCCTAAAGAGAATGGATGATGAAACAGAGGCAACCTTGAAGGATCAGATAAATAAAATATTGAATGAAGTTTTTATATTGGCAATTGATGAAGGAGATATAATTGAAGTGTTTAGGCCATTAAATGCTGGCTCTGCAGACATAGTATGGCTAAGAGTTACTCTTAAGAGAATGGCACATTATCTGTGGAGAAATAGCTATCTACTGAACTGTCTGAAGTTAAGTTTGGAACTGGAATCAGAAATTGCATAAAAAAAAGAGAATGTGATAGTGTGATAGTTAAGCAAGAGAACCATTTGATAATAACAATGTTTGGCTATCCAGGAATTTATAATGAGACATCAAGAAAGATGACATGGTCTATCTGTAATTTGATCTCCAATGTCTTTCAGATAAGATTAGGAAAAATGGGTATTATGAGTACTTATAGGCATGAAAGATTAAGTGGAGACAGTCAGGTGGATATAGTATGTAAAAATGAAGAAATAGCTCAAAGAATATTGGAATGTTATGGGCAATTAGATAAGATGGAAATTTATGTTGTGGATCTGAATGCTCTTTATAAAGAAAGTGATCAGGTTTCAGGAAAGGAGATAGAAAGAAAGATACCGAATGTAACTGAACATTTTGTGATAAATGAATCAATTAAGACTTATAATAGGTTTCAATTATTAGAAGAATCTAGTTGACCAGGGAAAAATACATTTAAATAGTGATCTTATAAGAAACAACAGTGAGATAATAAATGAAGGATGTGATGAGATCAAGAAAGAACAAATTTTAATTAAGTTTTATGACTTGGAACATAGCAGGTTATAGTACCAAATTATATAATCAGGATTGGTTAACATTTATTAAAGAAAATACAGTCATTTGTTTACAAGCGACTTGGCATGATACTAAAATAGATATAAATATAAATGGATATCAAACTTGCAATGCCCAAGCTATAAGGATACTAAGTTAGGGAGAAGAGCTGGTGGCTTAGTAATGTATGTCAGAAATGGAATATTTAGTTCTATTAAGCAATTGATTAAATATGATAATTATATGATTCTCAGACTGAGGACAAGTAAAATATCAATAATATTAGTTAGTTGTTATGTACCACCAGTCAAATCTAAATATTATAAATAATTGGTATGGCAAAGGTTAGAAAGTGATATTTTTGAGGTCTCTATGGAATTTCCAGGGGACCTCTTAATACTACTTGGAGACCTTAATGTCAGAGTTGGGAGGTTTGATGGCCTAACAGATAATACAGTAATTCAGTGGATATATTCAGATATTGAAAATCCTAAAAGAAAAACAACGGATGAAAAAGCAAACTTAAATGGGAAAAAAACTCTGTGAAATATTAAAAAACAATGGACTTTACATTTTGAATGGGAGGTTGAAGGGGGATGAAGATGGAGTAACAACACATATCTCAAAATATGGAAATACTGTACTCAATCTAATATGTTGGAGAGGTCCCAGTGATTGGTGGAAGTCATTAACTATACCTTTAAGACTTGAAAGTGATCATTTACCAGTAATAGTCTATACTGATCAATTGGAGGAGGACATTATTACAGTCAATAAGAAAATAAAACCATGTCAAGTGGCAATTAGATACAAGAAATGGATTAGATGGATGGTGACTTTAGAAATAGACATTATAGGACAATTGGAGACATTCCTTGATGAGATTAAAATAGTATTAAATGAGTTAGACATCATTACACTTTATGGAAGATTTAATTTTTTTTAAAGAAATACAGCCTAAATTATATAAAGAAGAAAGTTTCACATACACTATGCAGGCTAGAGGGTGGTTTGATAAAGAGTGTAGACTGAGTAAAAAAAGACTTACAAAATGTTTGAGAATATATAGACAAAATGGTAGACAAGAAACAAATGACATTTTAAGGATGGTAAGGAAAGAACACTGGAATGTATTATCATCTAGGAAAAAGGAATTTTATGCTGAACAGTGGAAACAAATGATAGAGATGATAGAAGCTAAGGATAATAAGAAATTTTGGTCATTAGTAGCCAGAGGCTATAAGGAACTTTTGGTAGAAAATGTAAATTATATAGACTCCAAGGGTTGGCTAGAGTATTTTTCAACTGTAATGTATAAAATGACTGAAGAGAATTCATGGCCAATTATGGAAAGGGGTATGATAAGTATGAACTTCATTCCAATTACAAGTGTTGAAGTTAAAGTGGCAACAGAAAAACTCAAGCTTAATAAGGCACCAAGACCAGATATGATGCCTGGGGAGTTATTCAAAATCGAGGATATACAATGGGCAGCATTTTTAGCTACACTGTTTAATAAATTAGTATATAATAACTTTATCCCTCAGTCCTGGAGGGGTGCAGTAATAGTCCCTATTTACAAAAAAGGCAATAAGCATGATCCAAAAAATTATAAGGCAATTAGTTTACTGGATAGTGTGGGAAATATTTTTTCCAGAATTTTGCTAGATCGTATTATGATAGACTTGGAAAAAAGTGGA
Organism: Neoceratodus forsteri; assembly: GCA_016271365.2. Classification (NCBI taxonomy): domain Eukaryota; kingdom Metazoa; phylum Chordata; order Ceratodontiformes; family Ceratodontidae; genus Neoceratodus; species Neoceratodus forsteri. The sequence goes on along the minus strand of CM028134.1, from coordinate 300,100,071 downwards.
GGCCATTCTTCTCTTCAAGCTGGCTTTTGTAGGACATATTCTAATATGGATAATTGTTTTATTTTTCATCATTCATGTGAGAAGTATGTTAAGATAAGGGCATATAGGCTATACGTGGTATATATAGATTTCTCTACTGCATTCGACACAATTGTTAGAACTAAGTTATAGGACACAATGTACAATATTGGCATAGACCCAGTATTGATAAATATTATAAGACTATTATACTCACATACATGGGCTCAGGTTAGATTGGATATGACAGGTAATTTTTCTCCACAATTTCTAACTAATATGGGAGTAAGACACGGGTGTATACTTGCTCCAACTCTGTTTGCAATCTATTTGGATCCATTGCTGAGAATTTTGCAAACATCTAATACTGATTCCCCTAAAATCAGAACAGATTATTGTGCGGGACTTGCATATGCTGACGACCTGATATTATTTTCATTAACGGCAAAAGGTCTCCAGAACAAGTTGAAACTTCTTGAAATATTTGCTAAGGATAGGAGTTTAAAAGTGAATATGTCAAAATCTAATGTAGTGTTGTTTTGGGAAAAAAATACAATGGGAAATGGTATATTAATTCACAACAGCTTCAAACTGTGAATGAGTATTCCTATTTAGGGCTGTTTTTTTTTTCACAAAAATTATGTTGGAAGACACATTATACTACAATGTACAATAAACTGGTAAATTCAGCTTTGGCATTAAAAAGATTTAATTTAACGTCTGGAGGTTATACAATGAAACAATTACTAAAGGCTATTAAAGCAAAATATAATTCACAAATGTTATATGGGACAGAAATAAGTAAACATAAGTATTTAAAAAATATGGAAACATCAGTTGTGAGGTTGTTGAGATGTACAATGGGTTTAACATTAACAGTACCAGTCTCGTATGTATGAGCAGAAATGGGATTAATAAATCTGAAGGCATTTGCTGAATCAAATATTGTTAATTTTTGGATAAGATTAAACATTCAAGAGGATGGTAGAATTTCTAAGAAATGTTTGGAGGAAAAAAAAATATTGGGAAATGAATGATATAAAGTCACCATGGTTGCAGAAAGTTAGAAGGATTTGAGGACAGTAGAACAAGAGCAACTATTAGATTTGGCATATCAGAATGTGGTGATCTCTGCCCAATATAAGAAATACATTAAAAAATGTTAATAAGGAAATGTAATAATATAGACATGGAAAATATTAAAAATGTACATTTTTCATTGTGGTAAAGTAATAATATTCTAAATCATAATTATACATATTATTCGGATGCACTAGAAGAACCAGAATTAAGAAAAGTTTATGCCAGGTTTAGAATTGAGTCCCAGGAGTCTAATAAATTAACAGCTAAATTTAATAGGGAAGTAGATATAATACATTCTTATTGCCTATGTGGAGCCTTAGAGATAGAATATTTCTCTCATATGATGTTAATGTGTATGTGGTATGAGAAGGCAAGAAATAAATGATTGGCAGATATATTATCTGACCTACAAGACTGTGATGATGAATTAAAGGTTAATATACTTCTTACAACAAACAATGAATATATAATAAGAAAAACAGCAAAGTTCTTAATTAATATAAGGGAAATAAGGGCCAGTATCATTAAGACAATGATTGTAAATACTTAAAAAGATAATATTTAGGGAGAAATCAAGTCATTATATTATGGATTGTTTTGATTAATTATATGTATATGTGTACTGAATGTTTATACCTATTGTATGTTTGATACATCTGAAAGAATTTTGTACATGCTTATTTTATATTTTGTGTTTTTATAAAGATCTTTTTAGATTGAACAATAAAAACTGAACTGAACTGAACTTTTGGTTGCTATTTCTCTTGTCTCAACCAAGTACATCATATCTGCTGCTTCATCCCACATTATTTTGGTATTCTCTTTTCTGCTAGTATGTCTTCAGTCACATCTTATTTTGAAAGCATGTCAATGTTTTTTCACATGGCAGGGCTCAGACAGTATACTTTTCATATGCCAACTTCTTGAAAGTCAAGTGCACAGCAGAATTAAAACACTAAAAATGACAAAAGATGCAAGGTTGACCAGTATATACAGTATTAGAATTTGCTGGTGAATCCCCCACCTTTAATTAAGAACTGAACATATCTGACAGAGGTCTGAAGACATGTTTCCTCATTATGTATTGCATTATTGCCCTTAAATCCACTTTATGCTTTTAGGGGGTACATTTGCACGATTCATTATGTAGAGCACTTACTATACTACTGTATAGTTCACCGCTAGAGATTCATCATGTCATGTTCTTGCTCTCACTGCTGTATTACATTGATTATAATTAGCTGCTATTGTTCTGTTGACTAATTCTCTGCATTTATTGTCTGTATTTCCACTGCTTCTCCCCCCTCCCCCTCCCCCCCCACCGAATCGTACCTGGAGTCTCCTTTCCCAGTTACCAAATGTTTAAATAAATAAATCAAAAATTTTCACAGGAGCGGTCATTTGCTCACAGAACTAAGTAAGACAATTTCATTTCATGCCAGGCAATTAGTTCCACCAGGTCCAAATCCCCAATTTCCAGTACTGTGTATACTATTAATGGATCATATATTCTGTTTTGAATACAGTAAGTGCCATATCAATGGGAAATGGGTGGCCATGATATTAGAGCACTTTTCTCACTGGAGAGCAGGGCAAGGCTTATGTCTCAGCTTAGGTCTCAGCCAAAAAAGAGCTGGTTGATCTCTGCCCTGATCCTAATGGAAATGAAGCCACATGACATCTTTCAATTGTCAGAAATTAGAAGGGACAGTCAGTATTCTTTGCTCATAACATGTCATGGAGACTGACCATTCTCCGGTCATGTGTACCTGGCCTAATAAGTTCACCAAGAGCCCTCCAAAGTTCACCAAAAACTGTGTTCTGAGGACAGGGCTATTGGACTCCTTCAAGTTTTACTTGTCATTGCTTGACTGGTCACCACTTGTCAGGGACTTAGTTGGCAACATGGCATTGGACTTTTTATTAAGACACTTTCCTGGGCCTGTGAAATTTTCACCCCAATTAAAACTAAAAAAGTTAAGGGATCCTCCAACCCGTGGCTCTCCAGCTCCCTCACTGAACTCATGAGGAACAGGGATAACCTGTGGCATAAAGCTCAGGCATCTGGGAAACAGACAGACCTATATGCCAATAGGGCAGCTAGAAACCACTGCACCAAGCTTATCCAACAAGCCAAAGCCTCTTATTATAAGGATCTCCTTAATAAGAAATGTGGTTCAGATAAAGAGTTCTGGAACTCTTTGAGATCTCTAATAGGTAAGGTCTCCAAGGCACCACCTGACCTAATAACAACCTTTACTGGGACACTCCAGAAACCCTTAGACATTGCCAATGAGTTCAAAAATGCCTTCAGGGACCTATCTGGGCTACTCCCAGAAGACTACCTCAAACCAATAAACAAACAACACCACCTCCTGCAATTGCCCTCTCCTACCAGAAGTGGTCTGCCACCTTTCTACTTTAAACAAGTAACAAGATCCAAAACTATCAAGCATGTCAAGCGGATCTTAGGCAAGACCAGGATGGAGGTTGACCGTATCGACATGAAGCTGATTGCACGTTCCTTGGATGCATTAACTGAACCACACACCAAGGTGTTCAATGCTTCTCTAAGATTGGGTGTATTTCTGAATGCTTGGAAATTGGCTCAGGTCACCCCAGTATTCAAAGCTGGTGTTAAAACCTTCACATTCAACTACAGACCAACCTCTATCCTTCCACTCCTTTCCAAGGTTCTTGAAAGGATGGTCTCTGAGAAGCTCACAGAGTACCTCAAGAAGCATAAACTACTCTGCCCACAGCAGTATGGCTTCTGTAAAATACACTGTACCCTTACAGCTCTTGTTGAATATTCTGCTCAGCTCTATGATGCCATAGATAGTGGGATGGCAGTGGGATCTGTATTCATAGACCTCATGAAGGTGTTCAATTCCATTAATCACCACCTTCTCCTCAATAGCCTGATCTCAACTGACCTGTCCCTTAAAACAGTGTCCTGGTTTGGTAGCTACCTCTCTCATCGGACACAGCATGTCAGAATTGGAGACACCTACTCCAAATCTAAGGAGGTCTGCCTTGAAGTTCCACAAGGGTCTATTCTCGGCCCACTCCTTTTCAACCTTTTTATTAACACCCTCCCCTCTGTCTGCCCAGAACACACTGCACTTTATGCCAATGATGTTGTAATATCAGTGACTGGTAGGAACCAAGCTACCATCACAGCAGAACTACCAGACAGCTTCCACAAGCTAGAATCCTGGTTCTGCCAAAACAAACTCCTACTCAACCACAAAAATAACTAAGATCATGCTGTTCACTGCCCCTCAAAATAAAAAGAAATGTTGCCCCTGCTCATACGGAAGCTCAAGTGTGGGATGCTTGAACAAGTGTCCTCATTTAAATACCTAGGTATTCATCTTGATGACATTCTTACCTTCGCCAACCATATAGACAATGTTGTCAAAACTGCCAATAAGAAACTGGGTGTTCTATACCAGTATAGGCACTCTATGATGACTGCAGCCCTCAAACTTGCCATGAGCAGCTCAGTCCTGTCATCCATTGACTATGGTCTGCCAATATATGCATCTGGAACAAACAAGGCCCTTAACAGTATAAAAACTCTCCTTAACAAGGCCTGCCACATGACACTTGGTGCAGACCACTATATCCACACCTGTATGCTCTATACTGAGACTGGTTGGTTCCTGCTCCATCTTAGAGCTCAATACCAGACCTGCTTGTTAGTAAAAAAAGCTCTGCTAGGGCTTATGCCCGAGTCCCTGGGCAGTCTCTTCAAGAAGTCAATTCCTACAAAACAGACTAGGAGTGTGGATAAAGAAAGACTCCATGTGTCTTTTAGATGCACTAAACTTGCACAGAAATCTGTCTCCTTCCAGGGTCCTTAATCGTAGAGTGAGCTACCAGATGCCGTCACCGAAAGTGCTAAGCTTAGTGATTTCAAAACTGGGATCAGATCACACCTCGAGCTTGCAAAGATATGTGCCTGTCTGAACTAAACACTAACTCCTGATACTCCTGGACTTCTTTCCCTACACCACCCCTTCCCCCTCCTGTCTTCCCTTCTCTCCTACCCCCTACTAACTCCTCTCTCGCTGCCTACCCAAACTGAATCTTTCAGATGAAGCCTACCTTTGGCTAACACCTCCTCTCCCCCTCTCTACAAGATCTGAATGTTAGGTTTCTGGATCACCGCCAGTGCATCCCATGCCTGCCATGGCACTCTCCATGTTGGATCGCTGCACTTTAAGTACTGTACTGCATTTTTGTGATGCTGCTAAAATGAAGTAACAAAAAAAAACCTTCTTTGACTGTAACTTGTATTTTTACCTTGTAACTCTTTCTGTGCCCTGTCAAATACTATTTTATTAATGTCTTTAAATGTATGGAAACCATGTATCTACTGTCTGTTTAATGTATGTAATGTATTGTCACCTGACTTGGAACCTTTGTAAATGAGTCCTCAAGTCAAATGTATTAATCCCAATCTGAATAAATAATTAAATAAAGAATAAGCAACTAAACAAAATGAGCCTTTCCCTCCATGGCAGCATGAAGGTACTGTAAGCGAAGGTGTTCTGGCAAACAAGTGTTGGGAATTTCAAGATCTACATTCCTGCTTTGTGTCAGACTGAAGGCTTAATTGAGATCTTCAGCTGCTAGTGACACCATTCATTTAAGAACAATAAATATATTATTTAGAATGTTTGAAAACTGGAAGACACTACCTTTAAATAAAAAGAACATTATTTTTGGGTAGAGTATGGCAACTATTTACCAGGTTTCAGATAGTTTGAATGTAGGTACTATTCGAGAAGGCAGCTCTTCATGGCTGTAACTATTTGTATTGAGTGAGTCAGAGCAGGTCATGGTAACGCAACCAAATAATGATCAAATCAACCATCCCAGCTATACAATGCCTCCCCCAACAAAACTAAACTGTAGCTGCCTAGCTAGTAGTTATGGGCAGAGGCAGTGGTTGTGTGGGTGGGTGGGGGGCAGCTCCTAGTGAAGAACTGTCCTTCCTGTGAGCTTTTAATTCCATTCCCTTGATGTCAAATCAACAACCCAAACCCTTAACCCATCTCTTCACACCTACCAAATCAAGAACTGAAACCTATCACCCATCTGCTCATACCAACCCACCATCTTTCTTCAAAAGGCTCAGTCCCCCTTCTCAGCAGCCTTCAGCCACAAAAGGCCTGTTCTTTGCTTGAGGTGGCACGAGTTATGCTAACATGCTGTACTATCATGAAGTTTTGATTTGGGGATGGGGTGGAGCATCTGTAAGAGTGCCTACAGTTGTTTGTGTTATGGTCTTGACCCCATGCTTTTAACATGAGGTGGTGATGTGGATAGAGTACTGCAGCTTCCACTGTAAAAGTCACCAAATCTTAATCTTTTCTGTTTTTCCCCAGTTTTACATAACTGATCCTCCTTATTGCAGTTGATAATACATAACAATTATCATCACCTCACTCAAACTCATGTGTGTCATGTAGCTTGATTGTCAATATATGTTGTCTGTTAATAGTTTTACTTAGTGCATACAGTACTGTGTGAATTTCCACTACTTCTCAGTGCAGTTTAACCCCTGCAAGGTATATAGTTTTTTTAAACCAAGGATGGAAATGAGAAAGGAAAATGTGGGCGCACTGGGATTTGAACTCCGGATCTCTGGTATGCCGTTCCAGCACTCTAACCATTAAGCTACAGGCCCACTGGTTACAGCGTCCGAAGAACTTCCTATTTCACAGTCACGCATTCCTTTCTCTCTAGTGTTGCTTAATCTGCAACCAGAAACCAATTTAGAAATTCCACTACTTCTCAGTGCAGTTTAACCCCTGCAAGGTATATAGTTTTTTTAAACCAAGGATGGAAATGAGAAAGGAAAATGTGGGCGCACTGGGATTTGAACTCCGGATCTCTGGTATGCCGTTCCAGCACTCTAACCATTAAGCTACAGGCCCACTGGTTACAGCGTCCGAAGAACTTCCTATTTCACAGTCACGCATTCCTTTCTCTCTAGTGTTGCTTAATCTGCAACCAGAAACCAATTTAGAAATTCCACTACTTCTCAGTGCAGTTTAACCCCTGCATGGTATATAGTTTTTTTTAAACCAAGTACTGTGTGAGTCATACAACCACCATCGTAATTTAAGGTGGTTTGCACATCTTCACAGGAATTACCTATACTTATTTTAACTATGTTTTATCAAGACACACATATGTGATCGTCCTCATTTAAAAGACAGGTGATGACAGATCAAAAATAAATAACGTTTGTTTTAAAAGGCTGTGTGAGTTTGCAGTCAACACGTACATGCAAGATTGACAAATGTTTTGACAAGACTTTTATTGAAAACATACACAAAAGCAACATGGTATCCAGCTGCTTAATCTGAAATGTACCAACAATCCATCACTGTGAAAAAGGTAATAAACTGGAAATACTGCTGCTGACATTGCTAAGGCATTGAGGCTCATAAGAACAGCTTTTCTTTATATATGTATAAAGCACTTGTTCTGAAACTGTACAGTAGGAAATGCTTTGTCATTTTATTTTAATACAGTTTAATGCCTACTCTGGCATACTTATCTAGAAATGCAATGAAGCATGCCAAAAGAAATCTTTTTTTCTTTCAAAAAGAGTTTGAGAAGTTGTTCACAGAACAGCAGTAATAATCTACTCTTCAAGAGTTTGCTTACAATTACAATACAGTACACACAAAAGGAAATATTTTACAAAGAGGTTTTATTTCTCTTTTACCAAAATTGAGGTTCATGTATGGAGAAAACTAACCACAAAAACACAATGAAGAATGCATGTAAATGCATTGAATACAAGTCTAATGACTCACACCCACAGATTCAGGGCCCTATGTTCAACTTTCTGAGGCACTTGGTACATTTCAGAGAGACTCTTCTCATGCCACAAAGAACAGGCTAATGCTTCATTAGGCCACAGCAGTCCTATCAGTCTTTGGGGCCCTGTGCACACCTTATAAAATCAGTTTCATGATAGGAGTGTTGCAGGGAGCACTTAGAAACATCCTTATCAAGGTAGTTTCCTCCTCACATTTCTCTTTTCAGGTTAATTACAAATATTGTTCTTGTTTCTTACATTCTCAGTTGTTTAGAATGCAATCTCTGAGGGATGGGGAAATACATCAACACAACTTTTTCAAGAAACTGGACAAGGACACAGAAAACCAAAAGGAAATATGATCAACAAGTTAAATCTTAATAGAGCCCTTTCTGCTGTCAGAGCCTTGCACGTCTGCACAGTTCATCCTGTATGCTAGGGTCTGACTCATGTGTATTAAATTAACTCCTGTGACATGGTTCTACTGGAAATGTGCACCCTCAGTTATATGACTTACTGTATATGCCCAGAAAAGGGGAAGAGGTGTGGAAGTCTTTGCCTGGAGGTAGGAATAAGTGATTCATGCATTCCCCGTCATTAAAATGTGTCCCTATCTAAAAAATAAAAGTAAAAATAAAGAAATCACTTTTGGTCCATGCCATGCATTTATTGTTTTTTTAATCATTCTTTTAAATAAAAAAAAGCCAGTTAAGGGGATGCAAAACCATTACCCTACCTCCAGAATTCCTCAGGAAAGCGAAACTGCCTGCTTGATACATTTCTGGTAGCACTAGAGGCCAGAAAATGGGCGTCTGATAACAAGGTTGATGTCTCGTGAAACTCCACTCCTGCTTGTCTGTCTTCTCTGGCCTTCTGTGGCCACATTCGGGGAGGGCTTGTTTTGTATAAAAATTCTTCAGGGGGTGGAGTAGTGAAGAGAGCGAGTGAATCTTGTGGCAATTCTATGCCAGGGTCCACATTATGACCAGTTTTGAACAAAGTGCTCTTAAAATTTCCTGGTGCACATTTCTAAACAACATTTCATCACAAAATACATAGCTACCTCTTCTTGAATGTCTTTGACCTAGACTACATTATAACAGCATTGCATTATCTTTCACATTTATCTGAAAGTCATGACAGTTTAACAAGGCAGATGTTAAAGCTGACTGGGTTTTTGTAACATTTCCACATTGTGTTTGACATACTGGTAAAAAAAAAATAGTTTACAGAATGCTAACACCTTCACTGAGAGCGTTCATATCTGCCTCTTCTGACTCTGCAGTCTCTCGGCAGTCAATGCTCTGATTGATGAGGTGTGCTGGATACTGCAGGCCATGCTGTTCAGCAAACTCCTGCCACCGTGTATCATCACTTTCATGCGTGATATATCGTTCCCCTGTTTTACATTCAAGCTCCCTCAGATCCAGCCATGTTTGGTAGTCCTGTAGTAAAAAGGTAATTGTTTAGTATGTATAGTGAGTCAAGTCCACCTCCACTTCCATTTCCCTTTCACTAATATTTTGCATATAACACTATGACATTCATTTTAGCAAACATCCATGTTTTTGTGTAAGAGATGGAACAACATAGTGTGTGTTGTTTCCATCTTAATGGTCTTGAAACGTTGGAAAAAAGAATTATGGCTGATGAAAAATAAAAGTTATGCACTTTTAAAATACATAATTTTTGGTCCAATACTTTGTTTTTCTGTACTGGTTTTAGTCCGGTCTTATATCTTGGACCACATGGAACATTTATAAGGAAAAAGGAGGGTACATCCTGGACTTCGTATTTTACTATTAAATAATTTTGACCGTTTTATACAATTAACTCCTAGTTTTGCTGGCCCCATCATGACAAACAAGTAGTCCCACTCCACCATATCAAAAAGTATTTTCTGCATCCAGTGAAATAACCAAGGTGTTTCTGTGTGTCTGTTGTGCAGTTACAATTATTGCATTTCTGAAGATTTTATTTTATTATTGATGATGAGGTAGGTACACTATACAACCAAGTGTTTACTTTCAGGTACGACCCAAGAGATTACATTACACAAGAACACATTACAAAGTAGGTTACAGCAAAATCAACAATTGGGGACACTCATCATTGCAAGCAATAGCACAATAAAGTCTGGAGGGGTTCAGCTACTTAGAGCAACCAATACATAGCCACAGGTTATCCATAGGGAAATGAATACAGGCAGACTAGATGGGTCAAGCGGTCCTTATCTGCTGTCAAAGTCTATGTTTCTATGTAGTACTGTACAAGTCACATTAAACTGTTTCTCCAATGAGTTGTTTTTACATTTCTGATTGAGTTGCATTAAGTGTTTCTGCACCCAGCACAAAGCCCTGCACAATCTGTTTCTTAAGGGTTAAAACTTAGTTTTGCATTGCACTGTGACAAGACTGCAGATGCATGCAAATTAGGTTACAAAAACATTTTAAAAACATTGCTCTTGAGTTGGTTAAATATTAAAAAACAATGCAATATGAGTGCCAGTGCATTGCCAACTGCAAACAAGATCTAGCCAGAGCTGATACAGCTGTGGCAAGCTGCCAAATGACCACAGTTACACGTGTGCATAGAAACTTTTCAATGACCGGGTGTAAATCGAACATTGTTTGGAGTTGTTTCACCAAATTTTCAACATGACCTTTTTGAGACCCCACATCATGAAGAGTGCCACTGTCATTTCGTTCACTTGTCCTGAAAGATGATTTCACAAAGCGACCTCTTCATTCTATGCCACAGGTGTGAAAACACATTTTGGGCAGGATGTGAAAACTGGCAGCTGTACTATTAATAAGAAGGTGTGCAAAAATGGCAATGTTGAAAATCTGTAGTGAAAATATTAAAAATTTGTGAAGTTAGGAGCATGAGTAGAAACTGCATAACGCACGCTTGTAATGCAGTTATTTTTTGGAATTTTTTCACCAGATTTGCAACATGGGCTTTTTGGGACCCCACCTCATGAACAGTAGCACTGTCATTTTGTTAATCAGTCTGAAAGATGACTCTGCACAGCAACCGCGAAATCACCTTTCGGGACCAAGTAACAAAATGACAGTGACAGTGTTCATGAGGCGGGGTCCCAGCCAAAATTCTTAAAAATGGCTGATATATCAACATAAGTTGAAACCCCATTGGCTGCCATTATACCATGCTTATCTTTGATTCTTCATTTTTGCAGACTTGATAGACCTCTAGGCCTTTATCTGCTGGTAAATTTCGTATTTTGCTGTTCAACTTTGAAGAGTGCAGACATGTCCCGGTCCAGAGAAGATGACAGTGCCAATCTCCAGAGGTAAGTATGGGATAATGGGGGTGAGGAGATGGGTGCTCAGTGGGTGGGTGGGGATGGGGAGGGAGACTGGGCGATGACGAGGACTGTTTTCTTTTAAAGATAAAAAGAAAAATGTTGGTGAATGGTTTTCTTTATTTACAGAAAAAAACAAGAAAAAACATAAATTTTGGCACACTGGGGTGGGCTCCCACTGTGCTACATGAGTTGGGGTGTACATCATGCTGACATGGAGACTGGGCACCATGATGTCAGTGAAGGGGAAAAAAAATAAAAAAACATTAATTTGGGCACCCTGGTGGTCTCCCAGTGTACCACATAAGGGATGGTTTTCTTTATTTACAGAAAAAAGACTAAATTTGGGCACACTGGGGTGAGCTGCCAGTGTGTCACATGAGGGGGGTACATAATGTGGACACGGGGATGGGAATGGAGGAAGCGGGGAGGACAGCAGCAGTGGGAGGGAGAGGGAGGGTTTTATTTGCTGCCTGTGCTGGGAGGGAATAGAGGGAATGGAGAGTACAGGAGCAGTAGGAGGGTGCAGGAGGAGTGCCATCCGAAAGATGGCAGTGGCAATGCAACTGTGCATGCACAGCATTTGCACATGCATAGTTGCGGTGAATGGCATTCTGCCATTCACAAGAAGTTAGTACCAGCAGAACTGCGCATGTGCACAAGGCGTCCCTGTGCAGTTCTTGTCCCAGAATACAGAAATAACAGCCAAAATAATGCAGCTGTTACTCCATAGTGGCTGATCTTGACAGAGTGTTACAAGCTCCATTGGACTTTCAGAAGGATACTTCCAAAAGTCCAATGGAAGGTGCCATGATCAGCCATTTTAAGGCACTAGATCGATCCCAAAACAGCTGTAGACTCCGCCCACAGCAATAAAAACAATGCTAAACCATCTCATTGGTGAGACAGTTTGATGTGACCTGTACTGTACAATAATGTCAAGGGGATGCATAGAAAGCATCCTTTGTACATCAAGGGTGGGATATTCAGACTGCACCAGGAAGGGGCACAAGCCTGGGCACAGTGCAACTGGGATGTGCCAGGGCATGGTCCAGACGATATTCAATGGTGCTGTGCCATGGCTCAGCACCATTAAATATGGCACTGGGGCCACCAGCACTGCACACAGAGCAGTGACACTGCGCCAGCACAAGTGACAAGTGAGGAGCACTGGGATGCGCCAGTGCAAGTGTGGGTGCACTAAGTTCAGCAACTGTGATATTCAGCGCTGGGCATGCAAATGAGGCCATTAAACATGCAAGGTGCAAACCGGGCCATTTGTATGTCATTATGGCCCTATTTTCATGCAGATGTGCCAGTCCCTGGTGACTTGTATCTGGCACCCTGCCAGGCTGCAGCCTTCCGGGACTGACGCCCCCTGCCCCTCGGTTGGCAACGCACCCCAACATCCGATCGCGAGTTTTAGCGAGATGTAAATTCCCTGGTGGTCCAGTGGACCCTACCCCAGCACCTGATCATGTGCGTAATATATTCATATCCCTGGTGGTCCAGTGGACCCTACCTCATTGCTCGATCGTGGGCTTTTGTGAAAAGTAAATATCCTAGTGGTCCAGTGGACCTGCTCCCCTGCCTGATCATGGGCTGTAGTTAAAATTACATTCCCTGGTGGCCCAGTGGACCTGATCCACAGCCTGATCATGGGCTGATGAATAAAATAATTCCCTGGTGGTCCAGTGTGGACCCGATCCCCAGCCTGATCGAGGGCAAATGAATAAAATAATTCTCTGGTGGTCCAGTGGACCTGATCCCCAGCCTGATTGTGGGCTTTAGGTGTAATTAAATACCATGGTGGGCCAGCGGTACCCCCTCCCCACTCACCCACTCAGATCTGCCACCCCGCACCCCCCCAGTTAGTGGCAGGTGGCAGCTCCCCACCTGCAAGCCGCCTGGCCACCCACCGACTGACAGCATACAATATGGCTGTATGCCCATTGGTCCCCTGCATGGGCCAATGGGCATGCAGACCATACCATATTACAAGTCCTGAAATGTGTTCTGTCACTGTATAGGTCATTAGTTAGACCACACCTGGAGTACTGTGTGCAGTACTGGCGCAAGTATCTGAAGAGGGACATTAAGTTACTGGAGGGGGTGCAGGCAAGGCGACAAAGATGATCAAGGGGCGGGGGACTTATCACATGAGAGGAGGTTGAGGGAGTTGAACAAGTACTCACTGGAGGAGAGGAGGGACAGGGGGACATGATTGAAACCTTTAAATACATGAAAGGAATAAACAAGACAGGTACAGAGGGGCTGTTCAAAGTAAGGGAGGGGAAGGGAGGGACATCAGGGGCCATGATATGAGACTGGAGGGAGGAAGGTTCAGGAGGGAGATGAGGAGACATTTTTTTACAGAGAGGGTGGTGGCTGGGTAGAATGTATTACCTGCAGAAGTCATATCCAGTGAAACAGTGGACTGCTTCAGAAGGGGATGGGACAGGACAAGGGGGATGGTTAATGAAGGGGGAGGGTGGAAGGGAGGGGCAGCTGCAGAATAAGGGGTGCTAGCTGCACATTCAAGCAGACTTGATAGACCTCTAGGCCTTTATCTGCTGGCAAATTTCATATGTTCGTAGAACAGGTGTCAGGGAGCTACCATTCAGTGTATATTGTTTTTTTAATTTTATCTCCCAAGTGCATGATGACACATTTGCTGGTATTATATGTCATATTATTAAGTTGTGCCCAGTTCTCAAGTGTTTTTAGATTTTTTATAAAGTTTAGCATATCTTCATCAGTTTTGACTTGGGCTGCAATTTTAGTAACATCTGCAAATTTAATAGCAAAGTTCTTTAGGTTTATAGCCATATTGGAGATAAAGACAGAAAACAGGACAGGTCCTAAGCTAGCACAAATCCCTGCCACACCCCACTGGTGACCAAACCTATGCTTGAAGAATGACCCCAAACACGTACAATTTGTGTACATTTTTTTAACCATTCTTCCACCCAGTTTACTATTGTACCGTTTATACCTAGCCTACGCATTTTTGTAATCAAGATATTATGGGGCACTTTATCAAATGCCTTGCAAAAATCCAAGTATACGATATCCACTGGTGTTTTGTCATCTAGTAGTTTACTGACTTTTTTTTGTAAAACACCAGATTGCTCGTAAGGCAAGACCTCTGGTTTTTAAAACCATGCTGTGAAGAATCTATTATTTTTTTGGCCACCATGTCTTCCTCTATTTTTGATTTGAGTATAGATTCAAAGATCTGGCCCAGTACACTTGTAAGGCTGATTGGTCTATAGTTTGACATTTCACTTTTGTTTCCTTTTTTAAAAATAGGGGTGACTAGTGCAGTTTTCCAGTCACTTGGTACAATCCCTGTGAATAGGGACAAATTGAATATTTTATGCAGTCGTTCAATTAACCATGGTATAATTTCCTTTAACAATCTCGGATGTAGTTTGTTCGGTCCTGGGGGTTTGTTGGTGTTGATTTTTTCCAATTTATTCAATATTTCCTGTTTGTAATCTCAGTGAGATATTTGTGGGGGTCGCTAGAATTGTTACCTGTATACTGCTTACTTGGGGTTATTGGGTTAAACACTGAACAGAAATATTTGTTAAGTTCCTCTGTCATTTCTTGTGGGGCTACTAATGTATTTGGTCAGACTACGGGTGGACCAATGGATTTCATGGCTTGTTTTTTATTATTTAAGTGTGAGTAAAAACTCTTACCACCATCATTCATGTGGGCTAATCTAAATGTTCTTTTTTTCCTTTTGGCTCTTATACTCTGTTTACATGTTTTCAGAACAGACATATATTTATATTTATTGTAGTCATTATTACATCTTGTTAATGATCTGTATGCCCTTCTTTTTTTTTTGCTATTAAGTGTGATATATGTGGTGTTACCCAAATCGGTATATTACCCCTCTTATTATATGCAGATTTATTTGGGATATGTTCCTCTTCAAGTTCAATAATTTTGTATTTTATTCTAGTCCAAAGTTCATCAATTGATGTGGACCCATTGTCCCATTGTCATATGTGAAGTTCTTTATTAATATGGTCAACGTTTGCTTTATTGTCATTTTTAAAAATAGTTATGCCAGATTCTGGTTTAGGGAATAGTTTAGTGTCAAACATTATTCTATGGTCACTATTTTTTAGGGGATCTTTAATTTTAATATTTTTTTATCTGGCGAGGGATATCAGTTAATAATAGATCTAAGACATTACATTTCCTTATTGGTACAGTGACTAATTGATTGATTTAGATGTAATTTTCAAACTGAGGACTAATGACCTTGCTAGAGACAGGGCTGAGATAGTGCAAATAGAGTTTAAGGAGCTGGGAAGGGATCCTAAACAGGTAGCTCACTCAGTGTCTTTCACTGAGATGCTATCTACAAAAGGGGACAGGAAGAGGGTCACGTGATGGCTGCCTAAGAGACAACAGCATCTCCCTGCTTCTGCTGTCTAAGTCAGTATAATTTTATACTTTCTAACCACTGGTACTGTAAAAAATCCATTTTAATCAGTTGGCTAACCTAGTTTACACTGTCTCCAGATGATTTCTGCTGAGTCTACCTGAAGATACGAAAGTGGAGATGAAGAATACTCCACCATGTAACACTCCACCTCCGATGCCCAAAAAAGACAAAAATGTGAAGATGGCCAAACACCAGGCCATAGTCACTAACAAGCCTCCATCAATGGGCACTGTTCTAACTGAAGAGCAATTCTTGGAAGCTATGAAGCCCTTCCAGGAAACAGTCTCTGCACTAACAGGAGAACCCCAAAGGCTATGCTCATTGGTCGATTCTCTTTCAGTAAGAGTGGCTGACTCAGAGACATGCAGAACTTTGGTAGAGAAATGGAAGGAAAAGGTGGAGCGGGACATGTCTACTTTGTGCCACAAGCTCCATCGCCTCAAGGACAAGCTGGAAGACCTCAAGGGATGAAGTTGGCCCAACAATCTGATTCTTTTTGGATTGTCAGAAATGGAGGAAGGTACTAATCCAATTATGTTTATTCAAAAATTCTGTGACAGGGTGGCAGGCCCTTCCCCAAATAGATCCATGTATATTGTGGAACAAGCCCACCGATCATTGCACCCACCACCTCCTGTAGGAGCCCCTCCATGTCCCCTCATATTTAAGCTACTTAATTGCTTGAATAAGCAGCACATCTTATCCAAGGTCAGGGAATTAAAAGAACTCGGCTAGAAGGACACTGTCTGCGACTGGCACAAGACCTTCATCAGCCAGTCCGAGTCAAGAGACAGGAGCTGCATCCAATCATCTTAAAATTAATTGTGGCAAGGAAACCTTGCTGGGTTCGATACCCCTCCATTCTACAAATGAAATACAAAGATCAGTGGAAATCCTTTGAAACTCTGGTGCAAGCAGCATCAGAGATCAAAATTCTGCTTCCTGACCTCCTTAAGTGAAACCTGAATGTCTTGTTCTTGCCATTGCCGAAGGAGTTCTTGTGGGATGCAATAATTTTTTTCTGTTACCTAAAAATGTTGGTGTTTGGGATACTTGAGTTTTATAAACTGTGTTCTGGGGCTGCAACGTGAACCAACTCACGGCCCACAGAGTACTCAGAGACTCCACTGTAGACCATTCTGAGTACCTTCCTGTGGATGTCCCCCCTCTGAAATATAGACAAGCTGTGGCAATCTAAAACTGTTCCTGAGAAGGGACTTTGGACTGCTTTCTTGTCATCTTGAGTGGCCACTGTTGCTAGGACTCGAATGGGGTCAGAGAGGGGGTACTGACTGCTTTTTGTACCCCAATACCCCCAGTGTTTGAGATGTTTCACCTCTCCATGGTAGTGTACAATCTTCTTAAAGTGGTTTACTGCCTAATCCAGGCCCCTGAGTGGACATTTTAGCTCCCCGAGTCCTACTGCACCTGGACAGTCAAATCGAGGCCCATGAAGGACTCTGCTTTTGATTAGCCTCTCTGAGTGGATACAGCACCTGGATTCCATCAACCCAGCAATATATTATTTTGGTTTAAGCTGCCAAATAAGGAAGGAAGGGTTTTGC
This sequence comes from Neoceratodus forsteri, assembly GCA_016271365.2. Lineage (NCBI taxonomy): Eukaryota > Metazoa > Chordata > Ceratodontiformes > Ceratodontidae > Neoceratodus > Neoceratodus forsteri. The sequence continues at coordinate 300,082,765 of CM028134.1, read as the reverse complement.
CTGTGTAGCTATGTTTTGTATATGTCACCCACAAGCAGTTTAAACACTAGGTCAGTATATTTAGTGCTAGCTATGTGATATCATGTTGTTTGGGAACCTATATTATCTGTAATGCTGAATAAATGTTAGCAGAGTACATTGAGGCAGTAATCCCTGAGTTTCAAATACCTAATAAGTATGAAACTTTGTTAATATTCTGAAACTTTTGTATTGTAAAATTGCTAGGTTACCACTAAGTTACTGTACTTAACAGTTAGATATGGATTGTGTGTTCTGGATGGGTGGGGGGAGTTGAGATGGGTCTCATTTGGGTATCTGGAAATGGTAATCACTGTGATCATGCATACCTTAGTAGATCGGTTATTAGAACCGGCGGAAGTTTTACAGATGTTTAAAAGTTTTGACTTGGTTTGTTGGGATGGGTTGAAAGTTTTCAGTGGGAAGGAGGGAAGTGCTTTTTCTATGTTGTTTAGGGAGGAAGGGGTGGAGTATGGATGGGAAGCAAAGGGGGGGTAATAGTCTGTGACCTTACCACAGGCTACACTGCCTTTCTGGGAATAATATGTTTAAGTTGAGAGTATTTTACTACGCTCTTCCAGCTGCTACAGGAATAGACTTAAGATTAGAATGAGTGGACCATATACTTTTATTAGTTGTAATGTTAAAAGTGTGAAGGACAGGCGTAAACGTGCCATGATTATTCACCACCTTAAAGACCTAAAAGCAGAGATGGCTTATATGCAGGAAACCCATCTCCGTAGAGAAGAAATTCCCCACTTTAGATGGGACTGGGTAGCCAAAGTCTTTGGATCTGGTACCTCCATCAAGAGAGGGGGGAGTTATTATATTAATAGCTAGGTCCATCCCATTCCAATTGACACAGGAGTTGTGGGACCCTTAAGGATGATATATTATAGTCCAGGGTGTACTTTGCTCTCATCCAGTTGTTCTTGACTAAGTCTATGGCCCAAATTTCGACTACCCTCACTTCTTTACCCAATGTATTCCCCTTTTAGCCTCTGACCCTCCACTACCTACTTTTTTGGGCAGAGACTTAAATTTGGCACCACAGCTGGATTTAGATTGATCTGATACTTAAAGGGTTGGATTGTTCCTGGCTCAGAGGGCCCTCCGAGATTTAATGAGTGGGGATGTGTTGGTGGAAGTGTGGCAAATTCTTAATCCTGCATCCAGGCAATATACTTTTTATTCCCCTCCCCACAAAACCTATTCTAGAATTGATTATTTTCTTGTGAACTCTCCTTGCTTATTTACTAGGCCCAGGGGTATGCTGTGATACCTTATGGTGCCTTAATACTCAGCTATTACAAACCTCTGACTCTTTATCCCATATTCAAAACTTTATCACCACCTTCCTGGATGTAAATAAAGGTTCAGTGGACAGAGTGAATATGATTTTGGCAGAGCTCAAGGGCACCCTACAGGGTGAGTTTATCTGCCTCTCAGCTATCCAGGCCAACAATGGTAGGGAGCAACTAGGGGGGATCCTGAAGGAAATCAGCCACTTGGAATATTCCTTAACCTGTTCCTCACAAAACACTTAGTGGGCTAGGTTACATTCTTTACAAGCTCAGTATACAGACATCCTGGCCAAAAAAGCCAAACTTGTCTTGCATCGTACCAGACTAAAATACCTTGAATCCAGAGAAAGAGCAGGAAAATTCCTTGCTCTCTGTTTATGCCAGGCTGGAATGGCCAAATTTATTCCAGGATTATGTGCTAGCCCTGATGCCATGGTTATAACTAACCCCAGAAAGATTGCCTCGATTGTCGGTGCCTATTTCTAAAACCTTTATGCAGTAGACCCAATAGTAGACCCTTCTGTGGAAGCAATCTCAGCTTATCTAGACTCTGTCCCTCTCCCAACATTATCACCACCTTCAGTAGCGCAGCTGGGCACCCCGATCACAATAGCCAAAGTGGAAAAGGTGATTGGGCAACTACCTCTTGACAAAGCTCCAGCACCAGATGGGTTGACCAATAACTTTTACAAAGCATGTCTCCCTCAGATGGCCCCAGACCTAGTAGATATTTTCAATTTCTGGTTTACAGACAAAATCAGTGATCCACTATTCCTTGAGGCACTGAACACGGTTATACCAAAGCCTGGCAAAGACCCCTTCCTTGCAGAGAACTATCACCCAGTCTCCCCTCCTGAACTTGGATGTGAAAATTCTCACTAAAATTTTGGCCACTCATCTGGCTTCAGTGATGGGGTCAGTCACAGGTCAAGAGCAGGTCAGTTTTATGTCAGGCCATTTTTCAGAAGACAACCTCAGGAAACTTCTCCATCTGATTTCTGCATTAGGGGAGACCAGGTCCCCCTGTGGCCTTGGTCTCTCTAGATGTAGAAAAGGCCTTTGACTGGGTGGCTTGGAATTATTTGTTTAAAACATTGTGCCACTTTGGCGGCCCTGCAGATTTCTTCACCTGGGTCTGGCTTTTATACTTTTCACCCTCAGACAGGGTATGGTGCAATGGTTGTTTATCAACTCATTTCCCCTTGTTGCATGGCACCTGACAGGGTTGTCTGCTATCTCCTCTTCTATTCAATTTCTATTTGGAGCCACAGATACGAAGATTGTGTAGTTTACCTGCCCTACAGGGCATCCTGGTAGAGGGTAGGTGATACACCCTCTCTGCTTATGCAGATGACCTCCTCCTTCATTTGGAGAACCCTCAAATATCCCTTCCAACTTTACTTCAGGAAATAGCCAGTTTTTCTGAAGTCTCCTTCTATTAACTGGACCTCTCCAGGGCAAAAGTATTTCCCTTTAATTGTAGGGTAGTTAAAGCAAGTATCCTTGACCTGAGCCTTTCCTGGGAACCAAGGTTACTGACATACCTGGGTATAACAATTTCTCACTCTGTCTCGACCATGATTAAAGAAACTTGTCCAGAATAATGTCCGTTTTTAAACTAGATCTAGACAGATGGTCCGTACTTCCCCTGTCCTTACTGGGGTGGATTGGTATTCTCAAAATGAATCTCTTACTATGTTTGTTATACCATTTGGGCATGTTGGGCTTTTATCTTCCTACAGGTTGGTTCACCCACCTTCAAAGGATGTTTAATTCCTTCCTTTGGAAAAATTCAGTGGTTCATCGAGCCTACACTAAACTTTTGGCTCCCAAGTCAAAAGAAGGATTGTTCCTACCTTCCATATTCTTATATTATGGGGCCCAACATGCTAATAAACTATTTAGGTGGGACTCAACTGTAACATAACCCAACTCTACCAGATATACCCCACTTCTGATACCTATTGAAAGGGCCATAGCTGCTAAAGTGGGCTGCTCTCTGGCTAGTCTGCTCTATTTGCGGCCCTTTCAGCTTCCTCAGGTCTTATGCTCTACACTCATAGAATGGTCCCTTAAAGCTTGGTTCTAACTCCAAATGTACTTGTCCCTGTTCTGGACCAAATCAACCAATCAATCGATATTTAATAATCCCCACTTTCAGATAGGTCATCGGACTATCCCAGCCTCTTTTTGCCCAAAACTACAGGCTAGTAAACTAGCTGATTTACTTCAGGATACTGGGATAATTTCCTTTCCAAACTTACAGGCCCCGTTCCAGTTAAAGAGCCAAGATCTTTTCAAATACCTACAACTCAAACACGTAGTATTTTCCTTTTTGGGTCCTAAACCCTGGAATATGACACCTCTGGGGGAAGCAGCTTCCATTTTGCCCTTGGCAGAGCCACCGCATCCAGTATCTGTTTTATATAGCACCTCTAACCTTTTGACTCACACCTTCTCTTGGGCATTTGTTACTATTGGGTTCAAGAGCTTCATATACGGGCTGATGGTGAGCTCTGGAAAGTCTCATGGTGTAATTTGTATAAACATATTAAACAAGATTGGCTCCACCTTGTACAATTCAATATAATATACAATTTATATTATACCCCTACTAAGTTGTTCAAAATGGGCAAACTCCCATCCCCACTTTGTAATAAATGCCATGAGGCCACCATCTCTCTCCATCACTTCCAATGGGCATGCCCCAAGGTCCAGTATTTCTGGAATTCTATTCAGCAAACTGTGGACCTGCTACTGTGTCCGGAGACATTCTTCACTCCAGAGAGCTATTTAGTGACGATTATTTCTTCTGGTACCCCCCATTTCAGGAAAGCTCATTTGACCTTGATCGCTGCCACTGCAAAACTGGTCCTCCTATGGCACTGGAAGGAGGTTTCACTTCCAACAGTCTTGGAATGGCACCAAGAGATGCTGTTGGCTCTCCAGCTGGAAAAACATATTGCAGCTATGAGGAAGAGACCATGGTCCTTCCGGGATACATGGGAATCTCTATATATTTTACTCTTCCTCTGGGGTGCCTAAGCCTATCTTACTATTCCCAGAGGTTTTCCCCTCTTTTGTTTTTTCTTTCACTCTTTTCTTTTCCTAGGTAGATCGCAGACGGGGGTGTATGTGTGGGGGACGGAGATTTAGTTAATTGTTGTTATTAATAATTCTTACACATTATTCTGTTGTAGTATTATCATGTTGTTGGTTCAGTGATTTGTGTGCTTGTTTGTGTAACTTAAAAAAATTAAATAAAGCATACTGAATAAAAAAAGGGGGGACAGGAGAAAGAACTCTGCACCAGGAGCTTCAACTCATGGCTGAAGGAATGGTGCAGAGAGGAAGGGTTCAGTTACATTGGGGACTGGGGACTCACTGGGGAGGATAAGGGCCTATACAGGGATGATGGCCTGCATCTGTCTCAGAGGGGAACCCCATTCCTCAGTGGATGGTTTAAATGTTACTCTGATGAACATTTAAACTAGTCAAGGGGCTTGGCAGAAGGAAATGGGGAGTCAGAAACTGCCCCCTCAACAGGCTGAAGTAAAGAGTAAGGAGAACCCAAGGGGAGAGGAATCACCCAGGGTGAAAATTAATGAAGGGAGCAAGATGGTAGTGATAAAGGGGAAAAGGAACAGGAACATTAAAAAAGTGGTCGGAAGGAGGGTGGGAGGGTTAAAAGGAAAAAAGGGAGTAACAAGCAGAGTGGAAATAAAATCTGGAAGACCATGTGTGTAAACACTAGAAGTTTAGGAAATAATATTCTGGGCATAAAGGCAATCATGGCAGAGGCCAGCTGCGATATTGTGGCCATTACTGAGTGATAATGCACTGAAAACTATGATTGGGGCATGGCCACACTGGGCTATACATTGTTCAGGAAGGACCAGTTGGGAAAGAAAGGAGGAAGTGTGGTGCTTTATGTGAGGGAAAGCATAAAAGCCATGGAGCTATAGGGAATACAGGGGGAGGCAGAGGTACTGTGAGACACACTGGGGCTGGCACTATAACCTAGAGGTTACAGAAATAAGCTGTACATCCAGCAGTTCCAGGTTTGATTCCCAGAACCTCAACTTGCATACTGTGTGACTCTGAGCAAGTCAGTTAACCTCTCCAGTGCTTCCACATTACCCCTGAAATTAGGCACTTGTGCCTAGTGAGCCTTACCTGGATACCAAAGAATTAAATAAATAAACAAACCCTGGAGATGGGAACGGAGCCACAATTCAAACTAATCTACTGACCTCCAGCACAGGGGGAGGCATTAGATAAGGTACTGGTAGAAGCCATTGGCGAGATGGCAGAAAAGGGGGAGGTGCTGTTTATTTAACTTTTTTTTTATTTAAAATTGTTGACCAGGAGAACCACATCGAGCCAAGGCTCATTTCCAGGTGTGACCCAGGGGAAAGGGGGGTTGGGAGTTTTACAAATCAAAAAGCTGGAAAAACCAATACAATAGGAAACTAGATTCAGAATATACACAGGTAATGACATTAGTTTTACAAATAAGTAAGCTGAAAACTAATACAACAAGGAGCTGTTGGTGGAGGACTTCAGCCTGCCAAATGTGGACTGGAGCCTCCCAGCAGTGTCTTTAACTAGAAGCAGGGACATCCTGGACTCTCTGAAGGGAGGCATTCCTCAGGCAACTAGTCAGTGAACCCACTCATGATGGGATAACATTTGACCTGGTACTCACTAACAGGGGCAGTGTTGCAGTTGTCAAAGTGGAAAGCTACTTGGGGATCAGTGCTCACTGTATGGTGTGGTTCAATATAAGGACAACTGCAGAATCAAACCACATAAGGGTGAATGTCCTGGACTTCAGGAGGGCAGATTTTAAAAAGATGGGTGAATACCTAAGAGATGACCTGGCAAGGGAAGGTGATCTGGATGGGGTGGAGGAACAGTGAGTGAAGATAAAAGGGAGATAATAAAGGAAACAAAATATCTGCATCAAATACTGGTTGGTGAGCAAAAGCAAGATGAAAAAGAGACCACTATGGTTCTCAAAAGAGATAGCTGAAAAGGTAAAAGCTAAAAGAGCAGCATTCAGATGGTATAAGGAGATGCAGAGGGAGGAGGATAGAGAGTTCTTTCAGGAGAAACAGAGTGAAACAGGGAAAGCAGTAAGGAGCACAAAGGCACAAACTGAAGAGAGAATAGCCAAGGAGGTAATAAAAGGGGACAAGACATTTTTTAGGTATGTAAGTGAAAAGAAGAAGACCAGGGGTGGGATTGTAAGGTTAAATAGGAAAGGGGGAACTGCACCAAGAGGAGTCAGGAAAAGGAAGACATCCTCAACAAATACTTTTGTTCAGTGTTCACAAGGAAGGAGGAAGGGAGGGACCACACAAAGTAACAAAGCTTTGGAGGGAGAGAGGTGGACAATATTCCTTTTTTGGAAGCAAGAGTCCTGAAAGGACTTGCTAACCTAAAGGTGGACAAAGCAATAGAGTCAGATGAGGTGCATCAAAAGGTAATAAGAGAGCTCACAGAAATACTGGTTACACCTCTGACAGTTCTATTTAACAGCTCATTGGAAACAGGCGTGATTCTGGAGGACAGGAGGAGGGCAGATGTAGTTCCACTACATGAAAGTGGTAGCAGAGAGGAGGCTGGTAGGGACGGTCTACCTCTTTGTGGATGACACCAAAATCTGTAATAGGGTAGACACACCGGGGGGGATGAGCAGAGACCTGAGAAAGCTCCAGGAGTGGTCAAGGGTATGGCATCTTTGTTTCAATGAGAAAAAGTGCAAAATAATGCCCTTAGGGCACAGAAACCCAGAGGTGGAGTACAAAATGTGTGGTGTAATATCGACAACCACCAAGCAGGAAAGTGACCTGGGGTAATCATATCGGATGACCTAAAGGTGGCCAGGCAGTGTGACCAGGCAGTAGGGAGGGTGAGTGGGATGCTGGGGGTGCACAGGGAGAGGCATCACCAGCAGAAAGGGGAAGGTGGTGTTGCTTCTGCATAGATCGCTGAACAGAATCCACCTAGAATATTGTGTCCAGTTCTAGAGACCACATCTCTGGAAGGACATAGACAGAGTGGAGGCAGCCCAGAGGAGGGCAACTAAAATGGTGAAGAGTCTATATCAATAGCCCTATGAGGTGAGACTAAAGGATCTCAATATTTACACCCTTGAAAAGAGAAAGGAGAAGGGAGATATGATAGAGACCTTTGAATACCTCATGGTAAATAAGGTACAGGAGCAGAGTATTTTTCAGAAGAAAAGGTGCTCAACAACAAGGGGACATGCTATGAAGCTGAAGGGGCTAGATTTGGGAGAGATGTGAGAAAGTACTTTTTCACAGAAAGCTTGGTGGTTTCCTGTAACAGCCTTCCAGTGGGGGGAAAAACAATGGTGGTGTTCAAGAATGCATAGGATAAGCACAAGGGAATCATAGTGGAAAGGAAGGGAGAGGGATAAAGAGCTGTAGATCATGCTCAGTCAGTGGTAATAGTGCAAGTAGGGAGAAACTGGCAGACTAGATGGGTCAAACGGTGCCTATCTGCCATCAAATTCTATGTGTTTATGTTTTATGCTAAAAACAAGACTGAATTCGAAAGCAGACTAGACAAATTTATGTTGTCAGAGAGTTGGTTATAATACTATCCAAATTAGCAACAGTCAGGCTCACATATAGGCTATTGTCTTCTAGCTTCTTACACAATATAGTATAGTATATTATAGTATAGTATAGTATAGTATAGTATAGTATAGTATAGTACAGTACAGTAAAGTATTGTATAGTACAGTACAGTATAGTATAATATAGTATAGTACCAATTCTTTATCCAGTTCTAGTCAAGCTAAAATTACATATTGAGATCAATCCAAAACACCTGTTCACTTAAAGTATCCCGGTGACTACCTGGTACACTATTAATAGGCAAGGCCACTGTTTTTCAGTTTTTACCTGAAAAAAAAAACGGTAAAATTCTGGAATCGGGACTGCCTTCACACCAGTAAAAACAAAGAATTTTATGGAATTTTACATTTTGGACCAGATCAATATATCTGCAGAACTTGTGTTTTTTTCTGATAATTGCTTCCAGTGCCATTTTCAGTATGCTTCATTTAATGTTCTGTATATTAAACCTTCTTTTATTCTGATTATTTATCCACATATTTAAAGAATGACAGTAGACTCCTGGTAAAATCTGAAAATTAGACTTAAGAATTGCTGGAATGTCATGTCTTTCAACAGAAATTCATTATTTTAGTCAAAGTGAATTAGTGGCCTTCTTAATAGGTAATTGCCTACCAGGAATATAACAACTATAAGCAGTAACTAGTAGGTATAAAAAAAAGAATAAGGAAACAGATATGGTGGTGCTACTATGAGGCGAAGTGGGTGTAGCCGGTGTTTTATGCAAGAAATTCAGTTTATTATCACATTCAGATTTCAAAGCATTTAAATGCAATCTGTGTGGAAATTTACAACTTGAAACTATGAATTGTAGAATTAGAAATATAACTAAATAGGGCTTCATGTAAGCTAATTAAGCAATAAAGCACAACAGTGTGTGTTTGTGTACATCATTCTGCAGATCAAGCACGAGGCAAAGCCAAGTGCTTCACCCCAGGAGGACGTGCTATTACACAATAACACACACTGTGGAGTGCCTTATTGCTATTATACAATGGGTCATTTTTAAATAATATTAAAAAGTTTAAAAAACAATTGTTTTGTAATATTTGTATTGCTTTTTGTACGAGAGGCATATTTTAGAAATAAAAGAAAAAGTAGTCCAATAGGTGGTGCTATTGTTAGTATGTGCCTTTCTTGGGCATGGTGACCCCCCCACCCACACACAGACATACTCATTTGTCAAGTATCTTTAGGTGAAGAAAATTTAATCAGTGAGCTCCCGCTGCTTGTCCTGGGAGCAGTTGAATATGTTTATTTTTTTATTTTCTGAGCCCTGTGAGAAAGATATGGAGAGTGAGAAAGAAAACACTGAGCGGTTAAATCCAGTTTCCCGCTCCGCTCAGTAACTGGACATGAGTCAGAACCTGTACATTACAAGTCTTTTTTATTTTGGTAAACTGCTTTTTGGGGAAAGTTTCTGTTTGCTGAAGCTGGCGAATGTGTAAAATGTAATCACAATTATGTTTGGGTTTTTGTTTAAATGGCCAAGCGCGCGCAGTTTCATAGTCGCAGGCAGCTACTGTGAAGTGAAAGATGGACAGCTGCTATTTTTTTAAATATTATAGCTTTTGTTTAGTTGTGTGAAGGATTGAGGCAGTCAGGTAGGGAATGTGTGTTTGTGGATGGGGGGGTGGCGAGCTGGTCTAAGGTGTGATGGCTTAGGGACTGTCAGCTTCCCAGTGGCATGCATGGCTATGGAGGGATTTGTTTCACTGCTCTGCAATCATTTGTGTGACTGGACTTAATACAGTGATGTTATTGCTCAATAACATCACTGTCCCAGCCACACAGTGACCAATCAGAGAACGAGAAATTCTCTTGCCATTGTATAATGCTAAAATAGTTATTCATCAGCCCTGGAGAAAGACCCATCACTTAATTTTGAAGATACAGGATCTAGTGTGCCAAGGACTGAGGGATTCAATGGGGAAAGATATAGAGAAAATGATGGCAATGATGGGCCTGGAATCAATGATTGAACAACAGTAGGAACCAAACATAGACTGAAAAAGGTCATAGGGCAATGGAATTTGGTATAAAATTATCTAATAGATATGTAGTTCTAACACCTAATGACAATGGTCCCCAATCTGATGATTACCACCCTTCCGCTTCCAGCGATAACACTTTAATAATTGTTTAACTCCACCTTACAATGATATTATACCTGACCCTATAACATCTTTCTGTCATTTAAGTCAGTCCAATGCAGTACTTAACACATTGAACAATGATGGTCAGGCTGAACTTCAGTCTCAGGACCAAGTTATTAATAATGAGTAAATGACATCAACCCCTCAACAGTGCTTTGTACTAGGAGGTTCTATTGTTAAATTTACAGATAAAATTGTGTGCAACCCTAATAAGCACAATGAGGCTTGCAGCAGTTTCCCAAGGGCCAAAATATCAGTTATTCATAAGATGGCTGGAAATATCCTGAGTGATGCTGGTGAAAACCCATTAGTCATTATCCATTTAGGAACGACTAATACCAATAAATCAGAAATTAAAGATATCCAGAAGGAATTAATTGATCTCAGTAAAACTTTGAAAGACAGGCTGTGAGATTTTTATTTCTGAGATCTTACCAGTCCCCAGGGCAAGTTGTAATAGACAAAAGAAAATAAAAATGATTAATGAATGTCTACACAAATGGTGCCTAAAGAACGAGTTCACCTGTCTAACACATAGGGAAATATTTATAAATAATCCTAGCTATTTTAGCTGGGATGGTCTTAACTTAAGTAAGAGAAGCAGTGCAGTCTTCAGGAAATAGTTTGCAAATTGCATTTCCAAATCTTTAAACGGACTTGCAATGGGGCTCAAGAAAGTGCCATCTCATTAACAGGCAGTAAATTCCTAGCTTCAAAGGGAAAACCTGAGTTTAAAATCTTAATAATAAATGCCAGAAGTTTAAACTTAATAAAAAAAATTGGTTTTGGAAATTATCATTTACAGAGATAAATTAGATTTAGCTGCAATAATTGAAACATGGTGGGACTCTACCTGTTGTTAGATGTGTGAAATTCCTGGGTACCATCTTTGTTACACAAACAGAGAAAATAAGAAAGGGGGAGGAGTTTATTTCTATGTCAAAAATGAACGTGATTGTAAACAAATACTAGCTGCAAATGACATCTCTGTTCCAATCGAGAGTACTTGGATTCAACTGCAACTGAAAAGTAAACCAAAACTGATTATAGGAAACTGCTATAGGCCTCCCATGAGTGATAAATATAATGATAGCCTAATTACAGAAATAAAAGCAACATCTTGCCTGGGTGATACAATTATCACTGGGGATTTCAATTTACCTGGTATTAATTGGAACTCTCTAATGGGTTCTTCAAACCTTGAGAACTAGTTCATCAACTTATTGTTGGAAAATGGGATGAATAAATTAGTCAATATACCTGCAAGAGGTACTAACATCCTAAACCTTGTAATTACTAACTTTGATTTAGATGTCACAAATATATAATTACTGGAACTCCTTGTCAACGGCGACCACAATATGATCACAGTTGTTCTTCCGGGCTGTACAATAAGATATGTAGGAAATACCACATCCAGGGATTTTTCAAAAGCTAATGTTGATGACGTTTGTGACCATCTAAATTCATCTGACTGAGAAAATGATCTGTCAGTGTTGTCTGTGGAAGACAGTTGGTTACTCCTAAGGGACAGGATTCAGGAAGCTGAAATAAAATATGCCCTCCTCAAGAAAAAGTATAATAACAAGGTGAAATGTCCAATGTGGTATATCTCTGCTAATAAGAAACAAATCATAAGGAAAGGAAAAGCATATGCACACTTCAAGAAAGACCCATCAAAAGAAAATAGACAAAAGTAAAGATATGAACTATGGTTGGTGAACACTATGATGAGGAAAGAAATGAAAAAGGCAGAATTTAAAATATTACATTCAAAAGGCAACCACAAATCACTCTATAAATACATAAGTAGCAATAAAAAAAGTTCTAGGGCAATAGGTTTGTTAATGGATAATGGGAGCACACAGAATTGGTCAACTTGTTCAAAGTATACTTTTGTTCAGTTTTTGGTGAAAAGGGCAAGTGTGACTTGGTCAACCATTCACTTTTGTGTGACACTCTATACCTTTTGTTACATGAGGTTGAGAATGCATTGAGTTTAGTTAAAACCAATACCTCTCCCGATTCTGATGACATCCACCCTAGGCTCCTTAAGGAACTGGCAGCAGTTTGAGGTCACCCGTCTACTATCCTTTTTAACAAATTCTTAAGCACTAGTGATGTCTCCTGTGTTTGAAGGAGTGCTGTGGTTGTTCCACATTATAAAAATAGAAATAGAAGTTTTGTCGGACATTACTAACTAATTAGTCTTACATCTTTAGTCAGTAAAACATTGAAAAGACTAATTAAAAACTCTTTTGAGGAGGAAACACACAACATGGGGTTAAATGACAAGACCCAACATGGCTTCACAAAAGGTCAATCATGCACCACTAACATAGTTTCTTTCTATGAGAAAGTCAGCAGGAGCCTTGATTCCAGTAATCCAGTGGATATTATTCTTTTGGATTTTGTCAAGGCATTTGATATGGCCCCTTACAAAGAACTAGTAGAAAAACTTAATATGGGATTTAGCTTCTATCTTTTGAGGTAGGTTAGAAATTGGTTATCTGACAGAAGGCAACGTGTGAGGATTAGTAACCATTATTTGGAGAGGGATTTGTGGTTAGTGGTATTCTGCAGGGCTCAGTGCTTGGACCAACACTATTTGGGTTGTGTATTGGAGACATGCACCTTAAGATTAGAAACAATGGCCCCATGCATCAATGGGAGGGAAATACATGTTGGAGGCATGTGTCCCACCTGCATAGCTCCATGGCCCTGGACAGGCACAGGGTGTGTGGTATGCATTACCACATGCACCCATAGGGTGCCTGTCTATAGCTCTGCCCTCCCTGCACAGGACCATGAAAGGTGGCCAGGGAAGAGTGGTGGACCCACGTGGGCAACCAATGGGTTGCCTATCCTGGGTCCCAAAGTGGATCCCTTACATGGAAATGTATGGGTTCGGGTGGGTGAATACCATCCGGAGGTACCTGGACGCACACAGCCAGATCCCTGCTCCCAGTAGCCCGGATGGCCCACTGCCATTGGACCCCCATCCCAAACCAGGATGGCTGCCCAACCCACCCCACAGTACACAGCAGTGCCCCCTTCCCCACCACAGCATCCCAGTATGTGGCCCAGTCCCAGCACTGCAAAACCGGACCACCCCCACACCCCTGAACCCAGTTTCCCTGATTCTGCATTAGTGGGCATTGCCCCACCCTACACACACACACACACACACACACACACACATATACACACTACTGCCCTGGCTTGCCCGGCCCTTTGCAGTTCTTCAGGTCCTGAACCACCAGCCCCAATCCCAATATCCCAGACCCACACTGGTGTTCAGTGAGACCCCCACCCCATGGCACTTCCCCACCCCACTGTACCTGCATGGTCAGTTCCTCGGCCCTGACATCCAGTGGCACAGCCCTCCTCATTCCTCCTTGGCTGCCGGCCATTCAAGTGCTGCCAGGAGCATAGTGCTATTTATAGGTGGCATGCTCCTAGCAGCACTTGAATAACCAGAATCCAGGAGGGTATGAAAGAGGGCTGTGTTGCTGGCTGTCCTGGGCCATAGAACCATCATACAGGCATGGGATTGTGGGGCAGGGGCTGTCGGTGCTGTGGCTGGGTGGGCACTATGACTGGGGAGTCGGGTTGGTGGCCCTGGTCTGTGTGTGGGTGTGGGTGTGGTGGAAGGGCCAATGGCCTGCAGTACTGGGGTTGGGGCTGACCTGTGATGGGGTGGGGACATCCCGGTTGGGGATGGGGCAGTGGAGTGAGTGCTTGCAGGCTCTTGTGTGTGTGTCTGGGGGGTGTTCTTGCATTAGGGGATGGGGATGTACTGTGGTGTGGCAGGGGTTGCTGTTGGTTAGTCAGGGATGGGGCTGCATTGTTCTGGAGGTACCTACATGCTCTCAGAGACTGGGTTGCATTGTGTCAAGGCTGGGGTCACATAGGTTAATGGCCCTGGGGTGGCTGTGTGCATGGGGCAGGGTGTGCAGGGCACTTATGGCAGGGTTCCCCTGGCATAACGGGTGCCCTCCTATGCCTCTTGGTTCACAGCACTACTCACCTTGGTGCATGGTGCATTGTGCTGGCACACCCTCTGCCCACCCCCAGTGCATTGCTCTCCACAAGGCTGGGGAATCAGGTGTGTAGGGGCTGCATGTCCCAGTTCATGCATCCCATGTGGGGTGGGCACAATGAGTGCAAAATGGCTATGTTCCGTGGATCCACGCCGCATAGCTACTCTGCACAATTATTCATAGGGCCCAATATAGTTACATTCACAGATTACACCCAATTAAGTGGTGAGGTTAATGATGCCACTCAATGTCAGTCCCTAATGAATGATTTGCATCAGACTGAATTATGGGCAAACATAAACAAAATGAAATTTAATTATGATAAATGTACTGTTTTACATTAGGGAAAGAACAACCCTCTATATTTATAAACTTGAAATAACATCCCATTAAAATCTGTAACAAATGAGCATGACTTAGGGGTTATTATAAATAACAAATTTTCATTATCCAGTCAATGTAAGAAGGTTGCATAGATCACAAATGGTCTGTTAAGAACTATTAAAAAATCTTTTATTTCCAGGAATGATCAGTTTATATTACCTCCTTAAAGACCCTACTTGGATGTTGGTTGTCCCTTTTGGTCTCCATTATTGAAATGTGATATAACTCTAGCTAAGGGTCTCCAGGGATGAGTAACTAGGTCAGTGGTGCACAACCTTTTTTAGAAGGAGGGCCAGACCGAAATCTTGAGTCAAGGCGAAGGGCCACTAGCCGAAGGCCATAGTCAAACATCCCATGATGATACATTTAATGTAAATTAAACATGTATAGATTTATTTGTCTGTTTATTTATTTATCCTTTCATAATCCATTTGTTGCTGAAAGTAACAATAAAATACTACAAATACAAAATAAACACTATAATAAAAAAATAACAAGGGTAAGTGCTGCAAGGTGTCAGTCACTGGTCTGCTCTCCTACTCTTTTCACAGTCCAATTGATGAGTAGTTCCTCCACTCAAGTTCCTGAGAGAAGAGACTAAAAGATTCTTTTTGAGCCCTATGGAAGACATGTTGCTGAGAAGGTAGCTGTTGTTTGAGGTCTACAATTTTTTGTTTTCGCACAACTCCAGTATAATCATTAAAAGAAGCATGTGTAGTTTCATAGTGCCTTTTCAGGTTAAACTCCTTTGGAGCTGAAACAGTTCTCTTACAGAGGAGGCAGATATTCAAACCTCTGTCTTCTACAAAGCAGTACTTCTTTGTCCATTCATCACTGCACTTTCTGTGTTTGTTGACAATTTTGCACTTCTTCGTTTGTGTCATACTTTGTTAGAAGTTGGAAAGGAAGTTTACAACACCTTTGATGCAAGTACTGCTGCCACACTAAATACCAAACACAGAGAACACCACTAACACAGCAACGCACAGCATGTGGACTGCAATCCCACCTTTTATATGCCATTTTAACTCAATCTGTAATTTATTAAAAGCAGGTGACTGAGGTAAGGAGCAATGTCACATACTGGCAGAAACTAACGTGGATACAGATTCACCCCCCCCCCCCAGCACCCAAATCATTAGTATCCTCTCCTGCACCCATCAGAGAAAATAAATAATATCATATCTTGTCCATTAGATGTAGGACTGAGTATAGATTTAATCAAGAGTGAGTGCATCTGCCACATTCGAGAAGTAACACGGAGTCACGGCAAAACTGAATGCGAAGTGACATACTTGTTTATTACAAACATCAGTGCTCCAGAACACTAATGATGTCATCATGCAAAACTAGGAGCCATAGTAATGCCATGGTAACACCTGATTGCCAAGCAACCTCATAATGAAGTGAGGTCATAAGTAGGGTCACTGTATAGAAGCCTGCACTTTTACTCATATTTTATTGAAACTTTTCAGTTTATCTTATTTGTACATAGTTGCTACCTTGTATCTATCTGTGTTTGATTTGTATATAGTTTGTATATTTTTTTTCCTTGTTTGTACTTCTTCCTGCTTAGCTTTCTTGTTTGCTCTGTTATTGTGTTATTTTATTCATTTGTATATACTTTACTCCTTTGTTCCCCTTCCCTGGGTCACACCTGGAAACAAGCTTCTGCTCATGGTGCTTTTCCCAGCTACCAACTTTAAAAAAAAATAAATAAATAAAATTATTTTTTTTAGAAGCCATAATAATGCTGCTAATTAACCAACATTGGTGAACAGAGCAATAGTAAAAACTGACTGCAGGGAAACTGCAACAGTTGGATAGGAGTCTGTGAGGAGTGGGAAGGTGATGCAGAACAATCCCAAGTGAGTGCAGAATTAATCAAGAGACAACGCAAACCAAGGTATATTTTTTTTCACTTAGTGCTCTAAGTGCTGCACTACTCCCATTTCTGCTCTGATTGCTATAAGTGCTGCCCTACTCCTGTTTCTGCTCCATTTCTGCTCTGATTGCTATACGTGCTGCACTACTCCTGTTTCTGCTTCAACTGCTCCAAGTGCTACACTACTCCTGTTCACTAACTTATACTTGCAGTATACACTTTACTGACCATGCAGCCTGCGGGGAGTATTCAGTCAATAGGAAGATCTGTTAGACTGTGTACTGGGGGGAACCTGTCAACTATCACTATACTGTTAAAACTAAAAAATGGAGAAAAAAACAGCAAACTAGTGTAGGTTACCGCAGGCCACAGAAAACCTCCTTGGGGATCATTTGTGGCCCATGGGCCATAAGTTGTGCACCTCTGAACTAGACTAATTCCAAGACTTAGAAACATGACATATAAAAAGAGACTAAGTGAGATTGGTCTTTTCATCCTGGATGATAGAAGATTGAAGGGTAATATACTGTTGCTATGTAATATCCTTAATAGCCCTGAACTCATCTTCCAGTGTGGTATTGCCTTTTGTGAAAGATCATTTAATCTGAGATCACATAATAAACAACTCATGCTATCAAGAGCTAATACTAATAAAAGGCATAAATATTTTAGTATTAGAGCATCTAGAACTTGGAATGTGCTCCAGTAATATTTGGTAGATAGAACAACTTTCAGCAAATTTATGACAGAACTTGATGGGTTCTTAATATCCTCATCTAGAGTAAAAATGATGCACACACTAGGAGTGGGAGACAGTCTTGATGGCCTATCAGCCATCTTCCATCTTATTTAAACTGAGTAAAGTGGTGATTCAGTAATTTAGCAAATATCACCCTCAGGTATTTATAGTTTGGATTGGGTTTGGATGGTATTCTGTGTGCCCTATGCAACTCTGTTCTATTTTCTGGATACTTTCATCTAACAAGTTCTGTTAATCATTTTTCACAAAATGCAAGATTGCTGGCTGCTCGGCATCCTCAGGAAATCCTAATAGTTTCAGATTTTTATTTTATTAATTAAAAACCATTGAGATACAATAGGACGCATTATAAGAGACATGAAGAGCACAAAGAAAAAATAATTTTTACAAATATTTTCCATCACCATAATTCTATATAGCAATAATGACCTTTTGGAGTTCTTGAATGAATTAACGTTTATAAATGTATCAAATAAAATTAAACAAGGATGTTACTTTTTAATATATTGATTCTGAAAGGGCAACAAGATTTTTTCCCAAATGTGAAGATGCTTCCTAATATTATAGTGGACTTGTTCAATCTTTAAAAGATCAGTCATTAAGTTTATCCAATGTTTAGATTTCAGGAACTTTAAAATTGTTCCAGTTTAACAGAATAAGTTTATTAGCAGAGATAAGGGCAAGGTGAATAATTTCTTTTTTAAACAGGGGAAGGTAGCTTTTTGTATATTTACTTAAAAAGATGAATTCAGAATCATTTGATGGAGAAACACCAGTGATTTGAAATATAACACAGCAGATATCTTGCCAAAAACTCATTAATTTAGAGCATTCTATAAACATGTGAAGCAAATTTTCAGGTGATTGTGAACATCATGGACAAATGTCCAGAATATTATGGTTCATTTTATTTAATTTGGATGGAGTGTGATATGCACAATGTAATATATTATATTGTATTTGCTGAAGTTTTGAATAAATTAAGTTATGAAATGGTGAAGCTAATATCTCCTGCCACCTTGCTTCCGATAAATAAATGTTTAAATCTTGAGACTACTTTAGCATTAAAGCAGTAAAAGGTTTTTCTGGATAGGAAAATAAAACTGAGTGTGATGTAGACAGCCAGTTCTGATTGCTGCATCAATTTTTTATTACATATAAAATATGTGATGGGAAGGTCAGTTTGAGGAAAATACTGTCTTACTGGAACTGACACACCAAGACCCCCCAGGGATAAGTTCAAAGGACAGGACATAGCTAACCTGCAGATATCTGGGGTGCAATTACCTTGTCAATTTGCTTTCATCCCAGGAAATAAGATTAGCCATTCACAATTTCCTCAGGGAAAATCCTTTGACTTACAATAGTTGTCAGGAAGAACTTGAGAGGGAGGGGTGTCACAGAGAAGCCAGAATGGACATTGAAGAGAGGCTGATGACTGAGATAGGGAGGACCCAGAAGAATTTGGAAGGTCCAATATACTTTCCCGGGGAACCCTTGAATTATATCAGAGAGACCTTTGAGATGTAGATTCCAAGGTCCAGATGGAATTCAAGAGGCAAATACACTTTTGCTTGAATACAGTGACTTAGATCAAAGAAACTTTTGAGATGCATGTGTAACAGAGCACAAACTGGTTTGGTCTGGTTAACCTGAGGAAGGAAAGGCAGTGAGGTCACCTATTATGTTTTTTAAATATTTTATTTGGACATCCTGTGAGATAAAATATAGCTGTTGTTACACCAAAGCAGAGTTAGTGACTTCATGAGAAGGCTGGCTCAGAACTGTGTTTAATTGCTGAGAGAACCTGGACAGAGACACACAAGACAATATTACTGACTGAGAGAAGAGAGACCATCGAAGCACTGAAGTAAGGACCTTAGACAAGATTAGTCTGAAGTTATTATTTGTAGGAATTTGCACTGTAAACCTGTTTGTTTTAAAGCTGTATGTGTTGGGATATATATTGTTCTGTAATGTTTTCTGTTTTCCTATTTTAAAGTAAAGATATATATTTTACAATGGAAACTGTCTGGAGTGCCTTGACATTTCTTTTTATTTTAAGTGGAGCTTTTAAAGGTTATAAGTAACACTGTGTATGGGCTTACTGTATATCAAACTGGGAAATGGATAGAGTTCTCTGAAGTCTTGCATAGAGTTCTAAGGGTTCATTTGAAAGACCTGGTTGGGTGCCTGTAGGCAAAGATAACTGGCCCCCTGAAGACAGAATTATCTGAGCCTGATAATTGGGTACTCTAACAAGAGGTTATCAGTTTGAATCCCTCCAGAGCTTGAGACTAAGGTGACTTGAACCCACAAAACAGACAAGAGGTTACCTTGTTCTGTTCACTGTACACAAATCATATGCTCAGAGGTTGGCACTTTGGGAGTAGAGGACTGACCGGCTAAGAGAGTTTGTAACACTGAGTACAGTCTAGAAACTATTTTTTTTTATTTGAACTCCAGGAAGTAAAAGATTAAGAATAGGAGAATTTTCTGGAATGTGGAAGTCTTTGTTAAATTTAAAAATGTAATTCTGTAACTGAAGATATCTAATGAAATGTTGATGAGGTATTTGATATTTATGTTGAAAGGCTGAAAATGGGATACAATGTCCTTTTTCATAACATTGTTGAACACTCCTAATGTTTTTCATAAATCTACTTCTGGAGAGTTGCATATTGGATTGAGATTATAGTTACTGTATAGAGATGAATATAATGAAAGTTTAGTTTCCCAATTAATTAATTTATGGGTTTTGGACCAAATACTTAGGGACATCGATGTTGATAGTAAGAGCTTGGTTAGTTGGGTTAGGGGAAGAGCAGCAAAAAGGACACTGTGAAGTCTGGCAAATGTAGCTCAAACTTTTTCCATTTGAGCACAAAGTTATCCAGAATTTTTAAAGAACACTGAAGTAGACTTAATTGCCCAAAATAGTAATATAATTTAAAATCTGGGAGACTCAAGCTGCCTTTAGTTTTTGGTAATCTAAGTTTAGGTATTGCAATCCTGGATTGTTACATTTCCATAAAAATGTACTGATGGATTTATTTATGAAAGAAAAAAAAAATATTTAGGACGTTTGCTTGGAACTGACTGAAAAAAAAATTGTTTATGTAAAATGACCATTTTAATCAAATTAATCCAGCCAATGAGTGTTAATCATAATGGGGTCCATTTAAGAAGGTCACTATTAATTTTATTAAGAGTTGTAATACAATTTTATTGATAAATTCTTGCTGTATCTTTGGGTATCTTTACCCCTAGATATTTAATTTCATTAGTTAGCTATATGGTTTTAAGTAGAGCTGAGTCAATTCTAGGATGAAGACCAAGATAAATGTATTCAGTTTTTTGTCAGTTAATTTTATATCCAAGTGCCCTACAAAATTCAATAATAGTTTCATATAACTGAGGTAGAGCATGATCAAGATTGAAGATATATAGTAATATGTCATCTACATATAAACTTAATTAGACACCTGGAATTTTTCTTAAATTTTGAGCAAGTGGTTCAATGATAAGAGCAAAAATGAGAGGTGATAGGGGACATCCCTGTCTTGTACCTCTTTGAAGTTTAATTTTTGGAGATGTGTCCAAATTTGATTAAGGTTTGGTTGGAGAGGATAATAGAGGCAGTGTCAGTGCTAATTGCACCGTCAGAGCAAGAACTGTGATGCTCAACTAAAAATCTTCTCCAGAGCCCTCCTCCCACTGGAACAGGTCCATACCTACAAATACTTAGGCCTTACATTTGATCCAGGCCTCTCATTCCACTCACATATCAATAACCTTTCATCAGTCATAAATATTCACACAGGGCTACTGTATCAGCACAGAGACTGTCTACCGCCAGAGGCCCTTAACCTTGCTGTCTCCTCCTCTATTCTCTCTCTAGTAGATTATGGACTAACCATGTATGCAGCTGGCGACCACAGTACTCTAAATAAAATCCACTTAGCCATCAACAAAGCATGCAGACTCCTCACCGGGGTAGACAGTTGTACCCACAGCTGCACCCTGTATGCCCTAACAAATATCCTCACTCTAGAAGAAAAAATCCATTACCAAACTTGTCTTCTCACCAAAAATATTCATCTAGGTCTAACCTCCATTGGAGTTTCTGCCGACCTGTGCTCGGCTCATGCCTCAGCTAACACCTGCTTGGCTAATAAACTGATATGGGCTGTCCCCAGGGTTGCAACCTCACTAGCCCAAAGGTTCTTTTACTACAGAGCACTGCTATGGTACAATGAACTTCCCCCAGTTGTTACCTCTGTCACCAGATTAGGCCCGTTCAAGATAGCCCTCAAAGATCACATACTGAGAGATCATGTGATGATTCTGTGAGACGTGCAGCTCTCGAGCTGAGCTCCCACTCCAACTCCCATAAACAGCATTAAAAATAGTTATTTAGCTTTGATTTCTGCCTGTCTACTTGTGGAGTGTGCTCCTGAAAGTGCCTGGCGCAACCAGCGGGTATTGAGAAAATAATTCTCAAGTGTCTGTCTCTGATATCGGGGCTAACCAGAAATAGGGAGGCTGAGATGCACCAGGCTTTACCCAGACACATGCCCCCACAGACCCCTGAGAAAGGGCCAAAATAAGCAAAGGGTCAGTCGGGGAGCTCATTGAAATCCACTACCTCTAATGTAACTTCACAAACGCTGACCCTGCTCTTGGAGCAAAAGTTTATGGAGGAATTACAACCATTCAAGGAGGTGCTGCAAGAGACCACTGGAGAAATTAGATCACTCAGGGGGGAACTCTCGGATACAAACTGGGCTATCTTGGATGTCGCAGTCCATACTACATCCCTGGAAAGTTGGAAAGACAGGATGGAACCTGAGGTAACCAATATGAGGCAGTGGCTACATAAAATTGAAGCTAAACTGGAGGATCTGGAAGGCCAAAGCCGCAGGAACAATATAATTATTTTCGGCCTTCCAGAGGATGCTGAGTGCTCCACACCCATTACATTCTTGCAAAAAATGCTCACAAAAATTGCTGGCCCTTCTCCCAGAAATACCACCTACATAATAGAGAGGGCTCACCATTTATTATGTCCCAAACCAGCAGCTGGGAAACCCTCAAGGCCAATGATCATTAAATTCCTCAATTTTTTGGATAAAATACATATTCTTGAGCATGTTAAAAGCCTTCAGCAGGTATTATGGGAAGACCAACCCTTGAGATTTGCACAGGATTTGCCAGCCACTGTGAGACAGAGGAGATCGGAGTACCATCCCCTTGTTTCAAAATTAATTGCTGCAAGGATCAAGTACAGGGTACAGTACCCGTCTCACCTGTCAGTGTTGCATGTGGGAAAATGGCTCTGTTATGATACAGCACAGCAAGCCAACTCAGCTCTACAGTCCCTGTTCCCCGATTTATTTACCTCCCATTGAGGTCATTGGGAGAGGACCTCCCTGGGTACAATTTTTTTACTCCTTTCATTTGAATGGAAGGACATTTTGGTTGGTTAATTGGGATCACCTCCAGAAAATAACCACAAGAGGGCGACACAGACCGCAACTTCGAGGAGGAGAAGCTGTGGGCATTTCATGCACCCCTAATAATTTAATTAGTAGCAAGTTTCATAATTGACAATCAGTAATTCCTCGATACTTCTCAGGAGGGACTCTTGACTAGATGGTAAACAAGCTGACAAGCCTTTCGCTGAAGAAAGCCAGTTCTTTTGGATTTGTGCCTTTCTATGTGGCCTCTCCTTTTTCTTTTCCTGTGGGAACGATGTGTGATAGCTCTGCTTCCTTCAATTAAACTCAAGAGGACAGAAGTCTCTCATCAGGCGTACATGGCCTTGTTTTACTTTTTTGCTTGATGAAACCAACTTTTACATTTATGTTTTAATATCTCAATGGGACCACTTAAAGGGAAATTCACCCTCTTTCCTTTCCCCTTTTCTTTCCATTCCTAATTCACTTTGGGGGCAATCAGGAGCATACATAGTTAAGTTTAGACTGACTGTTCAGACTAATGGACCGGAAAATAATTCGGATGGGGGCCTGTTTTTTTTTCAAGCGTTTTTTTTCTTTTTTCTCTCCCTCCTGAACCAAACTTGCAAGTCTTGTGGCTTAATGTATCACCAATTGTACTAAATAATCAAGGCAATACCTTAATATGCTAGTTGTATGATTTTGGTAGGGGGCTGGGGCGGGTGACAAGTCTGGAGATCATTGCAGTCTAACCAGTGCACCATGTTCTGGCACAGGGTGGGGGGGTACCATAGCAGGCTAAACAGCCTGGTTTTTATGGGCTGTAATAATTATGTTTTTGGGATTACTAAACATAAGGGCCAAGGTATTTAGGCAGCATACTAAGAATGCTAAATACCCTGTTATGGGAAGGAGGAAATGGTCAAGGGGTGTGGGAGAGGGGATTAGTGGGTCTTTTTACCTAGTAATAGTATTCTTTATATCTTTTATGTTTACAAATTTCCTTGTATTTCTAATAATAGTAGATATGCCAAATGATGGGGGGCTGGGTAGGGATTATAACCACTGGGGTACTGGAGTTTGCATTAGGGAAGGGGAATGGGAAAAGGGATACACATCATTCACCACTGGGCATCAACGTTGAAGATTATGGGGGAACTGAAAATTACAGGTATGGGGATATTTTTCCTATGAGGTGCCTTAAGGTGACCAATAATTGGTCATGGTAGTACCGTTAAAGTTTTGTTCATGGAATGCCAAAGGTGCACAATCCCCCACTAAAAAAGCCAAGATCCTCTTGCATCTCCACAAGCTTAATGTCGATGTGGCTTCCCTTCAAGAGACACATCTACCCACAATGCAGGTATCTAACCTAAGACGAACATGGGTGGGTACAGTGCTGGAGGCGGGGTTGGACATGAGCAAATGCAGTGTGGCTGTGCTGATAGCATGACTGGTACCTTTAAAATTGTTACACTCAGTAGTCTATCCCCAGGGAAGATACATTTTGCTCAGAGCTATTCTGGTCCACACGGAGCTGATACTGGGTTATGTTTATGGCCCGACGGGGGATGACCCGCAATTCTTTTCTAATCTAATGACTCACCTGGCTCCCTGGTCTACCCTTCCAATGCTAACTGGCAGGGACTGGAATCTAGTTTTTAGTAATCTACTGGATAGATCCAACTCAAGACGCTCCTCCCTTACCCCCGCACAATTGGCGCTGAGGAAAATGATGGATTCCTTGGGTTTAGTGGACCACTGGAGGACTCTTTTTCCTTCAACAAAGGATTACTCATTTCACTCCCTGCCTCACAACACACTGTCGAGAATTGACTACTTTCTGTTGGGGATTGAGCACCTACCAAGGGTTCAAGCCTGTGATTACCTAGCAAAAGTGATAACGGATCATCACCCAACTCTTCTGCAATGGTTATTACCTAACTCAATGGTTCATGACAAGGTATGGAGGTTCAACTCTCAATTACTAAAATCTGATTACCTAATAGGGCAGCTTAATAGTTTTATAAAGAATTTTTATGAACACAATGCCCCTACTATGCCAAAACTGAACATACTATAGGGGGCATTGAAATGTTCATTAAGAGGAGAGGTCATCCATCTAGCCTCAATCAGGAAAAAGAAAATCTCCCAAGAATCCTCCCAACTACTACAACAAATTAGAGTGTTAGAAAAAAATTCCTCACCATTTATTCCAACCCAGTAGACCTGGAAAAACTAGAGAGCCTCCGCTTTCAATATAATACCCTTCTTAGCGACAGAGTTGAGCACCTCGTCTTACATTCTAAAGCCACCTACTTTGACCAAGGAGACAAAGCTGGGAAACTGCTTGCAATGAGACTCAGGGCACAGGTGGCAGACAGAATTGTTTTAACCATATGAGATGCCTCAGGTACCCTTTACACTTCTCCCAGGGACATTGTCCCCTGTTTCAAAACTTACTACCAATCGCTTTATTCATGCTCTCCTGTACCTTTTAAACATACCAAATTAGACCAATTTCTTCAAGGTATAGAGCTCCCAAGACTGTCTCGGCACCAAATTTCCATTCTGCAAGCTCCTCTGACATTAAATGAAGTCTACAAAGCCATCGATACACTCCCAGTAGATAAAGCGCCAGGTCCTGATGACTACACACCCATTTCTACAAAATTTTAAAGCCCAATTAGGCTCTAAACTTTGATCTCAATAATTATGTCTACAAACATGGCCTTTCAGATCATGTTTTACTTCCGACACTATTGTAGTTCTTCCAAATCCAGACAAGGACCCCACAATGCTGTCAAATTATCACCCAATTTCCCTTATAAATGTTGATTTGAAGATTCTAGCAAAAATCTTAGCTAACCGATTGGCTCAAGTATGGCAGACTCTGTTAAGTCCCGAACAAGTGGGATTTGTGGCTGGATGCCTATCGGTGGATCATCTGCGTAAAATTTTTTATCTCATTTCTGCATCCAGGGATTCCAATACACCATTGGCTTTGGTGTCCCTGGATGCAGAAAAAGCCTTTGACCGAGTGTCATGGGACTACCTATTTAATTTACTCCCAAAATATCTTATCCCAGTGCAATTTATACAATGGATTAAAGTCCTTTACTCCCATCCAT
The DNA here is from genome assembly GCA_016271365.2 of Neoceratodus forsteri. NCBI lineage: Eukaryota > Metazoa > Chordata > Ceratodontiformes > Ceratodontidae > Neoceratodus > Neoceratodus forsteri. The sequence continues at coordinate 300,056,954 of CM028134.1, read as the reverse complement.
CAGCCCGCATTTTCTGTAATGGAGTTCTTTCCCCTCCCTTTACATTACAACAGGGCACCCGTCAAGGATGCCAACTTTCCCCTTATTTGTTTAATTTATTTCTAGAGCCCTTAATCAGGAAAATAAATACAACCACCCTAGTTACTGGTACCCCCATTCATCATCTCCAATGTAAAATATCAGTGTATGCAGATGATATCTTACTTCATGTCACTCACCCATCTAAATCTATATCGGCTACATTGGACATTATTCAGGAATTTGGGCGTCTATCTAACTATAAGTTAAACTTGTCCAAGACAGAGGTCATGCCTCTAAATAATCGGACCTTAAAAGCTGACATTCAACATCTTGAGCTCTCTTGGATAAAGGATAAAATGAGGTACCTGGGCATATATTTATCGCAATCTAACTCCAAAATGAAGCAATATAATTTAGACCAACTAGTAACACAAATTAAAACTGACCTGAACCATTGGGCACTACTCCTCATTTCCTTGTGGGGGCGAATTAATACTATTAAAATGAATGTTCTACCCCGGTTATTGTACCCCCTTCAATTGTGTCACCAATATCTTCCTAAGACCTGGTTCAGTCATGTTCATGGCATTATATCCAAATTCATCTGGAAACATAAAACCCCTTGTAGGGCGTTGTCTAAACTACAGAGACCAAAAGCACTAGGTGGCCTACAAGTCCCCAATATATATCTTTACTACCTTGCCATTAATTGTTCAGTTGTCTCGCAATGGTTGATTCCTGCCCTGAACTCTGGCTTGGAACCTTATGCCCCACTGTGGTTACAGATAGAGAAGTTGCTTTGTGCCTCAGCTGGTATAGATATCAGGACATTACCATATCTCTCTCTTAACAAGGTTCCAGGTCAGCTTAAAACCACTCCCATTATAAGAACACTTCGTACCCATAAACAACTAAATAATACTACAAGATGTTCCATAGGAAAGGATTCCTCACAGCTTATTTTAGGTAATCCCAACTTTAAAATTGGAGGAAGGGTTATCTATCATTTGTTTTGGGCAGGTGGAACGGGGAAAAAGGTTATAGACATAACAGAGACCTACAGGTTGTTAACATTCCCAGAGATAATGGCAAAATATAACTTGCCTGTTACCTTCTGCTTTAAATATCTTCAAATTTCCCAGGTCTTAATAAGGCATTTCGGCAATGGCCCATGGGACCACCACATCTAGACTTGACCCATTATTAGGACTACAAAATGCTTTTCAACTAGAGATTTGTATCCTAGGGGACTCAGGGAACATCCTTATTGGAAACCAAAGGAAACATATGATGTTAATCTCTTTATGTGCTAAGAAAGTGATATTAAGTCACTGGCTGGACCAGCAGACTCCCACATACACAGAATGGCATCAAGAAATCCTCTTCGCCTTACAAGCATAACACCTCTTAGCAAGCATTTCCAAAAATAGTAAAAAATATCAGAAGATCTGGGCCCCTCTACAAACCCTACTATGTATCTAACACTACCCATACCTATAAATAGGACTGACCTGGCTCCTTGGAGCTGAATCCAATGGGCATCAGTTGCCCCTGCTAAAGTAACCCATATTACAGACTCGATGAACATACCCCAAAATATATGGAACATAGCTAGAACTAGGTGGAGGTTTCCCTTTCTGTTCCCTCTTCCTTTCTTTTTTTTTTTACTTGTTTTTCCCGTGGTGAAGGAAATTGGGGAGGGAGGGAGGGTATGGGGAAGATAGGGTTGGGGGTGGTTGGGGGGGTTCCTCCTTTTTTTTGCACCATTAACTTCTTAATAGTAATATAATTTACTCCTTTTTTAGGTGCTAAATACTGGATATTGATCTGCAATAATGGTATAATGGATCTGTGTTACTGGAGTATTGTCTCGAAGCATGCTATGTAATGGTGTTTTGTGTACTGCTTGTTGAATGGCAAATGCAATAAAGCTTACTAAATATGAAAAAAAAAGATCACATACTCTGCACTCTCCACTGCCAGTGCACCAGCTAAGTATGGGCCACTACACAACACCACCAGCACCTGGCTACTGGGTACTGGCTAGGCCTGCACTGTCCTGTCTCAGTAGTAAAGCTGGGATGCAGGTGCCAGCAGGTGCACATAAACCATCAGTATCACCTATACCTCTTGGAGTAAGTTTAGGCTAAAGTGCTCTGTATCCTACTGCTATGAATTCTCAACACAAGATTAACTAGATTGTTAATGACAAAGTCAGTTGCTCGACTGCTTGCATCATGGCAATTACAAGCTCCTTAGCTGGGCCTGTATAGCTTCTTAAATATATAGACTGCACCCTCCTTATTACCTGTACTGTACATTGACACTTACAAACTCCTTAGATGGACTTGTATAGCTACCCAATTGTATAGACTCCACCCTTAGTGTACTGTTCACATTCTGTGTTTCTTTTTACCACTTAGTATTACTGTATACTGCATGCTAACTGATGTTTTGTACTATGACGAGGAGCCTTTTTAAATGAGTCTTTGACTCAAAGGTTGTAAATCCGATCTACTCAATTAATAAATAAATAAATAATTGAATGTTGCACTAAATTTTGGGAAATAAAAATATAGTCAATGCAAGAGAAAGTTTAATTCTTTTTATCAAAATGCGAATAAAGTATGTTATTAGGGTTGTTATGTCTCTAAATATTCACCAGTAATTCACTTTCTAAAAATTGTTAAATTTGTTGGCTGTAATTCAGTTTTCTTTGCTAATTACTGAAGATTTATCTTGAATAGGATGAAGGTATGAATTAAAATCCCCTGCCAAAATTATGTTGGTGGATTGGAGATGCTGAAGACCTGCTAATATATTCGCTAGAAAAATATCATAATTGCCAAAAGGTTCATAAAGCGATCCAAATATAATTTCATTGCCCTTTATCAATAATTTTACCAAAATTATTCTGCCATGCTTATCCGCAAATTGATCAATAAATTTGAATTGTAACCCCTTCTTAACTAATTTGGCAACACCTCTGCTTTTGTGAGTGCCAGTGCTAAACCATAATGATGGAATCCATTTAGTTTTTAATTTAATTATTTCTTTCAACTCCAAGTGAGTCTCCTGGAGGCATTTAATTTGGGTGTCTTGTTTCTTTAAGTATGTCAGACATTTAGCCTGTTTTATTGGGGTGTTCAAATCATTGACATTCAAAGAATTCACCCTCAACACATTAAAATTTGCCATCATCAAATAAACTTTAAACAAAATGGGTGGCATCTAAGTCTGTCCAAACTAGCCCAAATATATGAAGAATCTATATTTGATTGTAAATAAAAGGACAGTAATTTATAAAGGAGTGCCCCGTATCGTACCCATTCTCATGTCGTTCTCACTTTATTAAATATTGACAGAACCATAAGAAATAAAATTTCCCTTATTAATGTCACTCTTTTTTGGTTATTAGTACATTTAACAAGCCTCTTTTATTAGCCCCCAATACCCTTGAAAAAAAGAAGGAAAATGAAAAAAAAATAAACAATAAAAAAGAAAAGAAAAAGAAAAAAACATACAAAATAAAAAGAAATAAGGACATGAAAAAACAGAAAATGGTTCCAATAATATGTGAGCAAACCCTGCTGCTTGTGTTCCACTGCGGGGAGCTGCATCAGCAAGGCCTCCCTCCCCTGTATACGCTTACTCACACCAAGCACAAAGAGAACAGGTAAAGTCAAATATTTAAAGATAGTTCAAAAACCACATTAAGAAAGAAAACCCTCCCACATCAGCTTATAACCTCCATAAGCTTTTTTTTTTAAGTAAGCACATTTTGTACACAGAAAAAATCTCTAAATCCTTTTTCAAGAAATATGGTGACAGTTAGGGTACAAAACATACTTATGACCCAGAAAACTTTTCCTCATTACCCTATAACATTGTAATAGAGGTCTATGAAATGTATCCGTTAAATATATTAGGCATCCACTTTTTCAAATCTAGAATAGCAGTTTCCAAATTATCATAAACAAGCCTCTGGCCATCTATTATTACTTTACGTTTGGCTGGAAAAATCATTGAAGCTTTCAATCCCTTAGTCCACAGTTTATTATGAAAACAGTCAAATTTCTTTCTTTCCAAAATTAGTTTTTGTGGAAGATCATTGTAGATAGAGATGGACGCTCCTTTACCACTAATTCTTTTTTTTCTGTAAACCGCAGCCATGAGTGTGTTCTTGTCGGTTGATTTTAGAGACCTTAGAATAACACGCCTAGGTGGAGCCATAGGGTCAGGTCTTGCATGAAGACCTCTATGTATTCTTTCAATTTCCCAGTCTATTTTACCCTTATCGATATCTAAAAATGAAGCAGCAATGAATTTAAAGGAATCAAGTTAAGTCATAGAATTGTCCCATATTTCAGGGACACCAATTATTCGTACATTGTTCGGTCTAGCATGGGATTTCTGGTCCACCAAGCATTCTTTTAATTCAACATTAGATTCCTCTAAGCTTTTTATTTTGTTAGGCAAAGTTCCCAGTACGTCCAAAAGTGTGGATAATGAATTTTTCATATCAGAAATTTCAGACTGCATTATCTGTTGTTCCTGCGTCAAATCATGTGTAACATTTATAAAGTTGTCCATATTTGATTGATGTTCTAGCATGGCTGCCATTTTAAGTGATATTTTGATATTTCATAAATTTTTTGAAATAAGAACTTAGCCTATGGTGGGGGGGGGGGTCAGAACAATCCTCCTCAGACTCAGAATCAGAATTGTCGGAGCATTCTAAATTTTTACCCAAACTGTGGTTTAATGAATGAGACGGTAGACCATCTTTTATTGTGGGCTCCTCAGTTAACAAACATGTCTTATCAGCATTTTAAAGTTCAGGAATAGAGTCTGAATTAGTATGCAATGAAAAAATGGTAGAAGTATTGCTTACCCCCTCTTCATGTTGTTCAGTTGACATTGACCTTGGATTGGATACATGCTGCTGGGGTTCATTCGCATCAGGAAATTCACCTGGAGGTATTGGTCTGATTCTCTGCACCCTGAGTGGTTTGGGTTGAGGTGCTATGCAGTCGGTGGAAGTACCTTGTGTAGGTTTAACTCTAGGCTCCTCATTATCACCAGAAAGCGCTACCTCCACAGCAACCTTGGAATTGTTTCCATTATTTGTTGTTTCAGGTAAAGGATTCTGGGGTTGAACTTTCCATAGGAAAAACATTTACCAGGATACAAACATCTAGCAAAGGCCACATCTGTTTGCCGTCACAGTTCTGAGAATGAACTTGTGTCTCTTTTCCTGACAACTAAGGACTATTAGCACCACTCCCATTTTTCACATTTCCATTCATTTGAAATAGAGGCAAGACCCCCATTGGTGATAGTCATGGCTTCATGTTATCTTTCACCAACATAGAAGGTCCCGGCATATTGGTATGTAGTTCTTGAGATTTGTGTTTAGACAGCACAACAGTTTTATGTGTTGGCATAGCAGGTAGTTTCAAGGCTTTTGATTTTGAGCCACTGCTAGTTTTCTGTAGAGTTTTATGCGGAGTCATAATGCCAAAGTTAATAAAGACTTTTAAGTCTTTTTTAATAAACTCTTGTTTGGTCAATAGTTCAAAGAAACTGTTCATGTCACGAAAAACAAGAAGAACCGAACAAACACAGCCTGAGAGGGGGTTCAAGCCATTGACACTGACACCAAGATCTGCAGCGCTCAGCTACATGACTTCAGTAAGTTGCCATGTTTCTCTTCTTCCTCGTGAGTGGAACATTGATGGTGAGGATCCTGTAATGCCAAAGAACAGTTGGCTTTTAAGTAATGCATACAAGCATTGCTCAAACATTTTTAAGGAAGACTCAGACATGTCAACAAAACACATGTTGCAGGTGAATGTAGCACAACCAATGTCTTGCAAATACTGTATACTGATCCAATCCAATACTAGCATGACAAACAAGTCATTTGGCCTGCACTAGCTACAGGGCATTATATTTTCTCAGATACTGTCCAACTTCAGTCACTTCAGAAAGATGTTTCTGTCCAACTGGTGATATTGCTTCACCACATCATTTAAGGCTAGCTCCAGAGAATCTTGAATTCTAAGCCTTTCTCAAACTCAACTTACAACAGTTCAGCTTGATTAATTCTTTTCATTATTCACATGTCCAACAAGTTGCATCTTCTATTCCTACTCCCATACCTCAGTGGCAAGTCTCCACAAACTTCCACTGACACTGGCACCACTGACACAGTCTAGCTCACCACTCCCAGCAGAAGCAGCAACAGCAGAAAAATCTCAAGGACGCCTGTGACACAGTTCTATGATGCCGGTTTGACAAAAAATCTGTTGACCGCCATTACAGCGATGACACTGTGTCAACCGCAATTGTGATCAGCTTTGTGCTGTCAGAAAGTAATTTGTTTTTTTGGGTGGGGCTGCATCTCCCACACCCCCGCACTTTACTATTATCAGCTCCAAGATGGAGCTGACTCAGCGAGGGGGTGCAACACCCGGGAAAGCTGTGCCGGGGTCCCGAGCAGACTTTACAGTGATCTGTCATTGTTGTCAAAGTCGATGACATCGCTGTAATGTTTTCACTGCAGTGATGGCATACCTCTGTGACACACACCCCTACATGTCCTCTTGATGATACTATGACTATGATATTGTCATTACTACTAGCTCTCATGATATGTGTCACACAAAGGTATAATCTGTAAGACCCCATCATGAATGTGATTGGTGACCACACACTTCTCAACTCCTCACTACTCAGTGTTCTACTAAGTTACTTCTGTATCATCTTCCTTCTCCTCCTCCTCATTTTCACCTTCCTCCTCTACAAGCATCTGATGTGTTGACACTCTCAACCTTCCTGGTCACCACCTCAAAGAACGTGATCAGGTTTGTTTGGCTTCATCTGCCCCTCATAAAGACATACTGAGAGAGGCAAGAACCTTGACCTCAGCCAAGTGCTGCATTATTCAGTCCTTGATAATAGCCTTCAAAACCTTGTTGAACATCGATGTAAGGCTTACTGGCTACTAGTAGGCTCAGTCTGACTGTGGCCACTTCTTTTTTTTTCAGTATTGCCTTTTTCCCTTTGGTGAAAGGGTTGGCTCTCAGCCCTGTCCCCACCACCATGACCGACAACTCCCTCACTCAATCACAACAAGGGCCAAGTTCCCCATGGATACCCCCATGGTGGGATCAGGAAGGGGATGCCATCCTCTTCCCCTCAGCCAAGTATCCCAATTGCCCCCTATGGTCAAGCTGTAGTGAAGGTGACAAGGAAGCAGGCAGGGCTTCATGAAGCCAACCCTCCTCACTTATCCTGGTTTCTCCCCTACCAACCTCTGCCATGCTGATGCATCAGTATGCATATGTGGAGGCTTGCATGTTCAGCAGAACTATGTCCCCTCCCTCTGAGCCACTTGCTAACCTGCACTACCACCAGGTATCCACCCAGCGGCAGTCAGAGGCCACGATAACTGTCTGTCCCTCCAAGGAAGAGGAGAGCTGTCCCTGGCACACTCAATCCTCTTCCACCCTGCCAACCCCTAGCATCCTGTGCTTGTTCCAGAAGATGGGTCACCAGCATGGCAGGAAGTAAGGCATTCAATGCATTAGCCCTCCATACCACTGGGCAATTCACCCTGCCCCCATCTTGAAGACAGGGACCACATTGGCCACTTTCCAGTCCTTGGGCACACACCTATCCAGACCAGACAAATATGTGAAAGATTAGTGCAAGTGGCACTACCAATTTTTCCTTTAGCTTCAGTATCATCCTGGAGTGTATACCGTCAAGCCCTTGGGACTTAGATTAACAAAATATATGATATTGATAAATTAGAAATATCTGTAGTACCCAGTATGTTTTCTTTCCTTTGCATTTCTCACTCAGCTATATTTATTTCATATATTGATTTGCTGCAAAATAACAATAAAAAATACCTCTAACACAGCTGTTGCCAGCAGTGTGTTGTATTCCACCCATGGGTGTCAGTGTGGGTCAGTTGGCAGCATACCCACCTCCCAGACTGAAGGTCATGGTTCTAGTTTTGCACCAGGATTGGGCTCATACCATAAATGATGGCAATCGAGTGCAGTACTAGGGGGATGCTGCACTGTTGGGTTGTGTCGTCTTTCAAATGAGATGTTTAACCAAAGTCCCATCTTATTTTTCTATGGTGTGGAGAGAATGCAAAGGGGCCTTGGGAAACTTGCGAAGTGGGCAAGAGAATGGTAGTTGGAGATCAATGCCAAAAAGTGCCATATCATGCAACAAGGGCACAAGAACCCAGGAAGTGAGTATAGGATGAGGGAGAGGTACTGACAGTCACTAAGCAGCTAAGGGAATTTGGGGTTATCATAGCTGATGATCTCAAAGTGGCAATGCAGTCTAACAAAGCAATGGGTTTGGCCAGTAGGATGCTGGGATGCAGAGGGAGAGACATCCTCAGCCGGAATAGGGAGGTAGTGCTGCCATTGTATTGCTCACTTGTAACACTCTGCCTGGAATATTCTGTCCAGCTCTGGGGGCTGCACCCCAGAAAGGACATCATCAACAGTGTGGAAACAGTCCAGAGGACGACAACAAAAATGATGTAGCAGTTGCATCAAAAGCCCTACAAGGAAAGACCGGGGATCAAAACGTGTACACCCTGTAAGAGAGGACTGTGAAAGGAAATATGACAGAGGTCTACAACGACCTCAGTGGTGAACAGGGTGCAGGAAGTGAATCTCTTTCAAACGTGAAAGGGCACCAGAATCAGAGGACATGGTGGGTAAGATGGTTGTGAGGAAGTACTGCTTCACAGAGAAAGTAGTGGATGCATGGAACAGACTGCCAGTGGAAGTGGTGGAGGCAAAAACAGTAGGTGGCTTCAAGCATGCATGGAATAGATACGGGGAAAATTAGTAACTAGTGAGTGATGAGGGAGTGTCATTAAAGGCCAGTTAGGATCTGTGGAGACAGACTATGCAGGACCATCTTGGCAGACTGGATGGGGCAAGTGGTCCTTTTCTGGCAACAAATTCTGTTTTTATGTTTCTAATTCTATGTGCCAGATTGATGGATCATGTCACTGGTGATGCCGCAAATAATTAAAAGAAAAAAGGAAACAACATGCATCTGGACACAACTGTGTATCACGTTCATTTTATACACACTCATTTTAGATATACCAAGTAGTTCTTCATTTGTCACAGACTTCACACAGAGTTTCATTTACATGCCTCACTTTAAATTCATCATAATGTACAAAGACTATTCCAACACTTAGTACCTGATTAGTAAAGGTGTATGTAATTAACTGGAAGTGCTCTGCTTTTACACTGTTTACAAATTTAAAAGGTTAAACATCTGAATCTATGCACAGTAAGTATACCTGGCAAGTTTCATTATCATCTGACTTAATTGAATAACATAAAGATTCTTGTTTACAAAGCATCCCTTTTCAATGTTAGGCTCCCAGATGTATGTATTTATTTTACATTATGTATGTATGTGAGTGTAAGCCAAAGCTTAAAATTCAGAGTTCGGACCTGTCCCCACACAAACTGGTATAATCTGAATTTTTCAGATTCATATTATCCAAGCAAAGTGTATTTTTACCTGCTCTGATGGCTGATCTTTAAACTTTGTAGATACTGCATACAGTAGAAACAGAGGGCTTCCCATTACATCCACATATGAACATTTCTTTTAATCAGGTATTGAGTGTCAAAATAGTCCTTGTACATTTTGTCAAATTTATGATTAGATATACAAACATCAGTCTTTGTGAAGTCAGTGAGACAAATATTTAGTCAGATATGTATTTGTTGTATTTTATTTAAATGTATTTACTTTGTTATTGATATTATTGTAATTTAGAATCTTGCTAAGGTCCTGTCTGTAGAACAGTCACGTGGTCAAATGAATTCACCTGGTAAACAAATTAATAACAAAACAAATAAATAAAAATGAAGTAGTAGGCTGCTTGGCTAGGAGGAGTATAAATAAGAGATATATATTGAAAACATTGAAAGACAAGAGACATATAAAAAGTAAGGACAGAAAAAGACTTAAGGTCCATCAGTTCCGCCTGGAGCTCACATTAATCATTCTTAACATTACCCACCTCTCCCCCAGTACCATCTGTACAAAGCTTGTCCCCACTTTGCTGATGACAGCAAGCATCGTGGGTTTTCATGTGGAAGATAGTGCCCAACCAACCTGGTTGTGTGTCTTGACTCCGATGGACAGAGGTCAGGCAGTGGGTTTGCTCTACTTTGACTTTAGCAAAGCCTTTAATTCTGTGCCACAGAGCAGGCTGCTAAGAAATCTGGAGGATTTAGGAGTAGAGATGGGATTTGTCAAGTGGATGTGAACATGGTTAGGGGAAAGGCACCAAAGTGTAGTAATTATTGAGGTCAAATCGGGGGGGGGCAGCAGTGTACCACAAATGGCATGCCACAGAGATTAATCTTGGGACCTGTCGTATTGAATATGTTCTTTGATGATATTTATTTATTTAAAATTTTGGTAACCAGGAGAGGCACACTGAGCTGAAGCTCATTTCCAGATGTGACCCGGGGGAAGGGGAAGAAGGGTAGTGTATTTATACATACAGATTACCATTTTAGAAAAACATTCAAGTAAAAAACATAAAAAACATAAGGTGCTTGAGGGTACAATTATAAGGGTAGTAAGGACTGGAATAATGCTTGGGCATATATAAAAATAGGTATAGGCATAAAACTATAAGTGGCAATAATTAACATGGAATATGGGGGGAATACAGTGAAAAAGAGAGCAAGGAAATAGCAGTGTGCAGTAGGATCCAGACATATGGGGAAAAGTATGGTGTGTAAAGAGACTAGTTAAGTAGGGGGTAGAGAAAGACTCAACCCCTGCTGAAAAGAGGAGGAAGGACAAGAGTCTGGGGGAGGTGGGGACTGAGATAGCATACATTTTAAGCAGAGAAGAGATGGAACTAGATGAAGACAGATTGGTTGTAGTAGAGATGCAGGAAAATTTTATTTTGTCATCAAAATTCTGGTGAAATCGCGAATTTCATTGTGCAAAATATTTCGTGAAATTTTGCACATTCCATGAAATATTCTGTTGGTGGGCAATGCAGAATTTCACCCATGAAATGTGGAATTTTGCTGGCAAAATGCGAAATTTTGCCTGTAAGTGGCGAAATTCTGCATTTCACATTTCGCACCCACAAAATATTTTTCAAAATGTACAAATTTCATGAAATATTTTGCAGAACAAAAATTGGCAATTTCACACAACTCTAGTTGTGAGTTCCAGAGGGAGGGAAGGAATACAATAGGAGGAAGCTGCCTGCCCAGAACTGGATAGAGGGCAGGGAACAGAGAAGGTGCAGGAGTCTTTGGAGCACAGCGAATAGGAAGACTGGGATGATGGGGAGAGGAGAGAGGAGAGGAGAGGTAGGAGGGGAAGGATTCATACCAGAATCTGGAGATAAGGCTGGTACTGTGATTCTTCCAGTATAAGTGAAGGAAGGGAAGAGAGAGGGAGGAGTAGAGGGAGCAGTGTTTTTGCGGGGGGTGAGCATTAGTGGTAAAACAGCAATAGGCATTATAGAGGGAGTCCAGTCTATAGAGGGATAAGGCCTGAGCATCACCAAAGACCACACTGGCATAGTCAAAAACAGGGAGGATAATTTTAGTAAGCAGCTCACGACAGACAACACGAAAGAGTGAGTCTTTGTTCTGATACATGGCTCCTAGTTTGGGACAGAGTTTGGCATGGACATAGGGAGGCAGTATAGTGCAGTGGTTTAAGGCTCTGAGATGCAAATCAGGAGATCTGGGTTTGAATCCCACAGCCCTCACTTGCATACTATGTGACCCTCAGCAAGTCACTTAACTTCCCTGTGCTCTCAGGTCACATCTGCAAGAAAGCTTTCAGCTTAGTGTGCCCACTCCTGGTTAAACAATTGAAAACAATTGTCAATACAGGAATTATAACTGTCCAACCAAAATGCCAAGATATTTGATGGTGGGAACAACATCAAGAGAGTGCCATTAAGGTTAGAAAAGGAAGGAAGGAGGAAGTCTAGCAAGTTTCTGTGCAGTATCAAAGTCATGGGCACAGTCTTCTTGGTATTTACTGTGTTGGTTTGTCTGGAACCAGCAAAGAACACTCAGAAAGTCACTTCATAGCTGAGACTCCACCTCTGAGGTTGAAGGTCCAGAGGCATATAGGATTGTGTTGTTTGCATACATATGGATATGGAAAGTGATGCAGACAGATGGAAGGTCATTTAGAAAGCTCGAGAAAAGAACAGGACCCAGAATGGAGCCGTGAGGGACACCTGCTAAAGTTTGAAGGGGGCAGGAGGTCTTTAGCCTTAACACATTGCTTACAGCCCATAAGAAAAGACCTACATCAGTCCACATCATGTGCTGAGAGACCAGCAGAGAGAAATTTGGATAGGAGTAGTGGATGAGACACAGAATTAAAAGCTTTAGGTAGGTCAGTAAAGATGGCTGCTGTGATGCAACCATGGTCCATGCCTGTGAGTATAGAGTCGGTGACACAGAGGAAAGAAGTAATGGTAGAGTGATTTTTTTTATAAAGCTGGACTGAGCCAGAGAGAGGAAGTCTGTGTAGTTAAGAAATCAGTGAGTCTATTGAAAACTAGGGACTCTTGCAATTTTGCCAAGGAGGAGAGGAGCGATATAGGTCTGTAGTTGCCAGGAGTAGAGGGCTTACCTCCTTTGTAAAAGCGGGAGCACTCTTGGGACACCATATTGGGGAAGGATTCCAAGGTATAATAGGTCTCTTTGCTCATAACACAAAGCACTGCAGTAGATTTGACAGTGAGGAAAGGGTAAGGGAGGTGGACAAAGGTCTGGCAGTTGAAATTCAATACCAAGAAGTGCAAAATGATACACTTAGGGAATAACAACTCATGCACAGAGTACTGAATGGGAGGGGTTAAACTTGTTATTTCAGTAGAGGAAAGGGGTATGGGAGTCTTCATCAGTGACTCACTCAATCAGACCAGCCAGTGCAATAGGGTCTTTAGCAAAGCATCTAAGATACTAAGGTGTAAATGAAGGGGTATTGACAGTGGGGGCAGGGGAGGGTGATACTACCCCTGTATAGATAATTGGTGAGGCCTCTCTCCTGAGGTGCTGTTGTAGTTTTGGAGTCCTCACAGAAGGAAGGACAGAGATAAGTTGGATTCAGTGCAGCAAAGGGTCATGAACATGGTTCATGACCAGCAGGGCAGATCTTATATGGAATGTCTGGATGCCCTGAACATCTATTCACTGGAAGCCAGATGGAAGAGTGGGCACATACTTGAGACTTATAAGATGCTAAGGGAGAATAATAGGGTACACTGCAAAGACCTGTTATTAGAAACAGAGATGCAGTCACTTTGGAGATTGGTAGGAGTTATATTCAAAAAGTATGTGAGGAAGTACTTCTTCATGGAAAGGGTAATTGAGCCTTGAAACCTAATACCAGTGGAGGTTGTGGGGGCAAGGGCCATAAATGGGGTCAAGTATGGGTGGGACAAGGCAGGGGGGCTCATAATCCCACTTGGGGGACACAAAAAGGAGGAGGCAGTGGATGGGGATTGAGGGAGAATAACCCACTATGGCACTAGGGAAATTGTTTAACCAGGAAAGGCACACTATTACTTAATCAGGAAAGGCACACTAAGCCAGAGCTTGTTTTCAGGACCAACCTGGGAGCACAAGGAAGTTAAATGACCTGCTCAGGGTCACACAGTATGCAAGTTGGGGCTGATGGGATTCAAACCCAGGTCTAAGGATTTGCAGCTCAGTGACCTTAACTACTATGCTATATTACCTCCACTAGATGGGGGGATAAGGTAGTAACACCTTGGGCAGAATTGATGGACCTCCTTCTGCTGTCAGATTCTATGTTTCTAGCCCATTAATGTTATCCCACTTTGTCTTGAAACCATTTATGGTCTCTGAATTAACCCAATTCTGGGTAAGCTGTTCCACTTGTCCTTCATAAAAAACAATACTTAATGTCCTTCCTAAACCTCCCACCAGCATCAGATCATGTCAACTGATGGTTTAGCTGTTCCTTATATTAATCAGGTCAGTGTAGTCCCCCAGTTAGCTCTACAAACTTAGTATTAGGTATTAAATTAATACATAATTACTAAATGTAAAATTATTGGTAAATCTTTCTTATTTCACAGTAATGAGATGTATGAATACAATACAGCTGTGTGAGAAATATGTAGAAAAAAACAGGATGTAATGTAGGTATTTTTAATGTTTAGTACCACACATTTTGTTAATTTGAAAACAGACATTAGTATGGCTAAAACAAATACTTTTAAAATTTAAATTATTGTTCAGAAAAGAATTAATTGGAAGCATAACTAGGATCAGAGGTAGGAATTATATTGCATATGCATTTGAATATGTCTGAGTGAACAGTTGTGGGCTTAATCCAACCCCATCTGCACATTAATATATGAGTTGTTTCATTATTCTATCCTAGGCAAGCATAGTCTTGTCCATCCTGAAGAAGTGAGTGTAGAGCACACAAAACACTGGAGTGCAGACAGGTTGAACCTGTATTTGAGTTATTTTGAAAGAAATCAAAAAAATATCCAGGTTTTCAGTGAATCCTGTTTCCTGTTGCTGTGGAACTGTAGTTTCCATTTGCCACTCTTTTACTAAAGTTATTTTAAAAACGTATTTTTGGTTTCCAGCACAGGTTTCACATTTGGCAACAGCAGAACTTAGTTACACAAAACTGTGCCACAATTTAAATTCCAGGGCCTTCCAATCCATTACTGAAGACATTTTCATTATAACAGTCTTTTCCCCTCAGACTTAATCTCTTCATGATGTTTGCCCGTGAGAAGTTATAATCCTGTACTTGTGACATCACAACCAGTTGCCAGTGACATGATTATGATGTCATTTTTTCTATTTAAATGTTATATTTTCTAAACATAACCAGATGGACAAAACAACAATATTCCATGATATCAGTTATCAGCATAAATCAATGACTACAGAGTGTAAAGCTACAGATATCAGATTTGTGAAAACAAATACCAACGATATACAATGAAGTTTCAACTATCTCACAGCACCCTACCTAAATAGACTCCTCCTGCCCCTTCACAAAAGGTTTAAGACACAAGGTTTGTGTCTTTATTCATTACATAGATGATCAACCTATTCCATCTATTGCTTCACTTCTTCAACTGTTACCATATAAACATCTACACATAGAAGCTGACAGCAGAAAAGGACCTTCCAGCCCACCCATTCTGCCCTCAAGTCCCTACCAACTGTTATACCATAGACCCTAATTGATCTTTGGCCTTGCCCCCCCAAGCCCTGTTAATAATGTCCCTCTGTGTGTATCTTGTGCACGTTTGAAACCTGTTGTCATTTTGGTGCCCACCACCTCTGCTGGGAGGCTGTTCCAGGAGTCCATCACCCTTTCTGTGAAAAAATATTTCCTCACATCCCCTCAAAGTCTCCCCCCTTCCAGCTTCATATCTTTCCCCCTTGTCCTTCAGCATCTCTTTCTGTGTAATATGCCACCCTTCTGGACCTTATTGATACTCTTGACGTACTTAATGTCTCTGTCATGTATCCCTTTTCTCTCCTTTCCTCCAATGAGTACATATTTAACATATGAAGAAGGTCAAGGCTTCCATTCTATGAATTCCATTAACTATAGCTATCCACTCCTCTAAAGCAGGATTCTCTGGGACTAAACAGTGTTTGTTGATGCTTTTCTTCACTACAACCAAGAAACCTTGTGTGTGTTGCAGCAAATTATTTTCCAATGCTTTGGAGAGATAGAGCACCCCATTTCCTGATCCCATAGCTCAGATGCCCTAAGGAAGGATATGGTCTCTTCATTCTGCAGGACATTATAAAGCTGAGAAATGTTATGTGGGACTGAAGCCCCATTAAGTGCATCTACAAGTAACTGACTCCATGGGGGACAGATGTCAAGAGGTAGACTCTTACATTGCAGTCTACTTAAATAGGCTCTACCTTGGCAATAGCAGAAAAGGTCCAATTGGGAGAGGGCTGATTCCCACAGTGTTTAGAACACCATCACCTCTGCTTCCTGGACCATTTGAAGTGGGAAAGGAAGACCTTTATTATACCAGGTCCTGTATCCAGTATCCAGACAAGTCGGTGCAAAATCTGGGTGAAAATGCTGGGGAAGCAACCAGAGCAATTGTTTCTGAAGGTGACATCTGGTGACCACCAATTTCCAGATGTGAAGAACTGTAGAGACTTATGGGGAGGATCATAAGGTGTGTTAGAACAAGGCCACCAGATGAAGTAACATTGATTAAGGAGTACTAAAAGGGAGGTACATCCTTTCTAATTGTACCCACTGCTGGGGAGGCATATTTTGCAACCAGAATATTATCATTGTAGTCGTGCCACCTCATTGTAAAGCTGTAAATGTAGGAACACCAATCCATTCTGCATTTTAGGTTTACACAGCATACAGTTTCTAACCTCATTTATATTGGAAGAAAATACTCCTTTTTGAGTGCTTTTCTGCTGCCGCGATGATCCAAGTCAACAAGAAATAAAGAAAGATAAATGGATCCAGCACTTGGTGTTGAAAAGAGTGCTACATGAGAAGATCTAAAATCCTAGATTACAATAATGAACTTACTTTATCTGTAAAGTGTCCTTTTGGACAATTGATAGTTTATATATCTGATTGGGGAAAATTGTCTCCTGAAACAGATAGCAAGAATGGATACGATCTATTTGGAGTTTTTCTTCTAAAAACATTTTGAGGAAGGATTGTCTGAACATATACGTAAAAACCAAGTTTGCATAAAGTTTAATGAAGGCAGTATAAGATATCCTGTAAATTACAGATACATTATGTCTAGAACATAGGTAGCAGTAGCACTAGTTATTTTATTGTTATGGGTATTAATTGATTTGTATTGGAATAATTAATTCCAGTTTTAATTGTCTTTGCACATGCACTATGGGTATTTAAGAACACTTAGGGTCTTGATTCTACACCCCCTTAGGAAACCAGAGAGGTGAAGCACAGGAGTTAGTGGTGGTTTGGCGCAGTGAACCGGGTAGGATGTTTTGTGAATGAAATTTGTAATTTTGCACCTTTATGAGTAGCGTAGTTCAAGAACTTTATTTAAAATCACTTTATCAAGCATTTTGCAAAAAGCACTATTTGTAATCGTTATGATGTTTTATATGTATGAACAAATAAACTAAAATGTTACAGTGCAATGTAATGCTTTTGTTGCTTTTGTTTTGTTAAAATAAATTGTGAACAGCTACTTTACAATCTACCCATTTGTATTTTGCTCACCAGTATCAAAAAAGAAATATAACATATTATTTGTAGAGCCAGTAAGCTGTGGCTCTGCTTTCTGGTTTGAGCAGATCTGTAATTTTGGTCTAGAGCTGGTTCTTCTTCTGTTTTTTTCAAGTATCTAACATGAGGGAGCATGCCCTGCCAGAAAATTCTAAAGATAATTTTTTTTCCATAGCACTCAAATTCTAGCCGGGACTGAAAGGGATAGATATTGAAAGAAATTCAAGAATTTTGGAAGCACCATCATTTTTTAAGGTTGCCATTCTTTATTCCAGAGATAAAGGAAGGACCAGTCACCAGTTAAGATTCAACTGTAGTTGGGTCTGTCACGGGGAAAAGTGGGCATCAAATAATTGTGAGACTGCTCCCGTCAATTTGATCCCTAGGTATTTCATATGCTGAATGTCCTATTGAAAAGGGAATTCAATCAATATCTTGTACACAGACATAGATCCAAAGAGTTACAGTCATGACTATACCACTTGGAGGTCTCTTTTGGGAGCAGATATGTACAAAAGGATATTGTCTATATGCAGTGCAATACACATGTTATATTTCAACCTCAGCAGTGTAGCCCTTCACATCTGTGTGCTACCCAATTGCCTCAGCTAACAGCTGTATGTAGATGTATGTAATGGCAAAAGTGATAAGCCTTGATGGGCACCCTGAGATAAGCCAAAGAAAGAGAAGAGGTGACCATTAACCTGAATCTGTGATTTTGGGGAGCTGTAGATGGCAACTGGGAAATCAATGAAAGGTAGAGGGAACCTAATCCAGAGGAGAAAGGTGTGGTGAATGGCTCAAGACACATGATCAAATACTTTCTCTGTATCAAGACTTGAAGTAAGCAATGATTCTGGTGTCTTAAGCAAAGAATTGTGACTTCAATGCTAGAAAAGCAGTGAGGACTGATGATGTCCAAGGGGCAAAGAGACTGTTTTCATGAAATTTCTTCAGTAATAAAGAACTGAATGTCCAGAAATGTTAAGTATTTTTTGGAATATTATGAGATTTGAGTCCTGTCGATACCAACAGCATTTTGTTTTTACAGAAACTTGAAAAATCATTTTAAGTTTCAACTTCCATTCTACTACAAAATTGCTATCATAGAGCCCTAGTCCTGAACTGGTCAGGCATAAATGCAATGTGCTTCTCTGTAGCCTGATGCCTCTCAGCAGCCCCCTTACAAGGGTGTAGAACTCCAGTTGTGGGGATGCTGGAGAGAGGAGCTGGACAGGACACCAGAATTCCAATAATATACCCAAGGTTTGTCCAGGAATAGATTATTTTCACCACTCAAGCATGAAAGTATGGGAAGCAGCTGTTACATCTGGGACAGCTGTGTCCCAGTATTTGTGCTTTATCCCCTGGAATGTAATACCCCCTGATGCCTGAAGTGAGTAATACCTGGCTTCAGGCATGCTGCATATATTAATTTATCCCCCACCCAGTTAAACTATCTGCACAGTTCCATGATCAGAGCATGATTTGGGGGTCAGTTACTGTACTCATGGCTGGGAGGATGGTTGGTTCAGGTGTTGGAGTGCTCTACATTTACAAAGACCTTCCTCAGTGGTACGAAGGTTCTTGCATTCCATGTGAAGTGGTACACAGTGCTCTACAAATAGAATTCACAGAGAAAATGCAAAGTGTTTTCCCATGAAATACAGCTGTTAAACATCTTATTCTCAGCAGATTTTTCATTCCATATCTTCTCTGTGTGTGATTGTTATCTGCATAGTTATTAGTAAGATACTTTTGGTAACACTAATGATTCAACAGAAATATGTAATAATTAGAAGAGGTAGAGTTTTAAGATGGATTTTGGTGAAAAGTGGTCATATTAGAGCTACAGTATGTGAAAGATCATTTGTTTCATTGCCAACTTTCCTTCATAAAATCTAAATTCTGGGCTGGGTTTGCAAAAAAAAAAAAGAAATAAATAACTGTAAAAATTTTGCAACAATAAACAAAACTGGGGAAAATCAGCATCAAAAATATAAAGGAATCATTATGTCAAAAATGTTTCTCTTTGAAATTATTTGAAACAAGAATTCAGCAGATGTAAACCATTTTTCATATGGCAAAATATAGTGAAAATTAAAAGAAAAAACAAAGAAAAACTATAGAAATCTTGTACTTGCCTTTTTTGTAGAATTTGCTGAAAAGTTTGAACTTAGTGAAAAAGTGGCAACAATCAGTAACACTGGTGAAAATTGGCAGCAATCAGAAAATTATAGGAGACACCATCAATTTTGACCAAATGTGTCTTTCAAATTATTAACATCTAATAGGTAATCAGCAGAAGTAAACATTTTTTCTTATAGGGGGAATATGGTGAAAACTGGAAACATAAAAAGAAAGAAAAATTGTGGCCGTCTTGCAATTGCCCTTTTTTTTTCCTTTTTTAATCTGCTGGTGCTCTATGGGATGGGAAGTAGTAACCTTTTTTTTTCAAATTAAACATGCTTTATTGATTCAACAAGAACACAAACAACATTAAAGTATAGCAAGACATAATCAACTCCAGTCTGAAAGTATACAGAGTACAGAATTTGAGAATAACAAAGTAGACACAGCTGTCCCAGGGGGGTAGGGGTGGATGATTGGGGTTTCTGGAACACAAGAGAGAGGAGGACCTCGGCACCCAACTAAGGATCTGAGCTTTGAGCAGACTCAATAGACCGTAAGGCCTAATCTGCTGGCAAATAGTATGTTAGTATTAAGCTGTACATAGTAATAAAAACTTGGGAAACAAAAGGCCAAGGAAAAAGAGAAACAACAACTGAAAACCTAGAAATACCACCTCCCCAGACCCAACCCTCCACCCTCCGGAAGGATGTCAGACTATTAAAGAGTCAAAAATGAAAATCTGGTTGCTAAGATACACAATTTTAATACAGGTACCCATTATAAGGACCAGGCAAGTAATATAAAGGAGGGTGGATCTTACTAGATGGAACCATAAGCCACTGGGATTTATATAAAGAACTAGAGGATTCAAATGGTTAACAGGACATACAGGGGTTCCCAGATGCTCTGATGTTGATGAGACTTATTAGTCAGGCTAGCTATAATTTGTTCTGTCTGTAGAGCAAAAAGTATCTCCCTATGCCATTTGATAACAGAGGGGACACTCTGATCCAGCCAATGATGTACTATCACTTTAATTGCAAATGCCAAAATAAGAGCTATGTGTAGCTGTTGATTACCAACTAATGTATTCCCATAGTCCCCTAGTAAACACACTTCAGACAGTCCTTGAATGGGGTCCAGTCGTGACTGAATAACTGCCCAGAAGGGGGTAACTTGTTTGCAGGACCAAAGGATGTGAAGTAATGTACCGGGTTCCTTATGACATCTAGAGCAGTTATTGGAGGGAAGTTCTCCCATGCTATGTAATTTGTCAGGGGTATAATAAAGATTTTGCAGAACTTGGAATTGGAGAGCCCGATATCTCTCCCATTTGATATATTTATATAAGCATTTCCAAATTCAAGGCCTGTTATGGGGAGAATCAATAGGGGGTAAAGCCTGACCCAGTAATAAAACAGTTGTCTTTCCATGTTGGCTAGAAACTCCTGTAGTTGATGGTAATAATATAATAATATGAGATGATGTGGAAAGTAGGGGTGGATAAGGCCATTGAGAGGACCTGTCTCCCAGAATGATCCCAGTGGCCAGTACCAAAGTGGTGCAGGAGTATATGTGTAAGCTGGAAATATTTGAAACATGAAAGGGTGGTCCAATTACATTTTTTCTGGGCTGCTTGGAATGTAAGAAGTTTCTGTTCTTGTACAAGGTCATCCACAGCATTTACCGCAGCAAAAGACCAAGAGGTTTTAGTGAGAACTTGTCCAACAATTTTAAAATTGGGGATTCCTACTATAGGTTGGGAAGTGTTTTGAAATGGTTAGATTTTAATCAAGGAGAATAACTGTAAGTGATCTTGTAGTGAGGCTTCTATATTAGTTACCCGCAATGATCTAGAAAGTTTCTTGAGGGGAATATAAAAAAGGGCTTGAACGTCTAGATCATACCACGAACATTGGAAATGCTCTATTTCAAGCCACAATGGTGTGTAATGCTCAATATTATCTTCAGATTGAGACCTGAGCCATTGAAAAAACCTGCCACAGTTGATAGACAAATAGTATAAATAAAGATTGGGGACTTGCAGGCCACCCCTCTCTCTAACACACATGAATTTGTGTAAAGCTCTTTGAGGGGTCTTACCTAGTCATAAAAAGGAGATGATAAGTCTGTCAATTTGAAGAAACCATGAATTCAGCAGGGCGTAGTTGTACATTTGAAGTGGGTACAATAAGCGTGGCAGTACATTCATTTTTATGATATTCAAATGCCCCACATAGAGATAGGCAAATGGGACCAGCACTTTAAGTCTATTTGTAGATGGTTAACCACTAAATCAAAATTGAACTGTTTCATTTTAGTCAGTGATACACTTAAGTAGGTGCCCAAATACTTCAATTTATCCCAAACCCAAAACAATCCTAGATGCTCCACCTTGGTCCTCAGTGACACATTATTCAGTGGCATCGCTTCTGTTTTGGCTAAATTTAACTTATAATTAGAAATATTACCGAAATCCCTAATAACATCCAGAGCAGCAGGCAAGGTCATGGCAGGAGAAGTGACATATAAGAGGATATCATCCATGTAAACTGAAAGTTTGTATTTTGATAGAGTCCTATAGGTATGCCTGAAACATGAGGGGAAACCTTGAGCTTCCTCATCAATGGCTCTAAAAACAAATTAAAAAGAAAAGGTGAGCGCGGACATCCTTGCCTGGTACCCTGGTATAAAAGAAGAGAATTGGACAAGACACCGTTACAAAGAATGTGGGCTGGGTCGGCCCGGTGGTGCTGAGGGCTGAGGCACTGGATGCCACACCTCAAGCCCTACCAGTGACCCAGGTTCGAGAATGAGCCTGGGATGTCTGAGGTTGGCAGAGAAGAGAGAGGATCAAGTGTCCGGAGGACTGCTCTCCTTTCTTGAGGAGGTTCCAGGGGCTTGCCCAGCATTGCAGTGACCTCCGGTAGTGACCGAAGGTACTGCACCACTCAGGGCATATTGAGTGGGATGCAGAGCCATGACGGGTGTCCCCTGGTGTCACCACATGCTTGTGGCTCTGCTTGGGGGGTGTGGGTGAGGGCAATCCTAAGCAGAAAATTCCCGGCCCCAGGGATAGGCGATGGCACCACCTATCTCTCACTACACTCCACTGGTCGGACTTCCTCCTCTCCTGGGCTGAGCCCAGCCTGGCCCGAACTGTATATAGAGCACCCTGGGAGGATAGGGTGGCCCCATCTCAGGGGGCTCAGAGTCAGGGGGATAGCCGGGCTGGTGCCAAGAGGAAGGAGGAGTTTCAGGCCCAGAGGTAGAGCTGGAGGAGCAGGTGGATGCCTGAGAGAGTTCTCTTGGGTGTTGGAGCCAGAAAAAGAGTTAAAAAAAGAAAAAAAAAGAATGCAGGCTGAGGGGTGGGAGCAGAGCACCTTAACCCACTGAATAAAAGTCAGGGGGATATGAAATTAAATGGGAACATTTACACAGATGGTCCGCTGAGAACCACCCTGCCACAAAGCCAGCTTATTCTCAGCTAATGAGGGGGGCACAGACTTGATTCAAACTGATGGCCAATACCTTCACGAGAATTTTAAGGTCAACATTTATAAGAGAGATTGGCCAGTAGTTTGAGACCAGCAGGGGGTCTCTGCCAGATTTCAGTAGCACTACTATAGTGACTTCAGTAAGAGAGAAATCAGAGAGGCACTCTGGAAAAATATAATTAAAAGTGTTGAGAAGTATGGGTGGCAACAGATTTTTAAAAGTTTTATAAAAGTTTGAAATATAGCCTTCTGACCCTGGGGCTTTGTCCAGTGGCAATTTGTCAAAAGAATGGAGAATTTCAGATATGGTCAAAGGGGCCTTCAGTATCTTTATTTGTGGATCAGCCAGGTGGGGTAAATCTATATCTTGCAAAAAGGCCACCAAATTGTTCAAGCTGAAAGAGGAAGAAGGAGACATATATAATGAGTGACAGTAATCTCAGAAATAAGCAGCAATATTTCAAGGAGAGGTGAGAAGCTGGCCTGATTCAGTATGAAGACAAGAAATGATCCTGTCCATGTCCTGAGAGTGCAAGCGCAGTGCTCGGAGCTTACCAGCCTTTTCACCTTGATTGAAATATTTTGCTTTGGTGCATAGTGTTAAATATTCTGCCTTTTCTCCTAAGAGAGTGTTATATTTTGATCGAAGGCTTTCTAAACGCTCCCAGTCCAAACAAGACAAGGTCAAAGAGATCTGTCTTTCCAGAGACCTGATCTGGGCTAACAGGAAAGACAATACCTTTGAAGCCATCTTTTTTCTTTTGGAGGCCAATCAAATTAGATCTCCCTGGAGTGAAATTTTCAAGGCCCCCCATAAGAAATCAAGCTAAGGCATAGAAGGGGAGTTAACTTCCAAAAAAGGAAAGATAAAGCACTGAACACATTGAACCAAATAATCTAATTTCAGCAACTGGTTATTAAATCTCCATACCTTGTCGCATTCTAGAGATGGGGAAAGACACAACTGGAGTAAAGTGGGGTGATGATCAGACAAGACTTTAGCAGCAAAGTGGCAAGGCAAAACTCCAAGGAGGTGCTCAATCCCCAATAAAAAGTAATCGATTCTTGAAAATGTATTATGAAGGAGCAAATGAAAGGAATATTCCTGCTGGGCTGGGTGCGGTGCACACCAGGGGTTCAGAAGGCCTAGGGAGTCCATGAAATCTCAGAGTGCCAATTGCCCTGATGTAAGTGATTGACAGTGAGTGCCGGATCTATCAATGTCATTGCAGTAAACCAGATTCCAGGCTCCCCTGAGAAGTGTAGGTAGTGAAGATGAAAAGGTAAAGGCAGCACAAACACAGATAAGGGAGTGGTCAAGCAGGAGGTTGCTAACCTCAATAAATCCAGTAAAGAAACAAAAGTGAGCACTCAAGAGTGGCAAGACAAAGATAGCAGACCATTAAGTAAATGCTTAATAGCATTTATTCCAGTGCACCAAGATATTGGACCAGGACCCCTGCACTTCGACACTCAAGCCTTCGTAAAGGGGGTATGGCTCTTTGAACAAACATCTCTACATTTATACTAGTCGATAATGTCATAACTGTGGGACAAGTCCATGACTCATACATGTAAACAGAACATTACATTATTAGTTTTACTTAAACAAAATTCATATATGTAGAAATGCGATTCATACAGATTGTCTTAACAAAAAATAAAGAAAATAGAACAATGGAAAATAAAAATCTTTTCTAAGCATTTCTAACTATTTCCTAAAGTCTTTCAAAATTTTAGAAAATTTATAAGCATTGTGATGCAAACCTGACTGCTATATTACACCAAACTTCATATACTTTTAAATTATATGACATCTCATTTTTAATATTTGTATCAGTACATGCCTACTTAGCAGTGTATCATAGGTGCATCTAAACAACAATCAGTAAAGACACTAAGGCATCAAATGGTGCAAAGTTCCTGGGAAGGTCTGGGAAATTTACTAATAAGAGAGAGAGAGAGAGAGAGAGAGAGAGAGAGAGAGACAAAGTGACACAAAAGGTAGAAGCAGTGAGATAGAAAAAGAAGACAGACATTGTCTTAGTGATCACCCTGGAGCTGCTTCCATCCTTAGAATGGGAGAAGGACACTTCCTTTCAGGTGGGGATCTACAGATATGCCATCTCCAGAATTCATAGAAAAGGGAGGGAAAAAGATAGAATTAAATTAGTGGTTACCAGTCTAAACAAACACCGAGCAATTATTTTCTTCCATCTTTCAAAAAAGGTTTGAGGTCCCATTGATCATTGAAACCATCAGGTTTCGCAGTTCTGAGTTTGTAAATTCATTTACTCTCTCTTTTAAGTAATTCATTTACTCTGTCCCCCTATACCTGAGTGGGGCTTGCCAATCTATCCACATAAATCTCAGGCCCATAGGGTCTGAATTTTGTATATGTGAAAAGTGTAGCCCAACAGGTGTGTCTATTCTAGCATTCACTATGTTTCTCACATGCTCCTATATTCTTTGCTTTAGAGCCCTCATGGTTCCTACAAAGTTTGGTGTAATATAGCAGTCAGGTTTGCATCACAATACTTACAAATTTTCTAAACTTTTGAAAGACTTTAAGAATAGTGAGGAATGCTTAGAAAAGTTTTTCATTTTCCTTTTTTCTATTTTCTTTAGTTTTTATTAAGATAATCTGTATAAATCGCTTTTCTACAGATATGAATTTTGTTTAAGTTAAACTAATACTGTAATGTTCTGTTTACATGTATGAGTCATGGACTTGACCCACAGTTATGACATCATCGACTAGTATAAATGTAGAGATGTTTGTTCAAAGAGCCATACCCCCTTATGAAGGCTAGAGTGCCGAAGCGCTGGGGTACTGACAATATCTTGTTGCACTGGAATAAATGCTGTTAAGCATCTACTTTGTGGTCTGCTATCTTTTTCTTGCCATTCTGGAGTGCTCATTTTTGTTTGTTTACTGGATTTATTGAGGTTAGCAACCTCTTGCTTGAGAACCCCCTTGTTTGTGTTTGGCCTACCTTTACCTTTTCTTTTTCATTTGGACTTATGTTTCAAAGGTGGCAGCACATGGAAGGCTGGGATTCTCCATAGGCTTATTTTTTCCAGAGTGGTGGAACGGAGACAAAGAGATAGTGAGAGTCATTGCAACAGAACAGAACCAGGAGGCCGATTATTTAGATTCCACGCTTTACCAGAGTGTTACATTTCCTTGAAGTAAGCTCCACGATGAACCATGAGAGCAGGTGACACAGGGGGGAATGCTGAGCAATAATTTAACTGGGAACAAACAGAAACTTAGACATCAGAGAGGAGTAAGGCCTATGAGAAGCTGAAAATTAACAAAGGAGCTGGATCAATACCAGGTGATGTAAAAACTGCCTTTGTGAAATTAGAGAGACTACTGAGAAAAGAATTAGATGTAACATACAACATAACCACTTTGGAGCAGTATCTTAGTAAGGGACAAGCCCCACATGGGCTGAAAATTGTTATTATACCTTCTTCTGGTTTTGAAACAGTTATTTTCAAAGAAGCGTGGATTGCTGCAGCTTTACTGTGTTCCAAAACGTTTATAGAACTGCTGATTAAAGCTGATATTAGGAAGCATGAAGAACTGAGTGTAGAGATAGACCTTGCTAAGAGTGAGGCACTCACATTTAAAGATCCAGCAGCCTTTAAAGTGCTCGATGTTTGTATGAAGGAGAGATTGAGGAAGTATTAGACCTAACTGATGGCAAAAAAAACAGAAGAAATTATTAAGAGATCAAGAGGATTTTGACAACAACAGAATACTAGTGTGGAAAAGAATGGGCAATAATTGAAGCAGAAGCAGGAGCAGATCTAGAGTTCGCTTTGAAGAAAAAGATGGTGGAAACAACAGATGCAGGGATAGGAGTCCTCTTTTAGACAAAGAAAATGCCACAGGAAAACCAGGAGGGGGACAAGAGGAGGCAAAGGCCCCGCAAGAGAAATGCAAGACCAGAGGACAAGGGAGGGGCAGGGGCAAGAGCTCCAAGTGATCAATATATCAAATAGGGAACCATCTGAAGTACAAATTAAAGTACATGAACTCAGACTTTCCTTTATCCCTACACCTCCACTGAGCCATTTACAAATACAGGTAGATCTGTACAAACTATTCTAAAAAATCAAACTTAAGGCTTTTTTCAAAGAGACCAGAAGCAGGAAATACTTCAGACACAATGGGCTTCATAGAGAACAAGGATGAACAAGGGACCTGGGAACTTTCAGATGAACCCTTATATTTGAACAGTGAAGCACTAAAACTAAATGAGGACATTGACTTCATTATCAATGAAATAGAATGTGATAATAGGAGGTCCCCTGGTTCTAGTCCCACCAGTGTAAGTAGTAACTATAATGTTAAGCAACAAAGAACAATGCTGTTTTCCCCAGCCTCTGAATTCATACCTAATGTGTTTAATCCTGCTACGTCAACATTTGAGAATGTGGTTGTAAAAGAAGTAGACAGACTGTAACAGAAAGCAGGACAACCCAGAAATAGGAATTTGATACAGTATGAAGTGAAAGTGTTACAGGAGCTAGAATCTGAAGCAGCAATAGTAATAAAAACTGCAGATAAAGGGGGAAATAGTGTAATCCTGAACAGAGAGCATTATATATCTATTATAGAGAGAATGCTTAGTGATATCTCAAATTTTGAGAAACGGAAGCAGAATCCAATGAGTCAATTCAGAATAGAATTGAACCAGTTACTACGTGGAGCAGTGCTGAGTGGGGATATCAGTGAGAGAGAACTGAAATACATGAGGAGAGAGAACCCAACAGTCCCATGCTATTATATACTGTCCAAGGTACATAAAAACATAAGAGACCCCCAGGAGACCAATTACTTCTTTGATTTGGTCAGTCACAGAGAAATTAGGTTGTTTTATGGACTTTTCTTGCTACAGGAGGTTGCTAAATTGAAGTCACATACTAAAGATACAACACGTAATTTCTAAACTAGAGAATTTTAAGTGGACAGAGACAATTATATGGGTGACAATAGATGCTGAATCATTGTACACCCATATTAAACATGAACAGGGGATCAGTGCTTTGCAATTTTACTTAGAAAAAGAAGTAAACACAAAAGACATCCCAGTTGATTTTCTCTTGTCAGTGATTCGTTCATTCTCATCCATAACCACTTTGAATTTCTAGGAAAGAATTATCTACAAATCTGTGGAACAGCCAAGGGGCCTCCACGGCACCATCTTATGCTAATTTATTTCTAGGGAAATGGGAAGAGTTGATAGTGTTTCAAAACTCAAACCCATTTGTGAACAAGCTTATGTATTGGACAAGCTTTATTGATGACATCATATGCGTATGGGATGGGGATGCCATGGAGGCAGAACAGTTTGTGAAATGGCTGAATACAAATGATATTAACATGAATTTCATCCACAGATCTGACCCTATCTGTATAGATTTTTTGGATCTTAAAGTAGAGAGACCATCTGAACCAGATGGTAACATAGTCACTAAATGTCACAGAAAGCCAACAGCCACCAATAGCTTACGTAGGGCAGACAGTGCCCACCCTAAAAACCTGAAAGAGTCCATTTCATATGGCAGTTCCTGCGCTTATGAAGAAACTGCTCAGAGGATGCAGATTTCTTTACACAAGTGGAGGAACTAAGGGAGAGATTTGTGAACAGAGGGTACAAGGAAGAGCTACTAACACAGGCCATGAGTAGGGCCTATGCTAAAAAAAGAGAAGATATATTAAAAAAGACAGAAGACACACCTTCTAACAACTTCCGTTACCTTTGTCATTGAATTCAACAACTGGTCAGGGCAAATTGATAACATCATATATAGAAATTGGCATTTACTACACACAGATGCACGCTTAGGGAATGTTATAGGTGTTAATCCACAAATCACTTTTTCAAGAGGACAGAACTTGAAGGACAAACTGGTACACAGTAGACTGACACAACCAGTGAGGAATATGTGAGTAGGCATGAAACCAAAAGGCAACTTTAAGTGTCAAAGGTGCAATGTCTGTAGCTATTACAAGGTAGGGTCTGAGTTCACACACCTATGCACAGGTTATACATATGACATTAGGGATTTCATAAACTGTGACACTACCTTTGCGATTTATATATTATGGTGCGAATGTAATCTTATATACATAAGATGAACCACGAGGACCCTAAAGCAAAGAATACAGGAGCATGTGAGAAACACAGTGAATGTTAGAGTAGACACAACTGTTGGCCTACACTTCTCAGACAGACACAACGAAGACCCTAAGGGCCTGAGGTTTATGGGGATAGATTGGCAAGCCCCACTCAGGTAAGGGGGGGACAGAGTAAATGAATTACTTAAAAGAGAAAGTAAATGGATTTAAAAACACGGAACTGTGAAACCTGAAGGTTTCATTGATCAATGGGACCTCAAACCTTTTCTGAAAGATTGAAGAAAATAATTGCTTGGTGTTTGTTTAGACCAGTAACCACTAATTTATTTCTATCTTTTTCCCTCCCTCCCTCCCTTTTCTAGGAATTCTGGAGATGGCATATACGTAGATCCTCACCTGAAAGGAAGTGTCCTTCTCCCATTCTAAAGATGGAAGCAGCCCCAGGGTGATCACTGAGATGATGTTTCGGTCTTCTTTTTCGATCTCACCACTTCTACCTTTTGTGTGTCTCTCTCTTATTAGTAAATTGCCCAGACCTTCCCAGGAACTTTGCACCTTTTGATGCCTTAGTGTCTTAACTGAGTGTTGTTTAGATGCACCTATGATACACTGCTAAGTAGGCATGTACTGATTCAAATATTAAAAAGGAGATGTCATATAATTTTAAAGTATAATGGGACCTACAAAGTTTGGTGTAATATAGCAGTCAGGTTTGCATCACAATGCTTACACATTTTCTACAGTTTTGAAAGACTTAAAAAAATAGTTAGAAATGCTTAGAAATGTTTTTCATTTTCCATTTTTCTATTTTCTTTGTTTTTTACTAAGACAATCTGTATGAATCACTTTTCTACATATAGGAATTTTGTTTAAGTAAAACTAATAATGTAATGTTCTGTTTACATGTATGAGTCATGGACTTGTCCCACAGTTATGACATCATTGACTAGTATAAATGTAGAGGTGTTTGTTCAAAGAGCCATACCCCCTTAAGAAGGCTAGAGTACCGGAGCGCAGTGGTCCTGGTCCAATATCTTGTTGCACCGGAATAAAATCTATTAAGCATTTACTTCATGGTCTGTTAGTTTTCTCTTGCCATTCTGAAGTGCTCACGTTTGTTTGTTTACTAGGTAGTGAAGACCAAGGTGCCAAAAGGGACATTAAAGTAGTGAAAAAATTTGGATCTTCTACTGTAGGCCCTTAAATAGCTCCCAATATATCTTCTAAGTGGCCCAATAGGGCTCACAGGATACGGAGTCTTCCCTGTGGATCGATAACTTCTTGAAACAGATGGAAGGGTACTTTGCATATCGCCAAGATGGCAACACCCCATTTCCATGAATCTGAGCCAGCCCCAAAAGCCTATCCTACCCAGGAATGCCTAAAAAGGAGAACCTGGGTTGGGAGCAGGTGAGTTTCCTGAAGAAAGGCGACATCCACCCCGAGTTTGTGGAGATGGAGTAAAACCTTAGCTCTATTTGTGGGGGATTGAGCACCTTTTATATTCCAAAAGCAAAAGTTATATGCAACCGCCATAGTATCTCAATTGGCATAAAGAATACAATCCAATAATTAAAGGACACCTGTAAAACCAAACATGTGAACTTGTTATGTACTTCCAGTGGTAAACCAACCCACCACGCCCATCCCCTAGTACTAAAGCCATAAACCCCAACCACCCACCCAAGTCTTCTCCATCTTTATTAACTAAATGAAACTATCCCAAGCAAGAACCTCCAGTCCCCCCTCCCTCCCACATCCCCAACAGACCACATCCCAGAAAACAACCCCCCACCCATATCCCTCCCATAATATCAAAAAACACTTCCTCCAATCAAGCTAGTACATGAGGCTCACATCCAGCATAGCTATCTACTCCACACATCCCTGCTCCCCCTCCCCACCAATCAACCTAAAGAAAGGTCTGTACACCCTACCCACTTTAGGGTAATAATAACAAACAGTGTGAACAGAACCCCATAATAAATACAACAAGAGAAAATTAAGCATCCTAAAAGGGGACCTAGATAGTGGATAAACCCTTAACCAATTAGGTACACACAAAATGAAAAATTAAGCTATTTTCTCATGGGCACCCTTGAGGAAACCAGTTAAACAGAGAAAGAAATATCTAATATCTTAACTATTAACTACTTTCAGAAACTAAGCAACTTGTGGTTTAGACAATGTGGTCTGAAAGGGTAAGAACAGCAAACCACAGATAAATTGTTCAAGTAATAGTAGCAGAGGATTGTAATAAGCATGCTGCTGAAGAATAAAAAAATACACCCAATAGTTCTCCGTATAAACCCACTAAGACCTAATATGTTTCAGCAAAGCCAGGTATAAATGGGCTAAAAAAGACCAGACTATTTGAGGCAAAGTCTGACTTCAGGATGTGATGAACAGGGACCTGACCTGAGAAAAATGTGGTCTGAAATCCTTAACCGATCATATCGGCAACTAAAGGTACAAGGGTAGTGCTGAGCTAGCAAATCCAAATAATGGAGACACAGGGTGAGCAAGATGTAATTTCAGATGAGGAGCCATTGTAGAAGCCCATCAGGTCCTTGGCCATCAAATCCCATCATAAAGGACTGCACATTGATCTCCAGAAGTGCAATATCACAATGGAAAAGTAAAAAAAGGTAGTAAAGTAGTGGGAAGTAGGATCCTGTAACAAGTCAGCTCAGTAGTCCACGATAAAGGTGCCTCTATCAAAAAAATGCCAGGATCAATATGTACATCCAGTGTCCTGGCAAAATAAGATATGGTCCAGGGAGGCATTACTTCAATGACCCTCCTATTTAAGTCCAGAGCCAAAAGAATCATACAGTTGACAAAACAAAATGCAGGCAATAATCCAGCATCGAGCGGTCCAACTCCTAGCTGCATCATAACAAGGAGTACTGTGTATGCGGTACAGGATCCTTGTTCGAATTCATGTTATGGCCAGGTTTGAATGATCATCGGAACCCATTGATTCCAAGCAGTAAGCTGTTGACAGTACAAGGTAGTTGAATTTCTGGTAATCAGTTGAAACACAGGGATCTGTCTCTTCGGTACCAAGCTGAATCTAGAAGTTCATCCTCATCTACCACCGTGAGGCATCCAAATCACAGAATTACACTGCAGGGTAGGATCAAAGTCTAGGGATAGCTATCCTCATTCAGACCATGAACAAAGGAGGGCCAGGAACCACTAAACAAGCCCAGGAACAAATGAAGAACAGAGCAACAAAGGCAGCAGATGAGCCAAATCTACACAGGGTCACTTGCCAGTTGCCACAGTCAACCATGGCACCAAGGAATGAGGCAGACCAGCCACAGCATTGAATAGGCATTAAGTTTATAAAATAGGCAGTAGTCACTAGCAGTAGCCCAGCTGTTCAAGTACGTATAGCCTGATATGGTGCTGAAAAAAAAAGAAAATTACTGTGGGATGACAAGGGAGGGTGGAAAATATTTACTGCCATACTAATAAAATGGCTAGCACTGTAGTAGGCCAACTGAACAAGCCTCAAGACAGGCACTTTATCGGTCAGTAAATAGGTCTGGTAGGAGCTTCTTAAGCTCTTGAGAGGCTTGGTCCACCATGTCAAATGCATGCCACGTACCTGTAAAGTGACTTGTAGATGGGCAGGGTAATTCATTCTAAAGTTGATCCCAGCTGCTATTAGCTTGTAAATTATTGGATGAAAAGTAGCCTGCTTCTGCTGGGTAAGTGCAGGGAGATCTTGCACTATTCTTAGTTTATTACCTTCCCACAATATTTCCTTTAAGTCCCTGGTTTTTTGAAGTACATGTTACCAGTTCAGATAGTTAAGCAACTTTAGTATAAATGGTCGAGGTGGTGAGCCAACTGGAGGTTTAGACTGGAGGGATCGATGCACCCTTTCTAGCACATATACAGAATTATTTGGTGAGGGACCAGCCAGATGTTCCAGAAGCTTCTGGAGGAACAGGATTGTTGTAGCCCCTTCTGCACCTTCGGGGAGACCAAAAATAACAAGATTGTTCCCGCAGTTTCTCCCTTACAGGTCCTCCAGTTTTGACTCCAGTTTAGCCACCCTCTGTTGCATACTCGCACTCTCCAGCTCTGATTGGTATTTCCAATTTATAGAGAGGTAGCCTCACACTCCACATCCCCTGCATGCCTACAAGATCACTTACATCAGACCATAATGATTTCAGCTATTCTGTGAGGTGTTTAAGGGAATCCTTAAAAGGCTGGAACTCCAGAAGAAACCATTCTTCAGAGAGAGGGAGAGACCCCATTGTAGTAGTAGTTCAGCACCCGGCACCTGCTCCTTGGGTCTTCAGCCATTTTGAATGCTTGTCTGCGGTTTGCAGAGGAGTGTGTTGTAGAGGAGGTTGTCGCATCTCCACCTCAGACATTGTAGCTGCAATTTCTCCAAAATCACACCAAACAGGTCATATCCACAAAGATGAAGGCTTTCAGGAAGGAAGAAAAAAAAGAAATAACAACTTGTGGGTAGAAAATAGTATAAAATATTAGTGAAGTAGGCAGGGGAGCCGGATCTGAGCTGCTACTCTGGCAAGAGCATCACATGACTCCTAGGGAAGTAGTATCATGAAGAACTATCAAGTGTAATCCATAGAAAACCAAATAGAACACAGGCACACAGATCAGGAAGATTTAGATTTAAAAATAATCTGTTACACTGATGACAAACAAAAAAAGAACAAGAAAAATAATGTTTCCACATAAGCTTTTGTTAAAATATGGAAAGATATTCAGATGCTATATTTGAGTATGCTGCTGATTTTTGTTGTTTTTTGTCATCCCCATAAAAATGTTATTTATAAAATGCGTAAGGTACTACTTGCAATATGATTAATCAATAAGCGTTCAAATCTTTGGTGTTACAGGAGAGTAGAAACATTGGACTGGACAAGTTCCCTGTCTTCGGCTTGCTTGCAGTGGCATGTATCCTTACACTATGGCACACAACAACAGTCAAACAGAAAACATCATTTCAATCCACCTCTCTCACCTCACCTCTTCTCTTGCTACTCCTCCAGGCTTTGATCACCCAAAGTAACCATTACCCCAACTGCGAGCTTATCGTTCAGTTTGGCCTGATGAAAAACAAATGTCTCCTCCTACTTCCAATGTCCTGCATATTAATATTGCTTCAAATAGGACAGGGAAAAAATTTTTTTTTTCCAGTGCCCCCCCCCCCGGCTCAATGGCGTCTCAGTGTCAGACTGCAAACAACCCTTCCCAATGCCCAGCATTCTCAAAGTCCCTTGACACTTATAAAACCTACAGATTCTCCTTCCAAGCCACTGACGCTCTTTCCTCATGTTGAGAAAGTCCTCAGTCATCTTTCCCCTAAGCTTTCAGCACTCATCTGCCATTTGAAAAATCCCATCTAAAGCTTCAGAATTCCTCAAATACCTCTATATTTAAAGCAGCAATGTGGCAAAAACATTGCGTTAGACAATATAGTTGACAGCATACACAAAAATATAAACATACCCATTTTGTCATTGTATTTTATCATTCTTGGAACAAAGTATATTGTTTTAATGTTGATAAAATGTCCTGCTCTCTTATGAAGCTCCCACACTATAGAACAGAGCATATTTGTAAGGCTGTATGTGTTTTACATTAAGAGGAATGTGCTAGCACAATCCTAACACTTCCACAGTAAGAAGCCAGTGTGCAGAAAGAGTAACCTTAATAAAAAGATTTTTAAAAACTACTAGGGACAGCCTAACCTATAAGTTTGGGCATTGAGACCCACTCACCAAACTTTTATATAAACTTTTTTATTCAATATTTTTTAACATGGAATATTAAAAAAGAAGCACATATATGAGAATACATGCAGAGCATTGAGTATCTTCCAACATTACAGGCATGAGATCCAAAAACCATAATATCACATAATATCATCACTACAAAGTATTTTTCTGCTTAATCGAGAAAAGCAATGTGTACGGAAGGTAAAAATGCTGCTACTCATACAAATTTATGTGCATTTAGTAGGTACTACAGTATATCAAAGAGCTCTACAGCCAACCTAAAAGACCTATGCTGGGATACTACTCAGATTCTGTACAGGAAAATATCATTTACCATCAGGTTGAGACAAACATTGTGCCACAGTGTGACGGTTAAACATGTCTTGCATCTTGTATTGTGAGGGGAAAACCTCTTTTTGCTTAACCAGGGGTTTGTAACAGAGATAGATGTGGTGAGTGGGATATCACCCAAAACCTCTGAAGGAGTTGCCCTGTTGCTCACTATAACTTTATGTGATCTTAGACTAATGTATCTAATGCTATTTATTTCTGATCCCTTGAAGTGAGGGGGGGTGGTGGGAAAAGTCCACTTCCTCCCATACTCCATGCACTACCCAGCCTACTTGATTCTATTGACTAGGGAAATGAGGGTGGTTCCTAGATTGTGAGGGTGGAACCAGAGAGAGGTGGGAGTGGAAATATCGATCCCACTTTCTGTAGTAGAGTGGTAACTTGCCTTGTGCCAGGAAGGACAATCTCTTGAATGTAGCTATCTTAGCCACTGCTAAATGCCATGCTATAATAGACAGTGGTGTTGGATGCCCCCATTTCATCAAAATTGCCCTTTTTGCCTCCATAATCACTGCTAGTAACTAGAGTTTGGCCTAAGTGGTTCTCTTTGGAAGTTTGGAAGTGTCTCCCAGTAGAACCACCGTTGGGACATGTGGTATTGGCACACCCATAACTCTGGAGCAGTCTGCCAGCACTTCTTTCCAGTACCACTCTAACCTCAGGCATTGCCATAGAATGTGCAGTAGCCCTGCCTTAAGAGCACTGCATCTCCAACACTCAAACTGTGGCATCAGGCACATTTGGAATAAAGTTGCCATGCTTCTGTGCCATCTGTGTAAAATCTTAATCTGTATTAGTTGCCCTTTTGCATCTTTGTATGCCAGGTGAGCTTCCTTGAGGCAGTTTCCAAGCATCCCTTTGTTATGACCTCCTGCAACTCTGATTCCCATCCCTGCTTGCTCTTCTCCTGTCCATCTGAGTTAGCAACCCTTATCGTACAATAAAACTGCCCCACAATACCCTTCGCATGTTCTGGCATTT
The DNA here is from genome assembly GCA_016271365.2 of Neoceratodus forsteri. Taxonomy (NCBI): domain Eukaryota; kingdom Metazoa; phylum Chordata; order Ceratodontiformes; family Ceratodontidae; genus Neoceratodus; species Neoceratodus forsteri. Next base: position 300,020,703 of record CM028134.1, on the reverse strand, counting down.
GCAACTGCTGTATCCATATCCACTGCTAAGGTGCTACGGTTGACTTTTTTAGGGAAGTTATAGTGCCCCCCTTCCCCATTTGTAGGAATTTCCAAAAATCAGATTTAGGTATATCAAATTTGTTTTGTACCTGTTGGAACGACATCAAGGTGTCTGAGTTCGGCAGCAAAATGTCTGACACCTTTCGAATCCCAGCTAGTTACCACTCTTTCTGCTAAATCTAAATCTAAATCTAAATCATTGACTCTCCTATTTGTATGTGAATATTCTGCTATATGTATGTATAAGGCCAGGGTGGTGTCCATTCAGACAGACTTTGGACAATGAAAAATTCTCATCCCCTGCCTCTGTGCTTACAGTCTCCTAGATAATTGGGTTTCCCTTCTGATCCTTGCAGACCTTAGAACCTAGTAATAGACCTAATTATGGGGAATTTGCCAAGCCCTCCTCTAGCGTGACCCACTGTAGAGTGACATTGTTATGTGGGAGGAACTATTTTGTGGCTTCAGTCATTCTATAAGCCCCCAGGTACTCTTGCTTCCATGGCATACCTAATCCTCCCAGTGTTCAGTGTGCTCTTAGTTTGGTTTTAATTGAGTCTGAGTTTTTTTCCCTTCACAGATAAGTAATGTTAGAAGAATGTCTAGCCTATGAAAAACATGATTCAGGACTGCCTGGGGGAGGCTGTGGAAGACACAAATACAGGAAGGAGAACTATTCAGATTGCTTCTATTTTATCTTTTAGAGCTAAATGGAGTTTGAGCCATCTGTGGATTTCTGGCTCAGATGCAGCTAACAAGGGGTCATAGTTGGCCTTGACTAAGTTAGGTCATGTAGTGGTGATCTTCAACCCAGGTATGTGAACCCCTCCAGAGCCCATACAATATTGGTTCCCTGTGTACATATGAGATTACAAGCCATGTTGAGAAGGACAATGCTAGTTTTTTTTTTCCAATTGAGTACCAAACATGAGGTGACTGCAAATCTATCCCGGACCAACATGACTGCCGATAATGACTGTGCAGGGTTGGCCATGGTAAGAGGAAGATCATCTGCATATGTATTTACTGGATACTTCCTGTCCTTTACCTTCACACGTCAGATATCTTCCATGTCTAGGAATTTCTTTGGGGGGTCTAAAGCTAATAGGAATAGTAAAGGGAAGGGGGGGAATCTGTCTGGTGCCATTCTGGAGAAAGAACGGTCTGGATAGGTTGTGATTTGTGAGAATCGTTGCCATGGGATTTTATATAAAGTGACTAACCAGCTTCTGAAGTAGGGACCAAAGTCATACGCCTCCATTACAGAGTGGCGATACCCCCATTACACAGAATCAAAGGCCTAGCACAAATCCACTTCCAGAGCCACAATAGGTGTACTGGACTGCTCTGCAAACCCCTATAGATTGAGAATAGTACAGATATTGTCAGCCCCATTTTTGCTATGTGAAAACCAGCATGCAAAGGGTCAATTAGTATTTGATGACCTCTTTCCACTCTATCAGCAAGAGCCTTAGCCAATACTTTAGTGTTGGTAGAGATCAACGATATGGGTCTAAAATTTGCACAGTAGAGGTCTGAGGATTTTTTTGGGGAGAAGTGTGATCATCAGCTCCTTCATGGTGGGGGAAGGGTACCTTTAGCACTGGATTCTTGTAATGTGGCTATAACTTGAAGCAGAATTTGGTACAGGTCCACATTAAACTCATCCCTACCTGGGACTTTCCCCTTAGAAAGTTGCATAAGTGCTTCCCTGAGCTCTTTTTCCATTAGGAGTCATTCCAGATTCCCTCAGAACTTCAGTGATAGCATGAGTGGAGGGGTGTTCTCCAGGAATGACCAGACACTAGGAGGATCAGATGTGTTGTTGAACAGTGAGGCATACAAATATTCCTAGTACTGCCTCATCACTTCATTGATGCTCTCTAAATCCATGACTGTTACAGTTATGTAATGCCAGTATCTGGGACTCAGACTTCTGTTTCCATGATTGGTAAGTCAGCAACTTACACCTCTTCTCCCCTGACTCCCAAAAATTTAATTTGGCTTGGAGTAATTGGCATTCAGCTTTATGGTGTACCACTATATTGAGTTTATATTTCAGACCCATGATAGCTGCCAGTAAATCAGGTGGTGGATTGGGGGCTTGCTTGAACTGCGCTTCTTTATTCTGCAAGTCCTGTTTCAAGTCATTTAATTCCTTATTTCTAGCTTTCTTCTGTGCAGTTAAGTAAGAGATAATCTGCCCTCTTAGGAAGGCTTTGAAAGCCTCCCAGACTATTGGAGTCCTGCCTCCCATTTCTCATTTGTCATGAAATACAGGTCTGCTTCTAGAGTGATCCGCTCTCGAAATTTGGGATCTCTTAAAAGGAGGGGGTTACAATGTTACCAAGGATAGCTTCCTTGTGCTCCAAGGGGGTGAAAGCTAAGCATAACTGGTGCATGATCCAAAAACAGGATATTTTCAGTTCCAGGGTTAGATGCACCCAGTGCTGCCTCACCATCCACAAGTCACAAATATATTTGACTGTGCATGTTATGCACTGGGGAGTATAAAGTATAATCCCTCCCATCAGGATAATCTCTCCTCCATATGTTGGTAAACCCCCAATCCTCCATGAGAGCCAGCAATGTCTCCCGTGCCCTGGGGTGACTGTCTGCTGTCACTCTAGATTGATCAGTGAATTTGTCTACATGTCTGGGACAAGATTAAAATCTCCTCTCATCAAATTAGAGGTGATGAGTTCCTCACCTCTGATTTCTACAATGGCTTGACTGATCCGGGGAAAAAATCTGTCTCATCACTATTGGGACTGTGCAGATTTACCATGATGGCACTGCCCCCTGGAAAGGACATATGTGCCACTAACCATCCCCCTGTGTATCTGTCTTAGACTTTTCCAGTTTCTATCGTAAAGCTCTGTGTATTAGCAATGTTACCCCTTTCAATTTGGTTTTTGCTGAGCTATGGATGATTTGCCCCACCCAGGCTTTCTGCAGTCAGTGTATGCTGTTATTGGGGAAGTGCATCTCCTGTGACAATATGGTCTCTGTCTTCAGTGACAAAGTGTAGTAATGCCTTTGTGCATTTTACTGGGTGCTTGAGTCCCTTTACAGTCCAGGAGATGCACCTCACCTCTTACCCAGAGACTGCAGGTAAAGCAGTAGCCATACTGTGTGGTTACTCTGTCTAACCCAGCATTGAAGGATCCAGATGGAGATTTGGTTTAACTAGGAGAAAAATATATAAGACTGGGGAAGGGGGGAGTGGGGCTATGAGTCCCTGCATATACTCTGCCCTACTTCTCAACAAAAGGGTGGGTGGCCTATGAATCATAATACTCTGCACCACTCTAGCTGGCAATTACTGTATCCAGAAATCCTATCCAATGTGCCTTATAACTAGGCTGACCTGAGTTTTAATGGATTAAACAGAACACAACAAATGGTAATCAGCAGCATAAAGTTTACAACCATTCAAAAACTGTAAAATCCCTTAAATACAGAAACTTGAAGTACCCAAAGTGTTTGCAAATCGGTGTCTAACTGTAACCACTGAGCTCTACCACAGTGATACACAGTGAGGTGTGTGGAACGAGAAGCTGATGACGAACTCTCATCCTAGCCCTTCCATTAACCCATACCTTGAACAGTACACTGGCATGCTGGTCCAGTTCAATACCAAAGATTAAGGGACAATTGAAATGTGTTGAGTCCAAACAGAACTCTTTGTATCATAAGAGGGGGAGGGCAGGGGGAGTCCCTGTTTATTGTCTGAAACAAAGACTTTGGGGAAGTAGTGCACCAAAGCACCAGTATCAGGATTAGGTTCCGGGGGTAGGGTGGGGGTATTGATACCCTACAAAACAGAGAAATGATGGAGAAGGATTGCTGAAGAATGCAGTGGGGGGGAATCGGAGTGGATCTGATGAAGCCCATTACAGAACAGTGGTGGCTGTCAAACTGTACAGTGTAGGTACTCCATCTTTAGGACCCAACTAGCCCACAAACTATCAGTCCGCTGAAGCCTTCAGTGCAACCTATCACACCTAGGAGGAAAGGTAACTACGCAAGCCCCTGTGGTTTGCCCTAGACTGGTTAAAACTCGGTATCCTTTCATAACTGCTGGAATGTATAAAGAGGTATTGGTACAACAACTGTGGAATAAAAATAACTATCTAAAGGGGAGTGGGTGACAGCAGACTGTAGAGAGATGGAGATGGTTGAGAGAGAAATGAGAGCACATACACATGGAGGGAAGGGCCACAAGCTTGCTGCAACAGGTTACATCCTTAGCTCTCATTCCATCCCATCCCATGATTTCAATGCAGAAAGGCTACAGAACTGATAAAAAAACATTATGCAATATATAGTCAGAGGCTCCATTGGAAATTTACCTGACCAAGTCCATTTGGTGTGTCACTGTTCCAGTGCTGCTCTTCTACCTACTAGCAGCTATTATTAGCAAATCATATGGGAGCCTACAGTTCAAGTCAGGATAGTGGCAGTGACTTTGGCAAAAAATTTAGTCCCAGAAAGCACTCTCACCCCATTAGGCTGACATATCCATCTTGCATGCAGCATCCACCACATAGGCCCAGGAAGCATGTGTGTCCATTGTAGGGTCAAGGGAATCCAGGTAAATTTGTTTGTCTCCATGTTGGTTACAGTACAGCAATCTCTAGAGGAGATCCGAGCAGATTTTGCTGGCGGGGAGCGAGGTTCAGAGTCTGTCAATTGCTCTCTGCGGATATTACTCCTGGACCTCTGCTGGCTATGGGTATTTTTATATTGCCTTTGTTTGCCTCAGCCCCTTTGTCTGAACTATTAATGATTCTGCCTTTTGGGGAGTGTTGATCCTCTGTTGGTGCCAGTGAGTGCTTCCAATTTATGTCACATGGTTGTTGGAGTATCAGTGTCCCACTCCTTCTCTCTACCATTCATTTGGTTTCCAATCCCCACATTTGCTTTGTTTTGATCCTCCCACATCCATCCGGGAGATGAAGTCCCTAGCCAAATGTCCGGTCAGTTATTTTGTACCCAACCAGCAACTTCGTGAGAAGACATGCCTTCAAACTCCTTGCCATTATGCTGGACACAGAGGCTAGTCAAGCCTTTGAATCTATACTGTATACTAGCTTCTCTGAGTACTTGCTTGAGGGGTTGCAAGCCCTTCGCTGCTGCAACGCTTCATTGGAGTGGTCCTGATAAAGGGATATTCAAGCTCCTTTCCACTATAATTCACCTTTTTCCCTGGCAGCTCGTAGCAACCTTTCTTTGATGGAGAATCTAAGTAGATATACTATTATTGGATGTTGTCTGCTTCTGTCCAGTGCTAGAGGGCTCTGGTGCTGTGGGTCATTTCCACTCCTATCGCCCCTTGCCACTGCAGAACTACTAGCTTGAGTAAGAAGTCACTCAAGAATTGCTCCATACTGGTCCTTTCCGCTCTTTTTGGGACCCCGAGTATCCTTATATTCGTATGGCACCCTCTGTTTTCTTGATGCTCAGCACATTCCCAGAGCCAGTCTAGGCAGCTCTCATGTTCTTCCAGCTACTGAAAGATGCATTGATGTGAGTCGTCAAGATCTCCTGCATGCACTTCAACCGAGTTGACCCAATCCATGATCCAATCTCAGGTAGGTTCAGGAGAGATGTGAGGAAGTACTACTTTACAGAAAGGGTGGTGGAACCCTGGAACAATCTGTCGGCTCAAGTGGTGGGTGCAAAAACAGTCAGGGGATTCAAGCAGGGCTGGGACATAATGAAGGGAATAGTGGTTACCGGGGGTGACAGGACCAAGAAGGAGAATAGAGAGAGAACAGGGAGGGTGAGTACCCTGAAAGAACACTAGGTTCCAGGGATTGTAAGAAACTTGGACAGACTGGATGGACCTCTGGTCTTTTTCTGCCATCATTGTCTGTGTTTCTATGAGGGATCTGACCTCCTCCACTGTAGAAGCTGTAGTAGTTTTTAGTTCAGCTATATCCCCTACTAGTGACTCCAATAAATATGTGATATATCCTAGAGGGGGTTGGCTCAAGGATGGCTATCTCTCTTTCTCTGCTCCCAGTATTGCTTCTCGATTCAGATGTTGCTGCACTGGTGGGAAACTGGGGATGTAAAGGCCACACTGTGTTGAGCTGCACATGGCTGTTATTTAGGATACCAATTAAACCTCCATGATTCTGATGCTCTTAAGTACCATTGGTAATTGCTCTGGTCTGCGGGATGCCACTATTATGTGAGAAAATTTATGAGTCAGAAAGGGCTGGGGCTGAGCTGCAAATTCATGCAGCCATTTGAGTCAGTATCCAACCTCTCCGCCCCCTCATTCAATATTTGTATCTTTTCTTTCCTCTTTCAGGTTGACCAAATACACGGAACATACAATGATTTCAGCATTTCACTAAACAAGGTTTTTCAGGACTTGTATGGTTAGTCTATTTATTTTGTCTCTAGCTCCAAATCTTACAAAAATCCTCACATAACCACTAAAGGATTCATTTTGATCTCTGTTCAGTATGGTCCTTCTAATCAGTTTAAGACCCCATTTCAAAAATGCTTTTGTCTGTTTGTTCTGCAGATAATGGCCCCAATTCTAGAAAAGTTGCACCTGACGTAACTGCAGTTGCACCAAAAAGAATAGTGCAATTAGTAGGTTACGCCAGCAGTTGCGATGTGTGATATTCTACAAAGTGGCCTGCGACATGCCACAGGCCACTTGTGCCAAAGGGTAGATATGCCCACAGTTACACCCTAAATCCCCTGTGACATGGTGCTAGGGGGTTTACAGCAGCTGTTGCGCCCTATTCCAATAGGGCAGCAACAAAGTCCCCAATGTCAGGATTCTACAAGAACCCCCAGAGGAGAACTAGCAATGTAACTTATTCCAGCATTTAGTTGGTGTAACTGTATGTATGAGGGTCCTGTAGAACCACCTGCAGCACAGCACCTAGTTCATGTGCTCCCCCCCTCATGCCCAGAACATCTGCGTTGGTGCCCCACTGGGCATCTCACACCCCTGCCCCATCCCCCATACTGTATATGCCCCCCCATACCTCCACACATTAAAAGCCCCACTGGGCTGCCCACACACCCCATGCCCCTGAACCCCCCAACACTAGAGGCCCCACAGGGTGGCACTGTCAACCCCCAATCCATGCCCATACCCCGAGACAGTGCCACAAATGGAACCATGCAATATCCCTGGTAGTCTAGTGGCCCCCACCCAGCACTGCCACTCCACCCAGCACCCCCCCACCTGTTCCCAGCCGGCAACTGGCACAACCCTCCTCTCACCACCATGGCTAGCCACCGACTGAGCTCCATCTGAGCACTTACTGTAGAGACGTGCTCAGAAATGAATATGCACATTAATTTCTGAGCACATCTGCTTATTATCTTGGCCTCAGAAGAGCTCAGTGGAGTGATGGTGAGAGAAGAGATATGCCAGTCGCCTGCTGGGGATGAGTGAGAGGGGGAGTGGCAATTCTGGGTGGGGCCACTGAACACCACCAGATGTAACTGCGGGGATGATGTGGCATACTGTACATACTGTAAAATGCGCTGGCAATGGTGTGGTGGATGGGGTTGGGGACACCACAACAGTGGGTAGGGGGCCTCTAGGCCTGCAGGGCACTGGCAGTGTGTGGGCAATGGGGAGGAAGCACTTGCGACTTGCGGTTGCAGCTTGCAACATCCTCACCAGGTATGCCCTGTTAGGCATACCAGGCTGTATGTCGCAAGTTGCAGGACTTAGACACAGGGACCCTGCCCCTTCTAGAATAGGGCGCAGTGTCCATGTCACGCCAGTGATTTGCACAAGTCGCGTTTGGTGGTGACTTGGGCCAACCTTCTAGAATCAGGGCCAATATGTCTAGACTTACTCAGGAAACAGCCTTCTTATTTCAGACAGTGTTTGAGTATAGTGTTAAGTACAGTATAGTGTTAGTTGCCCCTTTCTGTTTGCCTGACTTTATCCAGAGTACCTATGTGATTTTAAAAATCCTACTTGCTTCAGTTTATCCTTTTTTAGTTTTTAACTCTATTTTTATCACTCTGGTTCAGGTGGGGATATGCCCCCTTTTTCAGCCCTTGGGCTAACCCACCCAACATTATCCCAAGCCTCCCAGACTGGGTGCTCACAGCTTGTCCCCTGTGGCAGGAATCCCCAGAGGGGAAACTGAGATCAACAAGAGGTCCTGGCCCACCGGTGTAGCAGTAGCACTACCACTGTGATGCAGGTGACCCAGGTTCAGCAGTGAGCCTGGAGTATTAGAGGGCTGGCTGAGGGCTGGTTGGATGAGCATCCTGTGGACAGCTCTCCTTCTCCTGGGTCAGAGGGCTGCAAGCTCCCCTTGCACAAGTGACACCCAGTGGAAGCTGGGTGTACACTGGCTGGGACAGCATACAGTAGGGACAGAGGTGTGTCAGACATCTGTGGGACATGCGTCGAAGCATGCACATCCATGCACTGACATCATTGCATGTCCGTGCCTCTGGGGATCTGCATGTGAAAAACCCTTGGGGACAACAGCAGGATGATGCTCCCTGGGCACCCTCCCAAACATGCACCAGGTATATTCCTTTTTGTTTCAATGGTGATCAAAAGCTCCTCCTTTGTACACAGAATGCTGCTTTGGAACTAGAGGCTGAATAAATAGACAGGCCATACAAATCCTGGAGAAGCTTCTTTAGTGAAACAGTGACATCACTCTATGTTCTGTGTATTTGGTAAACCTGAAAGAGAAAAGAGAAAAATATTTAGCAAAAATGAAGTGTATATAAGCTTTGGTGAGTGGGTCTCAATGTTCAAACTTGTAGATATTTGTTACTATCTGTTGTTGAAACAGGACACCTCCCAGTTCTTTCTCACCCACAGGGAGCATGGGGTCCATCTTGCTTTTTGAGAGCTATATTTGCTCTGAGTCATTAACTACAAAATTAGAGTAAATTCTCTCAAAATATCTAAAGGAAGTTACAATATAATGATATTGAAGCTGAGGTTGTCTGGAATACTATCCATTATTGCTAAATAATGTTGGATAATATAGAGGATAATGTATGGTCTTTGGTTATTAACCACACTGTAAACACTTCAAGAGGTTACCATGACATCATTGTAAACCTCAACAGCATAGCTCAAGAGGTTTTCAGATGTCATGGCGACCTCAAGAAGTGTTTTCGGCATGGTAATTAACCAAACACCATACATTATATTGTATAGAGCATGGGCTAACAAGATTATGTAATTGTGGATTGAATCACTTTTCTGAATATTTCTTACCTTAAGCAGTCATAAATCATGCAAGAAAATTCCTCAACAATGTTTATTGTGTGTTCTTCGCAACACTATTCATCGGTACAGCCTGACGCAAATCAATTAATTAAATACCAACATTTTTCTCAAAGCGGAACATTGAATGTTATGAGCATTCCATTTTGTTATACCAATGATATGACATAGAAGGGTTAACAAAAGAGTGATGTCATAATGATGGCATAACAAGGTTGTAATTTGCCTGATTTCACTTAGTAATAAGGGCCCCCATACATTATATTTTTGTTAACTAAAACCTGCTGCTTTAAAATCTTTGGACTGCATTTCTTTTTCCTCTAGGCTCATCTTGTGTCCACTGCTGCACTCGCTCACTCTCTCATGCAGTTGCAGAGTGATAGAGAGAGGCCACACAGCAGAGCTGGGTCAAGGAAGACGAGAATCATGACCCAAAAATTTCAGATGTAGAAGTACAATATACAAGGGTTTCAGTAGCTTTAGTGAGGGATGATGGTCGGGATTTGGCTAAATGAGAGGGAAGGGTGTTAGTGGCTGAGAATGATGATCCAGAGATTTTGTAAATCGAAGTCCATAGAGTCAGTGACTGCAAAGAAAATTGGGGATTATCAGATTAATGGTGGGATTCAATTTGCTTGTAGTGGAACATTATTTTTAAAAACTCATTAAAACTTTTCTTAAAAATACACTTCTGCTTTGTTTCTACATTTAGATTATCAGGTAAATTTCTACTTCACAATGCACCTACATCCAAATTTTCAGAGGGCCTGACATGGCCCAGAAACTGAGTCCCTGGGCTTGATTTTCAGAGACCCGTAGATCACTGCAAATTGGGCTGCAGCAAACTGAGTGCATCAGGGACCCTGCACCCAATTCTGTAAAATTAGGGGCCCCTGTGCCAAAGACCAGGGAGTTACCCAAACTGCATGGCTGTGTCAAACATTGGGCACACCTGCGGGGTTTGATGAATGGATCTGTCAACCCCCCCATGCAAGCCTACATGAGCTGCAGAGGTGAGGGGGGGGCTCAGTCTGGAAGGTGGGGAATGGGGGCTGCTGGGGCCATGAAGCTTTCATAAGGTATGATGGTGGCATGGTGAAAGTTACAGGGAGTGGATGAGGCACCTGGAAGAGGTAGAATATGGCATATCTGACAGCTGAGGGGACTGGGTGGGGGGGATTGGCATGGCAATATTATTATGACATGGCTCCATGTGAAAATAGCACTGGCACTTGCCCCACTGGACTCTGGGCTCTGTGGGGCAGGTGCCAGGGCTGTTTCCACATGAGGTCATGTCATAACAGTATTGCCATGCCAACTCCCATATCTAGTCCCCTTGGCTGTCAGATATGCCATATAGAACCTCTGCCAGGTGACTCCTCCATTCTCTGTAACTGCTGCCATACCCCCCTCATACCCTGTGGCATCCTTATTGCCCAAGCAGCCCCTGTCCCCCACCTTCTAGGTCCCACATCTCACTTGCCACCCTGCCAAGCAGTGGCACAGGGCCCTTAGACTACCTCCGGACTGGTCTAACATGAGCCCCCTTTTGCAGCCACAGCAGGACTTATAGAATCCCAAATAAGGGGATGGTGCAGCCCTGCAATGGCATACTTGCCCTTGCAGCATGGCACACAGGTGCTTTTGCCACAGGAATGTTGCAGGGGGCCTTTTTGCCACATGACATCCTGATTTTGTCACAGCTGGCATTAGAAAATTGGGAATACCGTAAACTATGACGCAAGGTGCCCCTTGCATCATACACATTTGTGGAAATACCTTGTGTCATAGTTCATCATTTGGAAATCAAGACCCTCTGTGTAACTCCCTGGTGCAAGAAAAAATCCCAGCAGTTGAAAAAAGGTTTTTTTCAGCATTTTATGTGCCCAGACAGCATTTTCCTTTTTTCCACAGTTGCCCAAAACTACAGATGTAGCATTTTTCTACAGGAACACAAAATAAATACTGTATGTACAAACCGCTAATTGTTGAAAAAGTTGCAAAAAGGAAACCTTTTTGAAAACTGAGTGCATTTGGAAAAAATGTTTTTGCACAAAGGCCCCCCTGTAACTTTTCTTTCTGAACGAACATTCTCAATTTTTCCAGTTTAGGAAATCTGACCCCTGAAGCATTCTGTTATACCAGCTTGGAACACACTCAGTTTTGTCTCATTACGTAATATAAATCTTCCTGACCAAAGTGCCTGATTTTTCTTTGGTTTTATACGAAAAATTGAATACGAAAAGGCATTTTCCAAACTTTGCTCTGAAGCCGATAAAAATGCATGTTTGCATTGAATGCAGTGATTTAAAAAAATTGCCTCTTTAATCTATAGTCATTTATTCCACAAGCTGATTTGAATGGTCTTAAATGGACCAGCATAATCTTGCTCGAGTCCACAACATGCTTGACTGAATATAATACTGTACTTCTAATTACTGAACGAGCAGCAGGAGACAGAAGGAAGTTTTATTTTACAGTAGCTATGTGTATAAATGTTTTTTATAATTACCTGTAGCCATGGATGGCTTAAAGACTTATCAACACTGTAGCGTTTCCTCATTTTCACCTGAAGCAAGTTATTTATAAGATCAATAGCTGAAAAAAAATATAAGTCTCTGTAGTAAATATGATTTCATATGACAAATGATCAAGCTTGTGTGCCAGATCTGAAGTTGATTGAAACAACAGTGGCAAAAACAAACCCTACATTGGTTTTAAGGGTCAGGAAATCCTTGTGCCAGCTTTAGCATGTGTGACCTTAGGGCCATAAATTACAAAAGCCATCAATCAACATTAGCCAGATGACTGGACAGGGGAAAATATACATGCATCAATTAATAAGACTCTTTGTAGATGCTTTCCCGAGCACAGAGAATCCTATTGACAATTGGGGCTCTTTTGCACAACAAATATTACAGTGATAATGTTTAGCTGCACAGCAGTTAAGGATCATAAAGATTTTAGGCACTCACAGTAATTTATCTCCACAGATGGACAAAGCATTTCTGGTTCTACTTCAAATTGACTCTAATTAGAAGCCCACATTTTTTCTAGAAGGTTAATATTTTAAAGCAGCATTGCATGTTAGTAGTGAAAATCTTGACCCATGCTTTTTTTTACATGTTATATTGCCCCTTTTCTTCTGTATTGTATGATACCCATATTTGCCCATTTTTGACTCTGCTTTGGCTATTTTTTTTACTTGAAATAATAACAGTGCTCCTTTTAATATGTTTTGGTCCAGGATTTCATCTTTATTCTCTGTTGTTTCAGAACACTCAGGGCCAGATATTCAAAACTTTGCCCCGGGGCAAAATTAGCACTGCCCAGTGGGCAAACTTAGCCCGGGAGCACAGAGCACGCTATATTCAAAAGGAATAGCCCAGGGCAAACAGCTTCTGAATATGGCATGGTAATGAGGCCATGCAAACTGGGCTGGGAGTGCAGGGCAAAAATAGCCCTGGAATAAGACAGCACTGAATAAAGCAACCAGGAAGTGCAACCCACAACAACAACACAGTACACAGCAACATGAGGGCAGGTACAGACGAACTACGTGGCCAATGTGTGTGCCAGCAAATGCATGGACTCAGTACAGCTGCAGGAAGCAGCAGATGTGAAAGAACAGTGATCAAAACTGTATAATATTCCCCGTACCATTAGCGCCGCGCTAACACATTAGCGCAGCATTAGCGTGGAGCTAAGCAGTTAGCCCGGAGCAAACACATTTGCCCGCTAAAATGTGCCATATTCAAAAGTGCCATGCAAATGAGCCTACTTACTTAGTCTCTGGGCAAACAACCGGATTAGTATCTCATTATACCCTGATTTGCATGCAGTTTGCCCAAGCGTTACTGCAGAGTCCACAGAGCCACCTGTAGGTCAGTCTGGAAGTACAGGGCTGACCAGGTCAACCACAGCTCCACCTGTAGGTCAGTCTGGCAGTGCATGATGATAGCTGCAGGCTACATGTAAACAGTACAGCATAGCATAGCATATTATACCCCAGGGACAGGACACCATAGGCACAGGTGGTGATGGTGCTGCATGCCATTGTCACATTGTAGGGCATGCTACAGTGCACAGCAGAAACTACAGTAGCAAGGGGCCAGTAGTGCGTGGACACAGCAATGCCTATGGTGTGTAGGGCAGTGATGATGACTGCACTATACACAGTGGCTGCCCAACCTGCGGATGTTTCTGACACTGGACATTACTGTTACGCTGTTGTGTGACCCACAGATGCTGCACCTGTGGCATGGATGCTCACAGTGACATGTACATTTCTGGCTTTGTGTGCTATGGCAGTTGTACAGCTGTGAGGTATGTGGCGGGGGCATATATTATCGAAGGCACACTGGTGTTGGGGTATTCCCAATACTGACCCATGTACACTGCATGATGTGTCCCAGCCTTGTGGCCACACCTGATCTGTAGCACAGCCCGCCACCAGATATGCCCCCTCAACATCCTCCATGCCCACAGTGCCGCATGTGTGTGCTGGCATCTGTTGGTGTCCACGGAAGTGTGGTCCACAGGTGTGTGCTGTATGGCCACACTGCCATGCTGTCCACTGGTGGCAGGATCACCACTTACTGCCTGGCATGGCTGGGACTGGTGGCAGATGATGGCATCATTGTGATGCCATCAGTTATAACATGCTTCCTCTATGTTTGGCTTTATCTATGTGTCATATTTATTTGTTGAGGGTCGGCGCAAAACCGGCGCTAAACCCGCATAAGCGCTGCGCCAAAGCCATAATGTCATGCAAAAGCTGATTGCCCAGGATTAAAGACCAGCTTTTTTCTGGGCATTAATGTTTTTCCCGCTAAGTATCGCGCTTAAGTCGCCAAGAAACCACTTTAGCGCGGCGCTAGTCACTGAATATAGCATTGCGCCTGTATTCATGTCAGTTTGCCCCTTGCATACATTATAATTTTGCCCGGCCCTAATGCAGTTTGCCTGCGCTATTTGGCCTTTTGAATATGGCAGACCCGCGCTAATCCCACGCTAAACCTGCGCAAATGGTTTTTGCCCAGCACAAAGTTTTGAATATCTGGCCCCCAGTGTCTTATTGTAACAAAAAATGAACCAGTATGCTGCAGAAAGTGCTCCCTGAGCTTACAGGTCAATAAGGCCAAACTATTGGAAGCCATTTATTGCTCACTAAATGGGATAGTGACTCACTAACACAGCCAAGCTCCAACAATGCAAGCTATTAGCGGAAAGTGCCATATTGGGTTACATGATTAGCAAATCGCTAACCCATTTGCAGTCAGCACTAAAATATGCCAGTGCACCTAGGCAAAGCAGTTGACTGCACCTTGCATATAGGTAAATTGGCATGTTGGTAGGTTTGGAGAGACATTAACTAGCCATTACTGCTTCACTAATTTCACCTTCTCAAAACAGATCTTATGACCTACACCTTCCTAGACACCCTTCTGCTCACCCACCTGGTAGCTATAACTTCCTAGTAATATAATATCCCCCATGCCCTCACCAATTGTCTGCCAGACACATGTAATAAAACTTTTTGGTGCTCTAGTGTCCCCCACTCCCAAATGAAACTCAGCAGATGTAATATAACTCCCTAGTGGTCAAGTGTCCCCCACCATCCAATAGGTCACCCAATAGATGTAATATAACCGTCAAGATTCCTCTATCTCACCTCACCAATCACCCACCTAATAGCACTAATATATGTCTCTGGTGATATAATGTCCCCAGATAGTATGGATGGCCTCCACCCACTCAGCTGCCCCCTATGACCCACCATAGTAGCCAGAACCACCACCCACAAATGGTAACCAACAAAGGCCTTCTGCTTACCACCTTGTCTAGCTACTGTCTGAATAACAGAGAATGATCATGTGCCTACTGTAGAAGAGCTGTTTCTACAGCTGGGGCACAGTCACTCCCTGTCATTCAGACAGCAGCCAGCTGAGGTGGTGACCAGAGAGACTGTACCAGTCACTATCTGGGGAGGACTCTGGCTACTATGGTGAGTGGGGGCCAGGGTTGGTGGTGGTGGAGAGGCCTGAATGGGTGGGATGGAGTGGGGGATATCTGTGCTATTGGGAAGACAGTAGATAACCAGGGATGTGCAGTATATTAGTACTATTAAGAGGGTGATTGGGGGCAGGGGAATACTAGGCCATCAAATAGTTATATTTTATCAGTCAGAAGGTCAGGGGCACTGGGGACACTACATCACCAGGAAGGATGTACAAGAAGCCCTGACAGTTGCTGGGAGGAGCTCACTCTGTTTGCACCATGACTGTAATGTGACATTAACTGGATGCAAATAACCTCATACAAACTTGCTAGTGCTATGGGGTAATCAGCATTGCATGTGTGAATATGGCAGATTGCTCCATAGGAGCAATCACTATTAGCAGACCTACTAGGCCATTTGTTCCTGCAAGCTCCATAGATCTCTACTGAAATACAAAATCACACATGCCCTCACAATGCAAAGCATCATGGGCTGCATATGCAAATCACCACAGAATATTATGCTGGTTCAACTTCAAGCAGAGATGCATGGTGCCGAAAGGCCTCTCACACACAGTTTGCAAAGGGTGCCAACAGAAAACATAGACATATGTTTCATCCTACCAGGACTCATCAGTATGTCTCATCTGTTTGACATCCCAGTGGCATAAACCAGCTACCCTAAGATGGTCTGTCAGGGTTATGTTGTGGTGAACCCAATTAAAACAAAAAACAATTTAAAAGACAAAGAACCTCTGTGTGCAAGCACTGAGGCAATGGTTACCCCAAAGGACATTTGGCCAGCAACCTCTGTGTGCAAGTACTGAGGCAATGGTTACCCCAAAGGGCATTTGGCCGGGAAGCCAAGTTTCAAAGAAATACAAAATCACACATGCCCCCACAATGCAAAGCATCAAGGGCTGCATATGCAAATCACCACAGAATATTATGCTGGTTCAACTTTAAGCAGAGATGCATGGTGCCGAAAAGCCTCTCAGACAGTTTGCAAAGGGTGCCAACAGAAGACATAGACACGTGTTTCATCCTACCAGGAATCATCAGTATGCCTCTTCTGTTTGACATCCCAGTGGAATGAACCAGCTACCCTAAGATGGTCTATAGATCTCTACTGGCCACATGCCTCATGTGGCCAGAGGAGATTGCAGTTTGCATGTGCAATCAAGATAGTGCCTGACCACATTCTAGGAGTGTGAAGGCTCTCCATCAAATGTTGTCTGAACAGGGGTTAGTAGATCTCTGGAGATTGTTCCACCCCAGAGCTAGAGACTACACATTTCATTCTGTTCCCAATGATTCATATAGTAGGCTTGATTTTTGGCTTGGCTCAGCTAACCTGACTACTAAAACTTTGGAGGTTTCAATTCTCTGCTCATGCTTTAGTTCAGCTATTAGTACAATGGTATCCAGTGGCCCCCCCAACTAAACAGTGGAGATTGGACCCACTTCTGGTACAGGACCCTGAGTTCACCCCTTGGCTCATTAAGGAGGCTTCTCTTTTCCTTGCAGAAAACCCTATTGACGACACCTCTGCATGTTCAACTTGGGAGGCTTTTAAAGCCACGTTGCGAGGTAGCATTATGGGTTTTCTATTACCAGATCTGAACAAAGAGAAGCTCAGCTGCTTGACCTGATGGAAATTGGCTAAGGCTGAGAGTAAGTTTAAGTCGCTGCCTTCTCCCAATATTCATTCGCCTATAGGGAAATCCATATTAGCCATTTGGTTTGAAATTAATCAGATTATGAACAGGAACACAGAAGCTGCTATTTTATGTCTTAAACATATGTTTTGGGAAGGGGGACAAAGGGGTAAGTACTTGCTTACCAATTAAAGGAAACAGCAGTCTAGCAGATTTATCCCTGGCCTAAAAAACAATTTAGGCTCATTACACGTCTCCAGGGGATATTAATGAGATTATGTCTGCATTCTATACAAAGTTATATTGCTCCACTCACACTAAGCATAATTTGGATACTCAGGGTTTCTTAAATTCGCTGAGCTTACCTACGCTGCAGAGCCAGCACACACAGGGGTTAGATCTCCCTATCTCTAAGGAGGAACTGATGGTGGCCATTTAAAACTTAAAAAAGGGTAAATCTCTGGGTAGCGATGGGTACCCCGCAGAATTTTATCAGACTCTGGGCCATATTATTGCTCCCCTTTTGATTCAGGTCTTTCAGGAGGTCGAAATTAAGAGCACCTTTCCACCCTCTATGTGGGAGGCAACTATTGTTGTGATTCCCAAGAAAGGTAAGGACTCCACGAATCTGGGAAATTATCGCCCTATTTCACTTATAAACCTGGACAGTAAACTTTATGCTAAAATACTGGCCTACAGACTTAGTCCTTTGTTGGTTGAATTGATACACCCATCACAAGTGGGATTTATACCGGGCAGACATAGTTCAGATCATTTAAGAACCCTGTTGAATTTGATTCCTCTGGCCAGGTCTCTTCACACCCCTGTGGCTGCCATTACGGTAGCTTTCGAAAAGGCTTTTGACTCAGTGGAATGGGACTATCTATATTTGACCCTTGCTCATTTTGGGATTGGAGACACCTTTCTTTCAAGAATAAAAGCTATATATGAGGCCCCTTTTGCCAGAGTTAATACCAATTCGACCCTTTCCCAACCTTTCCTTTTGGGCAGAGGGACGAGACAAGGTTGCCCGCTCTCTTCATTACTTTTTGTCTTGGCGATAGAACCGTTGGCGGCTGCCATTCGCAATCACCCAAAGATTAATGGCTTGACAGTAGGGAATATATCCTATGTAAGTTTTATGTATGCTGATGACCTTCTCCTTTTGTTGGAGGATGCTCATACTGCTATCCCCTGCTTCTTGATTTGCTTGAAGAATTCTCTAAGCATTCTGATCTTGGATGAATCGGCTGGGAACAGAGATACTCTCCTGAGCAGAGCACTGTGTTCAGCAGGACATGGGAGTGGAGGAGCTAGTTTGGGCTCCAGTTGGGATTACATATTTGGGTATTTTTCTCACTCCCTCTCTAGAGGTTATATGGAAGGCCAATATACAACCCCTTCTCTCCTCACTGAAGACAGATTTTAATAGATGGAGGTTACTTAAACTAACTCTTGTGGGGAAAGTGGCGGCAGTGTCTATGATTGCGGCTTCCAAATTATTTTATCTCCTGAGACATTTACCGGTCCCTTTACCTGCACGATGGTTTCAGAGTATTGACAAAGTAATTGGGGATTTTTTATGGGAGGGATCTAAACCTAGATTCAGTCGGGCTAAATTAAGATCACGCTGGCGGAGGGGTGGAACCTCCGTGGTTTGAAGGATACCATCGGGCCTTTCTGTTAGCTCAAGCGATCAACTGGGCTGACCCTTTCCCTCTGTCACACGCAATGGGTACAGCTAGAGACAGACATCATGAGGGTTGTGTCATCCCTTATCTCTTCTAGTACGGAAGGATAATTTCAAAAAGCTAAGATTAATAAGGGTGGGATAAGTATGTCTCCTCGTCCCCTACAATAGATTAGCAGGAAAACTGGGTTTGCTTTCATCATAGACTTAAGCTGGCACCTCTTCCTCTTTCTTATGTGCCTATATGGCACAACCCAGACATCACCATAGGTGGCAGCAAAATTAGGTGGGGGCATTGGGCAGCATTGGGTATCACCACGTTAGGAGATTTGTTGACCCCTGATCATAAGAATATCCAGACATTTCAGTCTCTGAGACAGCAATGGGGAATTCCAGCAGAAGATTTCTGGAGATACCTCCAGATCAGGGATGTTATCAGACAACTTTTGCGTTCTCCTTTGAGCCGGGTTCAACCATCTCCATTGGTTAAGTGGATGTCATGTATTAAGGGACTTGCGGGTCAGTTGTATGCTACCCTGCGTGATACTCTTCCATCTCAATCTGAGACAGCGAGGATTAGATGGGAGAAGATGTTGCAGACTCCTATATCATCTGAGGCTTGGGATAAAGCCTGGATAGATGTTCATTCCTGGTTTACTGATGCCAAATCGAGACTAATTCAAGACAAATTTGCACACTCTTGGTATAGAACCCCAGTCATTCTGTATAGAGCTAAAGTAATAGAGAGGGATAATTGCTGGAGGTGTCAACAGCTGGGGGAGATTTATTGCACATTCTGTGGACATGCCCCAAGATCCAACCTCTCTGGCAAGAGATTCTGGTTCTGGCTTCTCGGGTTCTCCAACAGACCATTCCCCTATGTCCCCTTTTTTGTATCTTGGGGTTAAGGGGGGTATTGCCTAAATCGTCACCATTAAAATTGAGATGGCTGGCCTTGTTAGCATTACAAACCAAAAGGGCTATATTATGCCAGTGGAGGTCTTGTGGTGATCCCTCATGTAACAGTAATATTGGGGTCTTTGGCTACTCTGGCCAAACTGGATAAGATATCCCACCTACAGAAATCAAATTATCCTCATTCACAGCCTGTTGGGACCCATATCTGAGATACTTAGTGCAGGTTCCTCCTCCAGCGGGAATAGGGTGATCAACCTTGGTTTCTTCTGTTGGCTGTATATGTAGTTAGTTGTGGTGGGACTCCAGCAAAGGTAAAGGTAATGGTGCCCCATGTTTTGTGGGGGATGTGATATTCCCAGAACTATAAGTGTTATGATTGAATGTGTTTGGTCTGCTGGACACACGAGTTATCTTATGAGTATGGACTTAAGCTTGGGTCATTTGGTATCTTTACAGGAATGGGTGGTCTTGCAGAACATATCTATACTCTATGTCACAGTGCTCGAATGCCTTGAAAATGAACACCTCTGGCGGCAAGTATAAAATTACTTCTGCAATGTAGTACGTCCAGTATTGTGAAGGATCTGATTCAATCCAGCTTTGGTAAGTACTCCTTATAGGGTTGATAGTGGGAGGTTTTGAGTGCAGCGGGTGCTTGGCTTAATTCTATGGTATGTCTATACATAATAGAGCATGTAACCCAATGATATACAGTAGTCTTTATTCTGTTAACTGAAATGTTACGTTTATATAGTTTACTCTTAGGGTATACTTGGTTGCCCCCATATGACAACAAGATCAGTATACCATCCCAGCACTTGTGGGTGGGGTTGGATGTACTTTATAACTGATCACTGTATTTTGTAATGTGACCTTATGTTTTGTTTTATGTTCTGAAATATCAATAAAAATTATTACAACAAGATAGTGCCTGACTGGTATATTGGAACATGTCATTAGTGCTCACAGTGTGCTTCAGCACGTTCTAGTATACTGCCGCTGTCATTTGCACCAGGCACTGATTTGCTCCTGGAGCAAATGTTTTGCAAGCACAAGCCAGGATCTTTGATTAACCTTGGCTAAGTCTACAAAAACAGCTGAGAATACTGATGAAACCTGTGTAGAGAGTAATATTGAAAAGAATGCTTTACTTTTTCAAAAATAAAAAAGTGCTACTATATACTCTAGAAGAAATAAGGGTATTTATTATACAAGACAGAAGATAAGAGGTATCTAAAATGGAATGAACCATTACTTGTCATACTTTTCACCATATCATGCACTACTACTTTAAATTTAGTTTTGAATCTTGTATTAATGAAATGTTAATTATATGGTAAGTACTAGTATACATTTTAGTCCATTCAAGCTGTTTTTTATAGGGGTTCTTTTTAAGTAGGTTCTGCAACTGGCCAGATTCTTGGGACTTCATTTTTTAAAACTAGTTTGGCCCTTCCGTACTACTTACAGTACTCAGCAAATATAAGAGAGAACCTCAACAGACTTTGTTTATATGATTACGGTATAGAGGACTGTGAAATATATAGCCTCAGTACACAGCAAGTGTATTCTTTTAACAGGTCCAGATGCTTCCAAGGAAAGACTGGGTTGGTCCGAAAGCTAAAGCACTTTGTTCTTTTTGTTACATCTATGTTTTTGTTTCATCTATGTTGGTCCAATAAAAGGTATTAAATAATTGCTTCTGGATCTGTTCTTACAAGGACAAATACAGCAAAGACTAAATCTGTATGTTCTTTTAACAAAGTAATTATTTTACAATTTTTTTTTCTTTAAAATGTTTTACTGCCTTGGAATCACCTAGTGCACAACAAATACAATTATTTAACATTTCATACCAGTTCTGCAAAATTTTTTAGTCTGCCATTACAGTATGTACAAATATCTGCATTCCTTCAGCAAGGCTGCTCCTTTACCAGATACTCATTTAACTGGGGTTCACATTACTTAGAGAACACATATCAAGCAGTGTGAGAAAGTTGAGCAATAAGGTGCAACATGGCATGGGTTGTTGCAGGATTTACCCACACCTTGGGTGGTGTGGTGATAGGCAAAGTCAAGTGCCTTAAACCACCAAAAAAATATGTAAATTATGCAATAGCCCATACCCTGGAGTGCCTTGTTGCAAAAAATGAATCCCAGTTTTAAAAGTTCCAGAAAGATTAAAGGAGACAAATAACCATTATAAATGGAATGCAAAGACAATGCAAAATACTAGTCTATGGGCCATAGTATAATTTACCATGGCCATGTGATCATATTCCACAAATCATAGTAAAGATTTTCCCCACCTATTTTATGCATGTTCATTTAACATATCTATGTTTTTTTTTTTATATATATATGTACTTTTTGCTCCTTTCTTGGAGAGGCAGGTGGCTCCAATCCCTCCCTCGGAGGGTACTCATCTCTCTAGCCAAGCATCTCCTGCACCCATCTCTCCTGACCATCACCTATGAGTTGCCCCCCCATGACACGGTCGGTGGTGAGGGACACCGGCCTCCCCCCACCCCCGGAAACCAACATCTAGATTGTCTGGGGTTAGCACGGGTGCAGCTGCCCATCATGGAACCTGCCAGTTCCGTCTTCTTCCTCTGTTTTTTCTCCACAAACCCATGTGTGTGCAATGGGCAGGGAGACTGTCTCCACCTCCATGGAGGCAGTCTGACATCTTGTACATGGGTCCACCCCTCTTCTCATCATTGTGCCTGTGTTGACCTCCAGCTTCTGCTGGGTGTCAGTCTATAGCACAAAGCTGTGTCCCCCCCACTCCAAGGAAGGAGAGATGTCAGTGGACGCTCGATCCTTCCTCACCCCGGCTGACCCCTGAGCTATCCGAGTCTGTTCCCGATCCTGGGTTACCAGTGTGGCATGAGGTGTGGCATCCAGTGCCTCAACCTTCAGTGCCACCAGGCCAGCTTCACATATCTATGTTTTTATAGTGTATTTAAATGAGTTCCAATGTATTCTTTAATGAGTTGTGTTGCTTTCCAAACTGCTATGGAACTTTTTGGGCGCTCTTTGTTTGCCTGTAGCCATGCTTTGTGGCTCACTGTGTCTGAATTGCAAAGATAACATATGTAGCTTTACCAGTCCTCTATATATTGGTACACATGTTGATAGTACACAAGCCTGACATTAAGCATTAAAGTTTAAGACCAAAAAGAAAAAAAGCAGGAACCATCCTTCTGATATTTGTTGACCTTCAAAAAACAAAAGATCAATGGCTACCTATACAAATTTCCAATATTTACAGATTTGCAAATTTGACACTATTCAGGTTTGGCAATCCAAATATTCTGGGTATTTATTAATCGGTATTCTGATTTGTTAGTAAACTGTGTTTTGTAGCAATATACTGGGAATAGGGCTATGCGGAATGCAGAATTCTGCCATCAGAACAGTCAACATTTACAAAATAAAATACACTGTACAGAATGTTTTGATTTGTGAGTCTTTTCTTTGCTGTTAGCAGCTTTTTCTAAATTTGCCTACTCATTTTATGGCCCCTTGTATCTCCATATCTGTTGGTTTTATTGCCTTTCCTTTTCTTATCTGAGACCCTTGATTTTCATGAACACTTGCTTGTCTTTTTATTCTATAGTAGCATTGGAGTTTTAAGAACCTGTTATTCTACCCTTAAATAAATAACCCATTCTTATCCAGTTTTGTTGTTGTTTTCAAGGTATGTACCTAGGTTTTACCAGCAAGACTTAATGTTTTGTTTTTAAATGTTTTTCTTTTCATCAAACCACACAGAGTCATAAAATTACACAAATCTCCCCAGGTCATCAATGCTATAATTAGTGAAGACTCTAGCTTTTTACTTAAAGAATAGCCCACTCAATTATTCTTCTGGTGTTTGCCAAAATAGTGACTTCACCTTTCTTAGTGCTCACTGGATAAGGAGAACCACTTAATTTAACCCATTATACCCATTAGCACAATATGGCATCAGAACCATCCATTGCTTAACATGACCCAAAATAGCGGCATCAGATAAAATGAGTTAAAACAGTAAGCCAACCCTTACTGACAGTCTTGGATGCATCACTGTCACTTGGGCCAGGATGCAATGCAGGAGAAGGAAAAGCAGTGATACAGATAGACTTGAAGACTCCCAGGGGCCATAAAACATGAAGGCAAATTTAGAAAAATTTCTCAACAGCCAACAAGGAAAAGAATGCACTAGGCTAACTCACACAAATCAAAACTCTCAACATATTTTTGTTAACTTTGACTCTTGTTCCCCTTTAAGGTCCACAAATCTGAAGACTCCTCTTCACTGTCTCATGCAGCACCAGCTGAATGGGGCATACCACTGAGAGTGGGAAGTGATTAGGCATTGACTGTGGCATGAATTCAGTCAAAAATACTGAGAGCAGCCTAGCTCAGTGCTGGTTGAAGGATGGTGGAGGGTGTGGTTAGCATTAAAATGTATAAAGAAAAAGGACACATACAGTTGACCCTCCCCATAAATAGCACTGGACTAGACTGCACTCAGCATGACTGGCTGAGTGAAAGCCATGCCCTCTGTCCACCACTTGCTTAATGATTTATTATGCTGACTCAAGGCAATAAAGAGGGATCTTTGACGATAGGGCCCTTAATGAACTTTTGAAGACCCTGGGGGGATGAGACTGGATCTTAGGGTGGGCACCTTTTAATGTCTGGAGTGGCATGTTTAAGTGAGAGGTATGTGTTTTATGAAGTCAGACCTGGGGCTAGCCCTGTGGGCCAAGCAATGGTTGAGATTTGTAAAAGCTATTATTCTGCTAAGTATTTTACTCAGTACTTTAGAAAATGTTTTGGGAACTAATGCTATCACGGAAACTTGAAAGTACTTTGTGTTGGACATCAGTCACAAGGAGCAGAGGCTGATAAACAGTAAGCTTACATACTTGAGTTATGCATGTGTGAATCACAATCTTATTTCTAAAATTTGCATCTACTGTCCAGGTTCACATGGCATGTGATGAAGGAAACTGTGTGGCCCCAATAATTTTGGCTATAACTTCTATACAGTATAGACTGAGGGAGATTTCCTGACCAGTTTGTGTGCTTCTTTCCTCTGTGCATGAGACAGTTTTATGATGTGAAAAGTGCCTCACATGCATCTGCCCTAGAAATATGCAAATTCAAGGCAGGTTTTCTAACATATTAATAGATTATTGATCAATCATGATGAATAATTACTAAAACTTACTCTGAAACCACTCTTACAGTTGTATGAGTGGTCTCACATACATTCTTAGAGCATCTAACCTGTAGTATGTATAGTCTTTTATACACCCTACTTATCTAGTTGTAAATAAATGGCACATTAAACTGTATACACAAGAACTACTGTAATGTTTGTCCATTTGTGCCTGTGCTGTGAGTTAACTGGTCTTTCTTCCTACTGGTATCAGGACTGCCCACCTTCGATTTGCAATTCTCATACCCTAAGAATGTGCATGAGGCCACTCTTACAAGTACAAGAGTGGTGTTGGTAGCAGTATTAATATACACAATATCTACGTTGGACAAAAAAAGATATTACACTATCCACATTGAGTTTCTAAGAACCATCATGACTACAAATATTCTTTCTTACATATCTGTCCCCCCAAATAACATGTCACTATAACTATAAGTACTACATTTACAATAACAATAAGACCACTAGGAAGAAGAAGGTGGAGGAGGAAATGGAAGGACATACCAATGCTCAGTATATTGAACTGTGACCTATTATAGGAGATCCCAGGTTCTAAACCAACTAAAGTCAATGACTCATTGTGTGACTTTAAATAAATAATATAACTGATATGGATAAGGAAAATGTAATTTGCAAGGCTGCAGTTCTGTTGAGGAGATATGGTAATGCCCATGATGTTATCAGAACCTCATGGTGGCACTTCACTTTCTAGCTGACCTTTCTCTATCTGATATTTTTTGTAGTATATGTACTTTATCCAGCAAAATTATCAAGTGTTCAGAAAATCATTTATTTCTCTGTTCTGTGTTTTCTGTTAGACATTTAGCAATTTTTTTAATAGAAGTGTTTATCCTCCTTGAGTCAGACTAGGGCAGCCATGTTCATCTGGGCACCTGTGACCATCCCTGTTTTCCCTTCTGTGCAGAGGGGCTAGTTACCCCCACTAAATTCCCCTCACAGCAGGGGCAGGGAGGAGAGGGCAAACCTCCCCCCACTGGAGTACACAAATCCAGAAGGCCCACCTGCCAGAGTGGAAGGATGGGTCAGGGTGTCCCAGGCAGGCTTCATGAATCGCCTGGTCTGCTTGCTTTTCCTCCTTCCTTTTTCTCCTACAGCTGCAGTGACACAGACAGTGCATATACATGGAGGCGTGTATGGGTTTCAGAACCACAGCTCCTTCCATGCACTCAGACTTACAACTTGTTTGCCATGCATCAGTGATATCAGCAGGCCTTTATCCAGTGGCAGCCAAGAGACAAAAAGGCATGCCACCCCAGTCCAAGAGAGGAAAGCTGTCAGGTGGCTACCCAGTCCTCTCTCAGTCATCCCCCCTTGCTGGTCCCCAGCAATCTGAGCTCATTTCTAAACTCGGGTCAGTGGCCTGAGAAAAGATATGCTGCACAGAGAGCCTCAGTCTTCTATGCCACTGGGTCAGCAGCAGCCATATTTTCTTTGTTTTGCTTTTATTATGAAGTGACTTTTACTGTAAATGATGGTTACAGTAACAACTCACATGGTTGTAATATCAAGAACATTCTCATAATACATAGTTTTGAAGTCAGAGCTATTGCATTTTCTGTTCCTGGATCGACAATGATGCTGCAGGAACATTAGTGATCATCTGAGCTAATGTATCCTAGCTGTTATTGCAACTGTATGCATCCTAGCCTAGCCTAATCTAATTTATATTTCTACACTTACATCTAGGTTGCTACACAACACACATTGTACATAGGCTTCAGCCTGTTTTTTCCTGTACAAAAATAAACTTTACTACTGCATACAATATATTACGAGTCATTTCTGTTCTCTTTACTGTAGTTCTCAGTAAAATTGGTAAACATAGGTTACCCATGGAAAACGAGTAGTTAAATCCCAATTGGGCTGTCTTGGGGAACTACAGTGTAAACATAAAAATACATAGAGTAGGGTAAAGCTCTTACCTTCAGGGGAGACTTCTTTCCAGGGATTAGGTGGATACATGAAAGCTGCATTCTGGATCTGATCATGAATATCTTCATCCTCATTAAATGGAAATGTGCCACTGAGGCTAACATAAATAATGACACCGACAGACCACATGTCTAAGGACCTGTTGTAGCCTTTATTCCGCAGAACTTCTGGGGCCAGGTATGCCGGTGTGCCCACAACTGACCGTCTGAAGGACTTTTCACCTATGATCCGTGCAAACCCAAAATCACACAGCTTCACCTGGTTAGGATAAAGAAGATAATTGTTTCTCATACCACATATGGAGTTTATAGATCAATACAGGTATATAGCATCTTTCTGATGTTACTGTGACATTCTCCTATGTAATGTGTATTGGAATATTTCTTTATGAAATATGAAATATACATTTGCATTGTCTCGTAAGCTTCACTCATAAGTAAGACTGCACAAATAGTGCACTATCTAATTTGGCAGAATATGGGTATGTGGTTTGAGAACTAGCAGGTGACAGGTTCAAACCCCACTAAAGCCAACAGTCACTGTGTGACAGTGGGTAAGTTACTTAGACTTCCAGTGCTCCAGTCTTCTGAGTTGCAGAAACACAGGACCAGTGGAAATAAAATGTTGCATCTTAGCTGGGTTACTTAGAGAAATAAATGGTAAAAGAAAAGAAATAATCTGAAGGGTGGGATAGCGCAGTATCTAAATGTACAGCATCCAATTTGTTTAGCAAAAACAGTGGATTCAAATTGTGCATCATTATCTGCTTCAAACTGATGGATAGACCATCTTATCCAAACTATAAAAAAACTAAATAGTGTACACACAGCTCTTCTCACCAGTTCATGTTCTAAATGAAGAGTCAGGATTTTGTTAGGGGCATATAGTCTTATTAAGGGTTTAGCATCCTCCCTATAAATACATAACATGGTATTTTTACAACTCAGATTAGATAGGAACTGCAGCGCTTGGCTAATACAAATCACTATATACACTGTGCTGTTTGTTTACGTACACATTCACATCTTTGTAGATGACAGGAAAGAGAACAACATTTTGTCATATCATCATTGACAACATTGCAATATTTTGTGACCACCCTAACCCTGTAGAAGTAAAATAAACAGCAAGAGGAAGAAACAGCTGGTAGAATTGCTGTCTGGAGCTTCCATGCAGCAGCACCCTGCTTGAAGGAAATCTATCTTTCTATCTGTGAGCTAAATAGACAAAATTAACAACAACAAAAAAAGTCTGTGTGTGTTTTGCATAGGAATCAAAAACAGATGAATACTTTAGTGTACTGGGGGAGTACGAGAGTAGAGTTAAGGCTGCTGAGAACTTGGAGGGTCCTCTGTCCTTCACCTACAGTCTGATCCTCAGTTGGGCAGGGTCCAGAGGGAAAGTAAATAGCTGGGGGTATTACTCTCTGGGCCTCCACTGCAGCAGAGCCCTGCTTGAAAGAAAGCTTTATCTATCTCAGTCTCTGAACTAAACAGACACAATGAAAAAAAAAATGTGTGTGTGTGTTTTGTATAGGAACCAAATGCAGTGGGATACTCTAGTAACATACTGGGATGACTAGGATAGCAGGGCTGAGGCTTCTGGGAACTTGGAGGATCTCCTGTCACTCACCATCTGACCCTTGCAATATGCTTCTCAGGGTCTAGAGGGACCATTACAGTGTATTTTTAACACTTATTTGGTATTTGGGCTTACTCATAGCCTGTTTTAAAGCATTATAAATGCATATTAGTTGCTAGTGCTGAACAGGAAGTACCATCAGGACACTTCCAGTCTGACAATATTTAGCCAACTACCCTAGTGAGCATCAATGAGCACTGAGCAGAGGTGACATGCAGGCAGAGGCAAGTGTGTATATCTGCATCCACTAGGGCAGCCGAGGCAGATGTCCCAAACCCTTACTATCATATACTCAGAAGGGTAAGAACATATGTTCTTTTCTAAATCATTAAAAGCCATAGTTCAAACATGGATCCTACTGGAGACATCATGGAATTGCTGTGCACTTAAAGCTCTAGAGTAACATGTCACAAATGCAAAATGTTCTTGAAACCATCATATGTGACATGTGATAACTTCACTAAAACATTTGAAGGGTGAGATACTAAAGTTACAAGAAATAAACAAAACATAATATGCTGTAAATAACATAGCAGCAGAAAACTCCCTAAAGGAATCATCAAATAGAGATAATAAAAAAGACACAGGGAGAAAGGTGAAGAAGCTGATAACTGAAGTCCAGAAAGAAATAATCCAGAAAGAGGAAAGAACAACAGAAATTCAACTGATGAGTGGCACACTGTCTCAAAGGTTAAAAACAGATGAAAGAGACAAAGGGAACTAGAAACCCAACTTGAAAGCACTCCCATTGAACAACTACTTTGGTCCCCTCTCTACCCAAAGCCATTAACTGACTAACAGGAAAACATTGATCTAATTTGTCCCTCTAATAATACAGTAATTGGTGATTTGATAGTGCAACATACAGACTCAACAACATGTAAAGAAAATTTTCTGTTTTCCTGATGGCAAAGTTAAATATATTTAACAAAAGAATTGAAACGATTCTCACCCTGCCCCAAAAATTCAATCAGTAGTTCTGCACTTGTGCACATATGAGGCTAGCAAACAGCATGAGAAAGATATATGCTATTAGCTACTGCACTTAGCTAAAAAGATCAGAAATACAGGTTATAAGGTTGGGCTATCTGGGATACTAACCATTCCGAAAGCCCATATAGAAATTAAACAAACAATAGAAAGGATAAATATCAGATTGGAAAACTGATGTTACAAAAACAACATACTTTTCAAAAACAATTGGAATCATATCAATAGGAAAGAAATATTATATTCAAATGATGGCTTGTATGTAAATAAATGGGGGGAAGGGGGTCCATGACATTAGGAAGTTGAATAAAGAAATGATTGACATCCTAATTTTAAACTAATAGAAGTGGGAGGGGGCATGTAGTAACCAGACAGATAAAAAAAGGAAAGAAGTCAACAGAATAAACAATGAAATCACAGAAAGGGATTAAAAGTAGGACTACTGAACACAGTGAAATCAAATGCATACTAATAAATGCACGGGGTCTTAAGAAAGTAATTGAATCATTACAAGCATTGATTATTGAAGGGAACTAAGATATAACTGCAAAAACAGAAACATGGTGGAATAAGTCAAATATATGGGTCAAAATATTCAAGATTACCATCTTTACAAAAGGGACAAACAACAGAAAAGGTGGAGGTATATATAGCACTTCACATACAGGAAGATATTATTACAGTTGATATAGTTGATATAACAGAAACATTAACATCTAACCCACAAATGATAGAAACCTTCTGGGTCAAAATTACAAAAAAATTATAATATATTAACTATTGGTATCTGTTACAGAACTTTTGACTCAACTACTGATATAACTACTCAGTTTTTACAGAAATTGAGCAGGCTTGTGAAGTAGGAGACATAATATTACCAGGAAATATAAACCTGAGAGATATAGATTGGGTAAACTACAGTGCAGAAACAACACCAGGGAAATGCCTACTAAATAAACTACTAATCTACAAGTGATAGAAACCCTCTGGATCAAAATTATAAACAGTAATAATATATTAACTATTGATACTATTACAGAACTCCAAACTCAACTACAGAAATAACTTAAATTTTTACAGCAATCAAGAAGACTTGCAAAGTGGGGGACATCATATTACACTACGAGGCGATATAAACCTGGGAAATACAGACTGGGTAAACCAAGGTGCAGAAACAACACCAGGGAAAAGCCTACTAAATCTAACAACAGAACTAAAGTTTAAACAGCAGCAGCTGGCCCCATGGTGCTAAGGGTTGAGGCATTGAATGCCACACCTCGTGTCACACTGCCGACTTGGGTTCAGGAACAAGCCCAGGTCATCGG
The DNA here is from genome assembly GCA_016271365.2 of Neoceratodus forsteri. Lineage (NCBI taxonomy): Eukaryota > Metazoa > Chordata > Ceratodontiformes > Ceratodontidae > Neoceratodus > Neoceratodus forsteri. The sequence goes on along the minus strand of CM028134.1, from coordinate 299,990,013 downwards.
GGGTTGGCGGGGGGGGAGGAGCTGGATTGAGCCACCATTGGGCAGCTGTCCTCTCCTGGGGAGGGTTAGGTATCATCCTGACTAGCAGGCAGTGTCAGGAGAGGAGGGCACTGTTAGGTGCTTGGCAGAAGCCATGTCTCCATACTTCTCCCTGCCTGGACTTTGGTCAATCACGCTGACGTCTTTGGGGCTGGGGTTGAGGGATTTACACAGTTACCATAGTAACCATGCAAAAATACCAGCCTCATGGCTGTGCAGCATTATCCCCCTTATGGATGTGATGGGTACTTCAGATTGGTGGTACACTGCCACCAAGCCTGGTCTGGCCACTGGGGAAAAAATTATGCCATAAAAAAAAAATTTAAAACAGCATGTAAAAAAAAACAAAAGAGGAAATAAAATCCTAGATATAATTATTGCATTAGATACTATTATTATACAAAATTGTGAAACTGGGCCACCACTTTCCTGTAGTCATCATAATTCAGTAATATTTATAATCAATTCCACTTTCACCAATTCCATGGTATCACTGAACTCTACTTATAGGAAAACGAAGACATAAGGGCCCAGATATTCAAAACATAGCACAGTGCACAAATCAGTAGCACGGAAATAGTGCAGGCTTAACGTGGAGCTGCAATATTCAAAGGATTGGATAGCGCACGCTAACCGCAATAGCACAGGGCAAACTGATAATGTATGCAAGGGGCAAAGTGAGGGGGCGGGAATCAGCATACATGTGCTGCGGGATATTCAGAGTGATAGCGCCATACAAGGCCACATAGCGTGGTGTTAGTTACCACCTATAAAAGGCTGGTCTTATCCCAGGGTAAAACACAGAGGGGGAGGGGCCAGAACAGGAAGTGACCATGGCAGCAGTGCCGAATGCAGTGTTGCTGCACCTGATGGCAGCAGTAGTGGAGGATGAGAGGGAGCAGGGCCAACATGAGCCACAATGCAGACCAAGGAGACGATATGCTGCACACAGGTGGTACCGGCCCAGAGTCTCCTTCGAGACCCTGCCAGATGAGCACATCAGTGGCCAGTACAGGATGAACAGGGGACTGTTGAGGCAGCTATGTGAACTCCTGCATGAGCAGCTGCAGCCCAACACCAGATGCAGCCATGCCATGACAGTCAAGGAGAAGGTGATAGCAGTGATGTGCTTCCTACAGTAGCCACAGGGAAGTTTACATTACCAACAGGGGACACCATAGGGGTATCGCAGTCTGCCACCTCATGCCTCCTGACCCAGTTCCTCAATGCTTTCCTGCCTCATGCTGGTGAATTCATAGTATTCCCCAGCACAGCAGCAGAGCATAGAGAAACCATGCAGCAATTCCATTGAGTTACGCACCTACCGGCGGTACTTCATGCCGTTGACTGCACCCATGTCCCCATCCATGCACCACCTGGTGATGGCAGTGAGGTGTACATGAACAGGAAGGGTTACCACTCCATCAATTGCCAGGTGGTGTGCGATGCAGCTGGGCGCCTCAGCAATGTCTTTGTGCAGTACCCCGGCAGTGCCCACAACACCTTCATCTGGCACCAATCCTGGCTGAGTCAGGCCTTTGAGGAGGGCAGGATACCCAGTGGGCACCTAGTCAGTGAGTATCAGCATGCAAGGCAAGCACACACCACAGTGGGGGTGGGGATAGGCAGGGGTATGCAAGGAAGGGGGTCGGAGCAGCAACAGAGGTGGTGCACCGCAGCAAGGAGCAGACAGCAGAACAGCGACACTAACAGGTACACATTTCTCAACAGGGGACAGTGTCTATCCCCTGTGACCCTGGCTGCTGACACCAGTATCCTGGCCGGCCACAGTGGCTGATGAGTGGTACAATGAGGCACACCACCACTAGGAACATCATAGAGAGGGTGTTTGGTATACTAAAGATGCGCTCCCACTGCCTAGACACGTCAGGTGGTGCCCTACAGTATAGACCTCAGAAGGTATGCCATATCATTCTAGCCTGTTGTATGCTCCACAGCATGGCAATGAAGCATGGGATACAGGCACCTGAACCTGAGGAACAGGCCAACAGTGACCCAGAGCCACAGGTCAGGGGGATAGTGGAGCAACTTGAGAGGAGAGATCCTCGAATGGCCCGAAGAGCCCTGGAGCACAGAGCTGGCATCATCAGGACACTGTCACAAGTGACTACCACCATGCACACGGTGCACACCATGTGCATGGGACAATGAGCCAGGGGTGCTCCGTGCTGAGGATTTATTTGGGGAGGACCACGGTGAGGCTGGGAGGGGGATGCACCAGTGCCCCGGCTGACCAGCAGATCCAGACAGGGTGGGCGGCCAGCCATGGCACTGCGAGGGTGCCGGCTGATGCACCCGATGCAGTGGTGCTGGAGCCTGTGCTTGCCCTGTGGCCTTGTGAGGCCTGCTTGTGAGCCTGCATGCCACGGGCATGCTGTTCCCCTTGCACAGCCCGCTGACCACCATGCACCCCATGTAGCACTGTGGCAAGTTCAACAACAGCAGTTGTGAGACCCACAAAGCCACAGTCAAGCGTGGCTACCATGCGCCCCATCCTGTCCTCTGCCCACTGTTCTGCAGGTGCAAAGCCCAAGGCCACAGACTCCCGCAGCTGTGAGAGCTCATGATGCAGCTCATGTTGGAGGTCCACCTGGGCCTCCTGCTGGGATGTAAGGGTGGCCTGGAGCAGAGGCCAGGATCCCTGGCCATCCGGCACCTTGGCCGCGACAATGCCAATGCCAGCCGGGGGTTGAGCCTGCTGCTGGACATGGTGGGGATGCTGTGGTGGCTGCTGTAGGTCCTGCTGCTGCACAGTCCCTGTGGTGTGATGTGTCTGCTGTTGGCCCTGCACCCCTCCCCATGGATGGCACCGCATGTCCAGAGGTGCACATGCAGCACCCAGATGGCCCACCTCCTGCTGGACCAGACCGCCTATGGTGGCATGGCAATCCACCCCCATGGCACCCGTGTTGCGGACCCCATCATGCCTCACCTCTGTGCCGCGAACCACAGTCTCCTCCACAGGCAGGTAGTAGCCCTGATCTGAGCCATCTGAACCAAGGTCACTAGTGACTGTCAGGAGGACCAGCAGGCCACCACTCAGCTCCTCCACCTGGGCATCCCCCAGGAAGTCACTGGTGTCCAGGTCCCCACCAGCATGGAGTCCCCCCCCCACAGGCAGGTGTAACCCAAGTCATTCTGCCTGCCAGACTTGTGCTGCTGCTGAGGGTCCATGCCTGGCACCCAGTCCTGAGGTTGATGGCATGCTGTTGACATCCACTGCCTCCTCCTCCATGGCAGCCATCCCAGCCACATCCTGGTATGCTGCATGATGTGCACCCACTGCTGTGAAACAAGAAAGGATAGCATCACTGACCGGTACTTGCACAGTGTGCCGCATCCACCTCCAGTACATGCACACCCTAGGATGCATGCCACATTCCACAGACATGCACACCACACATTGCAGTCCCAGCGATGCAGACCATGGCCACATGCACACCTCTCCATCCACAGTGCACATGCCTCGTACTGACGGCTGTGGTGACAGTCCTGCATAGGCAATAGATGCATGTAATACTTCCCCATGTGTACAGTGTGCACAACATAGCACCCCCTTAGTGCACACCACGCACCGGGCCAACACTGACCCCCAGCACCAGTGCAGGCATGCCATGTAGGGTGCACACACGCAGATATTGACCTGTTCTAGGTGGTGTGAGTGGTGTCTCACACCCCCCACTAATGAGACCACCAACGGACATGGGAAGCAGTGTGGAGGCCACTAGAGTCACCAGTGGTTTCCCCTGCTGCTGTTGCATGGTCTGTGGCCCTCCTCCAGTCCATAGCCAATTGCGGAGCCATTGTGCCTCCTCCTCCTCCTTTTTCCCATGCAGCAGGTCACGCCACCTCTTCCTCACAGTGTCGGTGGTACATCTCCATCCACCAATGGCATTGACCCCTGCCGTGACCTCGTCCCACATCTGTCTCATGACAGCATCAGTGACCTTGTGGCGATGTAGCACCTACTCCCGCTCCTTGACACCATGGACCAGAGCTGTCAGTTCATCCTGGGAGAACTTATTGGCAAGTAACCTGTCCTGACATGCTGCAGTACCTATGGGAGACATGTAGAGGGACACAGATCACATGCTGTGGTGTGCCTGCGATGCATGGCATAGGTAGAACACTATGTGCATGCCACCCCTGATGCCTGCACTGACCATCCTGTAGCTGCATAGTGCAGGTCCTGTTCAGCATGAGAGGGTACAGCACACATTGCAACTGTGCGACATGGCCACTCCTGTGTGCACAGTGCATGTGCATGTGTCACGACAGACACTGCGGCCATACTGCATGCACCAGCCCCCACATGGGCACCATACAGCCCGTGTCACCTGCAGGCACTGTGTACCCCACCTTCCCCAGCCCGCTGCCTGGCTACAACAGTGTGCAGGCAGTCCACTCACAGTGGTGACTGCTGCTGTTGACACAGGTGTGACACACGCCCAGGTCGGCTGGCCAGCAGGCACAGTGGCCATGTGCACCACTACGCAGCACCATGCTGGCACGTGGGCCTGCAGGTGTATGCTCTGTCCGATGCCTGTTCCGTGGACATACACATGTACGCACTGTGTAAGCCAGGGCCTAGTGACATCCCACTGCCATACAGCCAAGCCCCAGGCTGCTATACAGACCTGCCTGTTGCTGCTCTTCCTCCTGCAACATACTCCTCTGTGTTGGGCCTATTTGGCTGTTGCACCTGCTGAGTCCTGCAGTCCCTCAACCAAATACCGGTGGAGCACTGTTTGCCCTTATACAGCCCAGCTGGGCAATTCTGCCTGTTAGGCATGCAAATGAGCCAATAATGATATGCTGATCACACTGTTTTCCCCTTGCATACACAAGTGCCCTCATTTGCATAGGCTGTTTGAATATGGGCCTTGTTAACGCCGGGCAATCAGCTTAGCACCGTGCTAACAGCAGTGCCAGGCTAAATGGTGTTCAACACCATGCTGTCCCATTAGCGCAGCACTATGTGGCATAGCGTGATGTCCACGCATGCATGTGTGACCCTTGTGCCATGCTAGCACCCCAGCGTAGCGTGCCGTAGTGCTGCGCTAGGTCACACAGCGTGGTGCTGTGTGTATGCATGACCATGATGCTCCAGGGTCATGGAGGAGTCGGGCATGCACACCGTGACCACTTCCAGGTAGCGCCACTCTATGCCATGTAACTGCGTGGCACTAATGCACACATTGCTGGAGGGCCCAGGGTGTGACACAGGCTGTGCAGTAGTATGTGTGACAGGGTACTAGCTGTTCCCAATAATGTCTGGGAGGCATAGGCAGTGTGCAATGGTGCACAGGAACAGGTGCTGGGGGGATGTAGAGTCAGCAAACCTGGTGCAGCTTGTGCAACAAAGGCACAGACACCTGTTTGGGGAGGTCAGGGAGGGCGACCTCCCATGACACCAGGTGTGGGCATCCATTGCATGCCACCTCACAGAACGGACGGGCATCACGAGGGATGCTGAGAAGTGTCGGTACCGCTACACAGACCTGCGCTGCCAGCAATGCCAACAGCTGTAGAGGTTCAAGTGGATGGTGCATGATGGCACTGTGCCAGTGTCAGGTAGGTGCCATCGCACGTTGCACACATATGTCACGTGTCTCTCTGTCTGCCAGTGTGTGCGTGCATGTGCACACATGTGTGTGTGCATGTGTGTGTGTGTGTGTGTACAGGTGTGCTGGCGTGCCAGGTGGTTGGACACATGAGGCACTAGTTCTGGGGCATACAGTATGGGCACCTTGGGTGGTACTATAGTACAGGGTGTCTGGGAGGCACAGTTGCCACTGTTGCCAGGCACCACCCATGGTAGTAGTGGTGCTTGCATGGTGCATGCTGTGTCCATGGGGGATACACTACAGTCATGCCATGTGCAGCCATGCCACTTGGCCATGGCGTGGGTGGCGGGTCTGGACATTGCAGGTGGGCCAACCTACTACAGGACCATCCTGCAGCCAACACCAGTGTGGTGTGGGAGTGCTGTATCCTGGGGCTCTGTCTGCCTACACAGCTGTGTGTGCATCCAGTCCCATTGCACCTGCGTCTGGCACTGTTGCACTGCAATGCCACCATGCCTACATGCCCTGTGTGACTGGCGCACACTCCGTGGGCCATAGGGGGCCTCTGTGTTGGTGTATCCTGTGTTCAGACACTGTTCCTGGGCTGCCCTGTGTGTACAGTGTTTTGGGGGTTGGGGCACATCTTGCTGTGGCAATTGCGGTACATGCTGTGTGTTGTGCTAACACTGCTGTTACCTCTGTCCACTGTAGAGTGAATCAGCAGCACAGCCCAGGGAGAGAGAGGCAGGAGGTGTTCCAGGAAACACTGAAGATCAGCCTGAGGGTGCCATCCATGCCACAGCCAGCACAGGAGAGCAGCCCTGAGGCCAGGGGCTTATTGCGTGAGTAGATGTCTTTTTTCATTTGTGTTGTATCTCTGTTTTGTGTTGTTTCTTCACTGGTATGCCATTGACTGTGCTGGCGGGTTGGCTGCCATAGGCATCATGCCATTGCTGGTGCGGCATTGTGATGGGTTGCGCACCAGTGTTTCACAGTGCTGTTGGTATCTGGCTGTCTGGCTGCTGTACCCTGTGGCTGGGGGCGCAGTAGGGGCCAGTGTTGGCATGCATGGCTGGCATTGCCATGCAGTCCACAATTGCTGCTGTCCATGTTCAGCTGTTCACCTGGTGTATGCGTGTTCTAGCTGCAGGGCACTGCTCACATTGCAGTATATGGCCCATGTGTGGTGGCATCTGTCAGCCCACCCCCACTGGTGTATGCACCCTGTGGGCTTGAATCTGCTGTGGGTCAGTTTGACCCTGGCATGGGATGGCCATTGGCCGGGTGCCGTGCCTGTATTGTGATGCTCCTGCACCCCTTTGGGTTGTTTTTGTGCTCTGCCTTCTGGTACATTGCTATTTGACTATGGGCAGCTTGTCCCAATGTGTGTTCTCCCATGTGTGTGTTGTTGCATGGCCCATACCCACCGCCATTCTAGGGACCGCCTGTGTGTCTGCACTGTCTCACTGTGTGCAGTGCTGGGTTAGGTGGTGTTGACCATGCCACAGTGTTGTCAAAGCCTGACATATACATGTCTATTGGGTACTGGGATTTTGCCTGTATCTTCTGGGCCTGCCCTGTGATCACCTGTCAGTTGTGCCTACCATTGCGTACCTCAGCACCACATGGGCATGACTTTCGGAACATGCTGTCCATCCCTGTATGGCCACCTGCGGCTGCAGTATGCCTCCTGGCTGGTTTCCCATCCTCACATGCTCCCCCTTCCTCTTGTAGGTCCACTCCAATCCTCTTTGTGGGCAATGCGGCCAGAGGAGTCTGAAGGCAGCGAGGACCTCCTGAGGTGGATAGTGCACCAGCAATGCACCATCATTGAGCAGCAGGCGGTGCTCATAACAGAGACACAGAGGGTGGTCACTGTACTGGAGGCATGTCTGCCAGATCCAGCAAGCTCCCAGCCATGATAGCCTTCATCATACATTTGTTTGCCTTGCCCCCCCCCCCTTACTGGACTGAGGTTTCTGTTGCTGCCCTTTTCCCTCATTGTTTGTGTACACATCCCTGTCCCCTCTTGTTACATTGCTTTCTCGTTTGTTTTCTGCCTCTGTACATGTGTTTTGCTTTTTTCATACCTTAGTTGCTGTAGTTATCATAGTCATAGTTAATTGTAGTATAGTCACTTTTGTAGCATAGTTTATAGTGGTAGTGTTAGCATTGGTAGTAGTAGTAGTTATAGTAGTAGCAGTAGTTGTAGTAATATTAGTTAGTATTAGTAGTAGTATTTGTCGTGGTAGTAGTAGTCATAGTAGTAGTTCCTGTTATAGTGTATGTAGTGGCTGTATTTGTAGTGGTGTTTGCTGTAAGTTTCCTTTTGTTTTTGCATTTTGTATTTTCATTACATTGCTGTTTATTATGTTTTGTCTTGTTGTTCACTTGTTGTTTGCCTGTTTCCTTTCCTTTGCGTTTGTCATATTATATATACCTTTTTCATACTTGTACTGTGTTCTGTGTCATTATTGGGTGCTTGACTTTTACTACAGGGTTGTTCTGTTCTTTGGTTCTGCTCATGGGTCCTGGTGCCCTCTGGTCATTCCCCTGGCTGAGTATGTATCAGTGTCTGGGTTCTGCACTGCTGTCTTCTCTTGGGGTCCCTTTCCAGCCTGTGCTCCTTTGCCTGTGGTCCAGGGCCTGGCAGCTCCACCTACATTGTGTTCCTGTGGGTGTTTGCACTGCCTGCCTGGGTGCTAAAGCCAGTGCTGTCTTATTTGTTACATTCAGTGCTGTCTTATTCCTGGGCTATTTTTGCACTGTACTCCCAGCCCAGTTTGCCCGGCCTCCTTAGCATGCTATATTCAGCCAGTTTAGGACTGGGCTATTCCTTTTGAATATGGCAGGCTATTTGGTCTGGGCAATTTTTGCATGCCGGGCAGGGCTAACTAGGTCCCGGGACAAAGTTTTGAATATCTGGCCCAATGGCTATAAAAAATTACCTTGAAGAAACTGATTGCCAAAAGATCTTCCAAAACAAGTCAGTTGAAGTAATGTTTCAAGCTTTTAAAAATATTGTAGAAAAAATATTTAATACACATATCCCTAAGATTAAAAACATATGGAAAAGCAGGACTTAGACCCTAGTGGCTGACAAGAAAGATGAAACAGTTAATTAATAAAAGGAACAAAGCATTAAAATATTTAATAAATAAGGAAGTGGAATTATGGAATAATTATAAAGTCAACTTAAAAAATGTAAAAATGCTGTAAAACAGGAAACAGCTTGACAAAACTAAAACTAACATAAAAAACAAATAACACAAACAATAAATCATTGTTTGTATATTTAAATTCATTAAAGAAAAAAAGTGTAATAGGACATTTTGAAGGAGAAAAAATATTATTAATAAACCTACGGCTATGGCAGACATCTTAAACATTGACATTTGCTACGAAACATGACAACATAAAAATGTAAATACATAACCAATCTAAATACCACAAAATATCAACAGAATAAATTAAAACTCAGATAAATAAAATCAAGCCAGATTCCTCCACAGGACTCCAAAAAATCACTGACAGGATGCTAAAAATAATGATGGAAGGAAAAGTAATCCCACTTACATATATCTTTAAAAAATCATTAGCAACTGGTACTATACCAGAGGACTGGAGGACATCAGAAGTAACACCCATTTTTAAAAAATGGAGAAAAAAACAGACACAAACAATTTTAGATCAACCAGCCTCAATTCAACAAGAAAGCATTATAAAACAGCAAATACTACATCAAATACCAGAGGTGGGCTTACATCAACGTGGCTTAATGAAAGAAAGTTCATGTACCACAAGTATGGTCTGTTTTTTATGAGAAGATCAGTGAAACAATAGACAAAAATACACCGTGACATCATTTCCTTAGATTTCAGTAAGGCTTTTGATTTGGTCCCCCAATGGGCAATCATAAAAAAAAATGCAAAACCTGAATATTACAAATGACATAGTAAATTGGACTTTAAACTTGTTAACAAATTGCACACAAAAAGTAGTACTAAATGGATATCAAGCAAGTATTGGCATTATTACCAATGGAGTCCCCCAGGGATCAGTCCTGGGACTAGCAATTTTCAATGTCATCATATTGGATTTAGCAAATAACATATCTAGTTGGACATCCAAATAGATAGATGATACTAACATTGGGGGGGGGGGATATGCTTTACCCTCATTCCCTGGGTGTCCCTCCCACCATCTAATTATCCTGCACTGCCAGACTGCATCATACCATGTGTCAGACTGCTAACAAACATTCCTACCTCCTACTATCATAGCTGTGTCTCACCACAGCCACTTCTACCATACACTATCTACCGGCCCTGGTCTAATCCCAGCTACCTTCTGTATCAGTCTCCTAGTCCTTCTGCCACACACTCGGAGACCAAAAGCTGCTAAAGCCATACCTAATACCACCTCTAAAAAGCTTCAGTGGGTGGCACATCAAACCAAACTCCTGGTCATCTCGCTACTTCTCCTTGCAGATGATATCGTGCTTAACCCCGGACCTCTCCACCTCCACACCCAAAATCATTCCGTTACACTCCAACTTCCCATGGGCCTTAAACTGATTCACATAAATATTTGTAGCCTCTTGCGTAAAATCACCTTGCTTCAAGCCCTCGCCTTGTCCCTTAGCCCAGATATACTGATTATCTCCGAAACCTGGCTAAAAGCACATAACACTGATACAGAATTTGCAATACCCAGCTACACACTTCTCTGGCATGACTGTATGGGCAAGAAAGGAGGTGGCATAGCTATGTACGTTGCCTCCACCATCCAGTTTTCCACAATTGCCCTCTCCCTCCCTTCTGAGTCCATTAACGCTTTAATGGTAAAAGTCACCATCCCCCACTCAATTCCAATCTACATAGCAGGTACATACTGCGCTCCAGATACCAACTCACCTGCCATACTGGACTACCTGAGTTCCTTAAATTCCCTGGCAGCAGGTGGTGAGATCCACATACTATGGGGATTTTAACCTGAACTGGCTCGCTGAGACTCATTCCAAACTTCATGACAAGGTGACAGCCCTAATCCTAACTCAAATAATCTCTGAACCCACTCGGTTAAACCACAAAACACAGAACCACACACTTCTAGATTGGTCCCTCACATCACACCCACACAGGGTCATAGCCTCAGGTCTCCTTCCAGATGCCCTTAGTGACCACCACAGAATCTACTCCGTACGCAAAATTCACAAACCTAAAGCTCCCCCACCCAGAATCATAATGTCTACATCCTACAAATCTCTGGACCTCCCCTCATTATTAAATTATTTGGGCAACTCTGACTGGTCTCGCATTAGTCAATTCACCTCTACAGATGAGGCACTATCATTCTTTAAGTCCAAGTTCATCGCCATCTGGGACCGATACGCCTCCCTCAGATGTACCAGAGTCTGAGGCGCTCATCTCCCATGGATCTCTCCTGAAATCCTAGCCTACCTCTGAATCCAAGACAAGGCCTGGAAAACATTTAAGATTTCCAATGCTCAGGCCGACCTCCAAACATACTGTGTGCTTCGCAATACTAGTACCAAAAGAATCCATCAAGCAAAAAGCCAACTATTTCATAGGCGCATTCAATTCCTCCTTCCACCTCCCGTCAAGATTCTGGAATGTGGTCAAATCACTTCTCTGCCCTCCATCACAGCCCCCGACCCCTTCCCTGCAGGTTAGAGGGCTCTCCATCACTGACCCCTCAGCAGTTGCCACTTTGTTTAACACTGTCTTCACAACCAGCCATGCTACTTCCTTGTCCACCCCCCACCCTGCTCAGCATGCCTCCCCCATCACCCCCATCTTGTGGCACACCTGCAGCTCACTCCTTCTCCTTCCTGCAAGTCACCCCTGATAAGATATACAATGCACTGGTTGCCCTTAACCCAGATAAGGGCAAATGTCCCACCAGGTTGGACTACAAAATGCTCCACCTGTCAGCCCCTGCCATAGCTCAACCCCTGGCTTCCCTTTTTAACTTATCCTTCTTCCTAGCCGAAGTCCCCTCTGAGTGGAAACATGCCATCGTAATCCCACTTCCCAAGTGTGGTGATGCCTCAAATCCAAGCAACTATCGGCCCATCTCCCTCCTACCGATCCTGGCCAAACTACAGGAGTACCTGGTTCTTTCTAGCCTATCTACCTTTCTGGATTCCTCCTCCTTTTTATCCCCCTACCAGTCTGGGTTTAGGAAATCCCATTCCACCGCTACCTCCCTTCTCAGGATTACCGATTCCATCCTCACAGGGATGGATGCTGGCCTCATCACAGCTGCCATATTTATTGACCTGGCTAAGGCTTTTGATACTGTGACACACTCTCTCCTCCTGACCAAACTCGTCAATGCTGGTCTATCCTACTAGGCCACATCTTGGTTCCACTACCTCACTGGCAGATCCCAAGCTGTCCGCATCAGTTCGTCCATGTCAGCTCCCCTTCCAATCACTTCAGGAGTACCGCAAGGCTCTGTTCTAGGCCCCCCTCCTGTTCTCAGTCTTCCTGAATGACCTGCCATCTGCCTGCCCACACACCTCCATCCACATGTTCGCAGATGACACGGTGCTGTACACATCTGGCCCCTCGACCTCTGAGGTTGGACCAGACTGCAGCAAGACTTTATCTTAGTCCAGCACTGGCTCCGCTCAAATAACCTCCTCCTCAATGCCAACAAAACAGTCTCACTAACCTTTGGCACAAGGCAGAAGATTTCTAGGCTCCCCTCACCCATATTATTCCACACCCTGGAAGGGTCCCCTCTGGAGCCCTGCATCTCCTTCAGATACCTTGGTGTCTGGCTTGACCAGCACCTCAATTTTTCCTCGCATATTGATTCTTTACTCAAGAAGCTGCACCCTAGTCTTGGTACACTGTACCGGAATCGTGACAGCATCCCCCTTCCAGCCAGGAAGGACATTGTAAAAAAAATGATCCTCCCCGTCCTCAATTACGGGGATGTGGTCTACGGCACCGGCCCCAAGACCACATTATCCAGGCTGGACCCTCTCACCCACTCTTTCTGTTGTTTTGCCCTGAACAGCCCCTACTCCACACACCACTGTGCCCTATATCAAGCAATGAACCTCACCTCTCTTGACAATCACAGACTGACCCACTGTGCCAAGATCCCGGCCAAGTATTGGTTGCAGTGTCTCCCCTCCTACCTCACCGATGCCATAACCAACCCCAGCGCCCAAGCATACTCTCTCAGAAACTCAGACTCTAGGTTCCTAGCTGTCCCATACTGGTCTACTACCATTGGACAGTCAGCATTCAGCTACCGCATTCCCACATAGTGGAACTCCTCTCCACCCTCTCACACCTTAACTCCATGCTCCAAGCCCATTTCATCCCTACCTGTGCTTGTGTCTAGGCGTTTCCCAATCTCTAGTAGAATCTCAGTGTATGTCTGCACTTAGTAATTGCAATTAATCAGTGCCTAACTATTGTTCTCTCTCCTTATACTGCTTCTCACATGGTCCAATTTTGCTAGTGGCCTGCACTATGAATTTATTGTAATCATGCTGTATTAATTGTGGTTACCAACTGATTCTCTCAACCCACTACTGTCTAGTAATCAGAACCAAATGTTAGTGTTGTCCCACTATGTATTCACTTGTTTATACTGTCTTCAACTGTCTACCTATGTTCCCCCCTTCCCCAGGACGCATCTGAAATCGAGCAGTAAACTGTTCACTATGCCTTTCCTGGTAAAACGCTTAAATAAATAAATATGCAACAACTGAGCAAAGAAAAGAAATAAAAAGTGACATGGAAATCATTACAATGTGGTCTTAAAATGGGAAATTAAATTTAACATTTACAAATGCAAAATAATGCACCTAAGGGGAAAAAAAAACATAGATCAACAATACACATTATGTGGTAATATCATAGAAAAAACAATGACAGAAAAGATCTTGAGATACAAATAACAAGTGATCTAGAATACAGAAACTTATCACAAAGGCTTTTTGTGCTGGTAATGTGATTGGCTCCCAGTGATCAGTGGCGATACAGTAATCCAACATATACGCACAGTCAGGGTGAGTAGACTGAGAGAGAAATAAGTACTCGTCCTATGTGAAAGTCATTAACAAAGTCAGAACTGCTTTTTGTTTTGATCCATGTGTAGAAAGGCACAGACATGTAACTGCAATCATCAGATAGAGAGAGAGAGCATGAATGTGTGACCCAGGCGGGTCGCCGTTGTCAGTGCTTTCTTCTCCAAAAAATGTACTTTTAAGATTATGTCTGTTTCTCTGAGTGAAAACACAGAAACACAGACAGAGTGAAGTGCGATCTTGTATTTCAGACAGAGAGACAGTAGAAGTGTGTAAGTCAAGCACTCCTGCAATGGCAGTGTCTTTCAGCATAACAAATCTATGGTGTCTGTTCCTTTGCAAAGATAAAAACAGCAGAAATAATAAAAAAGAAAAAGAACTAATGTAGTGAAATAACTGCTGTCACTCAATGTCTCCGATGATCTGCTGTCATCCAGAAAAAACTGCGTCATTAGAGACTCACAACTGTAGCGGTGAGGGAGATAGACAGCATTAGTTTATCAGGCAGCCATTATCCTGATGTCAGTAGTCTATGTGACAAACTGAGAATATCTGCCTCTCTCCATACAGGGAATGACCGTGCATGTGAGAAAAAGACAGAAATTGATTTTCCCACCCACCGCCCGGCGATCTCATTTGTACTCACTGTAATTAGTGTCTCTCCATTTATCAGTGTGTGGACATCTGAATAAGTGGCAGAAATGGCATACACTTTCAAAATTTTCGGGCATCTAAGTGTGCAAGAGTGGCTTGAAAAATTTCCAAATGGGGAAGCGCCACCACAAACCAAAAAAAATACACTAATATTAAATACTTTAAAATGCATGTTCAATTTAAGAAAGTGCAGCACTGACATGTAGTCCTGCAGTCCATTCCACCAACAGAATAGTTATTCTGTAACCCCGCTAGTGCATGTCATGAAAGGAGCTTTGTTCCCAATTTCAGAAATGTACTTTTCTCTTACTAAAGTGTTCCACATCTGCATGTCTCCTCGTACTGAGCTAGAACCAAACACGTATCTGCTGTTCCCACAGTTCTGCGATTATGAGAGTACAGTGGAGCAACATAAAATCTCTTCCTCCATTTCACTAACTACTTGTTGTGCAAGAACTGTTTTGTATAATGATCAATACATGTTTTTGTTAGCAATGTGTTAAAATAAGTTAAAGATGCCATTACTGCATGTTACAATCAATGTTGGGAACTGTATTAATGAATCTCTGGAATGATGATTCATTTCCCATTTCCGAATGTGTGTAAGCTGACATTCCATCAGGTATGTCTAATTTTCATTAAAAAAATATTCACAGCACATAATGTGTAAGAGTCATATATTACCAGACAGATAATACAGTATTTCATTGCATTACTATAGAAATAGAAAAAAATAACACACAAATTAGTTTTTTTCACAGGTACTTCTTTATTAAGGGGAAGGATAGACTCCAAAAGTAAGGCATTTCAGCCATCATTTTAAAATTAAATAAGTAATATTTATCACTGTCTTCTAATCCTAAGTTATAAGTGCAATAACCCACTCCAGAGTGTGTGGTTAATGGGGATTAATCAACGCCCCGGGTGCTGTGAGGACACTTGGTTTCATCTCATGCCTCACAACGCACCCAGGGTGTTGATTATTCCAAAGTAACCACACACCCTGTTGTGGGTTATTGCTTACATATAGTTGAATCTGTTGGAAAAGTTAATAGAATATTCTTGATGATCTAAAGAAATATCAACTCTCAAATCAGAGAGGTGATATTCCTATTATATGGAGCATACGCCCACCTACTCCTCACTACAGTGCTTAGTGCATTGTCTTGATAACCACCATTCACCCCTCCTCCTTTTTCTCTGGCACTCTTCTCACCCTTAGTGTAGGGCTTTCATTCCTACCTAGGCTACCTGGCTTCTCTACTGACGGTGGTAATTAGTAAGGCCAAACCAAGTAAAATGTAAGTTTGTACTAAGCACAACCAAGTACAAAGTTTGCATAAGCATTGTTATTCTGACACATTGAACCATAAATAATAGAAGTCACTCATTACAGTTATGTAGTAGTAGTAAAATATTTTTAATTCATCGAAAATTGAATGAATAAGGGATTAACTTGATTGAGTAAAATTTATTTTTGACGAGCATCCCCAACAGTATACTCTTACTATACTTATGAGGAAATAGATTTAACACACATAAAAGGAAATAATTTTTCTCTCAAAGAATCATCAACCCATGGAACAGCCTACCTATGGGTATCATAATTAATAAAAACAAAACTGAATTTAAAAATAAATTGGACAAATGCATTAATAAAGGAGGGTTATTGGTGTGTTATTTAACAACAATGGAATAAAACAGGCTAATGCCTTCATGCTTCTACACTTCTCAAGTATGAGTTTGATCCAATTCAGACCCACAATTGAAATACTAATTAATTTGATTAAGCAAATCACCTTCTAAGTATTTTATTATCTATGTATAACAATGACCAACTGACTCGCCATAGCTTTTAAAAAAATAATGTTTCAGGAATAGAAACTCATAGTTTCACAGTTCCTTTGGCAACCAGGACACAGCACAATTTTTTAATATTAATAGCTCCACTCAACTTTTAATGAAAACAGTTTTAGCAGCCATGTTTGAAAAGTAGAGGCAATACTAGCCTTTACTGTACAAGCCACACTAATTAAGCTGTTTTAAACAAACAAAACAAACTGCCCCACCCCAATTTCACCCACAGCACACAGTAATGTATATATAAGTTACAAATGCCTCCCATGTTTGTCACATTTCTTTTACTACCTTGCAAAAGGAAGGCCTAAATGCCTTACGTGTTCCAGTGTGTAGTTTACTGCCTCTCCCAAAACTGCATTTTCCTTTACAGGTTGCATTCTGCAACATATCGTACTGCTGCCCCTGCCCTCACTCCACTGAATTTCTCTCCTCTGCCTGCAAAGCTGAGGGGCATTCATAAATCAAACTGAAGATGTAAAACCTTCCCTAAGTCCCCGAAAGTTCCATAGCTGTGGAAAAAAAGGGGAAATTGGTCTGAGTGCTACACACAAAACTTCAGTAGCTGAGGAAAAAATACACTACAGACTGTGGAAAAAAGTGCAGCTCCGGAAATTCCTGAGGAAAAAAAGTCATTGATAAGTATGGCACATCCCCTTAAAGGCTATTCTCAGCCATTTTTTTCCGCAGTTGCGGAAAAAATGTTGCACAAATGAAAGTGAGGCGTAACACTCCCTGAGCAAAATGCAGTGCCCCAACAACTGAAATTCAATTATAGTGGTCAGGCACAAGTAATAGCAAACCAGTGGGTGTATATCAGTGGCAGCTAGCACACATTGTCATTGAATGTCAACAAACAACCACCTCCATATCCAGTGAAGCCCATGAAGGAGTAGAGACCAAACAGCCTGCAGTGAGTGCTTCTGCAGCAGGCAACAGAAACACTCCAGGGAGAGATACAACCATCAGTTACAGATAGCCACTGTGTTGCATGGTTTTGCTGGTACCAGTGGTGCTGCAGTGGTCCCAATTGAGGGAATGGTTGCTGGTCTCTCTGTGGGTACTTTCAGCTACATCTGTGGCAAGACGGTCAAAGTCTGCTACTCCATCTAATATGGATCACTATTGTTGTGCCTCTTAAGCATTTTCCACAGCTGTGGATCCGCAGTTGCGGATTTTCAGCATTTGTGGAATTTCCGCAGCTGCTGAATTTTCACAACTATGGGGATTTTTGCGAATTTCCACATGTGTGCGATTTTTCTTTCAGAATATCCCACACCAGCATTTCTGCAGTGCTGCAGGCCTTTTTCCAACAGCTGTGAGATTTATGGCTGTCTTTGTGAATCCTGACCCTTATTTCCCCACACGTGGTTCACAGAAAGAAATAGAGACATACCAACATGTATCAACCACAGCTAATAGTTAAATAATGAGTGAGAGAGCAACTGATTGTAGAGAGAGGTATAATTTTTTTTAATCAAAAATTGACTGAGACAACATCTTGTTCCCTATGTCACGCTACTTGCTATAGGAGGGAGGAGACACAGAGACAGAAGAGAAGGGGGATGATTAAATAAACCTTACAAACACAAGCATGGAGACACAGATTAAAGCCCTGCACTTTACAAACTGTGCAGTCTGTACCAGGCCAGAGATGGGAATGGGTTCAGAAAACTCAGGGCTGCCAAACACCAGCCATAAAGTTCCATTTAGTAGCACAAATAAAAATAGCATGCAACCAGACAGTTTCAACAGGCACTATTTTGTTTCCATTTAAAATAGTTTTTATTCCACATAAATTTTTTATAATCCTATTTTCATTAAAAAAAATGTTAAATTGTATTCATTTGTCACTTACAAGTGCAATACGACTCTCCAAGGTGTAAGTTTCTTTTCCTAAACCACACTTCAGGTGGTTGAAGTTACTTAGCACAAGTGGCTCGTGCCTCACAACATATCTGGGCATGAAGTTCAGGAAAAGAACCCCAAACACTGTTGTGTCTTACTACGTACTAAACATATATGTAGTGGAAATAAATATATTCAAATGTTTTTGCCTCACATGAGTGTATTTAAGTTTCCACTTTTTATATAAGTAATAAATTAAGAATGGAGCAGAATACTTGAGGCAGTTTTTATGCACATAATGGGGGGATTCTCCAAGGCGTGGGAATAACATGCCGGAGGCACACATCCTGCTGGCACATCCCTGCACCTGCAGAATGATGCACAGTGGCTGCATTCATAGCCACTGGCCACTGCACGGCCCCCGTCTGCAATCCTGCCCCCCAGCATGCATGTGCTTAGGGGCACTGCTGCGGACACATGCGGGCACATGCGGGGCACCACAGTAGCCAGGTGGCCATGTTGCTGCCATGGCATTGGTGCAGGTGGGTGCCCAGTTAGCCACCCCTGGCCCTCCATTTGGAACCCATGGGCTGGGGAAGCATGCTGGGTGGGCTATCCGTGCATGCCCCTACATCCCCACCACAGCCAGCGGTGGCATCCGGGGGGGACGTGTACTGGCTAAGTCTGCCCTTGAAATATGTAGCCTGCACCACCCCATTACCCAACAGTCTGTGCTTTCAAGAACAGCGTGGAGTGTGGGCACGCCCCTGCACCGCTCCCCAGACCACACCACATGGGGATCACCGGCAGGCGATGGAATCCAGCACACATCGGCCCTGCACCTCCATGGAGCATTGGGAGCAGGGGGTGTAGTGGCCACAGAGTGTCTACATGCTCCAGATACATGGAGTGTAGCCATGTTGCACCTTAGAGAATAGCCTCCTATATATGCATTTATGGCTTTGTTTGCAGTAGCTGAGCCATAACAGAGGTGAAGCGATGATTGCCCTTCCTAAACTACTTACTAAATAGAATCCTATGAACCCCTCAAATGGCAGTTGTTTAAAATGTTACAGTTTTCTTACTTAGTTTTTCTTTCACTTCATGATTTTCAAATGGGGATTTCTTGGTTATCAGATTTCAGATATTTATTGATATATATCATGCATTGGTAAAATGAAAATGGGGCACTTATAAGAAATGTGATTAAAACTTTGTGAATGAACAAGGTAGAGTACTACTCCAGATAATTTTCAGCAAAGTAACTATCTTACTTAGTGAAAACAAAATGTCCTCTAACAGTTAACGTAACAGGGTACAAATGTAGCATAAGATGAAAGGAACATATCACCACTGGCAAGAATTTTTTCATTGGTCAAGACAGTGAGGTGGCTCCAAAAACCCGTGACATGGTGCTTTCATCATGTATACTAAAATGCAAAGCAGAAAAGAAACTGGGCATCCATGCGGGCAACAACAACAAAAAAAAGTCTATAGTCACTAAATAGGTGCAAAAAGACTTAATTCGGTGTTAAGCTATTATGGACAAAAATACACCACAACAAGCCTAAAACCCATCCACCAACATTTCATGCCTATTAACAGACAATTTGCCAAGGTGACAGTGCCACCTGAAGGAAACCCCCTTATATAGTATAGCAATTAAAAAAAATCAAAATAGACAATGGCTTTTATGAACTATAAGCATGTGGCAACAGTCAGACACCACTCCTTAATTAATTATTCCCAATAAAGAATGATAAATATGTACAACAAACCTATCAATACATTTATGTTAGCAATAACCCATGACAGGGTATGGGGTTACAGACATTTAATCCATGCCTCAGGTGCATTGTGATGCACAAGGCTTCAGGCCGAGTGTTCTCACTGTGCCCGAGGCGTGGATTAAATGTCTATAACACCCATATCCTGGACTGGGTTATTGTGCATCTAACATGGGCTATGTTCCCTATAAGGAAAAAACAACATGAAGGTTTTTTTCCCCGTTTAAATAACCAAAAAGGCACTGTATCCTGCCACCTTGCAAAATAGTTCCCAACAAATAATACACATCTCATTCATTTCAAGCACATACAAATGTCAGGCAACACAGACAGGATTTCTGACATTTATTTTGCATAATTACACTTCTGACACCTGCAAACTGGTTTACTTTGCTGCCCCCCAAACACACAGACTGATGTACCTCAGCCCCTCCCAGCATTTCTCACAACACATAGACACGCTGAAGTATGGCATGACACAGATGTACTCTTCACATGACTGTGCTGCTGTCTTGATGCCCCCAACACCTTCGAAAACACAGACAACACGCTGCTCCCCACATCCTTCTCACTGTTTCTCTCTCTCTCTCTCTCTCTCTCTCTCTCTCTCTCTCCATCTCCCTGCACTACGTTGCTGCTTCCCTTACTTTACTGCCACTTCAACAGATAAAGGGTACAGGGGCTACAGAACAGATAAAGGGTAGATGAGCTGCAGACACAGACCTGACAGAAGGAGCACTGCAATACACTGCACAACTCTATGGCTCTCTCCCCCCAACCCCCACTGCAGCTCACTTTCTATGCGTGTGTCTCTCTCTCTTTCTCTCTCTCTCTCTCTATGGAGGAAACTGTGCACTAAGTTCAACACACAGACTGAGACAAAACACATGTTCCGATCTCTGAGTCTCGCTGTCACTGTACCTTTCTCTACTCACTCTGGCACTTTGCAGTTTCAGCTCGCTCTTTCTTGTGACATAAACTGCTGACAGACACTGAAAGAGTGAGCACCAGAATGCACTGCTACAGTCACTAGGACCGGGGTGAGTTGCTTTCAGTGTTCTTTCACTATTACAAACTGCTATATGTGCCATAGAGGCTATTATAAACTGTCACTTGTGCCTGAACTTACAGATACACAAGGTGGAGTGAGCACCAGAATGCACTGCTGTGGTGAGCTGCTTGCGGTGGTCTGTTGTGCTACATTAGGGGTGTTATCAACTGGATTGGGGGCCACCAAGCCACGATGATATCACAGAGATAAGTATATATTTTTTTTATTCATTTCCTCGGCTGGCGGGGGGGGTTGTGCCTTTGGTCTTCCCCCCTTCAGTCAGCCTTCACGGCTGCTACCCTGGATGTGGCCAGAGCTCAGACCTCCCTGCTACAGCCTTCCCAGGCTGCATCACAGCGGGTACTTACCCCACCACTGTGAAGACCTGGAGGGCAGGCCCAGGAGGGAGCTAACTTGGGTGCATCCATGGCAGCTTGGTTTTCTCCCTTGAAGGGAGGGGCATGCAATGACACCAACTGAGGGAGCGTGCACACGTCCATACGCACTCCTCCCAGGCATCTGCCCCATCTCTGACCCTCATCTGCAGCGTCAACGCACTGCCCCCCCCAGTCCCCACCAGGGCCAGTGGAGCGCTGACCACTGATATCCCCATCCCTGGAGAAGGAGAGCAGTCCTTCGGATGCTCAATGCTTCCCCAACCCTGCCAAGCTGGTCTGGCACATGGTAAGGCATCAAGTGCCTCAGCCCTCAGCGCCACCAGGCTGGCAATGTCACAGAGACACACAGGACATGTCCCTGTTTATCACTCTGTCTCTCTCTCTCTATATGTGCATGCCTCAATACAGACATCTGCAATGCTGTCAAGTGACACTAACTTTATTTTAACAAAGGTCAGCATCCCACTATGCCTCTCCAAGTCAAAAGTGACACACTCCACTATTCAGCAGGGTGCCTTACTTGTTCATCAGTGTACATGAGTACATGCTTGCCACTGCCAGGGATTCAAGAGTCGCACATGTTTCTCACGTTTCTGGGGTGGGGTTGGAGTTCCTAGTACCTGGTGGTGTCTGTCTTTCTTGTCTCTTTGCTTGCCTGTGACAACCTGCTCATATCTGGGTCGTGGTGGCAGTGTCATCTGGGCGGTGAGCCGGGAAGTATTGGTGCTGGACACTCTGCTGTATGTGTCTCTCATGAACATCAGACAGAGAGAGAGAGAAAGAGAGAGAAGATTGCAGGAATTGTTCATTATCTGCCCTGCTCTCACTGTCACTCTCTCTCTCTCTCTCTCACAGTATGAGACGAGCTGCAAGATTCTGTGCTACCGATCCATCAAGAACACACAACGGGCTTGCCGCTGACTTCTTAGGGACACAGACATAACATGCGTTAGGAACAAAATATTCCATTGCTGCAACACCATCAGGTGACCAGGGGATGAAACGCCACCACTCCCCAATATCCCCAGTGACCGCCGTGCAGCACTCTCTCACTTCACTACTTTTTTTAATTGCTGCCTTTCAGTTCCTATCTTCCCACTACATAACGAGTGTCACACTGCCCCAGAATATTGGTTCAGGGCACATCACAGCAACTGTACATATACAGGCATTTAATCCATGGTCACCTTGTGGTGTTTCACTAATTGGATGTCTTCTTTCACCTAACCCATGTTGTAAATGCTTATATTGAGAAGGGGTGGATAGGGGGAACAGTGAGTCTGCTAGTTGGGGAGAAGGGAAGTTATATTGTTACGCAGGTTGCCAGACTCTACGACTGGCAAACAGGAAGATTACATATTATACTGGCTTCTGGAGGGAGCAGGGAGTGATCAGGATTCCCTTCTTAAGATAGTTTCTCTGTCCTCTTTCCTTGCATCCCTGAGTGAGCTCCTGCTCCTTGATGACCAAAATACCAACTGGTTTCATCCCTACTCCAAAGAAATGTACCCTGAACATCCAAGCCCTGTAATTTACCCAACTCATCAAGAAGAAACCCTCAAAATCTCAGGTTTGGTTGGGTC
Organism: Neoceratodus forsteri; assembly: GCA_016271365.2. Lineage (NCBI taxonomy): Eukaryota > Metazoa > Chordata > Ceratodontiformes > Ceratodontidae > Neoceratodus > Neoceratodus forsteri. The sequence goes on along the minus strand of CM028134.1, from coordinate 299,967,131 downwards.
CTTTCATCCTACTACCCCCAGGATTTTTACCACAGATGCTCTGCTACCTATGTTTAATATCTACAATTCTATCTTCTGTGTGTGGGAAATCCACATGCCTAAAGTTCTTCTCAGAACTGTACATTTCATTTCTTCCCCAGTCTGGATACTCCTATCACTAGTGCCTGCAATGTTGATCATGCATGTAAGTACATTTTACAACATCACCAAGATACAGTATGGGACACTTATGCCACACTCCAGAAAACTAGGGTAAAGGGTTACCATCTACCCTCAGTCTTGGTAGATCTTGTAGCATTGTATAAGACCTGTGACACAGTCTGGGCTTCTCATAAGGCCTTTTTGTTCTACTACTGACCTCCCTCACTATAAACTATAAAATGCTTACTGTACACAGTTGAGACAAGCCAAAGCAAGCCATTTCAAGTCCTCCTTCCATTCCATCATAACAACTCATCTAAATTCTGGAAGGTAGTATACAATCTGTTTTACCCCCCCCACCCCCACATAACCTGCTATCCCCTCTCTGTGAGTTGCTGTTTACCTGTTCTTTGCCCCCTCTGATTTTTGCTAACGCGCTTAACATATACCTCACTTGTTATACCAAATCCCTATCACCAACCCCTTACTTACTCTCAGACCATTTCCCCCATCCAGTTAATTCCCTGTCCTTCTAGCAGCCTCTTTCACCCTCTGTTTCCTTCTTCTCTACTACCCAGCCCTTAAGGCCTTATCTGGGTTTGACCTGGCTAAAAAGGAACAGCACTGATGGCCTTGACCATGTGTTCCTCTCTAGTGCTCCAGCTATAGCCATGCATATCTTCTCCATCCTTAACCTCATCTTCCTCTCCTCTATAGTTCACCAGTCTTGAAAGATTGGGAGAGTCCTCCATCTTCGCAAGGGAGGTGATCCTACTCTGCCAGGGAACTATGGACCCATCTCCCTCCAATCTGCTGGACCCATCTCCCTGCAATCTGCTGCTATTGCTAAACTGTAAGAACTCTTTGTACACTCTGAGCTCTCCATCATTCTTTCTCCACCTCCTTTCTCAGTCCTTTCCAGTCTGACTTCAGGCTTAACCATACCAATGTCAGATCACGAATAAGGATCTCTGACTCTGTCCATATTGTGATGAGACAGGATTTCATAACATCTGCTGTGTTCATTGACCTCTCTAAAGCATTTGGCATGGCCTCCAACCCTCTTGTTCCAAGCAAACCGTCAAGTGTGGGTTTTTCTTATCATGCAACTGCCTGGTTCCCCCTCTTACATGTGTAACAAGATTCAATCTGTTCTTGTAGAAGGTTTCTTCCCCATCAAAATAAGGCTTCCCCAAAGCTCAGTCCTTGGCCCCATTCTTTTCTCTATATTCCTGAGTGATGTGCCCTCAATCTATACCTCCTCCTGTTTACATATGTATGCAGGTGATACAGTCCTTCATGCAGATGATCTTTAAATTGTTTCTCTTGAGCCATACATTCAGACAGATTTGGATTCCATTCAGTATAGGTTCTGCTCAAACCAGCTGGCCCTGAATGCAAAGAAAACAGTGAATCATATGTAGGGTACTGCAATTTCACATAATGATACACCTGTTTGCCCTCAGTCCATCTCTGGGGATTAGTATTTCCTTTCTGACTCATCTATCCCATTTACTGTAGTGGCTCTGTTTTTGCAGACTCCTGGCATCTTGTAAACTGTTTTATCTCTTGCTGGTTTTTGCAGCGCTGTTCCCTGATACAGTATATTTCTGCGCACAAATTTTGTACAGTGTTTTACTGATTTGTATCTGTTTTAACTGACTTACTAGTACTGTATGCTATAGTTGTTAATGCTGTATCACTTTTGCAACTTACAATTTTACAACACCTATGTACTGTAATTGCATCATTATGGTTTAATCCACCTTATTGTTATCTATCAGTATATTATATACTGTCCTATGCTCCCCCTTCCATGGGGACACAACTGGAAATTGACCCTTTTTGCCCAAAAAGACTTTAAATAAGGTAATTATAAATGGTTCTGGATACACTGTAATACAGGACTGGTTTTGATCCAATGATGTAATGTACTGAAAAGCCCTGACTCAGTTCTCTACTACTTTTTACCTAGCTAGACTTCTCATACACCTCTAAGATTATCAGTGGTTCTGTGTGGAGAAGAGATCCCAACTAATGGGCTTAGATTTGACCTGTTTCTTTCCCCATCATGAATCAGAGTGGGGTGAAGACATCAGGGTTGAGAACTTTGTCTTATATAAAGTACTTAGCTGGTGGGGTGGGTTAGGGAGGAGGGGCATTAGAAAACCATATCGGGTTGGGGCTAGCAGAAGACCAGGTGCCAGATATTCAAAACTTTGGAATGTGCAGATCCTGGTTTGTGTACATAAACCAGGCTTTACATGGATTTCCTATATTCATAAGCCTGGTTTGTGCACCCAAACAGGGTTTGCTCCTGGGGCAAACTGTGAAGAGGGGCATAATGCAAATGGAGGGGCTGGGACCTGAATATCATTGTAGTCCAGTATTCAGAGTGTTCATGCCATGCAAGGGCATTTTGAGAGGTCCTCTTGAGTGGCGCAAATATCACTGACAGAGAGCATGACTTACTCGTGCACAACACTAGCGGTCGGTGGAGGAAGTGCAGCAGCACCCACGCGTCGGTCCCGATCTACCAAAACAGAGTCACTGGTGTCCAGTGCTTCTTTCCCCCAAATTATGCCTCACCTGGTACATTACACCATATTGTCTGGTGTCTACTGGTCCCTCCCCAACCTATACCCATGCCCAATGTGTCATAGTTCTGTTCCTGGTGCTCAGTGGTCCCTCCCCCCACCCGTTCCCTTGCCTGGTACATTACACCATATTCATTGGTGTATAGTGGTCTCTTCACCTGATGTCCAGATTACTAAAAGAATATTCTCCCTGATATCCAGTGGTCACTCCCCTCATCAGAGCCCTATCCTCATACCAGTGACATTGGTGCAATTAATTCTCCCCCAACAACATAGCCCTGCCCTGACCCTGACTACCGGTCCCCTGACCACCCCCAGCTGATTCCCTATTGGTGTCTAGTGGTCCCTCTCCCTCCCGTGGCACCGACAACCCACCTCCCAGTCTCCTGTACCTGACTATCAGTACCACAGTGCAGTGACGGTGAGCGACTCAGCCCTCTACACACCACCTCAGCCACCCACCATTTGACATAAGCAGAATAATAAGCTGTTCACTCCCTGCTTATGTCAGCCAGTGGGTGGCCAAGGTGGTGTGTGGAAGGTTGTGTTCCTCACTGTCACTGCAACGCAGTACCGATAGTCAGGTATGGGAGACCAGGGAAGGTGGGTTATCGGTGCCATGGGAGGGAGGGGTCCACTAGACACCAATGGGGAATGGGCTGGGGGGAATTTGAGGGACCAGTAGTCAGGGATGGGAAAAGGGCTGTATTGTTGTGAGGGGGCATTCATTGCGCCAATGTCACTGGTACAGAGACAGATCTCAGATGGTCAGAGTGACCACTGGAAACCATGGAGAATATTCTTTTAGTAATCGGGTAGGACATTGGTGGTGGGGAGCACCAGACACCAGTGAATATTGCATAATGTACCAGGTGAGGGACTGGTGGGGGAGGGACCACTGGACACCAGGAAAGAACTATGGCATATCGGGTCATGTGGTGTCAAACGGGGAAGGGACCACTAGACACTAAAGAATATTGTGTAATGTACCAGATGAGGATTGGGGTGGGGGGAGGGACCACTGACACCGGGACAGAGCTATGGCACATCGGGCATGAGTGTGGGTGGGGAGGCAACCACTAGACACCAGGGTATTTATATATAATTTATGAGTGTGAGATCAGAGGGAAGGGGCACCACTAACACCAGGGAAATGTTATATTATTTATGAGTGTGGGATTGGAGGGAGGGGGGCACCACTAGCACCAGGGAAATAATGTATGCCACAGGGCTCTGTGCTGGGGCTGCTGTTGTTTGACCTGTTCATACTGGATATTGTACATGGGGCTGGGAGCAAGATCAGTTTGTTCACTGAGAAAACCAAGATGGAGACTGTTGTGGATGACACAGAGGGGTGCCAGAAGCTACAGGGTGACCTAACCAGACTTGAGGCGTGGTCAACAAGGTGGCAATTGGGTTTTAATGCAAAGAAGTGCACAGTTATGCACTTCTGGGCAAAGAACCCAAGGAGGGAATATTGGTTGGGTGGGATGCGGTTGGGTGTCACTGAGGAGGAGATGGATCTAGGGGTCATAGTAATGGGGTGAATGAACAACTCTGCTCAGTGCAGAAATGCTGCAGCTAAGGCCAATAGGATGCTGGGGTGTACTGCGCAAGGGTTCTCATCCAGACTCTCCAGACACAAGGATGTGATCCTGCCCCTGTACAGGTCTTTGGTCAAGCTGCATTTGGAGTACTGGGTGCAGTACTGCCATCCGTATCTGATGAAGAATACCAGGCTGCTCGAGGCGGTGCAGCATAGGGCAACAAAAATAATGCAGGGGATGGAAGGCAGAACCTACAAAGAAAGGCTGAGACACTTGAGTTTCTACACCCTGGATGAGAGAAGGGATCTGGGGGACATGACTGAAACTTTCAAATACTTGAGGAGGATCAACAAATCTGGCACAGAGGGTTGTTTAAGCTGAGGAAGCAAAGGGACACAAGGGGTAATGGCTAAGACTGGAAGGTGGTTGATTCTGTAGGGAGATGAGGAGGCATTATTTCACTGAGAGGGTGGCATCAAAATGGAACGCTGTGCCAGAGGAGGTAGTGGTATACAGGATGATGGGCAGTTTCAAGAGACCATGGGATAGGGCAAGGGGAAGGGGTTGGGTAAACAACGCTGAGCATTTTCTGAGGGTGAGAGGGGGTGGGGGTTGGGCAGCTGCAGTATAGGGGTGCTGGCTGCACATTCAAGCAGATTTGATAGACCATGAGGCCTGTTTCTGCTGGCAAGTTTTGTATGTTCATATGTTCGTATACTTAATGGGTGTGGGATCAGAGGGGGGACCATTAGCAGCAGGGTAATTATGTATAATTTATGAGTGTGAGATCGGAGAGAGGGACGACTAACAGCAGGGATTGCTCTACTTCTGGGCCAGAGAACTGGGGGGGGGTACCATGTTAAATTGCCCAGCTACCCATGCAAATGAGCCCATTAGGGGCATGCAAATAGCCCCTTAGTACCTTGCATACCCAATGGGCTCATTTGCACTGGTGCATTTGAATGTTGTGATTTGCAAGTTGGCACAATCCATTGTGGCAGTGTACTTCAGGAGCCATGTTGGGGCAGAACTAAGTAGCTTAGTACTGGGCCAAAATGGCCCTGTATTCAGTGAAATAGCACCAGTGCACTATTCCACCGAATATAGAATCTTCTGGCACACTGGCTATCTCAAAGCGTACTGCAAATTTTGGTGCTCCGCTTAGTGCATTTTTGAAAATCAGGCCCCAGGTATTTTAACCTCTGTCCACTAAGCGTTGAACTTGCTGCCTCCATCCCCATCATTTATTGGGGAGGCAGGGAAAATGAACTTTATACAAGTGTTTAGCCCTCTGATTGGTGTATAGGACTGGGTGTCAGGTTGGGAGTATTTAAACATTGGTGTTGAGTGGGATGGAAGGGTTTGCAGGAAATCAGTTTAAAAGAAGAGAAAGAAGCAGCAGAAGTAGCTGAAGATAAAGTTAAGAAGAAGAGAAAGGAGATGAAGAGGAAGAAGAAGAAGGAGAAGAAGGAGGAGGAGGAGGAGAAGAAGAAGCAGAAGAAGTATTAATTTAATATACAATATACATAGTGCTCTCCATACATATTTTATCCCAAAGCAGTTTACAAGCAATGAGTGAGAATGGTAGTGCAGTGACTATAAATGTGCAGTGGCATTAATTTCTACTCACCAACTCCTACATCCAGTGATGGACATCCACCTAATTTTCATTTTTATGTTTGCTTCTGCACATACACAAGAAACATTATGTGGCAGCTTAGGAGAGAAGCGGGTTGTGGAGGCATGGCACTGTGGCAGCCAACGGAGGCATTGCATCTGGGCGCTTGGCACTGATGGACCAATGGAGGCACAGAGTGCTGATGACACTGACTTCCAAAAGTGCCACCAAGTTGTAACATTTTCGCCGTGGCAATCAGGGGCTGCCTCATCATTGCAGCGTTAGGCATTCTGCTGCAATGAGGGAGTGACCCGTCATTGCAGGGCGATATCTTGCCTAGTGTAATATTGTTTGAGAACGTGGTGGCAAGCCGCCACCATGTTTACAACCAATGTTATACAGCCTCCAGTGCCGAGGGGGTGTCCAATTCCCTTCAGCATCATGCACCCCCCCAAAACAGTATTTGTTTGCTGACAGGAGACCACAATACCCATATGCTTCAGTCCCCCCTTCCCAGTTTAATTTACTGATGGGGGAGCCCACTTCCCATTGGCATAGTGTCCCCCCCCAAAAAAAAATAGTTTTGTGCCGAGGGGGGTGCCCAATCCCCCTCGGCTCTTGTCCCCTCCCAGTATGTGCAAACAGGGGTACTCAATCCCCTATTGGCTACAGCCCCCTCAAAATAAACACTTGAATGGCACACTGGGAGCCCACCCCAGCATGCCAAATGTCCCTGTTAAAAAAAAAAAAGACCCACAATGTTTTTTTTTTTTTTTGTAACTTGTAAAACAGAAAATGGTCCTTCATTGAGTCTGGTGGCCCCTCCCCCCAACCCGTGCTCACCCTCTGCACACCCTGCCTTTCCACAACCTCCTCACCCCATACTTACATCTGGAGCCTAGCACGACGATCTTAGGTGGACCAGGAACACATCTGCACTCTTCAAAGCCGACCGCAAAGTGAAAAAATGCCAGTAAGCTGTATAATGGCATGAATAGGGTTTTTTTCAACTTTGGTGCATATCTCAGGCCTTTTTGGGAATTTTGGTGCCATATTTTAAACATGGGGTTATTGGGACCCCTCCTCATGAATTCAAAAACTGTCATGGCGTTATTCAGTCCCAAAAGGTGATTTTGCGGTCACTGTGCGGAATCACCTTCTGGGACCAATTAATGAAACAACAGTGCCAGTGTCCATGAGGTGGGCTCTCAAAAAGTCTACGTTGCAAATTTGGTGGAAAAGATCCAAAAAATGACTGTTTTATTAGCATGCATTGAGCAGTTGCTATGCACCCTCATAACTTCACGCATTTGCAATATTTTCCCTCCAGATTTTCAACACTGCCATTTTCCACACCTCCTTATGAACAGTACAGCTGTAATTTTTCACAATGTGTTTTCGCACTTCCAGCGCAGAATAGCGAGGTTGCTGTGGCAAATCAGTGTTCGGGACACATTAAGGAAATCACAGTGACACTGTTCATGAGTGGAGGTCCTAAAATGCCTATGTTGAAAATTTGGTGATGAAAGTCCATAAAATGACTGTTACGCGCATGTGTTGCGCAGTTTCCATGTATGCTCAGAAGTGCGACCATTTTTAGTATTCTCGCTACAGATTTTAAACATTGCCATCTCTTCTCACCTCTCTGTGGATGGTACAGCAGTCATTCTTCACATCCTGCCTGATCTGTGTTTTTGTACATGTGGCGCAGAATGGCACGGTCACTGTTGGAACTCAAAGTCTGGGACACATTGACAAAATCACACTGCCACTCTTCATCAGAAGAGGTTCCAAATGCTTTCATAAGGTAGGGCACAAAAAGGCCATGTTGAAAATTTGTAGTGCAAATACCAACAAACGCCTGTGGACTTAGGGTTTCTAACCATAATGTCCCACCCTGTACAGTCTGACAGGCATCACAGTGTGCCTTTGGATTGCCAACTGTACTGCTCATGCCATCCCACCCCCACCCACCAGCCATTGACAGGCATCAAGGTGTATCTTGGACTCTTCAGCCCCAGAGTTCACCCCATTCTCTTATGCTGCACCCATTTCAGCATCTGTCCTTATGGAATGAGGTGACTGTAAAGCCAAACACCCCAAGGCACACCTCAACATGTGTAGGTGTCTGCAGAATAGGGTGAGGTGACATAGCATGAACTTCATGGGCAATGACCCAAACACTCACTCCAATGCCTGTCCATCTATAGGTATGTTACTGGACCAGTCATGCAAGAAGTTGCACAACCAGATGGGGGATCCTGGAGGCTATGCAGTATTGAGGGGCCAGGTACATGAGGATTGCATGTACCCAGTTTGTGTAGCTCTACTCCAGCATAAAGGTGCAAGGCAAATGGTGTGCACTACCATGCACCTCTGCTGGGTGCCTGTCTGGGTCCCTCCTGCTGTATCCTGTACACCTCTCTCCCAGCACTCCATACCTCCTTGAACAGTGTGGAGTGTGGCCACACTCCCTGACATAACCCCAGACCAGCCTCTCACATACCTGCATAACCTGCTTGTGGATCCTGTCCGTGAATGTATGCAGGGGTCCAGGGAACCCTTGGTTCATGATATTCAGATGTAGACAACCCACTCCTTAATGCATAGGGGCCCCAGTGCAGAAGGGATGTGCATCCCCTCTGTGAAAATGTGCAGAGGTCTGTTGAATCCCAAGTTCACAGCATTCAGATACTGGGTTACATATAGGCAACCCACCCTCTTAATGCATAACAGCCAATATAAATAAAATTCCAGAATATCTGAAGGTTCAAACACAGATATTCTGCGTATGCTCACCTGATAGTATCTGCACACCAAGAAAACTAAAAAGCATGCTTTTTCAGCATGTGGATTATAAACTGAACCACAGGAATATCATAAAATGCATGCTGTGAAACAAAAGTACAGCTAGAACTGCCACTTCAAATATTAGCTCTTCTTCAGTATTGATCTATTCAAAATTAGGAATCACTGCTAGTGGCTATTTATTTTCTGTGAGCCAAATGCACTTACTCACAATTTTACATTTGCCCCCAGCTCAATTGTGAATGATGTGGTTGTCACGGCTACATCTTGCCCTCTGGTGGAGAGGCTAGGGAAGCAGCTACAGTACACTACTCAGTGGGTGGAAAGCCAACAGAGGATGCATGAATATGAGATACTGCTTAATGCAGAACTAGTAGAAATTAATTTATGGTGCTATGCCTACACATCCCATGATGCTTTGCATTGTTAGTGTGTGATTTTATATTTCTTTGAATACCACACAGCCTGCAACCTCCATTCCCATGATCTGCTACACACATTAATAGACCAAAGCTCCCTGGTTGCCCCTGAAAACAGGCACTTGGGTCTAGTGGGACTTAACCGGTTAACAAAAAAAGAATTAAGCAATAAGGCATGACAGGGTGTGTGTTATCGTGTAATAACGTCTCTCCTGGGGTGGGTTGAAGCACAAGGCAAAGCTAAGTGCTTCCACCACCCCAGGAGTGACGTTATTACACAATAACACACATCCTGGAGTGCCTTATAACAATTATACAATGGTTTGTTGTTATATACAGAACACCAAATTAATTTTAAAGAATGTTTTGTTAGTGTGGAAAAATATATCTTAAGAGTAAATGTAAGGAATCCTCCAAATCTAAAGCTACAGTGATGTTATTGTGTAATAACATCACTGTTTCAATGGGTCAGCAGCCAATCAGCTTCTCACATTTTTCCTTGCTATTGTATAATAAAGAATAATATATACCAGTTTTTAATAAAACAAAAATGAGAGACCAGCTGAGGTAGTAAATCATTGACTGGTCACTACATAGTTAAATAAGAGAACACCCCTTTGCTGCTAGCCTTGTGATCACTTTCGGAAGTACTTTTGTTGCCGATCAGTCATTCATGGAACTCATACTAAGGCTCCCTTGGTTACAAGTCAACATTTCATATTGTTATTCTTGCGGCTGGTGGAAACTGTCTAGTCTGATCCTAGAAACAACACTTGAGCTGGGGCAGCAGGTCTGAGATAACTACAATAACCAGAACTGACATTCTCCACTGTAGTACATTATTCAACACACAAATGTTATTAGCAGGCCCATCGATCAAACATCAGTGCATACCCCGATGCTAGTTCAAAAAACCCATGTCAAAACAAGGTGCTTAATCTTAGCATTTATAGCAAAAATCACTCAAGTCAGTTTTGTTTTTCTGCATAGTGTAGAAAATGTGAGTTTTTCCCTAGTGCAGGATACTTCAAAATTTATCAAAAATACATTTTAGGGTGGTAAAACCATACAACAGTGTAGGACATCAGATACAGCAAGGAAAAATCACAGAAAAGCAATATAGATTGGAGACTGGAGAGATCTCACGTAATTTCAATGTACCCCAGCACTGTTCACATCATCTGTTTTGCTCAGCTGACTTACACTGTATGAAAAAAATATAAATTGAAGCTATGAATATCGAAAAATAATATTGCAGAATTTGGAATATATTGGACATAATTTTAGAATACAATGGGCAGATTATTTTTTTTTTAATATGATGAAGACAACTGGCATGTGTGATGAATGATGTGGAGGTTCTAAACTTTTAAAGACACTGACATTTGTTCCATAAAAGCAATTCTATGTGATTCATAGCTCAGTGCTTGTGCTATGTACAGTAGAGCTGAATAATGTAGGTTGTGCTTGGATACATAGGCCAGACCAGTAAGTAGGACAATGCCTGCAAGATATACTAGTTATATGAAATAGTTAGTGCTTAGATACTACAGCATAGATATGAACAAGTCAGTGATTGTAGTACATATGAACTGGATTGGATATGCATAGTGCTTAGGTGCTTGAACCAATGAATAACAACTTGTTAGGACTTGATGTTTTGGCTTTTCTCTGTATCCCACCTTAGGAAGGATGCTTAGTTGAGTAGAATTAAGACCCCCAGCTGGGATAAGAGTACCGGAGAAGAAGGAGGACTCAGGGGAGAATGGAGGGTGAGTGTGACTCGCTCTAAGTAGAGCAGCATTAGCCTGATTGTTTTAGTAGGAGATGGGGGAGGAAATATTTCCCCATAGAACTACAGGCATATGCCTTTCAATTCTATGTGGTTCGTAGCTCAGTGCTTGTGCTACATACAGTAGAGCTGAATGATGTAGGTTGTGCTTGGATACATAGGCCAGACCAATAAGTAGGACAATGCCTGCAAGATATAAAAGTTATATGAAATGGTTAATGCTTAGATACTACAGCATAGATATGAACAAGTCAGTGATTGTAGTACATATGAACTGAATTAAATATGCATAGTGCTTAGGTGTTTGAACTGATGAATAACAACTTGTGATGACTTGATGTTTTGGCCTTTCTCTGTATCTCACCTTAAGAAGGATGCTTAGTTGAGTAGAATTGAGACCCCCACAAAAGAATTATGATTACAGATATGATTATCTCCTCCCAACTCCGGAGAGTATGGCCAGTAGCAGGTAGGAGAAAAAAAAAACATTTGGGAGGAAACCTCTGAGGGCCCATGGCTACTGACCTGCCCATCCTTCTGGGCATACTAAAGGAGAGTAATCCTAAATGAAAAAATATTAAGCTGTCAGCTAGTCTGAAACCCAGTCGACGAAGATCTTAAAGAGCAAATAGAATCCAGTACTGATGTTGAATGTCCAGCGAGAAGATGGTAGCATATCCTTAGCAAATTCCCAGTCTGAGATGTCAGCGTCCGTGGTAAAATATTGCTAGGTTATTTTAAATCCAGTTGAATACATAGTCAGTCTTGAAGTGGTGGTCCGAATTCCCATATACAAGTTTATGGAAAGCATAGAGTCTTTGAAGGCAAGGCGAGTAAGCTAGATGCAAGTCATGAAGCTGAAGAAAGCAGAGCAAATGAACCCCTGTTCCTGAGTGGGTGAAGCAGTAATTGGACAGTAGGCTAGAAAGCCCGGAAAACCTCCAACCCGTCTGGCAAAGTAAGTATGGTAAGGAACAGAACCTCCACGCGCTGAGCTAGGTGAGCAGGTCACAGGTTCTATGAGAACTTCCACGCTGCAAGCTGGGTGAGGCAGGTGTAGAGTAGAAATAGTCAAACCTCCAGGCTCTGATGCTGGGCGAAGCAGGTATAGGGTAGAAATAGTCCAACCTCCAGGCCCGGATACTGGGCGAGGCAGGTGTAGAGTAGAAATAATCAAACCTCCAGGCACTGAATTGGGCAAGACACATGTAGGGGCTAAAGGCAGACTTATGAGAGCAGTAAGAGGGTCCTGTAGAAATGTGTTCCTGATGATCAAGGATGGCAGAAGAATGCAGTAAAGAGAACGGAGTCGGATGAGTTGGCAACTCGACCAGATTTAATAAGCCGCATGGCACTGGAGTAGGTTAAGTCTCAGGTCTAAGCTATGAGATAGGAATGGCACTATGGAAGAGAGCTCGGCTGAGAGTCCTGGCAGGAAACTGTAGTGGTAGTAGATTCAAACGAACTGAAGCAGCATAGCAAGAAGTGTCCAAGGGAACTGATTGCGAATAACCTGGGATGTAGTCCAGATGTAAGTCACAGTGGAATAAGGAAGGATATCTTGATGAGTGGAAGTAGGTGCAAGCAGGCAAGATGAGGGTTGCAGCGTCCAGAACTCAAGAAGTATGACTGAAGGTGAGACATCACTGGCAGTGCATCCAAACAAGAAGTAAAAGTCGGAGATGAATAAGTGACATGCAATGAAGGCTTCTGGCAGACAAGGATCCGATGAAATGCCCAAGGAGGAAAACAATCCGAAATAGGCAGGCAAGTAAGCAGCAAGAGCTGATAGGGTCCAGGCCAGGGAGAAGGAAACACTGCAGAGGTACATGGACAAGGCAGGCAGACAAATGAATGTCCAGATACAGTCCAGATCCAGGAAGTGAACAGCAGGGAGACATGACTGAAGCAGATGGTCCACAGAAGGAGATCCAACATACTGCAAGGATGGGAAGGAATGAACCAGCTGATCCGGGTTAGAGAACACTGCAGGAGAGGGAAGCTGGAACGGAGCCAAAGTCCAGCGCTCAGGGGAAGCACAAGGCAGGAGAAACGAGCATCCAGAGCCAGGAACTGAGAACCACAGGAATGTCTCAGCAGAGACCAATGCTGGAGGGACACTGGAAAGCAGGAAAGAAGGATGCAGTAGATAAGCTCAGGTGATGGCCAGCAGGAAGGAGCCAGAGCAGGGCGCTGAATGCCATGATAGAGGGCATGGCTGGAGCGCAAGGCAGGAGTCCAAAGGATGAAGGCAAAGTAACCAGCTAGGCCCTGACATGGGGTAGGATGAGCGGCCGGACTTCTAAGTAGGTCAGCCCGAGGAAGGAGTAGAGAGTGACAGCAAGGCCCCATGAAGGCTAGCAGAACTGCAAAACCCTCATGCAGGGCAGCAAGGGAGCAGTGAAAAGCTGCCAGGCCAGGCTCCCACATGGCCAGTGGGAATGGCCGGATCCCACATAGGCCAGGTGGGAAGAGGAGAGAGTGAGTCAAGCCAGACCTCTAGAAAGGTTGGGCATGGCAGAAATGCCACCACGGAGGGCCTCCCAGCACAGTAGACATCCCAGAGGCTGAAGCTGAAGGAATGGAAGCAGGCAAGTAGCAAGTGGAAGCAAGTGTGAAGCGGTGCAGAGGCCTATAGCAGTACAGCAATAGTCAGGCCAGCACGTAGGCTGCAAAACATGGTAGCAATAAGGCAGGGCAATAAGGTTCCACTGAATTTATGAACTCCACAATATTTCCATACCTAGATGTAGCTCTCTTGATTCCAGCCAGAAGAAGGAGTAGCATGCATTTCAGGAGGACATTACAGAAAGTAAGAAGTCCAAAGCCATTCAACGGGGCAGGAGCAGACTTCGCAAATGTCCCGCAGGACGAGGGGCACTTTCAAAGAGAATTCATGTGAAAAATGCTGCAAGGTGCGAAATTGTAGAGTATAAGTTATGCAAATAGTGTGCAGGATACAAAAGTCCATTCAAAGAATATATTAAACTTCATAAAGGCTGAAGGCTGCATATAAATGAAATGGCTCCTTAAAACATTTTTGTGCAATACTGCAAAGTACAAAATTGTAGATGTAACTGTTGCAAATGATGGAAGTAAACATACAGCATATAAGTCATTCAGATAGTGCAAACTGATGCATCATGCAAGACTGATAAAAGTGCTTAGTGCAGAACAAAGTACTGTAGAAGTAAAACGGACTTCAGAAATGGCCTGGTTTGAGCAGGGAAATGCCCAGGAAGCCTCTGAAAGCTGACAGTCTGAAGTGCAGAAGCAGCAAGCTGGAGCAGCAAGTGGCGTACAGCCGCAGGAAGGAGGTACATGCAAGAGGGGGCCCAGATGGCAGGCCCAGGCAGCTGAAGTGAGGTAGCTATGTTGGAGAGCAGCGCGGCAGCAAGCAGGCCACAAGCGGAGGTGCAATGGCAGCGAACATGACTGAAGGAGCACCACTTAAGGCCTACAGAAGGAATCCATATGGAACAAGCGGCAGCATCCGGCCGAACGAACTGAATGATGCAGTGATATGGGGCTGGAAGAACCCCAGAAAAACAAAAGTTAAAGGGGAGGGGGAGACAACGAGCAGGAATAAGGCAAACAAGGGAAGGACGGGGAAAATGGGGGAAGGCAGAGCAGAGAGAGAGAGCCCAGTAGCCAAACAGAGGAGGCACGGGGAACAGAGAGGAACCCAGCCCCAGCATGCAGCATGGAGCGAGCATAGTGAGTGCAACTCTCTCTGCTTAGAGTGGTGTTAGCCTGATTGTTTAAGTAGGAGATGGGGGACGATCTATTCCCCCATAGAACTACAGGCATATGCCTTTCAATTGTGTACTTGTAACAGAAAGCACTTTTAGATTTGCAGACTTACATCCATTACTGGCTAGAGCTGCATGATGGTCAGTGTTACTTGACATATTTCATGTCACGCTTAAGAAAGGGCTCAGATTAATAGTAGAAAGACACGTGGAGGAATGCACACCACTGCTCTCGAAGGTGCCACAGTGAGAAATAGTATAAGCTAAGTAGAAGAAAAAATATTGCACACAACAGCAGTTCCAGATGCAAGCAGGTTTATTTAAGAGCCCAGTTCACACAACACAGGTATGCTGTGCTGATACCCTAGCAGTGCAGCAGGGAGTTGTCAGTGGTATGTTTTGCACAGCATACCTGTTTTGACTGAAATGGGCTCTGAAATGGGCTGTTAAATAAACCTGCTTGCATCTGGACCTGTGGGTGTGTGCACAATTTTTCTTCTGCTCAGATTAATAGTAGATTGGAAGCTTAAGGCTGACAAAATGCTTTTCAGATGACAAAAATATCAAGGACTATCTTTATCTACAACAACCTATGTAGAATTCTTTGTGAAAGGGAATGATGAGTTGTATGATCACTAGTGATGGACTCCATTTCCAGGAAGACATCACAGCATACAGTGGTACAGGTCTGAGGTTTTTTACATACAGTGTGTGTTTTTCAGATGTCATTAATATACATGACTGTTTAAATCATGACATCATTGTCATAGACTATATAACTTCACATGGAGACTGGAACAGATCCAGAAACAAATGGTTTGATACCTTTTATCGGACCAACATAGATGTAACAAAAGAAAACAGTGCCTAAGCTTTTGGATCAACCAAGTCCTTCCTCAGAAGCTTCTGAGGAAGGATTCAGTTGATCTGAAAGCTTAGGCACGGTTTTCTTTTGTTTCATCTATGTTGGACCAATAAAAGGTATCACACCTTCTGTTTCTGGATCCGTTCTTACAAGGAACAATATGGCAACTAACTAATTCTGTGTATCGACATAGAGATTGGAGAACTGTATCAAAAAATACTGAACTTCCTCCAATTTGGACACAAGTACTAACATTTTGAAAATTAATAACATTATTTGTAGGCTATGATTACGCAATAAGGCACAACAGGGTGTGTGTTATCGTGTAATAACGTCACTCCTGGGGTGGGTTGAAGCACGAGGTGAAGCTGAGTGCTTCCACCACCCCAGGAGTGACGTTATTACATGATAACACACACCCTGGAGTGCCTTATGGCAATTATACAATGGCTTGTTGCTATATACAGAATAAAAAATAAATTTTAAAGAATGTTTTTGTTAGTGTGGAAAAATATTTCTTCAGAGGAAATGCAAGGAATCATCCAAATCTAAAGCTACAGTGATGTTTTTGTGTAATAACATCACTGTTTCAATGGGTCAGCAGCTAAACAGCTTCTTACATTTTTCCTTGCATTTGTATAATTGGCACTATTCACTCCTTAAGCTTAACTAAACTAAAACACTAATAAAAACATTTTAAGTGTGATATCTATTTATATTCTTTGCAAAAAAACTGAGTCAATGCACCAGTTAGGGCTCAGGTTAATGCCACAAAAGTAGGGAAAAGTGGCATCTGGGTTTCCAGCCCTAACTCCCCGCCCCCACACCAAGCAGCAGAAGTAGAGTACTACACAAGAAACCATAGACAGCTATCCTCAGGTAAGACAAACAACATACAACTGTTTTTAGATGACATAAATGCAGTAGCGCTGATGTGTTACCCTTGTGGGTTTGTATCTGCATATGCACACCACAAGATATACACACTCACTTGTTGCTACAGATAGAAATCCATGATACTCATATCACAACATTATGTCTGTTTGCACAATCGGAGCCATAGATACAAATCCATGATACCCAAATTACAACAGTTCTTTTGCTACAGAAGCACATTCCCCTATGGGGCTTCTGTGGCGTCTGGTACTCGTGCACACTATAAGCCATACACGCAGTTGATGGGCCTTTGCTTCTGCAGCCATGGGTGTAAGACATATGCACCAATCTCTGTCTGCAGAATCGCAGGCACCACAAAATCCATTATACCAAAATTGCAACAGTACTTTGGGCTGCAGAAGCGCAGGCCCCTGAGGGGACTGCACCTCTTCAACCACAGGTATAATACATACACACCAGCTTCCGGCTTCAGAAGATGGAAATACTGTTGCAAAGTGGGTATAATGGTTTCCCTTTGTGGATCTAGACACTGTTCAAGGGGGTAACAGTTTTCATTGTATCTGCCATTGTTATGTACTTATCTGTCCTGTACTCAATTACCACTTAATTAGCATCTTACTGTAAACACTGTGTCCTGCTTAATTTGACTACCTATGAATGTATCATTGTAAAGATTTCTGTCTGTTGTATACACTGTTAAATGATTATATGTAACTAACTCCGGGGTCGACCATAAAAAAGGGACCTCCGGGTCTCAGTGGGCCTACTCGGTTAACAAAATTGAATAAATAAAACAGTTACACAGATGCAGATAGAAAAGCATGCACTAGCAGATCATGCTACCTAGCAAGGTACCTTGTACAGCATACATGAGTACTTCTGGTTGCAAAAGCATGGGCCCCATGGGGCCTTCCGTATACAGAAGGACAAGCCCCCATTGGGCCTGCACTTTTGCAGCCAGACATTCTCATGCATGCAATACTACATACACACAGGTGTGGCTGAATAAACATAGGCCCTTGTGTGGGGCCTGTGCTTATGAAGCCACAGATACAAATGTATTTTTAATTTATTTAACTGAAAACTGGTAACCGAATAAGGCATGCTGAGCTGAGGTTCATTTCCAGGTGTGGCATCAGGGAGGGGTTACAGGAGGAAAACAATGAAGCATAATACAGTACTTTACATGATGCAGATATAGTGCAAACAACAGAAAGAAAACTTAACTGGTACAAATGTAGAACATAATAAAGTGCAAGTATATTGTACAAGCACAAGTGCAAGAGAAAAACTGAGATTGTCATCAAAGTAGTACAAAGGCAGTCAAAAGGTTCTATGTCATAACGGCGATCATGGAATAGCGATCGCCGTTAGGGAGAGTGTACATCGCCGAAAATTAATTTTGGCAATGCACACTCACAGCGAATGGGAAGAGGGTGCCCAATATCTATGGGTTTCCTTTAAATGCAGGGGGCTGCACCCCACCATACCACCCACACCACCCCACACACCCCTACTAAAGGATTATCAACTCCGGGGGGGGTGCATGTAGAGGGGGGGAATACTTAAAAATAAACAAGCCACCTGCTGGCAGAAAAAGAACCACACTGTACCCTACCCAAACCCTGCACCCTGCACCGCCCAAACAACCACCCTCCCCACCACACTAGCGGACCAACTCAGCAGCTGCCACACCACATCCCCTCTCACATACCTTACCTCCCCCTCCTCTCCCCCAATGCATGTGCACGTACATATATGCTCTTACTTGCCATCGTAGTACCTCGCCCAGCCAGGTAACCAGTCGCTACCCTGTCAGGTAGCCCTGAACATAGGTGCCATAACTGAGTCACCATTTTTGTAAGCACTCAATTGCAGTCACCTTGTTCACCGGATACCCAGTCAAAACAGTTCACTAGGGAACAGTTGGGTTGAGTTGAATCAAAAACCTAAAGTAGCAAAATAACTATGGGGGCTCTCCTTTGGAAAACAGGTGCAGGTGTGTGGAGGGAAGAGTTTCAACTGACACCTGAGGGACAATAAAGAGGAGGAATGAGTAATGTAAAGAGGGAGCTCGTTCCAGTATGATGGTATGTGATAGGAGAAGGCAGATTGTCCAGTAGTGGAATGGGGATGAGGAGTGAAGAAGGTTCACTAGTCCTTTGAGTGGAGGTAGCGTGGAACAGGGTCACTGGAAAGGGGAGTAAGAAGAGATAGGATGGCAAGGAGACAAACCAGCACTTGGAGATGAAGGAATTTTTGTGTGACTGGCAATGTGAAGATAGGGGGAGGACTGACTGGGAGGAATTGAGAGAGCAGCACTGCCTACATGGAGGAGAGTTACTCTCAAAGTGACAAAAGTTATTGCAGAGTGTGTCCAGTCTGGCTAGGGAAGTGGACAGGCTGTACTATAGACCATGGGTCCGATCCTCAAAATGTTACATTTGGCGTAAATTGACTTATGCCCCCAAATATGGCGCAAGTAGCAATTTATGCCAGCAGTTATGACATTTGGTATTCTGCAAAGCAGCCTGTGACATGCCAAAGGATGCCTGCACCAGAGTGGACTTATGCCACTAGTTATGCTCTAAACCCCCTGCAACATGTTGCTAGGGGATTTACAGCAGCAGTAGCGACCTGTTCTGGAAGGGCAGCAACCAAGTCCCTCGGTTTGCTATTCTCAAACAATCCACAGAGGACATCTGCCAAAGTACAGTTACACCAGCTTTTAGCTGATGTAATTGGACTTTACGCCTTCCATGGGTTGTGCAAATGTGCCCCTATCCATCCCCCGGTACATGTAGTCCCCAACCCCCTGTCTGTAAAGCCCTTCAGGGTTTGCCCATGCCCCCAATACCCAATCTCTGGTTAAAGCCCATCCGGGTTTTGTCATTGCCCCCGACCCCTCGATATTGTAACACAGCCCTTCCAGGCTTTGATATGCCCCTGACCCCAGATATATTTATCCAGCCCTCCATGCTTTGTTTTGTCCCCCAACCCCTGATATATTTAACCAGACCCTCCTGGCTTTGTCATGCCCCCTGACCCTCGATATTTTAATACAGCCCTCTGGGCTTTTTATATCCCCAACCCCCAATATAGAATTACAAAGCCGAATCCCGCAATGCGCTAACACCACCACCAACCCTGACCAGATCCCTGATATGTAGGCATAAAGCATAAATATTTCCCATTACCCTGGTGGTCTGGTGAGCCCCCCACCCCACACAGCGGTGCAGCCAACTTCCGCTCCACCTGACCTCTTACAGGATGATGACTGGTAAAGCCACTTCACCACTGTGGTTAGCCACAGATTGAATGATGATCGAGCGTAGCATACTGTACTGTACATATGCACAGTGCGCGTATGTAAAGTACATTAGTACGTGCTCATTCATGTTCAGTCGTTGGCTGGCCGTGGTGATGAGAGGCCGGCTGTGCCAGTCGCCAGCCTGTAAGGAATCAGTTGGTGGGAGCCGGGAGGTCAGGCACTGCTGGGTGGGGGGCCACTAGACCACCAATGTAATGGGGAATATTTGCTTTATATGCCTACATATTGGGGTTTGGGTCAGGAGTTGGGGTGGTGTTGTTTGCACATTGCAGGGATTCAGGGCTTTGTGGCTATATCAGGAGGTCAGGGGCATGACAAACCTGGAGGGGCTGTAGGACCATATCTGGAGGTCAGGGTATGAATGTTTCGCGGGCTTTGGCAACATGGTGTTAGATGAGTGAAGTCTGCAGGGCTGTACGGGCTTGGATTGGGGCATGGGGGGGTGCGATTGTACCTTTCACAACCAGGGTTGCAGCTTGCATCAAACCCTCCAGGTATGCCCTTTGTTTGGCATACCTGTGGGTTTGTTGCAAGAAGCAGGACTTAGCTACGAGGACCCTGCTCCTTACAGAATTGGGTGCAGGGTCCTTGGCATAATGGGGTTTGGCACAAGTTGCCTTTGGCAGTGACTTGCGCCATCCTTCTAGAAGTGGGCCCCACATCTGCATATAGTCAAAGACCAGGGGCACCATTTTGGTGACCAGCTCACAACAGACTGGCAGGTGTTGACAGTCTTTTTTATGGTACAAGGCACCAAGTTTTGCATGGATAGTATTGATGTGGGTTGAGAATTCAAGTTTACTGTCAAGCCTCATGCTAAGGTACTTGAAGGATGACACTGCTGCAAGAGAGGAGCCATCCAGCCTGGTAAAGAATGTGAGTCTTGAGAGTCTGGTAATTTTGGGCTTGTACCAAAGGTCACAGATACCATTTTTTTAGTTCTTGGTACAGGACTCAGGACCCAGTTCACACAAACTCATGACACCAATATTCAGTGCTTCATGTAGTTACTTTTATTTTATAAACTTCACATATCAAACAGGGAATTAGCTATGCTGGTGTAACCCAAGGAGGCATCCCACCTAACCAATGTTTTACACCCACTGCACAGGTGCTTTGTCAAAGTATAGAGCACCCCCTGTTGTACACACTTATATTTACATGTATCTCGAAAAAGTGCCAAAAAAAGTGCTAAAAATGTGGAAATGCTTGTAATTAATGACATCAGTTTGCACTTAAAACACATACAAAGCCAACAATACATAAATAAGTGTTCACAATCTTATGGCTTAATTCAGCAGTCTGTAGTCCTATATTATCACATGAGCCTAAATGGCCACTGTAAATTGCATGGTTTAGCGATCATCGTTCCATCTTAGATACTGATTCAATTTAAACTCAATACCAGATTGGAGTCTGATTCTTTATGTACCAGCTAGTGTCCTAACCAGTGTTAAATGTTTTATTTTGCAACTGGTTCTTCCATTGGGGTTCCATTTCTGTGACCATGAAAATTTATATTAAAGCACCACTGTTTTGTAACTGTCAGCATCATAGAAAAAGCACAGACCCCAATGATTTAATAAAGCAGTTTCTATTGTATTTCAACCCTATGCATTACCCGAATACATATGGAGGGGAGTGGGTGTTTATTTAATTCTATATACAGTAACCATTAAACAAGTTTTGTCAATTTAACATATCAGACTTCAAAGTCCACTTCCATTATTTAAAGCAGACTTAATGCAGCAATCTATCTTTCTTAAATATTAATATCTGCAGTGCCCATCATAAAAGTATTGCTAATTCGATCTGATCATTAATTCTGGGCCACTGCAGTGCTCCCAGCTGATAAATCCAAAAAGCCTCCTTCTTTTCCCAAAACACTTTCTATATCCCTCCCCTGGGACCCAGACTAACTTTTTTTATGCAAATGGATGTAGGATTGTGTGCCTCTCCACTCCCCGCTTCATTTATGTGTGTAGCTAGGGCATATTTATCAATGTTGTTAAGAATAGCCCTCATGTGTTCCCCTACATGATCTTTAAGTCTTCTCTTAGTTCTCCCTACATGAACACACCGCATTTACAGTTTGCTAAGTATATTACATTATCAGTGTCACACGTGGTCTAACTTAAGATTTCATATTCCCATCCATCTGCAGAAACCTGAAACAGTGGATCAGTTTCTGAACACACACACTACTGATGTCAAATAAAATAATGACTGTGTCTGTTCTTTACTGCTCTACCACCGCCCCTCCCCCACAGTGAGTATGGCATCCTTAATGGATCAGAAGTCAGGAGTAAAGTAATGCATAAACAGCTACATATTTTATTCAGAAAAACTGCAAACAGTATGCATGTTTCATTCATTTTATTACCTCTTTAAAACTCCTGAATGGTTGTGTTCAGTCTGAAGAGGAGCCACCAGCAGCCATAGCCACACATCATTTTACTGAGTTAGGGCTGTCTGTGTTGCTATAGACAGTATAACACTAAGAGATGGGTTAAAAATCAGAGTAGCTGGCAGACTGAACAAGCGTAATTATATACATGTATGACATATGTCATAGATAACCCACTCTAGGGTGTGTGGTCGATCTCTGATATATTCACGCCTTGGCGTGCATTGTTATGCAAGAGGCCACTGGCCGAGTGCGTCTACCACCCAAAGCATGCTTATATCAGAGCATGATTACACACACTAGAGTGGGTTATCTATCTTATAAAATGGTAAAATTGATTTGGAGGGGGGTAAAAGTGCAGGTGTGCCGTCGCGCTCTGATATACGCATGGTCATCTGATGTGTTTCAACCAATCAGAGGATTCCTTTTTACTTACCCATTTTATATATATATATATATATATATATATATATATATATATATATATATGTGTGTGGACAGTATTCGAGAGACTTGGGTGCGCACTTAATATAAGGTCTGTATTTTACTCATAATTTATTAAAAATACAAAATTTGTGCTCTGTACTGTTGCCAATATGGTCAAGAGATAGTGTGCATAAAAAAGGGTGTATGTATTTTTATTTTATTATGGCAAACTTTTAATAATGAAAATAGCCTTAAAAAAGGCAGCCATTTTGTGACATGGCTGTGCTACACATCTTGGTGACCACTGAATTTACTGTATTTAAAGCACAATACTAAAGTTTTCTTTTTTAGTGGACAGAGTGGATGTGTCACTGTCCCCCAGTGATTATTGATTTTATGCAGATGTAATTTCATTTACATGACACTACATGTAATTTATTACTTTCATGCATTACTGTGGTGTCTTATATAGCTGCATCATTTCCTTTTGTGTATTCTGCCTTTATGCTTTGAGTTTTTTTTTCAGTGTCGGTTCCCATAGCTTAATGCGTTTCCTCCGCACAAATCTGCAATCTTAATGCAGTGGTACATAGATCCTGCTAGGAGCAGCAGCATCAAAAGCTGTGGCTCTTGTTGTTGTGTCCATGTTACCCACATGGATGATGATGATGCTGCTGGTATTGGTGCAAATAGCTGGGACCCGAAGATGACATCAGGCATTCAGTTTTGGCACCGTGGCTCTAAGCAAAACTGTTCTCTTCCTGCTGCTCCTCCCATTTACCATTCTTGAAAACAGGTAGAATGAAGCGTCGTCCATTTTAAATCTGGTGTGCTGCACAGGAGTTTGGATGGATCTCTGAGGTCTCCAGTCACTAGAAAACATGATCTTCAACATTCTGCTACAAAACAGCAAGTTAAAATTCTATATTAAATGGTGGCTGGCTAAAGTGCAGCAGTTATTCTGTGTCATTTGGGGGACAGAAAAAGTAAAGTATTCAGCTTAAGACTTCATGGTCTTGCTGTTTGTGAAGGGCCCCTCTTCAAAATAGAGGATGATTGGATTAGTGGGCTGTGCAGCATAATGAGTATATTTTATAGTTTTGTTTGGGAAGCATATCAGCAGAACTTCCCTCTGGTTCTAGCACTGTGTAAATGGGGCATATTAAATAGTATAGCTTAAAGTTGTGTTTGGGAAGCATATCAGCAAAACTTTCTTTTGGTGAGGTTAGTGTTTAAATCGGGGCATATTAAATAGTATGTTTTAAAGTTTTGTTTGGGAAGTATATGAGCTGAACTTTCCTCTGGTGCTGGCACTGTTTAAATGGGGCTTATTAAACAGTATATTTTAAAGTTTTGTTTGGGAAGTATATCAGCTGAACTTTCCTCTGTTGCAGGCACTGTTTAAATGGGGCATATTAAATAGTATGTTTTAAAGTTTTGTTGGGGAAGTATATCAGCTGAACTTTCCTCTGTTGCTGGCACAGTTTAAATGGGGCATATTAAATAGTATATTTTAAAGTTTTGTTGGGAAGTATATCAGCTGAACTTTCCTCTGTTGCTGGCACAGTTTAAATGGGGCATATTAAATAGTATGTTTTAAAGTTTTGTTGGGAAGTATATCAGCTGAACTTTCCTCTGTTGCTGGCACTGTTTAAATGGGGCATATTAAATAGTATGTTTTAAAGTTTTGTTGGGAAGTATATCATCTGAACTCTCCTCTGTTGCTGGCACTGTTTAAATGGGGCATATTAAATAGTATGTTTTAAAGTTTTGTTGGGAAGTATATCAGCTGAACTCTCCTCTGGTGCTGGCACTGTTTAAATGGGGCATATTAAATAGTATGTTTTAAAGTTTTGTTGGGAAGTATATCAGCTGAACTTTCCTCTGGTGCTGGCACTGTTTAAATGGGGCATATTAAATAGTATGTTTTAAAGTTTTGTTGGGAAGTATATCAGCTGAACTTTCCTCTGGTGCTGGCACTGTTTAAATGGGGCATATTAAATAGTATGTTTTAAAGTTTTGTTGGGAAGTATATCAGCTGAACTTTCCTCTGGTGCTGGCACTGTTTAAATGGGGCATATTAAATAGTATGTTTTAAAGTTTTGTTGGGAAGTATATCAGCTGAACTTTCCTCTGGTGCTGGCACTGTTTAAATGGGGCATATTAAATAGCATGTTTTAAAGTTTTGTTGGGAAGTATATCAGCTGAACTTTCCTCTGGTGCTGGCACTGTTTAAATGGGGCATATTAAATAGTATGTTTTAAAGTTTTGTTGGGAAGTATATCAGCTGAACTTTCCTCTGGTGCTGGCATTGTTTAAATGGGGCATATTAAAAAGTATGTTTTAAAGTTTTGTTGGGAAGTATATCAGCAGAACTTTCCTCTGGTGCTGGCACTGTTTAAATGGGGCATATTAAATAGTATATTTTAAAGTTTTGTTGGGAAGTATACTAGCTGAACTTTCTGCTGGTGCTGGTGCTGGTGCTGGCACTGTTTGAGTGGGGCATATTAAATCGTTACTATCTGGCTATAGTGCAGCAGTTGTGTCCTATCATCTCTGGGGGCAGAAAAGTAAAATTTGTGTGTTCTCTCATGGACCAGCTGTTTTTGAAGGGCCTCTCTTCAGAATGGGGCTGTTCATATAGGTGACCAGTCTAATCAAATAGAGTTTTGTTTGAGATTTATAGTATTTTGTTTGCAATCCATCCAATGGGTTGTCATTGTACAAGTTGATTCTTTCAGAATATTGCTAATATTGGTGAACTTTCCCCTGGTGATGACATAAATCATGTTTAAATGGGGGAAAAAACCCAGCCCAGTGGCATTGAGGGCTGAGGTGCTGGACACCTTATCTCAAGCCATACCGGCAACCCATGTTCGGGAACGAGCAAGGGTCATCGGGGGTTGGCTGGGAGAAGGATTGAGCATCTGCAGGACTGCTCACCTTCTCCAGGGGGATACTAGCTGTCGGCGCTCCACTGGCTCCTAGCAGCTGCTGGGGAGCAGAGCACCGATGCTACGGCTGAAGGGGAGGAGACAGGCAGACGCTTGGTGAGAGTGCGTACAGTAGCATGCGCACTCTCACAGCAGGAATCATTGCATGTCCTGCCTCCTCACAAGGGGAAAAAACTGGAAAAAAACTCCAGCTGGATGACGTGGTCCCAGCAGCATGCCACCTCTGAGAAGGCACCTCCCTGGCATGGATCCGTTTGGGGTGGGTTGAGTCGCTCCCCACAACCCTGCCATGAAGAGTAAGTTGTGGGGTGCACAAGGGAGGGGGTCTAACCTTCAGGGGATGGCACGCTGGGGGACAACTGAAGGAGAAGCTGGGAGCTCGGAAGAAATAATACATCAAAAAAAGGGGGGAAAACAACACCTGTGGGGTTCCTACTGGTAAATTCTGAGAATGTGTATTTGTTGAATGAATGCTGCACCTGTTGATATGATGATGGCTCTATTTTAAAAGTGTGCATGTGGAATGAATATAAAAGCTGCACTCTTAAAATGTTTTCAATAAAAAATAAATGCAATTTGTGAGAAATGCTTGTAATTTTTGGAAAGAAGGGGTGATGCTGTTAAGGTAGGTGTGTGTGTGTGTGTGTGTGTGTGTGTGTGTGTGTGTGTGTGTGTGTGCATGCGTGCATGTGGTGTTATTTTAAAATGATAAAATTGCCTTTCTTGATGTAAGATTATAAAGGAGCATCATTGTATTGGCATACTGAACTAGGGGATCAGGTGTGGGTGGTGGCATCAAACCGCACTAGTTCCTGAACTGTTTAAAAATAGAAGAGTACAGCACTTGAACCTACCTCAAAATGACTGCTCATGGCATGGGGGGGTACCATGTGTAGTAACTGGATCATTGCCTGGGTGTACTAATGCCTATAGGGCAACATCATTGTTTTGGATTCATCTGGTAAAATCATTTTTCTGATTTATCTATAATTAGACCGTTTCTAAATTAAATGTCAAGTGATGGCATAATATGTTGAAACTGTTTAAAAATTGAAAAAATACAGCACTTGGGCTTTCCTCAGAAAGCCTGCTCATGGCATTGCTTAGTACATTCAGGAGTATGGGAGGGATACCATGTGTAGTACTGCAATTTGATCATTGTCTGGGTGTACTAGTGCCTGATGGGCAACATCAGTGGTTTGGATTCATCTGGCAAAAACATTTAGCAGATTTACTGCCTATAAATTAAATGTCAAGTGTTGGCATGATATCTTGGAACTGTTTGAAAATAAAATAAAAATACATCACCTGGGCCTGACTCAAGCAGTTTGGATGTGGCATTACATGTGCAGTACAAGATCCCTGCAGCAGGGATGTTCCTGTGATGCACGTGGTGGTGACCACAGGGTGGGCCTGTGTGATATTTTGGCATCATTTTCCCCATAATGGCTGGCACTGGGTTGCCAGGGGACACCATACAGTGCCTGCATCTACAGTTATCAACACCAAACAGCTTGCCTGGGTGCTTTCTGGTTGTTAACTGTGGTTGGGCCTGCTCTCAGTTTGACTCTGTGGAGGTACAGTGATGTCAAAATGACCCCTGATGTGGTTCAGGCGCACTGTGTAACATCCAGCTGTCTCTTGCCTTGCCTTTGCTTTTCCATTAGGAACTTTGGTGTATTGTTTTGACTTGTAGAGCAGTTTGGATGTGGCATTCGACATGCAGAACAAGAACCTTGCTGCAGTGGTATCCCTGTGATGCACATGGTGGTGAGCTTAGGGTGAGGCTGCGTGATATTTTGGCATCATTTGCCCCTCAAAGTCCAGCACGGGGTTACCAGGGAGCATCATGTGACACCCTCATCTATAGTTATCAGTACCAAACAGCTTGCCTAGGTGCTTTCTTGTTGCTAACTATGGTTGGGTCTTTCCTCAGTCTGGCTCTACAGAGCTACAATGATGTCAAAATGGCCCCTGATGTGGCATGGTACTTATCAATGTGTATTGGCTGTTTGGATGATAATAAGCCATTCATAAAAGTTGTACCATGTATTTCACATGTTGCATTGCTACTGTGGTTTCCACGTTACCCACGGTAGTAGTATGCAACAGAGATGGTCACATAATAATCAAGTACAACCAAGTGATTTGTTCATGTTTATCTTTCTACTTAATGTCCAGCTTAAGTGTGAAAGGCATGTAGACTGGACATAAACAGTATAAGCATGAAGTAATGAAACTTTGGTAACCTCCTGTTTGTATTTTTAGTGCTGTCTACATTGGAGGATAGATAGCGATACATAGCTATGGAAGAACATCAAATCATTAGATGTTGTAAAGTAATACACTTAAACAGAAGACAGGGACACTGCATTTGAAAATTTTATTTATTACTAGAAATGGAAAATAATGCATAATGGACACAGAGTTACCCACGAAAGTAGATTACATGTCATAAATAACTGTGCCATTTTTCCAAACTTAGAAATACAGAACTATCTTTATATTTGGTATTATGCAACTACCACATATACAGATTAAAATTAAGGTTGAGTCATGCCTAATTATAAAACCTTTTTTGAGTGTATGAATGTCACACTTTGTCTCTCGAATACTGTCCACACAGGTATATATATAGATACATATATATATATATATATATATATACACACACATATACTAGTTTTGTGTGTCAAGAGTAGTACTAGTGCTTAAAGTAAGAACAAACAGACAGCACACAGTGGTGTGCTTATGGAGATGTGAGAAGGAGGGGGTTGGGTTTGGGGGGTGTTGTTGTAGAAGAGAGACAGTGATACAAAATGAAGAAAATATGGGGGAATCATGAACTGTAGGCCCTGTTAGTATGCAGCTTCATAACACACCTGACATATGACAAGCTTGTTATGTATAATAGGGTTTCTTCTTTTTTCATTTTGTCTCTTCAAAACTATCTGTTTGCATAGCCCTGACATTAAAGAAATGCAAAAACAAACAAAAAGAAGCCATGCTGCTTGGTGCAAAGACTGAGTCGCAGCGGAGAACAAATTAGGCTTGAACCCAGTCAGTCTAGGGTGTGAGAGCTCTGGGGTCTGGTATTCAAAACTTTGCGCCAGTGGTAAATTAGCACTGCCTGGTGTGCTAAATTAGCCTGGACCCAATAGCCCACTATATTCAAAAGGGATAACCCCAGTGCTAAACCTGCTGAATATAGCATGCTAAGGAATCTGGGCAAACTGAACTGGAAGTGCAGTGCAAAAATAGCTCAGCAAATAGGACAGCTCTGAATATAGCAACCAGGAAGTGCAAACCACAACAGCAGCCCAGTGCACAGCGACATGAAGGAAGGTAAAGGTAAATCATGAGGCCACCATGTGTGCTAGAAAAGAAATGGATTCATTAAAGCTGCAAGCACCAGCGCATGTGAAAATCTGCAGAAACGTACCATGTTTCTGAAACGTTTGCGCGGTGCAGACACATTTGCGCAGATTTAGTGCAGCTTTTGCATGGAGCTGAGTTGTTTGCCCGGCGCTTTCACGTTTACCAGGGGCAAACATTTTCTATATTTAAAACTGACATGTAAATGAACCTGCTTAGACAGTCTGTGGGCAAACATGCAGATTAGCATCTCATTATGTCCTGATTTGCATGCAGTTTGCCCAGTGCTATTGCAGGGTCCCACAGCTCCACCTGTAGGTCATTCTGGAAGTACAGGGGTTGGCTAGATCTGCCCACAGCTCCACTTGTAGGTCAGTCTGGAAGTGCATGGTGGTAGCTGCAATCTACATTTGTACAGAACTGCAGAGAATATTGTGCCCCATGGACTACACAGCCAGACACAGGTGATAGTGCTGCATGCAACTGTCAAACTGTAGTTCTTGCTACAGTGCACAGCAGACAGTACAGTAATAAGGGGGCCAGTAGTGTGAGGGACACAGCAATGCCTATGGTGTGTAGGGCATCCACAGTGACAGGCCCATCTTGCAAGTGCATACTGACAGTGGACATTACTGTTATGCTGTTGTGTGACCCACAGATGCTGCACTACTGGCATGGGATACTCACAGTGACATATACATGACTGGCTGTGTGTGCTGTGGTGTCTGTACAGATGTGCGGTATGTGGCTGGGGGGGCACATACCATCAGACAGGCACACTGGTGTTAGGGTATTCCCAACACTAGACCATTTGCACTGCATGGCATGTCTCAACCTTGTGGTAGCACTCGGTATGTGGTGCAGACTGACCACCTGTACACCCTCCCCTCTACCATCCACGCCCCCAGTGCTGCATGTGTGTGCTGGCTTCTGTTGGTGTCTACTGAAGGGTGGTCTGTAGGTGTGTATTGTATGGGCACACTGCCATGGTGTCCAGTGGGTGCCAGATCACCACTTACTGCCTGGCATAACTGGGACCGTTGGCAGATGATGGCATCATAGGAGATGCCATCCGTGTGCAGCATGTTTCTTCTATGTCTGGTTTCTTTCTATGTTTAATATTTACTGGTTTGGGTCACGCAAAGCCACACAAAAGTTGTGGAAAGCCACAAAGTTGTGCAAAGTTGATTTATCCAGAGTTAAGACTACCTTTTCCTGGTTGGTAATTTGCACCACGTAAAGTGTCATGCTACATCATGCAAAAACACTTTGCACAGCACTAATGCGCAAAATATAGCATTATGCCTGTATTCATATACACGTCCCCTTGGTTTGCCCCTTGCATACATTATACTTTTGCTCAGCGCTAATGCAGTTTGCCCGCGCTATTTGACCTTTTGAATATAACGGACTCATGCAAATCCATCACTAAACCTGCGCAGTTTGTGCCCAGCACAACGTTTTGAATATCTGGCTCCTGGTTTCCTGGGTGCAGGTCAGATATTATCTATCAGCCCTCAGAGAGCATATCATCCCTTAAGAGATAAATCTGCAAGGCTATAAACAAGCCATCATCATGTAGGCTAAGCAATTACATACATTATACTGAAATAGGCAAAATTTTGTATGTTAGAGGATTAACTTCCACAGATCATCTCTCCACATGATAATGACTGCTGAGAGAAGGGTGGAAACACTCCATACAGGGTGACTGGCATGTGGTGCTTACAGTGCTTAACCTCTGCTGACCATGCAATTACAGTCATGGCCATATCAGCAAACTGCCACTCCCGGTCCCAAGAATAGTCTTAATCCAAAACACTAGTAATGGTTTTGTAAACCCTGCGCCAACACCCTACATCAAATAATCTGCTGCATGCTGCATCAAACAATCACTGTATCCGTTACCGTGCTGCCAGCCAAGTTGCCAACCCCCATCTAGTAAGGTGTACTAAGCAGTTATTAGGTGAACAGTGAACCAAAGCAGTGTGGAAAAAGTCAAAACATTATCTTAACACAAACACAGATAAACTTTAGAGCCCATGGGCCAGATATTCAAAACTCAGCCCTGGGGCAAACTTAGCACTGCACAGTGTGATAAATTAGCCTGGAACCATTTGCATGCTATATTCATAGGAATAACCCCGGGGCTAAAGCAGCTGAATATAGCATGCAAATGAAGCCGTGCAAACAGGGCTGGGAGTGCTGTGCAATAATAGCCCAGCAAATAAGACAGCTCTGAATATAGCATCCAGGAAGTGCAAACCAAAACAGTAGCCCAGTGCACACAGATGTGGAGGAAGGTAAAGGTGAACTACGTGGCCAATGTGTGTGCTAGCAAAGAAGCAGATGCACTAAGAGCTGCAAACAATAGTGCAGGCCAAATACTGTAGAACTATGTTATGGTTCAGACAGGTTTGCGCTGCACCAATACATTTGTGCAGCATTTGCCCAGTGCCACAGGACATTTGCCCAGGGCAAAAATTAGCTATATTCAAAAGAGACATGCAAATAAAACTACTTAGCCAGTCCATGGACAAACATCCATATTAGCATCTCATTATGGCCTGACTTGCATGTGAATTGCCCAGTGCTATTGCAGGGTCCCACAGCTCCACCTGTAGGTCAGTCTGAAAGTACCAGGGCAGGCTGGGTCTGCTCACAGCTCCACCTGTAGGTCAGTCTGGAAGTACAGGGGCAGACTGGTTCTGCTCACAGCGCCACCTGTAGGTCAGTCTGGAAGAGCATGGTGGCAGCTGCAGGATACGTTTGTACACAGCTGCATAGACTATCGTGCCCCAGGAGACTAGACAGCAGAGGCACAGGTGAAGGAGCTGCATGCAATAGTCAAATTGTAGTTCCTGCTACAGTGCCTAGCAGACGCTACAGTAACAAGGTGGCCAGTGGTGTGAGGGACACATCAATGTCTATGGTGTGTAGTGAAGCAATGACTGCTGAACTCCTCACAGTGACAGGCCCTTCTGGCAGGTGTGTTGTGACAGTGAACATTACTGTCATGCTGTCGTGTGACCCATAGATGCTATGCCACTGGCATGGGATACAAACAGTGACATACACAGGGCTGGCTGTGTGTGCTGTGGTGTCTGTACAGATGTGTGGTATGTGGCCCGGGTGGGGGCATATACCATCAGACAGGCACAGTGGTGTCTGCACTGGACCACTTACACTGTGTAGATGGTCACAGCCTTGTGGCAGCACCCAGTATGTAGTGCAGCCTGACCACCTGTACACCCTCCCTGCAACACCCTCCACGCCCCCAGTGCTGCGTGTGTGTGCTAGATTGTGTAGATGTACTCGAATGGGGGGACTGAAGATGTGTGCTTTATGGACACACCACCATGGTATCCGCTGGGGCACCCAGTAATGCCTGGCATGGTTGGGACCGGTGCTAGATGATGGCAACATAGGAGGTGCCGTCTGTGTGCAGCATGTTTCTTCCATGTCTGGTTTCTTTCTATGTTTAATATTTACTGGCTGGGGTCAATAAACCACCACTGGCAGACCCTCACAACTCCATAATTCACACTTGTAAATTATGGAGTTCCATAAATGATGGTTCTATGTTGCGCAAAGTCATGAAAAGTCACGCAAAGCTGTGCAAAGTTGTGCACAGCTGTGCAACATCATGCAAACTCACTTTTGCCCAAAGCTAACCACCAGTAAATATAAAAAGTAAAACATGGGGATGTCTGAGAACTTGGAATTTATGCACACCCTTGGTGTGTGATGCCCAAAGATACACCTCTCGGGCTTTGCCCTTGGGGGTTTATGGGGCATCACACACCTCAGGTGTGTATAAAATCCTTGTTAACCACACTTCCCCATGCATTATTTTATATTTTATCACCTTGTTATCTGGGTAAGCTCACTGGGCCAAGGCACATTATCAATAACCACCCAGAGCGACTACATGGGAGGTTGAGATGATACAGAGTACACTAACTACATACCATTAACAACAACACACAATTCACAATCTGCAATATAGTGTCACATTGGAAACCATTTCTGCTGCAGGTGCTGTTTCATTTCAGTTCTATCAATGACAGGGTGGTTGGCTTCTAAGCAATATTACTGCAATGTATTCTACAGTTTGGTTGCCTCTGCATATGGAGTGGCCCATTAGCTGCATGCAGCCTAGTTCCCTGTTACTGTTGTGTCCCCAGCACCCATCCTTAGTTCACCCAGAGTTAAGACTATCTTTTCCAGGGCGGTAATTTGCACCATGCAAAGTGTCGTGCAAAGTCATGCAAACACATTTTGCGCAATGCTAATGCACTGAATATAGCATTGCGCCTGTATTCATGTACACTCCCCCTCTGTTCACACATTGCATACATTATACCTTTGCCCAGTGCTAATGCAGTTTGCCTGTGCTATTTGGCCTTTTGAATGTAGAGGACCCGCGCAAACCCAGCACAAATGATTTGCACCCAGCACAAAGTTTTGAATATCTTGTCCCATCAATCCACATCTCCCTCTGATACAAGCTCTGCCTCTCTCCTTGCAAAGTCCTCTTTTGATCTTGTTTGTCTTGACTGCCTTGACAGGGTCACTAGAAATGTATGTTTTACCAGTGAGGACAGGTGATGGCAACTGGCAAAAGCTGGAAATGGGAAGCACCAAGTTTTTTAAGTTATTTGGAGAGCATAGAATAATTTTTGGCTGTCATGTGGCACTTGATAAGTCCAGAAAAACCAAAAAGCCTTGTGCTATCCTCAGCTGCATAAATGCAAAAAAAGATCAGCCATTGGTGCAAGAGGTGCACTAGTGGTATCGTACCATGACCAGACTGGCTCTGATACCAGCAGCACTTGAACTTTGAACCCCCTTGCCTTGCTACTGACAATGGGCAATGATGCATTCATTGAATGCTACACAGGGTCAGCAATGCCTTACTAGATTGATTATTAGTTGGCTAGTAGTCCTGCTCTACCCCTACTCTCTCCCAGCCCCTGCAATCATCAAAACACAGAATTGGAGTCCTGCAGTGGTGCAGCAGCACTTCTAAAACTGTGATCACTGAACTAAAAGAGGAGACTAGCAGAAATGAGAATCAGAGTGAAAGTGAATCAATCAGCTGAGCTGATCACTTTCACTCTCACTCTCTGAGTCTCCCCAACCTATCACTGATGTACTTGAATGCCCGTAAAAATTATGACAGAACATAGGCAGATGCCACTTTATTGTTACTGCACATTGATGTGTTAAATTATTGAGGGCGTGGGCTTTGACTTACATTGTGGGGCTATAGCCACTCCTGTAAAATCCTGGTAATACCACTGGCCTGGCTTACTGCTCTAACTGAAGCCGTCAGAATGACTCCGGCTGCAGCTTCACAATTCAAAAATGTGCCACTGTTCTCATACTGAGAATGCTGGTGAACAGCTTTTCTTGCTAAGCTGGGAACCCAGAATTCTTGGGTGCCCAGAAACAATATTTCCAGGGTAATTAAAAAAAACAGAATCTAGCTAAAAGGGTCCTATTCACCTAGTTGCAGGTGTTTATTTCTTGAAACTAGATCATTTTTAGATATTTTCAATTTTTGTTAGAAAAAACAAAACAAAACAAGCAAGGTGACAACTGTCATGACTGATACTATTTCTCACAAGTAAATCAGGAACATAAGCACTCATTGTCTGTATTTTTTATCATTCTTGTGAGAAGGTTATCCCCAAAAAATGTTCTTTTAATCTTATAACTCTGGAACCATTCGGTAGTCTTCATGAAACCTTCAAAAGGCACTACCTCAGTACAGGCTGCTTCTACCTTGAAAGTTTCATGAAAATATTCTGCACCCTCTACTCTTTTTTTTTTTTAATTCAAAGTTTATTAACAGTTTACAACATACAGAGGACAAGATGATACAATCAATACAATGTGATTACTGAGTACGACTAGTAAAAGGATATGTCCTCCCCCCCCACCTCCCATCTCCCCCCTCCCCTTCCCCCCAAATCTTCCACATTATGTACATATTTTGGACTAAAAGACATTTAAGCAATACCGTATCTTTAGGCAGGATACAAGGAGCAGAGAGTGTAAAAGGGGCACCATATCTTAGTAAACTTTGCAGAGCTGTTACGGAGACTTGCTATCATTCTTTCAGTTCTGAGGTTAGCTAGCAATTCGTTCAGCCATTCCATATAAGAAATCTCTTTGGTGTCTTTCCAATGTCTTAAGACTAACTTCTTAAGGGATAAAGAGATTAAGGCCATATGGAACTTATGAGTAGTAACCTGAATCTCAGAAAAATCACCCAATATGCATATTTGTGGAGAAAATAAATCATTAAGACCTAAAAGGGGTCCATTTTTTGTTTGATAAGTGTCCATAGGGGGGTTATCTTGGAACAGGTCCAGAAAATATGGAATAAATTGTCATCCTCTTGTAGACATCTAGAACAGGTTGAAGAGGAGGCAATGCCAAATTTCACCAGTCTTTGTGGCGTGTAATATAAATCATGTAATATTTGGAATTGCGTCAAGCAGAGTCTATGCTGAGTAATGAATTTATGACAACTTTGCCATGCTACAGGCCAATTAATTGGAGTCTCAGGGAGAAAAGCAGACCAATAATTGGTAGGACCAAAATGTTCTGGGTAAAGCCAGTCAAATAAAAGGCTAAACATCTTAGATACAGCATGTGGGAGGCCAGCTAGCGGAACGATAGCAGTCTGAAATTTAGGGCCTGCTGCTTGTGGAGGAATTTCACCTAGA
Organism: Neoceratodus forsteri; assembly: GCA_016271365.2. Lineage (NCBI taxonomy): Eukaryota > Metazoa > Chordata > Ceratodontiformes > Ceratodontidae > Neoceratodus > Neoceratodus forsteri. The sequence goes on along the minus strand of CM028134.1, from coordinate 299,931,462 downwards.
TTTTTCACCAAAAGGTGACATAACTGAAAAATTTTAAAAATGCTGGACTTCGGGATGTTAGCTTTGGTGATTATCTTAGGGGAAGATAGCCAAGAGCCATCTGTTATGTTAAGAAAATAGGAAAGGGAACAGCTTTTAAGGCAGGGAGCTAAATGGGAGAAAGTACTTTGCCATCTATCTTGAGATTGGAGTTGCCCATAAGCAGTTATGCAAGGTCTTGAAAATGCACATATTTCAAGAAAGCACAAAGCTGGGAATGTATTCATATAGAAATTGCAATTGGAGTTATGCAATTGTATTGGAAGATGTTTCTCCCTAGTATACAAAAGCACAGCAGGGGAGAGGCGATGGCATTTAATTTGGGCCAATTCTATTTTTAACCAGATTGGGATGTAAGAAGACTGGGTTTGTGAAATCTCTGAGGTGAACCACCTAAGGTATTTACTAGCATGACAGGCCCAATAATATAGACTAACATGAGAAAGTCGAAGGCCTCCCCTAATTTTAGGAGCCATTAATTTGTGATAAACCAGACGTGATTTCTTACCAGCCCAAATGAAATCAATAATAAGAATATGTACCTTTTTAAACCATACTAATGGCAACCATAAGTTCAACAAATTAAGTGGATAAAGAAGACGAGGAAAAACATTAATTTTAATCAGGTTGATTTTACCCCATAGGGAAACAGGAAGAAGGGCCCACCTTTTCAGATCTTGGGTAAGGGTTGACAATAAGGAGTCTAAGTTTCTCTTTTGTAAAAGGACTGAGCTTCTGGATAGTTCAATCCCCAGGTATCTTAGAGATTATTTTGCCCAAGACAATCCTAGGGCTGTAATTTCCTGTTTCAATACAAGATGATTGAGAGGAAATACAACTGTTTTATCGATGTTCAATTTATAGTTAGGGTACTATATTTGTTAATGATCTCCAACATAGGTGGGATAGATAAGGCGGGTTGTGATAACTGTAGTAAAAGATCATCAGCATATGCCGATACTTTGACCTCATAACCTTGTATGGGAATACCCTGGATTCTGGGACAACGTACTAAGCGACGTATAAGAGGTTCCATGTATAAGTTAAAAAGAAGAGGGGATAAAGGACAGCCTTGTCTCATACCTGAGTTTAAAGGAAGAAGATCAGAGATAGTTCCATTACACGGCACTCGGGCTGACTGCGATTTATAAAGTGTATGGACCCATTTTTGAAATTCCGGAGGGAAACCATAGGAATGTAGTGTTCTGAATAGGAAATTCCAATCAACTGTATTGAATGCCTTCTCAGCATCCAGGGAAATGAGGACAGCTGGGGTTTTCATATCCCTGGACACCGAGAAGACATGAGCCAAAGTGTGCAAGTGGTCTACCGAGAACCTATCATTCATAAAACCAACCTGTTCCTGCCCTATTAGATCAGGGAGGACTAGGTTTATACGATCTGTGAGTACTTTGGAAAGGATTTTAATATCCTTATTCAGAAGAGAAATGGGCCTATAGCTGGAAACTGAGTCTGAAGGTTTGCCCGGTTTAGGATGGAGAACAATCGGGGCCTCTAATAAGGATTTGTCCACTTCTAAACCAGATAAGATGTGTTGGTATAAGGGCAGTAACAAAGGAACCAGTTGATTGGCAAAGATCTTGTAAAAATTTAGAGAGAAACCATCTGGTCCTGGGGTCTTTTCCATGGGGAATTCTTTTATGATATGAAACAATTCAGTTTCAGAGATAGGAGCACATATTTGGAGCAGTTGAAGTTCTGAGAGAGAGGGCAGATGAGCATCAGCAAGGTAAATGTGTAAACTTTCTGGGGAGGGAGAATTTGACATTAAGCTGTATAGTTACATATAGTAAGGTTGAAACTCAGCGGAAATGTCAGCCAGGGATATTTTTATTTTGCCATCGGTAACCGATCTAATAGCTGCAATGAGCTTGGAGGATTCTTGCTGCTTGATCCTAAGGGCAAGTAGATGACCAGCTTTTTCACCCTGATCTGTATAAGAGGCCTTGGTTTTTAAAATCATAAATTTTGCCTTCTCCCTCAGAAGATTCAGATAAGAATCATTCAGTTTTATAAGTTCCTGCCGAATAGATTCTGGTGTTACCAGGGATAGCTTAGTCTCAATATGTCTAATACTCGAGAGGAGATGTAATAGCTGTTCTTCCCTCTGTTTTTTCTGTTTTGAGGCTAGACCAATCAGTAGACCCTGTAAATAGGCTTTTAAGGCACACCATTCAATATTGGGCTTACCCATGGAGTTGTACAGTAATTATCAGCTGTGAACAATGCAATATGTTCAGAAATATACTGGACTGCCCCCTGATCATTTAAGAGCTGGTTATTAAGTTTCCAACAACCCCCAGGTTTGGGAAGAGAGGAGAATGAGAGATGACATGTAACTAATGAATGATCCGATGGGGACCCGGCTGGATGTTCGAATCCATCACCCCTGGGAATAGGCTGTGTGAAATCAAGATACAATCAATCCTGGAGGAGGATCCATGAACCGGGGAGGTAAACGTATATCCCTTCTCGGCTGGGTGAAGGTCCCACCAAACATCCCGAAGACCCATTTGGTCTACCATTTCTCGTAATGCCCTTTGTGCAAGCGAGAGACCTTTAAACTTGTTGCCGGTATGATCCTAATTTGGGTCGAAGGGTAAATTTAAGTTGCCCCCCAAAATCATGGGGATGGAAAGGAAAGGGAGTAACGTGTTGACCAGCTGCATAAAGAACCCGGGAGAGTCACTGTATGGGTCATAAACGCTTCCCAACAATAGGTCAGTGGTATGCAATTTCCCATGAGCAAATAGGAATCTACCCTGGGGATCGGCTACAACATTCAACGGGGAAAAGAGCACTGATTGTGAAATTAATATCAATACTCCATAACTCTGAGTAGTACTTTCTGCAGCAAAAATGTGGCCAATTTGTTGTTTCCTTAGTTTTGTTGCTTCTGGAAGTAACAAGTGGGATTCTTGTATGAAGGCAACATCTACATGGAGTAATTGCAAATGCTTGAGTAATTTATATTGTTTCAGTTTGTGCCTTGATCCCTTAACATTCCATGAAGCAACATTTAGATCCCTAGCCATGAAACTCTTTTATTCGCAATGTAGCTCCTCTGAAGGAGAAAAAAAAGACACCTGCCCAAATTGTGTACTACAAAAAAAAAAGAAAAACTGTGCAAGATTCACCCTTAGTTACCCTTTTACCCTTGTCTCTAAACTCAATCCCATATTCTTTTTCTACCCCTCTTTCTATCCTTACCAACTCTAAGCTAATGATAATATAGAACAGTATTAAGTTACTGTTCCAAACCTCCCCCCTCCCCTTTCTGTCGCAGACTTCGTCAGGCAGAACCCTTAACCTCTACTCCCACTCCCTCCAGCCACCCTAAATACAACTCTCCGAATCCCACCTTACTTAACTGACTAATAATCTGACCTACAGAAACAGCAATTAGGATCCATTATTAAAATGTATATCTATAACTAAAACAATTAGGATACAATGTAAAAGGTCAGTATAACTAAACTTAACAAAGCTGGGGTTTTTACACCTGTAACCATCAGCCGACAATTATTATTATACCCTTAGTATTAAGCATGTGAGGAACTGAAATTGCCCATTCGTATATTAGTAAGTTCAGTAAACAATCCACAAGCTGGCAACCAAGATTATAAAAATATATCCACAAAGTAAGTCCTCTCATTGGATGACACAGAGCCCAGGAACGTGGATCCTTCTGGTTACAGCCCTTTCAATATCGAGTCATTCTTGGATGTAAAACAAAAAGCAAAAGAAAAAAGCAACCCACATACATTTGGCCAAGCAGGTATTACGAAATATTGCTGGGGAACATGAGGAGGAAGAAGTTCTAAAATGGCCCGGCCCAAATGTTAACAATTATTGAGCGGACACTAAAGAAATGCATACACAAAAACGGGGTCAATGTCAACTCGCTCCCGACAATACGCGCCGCGACAACTCGCTCCTGACAATTCATATCCACCTCAATTAACTCCCGTACTTTACTCTCCACGTATTTTCACTCCCAGTGCTACATAAATTTGCCTGACATATTTCAGCATCTGTGGACAGTTTGTCTGTAGTAACCAAATTACGAAATGAAGAGCTGCAAATGCCCTGATATGTTAAAATATGTATTTATCTTAAATGTTAAGTGTTTTTCCATGGTGTTTTAAAGAGTGCCAAAGAAATAGGGATTTTCATGTGGCAAGAGTTCAAAATCTCTATCAATTGAGATGACTCTGCTACAGCTGACCATGAGCTTGATAGAAGTGACCAAGTTCGGACTGACAATGCTGAGGTGCAGAACGGTGGAGGAAGCGTGGCCCAAATAACTGTCCCCGACTCTGCAGTGCCTGAAGTTTCTCTACCGAGGCAATCTAGTGAATTAAAGATAAACTTTCCTCAAAATCTTGCATTGCGAATCGCTCATGCTGCCCAATTGACAAGCCTTCTATCACTCCCTCTGGCTTGAACACCCTGGTGCAAATTAATCCCTCCATCCCTCTCTGCAATAAGTATGCCCACCTGTTGGACGAGCTACATTCATCACAAGAAGATGTTAACTTACAGACCATAAACGATCAGACTGCCGATTCAGGTACAGCTCTTCAGGGCAATACTTCAGTTGATTCATCAGGGGATCATCCGAGATGATTACAAGTTCCCCTCTTAAACCACTCGAACCGCCACCCCACTCGTTGTACAGTCTTCACTGCCACAATTCTGTCGCACCTAGCAGGTCATGATTCCAAAAGGCTGTACATTGCTGTTGATACTTAATACTTAATTCTTCTGGAACCTAAAAACTTTTACGTTGTCATACAAATGTAATGTATTCTTGTGCAGTAACATGTATATCTAACCTACCACGTACGCACCTACACACCTAATTATTGACTCCTTTTTTAAATACTTTGCATTTTCATTCTAGATAATGCATCTTTGTGTTCAGAAGCTCACACCCTTCCTGACAATACCCTTGAATAAAACCAGCTGTATCATGAAAAAAAATTTTAAACTGTAAGAGAAATGCATTTTTGTAATTCACTTACTACAGGCAAACTGTCCACTTCAGAGCTAAGTGTCCCTTTAGCATTTGCCTGCCTCCCTATAGTTGCTTGTTGTGTATATTGTACAATAACAATAGTGTTGTTTGTTGGCAAGCCTGTTCTCTAATGTCTGCACCCTATTTCACTGCCTGCTGTAATGACTGTGTGAATGATTGCCCCCAGTCTAATGTCAAAATTAGTGGGAGTGAGTTGACATAGGGAGTGAGTTGACATTGGGAGTGAATTGACAGGAGCAAATTGTCGGGAGCGAGCTGTCGCGGCGTGTATTGTCGGGAGTGAATTGACGCGCTCCCAAAAAAAGTCCTGCGTGCCTCCTCTAGTGGACAAATGGTGCATTAGGGATAAAACAACATTTACTGGAGGGGTCACAGGCTGTTACCTGCGATCTTGCTGAAAGGAAGTGTCCAGCAAAAATCTTGGACAAAAGGAAAAACAGCTATCATTGCTGTTATACACAGTTTGATAACTGTCATACTTGTCATGACAATGTAAACACATCAACATCACTCTCCAGGCACCTCAGTCTCACCACACCATTTTAAAACTGTGTTCAAACTTGACAAAAAATTGTAGGGTACAAAAGTTAAACATTGTGAATTACTCATTCAGGGAGCACGAAAAAGGTCAGGTTGGGCTGTTTTAAGCCCAATCGCTGCTGACTCTGGTTCTTTGTAAGACAGCCTCTCTCCATTTACCAGAACTTGCAGCTTGGTGGGGTATATCATTCTAAATTTTATCCCGGTTGCAATTATCTTGGCAACTAGAGGATGGAAGGCAGATCTCTTCTATCGGACAGTAGTAGGCAGGTCTTGAGCAATGCGTAGCTTGACTTCTTCCCATTTTACTTCCTGCAACTTTCTGATGTTTAATAAAACATGCTGGTACTCCAGATAGTTTAAGAAGTGGAAAATCAATGGGCGTGGGGGAGCTTCCACTTGTGGTTTAGGACGGAGAGCCCTATGTGCCCTTTCGAAGATATAATTTGATCCGAAGGGAGAAGGCCCCGCAATCTTTTCCACCAGCTTCTGTATGAAGGCTATTGTGTTCATGCCTTCCTGTCCCTCTGGGAGCCTGATAAGGACTACATTGTTCCTGCGGCTGCGACCCTCAAGGTCCTCCACCTTTACTTTGAGCCTAGACATTTTTTGTCTTACTGCCACTAGTTCAGGATCAAAATTTTCCACCCTTCTCTCTAAGGAACATAATCTAGCTGAATTATTGGAAGCCCATTGTGCAACCTCTTCCACAACATGCATAATGGATTTCAGCTCATTCATGAGACTGTGTAAATCATCCTTAAAAGGTTTGAATTCCTCTAGAAATCGAAGAAGGGTAAGTGGCTCTTTCTCCGCTATAGTGAGTGTTGTAGATGTAGATGCAGAGGAACCAGCAGCCAGCATTTTTTTGGGGGGGCCTTTTCGGGAGTGACCAGCGGGGTGTGTTGTGGCATAGCTTTTTTCATTTCTATGTCCATGGTGCATTCAAAACTGTAGCAACAGATACCAGAGAGTTAGTCTTTCATTTGGGTTAAAGAATATCCATTTTGTGTGCTGTAGCAGTAGTAGTAAGTAGAAAATGCAGAGCAGGCAGCTGGAGAGATATAGAGAAGCTGTTACTTCATGCTCTGCATCACATGGTTTCCTGCACCCTCTACTCTGTGCATGAGAGCAAATAAGAACCCATGCTAAGAATAAGAAAACCAAATAACTTTTTTCTCCATTTCTTGGCATTCTGTGGCCCAGATATTCAGAGTTTTGCATGGTGTGCAAACCATTTGCACAGGTTTAGCGCGGGATTAGTGCAGGGTCTGTGATATTCAAAAGGCCAAATAGTGTGCACAGACCAAAAGGTATTGGGGGTTTGTCTTGGGACCATTAACCCTAATGCTCACCCTATTCCATTACAAAATAAGGTGACATGGGCACAGCATAGGAGAATGGGGTGAGCCTTGATGACCCCAAGACATACCCCTGATGCCTGTTGGTCTGTTCAGGGTGGGGTTGGAGTGTTAGGGTTGGAAACCCTAATGCCATATTTCCCTACTTTTGTCACTTTAACCGTAACTGATGTATTAACAAAGCTTTTTGCAATCTATTTCCTTACTTTTTGAGACAGTATAATCACAGGATTTTAAATAATTGATTAGCAGTTTTTTTCTTGGGACAATGCTAACTGTACAGCAAGAATTTATATAGGTTTTCTAGAAGTGTTAAGTTTATTAAACACAACGAGGCAAGTGCTATGTATTTTCACAATGTTTTAGCACTTTTATGAGCAAAACGCTAATCAATTTTTGGAGTTAAATAAAACCCTGAATCATATCCTAATTTGTTTTTGGGAGCACAGGACCCTCCAGGCCCTGCACTCCCAATTTCTCCATAAATGCATATATTATTTACTTATTTATTTGAATTTTGGTAAGTGGGTGGATCCATTGAGACAAAACAGTCCCTTTTTCAAAGGTGACATGGGTGGTGCAAAATATTGACAAAGGGATTACATAGTGCAATACATTGATAAGAACATGGCAGGAACAGTAGTTATGTTTGTATTCAGTTATATCATTCACAGAATAGACATAACATCATTTACAGATTCAATTTTCCTACATTTACATCATTCACAGATTAACAATACCTCATTTACAAATGCACACAGTTTTTTTATTTATCTGCACTTGCAGATAACACATACATAGACATGTACTGCACATAAGAGATTCAAAGATTGTAGGTATGTAACCATAGAGATAGGGAAGCATAGAATAGAGTTAGCAGAAGCATGCGCAAGATAAGGAGGCAGTGTGATGGAGTAATAAGGAGAACTGAAACTTCATGAGAAGAGCAGGACAGGCTAGCATGTGGCAAGGAATTCCAGGTGGACTCCGCAGAGTAAGCAAATGATTGCCAGGCCAATGCTAGCCATAATTTGGGTACTAAAAGGAGAAGAAGTGAGGCAGACCTTAGAGCACAATGAGGTTGTCTCAGCTGGATGAGTTCACCTAGGCGGGGATGGGGTGGAGATGTGAACCATTTTGTACACCAGATTCAGCATAGTATACTGTAGTCTAGACTGACATGGGAGCCAGCCTAGGGCAGAGAGAACATCACAGTGGTGACTACAGGCATTGACACCCAAGGCAAATCTTCCCACCCTATGATAAGTTTGTTTGAGGTGAGAGAGGATGGTTGTGTTGGTAGTGAGTACTAGCAGGGCTCCATAGGAGAGAAGTGAAAAGAGTGAGGTAGAGGCAATTTTAAGATAGGATGCCAAACAGAGGAAGGGGTGGATATGATAGAGAAGGCCCAGCTTTTGGTTTAGTTTTTTAGTCAGTAGAGTGACATGGGGGTCCAGGGAAAGTGATGTGTCTAAAGTGATACCTAGATATTTAAAGGATTGGATGGACTCAAGGGCATCAACATTGCTTGAGTATATCTCAAGAGGGGAGTGTCATAAACCCACTCCTGAGGGTCAGGTCCACTGGGCTCACACCGCCCACTCCTCAGTGCAATCTGTGACAGGGAGGGGGAAAACAGGGATACTCTCCTCGTGTCCTTCCAGAATGCTAGCTGAGGTCATGACTAAACACCCTTCATGAGGTCCCAGGGAATCCCTCTTTACTTCTTGGTAGGGGTATAATACCAGTCTCAAATCTTGCAGCAAAATAAGAACCCTCTCTTGGTTATTGCACATGGAAGATCTGGTGTTATAACCTCTTCAGGGTAACGTTGTAACCCTGATTTTGCCTTCTTTTACAAGGTGTGCAATAACCTGGTTCAACTTCCCACAAACCCTTCTTTGAGACTTTTGTATTTCCCCATCTCTATCCAGTCTTTTCCCTGTTACAGACTCTTGATTTGGAAGCTTATGATGACACCCCTTTGGCAATAACAATTTAGTCCCAGATTATTTCTAAACCTTCTACAGTCACATGCACAACATAAGAAATTCTTGCAGGCAGTTTTCTTAACAAAACAATTGTTTTTTACTAAAAATAATTACTAATCATACATCTAAAACAAAAATATTTTGAACTTTGGTCACAAAATAAACAGAAAATAAAACAAAATGCCTTAAAACTGTTAACTAGTTTCTACCTTAGGTATGAAGATTTCAAAGTCCAGAGAATCACTGGTCTACAAAATATTTCAATCTTTCTGTAGCAGCCTGTGGTTATTAAGCAGTCTCTGTGCTGGCAGTTGTTCTCTTGTGGTCAGGAGAGAGGGTCCAATTAAAATGCCCCTTAAGTGTCTGTGCTGAGAGTTTTTATAAGGTTGACCCCTCCCAGGCTGTGAATAGAGGCTGACCCTTCCATTTTAGGATACTGGGTGTCACTCTCACTCCTTCCCAAAATCTTCTGTTCCCGACAACCTTTGATGTCTCAGTGCCCCACTAGTAACACAATTGACACCAGTGTGTCAAGAAGTCACATTGGTCTGCCAGAAATGATGTTCCTGTCCTTTCACCTCATATGACGTAATATACTATAACAGTTTCCTGGAACCAAAACATCCTGCCTCTGAAACGCGTGGTTTATGACAGGTAAATGGATTTTGGCATAGTCCTGTTAAGGGACTGGGAAATGCAATCTCAGTTTCCTGGCAGCAGCTGCCCCTCAGATCAGAGCAAGGTCAAACATTTTTAAACAAAATCCAGTCTCTCTTTCTATGTGATCCCTTTGCATTAACACTGGCATTTTGTGGCATTTTAAATTTCACAAAATCACATCACAAAAACATATTTAACAATATTATATCTGCAAATAATGACTGCCAGTTGGCTAGCTCACCACAGGGGGTAGGCATGCATTGCAGTGGAGATGTTAGCAAACAACATGCATTTTATTTTTCTGGTGTTAAGGATGAGTTGGTTCTCAAGGAACCAGTCCTCAAGAGATTGAAAGTCTGAGGCTAGCTTACTGTTGAGTCATCTGATGTCAGGTGAAGAGCGGTAGATGATGGCACTGTCCGCGTAAAGGTGAACAGAGGCCCCACCACAGTTATTTGGCAGTTCAGTAATAAAGATGGAGAAAAATAACAGGCTAACATGTACATTGCAGTGGAAGTCAGGGCCCTATGGGCCCTGTGCTTCCATTTATAGGACAAGAATGATGAAATTGTCAACATAGCCATGGTATTACCCTACCTGATGTACCCAGTACACAAAATGTTCAAATCCCCACCAAAAAGTAATTCTGCACAACTGCAATGCCATCTCAGCCCAAAGGTGTGAAAACACATCTTGGCCAGGATTTGAAAAATAACAGCCATGGCATACATTTGGTACAGCAATAACAAGTGAATGCTGGAAATTTGGTGTGAACATATTTTAAATTTGCAAAGTTAAAAGTATGTCTAGGGAAATTGCAACAAATATTCATAAGTCAGTCATTTTTAGACATTTTGACCTCAACTTTTCAACATGGTCATTTGAGGACCCCATCTCATGAACAATATAATGGTGATTACATGAATCCCACCCAAAAGGTGAATTCACCAAGTGACCATGAAATCACCTTTTGGCCAGGAGTTGTGAAATGACAGTTATATGGTTCATGTGGTGGTGTCCCTAAAAGGCCACATTTAAAATTTAGAGTCAAAATGTCCAAAAACAGCTGAATTGTGCATAAAAGTTAAAACAAAAGTTGAACTACATTGAACTGCATTTTCATTGGTGAAATACAATTTTGTTGCTTTGTTTGATGAGTTCTCATTGGAAACCCCCATTACAGTCCCTGGTGTTTAGTGTCTAGTGGCACCCCTACTTTTAATACGTGTCTTATTTTTTTTCTTCCATAACCTTTTACATTTTTTTGTTTTTGTCCTTTTACTTAGTTGTTATCTTTAGTGGCAGTCTGCCACTCTTCTGGTTTATCCCTGGTGTCTAGTGGTACCCCCACCCTCTAATGCCACTTTTATATTTTTATTGGTGGTTAGTGGCATCCCTCCACTCTCCCATCTGTGTTTTGAACTGTAAAAAAGAAAACTATCCCTCAATATCTTTTTGTAACGTGAAAAAAAACCTGTCCATTGCTGATCACACCCGGACCCCCAACTGACCTCATACTGCACCCCAGCCCCACACACCCTCACTCACCTGAAGAGGACCCAGGTTTGAGATCTGCTCTCCCAACCCAAGAGATGTCTTGCTGCTGGAACCAGCGACTGCAATATGAGAAACTAAGGTAAATGTGATTCAATGCATTTACCTTAGTTTATCATATTGCAGCCGCCAGTTCCAGCAGCAGACATGTATTCGATCGAGAGTGATTCTCAAACCTGGACCCTTGTGTGAGTGAGGGTGTGGGGATGTCAAGGGATATGGGGGTGGGTACAGTGGAGGTTGGGTGGGGGTCCAGGTATGATCAGCATGGACAGGTTTTTTTTTACAGGTTAAAAAAAAAAGACATTGAGGGATGTTTTTGTTATTTACAATTTAAAACACAGATGGGAGGGTGGGTGGATGCCACTAACTATGAATGAAAATATAAAAGTGGCATCAAAGGGTAGGGGTACCACTAGACACCAGGGATAAACTCACTGTCACTAAAAATAAAAAAATAAGCAAAAGAATAAAAAACTTTATAAAAAATTAAAAGAAGATAGAAGAAAGGTAAAAAAAAAAAAAAAGACATATTAAAAGTGTGTGTGTGTGGGGGGACTAGACACCAAGGATTTTAATGGGGAGTTACAAAGAGAACCCATTACAAAAAAATCCTTTTTCACCAGCAGAAATTCTTTTCTGCCAATCCTTTCTTGCGGTTGCGAAAAAGAATTCTGTATGGTGAAAAAGGATTAGGGACTTAGATTTTCTACAAATCGTTTTCTGCTAGACCATTTCTTTTCTTGCCAGCCTTTTTTGTCATGGCAAAAAAGCAATTCATCTGGTAAAAAAGGATTAGGGACTTGGGGTCAGATATTCAAAACTTTACCCCGAGGCTAAATTAGCACTGCCCGGTGGGCAAACTTAGCCCGGAGCACAAAGCAAGCTATATTCAAAAGGAATAGCCTGGGGCAAAAAGCTTCTGAATATAGCATGGGAATTAGGCCAGGCAAACTGGGCTTGGAGTGCAGGGCAAACTTAGCCCTGGAATAAGACAGCTCTGAATATAGCAAATAGGAAGTTCAGGCCACAACAGCAACACAGTACACAGCAACATACAGGTAGCTAAAGGTGACCTATGTGGCCAATGTGTGTTCCAGCAAATGCGTGGACCCAGTACAGCTGCAGGGAGCAGCCTATGGGAAAGTACAGTGTGCAAAACAGTATAATAATCCCCAAACCGTTAGTGTGGAGCTAATGCGTTTGCACGGGATTAGCACAGAGCTAAGCGGTTTGGCCGGTGCAAACATGTTTGCCCAGTGCTAAACTTTGCCATATTCAAAAGGGACATGCAAATGAGCCTATTTAGATAGTCTCTGGGCAAACATCCAGATTAGCCTCTCATTATGCCCTGATTTGCATGCAATTTGCCCAGCATTACTGCAGGGTCCCATAGAGCCACTTGTAGATCAGTCTGGAAGTACAGGGGATGGCCAGGTCTGACCGTAGCTCCACCTGTAGTTTAGTCTGGCAGTGCATGATGATAGCTACAGGCTACATGTAATCAGTACAACATAGCATAGCATATTGTGCCTCAGGGGGACAAGACAGCATAGGCAAAGGTGGTGGTGGTGCTGCATGCAACCGTCACACTGTAGGGCATGTTACAGAGCACAGCAGTCACTACAGTAGCAAGGGGGCCATTAGTGTGAGGGACACAGCACTGCCTTTGGTGTGTAGGGCAGTGATACTGACCGCACTGTACACAGTGACAGGCCCAACGTGCAGGTGTTTAATGACTGTGGACATTACTGCTACACTGTTGTGTGATCCACAGATGCTGCACCTGTAGCATGGGATGCACATAGTGACATATACATGGCCGGCAGTGTGTGCTGTGGCATCTGTACAGTTGTGCTGTATGTGGCAGGGGGGTACATAGGATCTGACAGGCACACAGGTGGTGGGGTATTCCCACTACTGGCCCATGTGCACTGCATGCTGTGTCCCAGTCTTGTGGCCACACCTGGACTGTGGTGAGATCTGGCCACCCTTACACCCTCCCCTCAATGGCCACCATGCCCACAGTGCTGCCTGTGTGTGCTGGCATCTGTTGGGCACCACAGACATATGGTCTGCAGGTGTGTGCTGTATGGACACACTACCATGTTGTCCTCTGTGGGCCCAATCAACCCTTACAGCCTGTGCATGGCTGGGACCTGTGGCAGCAGTTAGCATCATGGTGGTGCCATCAGTGAGCAGCATGTGTCCTCCATGTCTGGCAGTTTCTAAGTGTCATACTCATATGATAGGGTCGCACAAGCTGTGCTAATGCCGTGCTAACACCGCGCAAAACAACAATGTCATGCAAAGCTGTTTGCTCAGGGTTAAGACTAGTTTTTCCTGGGTGGTATTTGTACCACGCTATGGGTCGCGCTAAGTCACGCTAAACACCTTAGCATGGTGCTAGTCACTGAATATCTCATTGCACCTGTATTCATGTTCACTTTGCCCCTTCCATATAATTCTGGTTTGCCCAGCGCTATTGCATTTTGCAGGCGCTATTTGGCCTTTTGAATATAGCAGACCCATGTTAAGCCCGAGCAAATGTTTTTTGCCCGAGGCAAAGCTTTGAATATCTAGCCCTTAGAATTTTTTTCAATCCTTTTTCACCAGACAAATTCCTTTTATGTCATCCTTCTTCGTCATGGAGAAAAAGGAATTTATCTGGCTAAAAAGGATTGGAAAAAAATGTAAGTCCCTAATCCTTTTTTGCCAGATGAATTCCTTTTTCACCATAACAAAAAAGCATGCCTAAAAAGGAATTTAGTGTGTGGCAAAAAAGGATTTTAATTATTTAAAATAAATGTTCTCTGGATATATAACTCAGTAGAATATACACTGTTGAGCTCATCAACCCCCCGATGAGCAAAATACATGTTACACTGTGTCAAGAAGACACCCCTGAGCAAAGCTATTTATTTACTTATCTAGCTTTTGTTAATCAGGTAAGTACACTTGACAAAAATATGCCTATTTTCAGCTGCGATCGGGGAGATTACGGGGAAATAACAAGCAAAGCAAGTATAAACAGGATTTCTGTGAAAAATATACAGACAATGCATGATTTACATGGTAAACAATTTGACGCACTTTGTTCTGTAAAAAAATAGAAAACAAGATGGCGGCTCATGAAAAGGGAATTTTCTTTCTGATTAAAAGGATTGGTGCCTCAAGAAAAAGGATACTTTTTTGTCATGGCAAAATCCTTTTTCATTCCATTCCTCTATCCTGAAAAGTGAAATTCCCATTGAAAATTGGGACCTTAAAATTGCAATAACTTTGAAACGGATTAATAACTTTTCACCAAGCAAATGTGGGGCACTTCTGTGACCCAAGTTCTTTCTACCATAAACATTTTACACCAAATTGTAACACGATCTGTGCACAGGGTGATGAGAAAGTGGAAAAAAGGCAACTCTTAACATTTTTGCGCTATCTAGATCTTGGAATCTGTACATCCAAACAGAATGAAACTTGGCACATCAAGAGATCTGCCCCACAGAACAATGCATATCAAATCTGGTACACATCCTTTGAACAGGTGCAACGTTATTAAAGTGAAAATATTGAGAATTAACATTAAAGTGCCTGCTCAACCCTAACTATAATGGCGCTACCACGGCACTATAATATATACATACAGTATATACACACACATATATATATACAGTGAAGCTCACCAGGATGAAACCCAATTCTGCAGCATTTTGCAGCACTCTGCAGGATACTGCAGCAGAGTTACTGTGGAAAACAATGTCATTTAAATTTCAATTAGTCCCTTTTGTCATGTAGGAAACTGTGATGTTCACTTCATCCTGGCAGGGTCACATTTTCCTGCATGTCAAAAGGGATGAATTACTATTGAAATTACATTGTTTACTGCAGTAACTCTGCTGCGGCATACTGCACAATGCTGTAGAAGTGGGTTTCATCCTGGCAGTCTTCACTGTATGTATATATATATATATATATTAGAGGCAAAAAAATCCATTTAATGCATTAGTTAGGGTTGTTCCACACTGACAAAAGCAAGAAAATTCAGTGTTAGGGTTGAAAGCTCCCCTTAGACCTCCCCACACCCCCAGCTGGCATCGGGGTGCGCATTAGGTTTGTCGGCCATAACTGTCACCCCATCACATGTGTAAAGAAGCAGAGGTGTAGGAGAATGGGGTGAGAGTTAGGACCGACAACCCTAATACGCACCTCGATGCCGATTGGGGGTGTGGGCGGGTCCAAGGGGGGCTTTCAACCCTAATACCAAATTTCCTCTCTTTTGTCAGTGTGGAACAACCCTAACTAATGCATTAAACAGAGTTTTTTGCCTCTAATTTCCCTTCTTTTTGAGAAAGGTAACGAGAAATAGTGAATGTAATGCGGTGCTCCCGCCACGTGATGTCTTGTCACATAGTAACATTGTGCCCACAAACGCAAATGGTAATGCGCATGGTGATGCAAAGCGAAACAGAAAGAGAAACAGTAGTGTAGACAGAAATGTTAAAAACAATGCAAAAGGAAGCGCGAATGAAAACGAAAAGGGTAACACACATGGTGGCCTAGACGTGAACATTAAATGAAATGGGAACGGAACCACAAGGGGAAACAGTAACGGTAACAGCAATGGAAGTGCACAGGCTGGTTTTCCCCAAAAGCTGCATAGAGAAAGACAGTGAGTACAAAGAACGTATAGATAATAATGGTTCTCGGAGCAGAAAATGAGGGGTTGGAATACTAAATTGCTTATATCTCAGAAACCGCACGACGTAGAGAAAAAATTTAAAGTCATATGATTTATGTCTTTCCTGGATAGTTGTATATTTAGTCCCCTTAAGTAATTTTCTGATGAAAAGTCCGCATCTCGCACCATTTCTGAGATACGGGCCCTGAAATGCACGGCGAATGCCGTAATGTTATCCTATGGGGAAAAAAGAGAAGCTTGGAATGCCATAACTTTGCCGTCCTGTAATATTTTTTCACCAAACCACCAAAAGGCACATCTGTGGGATGTTGGCTTTCTTCACTCCAAATGTCAGTGTAAAAGACCAAACCATTATTTTGCAGCAGGGTGGCAAAGAATTCCTGTCATGCAGCGGAAGCTGCAATGTTAGTCTATGGGAAAAAGTGTCAACTTCAGAGTACTGTAAGCTTGCATCCATGCAATATTTTGTCACCAAACCACCAAAAGGCACATCTGTGAGATGTTGGCTGCCTTCCCTCCAAATTTCAGCCCAAAAGACCAAACCGTTATTTTGCAGCAGGGCGCCAAAGGATTCCTGTAATGAGTTGGATGCCGTAATGTTATCCTATGGGAAAAAGCGTTAAATTTGGAGTGCCGTAACTTTGCTGCCATGTAATATTTTTTCAACAAAACACTGAAAGGCACATCTGTAAGATGTTGGCTGCGTTTCCTCCAAATTTGAGGCCAAAACACCAAAGGGTGGCGAAGAATTGCTGTCATTTTCCCACAGCCTAGAAAAGTACTGTCGAAGTTTGCGAAAGCTTTCGCAAAGTCATTCGACAGTGTCACAAGTGCAACAGTACTTTGTGAAAGTACTTTTTCCAGAAATTTGAAAAACATTTCTGGGATGTTTTACCCCAAAATAAAGACAAGGCTAGTATCCTCAGGGTCCGACTAGGTGAATAAAAAAAGGAATTAGGTTGCTAGAGGATCCCAATTTTAAATGCCATGCATTTTATGATCGCTAACTGAAAACAAAATGGAGGATTTGCGACAGTAAAAGGGCCATTTGCGAATGTAAAAACTGCATTTGCGACACTGTTGAACTTTTTGTTAACTTTTCCCATTGACTTATAATAGGAACTTGTTTTTTGAATAACTTTTGAACTGTTTAATGTTTTTTTATGAAATGTTCAAAAGGCACATTGGGGATCCCGGCCGCATGTTCCCTGAAGATTTTGGACCGGTCACGCAAACTGTGCGACCTGTAGAGATGACAGTAAAATTCCAGAAAAGCATAAATACGCGTGTAGATGATGCTTAATAACTCCGCAGCTGTATATGCACCAGTATGAAACTTGGCAGATCCAAGGCATATGGGTCTTGATTGTGTATTCCAAATTTCAGGCAAATCTGTCAAACAATTGCAAAGTTATTAAGGTGCAAAATTTTGGGTTTAACATGTAAATGGCTCTCATCTCAACTATAGTGACACTACTGTGCCACTATAATATATATACTGTATATATCTATATCTATATATATAGATATATATATAGTCATTGCAAAACCTAATTAATGCATCAGTTAAGGTTCAAACAAAGAAAGTAAGGAAATGTGACATTAAGGTTGACACCCTAAGACCTCCTTCACCTGACCACCCCACCTCCACCATCCACAGACCAACACGAGATGGGGTTTGTCTTGGGTCATCAGCCCTAACCCCATTCCATGTATAAGAAAGCTGACATGGTACAGTATAGTAGAATGGGGTGAGAGTTAGGCTCAGCAACTCCAAGGCACAACCCATTACCTGTTGGTCTGTGGACAGTGGGGGTGGGGTGGGTAGGTCAAGTGGGGCAGGTGTTAGGGCGTCAACCCTAACATCTCATTTTCTTACTTTTTTTGTTTCAACCCTAACTGAAGCATTAAACAAGTTTTTCTGACAATGAATTTCCTTACTTTTTGTAAGTTTTTGGGAGCTCAGGGCCCACATCTATCCATAAGGGTACAGACGTTGTATTGAACTGTCATCTACCTGAGGGAATGAAGGGCCCTCCTGGCCTTGCACGTCCATCATACTTCCATCACTTCGTAATGGGAAATTTCCAAACTTCAAAATCTTGTAACTATGGAGGCAATGTGAATTTTATCACCAAACTAACTAAAGTATTTTTCCCAATCCCTTTTTGCCAGCAGATTCCTTTTCACAATCCCTGTTAGTGAAGTAGAGTCATATGACCCTCCCTCTCATGAAAAGGGATTTTGACAGCTCACGAACAGGGACTGATAAAAGAGATTGGCTTATGGAAAGGGATCACAAAAAGGGATTCTAAATTCCATAACTATGGAACCAATGTAAATTGTTTCACAAAACCAGCAAATGTCATATCCTTAAGTCAAGCCCTTTCTACCCTGAAAATGTCAGCCCAAAATTCCAAACCATTTGTTTGCAGTGCCCTTTTCAAATCCCCTTTCGCAATTCCTTTTCATGAGCCCATCCCTTTTCACAATCCCTTTTTGTGAGCCGATCTCTTTTCATGAGGTAGGGTCATGTGACCCTCCCCCTCAAGAAAAGGGATTTTGACAGCTCACGAACAGGGATTGTGAAAAGGGATCAGCTCATGAAAAGGGATCATGAAAAGAGATTTTAAAGTCCCATAACTATGGAGCCAATGTAAATTGTTTCACCAAATCAGCAAATGACACACTTTAGGGCAAGTCCTTTCTACCCTCAAAATATCAGCCCAAAATTCCAAACCAGTTTATTTGCAGTAGCCTTTAAAAATCTCTCTTCATGATCCCTTTTCATGAATCAATTTCTCTTCACTATCCCTTTTTGCGAGCTTCATGAGGTTTAAAACTGCCATTTTTGAAATAACTACAAAAAACCAAAGGCATGGGTGGGTGGATAGAGGACATGCCCCTTACCAAAAAACATGCCTTGTTTTTTACAAAAGACTTCCCTGGGTCAAGTTATAAGGTTTTGTTTTCTCCCCTTGCTAAGCAAGAAAACAAAATGGTGGTCGATGAACAGGGATTTTCTCACAAAACGGGATCCCTTTTTGCAGTCCCTTTTTGCGAGCTGTTCATGACCAGGAATCCTTGATCGAAACTGTGCATCTATCCCAAAGACAAAACTGAGCATGCTCAGAACCCGATTTTTTAAAATTTAATAACTTTGGAATTAATTCAACTTTTTTCACCAAACTAATGCTAGATTGTTTCTTAGGATATCTTCTTTCTACCCTTAAAATATCAGGCCAAAATTCCAAACGATGTGGTTGCAGCGTGATGCAGAACGAACAGGGAACAACTGGAAGAAAACTGTCGAAAACATGCATTTTGTTTCATAATTTGCTGCATGAATCCGCAAACCCAATCAAAATGCAACTTGGCAAATCAAAAGATCTACTACCCAACACTATCTATTGTAAATTTCATGCAAAGCTGTTGAATGGTTGCAAAGTTATTTAAGTGCAAAATTTGGGGTTTAACATTAAAGTGCTTGCTCAACCCTAACTATAGAGGCACGACTGTGCCTCTATATATGTATAGAGAGAGAGAGAGAGAGTGAGATAGATAGATATAAATATAGATATAGATGGATAGCTATACAGTAGATATAAATAGTGAGTTATTTCCTCCTTGACTGTGTGGGTTTTTATGTCCAAAATTATATGTGAATTTCATTGATTGTTATTGTCCTGGCTGCATGTATTCATTACTACTGACTGTTTTGACCTATACAATTGTGATTTCACTGTACTCATGCTATGTACCTGTCTTTGATTGTTGTACTCTCTCGGGTCAGGCCTGAAAATAGTCATTTCATGGCTAGATCCCCCATACAGTTAACAAAAACTAAATAAATAAATAAAATATACTGTAGGTATGTAGATATGGTTTGTAGTGGAATTACAACTATCCAAACATGAGTGTTAAGACCTTGATAACCGATTTGTGACTCACCACTCAGGAATCACTGGGTCATATCACTTATTAGTTTAGATAAATGTGTTATCCATTACAACTGTATTGCAGTTGTCACTATATGTGTTCTTGCCGTATCATTCCTTGCTGTATCCCCTTCCCTGGATTGCACTTGGAAATGAGTTCTTGCTCAGTACGCCTATCCTGATCACCAAAGTAAAAATAAATCCATTATATATTCCGTATTTCTCTTCCTTTTCACTCAGTAATATCTTTCACAGACCTAATAATTAGGCTATACATCTGGAATATCAAATGTATTTTCAGTAAGCTAAAAAAGATGTCTGATAGATTTAAACATGAAATAATCCAACTGCATGAAAGACTGAATGGCTTTACACACTGGTAATTCTAGATGGTTTTACATAGGCCACTCATTCCATGGCAACACTTTGTTCTACTTGGTCTGTTGCAAAGCAGATCACCTTTACATGCTGTGATCTGCATCAGAATGAGCGGTACAGATCAGCTGTAACATTACCCTCTTTGTGCCATCTACAGGCACTACGCTCCACAGCAGCCAAGAGAGCATGGAATTTCCTGTTGTCATGGGGCAGAAATGAGTGGAAGGGTGCTAGTACATGGCCAAGTAGAACAGAACAAAATTTTGCAAACCCAGGAAAGCAGGGAACATGGAATCAGTGAACGTTCCTTTCATTCTCCTGTGGAATGGACTGCCTGTATATGCCAGAAAAGTAACGTTGCAGTTGATCTGTATTGCTCGCTGTGATGCAAATCACTGTGTGTAAAGATGCCTTCTGTTCCCCATTAAAATAAAATAATATACAATTACTAACATACTAAAATGCCAGCAGAATAGGCCTAAGGGTTTTTTGTGTCTGCTCTGCTCGTTTGGTCAGTACCCACTCTGGGAGCTGACCTTACTGGCCCCCTTGCCCTCTCTGGCTTCTCCCTTCCCAGTCCCAGATATTCCTACAGCACAGGACTTTGCTTCCAGAACCCTTCCCATGTACATGTCCCACCCCATCTTGAACCCCTCCACCATCTCTGCCTCCACCAGCCCCCTGGGCAGTGCATTCCACGGCTCCAACACCCTCTCAGTGAAGTAGCACCTCCTCCTCCTTGCTCCCCTGAATCTCCCCTAGTCTAAGATACACCCCTACCCACTTCCAGTCCTGGGGCACCCACCCTGTCCTCAAAGAGATGCTGAAAAGCTCCACCATGGGTTTCACCCGGACATCTGCCAGTTCCTTCAGCACTCTGGGATGTAATTTATCTGGCCCCGGTGCTTTCTTTGTCTTAAGGGACCTGAGGACTTCCCTCACTCTCTCTGCTGTGATTTCCACCTCTGCTACCTCATCCCCCTGCTTTGCCTTCCCCCCCTCCTGCCAATGATGGCCCCCCCTCCACAGTTTCACCATCTCCTCCCATGTATGATGCAGCTGCCCCATTTTCCTTGGTGATAACTGAGGCAAAGTACTCATTTAGTACCTCAGCCTGCACCTCCAGGTCTTGTGCCCATCCCTCCTCTGTTTTAATCCTGTAATCTGCCCTGTCACCCTTCATCTTTCCCCAATGTATCTAAAGAACCCCTTGTTCCCTCTCCTAATTTCCCTGGCCAGGTTCTGCTCCTTCCTTGCCTTAGTCACCCTCACCACCCCAGTGGCCCTTCTAGCCATCAGCTCATACTCCCCTCAATCCCTTTCACTCCTTGAGCACTTGAAATGCCTATAAGCCGCCTTCTTTCCCCTCACCACCTCCACAACCTCCCTGGTCCACCAGCAGGGTTTACAGGCCCTACCTCATTTTCGTCTTACTCTTGCACAGGTGCTGGTAGCATGCTGCAACCCCCCCGATGATTTCCCACCTACTGTCAACGTCCATGTCTGGCCCAATCCCATCCAAATGCTTCTTAAGGATTCTTCCATTTCCTTGAAATCTAACCCCCTGAAGTCAGTTACCTCCATCTATGTGCAGCCTTCTACCCCTCCTAGGTCCAGGCAGAACTAGACCATGGCATGGTTGCTCCCCGCCAATGGGTCCCTTACCTATAGGCCCCAAATCTGGTCACTATCTTCCAGGGCCACATCCAGTATCCGAGCCTTCCTGGTCAGTTCCCCCACCTGCTAAGTTAGGAACGTGTCCTGAAAGACATCCAACAACCTCTGTTCCCTGGCCACCAAGGATGTCATAATCTCCCAGTCCATTCCAGGCATGTTTAAGTCCCTCAATACCACCACCCTTCCCCTGCCCAATCTGCAGTGTCTCCCAACATCTGTCACCAGCCTCTCCTCCAGCTCCTCCGAAAGAATAGGGGGTCTATACACCACTCCTATTTTTACTCTCTTGTCCCCTCTTGTTATCAGGGTGACCCAAATTGCCTCAACAGTTCCCTCCACCTCCTCCACTCATCCTATGCCAATGCAGTTTTTGACTATTATTGCTACACCTCCTCCCCTTCCCTCCCCTTTGTCCTTCCTGAACATGGTGTAACCCTCCAGGTTCAGGTCCCAGTTAAGCCCTGCGGTGGCCCAGATCTTAGTGACCACTGCCACATCCACCTGTCCCTCAGTTAGCATCGCCTGGAGCTCAGGAATTTTATTGCCCAAGCTTCTGGCATTTAGCAGGACTACCTTCCACCCTTTCTGTATACTTCCATTTCCCCTGCTCGCGTTCCCTTGGGGATTCCATCTTCCCTCAGTCAGCACCTTACCAGTCAACCTTTTCCTACATTCCTCCAGCTCCCCAGAGGGGTGGAGACGGATTCCCTCCTTTATCAGCCCCACCGGCAGCCTTTTCTCCCATCCCTTCCCCTTCACAAGTTTAAACCCCTCTATTTTCAACTTAAGGATTTCTATCCCCTCCAAATTGAGATGGAGCCTATCTCTAGCATACAGACCCTTATCCTCCCAGGTCTCTCCCCAGTCCCCCATTAACCCATACCCTCTGGCCCCACACCAATCCCTGAGCCACTGGTGTATCTTCCTAATCTTTCTCTTGTGTTCCCCACTAGCCCTTGGCACCAGCAGGACTTCTGAGAAGGAAATCACACATTCTATGTCATGACAGACCCTGGCAAGCTCCCTGAACCTTGCCTGCATTTCTAGCTCACTATTTCCCTCAATGTCATTAGTACCCAGGTGGACCAGTATGTCTGGAGAACCTCCAAAATCCTTTGCCAGCTGTTATACCTCATGCTTGGTCCTCTGCACTGTTAGTCCAGGGAAGCATTTTGTTCTAAATGGGGCAGGCTTCCCCCTCCCTTTCCCATTTGATACTCCTGATCATGGAATCACCCAACAGGAGCACTCTGACCACCCCTTTTCCTCCATTCCTCCTCTTCCATGTCCCTCATCCTTTCTACTGGCCCATCTCCCCAGCTGGCTTCTTGCTCCTCCCCCTATCTGGGTGCCCCCTGCCACCCCCCATTTACCCTGACCACCCCTCCTCCAATCCTATGCCTCTCCTCCTCCTTAGTATCCTTTTGTACCCCGCTATCCCCCTTCACTGCTAGCAACTGGTCCTTCCCCCCATCTGCTAAACTTGCCTGGCTTGTCCTCCCTTCCTTCCTTCCTGTCTCCATTCAGCACCTCCTTGCCTGTTGTGCTCCCCTGTGCAAAAAGTTTGTGTGCCCAGGGAAATCACCAGTCTTGTACAAATGATTCAGCAAGGTATCTGATGGAGCTTGTCAAGTTTCTGGTACATTCAAATCCAACAGCAAAATTCTGGCCTGCACAAGCAATGAATGCTACTTCACAGTAAGTCTTTTTAAAGTTTGTTATTATTTTAATTTATAAAGTCCCAACATTTTGTCTAGTATTAGGCTTCTTCTGGTGAACTGTAAAAAGATTTATAAACAAATATTTACTATATCTCACATTTGAAAATAATATTAAATTTTGTAATTTTCAATTTTTAATATCTTTCCATATTAGACCATGCTAGTCAAAAATGACTGGGTGTACCATCTTTCTATTGGAGTTATTAAAGCAATATTAAAACCAGAATTATATTTTAACCACCTGGTTATCCTTTACATTCATTCATTCTGTGCTTGCCAGAAGTGCGGGCATATAGTTGGGTAAAATGTATAAGAATTGTATGACTGTTGATGAATGTAAAAGATAACCAAAATTATATTTTAACCACCTGGTTATCTTTTACATTCATTAACAGTCATAAAATTCTTATACATTTTGCCCAACTATAATAAAATAATATTCCCCAACCATACTTCCCCCCTCCCTCCAGTTGTCTCCTAATCCCTTCAACCTCCTCCCTAAGCTGTGCCAGCAGATAGCACACTGGGCAACCACTGAACTTCCAAGCCCACTCCAGTATCATGGCTGCGCCACACTCCATGCACCCCACCACCCTCCCAAAGAGGCTGGCCCTAATGATGTGTGGTCCCATCCCCTCCAAGTAGGATTCCTTGGGTGAACCACCAGGTCTCCCCTAGTCTAAGATACACCCCTACCCACTAATCAGGTCACCCACTAATCATAGATACAGTCCCACAGTAAATAGGTACCCCTGTTACTAGGTGCAATACTACACAGTAAACTTATAGGGGAAGTGTACAACTCCCTAAGCTCCTCTCTCTGAGCCCTTAAACCCAACCCCAGTAGCTAGAACTACCTGAGCAGCACCTGAGCCTTTTCCTCCAATTGAAGGCAGGTGTTCCCCACAAAGTAGCTGAACTCTGGGAGGGAGGGTGGGGGAGGGTGGAATAGGCCCTACACCCGACTCTCAAGACAGTGTATCAGCCCTATGTCTGCCCCTCACTGCACCTCCAAGCACTACCAACTAAGAAAATCTTTCAAGTCTCCTTACTGTCCCAGCATCCAGCTAGAAGTGTCTTCCCCCTTCCCCTCTAACTGAAGACTGACTGAGTTGGGAGCCCCACCTTACTTTCATATGGCACTAATCCCCTGTAATATGATGCTTGCACTTACAGGCCAGATAACAGCTTTTAAACTCCCACAAACACCAAATAGTCTGCTAGAAACACACAGAAAACCAGCTCAGAAAATCTTTCAAGTCTACTTACCCTCCCAGCCTCCAACTTTTAAACACATACAAACACCAAATTGTCTGCTGGAAACACACAGAAAACCAGCTAAGAAAAGCTTTCAAGTATCCTTACTCTCCCAGCATCCAGCAAGAAGCTTCTTCCCCTTCCCCTCTAACTGAAGACTCTTAATTACAGAATATGTTTTTTTCTGATTGTTTATGGAAATCCATACACTTCCAGATGATGTTGCACCACAGTAGTGATGTCAAAATGATGCTGTACCACACTAGTTATGTCATTACTGTGGAATACCAGCATAGATTCTCATGTCTATTAAGATTACTCATGCCTACCCACAATGAAATTCCTCATAATGAAGATATCAGCATGACTGAAAATACCCCAACTGAATTGTTTGTTAAAAGATGAACTACAGGAAATGCTGCAGTCATGTACTATAGTTTTTATAAAAATCAAATAAAAAATGTTTTTAATCTTATCCTAAGTGTTGTGCAAAATTAAGAAATTTCATTACGCAATGTATTTTGCAAAATATGTGCATTTCGCAAAATATTTTGCAGGTGCAAAATTCAAAATTCCACCCCAAAACGGTGACATTTTGCCCATGGAATGGTTGCAATTGCTGCTTGTGGGTAAAATTTCACCCTTTCCATGTGAAATTTCACAGCAAAATTTTGCAGATTCTCACCCTGAGAAATTTTTTGTGGAACGGTTGAATTTCGCAAAATATTTTGAGTGGCAAAATTGCCAATTTCTCTGCAATTTCTCCGGCCAAATTTTATTTCACAACATCTCTGCTTATCCTGCTTTTTCTGTTTTCTGTCTATTTGATCACAGTTCAAGACAGAGTTAGAAAGAAGGTAAATAATTTAAAACAAAGATATACTACACGAAACAATGTATATGGTTCTCCAGTTACCTCTCAGATAGAACACAGATAGTCAAGATAGGCCCTGTCCTATCACCCCACCTCCCAATCTAATCGGGTGTCCCACAGGGCTCCATACTTGGCCCACTACTTTTCAGCCTATACCTCAACTCCCTCCCATCCTCATGCCCCGAAAAACTGCTCCTTTATGCGGATGATGCAGTCTTGTTCACCTCCGACCCAGACCCCCTCAAACTCCACCAAACCCTCCAGTGCTCCTTCCGTGAAATCGAAGACTGGCTCACCACCCAGCGTCTTATTATCAACTATAACAAGACCAAAGTCATGATATTCTCCCACCCTCAGAACCCACACAAAAACCTTTGCTCCAAATTTCTCACTGCAAATCAGACCCCCCTAGAACAAGTCTACAGCTTTAAATACTTAGGTATCACATTAGACCCCACCCTCAGCTTTAATCACCATATCCTACACCTAACAACTGCCCTTAGCTCCAGGCTAGGATACTTCACTGCAAGCATTGCCTCACCCTCAAGCCCTACAGCTTGCTGTAAACCTCGATCCTCTCCTGCTAGACTACAGAACCTAATATACAGTGCCGCCTCCACAACCCTAAACAGACTCTGGCTTGTGCCCAACAAGCCTGCCGCCCATCCTAGGATGTGATCTGTCCACCCACTCCTGCTCCCTTTACAGAAGCACAAAATGGCTAAACCTGGATAACAGAATCAGGTACCACACCTGTCTTATGACCAAAAAGGTATTACTAGGCCTTACCCCACCCTCCCTGTGCCAAATTATCCTCCCAACACCACAAGGCAAAACAACCCGTAGCACTAGCAAGCAGCTGCTAGGGGTACCCCTTGGCCGGACCTCCAAATACCAACGCACTTTCAGTTTCAGGGCCCCATCCTGGACAAATTCTCCCAACCACATAACAGTCGAAAAAAGCTGGGTTCATATAAATCAAAGCTAAGGGAATACCTGCTGGTATCAAACTGTTGTGATCAGCATTGATACCTGATCTGCCTTGTCGCCTCGCAAACAAACAAATAGCAGATCAATGTACCTAAAATGCAACTATTGAAACAAGACAATCAGCCACCTACAAAATCTCTGTCATCTGTTCCATTTTTTTCTACTGACTGTGCTAAAATACCTAACTCACTGTTAGCCCTCAATGTAACAACCATGTAACCTGATTCTATTAATGTTACCTGTAATGTGCTGTTATGTCTGTATCTTAAGTTTCTCATCCTAGTGCAATTTATGTATGACGTAGAGCCTTTGTAAATGAGTCTCTGACTCAAAGGTCTTTCTGAATATCTTAATAAATAAATAAATAAAAATAAAATAAAAAATATGCAACCATACACAACAAAGCTAATGTTTCCATTTTGGGATGGGAAGACATCATAGAGACCACTCAAGCTTTGCTTTTGAGGTCTATGATGTCCTCTTCCCCCGTATGGAAATACAGCCAGGTTATGTATGGTTGCCCCTACATAATTTTATATACTGCACAACTGGAAGTGAAACAATCAGAGCTGCTTACTGCATTCTGAAAATGCTATGCTAATGACAAGAAACCCTCATATGTAATTAAACAAGTAAAATTATAGCTATGAAAACTTTCATTTGGAAAAAACACATAAAAACAGTTTAAATAGAAACATGCAACAGTAGAACATTACAGTAGAAACAGGCCCACTGGCCATCTAGTCTATTGTACATTATCTAATACTCTGCTTACTGCTTCTCTCCCTCTCTATGCTTGCTTTTCCACCCCCATCATCAGTTCATGTCATCTCACATATCCATCCATATACAATTTGCAAAATGTAAAAATGCAAGGAATGTGATACAACACTGGAAAATGGGTGCAATGTTGGCAAGCAAGGTGATGTAGCATTGAAAAGTTGGTACAATGTGAGCAAGCAAAGTACTGCAACTAGGAAAAGTGGGTACAGTTTGGCAAGCAAAGTGATGTAGCATTAAAACATGAGAAAGAGATGCAGCATTAAAACATGAGCGCAACGCTACTGAGCAAAGTAATGCAACTATGAAAAGTGTTTGTAATATTGGTATACAAAATGATGCAACATGGAAAAGCTGGTGTGTTGGCAAGCAAAACATCAAAAAGTGTGTTTAATTTTGGCAAAGTAATAAAACAATGAAAAGATGGTGCAATATTAGCAAGCAAAGTGATGCAGCTTTGAAAAACGGGTAGAATATTGTCAAGCACAGTGATGCAACTTTGAAAAGTGGATGGAATGTTAACAAGGACAGTGATGCAACTTTGAAAAATGGGTCCAGTGTTGGCAACCACAGTGATGCAACTTTGAAAAGTGAGTGCAATGTTGGCAAACACAGTTATGCAACTTCAAAAAGTGGGTATAATGTTGGCAAACAAAGTGATGCAACTTTGATAAGTGGGTGAAATGTTGGCAAACACAGTGATGCAGCTTTGCAAAGTGCGTGCAATGTTGGCAAGCACAGTTCAGCAACTTTGAAAAGTGAGTGTAATGTTGCAAGCAAAATGATGCAACTTTGATAAGTGAGTACAATTTTGGAAAGCAAAGTGATTCAGCATTTAAAAGATGATGCTATATTGCCAAGCAAAGTGACACAACTTTGAAAAGGAAATAACATGATCTATTGGGAATTGTGCCCAGGCCCCAGAATACCATCCTGCTGCTCTAACACTGAGCTTTAGACTGACATGGTTTTGTTTAATAACAGCATTAAGGCACTCCCGGTATTGTATTGCATTCATTTATCTAACCCAAGTGACATAAAGCACTCAGCTTTGCCTTTACTTCCCTTGGTTAGAGTGACTACTGTTCATTCCTGTAGCTGGCAAGCAACGTTACTGATCTGCAATGAGAGATAACAATCAAAACAATGCTTTGCTGTTTATTGTTTGCAGTCATCTTGTTCCTTACCTGTGGGAAGGGATCAGCTGATGCAAGTAGCACATTTTCTGGTTTGAGATCACAGTGAACAATGTTTTTGAAATGAAGATGTCGCAAAGCCACAAGAATCTGCGAAAAATGAAAGATTGCAAATTAGGTTTAGTTCAGTCTCAAGGATGGTATTTCACTGATATGTTTTTAAGAGTTTTGATAGTTGTAACTGATTACTATGGTGGAAACAAGATTTTTCATAGTTGTAATTGATTACCGTCATGGAAACTTTGATTTGTGTATAGGTTATTGCATTCATGTAATAACACAATAGCATGCATCAATTGATGATATAATCTTGATGACTTAAGTACCATCCACTCCGATATATGTCATGATTTTTGTGTAGTAAATAATTATGTGGTGATACCTTTTTACATTGTCTGGACAATAACTACATTAAATAAAAAGTTGATTTTATATGTTTGCTTAATGAAACAAAAAAACAGATCATTACATGAAAAAATGTTACAGAAGCTACAGTTATTGTCATCAGGATACTATAAACAAACAGCTGTAGATTTGCTAACGTTTTTTTTTTTTTTCATTTGTCACAATCTTTTAAACCCATAAACAGTGTGTGACTCAGTGTCTATCATCTGTCCCCACTCAATGCCTCCCAACAAAGGAAAACATTCTCCTGTCAGAAAGAGGTTTCTTTCACCAACTTCTAAGACCAAGTGCCTTCCAAAATGTCACCTCACTAACTAAATATCAGTCTGGAATCAGTTTGGTGATATTTACTCTAACATGTTAACTACTGTCTGTGATTGATTTCACTTGTTTTCTGCCTGACCTTTTTACAGCCTTTAGATTAGAATTTTTCAGTCACTTGAGTAGAGGCCTCAAAAGCGTCTTTGGGTTAATGCTCAATGAATTATGAGCTCTGCATTCTAACATTCACATGTCCAGTAACCATGCTTCTGTCATGCAGAGAAAATTGAAGGAGCTGTGCCCATTAGTGGGGAAAACAGGAGAGGGCCTGCCAACAAGTAGAAGTGTAATCAATTGTCACAAAATAACTACTGTAAATTCCTAAGCCTTGCAATTCACTTCTTTTTGCACAGGAATAAACTCTAAGCCTGAGACATGAACATATGGTTCAGTTCTATTAAACTACTCACACCAATCTGAGCCTTTAAGAATAGAACCATTGTATTTCTGCCCATAGCATGCAACATCATAATAATTTGATAATTACTTCCTGCCTGATGCCACAAATATTTTTCTGCATTATTTCTGCAGCTCACACCCTACGGTAGAATAGGTATACTAGATCATATTGGGAGAAACTGAAATGGCAACTCTGACAACGAAAACCTTTAAACTATTAGAAAGCTGATAGATCGATAGAGCATTCCAACAGATGGCCTTCATTCCCAGGCCAGGAAAGGAGACCAGTGCTTCTTCCTGTTTGCCCCCAGAAGCTCCAGGGAGTGTGTTTTGGTGGGCTGGAGCTCAGATGTGATTAGATACAAGAATAGACTTGCATTTTAAAAACTTACAAAACATGAAGAAATCAATCTTACAATCAAACTTAAAATGAATTTGTTAATAAGCCTCCATTCATTTAAGGAGCTTCTTCAAAAGTATTGCTCAAATAAATGCAAATGCTGATTAAAAAGTCCTTTATTTACAAGTTGGATGTCCTATGCTGCACTTGTTTCTGTTTACCTGACATAAAACTCCTTTGTAATTTGTGGAGAACATTTTTTTTTGGGGGGGTGGTTGAAAGGAGTGGATGCAGACACAGAGGCTTACTGTGCCTGCATCAGCATCACTTTACTTGCATCATGATAACACTGCTGCTGTTTTCAGAAGTTGCATCTGTTTATGTCAAAAAGTCACAATTTGTGGTAGTAAACAGATGCAATTACACCAAAACTAGACACAATTCACAACTGCATCCAATCTGGACACAATTGCATCCATTTTTGGACACAAACTTTGGAAACTGTTAGATCATCTAAAAGATGATATAGTAGGTTAGGGTGCTTTTCCACTTTACAAACGGGGTCAGATGCATCTTGAGCAGGGTACTTGGTCAGATTAACGCTACAGAAATAGTGCCAGGCAAGAGAGTGTTAGTCCCTATAGCACTACCATAGACAGCGAGCAGGGATGTAGAGCATTTGTTATATGCACTCCCCTGGTTGCTGTCTGTGGTACTGCCACAGGACAAGGGCAGCAAAATAGCAGGTGCTGACTGAGCTACTCCTATGATGTGGAGGGCTGGGGCATGGAGCAGCTCAGCTGGGAGGCAGTGGAGACAGGGTTCCAATCCTGGTCTCCAACGATTTAGAAGAAATCAGTACTTGTTTTTTTTACAAGGGGTATGGAAACAATAGTCCATGGCCCCACCAATTTAACTTGCCCTGTGATTTGCTTCCCCTCGAAGTGGGAATCTAAGTCTGGGGATGCGAGTGGCAGAGCCCCTGCAAAAATAAAATTGATGGCATTTTTGCCATGCTGTTAATGTTGACAGCATTGTGGTTGGCTACGTTACAACCCAATGCCCTTGAGCAGATCCTTTTGATTTTGCCCTTTATCTCCAGCTGTTTCCCTGATTTTTTGATAGTTGATTTTTGTTTTGATACGTGGATGTGTGTGCACTGTGCCTATTTATGATTATGAATCTATGTACTTTTGTTATGCTTCTGATCCTAAGTTCCTACATTTGTGTTTATTTGCCTGTCCAAACCATGACCTCCTTGTAAATGAACATTGATCAAAGGTGCTTTTTCTCCTGGTAAAAACAAAAATAATAAAAAACAAATAAAAACATCAAATACAATACAATATAGTCAGAAAGTCCATTTTTGTCTATTCCCTGTTTTGGGGGATATTTTATTAACTTTGTCAGCCTTGTTTGTCCTCTCCCAGTATTGTGTTCTGAAAGGGTGACATGCATCTGCGTAGCATGTCTGCTCTAATAGACAAACATGTTTTCTTTTTAGCAAGAAATCACTAAATTATGGTAGTGCACTAGTGAAGATCTTGGGACTCCTTGGTAAGTTATCTTCTATAGAAAACCTTGCTTTTTGCTTGCATATAACTCAAGTCACCTACAAACAAATCAGGAAGATGGTTTTAGCATTTGTAGATGGTACTACTATATTGAAACAACAAACCCTGAAAGTTTCTCCTTTTGTTTCGAACTCTGAAACTTTCATCCTGATCCACTGTCTGTTGTTTAAGATACAGATTTCAAGGGCACACAGTTTTTAAAAATGAGATTTATGCTTGCTTGGTTTGGTACACCCTACATCCAAAACTACAAAATATATAAGCATAAGGATTAGAATGGGCACAGTAGTAATACTTACCATACTATACATGTTTCTGTATTCCCATTTCAAACAGTTTAGTTGTCTTTGAATGATTTGCATTTCAGTCTAACAATCTGGGCATGCACACCACACAAAAAATCATAAAACTCAATAGCATAACATATTCAATAATGATTCCTATTATGTTGTATGTGTCAGTAGTGTTTTAATGACACAGTCACAGACAATGTATTGCTAAGTAAATCAGCACATACGTAAATCTTTTTTTTTTAGAAATTGGTTTATCTGCAGCAAAGGAATTACTATTAGTATCAGCAGGACTCAGTACAAGCTTCTACCAAGTATAAATTTCAGAGACTTACTTTTTTATTGTGAAAGACATTTTCATTCCTAAAACAGAGGACAATGAATGGACACCAGTTAATAACAATGCTGTGTTCTCATCGAGAGGTTGTCATGTCAATGTAGTAAACCTCAAGAGCGAAACTCAAGAGGTTTACAGTTGGCTTGATGACCTCAAGATGGGAACTCTGCACTGTTGTTAACTACCCATCCATTGTCTTTTATAGTGTATGGGCACCAGTTATATGAAATTTGTCCTAACATTTATTTTTTTGCTTAGCACCGTTCTCCTTCAGGGCCAGATCTCATCACCATGGCCATTCATCGTAAGCTGGTAGTTCCAAAGACACACATGCGCAAAGCCGCTCATGTTGTGATGCTATCATTGTGACGTACTCAAGAGGGTATAACAACTTCTTGACATCACAAAGATAGCATAACAAGGATAGGAATTAATTGATTTCCATCCTTAACAACCCTCTCCTATAGATTATAATTATATAATGGACTGCCTACCCAAATGTACAGATGTACTTTTATCTAGAGAATGTGATATTATGCACTAGCGTTGCTAATTTACAAATTTTCTGGACAGATGGTTCTGATTTAGTGCAGCCTTTCTTCCTCGCAAACAAACACTAAATTCTTTCAGACAAAAACTATGATTTTTCACATTGCAACACAAATTAGCCTTACTGTCTACTTCCTTAAGCATAAAAACTTCATGCAATGATTCCTCCAATTAGTCAATGCATTTGAGTATTTTAAACTATGGTTTAATGCCCAATTAAATTGGACCACCCATATTGAGTGCATAATAAGTAAACTGGGCACAAAACTATCCACCTATTTCATGATACAAATTGCCTAACCTTTATTACAAGGCATCAAAGTATCAAAGTAATTCACCACAGCAAATTGATTATAGTTATCTTCTTTGGGGTTCTTCCCCCAATACCAAGCATAGAAACTTCATGTAATTTACAGTCATATTGCTCCTTTATCTTGAATGCCCCATATGGCACTCACAATTTTTGTCTGTACCATGACTTAGAATGTCTGCCCGTAACCAAACACTGGCTGCATCTCCTGCACTTTACAGTATGTACAAATGTACTTTCATGGTACCCATTGCACATACCACCAGTAATCTACACACCCAGACAACAACATTTCATCTGTACTCAGCTAGGAGATTGCATATATTGTCATATTTGCCCAAACTAGACATGGTGTACACTGTGTCCTTAGGCAAGGACCCTGCACCTGGAACTCTCTTTCACTCAGTATGAGAATGTGTCTGGCTTGCCCACCCCCTTCTCGGTCATCACAAAATGGCTATCTGACTCTGTTAACCAATCCAGTAGTGGGTGTCATTCTGACAATTCCTGATTTTAAACACAGAAACATAGAATTTGATGTCAGATAAGGACCACTTGGCCTGTCCAGTCTGCTCATTTTGCCCCTGCCTATACTCTCACTGCAGACCCTAATTGATCTCCGGCTACTCCCTCCCCTCCCAACTTTCCTACCAAGATTCCTTTATCCCTAACCCATGCATGCTTGAAGCCTGCCACTATTTTCCCCCACCACCTCCATAGTTCCAGGCATCCACCGCTCTTACAGTGAAGAAGTACTTCCTCACATCTCTCCCAAATTCCTCATTTTCCTTTCCAGCTTCATTGCATGTCCCCTTGTTCTTGTGCACCTTCACTTCTAAGAAATACTCCCCTTCTGTGCCTTATTCACCACTGTGAGGTACTTATAAGTCTCTAACATGTCTCCTATTTCCCTTATCTCTTCTCAGGAGTTCATATTGGGATCCCCCAATCTCTCTTCATAGGACTTATGATGCAGCCCTTGCACAATTTTAGCTGCTCTTCTCTGGACAGACTCTACCCTGTCTATGTCCTTCCTGAGATGTAGTCTCCAGAACCGAACATAATACTCCAGGTGGGGTCTCACCAATGACTGATACAGTGCTAACACCACCTGTCTTCTGCTGGTGATTCTCCTCCCTATGCACACCAGCATCCTGCTGGTCTGCTTACTACCTTGTTGCACTACCTAGACACCTTGAGGTAATCAGATATGATGACTCAAAGGTCCCTTTCCTGTTCAGTGATCATCAATACTTCTTCCCTCATTTTATACTCTACCTCTGTGTTTCTGTGAACTAGGTGCATGATTTTGCATTTCTTCACATTGAAAACCATCTGCCACACCCTTAAGCACTGCTCGAGTTTTCTCAGGTCTCTACTCATTCTCTCCACCCTCTCTGGAGTATCTACCCTATTTTAGATTTTGGTGCCATCTGCAAAGAGGCATACCTCCCCTTCCAGTTTTCCTGCAGTGCCGCTTATAAAGACATTAAAGAGGACAGGTCCCAGTACTGAGCCCAGAGGTACTCTACTGATCACTCACCCTTCATTATAAGTGAGTGCTGTTTACCACTTCTCTGTCTCCTATCTATCAACAAGTTCCATACCCAGTTTACCACCTTGGGTTCTACCCCCAAACTGCTCAGTTTCCTTATAATCCTCCTGTGTGGTATGGTGTTGAAGGCCTTGCTAAAGTCTAAGTAGGCCATGTCCACTGCCTTACCCTGATCTATTTCTCTGGTCACCCAGTCAAGGAAATCAATTAGGTTTGTCTGATTTGACCTCTCCTCCCAAGAATTCATGCTGCCTCGGGTCTTGCATCCCACTGGATTGGGTGGCCCCCATTTGCCTGACACCCTGATGGCAAAACAAGGAAAATGACCACTACAGCGACAGTCACTGTAATGGTCTGTTTCCATGTTTCCCTTTCCCCCAGTGTCCTGCCCCCTTCCCGGACCAACTCTGACCTGGTTGAGAATCCCTGAAGTCCAGAGGTGCGGGGCAGAGCCCACAGAAAACTTACTGGAGTTTGGGCAGCACAATACCTGTATTGGAGACAGTTGTCACAGCGTTGGCTCGACAGATTTACTGTTGACCAAATTTGGTGCGTCCCACTGGCTTCAAGATACTCCACTAGCCTTTCTTTTAACAGTGTCTCCATTAGCTTCTCCACCACTGAAGTTAGACTGACAGGCTTAAAGTTGCCAGCTCCTCCCTGCTGCCATTTTTATGGCCGAGGCAAGGCAAGACAATCTTTATTTAAAAGATGCCCAGTCCCGGAGGCTCTGGGCACCGTACGAATCGAAATAAACAAATAAACTTAAATAACTCCATAAATAACAAAAGAAAAAGGCATTTAAACAGTAAAATTCATGAATAATAAGATTACATTTATCATGGAAAATAAACTAAAAATAAGGGTGCCGAGAACTATATCTAGGCCACTATGCTAAAAGCTGAGTTGGGAAAAGCCTGGGTGAATATGAGGACCTTGAGGCAGGTCTTGAATACCTCCAAAGTTGGGGCCTCCCAACCCCAAGGGGTAGCGAGTTCCACAGGACAGGGGTGGCAATACTGAAGGCCCTGTTGCCAGCCATTTTTAGCCTCATCCTGGGAGTAGCCAGGGGGCCCCCACAGGAGGAGCAAAGGGGGTGAACCAAGAGAGCCTGTGCAAGAAGATCTGATAGGTAACCAGGGCCCTGGCCATGTAGGGCCTTATATATGAGAAGACCCACCTTTAAAAGGATCCTCCACCTGACCGGCAGCCAGTGCAGAACACCCAGTACTGGTGTAATATGGAAATATTTAGGCTGCCCATTAAGTTACCTGGGCAGCTGCATTCTGCACCAGCTGCAGCCTGTGGAAAGATACTCCCACAACCCAGAGGTAGAGCGCATTGCAGTAGTCAAGGCTTGATGTCACTAAGGCATGTATCAAAGTGGGGCGGTCCAGAGGTAGCACAAGGGGCTTTATCCTGGCAATGTTTCTAAGATGGAAAAAACAGGAGTGGACAGTGGAAGACACCTGCGCCTCCATCATCAAACTCCTGTCCAGAATGATACCAAGATTGTGCACCTCAGAGGAGGCCTTCAATGGGACGGATCCCAGAACAAGTCCAGTCTCTGCACCAGAGGCCATCCAATCCCATGCTATGTTTGACTCCACCACCAATACCTCCATCTTATCAGGGTTCAGTTACAACCAGCTAGAGGCCATCCAGTCATTGATATTGGCAAGGCAGCTGTTTAGCACGTCTGCCACATTGGATGTTCCTGGTGCAAAGGATAAGTATAGCTGGGTATCATCAGCATAGCAATGAAAACCCAAACCATACTTCCTAATGATCCCCCCCAGGGGCAGCATGAACACTGTGAACAACATTGGGGCTAGGATTGAGCCCTGAGGTACTCCACAAGATAAGAGACTAGGGGTGGAGGCATACCTCTCAACTGTACCACATTACGAGGAACGTTCCTCATTTTACTTCACAAAAGCTCCCTGTTCCACATTGTAAGGACTTGTCCCACATTCAGTGTTAACATTTTAAAGCAAAAATCTATAGTAAATGATGTAAAAAATATATTATTCAATTAATAACAGACTTTCTGAACATAAATGCAAACATTTTAACAGTGTTCTGAGCTTCTTAGATAAAGATTGATTAAGTGTTCCACATTTTGCTCATTTGTTCCACATTTTGAGAGGCAATGTTCCACATTTGGGGGACAAAAGGTTGAGAGGTATGGGTGGAGGAGAAATTCCTGATCACAACCTGTTGCCTCCTGTTGGTTAAGAATGACTCAAACCAGCAGATGACAGTGCCGGTGAGTCCACTGAGTTCCCTAATGCAGTCAATTAACAAACAATGGTCCACAGTGTCAAATGCTGAGGAGAGAATTGTCCTTTCCCCTCAATCTCTAGCCCTGAGATCATCATTCTGCACCCAAACATGCACAGTTTCTGTGCTATGCCTCACCCGAAACCCTGACTATAAAGGTTCATATAACTCATGGGTCACAAGGTGCTTCTCCAACTGAAGTGACACTACCTTCTCCATAATCTTCACCAAAAAAGGAAGATTGGAGATAGGACTGTAATTTGCCCCAACCTCCGGGTCCAAAGATAATTTCTTAAGGAGTGATCTCACCAATGCATCCTTCAAGGCATCAGGAAAGACCCCCTCAGACAAGGAGCACCGGACAATCAGGGCAAACACCGGGCCAACAGTGTCGACGTATCTCATCAAGGAAATGTGTCGGCACTGGGTCCAGTTCACAGAAAGTGTGCTTCAGATTGGCCACCACCCTAATGACCTCACTTACCTCCACTGGTCTAAACTGCCCTCAACAAGGTGGAGTGCACTCAGGACACTTCGGATGACCACTGCCAGCTCTGGACTGGCTGACTGGAGGAATTCCCTGCCTGATACCAGACTCCCTGTCCGAGAAAAAACGAGCAAACTCTTCACATTCAGCATTAGAAAAAAACCTCTTCGGCTGTAGACAAGCTGGACGAAGTAGCCTGTCAACAGTCCAAAAAAATACGGCTGGTCGGTTCTTCCTAGCAGCAATCTCCCTGGACCGGAACTCTGCCTTCTTATGATTGATTGCCCCCTGATATGCATTATAATGCATGCGCAGGGCCAATTTGTCCTCCTCCAGGCTGGACTTCCTCCAGCAGTGCTCCAACCTCCGACCAATTCTCTTCAACTCCCTGAGGTCCCCATCAGACCATGGGGACTTCAGGCAGGAAGATTTGGGTCATACATGGACAGGTGCAAGGGAGTCAATGGCATCAGATAGTACCCTATTATAGGAGCCTACTATGGCACCAATGCCTCTGATGCATGCATTACCCACACTAGATAGATTGGCTGCCACCAAAAAGCCCTCCGGGGTCAGTCCCCACAAAGGATGGCAGCTCATCATCTCTGTAGAGGGAGGGCATCTGGTGGGTGGCCCAAACATGAACCACACCATGCAGTGATCGGACCATACCACCCAATCAATCTTGAGATCATTTATCTCAAGCCCCAGTGAGAACACCAGGTCCAATGTGTGCCCACCCTGGTGTGTCATGGCAGAAACAGCTTGCGACAGGCCCAGTGATGACATGAGCTAGAGGAGGTTATGACCTAGCCTAGAAGATTTGTTGTTGGCCCAAACATTGAAATCCCCATGATGACACATCTGGGGACTTCCAATGTTTCACCGATCATGAATTCGGCAACCTCCTGCAGGAAATCTCCCGCCGCCGGGTGGGGGTATCAGGAGAATCCTGCAGCCTGTGCCCGGAACCCCACAGAGAGCCACACATTCGAAAGAATCCAGGGCTCTCACCAGGTGTACGGTGAAGCCCATGTTGGATCTAAAACAGATGGCTACCCCACCACCCCTACAATCCTGTCTGGGGCAGTGCACCATGGTATACCCAGAGGGGATGGCAGCCTCAAAGATAGGGCTAGCATCATCCCCAATCCAGGTCTCCATGATGCAAACCAGACTGACTGAGGAAATCAAGTCTGCAATATTACCAGTGTTGTTCCTGATCGATCTGGCATTGCATAGCACTGTCTTCAGGGGATTGGTGGGTAAGGCAGCCCCTCGAGTTACCTGGCCACTTGGCCTGGTGGACTCCCTGGAGACAGGCACCAAACACATCTGGCCTCTCTCTTGTGCCCGTCGTAATCCAGGGTGCTTTCTGGACCTGACAATCTCTATCCTGCCACACCCAGCCATGCACAGAGCACCCCACTGCTCAAGGTCACCCCAGCCCCTCCAAATTCCCACCTCCAGGCAGTGTCTTGCTATGATGTTAGAAACTGGGAGGCTAATGAAGGGCTGTAATCATGCAGATGAGATGCCCCGTACACTATCCTGGCCCCCCGCCCCCCCCAGACAGCCCTGACACATCACACCCGACAAAAATCCCAGCACACCCACCTAATTCTACTTATACCACAATCATACACTAAAATATACAATTTCCCCTGCCTACACATCTCACCCCCAATGTAGCAGTCAAGTAAAATACAATTTCAGGAGAGAGTTTAGTACTGCAGAGCTCCCACCTCTGCAATTTTTGGTCCATAAAATTTCTGGGTTCAGCAAGCCTGGCTCTCACCCAGGCCAGTGTCAAAAAGCCAGTGAGTAACCTTTTCAGAAGATAAACAGTTTGCTACCAAACAAATTGCAGAAATCACCACCTGGAGTTTTACACAAAGTCAAAGAAATATAAGGAGATAGTCAACAAATCGGAAAATGGTCCGAGATTGTTTCAATTCTTTAAAAAATCTTATCCAGATGAAATCCAATTCTCCTGCTTCTGCCTCCTTCTGTCAGGGGCCTCCTTCCCCCTAGCTCTCCTGCCTCAGAGCCCAACCCAACAGCAGCACAACTGCACAGACACCAGGCAGTGCCCCAGCGCTCCTCAGAGAACCGGCATACAGGCCCACCCTTCGGCAGACCCAATGATGTGAGACTTCATCTGCCCTCTTCCAGTCCTTTGGAACTACTACTGTTTCCAGTGAATTGTTGAATATGGCTAGCAGAAGTGCAGCCAGTACCTCCCTGACCTCCCTCAGCACCCTTTGGTGTACCCTGTCTGCACCCATAGCCTTAGCTACTTTTAGAATCGCAGGTCCTCTCAGAACTCATTCCACTGTGAATGGACTTATGTCTACCCCCATCCCCATAGTGTTCCTGCTGCTTCTATTTGGTCAGTCCCCCTCTCCCTCCACTGTGAAGACTGAGCAGAACTGTCTGTTCGGTATATCTGCTTTTTCCTGATCCTCTCTGCACAGTTTCTCACTGTCCTTCTTAAACTCAAAATCCCTCCCCTTGTCTTCCTCTTTTCACTTATGTGTCTAAAAAAGGCCGTGTTCCCTTTAATTACCCCTTTTGCTGCCCTTTCCTCTGTTTGCACCTTTGCACCCCTCATCGCCTTCTCTGCTTCCCTCTGCCTTTACAGGTATGCCTCCCAATCTTCTTCCCTCTGTGTCTCCTTGTACCTCCTGAATGCCACCCTTTTAGCCTTTAGCTTCACAGCTACTTCTCTCGAGAACCATGGTGGTCTCCTTTTCCTCCTGCTTTTGCTCACTTCTTTCATACAGATTTGTTGCCTTCAATATGACATCCCTTAATTTAGCCCACTGTTCCTCCACCCCACCCACCCAGGCAACCTCCCTTGCTAGGTTGTCTCTGAGGCATTCACCCACTGTTTTAAAATCTGCCCTCCTGAAGTCTAGGACCCTCATCCTTGTGTGGGTTCATTTCTCTCTCTCTCTCTCTCTCTCTCGTTCTCTCCTTATGTTAAACCACACTGTACAGTGATTACTGGTCCACAGGTGGCATCCCACCTTGATGTCTGCAACACTGTCCCTGTTTGTGAGCACCAGGGCCAGTATTGCCCCATCTCCAGTGGGCTGTCTTACTAGTTGTCTAATAAACTGCATTCATTATGCTATAATGGCTTATCGGTCACTGTACCTATTTATGATGTCTGTCAAATATAACCTGGCTGCTAGGAAT
Organism: Neoceratodus forsteri; assembly: GCA_016271365.2. Taxonomy (NCBI): domain Eukaryota; kingdom Metazoa; phylum Chordata; order Ceratodontiformes; family Ceratodontidae; genus Neoceratodus; species Neoceratodus forsteri. Next base: position 299,890,691 of record CM028134.1, on the reverse strand, counting down.
TTACTATTTAATGATTATGTATGAATTATACCATGGACCTCGGACACCGACCAATGAGAATGGCAGGCTGGCACCTTATCTCCTCTGTAAATCCTCTGATAATCACCACAAAAGGTGCCAGCCACCCGCATAGTAAAAAAATAAATCTGACCCCGAAACCACAAAATCTAAGCCACCATGTTGAATCCCGCTTAACTAGCATCTCACACAAGTGACCAGGAAATTTAAACTCAGTTCACCACATTGCAGTACATAACTACATTTAAATAAAATAGTTTTCTTGCACATAAACACATCTACTGAATTCACCTCATAAAAATTGTTTGCCATCTACTTGGCTCCATTGCTACTTCCTTGTGCAGTCCTTCATCTCTGAATCCCCACTTTCCGCCACAAGAAAAAAAAAAAGCAAATCCATCTCCCGTCTCTTAACAACACAAACTCCATGTCCTGTTCATTCATGCTTTGTCTGTCTTACAGTCCTTCTCTCTGTGTCTGAATTCACACTGCCAAACGGAAAAAAAACATAAGGACAGTGTGCTGTACATTCCTATTCTCCACTGCTCTGTGTGGCTCCACAGAAAAAAAAAAACACAAAGCAAGAGTCTGCTACAGCAATTAACCATTCCTCTTCTAGGCTTTTAGTAACAGAGCTCTCTCTCTCGCTACACTGCAGCGACGAATGATCATTCTGAAAACCCTGTATTCTCCCTCCAGCTCAGCAGCCATAGTAACACCCTAGCAACCAAGCACAACTCAAAGAACCAAGGACTATTTTTTTCTGACGGACTAACAAATAAAATGAAAATAACATAAAATACATAAAGAAGCATATTTTAATTTATTATTTTTGTATCTCAAAAAATATACCATGGTATAATCACAATAAGCCACTCGGGGGTGTGGGTTATTGGGGGATTTATCATGGTTGATGAGGATTTACCCACTCGGCTGCTCCTCATGGGCAAACCACGCCATGTGTGGTAAATCCCCTGATAACCCACACCCCCTCATGGCTTATTGCTTAAATGTATAACATTCATAACCTGTAATTTACTACTTATTGTGTTGCATATCAACAGATTGTGCACAGGATTTCCATTGTAAATGAGCTACAACTCAATGGAAGCTCAGTCAATAGACAAAATTTACTTCTTCTATATTTTCATTAAAATGGCTTATTCTTTATGGATGTCAGCCATTCAAACTGCACATACAGTACCTGTCATGAAATCATAATCCTCTTCTTGTGACATTGCAACATGTTGCCATGGAAATTATTCTGAGGTTTCAAGCAGAGGATTATGACTTATGGGCAGAAAAGTCAGCCAGAACGGTGATCTCATGAGAGCAAAGAGACAGTTTCTATGCAATTGCCTCTAGTGATGAAGAATGGAATGTTTTGACATTTGGTACCTTTTTTTTAAAACGTTATGAAATTGGAGTCTTACTGATGAAGCAATTTTCTCTTGCAGAAAACTTGAAAATTGCTTTCAATTATGGCTACCCCTCTCTCCGTGACAAAAAATCCCTTGAATTCCACCAATGTCCCTTACTGGACTCTGCCCCCCACCATGACCACCGTGATTGCCAAACACCCTGGCTTACTCCCTCAAGGTGGGACAGCCACGATGACACCCCCTCCTGTGGAAATTCATCCAAATTACTGGCAGCATCACCACTACTGGCAGGGCTCCCTAGGCTTGTCCCCACTAATGGGGCTATGAGGGTGAGCTAACTGGTGGAACACTGTCTCAGTCAGAACTGGAAGTAGTGGTGGGTACGACAGGACCAGGAGGTGGGCATCATTGGTGGGATCACCAGCAATTTCCGCATGTTGACCCCAAGAGGCAGGGCATTCAATGCTGTCCAGGGGCCAAAACCTGATCACTGCCCTGTCCCCATGACTGACAGCACTGGTCACAGTAGAACCCCCCACCAACCTCCACCAGTGGTCTATAGAGCACCAGACACTCTACCCCATCCCCCCACAGAAGGACAGCAATCGCTAGGGTGCTCAAACCTCCTCCCCCCAAACAGCCCTCCAACTTCTGAGTTCGCCCTTGAACCCAGTATATCAGTGCCACCTTGCTACTGCACCAAGGGGTGACTCAGGGCTGGACCATTTTAAAAATGTGGGGTCTATACAGACATCCAGGCTGGGTACCCTGTAGGGTTAAGCAAAATTATGAAAGTCTGGTTTCATGGAATCTGGAACAATGTTGTGAAATTCCATGAAATTTCACATAGTTTCACTAACATGTTTATTTAGTAATCACTCCACTGTCCATTGAGCTTGTAACTCGCCACCCGTTGAGCTAGACATCTGAAAATGAGCATGCATAACCTTCCTGGAAGAGTCATAGAAAGTATTAAACATGAAGAGATTTGGTTAAGTAAGTTTTATGTTACATATATTCATAATTTTACTGTTCAATTATTTATGACATTTTGTGAACATTTTCTAAAAATGTGGATGCTTGTAATTTCCTTTCCATTGTAAGTGCTAAATAAATCTGAAATTTGGCATGCATATCCAATATCAATGGATCCTGAAATCTAACAAAGCTTGAAAGGTTGGGTTCAATTGTTTTAAATATTCTGTGAAGGATTTTCAAAGTGATGGACGCAGTACTTGCATCCATATTTTGAGCCTGTGCTGCATCCTGGCAAATGAATTGGGATAATTGTATCATATTTTTTTACATGCTGATGCATTTCAGACAGAAAAGTGACCCATGCATAAAAAGTCTGATGCATGCATCATTTTTGCAGCACAAGTTGCAGCAATTACATCCAGACATTTGGTTACCTTTTAGGTGGTCTAACTATCTGGGCAGATGTTGTGTGGCCACATCCTAATGATGGACACAGCCCTTTGAAAATCTTACACAGTGTTTTTGCAAGGATATCTTGCATAATACCACAGAAACTCAATTAATCAAATGGTAATTACTCCAATTTGATAAGCAGTAAACTGTGAAATCTCACAGAGAGCACTTCATCCTGGTGGTTGTCACTATATGGTGGAAATATTGCAATTAACTAATTGGCAAAATGCTCTCAAAATATTCATGATAGTGTATTACTGTAGGTTATGCCACCAAAACTAAACTTCAGGAATTTTACTTTTGCAAAGCACTTATCAACCACTGTGTCTGATGAGCTGAGCGTAGCTGTTTAAAGTCCTGTAATTCCTTCCTGGGTGTCTATTTTATCCCCTTACCCTTTTCTCTTAGCTTGAGATGGACTTAGTGGAGCTGCTTTCCCACTGATATCATCCTTGATCTTCACAGTGACACTGCCCCTTAAAAACAGTTACCTACTACTTTCTTTTCAGACCTATGCCATTGGAATAGCTGGAGTCCTTGCTTCTTAGTGCACCAGTCATTGTCTTCCACCACTAGGTCTCTCTGAATGCCTCTGAAATCTGGACATTCAAGTACATCAAGCTCTCAGACTAATCACATTTGCTGGCTGTAATTCTTATGTCAACTGCTTTCAAGTCAGAATTTTTGTCCCTCTATTCCATGTTCCAACTGGGGGCTGCTATTCTTGTGCTACCCAGCTTAGCTGTCCTTCCCTTTGTAAACCCATGTATCTAACTGCTGTCACTGGTGAACTCCTGCACCAGCTGCCTCACCAACCCATATCCTGTAGTCTGCTTCACCCTGACTGCATTATCCACTGATGTTGCCAGTACTCCCTTCCTCTTGACTCATCTGTGGCTCTCCTGAGTACAGTATGCATACTGTACATTCCTTGCCCCAGAATGCACATTAGCTGGTCAGAAAAGGAAGATGCTCCCTCTTCTAAAAGAATCTTAGAAAAAAATAGCGTGTCTAATTTTTGTCACTGTCATTCCTCATCGGGTCCAGGACCATGAGGACCTTGGAGAAGATCCCTCTGCATATCATTTACCTTAGGAACACCACTTATTCCATAAATGACCTCCTCATGAATTTACATCCCTATCACAATGCAGACAACAGCCGACTTCTCTCTATAACCACAGTGGTTGACTAAATATCACACCCATTTAACTTGTGTGGGGAACAGGCAAATCACCTTGCCTTACTAGCATCATGGTCCTACAATGCCTAGCCAATCCTCCTGCTACTTTTAGTCTGGAGTTCCCTACAGATTTAACCCTATTACCACTCTGTCTAGCCTTGTCCTTTCTCCTCCATGGCAGGTCATTTGTATGTCTTGGCAAAATTCATGGATATGGCTTTCACAAAATTATCACAAAATTAAATAACTGTCACCAAAAAAACTCATGAAATTCAACTTTGAATACATACATTACTTTGTAGTGTTTGGCTGCTTATAACATGAGCATCCTTTCAGCAAGAGATTAAAATGTTGGCACAAACTTGGTGGGATTGAGTTCTTCAGTTTTAAGGTTATAGGGGTCTATCATTTTGCAGTTTACATACTTTAATTTATGGTAAATACTGCTGAATGTTCGGCTGCTTATAACTCAGTATCCTTTAAATGGAAATGTCGATGTGCCAAAGCCCTCACCTCAGTGTGGGGCAGCCCCTGATTAGCTGTCTCACACAATGGGGCCTATGCATTAATGTGAGCTGGCTATGTGTGATTCACATGTACTCAGCCTGCATAGCTACACACCCGGGGACAGGTGCAGGGTGCTATGCTATGCACAACCAAGCACCCCCACAGGGTGCTTGTCGGTAGCCCACCCCCCGCATGATCACAGGGCAGATCAAGGAACCCAGTCAGGCATCCAATCAAATGCCCATCCTGAGTCCTGTAGTGCATCATAGTTATTAGCCAGTGCGGTCCTGTTACCTGCAAAAATAAGAACAACAGGGTGGAGCCTGTTCCAACAGCAGGGTTCAAGACAATACTAAATGTCAGATAAATGGCTCACTCACCAATGACTATACTTGTCCATAAAGCTTATAAGGTTAATTTTTCTACTGCCAGTCTTAAATGAATATCAGCATTTTATGGAATCAGCCCCACTTCATCAGTATAAGCTTTGCACCTAAAATATATATATATACAATTACTCTAATAAATATACAGTACAGTAAAACTTCATAGCATAAAGATATTCGATATGTAAGTAGGTTGCAGTAGTAAACCTCCATTTATTTAATCATATTTTTATTGATATGAATATTTAATTAAATTGCTGTGCAATACTAAGCATTTCCATAAACAGGGATATTTCTCCAAAAGGTATAAAAAGTCTCCAAACATTTTATTTATTCAAAATATGCATGTACTCAGTATATTTAAATATCATAATGTGTAAATTTCCAACTTTTGTCATTTTATCTTATTTTGGCCTGGAAAGCAAAATGCACCTGAAAGGAGCCCAAAATGCGCAAAACTGTGACTCTATAATAAAACATTTTCTAAACATTATTTATATTAAACATAACAATTTCATTGCTCACCTACTATGGTTGTGGAACACATCATCTTTATTTTAACTTTCTGTCAGTCACAGATCTTGTACTAGAAGGCGCATGTGAAACAACAAAAGGAACCTAAATTAATTTGCTAATTGAACTAAATGTGCAAATTACACAAATATCGAGCTGTCTTGTTTGCTACATTAAGGATCCAAAAATATATATAAGGTTCATAGTTATAATAGTTTATCAATTTCATATTCTAAATACTTTAAACTTCATTTATGTTTAATGCTTTAATGGCAGTCTAAACAAAACAAGAAAATACAAATTACTGTGAAAATAATTCCATCTGTTAAAGTAATATAAGTAGTGTGTTTAAGACATATAGTTCTTACCCTTCAGGTATATAACCATGAACCTTATATTTATTTTTGGATCCTTAATGTAGTAAATATAATGGCTCAATATTTGCACAATTTGCATATTTAGTTATAGCAGAAAATTAATTTTGGTTTCTTTTGATGTTTCACATGTACCTTCTAGGACAATACCTAGGACTAACAGTAGGTGAGAAATGAAACTGCTATGTTTAATATAAAAAAAACTTTAGCAAATGTTTTATTATGGAGTCACAGTTTGAGGCTTTTTGTGTTCCTTACAAGTGCATTTTGCTTTTCAAGCCAAAATAAGATAAAATGACATCCTGATGAAGTGGAACTGATTCCATGAAACATTGATATTCAATTAAGAATGGCAGTAGAAAATGTAATAAACTTGATGGACAAATATAGTCATTGGTGACAGAGCCATTATTCCATTGTTTAGTATTTATTTTCCTGTAGTGGATCCCCTGATCTGTGCAAGCAGGAGATTCTGGGAAGGTGCATGACAGCACTAATAAATGTTTACAGTTGAGTGCCAAATGGCTGCCCACAGTCCACCCTGTTAGTCCACAGAGCTGAGGCAGCATGATAGGTGGCTCCATCATCCTGCAACCTGTGGAGGTACTCCGTGGGGGATGCACAAAACATGGAATCCCTGCTGCCATAATATGTGCCCCCCTCGCCCAGCACTCTGCACCTTTGGGAATGGTACAGTGTGTGGTTACACCCACAGACATGCCACAGACCGCCAGTGGAGCGTAACTGCACTATCGGCTGGATGATCATGTGCACAAGGGGTGCAAACCCCTTCCGTGAATGCCTCTGAACCCCCCCTTGTGTGGCATTCAGAATTACGATTGCCTATGCATTGCAGATACACAGTGTGTATGCAATCCTAATGGTTGTGCATATGCCCCAGTAAGGTTATTTTTTACCATTCTAGGTGCTTATTATTTTGTACTTTATCTGGTTGATCCTGCTGCCCCTCTTGCTATCATATTGAATCAAGCACCACTAGAGACACATCCCACAACCTCCCACAGCTGTCTTGAGTCTGATGTATGAGCTGGGGAGCAGCTGCAGGAACATGTGTAGTATTGCTGTATAGACAGAGCTATTAATCGCTCCGTTTTGAGATCTACAGATCCAGGTGCTATACCATGACCAAGTATAAATCAGCAGTTGATTGCTGATCTCTGCTTGGTCATGGTATAGCACCCAGACCTGTAGATCTCAAAACAGAGCTAGTAATAACTTCATCCATACAGCGATACTACACATGCTTCCGCAGCTGCTTCCTTGCTCATACGTCAAACTCGGGAAAGCCATGGGAGATTGTGGGATATGCCTCTAATGGCACTCCATTCAATATGCTGGCTGGAGGAAATGCAGGATCAACCAGATAAAGGACAAAATAATAACTGTCCAGAAAGATAAAAAATATACTTATTAAGCAAAGCAGCTAATCAGGAGTTGCCCCATACTGAGGTGTGAGGCTTTGGCACATGGACATTTCCCTTTAGAGCAAAAGATCTTAAATGTGCTACACATATATATGTGGTACTGAACTACAAATGGATGAACATGGGTGAATTCTGGATGAGTCATTTTAAAATTAGAAATAAAGAACTTAGAGTTAAATTTTGGTGGCATTTCATGACATTTTATGGAAATTCCCTGAACTTTCAAGGATGTAGAATTTTAATTTTGCCTCAGTTCTGTCACTGGATGTTTAACCTTTACACTGCCCTAGTACCCTGAACCACATTTTTTTAGGGCAGTGGGAGCTTGCAAGCAGGCACTAAAGATGAGCTTTTGTTGCAGGAATTAAAAGGCTTGACTTGCAGTTCAGAGAGGCAGCGAGTGACACATGCCACGCTCTCCTCCACATGGTTAAAACCATGCATGTCCAAGCATCCCCTACATGCTCAGAATTTCTTGTTGTGCCACTTGACTGCTTTGTCCTACCCTACTCCCTCTCCCTGTACCTTTGCCACCATGTAGCTTTTCTTTTAAGGATCCCCGTATTCTGGCTCTGTTCCTGTTTGATGTGTCATCTTCTGGCCACTGCCATCTGCTTCCTCATGGCTCTTTGGGCTGCCAGCATTCTGTGCGGTTCATAACTTGGTTCCGTTGCTGCTCCCTTCCTCAGCCTGTTTGCTCTTACCAATGTCCTGCAGTGACTTTATGCTGGCTCTTTGAAACATGATCATTTAAGTACCTAGTTGACCAGTTCTCCATGTTTGTGGTAGCACTCTATCTGGGCCAGGTGCATATTTAACTTGCTTCAAGGTGGCTGCTATTTGCTTGAAATCTTGGGGTCCCAGTAACACCCTGTGTGAGTGAAGTATCTGGTCTGAGATTCAAACATCATGTTAGTCGTTGCTGCTCTGGTTAAAGGTATACTTCAGTGACTTTATGCTAGCTATTTTTAAATGCTTTGTTATTGTACCTAATTTATCTAGTACCCACATGTTCCCTAGAAACACCTTATCTGGGTCAGGTATATATTTAACTATTGCAATGTGACCCCTGCCTACTTTGCACTCCTGGGTCCCAAGATCATCCTACATGAGAGAGGTATCTTTTTCCTGGGTCCCAGTTACACCCTACATGGGTGAGGTGTTTGGTTATCTCATATTAAAAGGCACTGGGCATGTCCATTCCCACTCTGGTCCCCTGTGTCTTGATGTGCTGGCTCTGAATTTAATTATGGCACTGAAAGCTTTGGCAGCTGTCACATCCTGCATCCTGCTTACATTGGGGATGGCTCAGTTGCTACAGGTTATTGTTACCCCTGGCTTAAATAAAGGGCAAAAATATTTTGCCCCCACGCTTGTAACCATCCCCAAATGCAGATGGGTACAATTCCTTTTTTCTGATGCTCCATGGTATGTACAGAAGAGGAAACTGCTACAAAATGTTCTTTTCCCCTAAGTGTGCCAGGAGGGCTATGTCAATGGTTATGTCTAGATCTACTCTTGAGGCTTCTATCAGCTATCAAAGTTATTTTATCTGGAGATATTGAGTCAGATCATGGCTCTATCCTTGCTAATTACAGGATATACTTCCCCACTGATACAGGCTGGGCTAGCACTTGAGCTCTAAAGCTAGTCCATCTAAAAGTATGAATAGCTTAAGATCTAACATTCAGGATAAGGAAAGCTGGGTGGATATGTACAGACCTGGCACAATAGCAGTCTCAGAGACCTGGTATAAGCCTCACGTGATGGCCCATACTGCCTTTAGGAGAGCCTGAATAGTTTATGTCATCTCCTCCCTTAGTGTCGCCAAGGCTGATTTCCATAACACTGAGCCCTCTGAATGTCAGGCTTTGTCAAATTGTTACTTGGTGACACAAAACCACAATGTGGGCTGTGTATATAACCTCCCCAAATTGTCTCCTTGGCTCTTGATGTGTTAAAAGACACTAGCAAATCAATCTCCTAGTGAACTAATTTTCCTAAGATATTTTAACCTAAATTGGACTCTAGATACAGAAATTGGGTTTTAAATCTTAGCCACTTGATGCTAGTATAATGCAAATTATCAGGGAGACCCAATAGACTTAATACAAAATTTGGAAACCACAGCCTACTTGATTGGGTAGTCATCACAAAACTGGACAGGATTCTGCCTGCAGGTGTCTTCTCACACTCTCTCAGGGACCACTCCCCAACCTCCTTCTGTATCAGGAAGAATAACTCTGTACCTCACAGCCTAGAATCTTTCAAGAAAGAGATTTCTCTAGGTTTGATGTGGGGTCGGTGGGGAAGGGTCTTTCCTGGCTACCCTCTCTGAAACTGACTGAAACTTACTGAGTGAGCTCCCAAACATTGATGATGCAATAGACTTCTTTATTCACAACTTTCTCTCAGCAGACAAAAAGTATGTCCCCTTCAGAATGCCCTGAGTTAAAGGTAAGTGCTACAAATGGTTGTTCCCTGAGCTGAAAAAACAGATTACTCTGAAAGACAAAGCCTGGGGACTCTTTAAAAGTACAGGCCCTAATGCAGACTGGGACAAATACAGGGAGCTGAGAAATCTGTGCAAAAAGGGTGCAAAAACAACAAAAAGAGATTATATCTGGAGGCTACAATGTAAAAATCTGATTGACTCCAAGAGGTTTTGGTCACAAGTTAACTCCTTATTGAAAGGACACACTTGTTCCATAGGAGATATAGTTGCTAACTGTGCCCTAGGGCTGGGTTAACATTATCTTCCACCAGAGGAATTCTGGTGAAATGCTGATTTTGCTTCCATAAAATTTTGTGAAATTTTCATGAAATTGTTGTGAAAGTTTAATAAAATTGCTATTTTGGTTATTTCTCTATAATTTAACATTACACCAAATGAGGTACACTGACTTTTACAATGCCCATACAAAAGCCTGCCAAGTTTCAGATCTCTACTTTTAAAGGTGGCTGAGTTATTATCCTCTAAACATTTAGAAATTTAAAAATTAGGGTAAACAATTATGTAAACTAGACGTGTTAATCCATATTTCACCAAATCTGGAAAGGTGAATTTATCTGAAGCCATACATATGTGGGCCAAGTTTCAGACCTCTAGATTTACAGGTGGCTGAGTTATAGGTCTCCAAACTTTCAGAAATGTTAAAGTTGCATTTTGAAATTATCTAAACTGCAGAATTTTAAGCCCCTATAAGTTAAAACTAGAGAATGGAATATCACCAATGTTGTTAGGTTCGTTGACTCTAAATATTAGACTTTAAAGGCAGCTCCCATGGCCCAGCATTAGAGCATCACGCTGATGACCTGGATTTGGAAATGAGCTGGGGAAGTCTTGCTGAGAGGCAGGCCATAGCTAAAACTTAAAATTTACATAACCATTACTTCCTCTATTTAGCAGTTTCTATAACTCTTCCAAGAAAGTATGCATCTAAATTTTCAATTATCTAGCTCCAAAAGTGGTTAAGTTGTAAGCATACTGTACACATGTTTTCAGACATTTTCACATGAATATTAAATTGCAAGATTTTGAGCCCTATAACTTCTTTGTCCTTCATCCAAATGTTAAACAACCTGGTGTTCCTTTAGGACCCATACTTAACAACATGAATCCGACATTGCCACCTCTAGCTGTAACATGGACCAAGTTATGGCCAATTCAAGAATTTAAAAAAAAATTCCAAAAAATGTTGTGAATTAAAAAAAACTGCAAATTTGGAATTTATTAATTTTGCCCAGCTTTAGTGAGCCTCAGTCAATTACCAATTCTTTCAATTGCTTTTTCACTTATCTATCCAGGTTTAAGCCTGCCTCCACTGGGCCCCCTCTCCCTTTCCTCAGGATCAAGATGAATCAATGGATCAACAACCCTGGTTTCATGCCGTTGCCTTAGAGGTTGCCTAGAATGAGGAGCAGTTGGACGACAGTGGGCTCAGGGAGGGTGAGAGTAGTGGAATAAAGGTGCATCCCTCCAGTTGTACCTCTCCATAATTCATATGTCATTCTGACAAAGTGTGGTTCCTCTATGGAAGCACCCGTAGTGGAGACCAAAGAGGATGCTGGGAATCTCCACAAAGGAGACCCACAGGAGGGTGGCATGGGACCTCACAGGGAAAGGAAACAACTCCTGGTGGGGGACTCCATTGTTAGGAGGGTAGAACTAGGGGAGGAAGGGGAGAGGGGAGGTAGGGTGCCTGCCTGGCACCATGGCTTGGAGGGACAGGGAGCGAATCCTCATGATCGCTGGAGCAGCTGCACGGGGGAGGGAGCTGGATGTCATTGTCCACCTAGGGATAAATGACCTGGCTGGGAATGGGATCAGAGCAGTGCAGGAAGAGTTTGTGGAGTTGGGAAGGGTCCTTAGACAAGTATCACGTATGGTAACCTCGGAGGTGCTGCCTGTCTATAGCATGGGTGAGGCTAGGGTGCTCCATCCCATTGGATTCAATCAGTGATTGAAAAACTGCTGCAGAGCTCAGAGGTTTGGCTTCACTGGGGACTGGGGGCCACCTGGAGTGATGCAGGCCTATACTGGTGCGATGTTCTGCATCTGTCCAAGAGGGGAAACTAGAATCATATATGATAGGTTTAAATGCCTCATTGGCAAGCATTTAAACTAGCCAATGGGGGGAGGCACTGGAAAAGAGCAGGGAAATCTTAGCCCACCCCAAAAAAATCAGGGTAGTAAGTGAGGTAAACACCATGATAGAGACGTCGGTTGGGAGAAGGGCAAGGGTAAATGGAGAAAATGACAAAGGCAATAAGGACAGGGATGGGGAAAATGGGGTAAGATCATCAAGAAATGGAGGGTAATGAGTACCAATGCCCTTAGTCTGGGAAAAAGCTCCCTGAACTGGTGGCCTTGATGGAAGAGGGATGCCTGGATATCATTGCAGTCACAGAAACATGGTACACAGAGAACCATGACTAGGATGTTAACATACCACAGTACACAACCTACAGGAGAGACAGGGAGAGGAGAAGAGGGGGAGGAGTAGCTCTCTATGTAAGGGAAGGGGTAAAAGCAACAGAACAAATGAGTAAACAGGGAGGAGAGGAGGCACTGTGGGTCACCTTAGAGACTGGAAATGGCACCACAATCTGCACAGGCATTGTATACAGATCCCCATCTCAGGGGGAGGAAATGGACAAAGGATATTTTAGAAGGCATCCATGGGATGGCAGAGAAAGGGGAAATACTGTTGATGGGGGACCTAAATATGCCAGATGTTAACTGGAGCACCTTTGCTGCAGCCACATCCAAGAGCAGGGTAATTCTTGATGCCCTACGGGGGGCATGCTTCAGACAGCTAGTTTTGGAACCCACTTGGGAGGGAACAATCTTAGACCTCATACTCTCAAATGGGGACAGTGAGAGGATCTTAGATCTAGAAGTGGGTAGCCATCTGGGAACAAATGACCACCAAACAGTGTGGTTCACGATAAACTCAGCTACAGAGTCAAGCCATACAAAAGTGAGGGTACTGGAATTCAGGAGGACTGACTTTGGCAAGATGGGAGAGTGCCTTAGAAAAGCACTAGCAAACAGGCTAGAAGGAGGGGTGCAGCAACAATGGGGAAACATCAAAACTGTCATCACAGAGGCAACAAACCTTTGTGTGAAGCAAATAAATCAGAATGAAAGAAAAAGCCACTATGGTTCTCAAAAGAGAAGGCGGGGAAGGTTAGGGAGAAAAAGATAGCATTTAGGAAATATGAGGAAACACAGAAAGAGCAAGACAGAGAACTGTACCAGTTAAGGCAGAAGGAAGCAGGGAGGGAAGTCAGAATAGCAAAGGCCCAAACTGAGGAAAAGATAGCCAACTCTGTTAAGAAGGGGGATAAAACCTTTTATAGGAACATCAGGGAGTGTAGAAAGACAAAGGGAAGGATAGTGATACTGAATAGAATGGATGGTGGGTGGGCAAAGAGGGACAGTGAAAAAGCAGGGATACTGAACGAATACGTCTGCTCAGTATTCACAAAAGAGGAGGGGGACAGGCACCTAATCCAATTAATAGAAGCACTCTGGATGGGGGGGTCAATCCCAGTCCTTTCACAGAAGAAGGGATTCTGAAAGAACTCCTAAAACTGAAGGTGGACAAAGCAATGGGGCCTGATGGGATTCACCACAGAATTCTAAAATAATCAAGGGGATAACTAGAGACACCACTGACTAACCCTTTTTAACAAATCATGGGAGGATGGTGTGGTACCTGAGGACTGGAGGAAGGCGGATGTGATTCCCCTTCACAAAAGTGGGAGCAAGACAGAGGCAGGAAACTACAGACCTGTTAGTTTAACCTCTGTGGTAGGGAAAGTGATGGAATCACTTCTGAAGGAAAGAATTGTTGAGTACCTAGAGGCCAGTGGGGCACAGGACCCAAGGCAGCATGGGTCCACAGTGGGAAGTTTATGTCAGACGAATCTAACTAATTTCTTTGACTGGGTGGCAGAAGTAGTAGACCAGGGAAGGGCTGTGGACATGGCCTACCTAGACTTTAGCAAGGCATTTGACACAGTCCCACACAAAAGATTAATAAACAAATTAACCAGCTTGGGAGTGGGTTCCAGGGTGGTAGCCTGGGTAAAACATTGTCTGAACAACAGGACACAGAAGGTAATTATAAAGGGAGTCCACTCTGAAGAAAGGGGGGTTACAAGTGGGGTACTGCAGGGTTCAATACTGGGTTCAGTCCTTTTTAACGTCTTTATAAGTGACATTGTGGAAGGACTGGAAGGAAAAGTATGCCTCTTTGCAGATGACACAAAGATCTGCAACAGGGTTGATACACAAGGAGGTGTGAAAAGGATGAGAAGGGACTTGGCAAGGTTGGAGTAATGGTCAGAAGTATGGCAGCTTGGATTGAATGCAAAGAAGTACAAAATAATGCACCTGGGAAACAAAAACCCTGGGGAAGATTACACAATGGGGGAGGAGGTAGTAACAACAACAAAAATGGAAAGGAATCTGGGGTAATCATATCAGATGACCTTAAGGTTGGCAAACAATGTGAGAAGGCAGTAGGGAGGGCTGGGGGATACTGGGATGTATAGGGAGAGGCATCCCAGCAGAAAACAGGAAGTTGTTATCCCTCTGTACAGACAGTTGGTGAGACCCCATCTGGAGTACTGTGTCCAGTTCTGGAGACCCCATCTCCGCAAGGACATAGACAGGATGGAGGCAGTCCAGAGGAGTGCAACTAAAATGGTGCAGGGTCTACAAGAGAAGCCATATCAGGAGAGACTAAAGGAGCTTAACATGTATACCATTGAGGAAAGGGGGGGGACATGATAGAAACTTTTAAGTACCTCAGTGGAATCAACAAAGTCCAAGAGGGTAGCATCTTTCAGGAAAAGAGATGTGCAAGAACAAGGGGACACACTTTGAATATTGAGGGGGGATGATTCAGGGGCAATCTGAGGAAGTATTTTTTCACAGAGAGGGTGGTGGACTCATGGAACAGCCTTCCTGAGGAGGTTGTGAGGTCTAAAACTGTGGGAAAATTCAAGAATGCATCGGACAGACATAAGACAATTCTTGTGGTGGGTAGGAAGAAATAGGCTGTTGGTTAACTAGGATCTGCAGCTTATCCTGTAGGTAGGGAAATGAGCAGACTAGGTGATCCAAGTGGCCCTTATCTACCGTCAAAGTCTATGTTTCTATGTTTCATCTCCAACTAGTCCAGTGACAGAAAGAGCTAGCCTTTTTAAAGTGAATTAAATTAGGTGGTTTTGTTTGCTTTGACAAATTGGACCCAAGGTTCCTCTAAATAGCAGCCTTGGTGACTGCCCTGTCTGTTACCATGCTCCTCAATAGGTAATTTTTGGAAGGAAAAGTACCTGAGAAATGGAAATTGACCATGGTAGTTCCAGTACACAAAGGAGGCCTTGGAGAACCAATGGAAAATTACCATCCTATCTCTCTCTCCTCTTAGACCACTGGCAATGGTACTGGAGAGACTGGTTTACAATCAAATGCAGGACTATCCAGAGCAATACTTCCTAGTATAGGACAGGCAGCATGGCTTTAGAAATCATCACAGTACTGACACTGCCCTGGCTAGACTAACCACTGATGCTCTAAGTGCCATGGATAAAGGGATGCTGATAGGGGTTGTCTTTATTGACCTTACAAGAGCATTTGACTTGGTCAGTCAAAGCCTGCTACTTGATAAGTTAAAACACCTGTGTCTTGATTGCTTCTCACTGCTGGTTCACTCACTATCTGACAAACAGATCTCAGGAGGTTAAATGGAAAGTCACCTTCTATAATCTAAATTATACAATGGAGTAAATCTAATGTGACAAATGCTGCATCCTGATTGGTTGGCTGGTACCTTTCCCAGCATGGTAAATCCTCCAGTGTACCCACAGGAAAAAGTGCCAGCCAACCTTATCTCATGACAGTCCGATCGCTTTCACTTTAATCGAAACTGCAGCCATTTGTCCTGTCGTCGCTTCGCTAAAACACCGCGGTAAATATTAAAAAAATTACATCCTCCTTCCAACCGTACGGACCTCAGTTACTTACAAAATATCTAAAAAAAAAAATAAAACAACATTTGCCATTGTACAATATAAATTTATCCCTCCAGGGTGTGGGTACACTGGAGGACTTAACACGACTGGTATGGTTCGGTCACTCGGCTGCGCCTCATGACCGAATCACACCAGCCGTGGTAAATCCTCTGGTATACCCACACCCTGGAGGGATAAATTGCTTAAGTCTATCACACATGGCATCCCTCTAGGATCTATCCTGCATACCTTACTTTTTTCTATATTTATTAATGACATGCCAGAAAATTGCATTGGAGGGAACCTGCAGCTTTATGCAGAAGATGTGGTTCTGTATAGAAGCTCTTTAAATATTAACATGAATAATGCTCAGCTCGCTTCAGAGTTCCGCATACAAGAAAAGTGGTTTTCTGATAACAGGCTAGTAATGAATGAAAAAAAAAAGACCAAGGCTGTCTTCTTTGGTTCAAAACACCATGGAACAGATAGGCAACACATGTTCACCTTAAACACCTCATCTAGCTCACAAACTGAAGTGATGGATAAACTTAAGTATCACAGGGTCTATATCAACCAAGAAATCACTTTCAAACCACAGGTGGATCATATCACAAAAACTCTGCACCAGAAAGTTAGATCACATTCCCACCTGTCTGATTTTCTAACCCTGGATTTGAGACTTGTCATAGCAAACAGCAACATGCTTCCCTCACCGTTATAAGGAGCCTCTGTACTTCATTCCCTTAGGAGTTCTCAGACCTACAGGCTCTTGTTCTATGTAGCAAAATGTGTCACTTGGCATCTGAGGTCACTCCCAGGAAACTTCACTGTGAGGTTCTCTCCTACTTAAACTGGTCTATCTTGGAGGGGAGGATACTGTACCCACTGTTATGCCTGACATTTAAACTTACCAAAATTTACACTCTACTGAGTCTAAGTGATGTTCCTTAAACTGGGAGGTGCTACTGGAAAGAGGTCCTGTAATTACTAAGCTCCATCTCAATGGAAATCTCTACCAGATGAGCTGCAGAACTCCTCTTCCCTTGGGGGTTTTAAAAAAGGGCTGAAGACTACTGCTGGAGTGCTGTCACTGTACTTGTAACTGTTGAAAGATAATCATGAGTACTTCCTTCATGTCATTCTAAGATAATCTTACTCTGTTGCTGCTAAGACTTATGAAAGTTGTACCTACATATCATGGTTATTTATCTGCAATGCACTCTGTACTGTATTATGTTTTTTTTATTAACTATGCTTTTTATGCCGTCTGACTGACCCCCACTGGTCTTCCACTACCAGAAACTGAAAGCCCTGCCCTGACTACTGCTTCCCAGAACACACTCCCTCCAAGCCACCGAGCACCCCAGCTGACCCCCCCGGCCGGGGTGGGGCTGATGGTTCCCCAACAGACATGCAATGGTACCAGGGTAGGAGCAAAAGCCTCCAAGCACCCTGGCATACCCCCAAGGTGGGCCACTGGTTCCTCAATGAATATTTAGTGGTGCCAGTGGGTGAGGGTGTACAGTCCATGACATGAGGTCCAGTCATAGAGGGCAGACTTCATCATGTTAGCTGATGGAATTTTCCAAGTGCCCAATGAGAGGTGTGGCATGCAATGATGCAGCAATGACAAAACATCAGTATCTGGCACGTCTACCCACTACAGCAGTACCGGCTTGCTGAACACCAGCCTCCACCAGGAGCCAGTCATGCGCTAAACACACACCCACCATCCCCCTCTAGGAGAAGAGCTGTCCCTCTGATGCTCAATCCTCCACCCCTTTGCCAGTCCTCTGACACCCCAGGTCTCCTCCAAAACCCAGGGTGTCAGCATCCACAGTTGGACGCCTTGCTACCGCACCAGCGATCAGGCCCCATATATATTATGTTACCTAACCTCTTGAGAAAGATGCATGCCTTGTATTCTTACTGCCTGTGTACTTGTCTGTAATTAATCCAATCCATTATGACTAACTGTATGTGTTGCACTTATACTGTCTGCAAATTTGCCTGTATTTAATCCCTGGCCTCCCCTTAAAAGGGACCTGTGGTGACAGCTGGCCTACCAGGTTACCAAAATCCAATAAATAAATAAATACTCCCCCCCTTAGAGGCCTACATGTCTGCTACCTGCAGAAACCTGCTCTTGTGTTTGCAGTCAAGCTATCAGATTCTATTACTATGTTCTACTTTGTGAAGAAATCAGAGTTATACTCCATTTGCTCAGCTGCTATAGCAATGGTAGCATAAAAGTTAGAAGAAAGACATTTAGCCTTGCTACATTTCACCTATGATATTTGGCCTAATACTGCTTTGGCCTAAAAGGCATTTGTTGTAAGTCAATGCTAACAACTACAGGTAACCTCAATTATTGCTCAACTGCCTTGTGGCACGCTTACTGTCCCACTGCCATTGGGTGTCAAGGTTGCTTTCATCTGTTGTTGCTTTAGGCAAAATGCTGTTAGGCTAAATGGATTAGGCAAAATGTTGTTAGGCAAAATGTCTTCCTACTAATTGTCATGGAACCCTATGGCCGTCCTTCCCACTGGCTTCTCCTGTGTCCAACTACCCTCCTGCAGATGCTGCTGGCTCACCCATATTGGTGCGACAGTCATTTTGTCGACGCCAATATGGGTGAAGGCAATACTCGGTTACTCGGTTACTTCGGTTAATGGACAAAAGAAGGCCTAAGCCCATCGAGCTTGTCCTCCACACCTTGTGGATCATTATGCCCATCAAGTTGATTTTAGAAGCCATTTGTCACGTTTAATTTTAAAGTTGTTTATATTCTCAAAATCTATAATGTCTTGTGGTAAAGAATTCCAGATTCTAGGAGCTCTAACTGTAAAAAATTGCTGTCTTTTATTTGTTTTAGTTCGATCAATTTCTATTTATTTATTGGAATTTCTTGCTAGAATTTTTCTTGATGTAAAAGACAATCCACATAATTCCATTAAAGTCGCAGAATGGATGATCTTGAAGAGTTGAAGAAGATCGCCTCTTGTTCTTCTAAGACTAAATGAATACAGTCCTGTTTTTTGGAGCCTAGTTCCATAGTCTAGCTGAGAGAGATGTGGTACAAAGTTTTGTTGCCCTTCTCTGCACCTGTTCTATTCTAGTAATATCTGCAATCAAATAAGGACTCCAGAAGGGTGATCCATAATCCATGTATGGTCTAATATGCGATTTATAAAGAGACATAATGCTTTCCTCCGATTTAATAACAAATGTGTTAGTTATTCTACAAAGAAGCGCATTAACTTGGTTGGCCAATTTGTTACAATGATCAGTAGATGACAATTTATTATTTACTAGTATTCCCAGATCCTTTTCCACAGATGATTCTCTAATAGTAATATTATTAAGGAAATATGTTTGTTTGGGATTTTTACCACCCATGTGCAAAACTGCGCATTTTGAAACATTGAAAAACATTCGGTTGGCATTTGCCCAGCATTCAATACTAGCAAGATCATATTTTAAGATATTTCTATTAGCGTCACTGTCAACACATCCACCCAACTTAGTGTCATCTGAAAACTTTGAAATTATATTGTTTGATGAGATAATTAGATCACTAATAAAGATACTGAATAGTATTGGTCCCAAAACAGAGCCCTGGGGAACATTGCTCGATACCTTTCTCCTTTCCGAAAGTTCCCCATTCATCCTAACACTCTGTGTTCTGTCATTCAACCAACTATGAACCCATGACACAATATCATGTGAAAAAAACAGTTTAATTAGCTTATTTATCAGTATAGAATGTGATACCTTATCAAAAGCTTTGCTATAGTTGAGTAAGATAACATCACCTGGGATACTGAGGTCCAGGTTTTTGCTAATCTTATTGTAAAAGGACAAGAAGTTGGTTGTGCATGAGTAACCTGATTTAAATCCATGCTGCGTTATATCTCCAATGTTTAAGAACTGCATTTCTTCTTCAATTAGGAATTTGATCTTTTTTTTCAATAGTTTGCAGGGTATAGAAGTGAGACTAATAGGCCTGTAATTTTCTGCTTTATAATGTAATCCTTTTTTAAAGATAGGAGTAACAGTGGCTACTTTCCAATCTGAGGGGACCCTAGATTCCTTAAGTGATTTATTAAAAATGATGGTAAGTGGTATAACAATAGAGTCAGATGTTCCTATAAGAAATTTAGAGGTTATATTATCTGGACCAGGACTTTTTTTTTTAATGTTTCCAGAAGTTTACGTGTTTCCTGAGATGTAATGGTGTAGTCAAAATTTTTACATATATGAACTAGTGGTACGAACTCTATACCTTGCTTAAAAGCTGAGCAGAAATACTTCTTGAAATCAGTAGCAGTCACCTTATCTGAAATGATAGTGGTATTATCTATAATTAATGGGCCTACCCTTCTGGTATCTCCCTTTTTTCCATTCAGATATGAATATAAACTTCCATGACAATCTTTGGAGTGAGCAATTTTAAATTCCTAATTTTGTTTAGCTAGAAAGATGGATTTCTTAAGGTCCTTAACTGCCTTCCTATATTTTAATAATATTCCCTCTTTCTGATCTATCCAACACTGTTTTAATTGTGTAAGTAACTTCTGCTTGCGTATACTCTGTTTCTTGATGGAACAGTTGTACCATGCAGGAATTTTTCCTTTATTATTATATTTTTTTCCTTTCTGGAACATATTGTTTTTCTAGTTCATAAATTATATCTTTGAAAATGTTACAAGCATCTTCTATATTTAATGGAGAAAGTATTAAGTCCCATAGTATAACCTTAAGATGCTCGTTGATTTTAAGAAAATCAGCTTTGTCATAGTGTTTTATCATAAGTTTATTTGTAGATGTTTTATGTACCAGAGGAATTGTAAAGAGGATTGACATATGGTCACTGTTACCTACTGGGTCAGTGACACGTAAATTAGTTAAAGATGCTTCCATATTAGTTATAACTAGATCCAATATATTTATCCCTTGAGTGGGTTCTCTAACCAATTGAGTGAGACCCAAATCTATGATTGTTGAAATTAACTGTGTATCGTATTGATTAAAGCATGTTAAATTGTCCCAATTAATAGATGGGAGGTTAAAATCACCCAAAATAATTACTGTTCCCTTATCTGCCAATTGGGTAATTTCCTTAGTTAGTTGTTTAATATAACAAATATCTGAAGAAAGCGAACAATAACAGGTACCAACCAAAATCTGAGGGTGACTATTGGGTTGTAAGTGCACCCAAATACTTTCTGTCTGAGTTTTTAATGGGAATTCAAAAGATGAAATATCATTTGTAACATATAGACTCACACCTCCTCCTTTTTTATTGTCTATTCTGTTTTTACAGTAATGTTTAAATCCAGGGATTTCCATAATCCATTGTTTATCAGAGTTTCCCCATGTTTCTATTATAGCTATTAATCCTATTTTGAATTTCTGGATTTTTATTTCCAGTTCAGCCATTTTTGTAATATTAAGTGACTGTGAATTGAACGATAGGACGTTCAGTTTATCAATATTTAGTGAGTGGGTCTTCAGAGATGTCGGTAATAACCTTATCTCCCCCCCTCATTGTTAGTTTAAATTATTTTTAATAAATGTTGAAAACTGGCATTCCAAAAGAGAACTCCCCCTTCTGCCGAGATGTAAACCATCCCAGCAGAAAAGGGATGGGTTTTCATTAAATTCTTCCCAGTGTGTAAGGCAGGCACTATCCTGCCTATAGCACCACTTGTGGAGCCATTCATTTAATGCTCTGATTTTATTCAAGGTTTGATTAGTGGTTCTAGGAACTGGGAGGATCTCTGATATGCAAATACTACACCCCTTCTCTTCCAGAATATTACATAAAGAGACAAAATCCTGTTTTAATTGTTGAAGTGGTATTTTATTGATGTCATTAGTCCCAGCGTGAATAATAACTAAGGGGTTAACACCTGCTGCAGAAAGGGTGACTTTAGTCATGGAAATTATATCTGAGACTCTTGCCCCCCTATAGCTTGAGCAGGTTCGATTCACTTTATCTGGATTACAAACAGCCCGATCAATGTATTTAATCATAGAGTCACCTAATACATAAACCTGTTTACTAGTTGGATTAAGTTTGGGGGAGTGTTCCACTTGGTTGTTAGAAACAAGTATATCTTTAGAGTTTTGCTGGACCTCTTGTTGAATAGCTGGTAATGAAGGAATGTTGGTTTCAGAGGTAGAGTCTGAGTATTTGTTAACAGCTTTATTACACTGATTATGGCTAAAACTAGTTTCATCAACTGCAATCAGATCCAATTGTTCAAAAGAATTATGTAATGGAATCGGAGGGGAAGAATTGAAGTGCAATTCCTTTATCTGTTTAGATCTGGTTTGTAGAATAATAGACCGGGCATTTCCTCAGATAGTTGGTGTGATGTTAAAGATGAATCAAGGAGAAAAGGAATAGAAGCATTAGTAATACACTCATTTTTTAATGGAGACTTTAATATGGATCTGAGTGATGTAGTGGTATTTGCAACATCAATACGAGTAGTGGTTGTACTATTAGCCTCTAGGAGGAGTGACATGTGATCTATATACTCTTCCAGGGCTTCGATTTCTGAATTAATGACCATTTGGGATGTACCTGGGTCAATTTCAATCCTAGTTTGAAGGCATGCAATTTCTTCCTGAAGAGTAGTAACCAATTGGCATCTCTCACAAATAAATTTGGCAGTATGTTTGCCAATAGCATACATCTGGCAAGAAGAACAGTCCTTATTGGCTCTCTTCATGATAATGTATAAAGTTCCCCAAATAGTTTGTAGTAATAATTATTTACCTTATTTTAATCAGTATGATTTCTGGGCCTCAGTCCCGATGTACCCGGTGGACACGGTGAACCGTGCTATAGCGCTCATGTCTCTGCATTGTCTCCCTGTATGTGACCCAAGCACGCTCACCCCGATCGCTAGTGCGAGTCCTTTTGAGGTGCAAAACCGGAAGTACTTAACAGCTGTTCTTCCGGTTGTGCTCCAATGTAGATGCTGTTAAAAGGAAACACTAGCAGCCTTTAAACAAAAGGCTTCCTCAGTTCAGCAGTTTTTAGTGAGTTTTAGCACTTAAAAGTGCTTAAGGCAGTGCAGTAACACCAGAATCAATTGGGGATGACTGTGGCAGTCAAACCAGACCTCCAGTATCCCGCAATGCTCCACTTATGCACCAGGGAGCCCAAGTAAGGGGATGATACCCTTCTTACCACAGCTCAGTATTAGCTCACAATATACAGTTTTAAAACAAGCAGTAAAGATTTATATGTCTACACCTCTCACCAGACGTATGCTTTCTGGTGACTAGTCTCTTTCTCTATGCCGCCCTATATTACAGTACCAGGCATTGCAGCTCCCGGGTCATCCATTCATGCCTATAGCAATTTTGCTGGCTATTACTTACTGCTTGTCTATCATCACTCAGGCACTATGTATCATACTACTGTTCTGTAATTCGTAGTTCAGCCTCAGTAGTCTGTTATTGCATTTACTCCATCATGTATTACCTTCCATTAGGAAATGGCAGGCATGTGCCTGCCATTATATTTTCATTTTATTCCATCTCAGTCCACATGTAGTTGACATTTCATGCCTTAAGTCAGTTGTTCAGCCTTGTCTTCTTTCATTTCTACATTCTGCACTTAACGGCCATCAGACTTTGCCATAGACCTCCCACTACTCTCCTATTCTCAGAAACACACCATCCAAGACCACAGAAAGGCTTTCGGGACTTCTCTTCACTCTAAGCCGATGGTCTTGCTCTGCTCCTGATAAGTCTGTATCTTGAGATTGGGTCCCTTGACTCAGGCGTGGTCCTTCTCTTTCTGTCTTTCTGGTGAGAATATTCTACATGCTGGGGTAAATTGTAGCCATGCAGATTAACTTGACGGCACCTCTTCATATAGAATTTAAGACTTCAGCTACAAGAAGGTGAGACCTTTATGTCCTCAGAGGGTCCCTTAGCTGTGCAGACCATGTCAGCAACACCTTCAAAACTATTCCTCCCTATGGCCACCTAAGGTTCACTTGGTCACCATCTACTTCCCTTCCTGTACCTCTCAAGGGTGAAGCTCATACAGCTACTCATATCTCTGCTCAAGGGCTTAACTCCATGCCTTGCCCTCAAGGGTTTGGCTTCCTGTCTAGACCTCACCTAGGTTGAAGGCCAAGTGGGTGCCTTTCATCTATCATTGCTCTCCTCCTTCCTGCCTAAGGGGGTTGAGCATCCTTTGTGGGGAACCTTTTTCAGCTGCAGAGATCAGCTTGTGGCACCCTCATGGTATGCCTGTTAGAGGGATAGAGTCAGAGCCCTTCCTTATAAATATTTCCCACTAATTGTGTTTTCTAAATTGCTGTAGGCAAGTCATCACTAACTCTAACCCTAGCCTGGTTGGTAGGTGACCAAGACCATGGAACACAAGAGTTTTCCTCATTCTTGGGATATTTTCTTCTCCTCTGTGCAGAAGGTCATGAAAGTTAGGTAGTTTTGTCTTTCTGTTCCCATGTGTCATGCTTTTCTGTCGCAGTTTATGTACTGTTATTATGAAAAACCAACCAACTACAACTTAAAAAAAAATTACATAGTTTCCACAGGAGTTGGAGTTGGTTGGTGGCTTCTCAGATCCAAGTCTCCTTAGTCTGGCTATGACTGTCTCCTTCAAAAGAATGTGCTTTTTTGTCTTCTGTTGTGCTGTTGGACCTTCTTCCCAAAGGTTCCTTTGGTCCTAGGACCCCATTCCTGTGACATTTTGAGGGCTTGGAGTTCTTCAGGTTCTCAAATCCTTGTGACACCCCAACAAGGAGATAGTGCCAGTAGCAGGAAGAGAAAGAGCATAAGCCAAACACAATTGCAGAAGCACCATATACTACTCAGTCTCAATCAATCCTGAACCTACTCAAGAGCCCAATGTACCTATGAATTAAAAAGTGTGGCATGCAGTTCAGGGGGCAGTGGATGACATACACTCGCATGTGATTAAAACTGAGCATGTCCAAGAATCCATGGATGCTAGGATTTTTCTATTGACACATTCCTCCTCTCCTCTTCATGTAACATCCTCTCTTCTTTGGGTTGTGCCTTCTTTCCTAAGGTGCCTTTGGTCTTGGGACCCCCTCCTGGCATCCTTCCTGTCCTTCTTAAAGAAAGTATAATCGGTAACAATTAGATCCGAGCTGTTGTTTTGATTTGCCTTTGTTTATTTTATTGCTATGACACAGTGATCTTCTTCAGCTAATACAGCTTGCAATTCATTCAGTTTATTGCCTAGGCTTCTCAGGTTAATGTGCATGACCTTCATTTACCATACTCCCACCTCTCCTCCTATTTAGTTTTTTTTTACTGACTTCTTACTATTGCCAGCAGACAATGATCTGCTTTGCTTATATTCTTGTGACTCGTGTGGATAAGGTGGAGAGTCAACATGTCTCACTTTGTAAGTGTATGTTCCTGCTCCCTGTCTGTTACATTCCTTTAACCTAGCCTTGTAAAATATAACTAACTGTAACATCCAACTTCTGTCCTAAAGCTCTGATTCCCTTTCTGTTCAAATGTAGGCTATCTTTAGCAAACAGTTTTCTGTCTTTTCCAGAAGGACCACTAGTCCCAGAAAGTGGAACCCCTACTCTTCACACCCTCCTTTTAGTCATGTATTAAATTCTGCAGTTTTATTTCTTCTGTTCTGTCCTGCATGTGGCACACACAGCACAGCCGAGAAGGCTACTGTGTCTGTCATAGACCACAACGTTTAACTGCCAGCTCCTTGCAGCTGATCTTGATCCCTCTACCCTGTGGTTTTCTAAGTCATTGGTACCTATATTTAGCACATGTCATTAGGGGTCACTATTCTTAACAAAGCCCCAGAGAGGCTGAAATGTTGAATCTGTTTATCGACTGGTGTCTATGGCAATTCCTGTGCTGAAAGTTTGTTTTGCACAACAATAAAGAAGAATCCACATGATTTTCTCTCATGGACTTGTTTTAGTTCTGAATCAGTGAGTGCCTGGACTTTGTTTTGCTCTCTCCTGTGATATTTCCTGTGAGGCACCGTGTTAGTTAAGTGGAGTGGCTTTATTTGCTCTAATAAACATTTACACACATCACTTCAATGAGCGGCAGGATTCATCCTGCACTGTTCACATACACTTATACAGAGGTGCCTTTAAAACTAACCAGTTGCCCTTCAACATGGAAGTGCTCCTCCCCCCTCCTTCTTCTCTTTCCTGCCCCAATTAATAATAATAATAATAAACTTTATTTATAATGCGCCTTTCAAAGTCAAGGCACAGTACATAGTTAAAATAATTTCACAATAAAACATCATTATAAAACAGCCAGACTATTACAGTCAATCAACTTCAACACCATCCCCATATGCCTTATTCCATAAAAATGTTTTCAATGCTTGTTTAAAACCCCCCACAGTCACACACTCCCTGATCCAATGGGGTAGATAATTCCAGAGGGTCGGTGCCATAAACATGAAAGCCCGGGCCCCAGAAGATTTTAAAAACACCCTCGGAATCTCCAGCAACCCCTCATTGGCCGAGCAGAGTGGTCCCTCAGGGAGGTAAGGAACCAGGAGCTCTTTCAGGTAGTCAGGGTCCAGTCCATGTAGGGCTTTATAAGTCAGTAATCTGACTTTAAAGGTGATCCACCACTGAACAGGCAGCCAGTGCAGTTCCCGCTGCACCGGTGTAATGTAGGAAGAATGAGGAGTCCCCATCAGCAAAAGGGCTGTGGAGTTCTGCACCAGCTGCAAGCAGCGGATATCAACCCCTGGAAGCCCAAAGTAAAGGGAGTTGCAGTAATCCAATCGTGAGGTCACAAAAGCATGGATCAATGTAGGCAGGTCCCCGGATGGAACAAGGTGCTTGATCCTAGCGATGTTCCTCTTATGGTAAAAGGATAACTTAACAACAGCTGACACCTGTAAACGCAATGTCAGCCTATCGGCAAGAATCACCCCAGGTCACGCACCTGTTCAGAGATAGGGAGCTCAACGTCCCCAAGGAATAAACCTATGAGTTGATTTGCTCCCCAACCCCCAATCCGGTGACCAGGGTTCACAACCATCACCTCCATCTTCCCAGGATTCAACTTCAGCCAGCTGGACCTCATCCAACCTTGGATCTCACTAAGGCAGTTATCAAACACTGAGAGTGCTCCATCCTGGTCTGGTGCAAAAGACAGGTAGAGCTGAGTATCATCGGCATAACAATGAAACTCCAGCCCATGCCATCTTACAATGTCTCTGAGGGGAAGCATGTACACCACATATAACATGAGAGACAGCACTGAGCCCTGAGGCACCCCACAAGATGGAGAGATAGGGTCAGAGGAAAACACCCCCAACACCACCCTCTGAGTTCTACCAGTGAGGAAAGAAGTAAACCATCTGTGGACCAAACCAGAAAGCCCACAGATGCATCTCAGGTGCTCAAGCAAAACCACATGGTCAACGGTGTCAAATGCTGATGGCAGATCAAGCAGAACCAAAATGGACCTTTTTTTCTGGTCTCTCGCCATCAGGACATCATTGAGCACCTGAACCAGTGCAGTCTCGATGCTGTGCCTCTTTTGAAAAGCAGATTGGAGAGGTTCGTAGATGCTAAGGATGTTCAGATGGTTGTCCAACTGAGCAGCAACTACTTTCTCAATTACCTTCCCCACAAAGGGAAGGTTAGAGATTGGCCTATAGTTAGCAAGAGAGTCTGGGTCCAAAGAAGCCTTCTTCAACAGTGGTGTCACCACTGCCTCCTTCAGGGAGCAGGAGTACTCAGCAGAGTCAAGGGAGCACCAGACTATCTGTGCCAGAACCGGGATGATAACATCCCCACAGCCCATTATCAGGGCTGTAGGACCCGGGTCTAAATTACAGCATGTAGTCTGCATACCCTGGACAATCCTCATAACATCCACGATTTCCGGTCTTTCGAAGGAACTCCAGGAAAAAAGAGGGATAGTGACCAGGGGCTGGTCCACGGCAACTCCCATAGAGAGCGCTGCACGGGTCTCCGCCCTGATGTCGTCCACCTTATCCACAAAGAACCGAGCAAGCTCATCACACTGCGACAGAAAGGTTTCATGAACCTGTAGACAGGCTGGCTGTACAGCCTGTCTACGGTTCGAAAGAGCTGGGCTGGTCGAGTCTTGAGGGCAGCAATTTCCTGGACAGAAATACTGCCTTCTTATGGGAAATTGCTGACTGATAGAGTTGATAATGCTCTAGCAGTCTAAGATGGTCGGCTTCAAGCTGATTTCACAACACCACTGTAACCTACGTCCTAATCGCCGCATCTCCCTCACGTCCCCGTCGAACCATGGTGACCGAGGGTGAAGGGAGAGAGGATGCACACGGAATTAGAGATGGGCAAAGTTGCTGAAATTTGTGGATTTTGGCAGCCTCATTCTGATGATGACCACAATTCAAGTAGTTATTCAACAGGCAAACTGGCCACATTCGGATGGTGAATCCATGCGAATTGCAATGTGTGGACAAATTAGGCAATTTGCTTACTTCACTGCATGGATTTGTACAATTCACAGGCAAAACACTACGTGAACTACATCTCTAAAAAATAGAAATACCTCCCCTACCCACTGTGCTACATAATACTGCTCACTCACACCTTCCAAAAACTCCCTACTCATATACTCCCCATCTCCTGCTGCCCCCCACCTAGCAAATTTCAAGGTAAAGTAGAGTCAGGAAAGAATGGCATATAAAAGTTCAATAACCCCCCCCACCCAAGCACTAAACATTACTCCCCATGCCTCCCACCACCCAAGTCTCACCACCAGGTCAAGTAAGTCATAAGACCCCCTCACTCAACCCCTCTCTTGTCCCTACCACTCTCTAATAATTCAGTCAGTCAGGTTTTACTAAGAGCAAAGATCTCACCATTCATTCTTGCGCCAGACTCATTAGATAGATAAAGATTGAACAGAGCAGACACTCTGTACCAGGGGACTGTTTCCTTTACTACAAGTCAGATTTGTTCTGGGTGCTGGTGGGGGGAGGAGGGTTGTGGGGACAAGAGTGGGGGGATTGGGTGGGTGGTCTTATGACTTACTTGACCTGGTCGTGGGACTAAGGTGGAGGAGTTTGTGGCAGAACTGCCTTCTGCCAGTCTGATAACCCCAGTGGAGGGATGCCTTTCCTATCTTCTTCTTTTTCCTACTGTAATCTGTTGTGCAACAGTACCTCCCTATGCTATACTTTGCCTTTTTCCGCCCCTGGCGTAGTTTGGCCACCTACATCAGTCTTTTCTATTTCTCACTAAATCTTTTTACATCTGCCTTTATTTCTAGTTTCTATATCTCGCCAAAATAATGCACCAGGCTAAGGCCAGCTGGCAGGAATGAAATAAGATGCATTTATGGCATTTATTGCCAAAATATATAAAGTGCCTTTAAGTATATAAGGTGCTGGTTGAATAAAATGCATTTGTTTTGAAATAAAGTGCATAGAATGAATAAATAAAGTGCATAAAGTACATTTTGTGCATACAATGAGTTTAAAGTGCTGCAGTGTTTAATTCAGTTTACAAGCTAAGGTGCCTAAACAACCAGGAACATCAATGAAATTTAGAGAAGGTAAGCAATCATAAAATGGTTTTTTTTAACAAGAAATAATATGATGCAAAACAGATTGACAGTGGCCCTTTAAAGAAATATGTACACAATAAGTTAAAGGATTGGGATAAGTACCCCCCCCTTCTTGTTTTCTCACAGAGAGGTCCCAGATGCAGCTAGACAGTACTCCCTTTTTTCACTTCTGTATGGAAGGAATCCCCAAGGGCCACTGAACATGGTAAAAGAGTATTGGGAACAAGGAATCAATGTGGGACAAGCCAGCATCACTGATTATATGGCTCAGCTTCTCTAAACGTTGATGGATTACACAGAAAGGGCACACCAAGATAATACTGTGTATCAGAAGAAGCAGAAGACATACTGTGATCAGAATTGTAATCCTAAAGAGTTGCAGGCATGAGAGAAAGTTCTGTTGTTACTCCCTGCCACCCAGAACAAGCTACTAATGAAGTGGCAAGGGCCATACACAATCATCAGACAAACCGGACCAATAACATTTGAAGTGGAGACACCAGATAAATACCCAGGGAGAAAGATTTACCATGCCAATCTTTAAAGAAATGGGTAGAGAAAAAGGAAGCTACAGGGACTATGTACATACTCCCAGAGAGGGACAAGACTGAGTTAGAGATGGCTTATCAAAGATAAGAGAAGAAGGACAACCTCTCTAACATAAAAATCAACCCCGAACTAGACACACAGCAGTAACAGGGCATACTCCAGCTGTTAAAAACCTTTGCACCCATGTTTACAAGTGTCCCAGGAAAGGCAGTTGGGGTATAGCATTATATTAGAACTGATTCCCACCTCATCAGGTAGAAACCCTATAGGCTTCTGGAAAAAGTCAGAGAAGGGGTGAAGCAGGAGATAGAAAAGTTGAAGAAAACTGGCATAATTGAACAATCCACTAGTGCCTGGTCATCTTCTATAGTGGTGGTCCCTAAAAAGGAGGGTGGCATCATACTGTGCCTGGACTTCAGGAAGGTCAATAATGTATCACACTTTGATGGATACCCCATGCCTAGAGTAGATAATATCATAGACAACATCGGCAATGCTAGATACATTAGCACACTGGATCTAATTAAGGGATACTGGCAAATTCCCTTATCCCCTGAGTCTAGGGAGAAAACAGCATTCAGCACACCATTTGGATTATATCAGTTCACTACCATGCCCTTTGGCCTACACAGAGCCCCTGCAACATGCCAGATAGTTATGGATCTGATCCTGACCCTACACACTGCCTACTGTGCCACCTATCTGGACGACGTTGTCCTCTATAATCCAGATTGGTCAACGCACATCACACAGTTGACTGCTGTATTGCATTCCATCCAGAAAGCTGGACTCACTATAAACCCATCAAAATGTGCACTGGCTATGTCAGAAACAAGCTACCTTGGATTTCTTTTGGGTAATTGGTTTATGTGGCCAGAAATAGAGAAAGTAGAAGCAGTAGCTAACAGTCCTGTGCCAAAGACCAAAAAACATGTCAGGTCATTCCTAGGCTTAGCTGGATATTATTGCCGGTTTGTAGCTAATTTTACCTCTATAGCCACATCATTAACAGACCTGACAAAGAAAAGGTGTAGTAACTTAGTAAAATGGAGTCCTGAGTGTGATGAGGCCTTTAGAGCTATAAAGGCAGCCTTGTGTGTCTCACCTGTATTGAAATGCCCTGATTTTAGTTTCCCTTTTGAAGGGCACACAGATGCTTCTGAGACAGGGATAGTAGCAGTCCTGAGTCAGACCATTCAAGGAAAGGAGCACTCTGTTATTTATAACAGCAGGAAACTGCATGATAGGGAGCAAAAGTATGTCACAATCGAAAAAGAATGCTTAGCCATCAGGTGGGCAATTCAAGCTTTGTGCTTTTATTTGTGGGGTGCGGAGTTTACCCTCCTTACAGGTCACAATTCACTTGTGTGGCTAAATCAAATGAAAGATCAGAATGCCTGCATCATGTTGTGGTACATGACATTGCAACCTTATCATTTTGTGGTAAAACATAGGCCAGGAAGTCAACACAAAAACGTTGATTTTTTTTGTCAAGACATGGGGCAGATACAGTGAAGGAGAATGAAACATGAATATACTTGTATATATTGAATTGTTATAATGGTGTACTATGATGGTTAGTAGTGCAATGTATTTTAAACCCCAGGGTAATGAAGTAAGTACAGTGCATACAGTAAAGACTGTACTGTAATTTGTTTATTGTTTAAAGGGACCTTGGTGTGGAGCTTCTAACATGTAGGTGGATGGAAGCTCCAACCCAAACCCCCATCAGTACAGAATGTATATACATTCTGGGGGCTTGTTGCTAAAACCACGGTTGTAAGAGTTACTGTTTTTTTTCTTAAAGATGGAGGATTGTGGCAGAACTGTGTTCTTCCAGTACAATAATCCTGGTGGAGGGATGCCATTCCTATCTTCTTTTTCCTACTATAATCAGTTGCGCAACAGTACCTCCCTATGCTATATTTTACCTCTTTCCATCTCTGACATAGGTTGGCCACCTACATCAGTCTTTTCTATTTCTTACTAAATCTTTTTCCTGCTGTCTTTATTTCTAGTTTCTATATATCCATCCCTCACCAAGAACTCCCCAAAATAATGCACCAGGCTAAGGCCAGCTGGTAGAAATGAAATAAGGTGCATTTATGACATTTAATGCCAAAAGATATAAAGTGCCTTTAAGTATATAAGGTGCTGGTTGAACACAATGCATTTGTTTTGAAATAAAGTGCATAGAATAAATAAAGTGCATTGTGTGCATATAATGAGTTTAAAGTGCTACAGTGCTTAATTCAGTGTATAAGCTAAGGTGCATATGCCATGATATGTATATATGGTGCAGGAGCACCGCATTTAAGGTGCCAGAGAAACAAATAAAGAAATGTTTGAAATGCAAGTTAAATAAAAAAAGATGTCCACCTGGACAGGGGGAATATGAGTGTTACAGAGCGGCATTGTTTGTATTATTTTGCTGTCACTCCATTGTTAAATAGCTGCCAAAGAAATCCTGCATCGAAGCAGGAACTGTTAAGACCAAGTGGCAAACTTTTACTTTCCTTTTCAGCTGCACTGCTTCTCTGAATGGTGAGCGCTTTGAAAATAAAAAGGACTATGTTGTCTCTAGACTTAAAAGCTACAACCCAGGATAAAAATATTTAAAAAGGGGCTTACCAAGTTTATGCAGAGTCCCAAAGCAGAGTGGCTAGAGAATGAGTCTCTCACAGTCTGCCGCTCTGCTGCAACATGGAAATCAAATGACTTAAAGGGACAGGAACATCCCTATTTATGGAAATCCTTTACAGAGAAAGTAGCCCTCAGAATAAGGAGAGGGTTGCAAGATAAACTAAACACAATAAAGAAATTAAACAAATTAAAGAATAAAGGGACACTGCAGGTCTCTAAAGCAGCCCCATTATGTACAGAGCCCTGATATTATAAATTTAAGAGTTAGTGTCCATATACTATAACAAATAAATGTTTGCACTGTTTGCTTATATAGAATATAGGTGCTAACCTGTCAGCAAGACCTCAGGAAAGGGGTTTTCCTATAGGGGCAGCAGCTCCTAGAGGGCTGTATTTATGCTCTATTAGCTAAAACCTCAGTATTTAATAGAGGAGGATGATTCCCTATTTAGGGACCATTCTAGAACTAATTGGATGTTATGAGGGGGGAGCTTTCCCATAAGTGGGAGGGTTATGTAAGCCCTCCTCAAACACCATGAATCAGATTAGCTGCATAGCCAGTCTCACTTACCTGAAGGAAGGTTAACAGAAGGACCTGTGCCTGAACAGGAATTTATCTCTAACAGCAGGAAAGCTGACGCACTGTTTTGAGATACCTGATGTAAGTTGAAATAGCCTTGAGCCATTGCTTATTTTCTTGCTCTGTTTGAACTGTTTTATTTCTATTTATTTATTTTTTTCTACTTTTGTACAACATAAAACACACTGCAGGTGTATTGTATCCTATTACTGTATCCAGCGTTATCTTTATACCCATGTACCAGCAACAGAGTTAGAAAAGTGTGTTTGACATGCAGGTGGGGTATCAGTATTGAACTTTTATATGTCACTCTTACAGGGGGGCGTTGTTAGCCCAAAAATGGGGACATATGTACCCCCAGTTTAGGCTTGTGCCCCCCCATCTTTTTCCCCACCCTTGCATTAAATTACATGGGCTTTAAAGCCCAGCAGCACAATGCCAGCTGCTTCCCTGGTGAGCAGTCCCACCCCCGAGTCTCAGTACTGCCCTCTCCCACTCCCAATGAAGTTCTGGCTCTGTGTGCAGCCATTTATTTCATTACTTCCAAGAGGGCTGGAGGCTGGGCTTAGGAGTCTGGACAACTGTTTTAGAAATGCATGCTCTTTAAGTCAAGTAACTTGTCTTTTGCACACTCATCCACACAGGACACTTGACATGGGAAGTTCTTCATAGGCGGCCATTCACCAGTCATCTCATGGGCAAGGAGAAGCTGGGACTGCAGGGCCAGGAGGCATTAGTAAGCAGGTGAGTAGATCCACAGTGGTCATTGAGCAAGTTCTGCTCAACTCAGGACAGAGGCACAAACAGATGACCAGAGGTAGGGAGTTGGGAGTGCCAAGTGGTAAGTCTCCTTGGGACAAAAAAGGTAATGGTATCAGGTCAGTGATGTATGCGATGTCTGGTGGTCATTGGCCAAGTATACCTGCTAGCTTGTAGTGCCAGGGAAGAGGATCTCAAGAGCTAGGCACCAGCAGACCTTTTCCCAGGTCAGCCAGAAAGAAGGTTGAAAAAGGAGCAGGCAGCAGCAGCACTCTTCAGCAGCACATGTGTCTTGGAGCCTCAGGGAAAAAGCTGATCAGGTCAAAGTCAGAGCCGCCAGGATGGGACATTTTAATTATTTATTTTTTATTTATTTATTTATTTAGAAGTTTCAACAGGAAAAGCATACTGGGCAATGTTGCTCATTTCCAGATGTGTCCTGTGGCTAAGGGGAAGGGACAGAGCAAGAATATATAGGATAGTGCATGGGTAACCATGCACTACAAGGCTATTCTTCTACTGAGTGGATACAATGCCAACTGATGACCTCAAAAGCAATGCTCAAGAGGTCCCTAAGTTGGCATTGTATCCACGAGGTGGAAAAATAGCTGAGTAGAGTATGGTTACCATGCACTGTTCTATGTAGTGTGTGGTGACTGTAAAATAAAAAAAATGTCACATGGCTGGCCCACTGGTGCAGAGGCATGATCACCGTCTGCAGTACAGATGACCTGGGTTCGGGAACGGACCCAGGAGTTGGAGGGCCAGCCAGGGGAAGTAGGACTGAGGGTCTGGTGGACTGTTCTCCTACTCTGGGGGAAACTGGGGTCGAGTGTCCTATGCACAATGGACCCCTGGCAGAAGCCAGGAGCACCATTGCAGTCGGCGCCTGCACATTCGGGGGGGGCCGGGCGGACAAGGGTCATTATTGCATGTCACCACCCCCATGGGGTTTACAGCACATAAAAATGCCAGCCCCTGATAATAAGCTGACACCATTGCCATCCTCTCTGGCCTCCAGAGCTCACCTATCAGCAGCCCCACTGGGGGGGGGTAAGTCTGAGTATGGGGGTGGCTGCCAGAACCTGGCAAGCCCACACAGGAGCTTTCGATGCCAGTCCCCCCCCAAAAACGAATTCACTTTTCCCCATTTTAGATCAGCTCTGCTGACTGCCCTGAATGAACTGCCGCTGCCCAGCACATGAGCATGACTCTACACAGCAGCTCAAGGGACGAATCACAACTGCTGCTGGAGTCCCTTGTATTATGATGTCCTTACCAATGCAAAAAGGAAAGTCGTTCTGCAATAGTGAGGATGTCACTACTGCAGCAGAATGACTTTTTGCAGTGTATGGCTTTCCATACACAACCACATTCAACCATACACTATAACATGGTATCAATTAACAAGATACATGGAAATGAAATATAAGGTACAAATGACAGTAACAATCCAAGCTATCCAAACAATGCAGAATACAGTAAACAATGGTTACAAATGCAATGGGAAGGGAAATTCAGTGTATGCCAGAAGGAGATTGGGGCTAGAGGAGTGGAAACAGCTGCAGGAGGGGAAGGTGACGCTATGAAGGAGTGAGGCGAGGGTATGGTGGGATGTGGCATATAAGATGGGAAGGGGGAAGGGATTTCCAGATTTGGGGGAAGCAATCGGAAAAGGCAGCATGACCAACGGAGGTGGACCTAGAGAGGATGGCCAGAATACGGGGGTCAAGGTTACGAAGGGGGTAGATGGAAGGGGAGAGGGGAGAGGGAAGAGGAGAGATAGGGAGGGAGAGAACCAAATCAGTATTTAGCTATGACATTGGTACAATGGGAGAGGCATTGTTGCTAAAGGGAGAGGGAAAGAGAGAGAGATTGATAGAGGTTGCAATGGTGATTGCTGAGGGACAGTCAAGAGCAAAGTGGTAGAAAGCATGCAAGAGAGTGTCCAATCTGGCTAGGGAGGTTCTGGGAGTGGCACTGCAGACTACATCACTATAGTCAAACACTGGGAGGATCATTTTTTGGATAAGTGTTCAGCAGGCAGGCAAGGGGATACATCCATGGTTCCTGTGCAGGACACCAAGTTTAGGGTGCAGTTTTTTGTGAATGGCATCCACATGTCCAAAAAAGTCGAGATGTTGGTCCAGCCAGACCCGAGATACCTAAAGAAGGTAACATCCTCAAGCATAGTTCTGTCAGGGGTGTGGAAAGAGGGGAGGGAAGGGATCCTAGAGAGTGTCACTGCCTCACGCCAAAGGCCATAGAGACTGTCTTCATGGCATTCAGGAACAGCTGATTTGAGCGGAGCCAGAGCTGAATTTTATCAAAGTCAAGCTGGAGTCTGGACTTCACCTCAGAAGCGGAGGGACCAGAGGTATACAGGATGGTGTCATCTGCATAAATATAGATTGAGGAAGAGGAGCATACAGTAGGGAGGTCAGTGAGGAACACCAAAAAATAGGACCAGGCCAAGGACAGATCCTTGTGGGAAGCCAGTGTTGATAGGGGGGTGGGGGGAGATAAAGAGTTTCCAATCCTGACTGATTGAGACCTACTTTCAAGGAAGGAACTGAATCAGTTAGTGGCAGTGGCTGCAAGCCTGGCTATAGAGAGTTTATTGAGGAAGAGGGCATGGGATACAGTGTCAATACCTTGGCTAGGTCAGGAAAGATGGCCGAGGTGATGAGGTCCTGGTTCATGCTAGAGAGGATGCAGTTAACCTTAGGAGGGAGGTGGCAGTATAGTGGTGCTTCCAGAAGCCAGACTGGAAAGGGGCAAAAAAGGAGGCAGAGTCAAGGACGGGAGAGAGCTGGGAAAGCACAATGTGTTTTTGGAGTTTGGTTAACACAGGAAGAGAAGAGATAGGTTGGTAGTTTCCAGGGACAGAAGGGAGGGGGATGATAGTGGCATGTTTCAAGGCAGCTGGGACAGAGGCAAGAGAGAAGAACAAGTTTAAGAGAGAGGCAAGAGGAATGACAACAGCTGGAGCAGAAGGTGGAGGAGCTTAAAGAGAGAGCAGGTACTGACAGCATGAGACACACAGTATCACCTATGACAAGTGGCCACAGAAGTAAAAATGATTACTATTTTGTTATTTTAAAAATTAGGGCTTGGTTGTTCAGTTCCTATTTAGGTCACAGTTATTCAGGGTTAGAGAATATACCTTTCCAATGGGAAAGTAAAGCACCTCTAAACCAAGAACATATTATTAGTATCTGTATTAGTGACAAATACTCAGCTTAATAACAACGAACATAACAGCTGATTTTAACAGACATTGTGAGTCTTTTACTGCCAGCACCAAATGTTGAGAAATTTGTGAACTTCTCTAATTTCTTCTGATCTTTAAGTATATTTTAATGTTTTTTTTTTTTTTTGCTCCTTCCCAGGCTCCCCAGGCCAGGCTCCCCTGGTCAGCCACTCTTTCAGGCTGCCTAGTGCCACCACCACTCTACCCCTTCGCCATCCTCAGCCCCTTAGTGCCTCAGCTGTAGTTAACCCAACATAACCCTTTGTTGGGTATGTCCCCCCCTTCCGAGGGAGAAACGCCTCATAGGAGCAGATACGTATCCCGGGTGTGTCGGAGTCAGCTTGTGCACTTTCAGGCTTTGTGGTGATGGGGACCGGCGGCCATCATCGGGCCAACTGGTGAGCAGTTTTTTTTTGCTTTTCAACCCCTCCCGACTCCCCGTCTCTTGTGATGGACCTGGTTACATTGGCCACCTGGGGCGGGGACATATGACGGTGTGTTGAGGCATCACACTGCCTAGAACGTCATCCAAGCCACTGCCAATGGCCCACCAACCTCCCCTGGGAAGGAAGCATTGAAAGGACACTCTGAACTCCCTCCCTGCTGATCTCCACTCCTGCTACCTGGGCTCAAGGCTCAAACCTGGGTTGCTAGTGTGCCAAACAATCTTCTTCACTCAGTGCCATAGAGCCATGTATTTTTAATCTTAAATTCATTTATTGAATGACACATAGATTCAAGTCTTTTAGTGTACTGCGAGGGAGATGGTATAATTACATTTATTAAGTGTTTGGTGTACAGGACACACTGACCTTCCACAACCCCACTTCACTACAGTGCAACATTTTTTTTATAAACAAATATGCGGGTAAACAATTTTTCTAGTGGCATGTTTCAGTTAACTTGTGATGTGTGTATGTTTGTGTGTGTATCCATGGTCCAGTGCACTGGCCTGCTTCCTCTTTATTTTGATGGGTATTGTATACAAGTACCACGGCCAATTTTTATCTTAAAATTATTCATTGATGGAGGATTCATTAATATGGGGTATACAGTTAAACTATTCGCACTTGCGTACAAGACTCATTTTGCTTTTTGTCTGTCATCACTGGCTGAATCAAGCTGGCAGCCATGCCACAATAACCAGTGGTTAAACTGGCAGCATTTCTGCCTCTGGGCCATAGGGTCATGGGTTCTAGTCCCACAACCCGTCTTGGGCTCAGTAACACCAAATTCCAGTGTAATGCAATGGGGGTGATTTACTGCTACAGTGTGCCATCCTTTGACATGTTTAGGGTGCTATACAGGGCCACTTTGAAGGTGAGTTGAAGCGGGAATGTAGCCTTTGGTTACTGCTGTGCATAGGGCCCATGACTGTAAATCCAGCCTTGTCTGTGTGATCTACCTCCAGGCTTCTTCTCGCTGCCTGTCAGACAGGCTGGATTTACTACTGCTATTGCATCCTATTGGCTGAGTGAGCCACCATGCTTGCTGCACTTTCCAGTAGCTCTACCACTTCCTGCACACAGTGAGACAGTTCCAGCTGTTGCTGTTGCATGCTGGTGCAAATTCTCCATTTTGGCAGGAGGAGGAGAGAGTCAGCCAGTCACCAAGGGAGACAGAGACAACAGGTACTGCAGTGAGTAGCTGCAACCTGGGAAAGCAAGACAGACAGCAGCCTGCTGCTGTCTGTGTGAATAGGTCCAAAGCAAGGAAGGAACTGTCTGAAAGCAGGGCTGGCTTTAGAGTTTTGAGGCCCCCAGTGAGATAAGTGATGGGGCCCTTACCCAAACCAAACTGACCTTGTCCTTTACTTTGTTCAAAATGCGCAACATTTTATTTTCAATATACAGCCAGTTATGTGTGTGTGTGTGTGTGTGTGTGTGTGTGTTTTTAAGGAGTGGTAGCAATGTTAGCATTTAGGGCCACACTGCCTATCCGATGCATGTCTGTTTATCAGCCTCTGATTTGCTGGGATATACCTTAACAAGTAATTTCATAATGTTATGACACCACATGTCATGAGAATGGTCCACAGATTCTAGTGATGCCCTTTAGTGCTGTTTGACTTTAAACATGAATAATAATAATACAAACAATTAAAGTGGTACTCTAGAGCTGGCTGGTGCCTAAAACCAGCTATGCCTGGAAGGTAGCATGTGAAGAGGGTGAATGAATAACGGCGAACTGTCACAATGGCGATGGAACCACGGCACCGACTCTTTTGCACAACCATGGTTCTGCCCCCATCCCCAAGTTGTGCCCCCCTGGAGTTGGAATCTAAATTGAGGGGGGTGTGTGGGGCAAAGCTCCCTACAAGGGGTGTGGGGGGGGAAGCCCCCGCAAGGCAACACTTTACCAAAAGTGGCCACTCTGTGGGTACGGTGCCTTTGTGACAGTTCTCCATTCCTGAGTCACCCTTCTGACATGGAACCTGCTGGAAGGAAAGGAAATAAAATTAATAAATTATACAAATTCATTGATAGGAGGCAGTATAGCACAGTGGTTTAAGGCTCTGAACTGCAAACCTGGAGACCTAGGTTTGAATCCCACAGCCCCCACTTGCATACTCTGTGACCCTGAGCAAGTCACTTAACTTCCTTGTGCTCCCAAGTCGAAGGTCACACCTGTAAAAAAGCTTTCAGCTTAGTGTGTCTCTCTCCTGGTTAAACAAAAAAATTAAAATAAAGGGAAAAAAGAGGAGAGAGGATCAGCCTGGTGGAGCTGAGGGTTGAGGCGCTGGATGTCACACCTCACTCCACGCCAGCTACCCCGGTTCAGGAATGGACTCAGGCCATCAGTTGTCGGCAAGGGATGAGGGGAGTAAATGTCCAGAGGATTGCTCTCCTCTTCTGGGGAGGGTTAGAGGTGTGTGCCTGCCACTCTAGCATCCCCAGTGGAGACTCAGGGTGCAGCAGTGGGGGCCTCGTAACAGGGATTGGGTAGCAGAGGACATCCTGTGGGTGAGCACAGATGCATGCTCATCACATGCTGGACATCATTACACGTCCATGCCCTGGGGGACTCTAAAAGATAGAAATCCCCTCAAGATATGCACAAAGACATGCACAATGATGCCTATGACAGGCAACCTCTCCCCCAGCCAAACAAAGCTTGGAGTAAGTCAGGGCAGGGTCCAAGGGGGTCTCTCTCCCAGGTCTGCCTCCTGCCAGGGGAGCCCTCCATGGGGGGTAAGCCATGGTCCTTCCTGCTATGCATCCATGCTGGAGGCTGGCTTGTAGAGCGAGTTGAGTGCCCACGTACAAGGCAGAGCATGGAGCAAGCATGCCCCCAGCCATCAAGAGGAGCAGAAATAAAGTTAACAAAAAAAAGATGTGAGAAA
The DNA here is from genome assembly GCA_016271365.2 of Neoceratodus forsteri. Lineage (NCBI taxonomy): Eukaryota > Metazoa > Chordata > Ceratodontiformes > Ceratodontidae > Neoceratodus > Neoceratodus forsteri. The sequence goes on along the minus strand of CM028134.1, from coordinate 299,850,191 downwards.
CAGCAGAGATAGTGAACATGAGAGAGGGGAGCAGAGGTCAGGGGATAGAGGGACACTGAATTATTGACCCAGGGTATTTCTAGTCACCGATCCCAGAAATAAATAACAGCATTGTTTGCTGGCAGTGCCTGTCACACAGTCCGTAGTGCTTTTCATTTGTGTGCAGTTTTATGGGTATGAGGACCTGATTAAAGGACTGAAATTATAAAGCAGTTCTAGAATACGTACTATGTTATTCCCTGGCTCAGCTGTCCTGCTGCATTTCGTGGTTTCAGCTCATAAATTCCCATGCTTGTCTTGCTGAAGGTTTACTAGAATTTGCTTCTAAAATGTACCATTTGCCACCAAATTCATCAAAATTTATTGCAGGGGGAAAATAACCCCTGGACACCCCTTTCAGGAAAAAAAATCACTGATGGAGGCATATGCCCCTCCCACACACTTTTAGAATCATACTGATGCCCCTACACTCTTGTCTTGAATTTAGTTGGAATTCATCAGGGCAGAGGGTGGAAAAAAGGAAGAAGGTGCCAGTGGGGGATGAGAGGTATATAACTAGAATATTTTTGGGAGGTTGGAGGCGGTGATTTTTCAGCACAGTGTGTGGGGAGGTTCCTTATTAGTTAAAGTTTTTTTTTCTTTAAAATAAATTTGTGTGTTGAAACTGGTATGGCCACTGCGAATTTCAAGAAATGCGAATTTTTGAAAATTCACGCCAGCTCTACTGATAAATTAAAACTTTGTGCACCTCTAGTCCCAATTCTCTAAAAAAAATATTCTCTTTACAATCCTCTGTTTGGATCCACCATACCCAATATCAGGTGAGCAGCTCCTTTAATACAGATGTGCTTAAAGAAGCTCCAAGCTCCACTTAATATGTACAATTTTACTGAAAACAACTGCAGGCTCCTCTGCCAAAGCAAACACTAGCTCCAGTCTCCTTTTTGCAACTTGTAACCAATGGGACCTGCTCTGCTTATGGAGCCATGCCATCAGAACTTTCACTGAGTGCCTGCTTTTGCCAAGTGAGCTTGTGCTGCATGAGACTGCAAATCATATAGAAAAATAAACTCAGCACACCTGAGTACTCACCGCCACTCCAAACTCCTGTAATGTTCTACACTTTGACGTCCACATTGCTACTTGTATGATATTGTTTAACTAACCCATTACCTTTACTCAAGACACACTAGTAAATGAGCTGTTTAGCTCAGTTTGCCCTGCTGGACCCACATTATGAATGCATAAATTAATAATGTTGATGATGTTTTTAGATGTTTTGCTCAGTTCTGAAATATTCTCAGCACCCTGTACTTAGGCACCAGCATACATCAGGATTTAGGTACTGTGTTTGAATTTATCAACAGAGTCAAAAGGACACATTTGCAGCACTGCAGCATCCAGTGTTACAATACTTTCCTGTTCTCTGTAAGATTGCAGCATTGCCTGCTTTTCAAACAAGTTCTAGCCAGAGACTATGTGGCTATAGTGAGCTTCCAAAGCTCCGGAGAGCTAGCACTGCCAGCACTGCCGAGTGCCATCCGCAAGATGGCAGCGGCAATGCAACTGCACATGTGTGGCATTCACACATACATAGTTGTGGTGAATGGCAATATGCCATTCGCAAGATGGTGGCAACAGCAGAACTGTGCATGCATACGAGATGTGCATGTGCAGTTCTTGTCCCAGAATGCAGAAGTAATAGCCAAAATAGTGCCGCTGTTACTACATAGAGACTGACTGTTGTGGAGTGCAACAAGCTCCATCGGACTCTCAGAAGAATACTTCCAAAAGCCCAACAGAAGGTGCAACGGTCAGCCATTTTCAGGTTAGAGAAAGCAAAATGGCTGTAGGCTCCACTCACAGCCGTAAAAAGAAGAAACTGTGTCATTATATTGCAGGACACTTTCAATTGTAATGAAAATGCTTGCAGCTCCTGACACCCAGAGTTAATACATTTTCAGTGACTTTTTGCACAAGAGATACATTTTTAATATATGTTGTAGTCTACATACAGCATGCCACGAGCTCTCAAAGTGCGGAAAAACACATTATAGAGTATAGAAAATAAAACTATCTCATAATGAATTTCAGTAATTATACAATGTAATCTCACAATATCACAAAAAATATGTACCTGCTTGATTTCTGCAACTGCAATCACATAAAAATGAAATTCTAAAATAGAAATCGATGCCCTGAAACAGGCATAGCTAAACTAAGAGTGATGTAATTGAATTGAACATCATACAAATATACTGTATATTTGCCAGGAGAGCTATTTTAAAAGCATACTTTTTCAGTTTTTTCTTTATGTGACAGCATAACAGAGGAAACCATTATGATCTGCCTTACATAACAGGTCATTTTCTATTTATAAGAGCTGTGTAGACATTGATAAGTGCATTATTGACTACCTACCTGAGTAATTAAAAACTTTGTTATGCGCTCGGGCAGCCGTCCTTTCCCACTTGACAAGATCATCTCCAGCATGTCACCATGGAGCTTTTCCATAATGACAAACACTCGCTCAGGAGTCTCAAACATGCACTCTAAGTTCACAACACCAGCATGATGAAGGTTCTGTTGGAGAAGAAAATGGTGCACTACTTAAACAAGAAAATCATCCAGCACTTATTAGGTGTCTTAGATGCTAAGAAGGAAAGGGATTTAGTATTATTTAGCACTTTCAATACAGTACAGAGTATGACCCAACACTGCAGTCCAGAAGAGGGAAGGCAAAGAATGCTGTTGCCATTTCAGGCATACAAAGAGATTTAAATAGCTCTGAGATAGAGTAGAGAGAAATTATTAAGGGTTTAAGCTCAGGGAGGTTAAGAGACTTGTTCATGGTCACACAGCAAGCTTAACTGAGATTCCAACATGGATGTTCAGGTTCACAGCTCCACACTCCTAGCTCTAGGCAAGAGTGAATCCATTTAATGCATGATGTGGATCCTCTGTTAAATGGTTAGGAATTATGGCTCACATATAGTAGCTTTACTGCATATCGTAAGTGTTATGCAAAGGAAGGGCTAAAGAAGCCTTAGTGCTGGAACTTCCAGAAGGACAGGAAAGTGAAGAAAGCAACAGTGGTGGGAGTGGCAGTGCAAGTAGCTCTAAACAGGTGGAACAGATGACAGAAAGTGAAGGCAATGAAGTCCAGAATGAAGCTACATGGTCAAGTGGACATTGAACAAGTGAAAGAAAGCAGATCTGGAGTGTGGTAAAGAAAACACAGAGGTACAGTAGAGGCAAGGATATTTAGTGTGGGAACAGGTACACTAGCAGCAGAGTTGAGACAGAAAGTGATGTATGTTAGACATTTGCACAAAGGTCAGAGGATATGTGCATGCAGGCACAGCTGAGTCATTTCCAATATTCAAAGATGGAAGGCCAACATGGGAGATGGGAAAAGCCAGCATAACACAGCTGTGTCCACATATCCTTGTATCCCCATGTTCTGGTATAAGCCATGGAAAGCCATGTGTGCAAATGCCAGAAGTCTAGGAAATAAGATTCTGGACCTAGAGACCATCATGGCAGAGGCCGACTTGGAAATTGCGGCCATTAGCAAGTCATGGTGCACTGAAAGTCATCACTGGGACATGGCCATACCAGGCTACACTCTGCTCAGGAAGGACATGGCAGGAAGGAAAGGAGGGGGTGTGGTGCTTTATGTGAGGGATGGCATAAAAGTAACGGAGATACAGGGAATACAGGGGGGGTGGCAGAGGTACTGTGCATCAACCTGTAGATGGGAAAATGGAGCTTCTATTCACATTGGCATGATCTACCAATCTCCAGAACAGGGGGAGGAGTTAGTTAGGGTACTGTTGGAAGCCATTGGCAAGATGGCAGAAAAGGGGGAGGTGCTGCTAGTGGGGGACTTCATTCTACCAGAAGTAGATTGCAGCCTCCCAGCTGCACCTTGAGCTAGAAGCAGGGACATCCTGGACTTTCTTCAGGGGTGTTACTCAGGCAACTAGTCCATTAACCTACCCATGATGGGGCAATACTGGACCTGGTACTCACTAACAGGGACAGTGTTGCAGATGTCATAGTGGAAGACCACCTGGGGACCAGCAATCACCATGCAGTGTGCTTCAATATAAGGATAGCTGAGGAATCAAACCACACAAGGGCAAGGGTCATGGACTTCAGAGGGCAGATTTTAAAAAGACAGATCAATGCCTCACGGATAACCTGGCATGGTGGATAACCTGGGTGGGGTGGAGTAACTGTGGGTGGAGCTAAAAGGGGCAATAATGAAGGCAACAAACCTCTGCATCAAGCAAGTAAGCAAAAGCAAGAGGAAAAAGAGAATACTATGGTTATCAAAAGAGGTGGCAGAAAAGATAAAAGCTAAAACAGTAGCATTCAGAAAGTATACATAGACACAGAGGAAGAAGGATAGGGAGGTGTATCAGGGGAAACAGACAGAAGCAGGGAGAGCAGTAAGGAGCGCAAAGGTGCAAACTGAAGTGAGAATAGCCAAGATCATAACAAAAGGGGACAAGACTTTCCCTCCAATCCCTGGATCATCTTTGTTGCCCTACTCTGCACCCCCTCCAACAATCTGACATCCTTCTTCAGGAACAGGCGCCAATACTGCACACAGTATTCCAGATGTGGCTTGACCAGTGACCTGTACAGGGGAAGGATCACCTTCCTATTTCTGAAGGAGATTCCCCTCGCTATACACCCCAGCATCTTGTCGGTATTTGCTGCTGCCTTCCTGCACAGTGCCGTGTTGTTCATACTCCGTTATAATCACCCCTAGATCCCTTTCCTCCTCAGTGCTTTCCAACTGTACCCCTCCCAGCTGATAGCTCCTTCCTTGGTTCCTAGCCTCAAAGTGCAGTACCTTGCACTTCTTGATGTTGAACCCCAAATGCTATGTTTCTGACCACCCTTGTAGTTTGGTCAGGTCTTCCTGCATCCCCCTCCAACCCACGATGTCATCTAACACAGCTCCCATCTTCATATCATCTGTGAACAGACTGATCCTACTCTGGATCCTGAGTGAGATATCAGCTATGAATAACCCAAACAGCACTGGTCACAGTACCAATCCCTGTGGTATCCCGCTCATCACCGCCCTCGGGGATCAGAGTTCCCTCCCACTACCACTCTTTGCTGCCTTCCATTCAGTCAGTTGTTGATCCATTTGACCATCCTTGTTCCCACCCCTACATACTCCAGCTTCCCCCCCAGCCTCCTATGTGGCACAGAATCAAAGGCCTTGCTAAAGTCTAAATGCAGGACATCCGCCACATGGCCCTTGTCCAGTTCCCTGGTCACCCAGGTATAGTACTCAATTAGGTTAATCTGGCAGAATCTGCTCAATACAAACCTGTGCTGTTGACTATCCTGGAGTCCATTATCCTCCAAAAAGGTCACCAGCCTTTCTTTTAGGATAGTCTCCATGAGCTTACCCACAATTGACATGAGGCTCACTGGTGTGTAGTTGCCTGGGTCATCCTTAGGGCCACTTTTGTGAATGGGCGCCACATGGGCCATCATCCAGTCCTGTGTTATGCATCCTGTGTCCAGGGAGGTATTGAACAGGTCAGCCAGTGGTCCTGCCAGGATCTCCCCTAGTTTCTTAAGTACCCGAGGGTGAAAGCCATCTGGTTCCAGTGCCTTGTCCACCCTTCATGCCCTTAATACTTCTGGGATCCTGTCCTGTCCTCTGTAATCCCTATATCAGTTATCCCCTCTGCCACAGCCCACTCCACCCCTCCCTTGTAGTGTCTGCCCCCTTTCTCCTCCGTGAACACAGAACAAAAGTATTCATTTAGTGCCTCTGCCTGATCCACCCCATTTTCCCCCTTCCTCCGTCCTTCCTAATCCTCACAATTTGATCTTTGTCCTTCCTTCTCTTGCTTATGTATCTGAAAAAGTCCTTTTCTCCATCCTTAATACCCTGTGCCAGTCTCAGCTCTCTTGAAGCCTTGGCCACTCTGACTAGCCTGGTAACCTCCCTGGACTTCTTTGTATACTCATCATTGTCATCTTCCCTTCCCGATTTCTTGAGTCTCCAAAATGCTTTTCTCGGGGCCCTCCCCCTTCCACGACCTCTTGAGTCAACCAGCTGGGCTTCTTTGCCCTTCCCTTCTTACTCAGTGTCCTTGTACATGTCCCAGTAGCCTCTGCCAGCTCTTTTTCAATAATGTCCCATTTTTGACTAGCATCCATGCTTGGTTGAATTCCCGCCAGATGCCTACCTCAAATTTCCCCCATCCTTTTAAAGTCCACTCCATTAAATTCAATCACCCTTGTTCCCATACCCCCTGTTTCTCTACCCATATTGAGCGTGAACCACACCGAATGGTGGTCACTCCCATCCAGAGGGTCCTTTACCCCCAGATCCCTTACAGCCTCCTGATTTGATAGTACCAGGTCTAGAGTGTTTTCCAATCTAGTTGTCTCTTGGATCAACTGCACCAGGAAGCTGTCCTGAAATGCTTCTAATGTGACCTGCTTCTTTGCACTCTTGGTAGCTGGGGTACTCTACTCCACCCCAGGTAGGTTGAAGTTCCCTACCACCACTGTGTTCCCCTTCCTACAGACCCTTCTAATTTGCTCAGCTAACTCTTTATCCAGGTCATCCCCTTGAGCTGGTGGTCTGTATACTACCCCCATTCTTAGTGTCCTACCTTTCAGGCCTAAAGTAGCCTAACAAGATTTCAGTAAGACTTTCAACACCATTCCACACAGGAGAATAGTAAGCAAGCTGGATAGATTAGGAGTGGGTACAAAGGTGGTAAACTGGGTAAGAAATTGGTTAGGGGTAGGTGGAAGAGGGTGGTGGTTAATGCAGCTCACTCCGAGGAAGGGAGGTTGACCAGTGGGGTGCCTCCAGGATCAGTGCTGGGACTGACTCTCTTTGATGTCTTTATAAGTGATATTGCAGAGAAGCTGGAAGGTAAGGTCTGCCTCTCTGTAGATGACACCTAAATTTGCAAAAGGGTAGACACTCTATAGGGGGCTGGAAAGGATGACCAGTGGCCTGAGAAAACTCAATGAGTGCTCACGGGTATGACAGCTGGGTTTCAATGCAAAAAAGTGCAAACAATGCACCTGGGGCATAGAAACCATGGGGTGGAGGACAAAATGGGTGGGGTGGGACTGATTATCTCCAAACAGGAAATAGACCTGGAGGTAATCATATCTGATGACCTAAAGGTGTCCAAGCAGTGCAACAAGGCAGCTGAGATGGCTAGACAGATGCTGGGGTGCATATGAGGGGACTCACCAGCAGAAGAGGGGAGGTGGTGTTGCCTCTGTATAGATCAGTGGTAAGACCCCACCTAGAGTACTGTGTCCAGTTCTGGAGACCACATCTCTGCAAGGACATACAAGGAGTGGAGGTGGTCCAGAGGAAGGTAACTAAAATGCTGCAGGGTCTGTATCTGAAGCCCTATGAGAAGAGACTAAAAGACCTCAGTATGTACACCCTAGAAGACAGCACGGAGTGGGGGGATATGATAGAGACCTTTAAATACCTCACAGGGATAGATAAGGTATGGGAGGAAAGTATTTTGCAGAAAAAAAATTGCAGAAAGAAATGTGCTCAAGAACAAGGGGGCATGCTATGAAGCTGGGGGGCTAGAGTCAGAAGGGATGTGAGGAAGTACTTCTTCACAGAAAGAGTGGTGGATTCCTGGAGCAGCCTTCCAGTGAAGGTGGAGGGGGAAAAACAGGGGTGGTTCAAGAATGCAGGGATAGGTGTAAGAGAATCCTAGGGGAAAGGAAGGGGGGAGGGAGAATGGACTGGAGATAAGTAATATCTGCGGTGACACTGTAGGTAGGGAAAATGGGCAGACTAAGTGGGCCATGCAGTTCTCATCTGCTGGCAAATTTGATCTTTCTGTGTTTCTAAGTCTTTACTACTAGACGTGTTGTGGATTTAAAGGCCAGCAAAGTGGCCACAAAGTGTCCACAAAGTGGCTGTTGTTCACCTTCTCAAACTTTCTATGGACCTTAGGAGCTCTGACTTTACCACAGTTGCGAGGGTTTTACTGTAGAGTTGATGTTTTTTCAGCAAAGTGGCCACTTTGTGGGTGAATTTTGGGGTCAGTTCACTGAAAAAAGGTAACTGCACTGGGCAAAACTTTGTGAATTCAGCAAATTCTCACTTCACGAATTCCACAGAATTCATAAATTAATTTGTGTGGTGAATGTGGGCCACCTCACCCACCCCATTTTTTCTACTATACCATACTTATGCAATGAATAAATAAAACAGACAGTGTGCTATGAAATGATTCAATTGATGTGCCTTAATTTGTGGGGGGACACTGAGTTGGTTTATGTGGCACTGACATAAAAGGACAATCCACAGCCAATCTTCCATGATGTTGATAACATATTCGTTGAAATAATGGGAATCAAACACACTGGAAAAGTTACTTTAGCCATCTTTTTCTGTTCATGTGGATTCATGTTTTTAAAAGGTTTCTGATTCTGTGGTCCCTAAAAATGACTGTGGACAATAAATATAAACCAAATTTGTCTTCATGCAATAATGTGTACATTAATGCACCAGTAACAGCGTTGGTGAATATTAATCATATGGTCTTTTTCTGGCACTTTAGTGATGTTTTAGTAATGCAAAAAGGAGTGCACTAAAACATGAACAGAACAAGCAAAAGATGTGCAGTAGTCAGGTGCATATATTGAAATACACAAGTGAAAAGCTAAATCAGATAAAAATACAGTAATCTGGCACATATTCATGATGCAGTATTCTAAAACAATGTAAGTTCTATGTTACCCAACAATTCATTAATCATTTTCTCGATGTTACTTTTGATCAGTTTCCACTGGTTTTATTTAACTCTTAATTTAGCCTTTGAGAGTCAAGAAACACAGCAACTAGTGTTAAATAATGTCAAATAAAGCAAACACATTTGGGGGGGGGGTTAAAATGAAGCTTAAATATTAAATGTATAACACATGCTGAAGGTTCACAAATCTAAACTTACGTGTTTTAAACTGCTTATTTTTAATTTATTCTTTCTACCTCAGGGAATAGAAACATACAATTTCCCTGCAGAAAATGACTACTTGGCTCATACAGCCTGCCAAGATGGTCCCTGCCTAGCCTGTCTCCACGGACCCTAACTGGTTTCTGACAATCCTTCCTCATATGTCTCACAGGTCACATACTCAAATACAAGCATTTTAGGAAAATTGCCCTTTTGTTGCTCACCTTTTCTCAAAGGTTGTAACCTCCAATGCTTGACTTTTCTTAAACTGTGTCATATTTTCATTGCCTACCACAGTAACGGGTAGACTATTCCAAATGGAAATCACTCTCTTGGGGGGGTGGTCTGGACACCGTGGAAGATGGCCTCCTAACTCGCTTACTCCATCCCTAGCCGAGTGTATCTGAGGTACTTAGCTGGCATCCAGGGTTCAGGCGCTCAGTTAAGGCAAAGTACTGCCACTTTACACCCTTCCCGTTTGTCCGGCATGGTTAGTTTTTTTTGGCAATGCTCCTGTAGATAGGTTACACCGCTGGGTGCTCGCGAACCACTCTGGGAATTCCTTAGGCTGCACAGACCTCGTGTTGGCACCGAATTGAGTTGCCATGGTCACTGGTAGTGCAGATACCAGATCCCTGCTTGACCCCCGCCAACTAGCATACTCAACTACCCTGTGTTTATTCCCCAGGACTAGGCTACGTATCGGAGATCTATACATAGAAGGATGGCTTCCAATAGAGGAACACTGGAGGCCACTTTGTCACAAACTGCTGAGATGGTGGCACACCCTACACATATTAGTAGCTTGTTGCAATACATCACGAGCATACTCGAAACCCTGCTTTCTCGCATTGATGGGATCTCCAGCACTCTGTTAGATGCAGTAGCTGATGTGCGTGTCCTAAATGACCGTATGAACATAGCAGAGCCGAAAACAGAAGAACTTGAGGTGTACCAGGCCAAGGTTTGGCAACGGCTGCAGGCCCAATAGATGAGACTAGAGGAGCTATGGTGCAAGGCTGAGGACCAAGAGAACAGGAGACGCGAAACAATGTTAGAATCATTGGTCTCCCCGAAGGGCTTGAAGGGCAAAACATGGAATGGTATCTGAATGAAAATATTCCTAAAATGATGGGCGAAAGGTGGAGGGGACCAGTGGAGGTGGAGAGAGCACATCGTTTTCCCAGCAGGGTCAAATCCAGTGCTCATAACCCTCTCACTATCGTAGCTTATCTCCTCAAACATTCTACTAAAGAGAGACTGCTTCAGGTGGCCAGAGATAAGGGTGAAATCATCTGGGAGGGTGCAAGAGTCTCATTCTATCAGGATTTCTCACAGGATACTGCTGCCAGAAGGAGAGCCTTTATTCTGATTAAAAAATTGCTTGTCCAGTATGGTTTCAAATACAGATTTCAAAATCTGTCCTACCTGCATGTAGTGAAGGATGGTAAAGAAATCACTGCTGAGCATCCTCAGGAGATTGAAGCCTGGACTGCCAAGCACTGGCCCCACTTGTCCCACAATACTTCACCTTCTAAGGTGCTTTGGGCACCAGGAGACCATAATTTGAGAAGGAGGAACTCTTCTTCTGCTTCTGGCTCCTGAGGGGGAGATATTCCAGCTCAGACAGTCCTCCCAGATCATGTCTCCCCCAGTGCTCAACCATACAATACTCAGACAGCCAATGGCAGTATCCAGGGGACTAATCAAAGCTCTCCAGGCTTCCAGGCATCAATTCAGCTACCCCAATGTTGGGGTGTGCAAGGTCCACGTATTCGGCAGCGTTCAGCGGACAGCAATGAGGAGTCACCCAACTGAAAAGAAGATGTCCCACTAGCAAAACTACCTAAAGATGACTCCACCTCTGAAGAGGAGCAGACTGATGACATGGTCTGAGAGGGTCCTCCAATAAATGCCGCCACACCGGACTCCTGGACAGAACGAGTACTCAAGGAGGAGGCTATGTTAAATCCTCTCCTGCCAGTTATTAAACCAGGCCTTAAAACATTTGCAGAAGCCATTGCAACAGGTCCTAACATTTCTAATGAGCCTGGAGCTTGTCGGACGCCCGTCCATACCTGAAGCTGGACAATGTTTTCTGTCCTGGGTTAGAATTCTGTGTACTGATGCTAAATGTAAGGTGTTGTTCTGTACTCTGTTAGTTGCATAATTATAAGGTTTTCTGTTGTTGGATTCGGGCATTGGCGAGGGGCTGAGGAGGTCTGGAGGGATACACATCAGTGTCAAGTCCTCCAATCAAAAGTGCTTGTTGAAGGCATCAAATGGGACCTCCATTCGCACCCCCCCGCGCCTTAGTAGGCTCAGATCAGAACATTCTGTCTCTCAGGGCTTAATTTGCAAAACAGGATTTGTTGTACAGAACTCTCCAGTCTCATAGGGGTGGCCTTTGCGCCTAGCTTTGCAATGTGGGGCTATTTCTTTTCTCAGATGACAGTTCTTAGGACTGTGGGCCCTTCCTTCCCTTCCCTGCTATGTCAGCCATCAGCGTCAAGATGCTACCTGTTGCTGTTAGCAAATGGGTAGATTCCTTCCCATTGTCCCTCCCTGCCCCTCCTCCCTATTCCTTGGGGCTCCCTCTTCCTCTTCCCTTCTCCTCCTTCCTTCCTCCTCCCTCCCCCTGTTTCTTTCCTACTTGCCATACTCTGGATTCATCCATGGCTCCCAAGTTGGAAATACCCAGCTAGAGGCGGACGTTCACATCTGGCTAACTTTTCCAAAATACCCCAACTAGGTGACTGGCTAGTGTAGCCGAGAATTTACCCCGCACCTGGGGCGAACTCTCTTACACCAAACCACATTACCTTTAAACTTCCCATTAGTCTGCTCTTCGTACATAGTTATTTAGGATAGTGGGCATAGACTGAGTTTTGAATTATCCTTGTATATTGCTGCCTGCTATTCCTCTAGCTATAGCGGTTTGTGTTACTTTTAGTGTAATTTCTACTTCTACTTGTTAACGTTTCCTGTTTGGTGTTTACTGTCTCAGGCTCTGTCCAGCTTGAATTTTCCTGCCAGGTTTGTTGGCTGTATTAAGAAGAAACTACCACTGGTGAAGTAGATTAGATACTTCCTCCTTTACTTTTTGCCTTGCCTCTTAAGTGACTGTCCTAGTGGGTGAGTACTTTTCTTATTCCTGTCTCTGTTTCTTTCCTTCCACATAATCATGTCCTTACAAGTTACTGGAGGTCTGAAATGCATCACATGGAACGTTAAAGGGTTAAATAAGCCTACAAAATATACTAAAGTATTACAGCATCTTCGCTCCTTGCAGGTAGACATTGCGCTGTTACAAGAGATGCATCTCACGGCAAGGACCGTTGGATGGCTTAAAAAGTCATGGGTGGGCAGGGTTCTCACCAGCTCAGCCTCTACTTAATCCCAGGGGGTGGCGATACTGATTAGGCGATCATGACCCTGGGTGGAGGAGGATGAGGTTAAAACGGACAAGAAGGGTCGCTGGATGGCAGTTAGGTTTGGCTTTCCGGGAGCGGCGGCAGTTATGGCCAGTGTCTACTGGCCTAACGTAGATGTTGTGGAATTTTTTCCGATACTCAGTCAGGCTATAGCGGAGCTCACTGAGGGTAGACCTGCTTTGCCCATTGTGATTGGGGGAGACCTCAATATGGTCTTGGATGTGTTTCTAGACAAGTCCAAGCTCTTCCCACAGGCACACCCTAAAGCCAGGGCTGCGCTGAGATCATGGATGAATGGGGTCTAGTCGACATCTGACGTCATGATCATCCCACAGGTAGAGACTATTCATTCTTTTCTGCTGTTCATTCCACGTACAGTCATATTGATCTATAGCTGGCTAACTCTATTGCGGCGCCGGACATTTTTTCCTCTCTGATCCACAACATTGTTGTCTCAGACCATGCCCCAGTGTCATGCCTTTTTTACTCCAGGAGGGCAATCAAACTTGGAAACAAGGTGGTGCTGCAACCCCTGCTGGCTCCAAGATGCGGAGTTTCGGCCAACTATGGAGAGGGCGGCTGAAGAGTATTTCACTCTCGATCAAACAGGTGACCTATCGGTGGGTACAGTGTGGGAGGCCTTCAAGGCATTCTTGCGTGGGTGCATTATTTCTTACTTGGCTACCCAGAATAAAGCCTGTAAATTCCAGCTTCACAACCTGTCTGATGAGCTGTCTCAGTGCGAGGCCCAATTTAAAGCTGCAGCAACCACTCCACCAGACCCCTCACTATTGCACAAAATTTGTGGGTTGAAGTACCGGATAAATATCATTCTGCATCAGAAGGCAGAATGGTTGCTTCTGTGCTCAAAACATCAATTTTGGGAAGAGGGTGAAAAAGGTGGGAAACTCCTAGACTATCAGCTGCGGAAGCAGCAAGCAGCCTCTTGTATCCATGCTCTCAAAAGTCTGTCTGGGGCAGTTATCTCGGACCCCTTGGGAATCAATGCCCACATGCAGGAATTCTATCAGTCATTATACCAATCCAGATCAAAGCTGGATTCAGCACAGATGTCCCAGCATTTGCAGGACTTTTGTGCTCAAGTGAATATCCCATGCATTCACCTGGAGACTATGGCTGAGCTGGATAAACCCTTTGTAGAGGAGGAACTCAAGTCCGCCCTCTCACAACTCTCCAAAGGCAGAGCTCCTGGACCAGACGGCATGTCTTTCAAATTGTACCAACTGCTAACCCCAGTAATCTCTTCTCCCTTGCTGAGGGCACTGCAGGAGGCCCACACTTCAGGGTCTCTCCCCACCACCATGAGAGAGGCACTGATCACCCTGATCCCAAAAAAATCTACGGTCCCATTGAATTGTGCCAATTTCTACCCCATTTCTCTAATCCCAGTATATACCAAAATTGCAGCCAAGATTTTAGCCAATCAGATTGTGACTGTTCTTCCTAGCATAATCCATCCCTCTTAAGTGGGCTTCACTAAGGGGAAATCTGGATCTAGCAACATGAGGCTACTGTTTAATCTTAAGTGGCATGAATTGCATTCACCGGTCCCCATGGCAGCTTTAGCAATGGATTTCTCTAAAGCCTTCGACTCAGTCAAATGGGCATATCTTCATGAAGTCCTTCTCATATATGGCTTTGGGTCCTACTTTCGGCAATGGGTGACCACTCTTTACAGCTCTTCAGTAGCCAGGATCCTTCTAAATATGGATATCTCCTCTCCCTTTCAGCTGGGCAGAGGCATGCGTCAAGGGTGCCCCCTGTCCCCCCTGCTATTCCTGGTGGCCCTAGACCCCCTGATTAGAAAACTATTGGCCAGCCCGGTGATCTCAGGCATACAGGTTTGGGACCAATCCTTCCTAGTGGCAGCCTATGCAGATGATCTCCTGCTGATGCTCTCTCACCCTCAGTCTTCCTTTCCACCAACACTTTCTATCCTTCAAGAATTCAGGAAGCTATCTGGTCTGCAAATTAATCAGGGCAAAACTATCCTATCCCCTTTGAATTCAGGCTGTATAAGCAGTTGCTTGCAGGATATGGACCTCACTTGGTCCCGCAAGGCTTTTCATACTTGGGGATCTGGATTCCTTTTAAGTGGAAAGACTTGGAGAACTCTAATTTTTCCCCTTTGCGATTTAGCCTTTCAACTGAAATTGTGCGGTGGCGGCGTTTGTCCCTCTCCCTATTGGGCATGGTGATGGCTATATTGATGTTTTTCCTGCCCAGGGTAGCCTACTTGTTTAACAATCTACCTATATCTCTTTCACCCCTGCTATTCAAGATTCTAGACAAATTGATAACATCCCTATTGTGGAAGGGGAAGAAGCCCCAGTGGAGCCGTAGCAAACTCCAGGCACATTGGTCTAGAGGGGGGCTGGGTCTCCCATGACTGCAGGGGTATCAGTTAGCCCACATGGCTGCACAGGCCACAAAATGGTTTGCTCATTCTCTACTCCCACCGCCTCTATGGGTGAATCTGGAAACCAGTGTCTCTAACGGCATGACTCTGTGGGCGCTATTGTCTGCACGTCTACCTTCTCACCTTCAGTTGAACTCTGTAATGGCTGCCACTAGGAAGGCATGGACCTTAATCATGGCCCTAATGGGCATACCCAAACAGGAGCACTCTCTCCCAGCAAGGCATGCTCCCCTCTGGAATAACTAAAGCTACCAACTTTCCAACACCTAAAACTGGGACTGTCCATCCTGACTATGGCCCCACCACCACCACCACCACTGTATCACTCACATAGGCACTGCCGCAGATAGTGCTGCACACAATCAGTTACATTTTGCAGCTTGCTCTGGCCATGCTGCCCCAGAGTAACACCAGTAGAAAACATTCAGATTAAAACAATACATCATTCTGCTGCAGCAAGTTCCAAATCATGATGTACAGAAAGGTCATTAGAAGCAAACCTGCGTTAAATTGTGATCAGACATTCAAGCTGCATGTATTGTTCCTCCTGAGAGTCCCATCCAACCCATTCACACTCACCTCATTTGCTGAGCAAACTTCACTTCAGTGACTCCCACCACCACACCAGATTGTTTTCACACACTTTCCTACAGCTGATCAGGTTTGGGTACCTTAGTTCCCTGCTGGCGGTCTCTTCTCTGTCTGGAGTCCCTCTAAGCTGCTGGCAGACAGACATCCACATGTGCTTGTTTGCACTACTACCCACTCTAATCTAACAGGAAGGAACATGCTTTACTGTGCTGCCACTGACATGCTTGCAGTGCAACACAGGCACAGGGGTTGAAGTTGCAAACTGCTGTCCAGCCTGAGCAGCGCCACAGTGGTGCTGAAATAACTGTCACTCATGGATTAGCAACCAGCAAAAAAAAAAGGGGACAAAACTGGGACAAGTAAGCAAAAAAGGGACAAAAGTTACATTTTGCAAAACTTGTGGGGACACTGGGACATGCTGCCTAAAATAGGGACTGTCCTGGGAAAATAGGGACTGTTGGTAGCTTTAGGAATATCCCACATATATGAATAGACAAAAAGCCAATTCACTGGGAAAGATGGGAGTCCAGGGGTATCCATATAGTCCAGGACCTGTACATACAAAATTCCTCTGATCTTATGTCCTTTGCCGAACTGCAAACTAACTATGACCTCCCGACTAGGGACTTCTGGAGATTTTTGCAAATCTGGAGCTCAATTTTGGCTTTCACCTCCAAGTCCAACTTGAACACCAACTGGGGCTGGCTGGCAGAGCTGCACAAGAACAGGGTAATTCCTGGGCTGGCGGGCCAATTTTACCATACCTGGCCAGATCCCTTGGACCATTGCTGTTTGCCTTGAGCAACAGATTTGCAAATGCCTATTTCTCCGGAGGTTTGGTCTGCCTGTCTCCGACGTGCTCACACTTCTTATAAAGATGCGAGGAGCCAGTTGATCCAGCTTAAAATCCTCTTACTCTGGTACAGAACCCCCACAGCCCTTTATGCTAGGGGTTTGCTGACCCATGCCCAATGTTGGAGATGCCAATACGGTCCAGCTAATATGCTTCATATTTTGTGGCAATGCCCTAGCCTAGCCCCCTTCTGGGAAACCATCAGAAATGACTGCTCAGCTGTTTTGGGCCAAGTAATGGACCTGACCAGCCCTGCACTCCTTCTGGGGGATACTTCTACCCTGGCAAAGATCCTGGCACAGCATAGGGCCTGGCTGCTAAACGCACTCATGGAGGCTAATCGGTTAATTCTAATGAGCTGGCGACAGCCTTCCCCTCCGACTGTTGCTAATTAGAGGGCTGCCCATTGCCAGGCTTGCTGGCCTAGAGAGACTTTCATACTTGAGGAAGGGACAACTATATTTATGCACAAATGGGGATGGTATCTCAGTTCCCCTCTCTGTTTGGTGCCTCCCACCCCACCCTGTAACCCTCCATGACTCCAGCTCCCTCAAAGGGGAGACAGCAGAGAGTTGCATTAAATGATATCCCTCAGCACTGTTCTCTCTCCCTATCCCCAAATGAACTAACACTTTGTTCTCTTACTTATTCTCCTTTCTCAAGTATGTCTATCTTTGCTTGCAGGAATCTCGCCCACCCTCTTTCTTTCCTTTCGTATCTCTCACTTGCTTCATTACAGTGGTTACACTCCAGTCGGGCAGGTATTGTCGAATGACCAACTCGTATACTTATTTTTTGAGGGTTGGATAATTCAGATTGTTAATTTCTATACAGAACTGTAGTTTTATCCTTAGAACTGTATACACCTAGTTTCCCTTATGTACTGTGCTAGGCTTGTTCAATTCATACTCCCTTTTTAGTGCATATGTATTGATATATGGGAAACAATGTCCTGTATGCCATTTATTTTTGTGTAAGCAAAAATTTCTCAATAAAATTCTTCTATGTTAAAAAAAAAAAGAAACCACTCTCTGGAAGTAATTTATTCTCTTTCTCCCTGTGCGTTTCCTAATATTCCTCTATATCTGTCACAGGCATGCTTGAATCCCCCTACTGTTTTCACCTCCAACATTTATGCTGACAATCTATTTCAGGTGTCCACCACTCTCCTCACATCCCTCCTAAACTCCCTCCCCCCAGTTTCATTGCATGCCTTCTGGTTCTGGTGCTCTTCCTCATTTAATAGAGATTCCTTTTCTGTACCCTGTTCACCCCTGTGAGGGCT
Source organism: Neoceratodus forsteri (assembly GCA_016271365.2). Classification (NCBI taxonomy): domain Eukaryota; kingdom Metazoa; phylum Chordata; order Ceratodontiformes; family Ceratodontidae; genus Neoceratodus; species Neoceratodus forsteri. The sequence continues at coordinate 299,832,592 of CM028134.1, read as the reverse complement.
ACTGGAGACCAGGCTAGTAGTGTACTTGGGGAACCAATTGGACAGGAGGAAACAAAAGGTGTCAAGACAGAACTTTTGGCTGGAGCTTTAAATAGCTCACTTGCACCTCAATCATAGCCAGAGTTAGCTGCAGTCAGTGTCAGAGGACTGGACAGATGTTTTTGTCACTGCCCTCCCCCCATCTCCACTCCAGGGACTGATTTAAATTGTTTGGTTTGCTTGCTGTGGCAGAGCAGGAGACCAGCAGACCGGGGGAGATTTTGGAGACCAGCAGACTGGGCTAATGGAGACCAGGCTAGTAAGGTAATTGGGAACCAGTCAGATGGAAGGAAAAAAAGGTGCCACGACATAATTCTCAGCCAGAGGTTTAAATTATTTTATTTATTATTTATTTGGTTTTTGTTGACCGGGTAAGTGCACTAGACAAATCCTGCCTATTTTCAGGCACGACCCGGGGGAAGGGGATACAGATGAATGTCAACTGACCTTGAACCAGATTAAGCTGTTGGTGGTATTTTTAGTGAATGAGAGAAATTTGGCCAGGACACCGGGGAAATTCCCCTACTCTTTTCGATTAGTGCCATGGGATCTTTAACATCCACCTGAACTACCACCAATCCAAGCAGATGGGACCTCGGTTTAACATCTCATCCGAAAGACGGCATCTCAGAAGTGCAGCACCCCTCTCATGCTGCACTACAGTGTCAGTACTGAGATATTAACCCAAGTGCCAGATGTGGAAACTGAACCCACAGCCCTCTGATCTGCTGGCCTCAGAGGCGAGTGTGCTACCTACTGAGCCACTGACACTGACTAAATAACTCGCTCACACCTCAGTCACAGCCAGAGTTAGCTGCAGTTGGGAGCAGAGGACCAGATTGTTTTTGTTACTGCCCTCTCCCCCCCCATTCCGGGACTGAATGAAGGGACTGATCCAAACTGTTTGACTTGCAGCAGAGCAGGAGACCAGCAGACCAGGGGAGATTTTGCCTCCCTCCACCCTCGACCCACCCAAAGACTCTATTGATTAAAAATTGACCAACAGCACAGGCAGAAAATAGCAGAGGGAGCTCTGGGAGACAGACAGTTGGTAGCTCTCAAGGGATTGTGTTTGAATAGTGTATCTGAGAGTTGAGGGGTAAATAGTGCATCAGAGGATTGGAAACTGAAGCAGAGAAGGGAACTTTGCATCTAGGTTGAATTGAACAAATATTATTCACAGGTAGAGGGTGAAAACAGGGAGGGAAAAAAGAAAGAACGGTGGAAGTGGGTAAGGTCTAGCAATAGGTGAGTAGTTATGCTGGGAGAGATGCAGTGCAGTGGCTGTGGGATGGCAGTCTTCAGGGAGACCTTCTGGAGACTGCAGTGCTGCTCCATCTGAATGCACCTGTCTGGGCTGAAGGAGGAGGTTACCAGACTCAAGGCTGAGATGGCTTGGGTGAGGAGGACCTGCTTCCCCAGGGACCACCTTCCCTGCCTCAAACAGTAACGGGAAAGAGGAGTGTCTGGAAAAAAGTGGGCTCAGAGAGGGTTAGGGTGGTGGAGAGTAGACACATCCCACATCCCATTCGACTATGGAACTCCTACACCACACTGACAGAGCAGGATTGTCCCACAGAGGCACCTGAAGTAGTGGCCAGGACGGATGTGGAGGTCCTACAAGGCATTTAAATTAGCTGAGTCGGCAGGTGGAATAAGGCAGAAAGACACAGACTGCCCCCCCCCACATACACACGCTTACAGGGTCAGCAGTGAGAATCCCGAAACTGAGAAGTCCAAAAAGGTACAAATACAAATAGGAAACCAAGAGGGAAAGGGAGGGAGAACAGGAAATAAAATAGTAGAGCAAATGTGGGAGAGTATAAGGGAAAGAGGAGGGGAGGTTGCAGTACAATATAAAAAGCCATGTGTGCAAATGCTCGAAGTCTAGATAACAAGATGGCAGACCTAGAAGCCACCATGGCAGCAGCAAACCTCTACATAGTTGCCATTACACAGACCTGGTGCATTGAAAACCAGGACTGGGATGTAGCCATACCAGGATATGCTGTATTCAGGAGAGACAGGGTAGGAAAAAAGGAGGTGGAGTGGCTGTTTATGTGAGGGAAGAGAGAGAAACAGAGGTACTGTGGGTCATCTTGAAGACTGGGAAGGGGGCCATATTTCAAGCAAGGGTGATCTAGAGACCTCCATCACAGGGGTAGGAGTGGGATAAAGCTATAATGGAAGAAATCCAAGGGAAGGCTAACTGGGGGCAGGTATTGCTGGTGGGGAATTCAATCTACCAGATTGGGATTGGAGCCTCCGGGTTGCAGCAACAGTTAGAAGCAGGGAAATCCTAGACTCCCTGCAGGGGGCATTCCTCAGGCAACTAGTTAATGAGCCCACTTGTGAGGGGGTGATACTGTCCCCGGTAATGTCGCTGATATTACAGTGGGGAGCCACCTGGGGACCAGTGATCATTATACAATGCAGTTCAATATAAAAACTGGGCTTGAATTGAGCTACACTATAACTAGGGTCCTGGACTTTAGGATGGCAGATTTCAAGAAAATGGGGGAGTGCCTCAAGGAAGCCCTAGCAGGTATAGGGAAAATGGGTGGGGCAGTGGAACTGTGGGCTAAAATAAGGAAGGCCATTGAAAAGGTAACTAACCTTTGTGTTAGGCAGGTTAAAAAGAGCAAGAGAAAAAAAGAGACCACTATGGTTCACGAAGGAAGTAGCAGAGAAAGTAAAGGCAAAGAGGCGAGCATTCAAAAGGTACACGTCAACACAGAAGAAAGAGGATAGGGAGGGTTATCAGGAGAAACAAAGTGAGGCAGGGAAAGCAGTTAGGAGCATAAAAGCACAAACAGAGGAGAACATTGCCAAGTCAGTAAGAAAGGGGTATTAAACATTCTTTAGGTACATAAGCAAAAAGAAAAAGAGCAAGGCAGGGATAGTAAGACTAAATGGGGAAGGGGCAGAAGTGTGTAAGAGAACCAGAAGAAAGAAGACATATTGAACAAGCACTTTTGTTCAGTATTCATGAAGGAAGGGGCAGGTGATGGGCCACAGTTAGGGAAAAAGGGATTACAGAAAGGGAGGTGGACACAAGTCCTTTTATGGAAAAGAGAGTCCTCAGGGAACTAGCAAAACTAAAAGTGGATAAGGCATAGGGCTGGATGGGGTTCACTGCAGGATACTGATAGAACTAAAAGAGGAGCTAACTGTGCCTCTGACAGCCCTGTTCAATCTATCTCTGGATACGGGGAAGTTATGAGGACTGAAGGAGGGCAGATGGGGTCCCACTTCACAAAAATAAAAATAGGGAGGAGGCAAGGAACTACAGACCTGTAAGCCTGACTTCAGTGGTGGATAAAGTTATGGATACACTACTAAAATAAAGGACTGGGGAATACCTTATGGCCAGGGGATTACAGGATCTGAGTCAGAATGTGTTCACAGAGGGGAGATCTTGCCAAACTAACCTGATTGAATTCTTCAACTGGGTGACCATGGAGGTGGATCAGGGAGGAGCAGTGGATGTGGTCTACCTGGATTTCAGCAAGGCCTTCAACACCATTCCACACAGAAGACTGGTAAACATGATAGGCAGCCTGGGAGTGAGTTCAAAGGTAGCAAACTGGGTACAATGTTGGCTAAGTAACAGGAGTCAGAGGGTAGTGGTAAAAGAGGTTCACTTGGAAGAAGACACAGTAACCAGTGGGGTGCCACAAGGGTTGGTACTGGGATTGTTCCTCGTCAATGTCTTTATCAGTGACATTGCAGAGGAGCTGGAAGGGAAAGTATGCCTGTTCATGGATGATACAAAATTCTGCAACAGGGTGGACACACCAGGAGGGGTGGAAAAAATGATGGAAGATCTGAAAAATCTGGAGGACTGATCAAGGGTATAGCAGCTAGGCTTCAACGTCAAGAATTGCAAAGTTATGCATATGAGGCACAGAAACCAAAGGGCAATGTATCAGTTGGGGGGGGAGGGTGGTAACAACCACAAAACAGGAAAGGGACCTGGGGTCATCATAACCAATGACCTGAAGGTAGCAAAGCAGTGTTATAAGGCAGTGGGTGAGGCAAGTAGAATGCTGGGATGCATAGGGAGGAGTATCACCACCAGAAAGAAGGAGGCAGTGTTACACCTGTATAGATCAATTGTGAGGCCCCACGTGGAATACTGTGTCCAGTACTGGACGCCCCATCTCCGGAAAGATGTACTGTAGATCAGGTGGAGGTGGTGTAGAGAAGGACTACCAAAATGATACATGGCCTGCATCAAAAGCACTACTAGGAAAGACTCAGGGAATTGAACATGTACTCTGTGGAGGAAAGGAAGGAAAGATGATACAAGATAGAAACATTCAAAATACCTCAAAGGTATTAATAACGTTCAGTAAGGTGGTATTTTTCATAAAAAAAGATGCTCCAGGACAAGGCGGCATGATATGAAGCTGGAAGGGGGAACACTTAGAGGGGATGTGAGGAAATACTTCTTCACAGAGAGGGTGGTGGATGTCTGGAACAGCCTCCAAGCAGAGGTGGTGGGTACAGAAATGGTAACAGGATTCAAACATGCATGGGATAGACACAGGGGGACCTTAGTAACAGGGCTTGGGGGGGAGGCTGGAGATCGAATAGGGTCTATGACAGCACAATTAGTAGGGACTTTAGGGCAGACTAGGTAAGCCAAGATGTCCTTTTCTGCCGACAGCTTCTATGTTTCTATGCAGTCAAATCCTTAGCCCATCCAGTATGTCCTTTCATGCTAAAAACAATGCTTTGGAGCATGTATGGTACAAAAATAAACCATAAGAAATTACATAATTTGAATGGTTAAAATAGGCATTCCTGGGGTGCATAGATCACTCTAAATAGAAATAGAGTTGGTATAACTTTATGGGTACTGTTTCCCAGGGACTGATGAAAGGGTAATGTTAAAAAAATATCTGCTATTGCTGAGGCAGAGCATGTTAAAATCAATACTTTTGTGCCTGGTATATATAAATAAAAATGTCATAATGTTTCCTATTTCCCAAGCCCCTAAGTTTGTGCAGCCCCTCCCCCAAAAAATCCTAGATCTGCCTCAAGCTCACTTGACACTGTATGAAAACATCCAATAGTGCCGATCTCCGGTTGATCACAGGGTGGGGCTGAGAGTGTCTTTCTCTGCCTGTCTCTGTTCAATACCCCGTGAGTGGGGGTGGGAGTGTGGTGAGGTGCATGATGATGTTAGCTGTTGTGTGTGCAGAGATAGGACTCTTTGATTGAATATTTTCTGCTGTGGGATCCTCTATTTTGGTGGGTTGGAGAAGCAGAAAGTGGAAAGGGAGGCCATGATACCAAATGGGGGGGGGGGCACACTGTGTGTGATTGCATTGCAGTCTCACTTTTTTATGTTTGCTTGCATGCATGTGCAAGAAACATAGTGCCATCATCCGAGTTATCAGAGGTGTGTCACCTGTCTTCCAATTCAGTCAGTGTGTTTGCAAGTGCAGCCGCAGTTCTCCAATGAATGCTGCAGCTGTCTATGACAGCAGTTGAAAATGCAGTGCTGTACAGTTGAAAGGGAGTGCTCTGATTCAGTGAGCAGCGCTCCCCCGTCCACACGCATGCATGCACGCACATTGCGTGCTCATATCTCCCCTCACGCACACACTGTATGGCGACGAGGTGCGCAATCCCATCGGCTCTACTTCCCCTCCCCAGAAAAGCTTTTCAAGTGCCACACTGAGGCCCACCCCAGCGTGCGCTTAAAACTATGCAATAGCAGGGAGGTGCCCAATCCCCGTCGGCTCAAACCCCAAACAGCCTTCCAGCTGCCACGCTGGGAAACCACCCCAGCGTGGCACAAGTCCGCGATGGCCGATGGGGTGCCCAATCCCTGTTGGCTCCAGGCCCCCAAACAGCCTTCCAGCTGCCACGCTGGGAACCCAACCCAGCGTGACAAACATCCTGTGTTGCCTAAGTAAAAAAAAACTTGCAAACAAAAAATTCCTCAGCATTCTGCCTGCCCACCCGCACCCACCCACTGCACACCCTGCCTTCCCACCCCCATCATCCCATACTTACTCCGGAGCTCGGTTCTATGATCTTCGGTGGACCGGGGAGGCGTCTGCACTCTTCAAAGCCGATCACGAACTGAGGAAATGCCGGTAAGCTGTATAATGCAATAAATAGGGTTTTTTCAACTTTAATGCATATCTCAGGCATTTTTTGGAATTTTGGCACCAAATTTTCAACATGGGTTTTTTGGGACCCCTCCTCATGAATTCTTGAACTGTCATGGCATTAATCAGACACGAAGGGTGATTTCGCAGTCACTGCGTGAAATCACCTTTTAGGACTGATTAACAAAATGACAGTGCCAATGTTTGTAAGGTAGGCTCTCAAAAAACCTATGTTGCAAATTTGGTGAAAAAATTCCTTAAAATGACTGTTTTATGAGCGTGCATTGCGCAGTTCCTACGTATGCTCATAAGTTCACAAATTTTTAATATTTGCACTCTGGATTTTCAACATTGCCATTTTACCCCAACTCCTTATGAGCAGTACAGCTATAATTTTTCACATTTTGCTCAAAATGTGTTTCTGCGTATGTAGCGCACAGTGGCACAGTCGGTGTGTGAAATCAATGTTTGGGACAGATTAAGAAAATCACAGTGACACTATTCATGAGCAGAAGTGATAAAATGGCTATGTTAAAAATTTGGTGAAAAAATTCCTAAAAATTACTGTTTTACAAGCATGCGTTGCACTGTTCCTACGCTCGCTCGTAAGTTCGTGAATTTTCACTATTTTCACTCCAGATTTTCAACATTGCCATTTTACCACACCTCCTTATGAGCAGTACAGCTGTCATTTTTCACATCTTGCCCAAAATGTGTTTCCACGCATGTAGCACACAATGGCGCAGTCGGTGTGCGAAATCAATGTATGGGACACATTAAGAAAATCACAGTGACACTGTTCATGAGCAGAGGTCTGAAAATGGCTATGTTGAAAATTTGGTGAAAAAATTCCCAAAAATTACTGTTTTAGGAGTGCACATTGCGCAGTTCCTACGCACGCTCACAAGTTTGTATATTTTTAATATTTGCACGCCAGATTTTCAACATTGCCATTTTATTATACTTCCTTATGAGCAGTGCAGCTGCCATTTTTCACATCTCACCCAAAATGTGTTTCCACACATGTAGCGCACAATGGTGCAGTCGGTGTGCAAAAGCAATGTTTGGGACAGATTAAGAAAATCACAGTGACACTGTGCTTGAGCAGAGGTCTTAAAATGGCTATGTTGAAAATTTGGTGGCAAAAGTCCATAAAATGACTGTGTTACAAGTGAGCATTGCGCAGTTTCCACGCATCCTCGTAAGTTCATGAATTTGTAATATTTTCAGTCCAGATTTTCACCAGCGGCATTTTTCCACACTTCCTTATGAACAGTACAACTGTCATTTTTCACAACATGGCCGAAATGTGTTTTCACACTTTCAGCTCAGAAATGCGTGGTCGCTGTGGGAAATCGTTGTTCGGGACAGATAAAGAAAATCACAGTGACACTGTTCATGATCGGAGGTCCCAAAATGCCTGTGTTGACAATCTGCTGTGAAAAATCCCCAAACTAATTACATTACTGGTGTGCGTTGTACAGTTTCTATGCACGCTAGTGATTTCACTATTTTTTTTTTTATATTTTCACTGCAGATTTTCAACGTTGCCATTTTTTACACCTTCCCATGAACAGTACAGTTGTCATTTGTCACATCCTGTTTGGAATGTGTTTTGGCACCTGTGGTGCTAAATGCCGTAGTTGCTGTGCAAAAGCAGCTTTTGGCTAACAAACTGATATTGCTGCTGTTCATGAGGTGGGGGTCATAAAAAAACATGTTGAAAATTTGGAGTGAAAATACCAACGAATGCCTGAGGCGTTAGGGTTTCCGACCATAACGCCCCACCCTGTAGAGAATGACAGGCATCAGGGGTGTGATTTGGAATTCTCGCCTGTAATGCTCATACCATTCTACACCCTGCAGCCAGTGAGAGGCATCGAGGTGTGCCTTGGACTCTTCGACCCCAAAGTTCACCCCATTCTCCTATACCACACCCATCTCACCATATTTTCTGATGGAATGGGGTGCACATAAGGGTCAAAGACCCCAAGGTACACCGTGATGCTTGTCAGTGTCTGCAGGGTAGGGTGTGGTGAAATGGCATGGCCGTTATGCCTGACAGTCCGAAGGTACACCCCAATGCCTGTCAGTCTGTGCAGGGTGGTGGTGGGGTTGGCTTCAGTTCAGTACTTTACTACCATTCCTATTATGCAGCTCTGTAACTCCTACACTACCAATGTCAATGCCAGCAAGTTAAACTTCTCAGACATCATCTTCTGTTTTTTTTTTTTTTAAATGAGTATTTTAAACCAATGGGGATTTTTTCTGTTTTTCTCTGCATTATCTAGCTGTTATAAGTATTGTATTTTCTAAACAACTGCCATGAGCTTCTGAAGAAGGACTGGTTGGTCCGAAAGCTAGAGCACTTTGTTCTTGTTGTTACATCTATGTTGGTCCATTAAAAGGTATCAAATCATTTGCTTCTGGATCTAATGCCAGCAAGCAAACATTCGGCATTGACAAATGCTTGTATTTGTTTGCTGGGGCAGAAAGCAATATGGGAGCAGGATAAATGTGCAATAATCAGACTACAGTATTTATCAGCTTGCATTTTTTCCTGTATCAGTGATCAAAATTTGCTAGTATAATTGTAGGCCAGTGCAGCCATCTGTTGGCTAGTGCAATTTTGATCAACTTGTACTGCTGGTTAGTGCAACAAAAGATTAAGGCTCACTCCTAATCCTGTTCTGCATACACATCTCCCATGGTTTCCACCCTCAGTTACCTTTGGCACTGTCTTGTTGACTAAACATTAATATAAAGTACCACTGAACGGTAGTTGTTCAGTGCCTCTGCTATTCCTCATGCCTCACTCAATGGTTCTGTTGCTTCCCCAATGTTCAGAGATCCCACCTGACTCTCCTTTTGTTCCCTATGTAGTGAGAAAATGTGGTTATTACCTTGATCCCTTAAACAATACTACCTTTCAGACCAGTGTGGCCTGTGCACTGATAGTCCAGAATTCCTTCTGTATTGAACTATATTCTAGTTCCTTTGCCTTGTCCCAAGAGTCTATGTACCATACACCTTCTTTTTCTCCATTACCGTCCTGTGGAGTTCCTTGGAAGAAAGAGGAGGCCTTTGCCTAACACTTTTTGCCTTGTTGTCCACAGGCATGCATCTAGCCACTGACTCATTGTAGTCTGCCTCACGGCCTCCCATCTGGTATTTGCTCTCCCACTTAAGGCATACAGTATGTGTCAGCTTAGTTTCAAACCTTTCTCTCAGTTTATTGAAATAATCTCTCCTGTAGTTTATCATCCTAGTCTTATTTTTGGTAAAGTAGCATACCCCATCACCTTGTATTTTATTGTTATTATATAAGGCCTAATCTGAATACCATGTTGTGCCTTTGAATATTGTACTTTTTATGTTTGCTTGCATGCATGTGCAAGAAACATAGTGCCATCATCTGAGTTTTCTTAGGTGTGGCACCCTGTCTTCCAATGCAGTCAGTGTGTTTTCAGGCGAGGCCACAGTTCGCCAATGAATGCTGCAGCTGTCTATGACAGCAGTTGAAACTGCAGTGCCGTACAGTTGAAAGGAAGAACTCCGCTTCAGTGAGCAGTGAGAAGCTACTGCGTGCGCATGTACTCCCCCCCCACACACACACACACATGCATGCATGCATATTGTCACTGTCTCTTCCTCCACACACACACTGTATGGCCAAGGGGTGCCCATCCACCGCCGGCTCTGCTGGGCTCCACTGCCCAACAGAGTTCCAGGTGCCATGCTGGGAGCCCACCCCAGCATGGCAGCAGTCTGTATGGGTGACGGGGGTGCCCAATCCCCCGTCTACTCCACTGCCCCACCAAACAGCCTTCCAGCTGCCACGCTGGGTGCCCACCCCAGCGTGGTACAAGTCCCTCATCGTCCAAGAAAAAAAAAACTGAAAGAAAAACCTTCCCTGGCTGACTGTCCTGACCCCGCCCCCACCCATGCCCACCCTCGGCGCACCCTGCCTCCCTTACCCCCTTACCCCATACTTAACTCGAGTCTGGCGCGACCATCTTCGTGGACCGGGAACACGTCTGCACTCTTCAAAGCCGACCGCGAACTGAAGAAATGCCGGTAAGCTGTATAATGTAATAAATAGGGTTTTTTCAACTTTGTTGCATATCTCGAGCATTTTGGGGAATATTTTCACCAAATGTTCAACATGGGGTTTTTGGGACCCCACCTCATGAATTCTGTCACTGTCATTTTGTTAATCGGCCCCGAAAGATGATTTTGCAGTCACTGCAAGGATCCACCTTTCGGGACCAATTTACAAAATAATAGTGTCACAGTTCATGAGGCAGGCCCCTCAAAACCCTATGTTGAAAATTTGGTGAAAAAATTCCCCAAAATGACTGTTTTACAAGCATGCATTTCGCAGTTCCTATGCACGCTCGTAAGTGTGTGAATTTTCAATTTTTTCACTCCAGATTTTCAACATTGCCATTTTACCACACCTCCTTATGAGCAGTACAGCTGTCATTTTTCACATTTTGCTCAAAATGTGTTTCTGCGTATGTATAGTGGCACAGTCGGTGTGCGAAATCAATGTTTGGGACAGATTAAGAAAATCACAGTGACACTGTTCATGAGCAGAAGTGTTAAAATGGCTATGTTAAAATTTGGTGAAAAAATTCCTAAAAATTACTGTCTTACAAGCATGCATTGTGCTGTTCCTTCGCTCGCTCGTAAGTTCGTGAATTTTCACTATTTTCTCTCCAGATTTTCAACATTGCCATTTTACCACACCTCCTTATGGTGTACAAGGCACACCTCAATGCCTCTCACTGGCTGCAGGGTGTGGAATGGTATAAGCATTACTGGAGAGAATCCCAAGTTACACCCCTGATGCCTGTTAATCTCTACAGGGTGGGGCGTTATGGTCGGAAACCCTAATGTCTCAGGCTGTCATTTTTCACATCTCTCCAAAATGTGCTCACATTATGTAGCTATATGACGACAGTTGGTGCAAAATCAATGTTCAGGACAGATTAAGAAAAATCACAGTGACACTGTTCATGAGCAAAAGTGTTACAATGGCTATGTTAAAGATTTCGTGAAAAAAGTCCATAAAATTACTGTGTTACGAGCGACCATTGTGCAGTTTCCACGCACCCTCATAAGTTTATGGATTTCTAATATTTTCAGTCCAGATTTTCACCACTGGCATTTTTCCACACTTCCTTATGAACAGTATAGCTGTCATTTTTCACACCATGGCCGAAATGTGTTTTTGCACTTCTAGTGCAGAAATGCGTGGTCGCTGTGGGAAATCACTGTTCTGGACAGATTAAGAAAATTACAGTGACACTGTTCATGAGCTGAGTTTCCAAAATGCCTGTGTTGACAATCTGCTGTAAAAAATCCCCAAACTAATTGCATTATGGATGTGCATTGCGCAGTTTTTACACACGCTCGTGACTTCACCAGTTTTTTTTTTATATTTTCACTGCAGATTTTCAACATTGCCATTTTTGCACCTCCCCATGAACAGTACAGCTGTCATTTTTTACATCCTGTTCGAAATGTGTTTTCGCACCTGTGGTGCCAAATGGCATAGTCGCTGTGAAAAATCCGCTTTCGGCTAATGAACTGATATTGCCACTGTTCATAAGGTGCAGGGTTTACAAAAAACCCATGTTGAAAATTTGGAGTGAAAATGCCAACAAATGCCTGAGACATTAGGGTTTCCGACCATAACGCCCCACCCTGTAGAGATTAACAGGCATCAGGGGTGTAACTTGGGATTCTCGCCTGTAATGCTTATACCATTCCACATCCTGCAGCCAGTGAGAGGCATCGAGGTGTGCCTTGGACTCTTTGGCCCCAAAGTTCACCCTATTCTCCTATACAACACCCATCGCGCTGTATTTCCTGATGGAATGGGGTGAGCATAAGTGCCAAAGACCCCAAGGCACACCGTGACACTTGTCGGTGTCTGCAGGGTAGGGTGTGGTGAAATGGAGTGGCTGTTATGCCTGACAACCCAAAGACACTCCCCAATACCTGTCAGTCTTTGCAGGGTGGTGGCGGGGTTGGCTTCAGTTCAATACTTCACTGCCATTCCTATTATGCAGCTATCTCTTACACTACCAATGCCAATGCCAGCAAGCAAACATTCGTCATTGACAAATGCTTGTTTCTCTTCAACTCTGTATAATATTTTTAATACTCCCTGCTTCCCTTCTGTATGGACACACCTGGAAGTGAGCTGTTTGTAGCACAACATGCCTCCCAGGTGAAATATTGTTGATAAACACCATGAACATGGGGACAGCTCCAAATACTGACACTGGTGTAGCAAGAGAAGAGTGCTGAACTCCTGAGGTCTCATCCTTTGGATGAGATGTTAAACCACAGTCCTGTTTCCCTGTTCTGGTGGTTGTTTGGGTGGACATTAAAGATTCCATGCACTTCTCAGGAAGAGTAGGGAAACCAGCAGTGTCCTCGCCAAATTTCCCTCCATTGAGTAAATGTCCTACCAACAGTTTAACCTGATTTAATATGTCAGTTTATTATTTGTACTTCCTCCCCAAAGAAGCTGAAAATATGCAGAATTGCCCAGCCTCCTTTCTCAGTCAACACAAAAGCAATAAAAAAGTAATAAATTATAATACTGCCAAGCCACCAGGGGAAGCCATTAAGTGGCAAGACAGTGCATGTGTTTTCTTTATAAAGCAGTGTGGTCTAGTGGTTAGGGCACATACTTGGGCACTGGGAGGTCACAGGTTCAAACCCCACTTGAGCCAAGTACTCACTCTGAGATCTTAGGAAAGTCATTTAACCTCTGAGTGCTGCAGTCCACCCAGCTGTGGAAATGGTAAATGGGTAGAAGTAGGACCCCACTGGAAACAAGATGTTGAATCTCAGCTAGGTTATCCTGGGTAAATAAGTTGTAACATAAAAAAAAACCAATGTCTGTCAGACTATGCTGGCATTCATACTGGTCCTGACTGGGAATCGTGGCTTGGGGCATGAACTCAGGTTCCCTGCATGACAAGTAGATATACTTAGCTTGTATTGGCACTTGATTTTAAACAACAGTGCAAACAAGCCAGAGATCTAGCAGTATACCAGATGCTAGAATGAACTATCAAGATTCATGTTTTGGTATTCTGTCTGAAAATAAAATTGAAAACAGAGGTCATGCTTTATTTTAAGTGTCTGTTTCAATGTAACTGCAGGGTAGATAATCATTAATTACATGCAGCAAGTGTAATTACACTGTAGTTACATGTCTGTGGCATTAACTACATTGCAACTGCAGTACAGTTACAGTGGAGTTACACTGTAACTACAGTCTGGTTAAGGAAACCTAAAGTGTTACCAACAATATTTCTAGCTGTGATAATAAATTGGCTACCACCTTATTTATTATTTATTTATTTATTGAATTTTGTTGACCCAGTAGGCCCACTGAGACTAGAAGTCCCTTTTTCAGGGGTGACCAGGGGAGGGGGGGATACAGATGGTAACCAACTGAAACTGAACCAGGGGAAATTTGGCCAGGACACGGGGAAATTCCCCTACTCTGCCAGTAGGGGGCTTGACTTCCCGTGAGCAGAATGGGGGGATACAGATGGTAACCAACTGAAACTGAACCAGGGGAAATTTGGCCAGGACATGGGGAAATTCCCCTACTCTGCCAGTAGGGGGCTTGACTTCCCGTGAGCAGAATGGAGACATCCAGTATCGGTCGGATAGAGGAAGGAGCAAGAGGTGTCTCAGGGGAGGCATCACTGGATATAGAAAACATGTCTTATGGACTGTATGAAGACTTTGAAGCTATGGAAATATCTCGTAGTGGTGAAAATAATATGCCAGTATAATCTATTATTCCTGAGTTGCTGAGTTCTGGTATAGATAAGGAGAAAAATGGAGACCCTGGAGACATGGACATTTTACTACAAAACAAACTGAAAAAGAAAAAAACAACAGCTACTCACAACATTCTCTGAAGCAGAAACTGAATATAAGCAACAAAAATTGGAGGAGGAAAGGAAAAGAAAGTGCTCAGTGGTAAGCCAACATATATCCTCTGGTAAAAAAAGTAACTTGGATATTGCTGAAGAAATGCTGGTTACTGTAAAAGAGACAATTAATCCTGTGTTGGAAAGGCAGAGTCAAGATTTCTATCATGGTAGACTCCGGGACAAGCCTTGGAACGAGCCGCGTGGATTTTTCAGAATGGCACTTGGATTCTCAATCTCCAGATCCCGCTTCCAGGTTCACCTGAAAGAGTACAACAGATAAGTTGCACTCAGTGTTCAAATTTTCCACTTGAGACAGATTCTCCTGAGGTGGAAGATGCGGCAACTGCAAGACAGGAAAGAGAAATTACACTGACCACTACTGCGCCAGACGCCGATAGTCAGAGACAACGCCCAGGCATGGACACCTCAGGGGAAGTTCCTACTTGTATGGAGCCACAGCAGTAGGTGAGCAACATTGCAGACAGAGATTTACAGGATCACTCTAGGGAAAGGAGTGACACAACGGCAGATACTGGTCCTATTCCAGGGACACCATGCATAGTCAACCACGAGGAGCCCACGGTTAGGACTGTCACTATTCTATTCTGAAATGAAGGAGTATGTGTAAATGACATTGTTTTTTGGTTGGAGAAGAGGTGCGACTTGCAAGGGAACCTGGACACTATCATTGACGATAATGGGTTCTGGAAAGGGGGTTGGAAGTTTCAGGTATGCCTGAAACAAACAGACCAAGGCATCAGTCACCTTCCTAATTGCTTTTGGCTTGGGCAAGACAGAGGGATTCTGTTCTACCCTAGAAAACCCAAGTCTTTTTATCGATGTGGGTCCAGATCCCACCTCAACTCAAATTGTGACCAAGTGAAATGTTTCTTGTGTGGAGCTCTGGGACATTCAGAAAATATGTGCACTGCCCCTCCCCATATGTAATTTATGTGGGGATGATGAACATGCCTTTAGAGACTGCCCCTGGGCAGCTCACAGTTCTGAAGAGCCCTCAGAACAAGACTACTATTTACATAAGGCAAAACAACCTTTTCATGCAGCTCAGGCTTCAGCACAACCTCTGCCCTTTTCTAATACAAGATGGGACCACCCCCTCCCAAAAGTTACTCAGCTTCAGCCACAGACCAAAAACAAACCTCTGAAAATGGGCAGACAAGGAAGGCTTAAACTGTTGCACTCCTGCAGGTAGAGGAAGATGAAAGGGTGACACCTGTACCCCACCTCCACAACCAAAGAGAGAAAACATAGAATCTGTCTCAATTCCACTTCCAGTGCAAATAGAACCTGCAGTAGACATATCTTCCGCTGCCACTAGGGAGATGCCACCTCCTCCCCCCACCCTCCACCTTTGCACCAGCTGGCGGACTCAGCAACTGATAATTTCCAGCCAGTAGTGAAAGGGGTGAAGTCTGGTGCATTAGCACAGTCCATTTCAGCCTCAACGGAACCACTTGCACTGGAAAACAGGTATGCTGTTTTACAGAGCTGGAGTGATACCATAGAGGATGAGGACTCTGATGCATCAGGACAGTCTGCACAAAGTGAATCATCAGTTGAAACACCTTCCAGTATTACTCCCACTATTACTCCCACTGCAGTTCAGGAAATGAGGATAACCCGTTGTCGAGCTAGGAAGGCTATAAATAAATAAAACATAATCTTTTACCACCATTATGGCTGGCAAGCCTGAATGTGAACAGTATTAAATCAAATGTTAAGAGATGTACAACCTTTTCATTGTTACAAAGAATGGACTATGATACACTGTTTTTACAGGACACTAGACTCCATTCAGTTCACGAAGTTTCAAAAGCAAAGAAGGAATGGTGGGGGAAGGGGTACCTCACTGTGATCTATTGGAATGGATCAATGCAGTGGGTTAGGGATTTGTTTCACTAATACAGATATCACAGTGACAAAACTTATTGATGTTTCCCCTGGAAGGGCTTTGATATTAGATGCTGAACTTGAAAGAGTATCATATAGATTGATTAACCTGTATGGTCCCCAAACTAGAACCCTGTGTACTGAGTTATTAAAAATGGTGCAGCCATATTTATTTACAAATAAACAAATATTATTCGGGGGTGATTTTAGTATTAGTTTATTAAAAACAAATAAAGGAGGGAAAAGAAGCAAAACTTACTGTGATACTAATTTTTTGTCCACTTTCTTAAAGCAGACTGGGTTGAAAGATTCTCACGCTAAACATACTGCCTCCCCCATACATATTTCAGAGGGAAACTGTCTACCCATATAGATTTTTGGATTATTTCAAACCAACTTCCTATCTCCCATGTAGACGCCATCCCTATAGAGTCCTTGGATCATGCACTTGTGGGAGTGCATGTTTCTACAGCCCCCAATATTTTCTGGGAAAGGGACTTGGCTTATGACTGTTTCTTTGTTGAAAGACCCTGAGGTGTTAAAAGCCTTTTCTGAGATAGTTAGAGATAGACAGTTGGTGCTCTTTTTATATGATTCACCTATAAAATTGTGGGGGGACAGTAAGAATTGTTTTATATCCTTTTTTAAAGAAATAGCAAGCAGACAAGGACACTGAAAATATGATCAATATTTAAGATACGTTCCAAATTCCAGTCTTTACTTTCAGATCAAGTAGAACACAATGTTGATTTATTGGACCAGATTACAGAAGTTAAAAATGCTATGTTTTCTTTGCAATACAATAGACATATCTCTTTGGAACAAGAACAAAAGTTTGGTACCCAAGGGTCAAAGGTTAGGACAAATCCTTCTGAAGATTGTACAGCAAGGTTGAATAGATGAGTTATCACAGAATTAACAGACATGTCAGGGAATAATCTTCTAACCAATGAAGACATTATGGGGGAATTAGAAAGGCATTTTAATTCATGCCAAGTCACCATGGGTCCTTTAGAAGACCAATTGGGTTACTGTTATAGATGGCTAATTTACCACAAATTAACAAAAAGTTAGATATACTAATAGCACCAATAACTCAAGTAGAATTATCAGGGGTTATTTCACAACTCAAACAAGGAGTTTCACCAGGGTCTGATGAGTTGCCAGGTGAATTTTATGAAACTCTATGGCACTTAATGCCTGGAGAATTTTTGGAGGTATTTCAGGCATTTCTCACTGATTGTCAATTATATCCACAAATGTACAATGGCTTATTGACTTATATCTTTAAAAAAGGTGATAAACGAAACCTAGACAATTGGAGGCAGATAACTTTATTGAATTGTGATTTTAAAATACTAACAAAACTGTTATAGAATAGACTTTCCCTAACTTTAGACAGCATAATACATCAGGCCCAGTTTTGTTCTGTACAAGGGCACAAAATATCTGATGCCCTATTTCTTTTACATTAACTTCTGGATAAGGGGAAACAGGATGTGGTACAGGGATATTTAATTTACTTAGACCAGACCCAAGCATTTGACAGGGTATCACATACTTTCTCATGGAATTGTTTAAAAGCATGTGACTTTCCACTACAGTTTGTACAGTGGATTCAGTTGTGTTACACAAAAGCATTCATAAGACCTTATGATAATAAATGGTTGGGTAACAAATGTTTCCTAAAAAGGGGGTTAGGCAGGGCTGTCCCCTTAGCCCTCTATTGTATATTTTGACATTAGATCCTTTGATACGGGTTTTATATTCATCACCTAAGATACATGGTATTGGTTATAATTCTCTTACTAGAATAAAGGCACTGGGCTATGTGGATGACCTCATTTTGATGGTTCCAGAGGCAGACTCCGGTCAAATAGCATGTTAATTGGTTTCCATACATGTACAGACCATAGGGGGGGCTGTTAATGCAAAGAAAAGTTCCTGTATATCATTACAAGAAGGGTCTACCCCTGCTATGACCATAGCGAACATTGATATAGCACATAAACCGATAAACTACTAGGTGTATTTTTTGGCCCAGGAGATATGGTCACCTTTAATTGGGAGTTGAAACTCAAGGCAGGGTCCCAGAAAGTAGCCAGATGGAATAAGTGGCATATGGAGAAATTAAGAACAGTATGTCTAATCAGAACCTTTTTGGTCCCCCTTTTTTATTTTTAAGTTATGCATTTCCTGTGCCTAAACATTTGGAGAGAGCATTGTATTCATGTTTTTTTTTTACCTGTTTATGGGACAGCAGATTGAATCCCATTAAGTGTATGATAACATATTTTCCATTGGGGGGGAGTGACTATGCCCAATCCAGTTTTCTTCTTTTGGTCTATGTTTTTGTATGCTAATCTCCTGCCAATCATCCATCAGGAAGACAGACCTTGAACGGGTTGGGTAGCACCAGCACTACAGAAAATTCCTCCTGAATGGGCTACCAATACTTTCTCACATAAGAATAAGAGGACAATCAGAATGAATTCAGAGTGGACCTATTGCTTTGATTGTATTTAAAAAAAATGACAGGTTACTATACAACAAGTGAATATGATGCCCAGAAAACTGTTGTATAAATTGTTACTAGATAGTTACCTACAGGAAGCTTCCTATCCTCAGCTGTCAGAAACAGGAAACAAATGTGTAGAAGCAGTAGTGACAAACCCTAGATTGCCTAAGCAGATATGGGATATAGTATGGTTAGGGACACATGGGAAAAAAACTATTAAGGGAAATCAGAAACATAAAGAGGTGACAGACTGATATGGTCCTAGACTTTCATGTGTTACAGAAATTGAGATTATGGACCATTTATAATTTAATTGTCCATACATAGTGCAGCTTTGGCAGATATTAATGCAGAAACAGAAATCAAATTTAATGTTATGTATTTCTCCAGAACTTTTATATAGAGGGAACATCCCAGCTATATGGCAGGGACGTGCTACAAGCAGTGTGCTGGCTTTAATGGGACACTTCCTATACTGGGTAGGCTAATACGCTGTAGAGTGGTCTTACAAAAACAGTTTAAAGAATTATTATCCTTAAAACAACTGGAAAGAGATGGTTTTTCAGAATCCCACTGGCATGAACTATGGGATTCTTCCCCCCCGACTTGCTGCCCATTAGCCACTCCTTTGGGAATGCCAAGGTCTCTTGCAGACCCATCCTGTCCCCCAAAGCCTCCACTCAAATGGCAGCCACCCCTGGGTAACCCGGCATAACCCTTCGCCGGGTGGGTCCCCCTCCTCCGAGGGGGAAGGCACCAGCCAGGGAGGTGCAGACCAGTACATCTTGGCCCCAAGGTGCTGCTGAGGCAGATGACTCCAGGGGCATTGATGGCCTCAGAGAGCCAGGCAGCCATCATCTGGTGTAACATGGAGTGCTTTCCATTTTTCCTGGTATGCATCCTTTCTATGCTGTCGTGCAGTGCTCTTGGTCTCCACCAGAGGCCGCTGTTGACCATTGTCAGCCCACAACCCACCTCAGGAGAGAAGAGCAGTCCTACAGATGCTCAATCCTCTCCTTCCCCTACCAGCACCCAGCATCCTGAGTCCGTTCCTGAACCCGGGTAGCCGGCATGGGTCGAGGTAAGACGCCAGTGTCCCAAGTCCATTCCTGAACCCAGGTCACCGGCGTGGGTTGAGGAAAGTCACCAGCACCTCAGCCCTCTGTGCCACCAGGTCAGCAGATTCTTTTTATTGGTTAACATAAAGCAATATTTGCTAATCCTTTTTGGAGGGGGCCGGATTTAGCAAATGTTTCCATCATGTGATATTACAAGAGATATTTTGAGTCTAATAGGGATCTAAGAGTTGTGTTTCCTGTGGACCTTATTGGGGGGGTGGGGTAAGGGGAGCATAGACTAAAGAGATGAAGCCCTGTTTTCTTTATTCTTTTTTCTTTTATGACCTTTAAAGATATTTTTTTGATCTGTGAGGCTAATATACTGAAGGTATGGAATGAAGGATTGTTATACTTTGTGATTTCTTTACGGCGTGTTTTAATTTTTCTTCCTCTGTGAAATTGTTGTGCATTGAACATGCTGTTATTATCATTATTTTTTTTTACCTTTCTAGATTTAATACAAATTCCCCTACTCTTAAATTTTACAGTGGGAAGGGGGGATAAGAGACTGGTAGGTTGTTGATATGCTTATTGGATTTTACTATATAATGTTTTTTGAGGGGTTTATGGTGAAGGGATTTTCTTTTAGTGATATCAAAGTATGAATAGAATACTGAATGTTTGCTCATTTGTAGTCTTTGTATGCTGGAAATAGTTAATTTCTGTTATTTATGATTATGTTTCACCTTTTTATACCATGGCCCAGATATTCAAAAGCGCAACCCACTGATGCGCCCTACAGCACCCCAGAGTGATATTCAAAAGGGAAAAGTGCACCGAACAAATCCCGATGTGCTGGAGCGCATCAGTAATATATGCAGGCACAGGTAGGGGGGCGTTCCCATGCATAACCTGCACAGCCCGATATTCAGCCTGGGATGTGCAGAGCCATGCATCCGCAACCCCTACTTGTGCCTGCACAAAGTTAAGCCAAAAAAAAAGGAACAACTGATGGTCACGCACAGGTGAGCTGCCGCATTGCAGGAGCAACACGGCAGCTGCCACCTGTGGGTAGCCACCCGAGTTCTGGCTGCACCTGACACCCCCCATGCCCGATCATGGGCATCTGTAAAAAAATAATATTCCATCCTATATCCCTGGTGGTCCAGTGGGCCACTATCTGCCCGATTGTGGGCATCTGTATTAAAAAAGAAGTTCAATATCCCTGGTGGTCCAGTGGACCGCTATCTGCCCGATCGCGAGCATTTGTGTCACAGAAAGATCCCCTCCCAATATCCCTGGTGGTCCAGTGGACCAGCTATCTGCCTGATCGTGGGCATTTGTGTCACAGAAAGATCCCCTCCCAATATCCCTGGTGGTCCAGTGGACCAGCTATCTGCCCGATCGCAGGCATTTGTATCACAGAAAGATCCCCTCCCAATATCCCTGGTGGTCCAGTGGACCAGCTATCTGCCCGATTGCGGGCATTTGTGAAAAACAACGAATTCCAATATCCCTGGTGGTCTAGTGGTTCCCCCACCCTCCCACTGAGCCCCACCACCCCGCTCCCCCTGGTCAGCTGGTGGGCAGCAGCACCCCACCCGCCTGCTGCCCTGCTGCCCACCGACTGACACCTCGGTAGGGTTGCATGCCCATTGATTCACAGTGTGAGCCAATGGGCGTGCAGCCTACTATACTACACATTCCAGATATGTAAATGAATTCATTCCATATCTGGAATGTGTAGTACGAGGAGCTGCATGCCCATTGGCTCATGCTGTGAACCAATGGGCGGCAACCCTACCGAGGTGTCAGTCGGCGGCAGGGTGGTTGGTGGGGTGCTGCCCACAACAGCTGACGGGGTAGCGGGTGGTGGGGCTCAGGGAGGGTGGGGGACCACTAGACCACCAGGAATATTGGAATTTGTTGTTTTTTACAAATGCCCGTGATCGGGCAGATAGCTGGTCCACTGGACCACCAGGAATATTGAACATCTTTTTTAATACAGATGCCCGCAATCGGGCAGATAGCGGTCCACTCGACCACCAGGGATATAGGATGGATTATTATTTTTTACAGATGCCCGCGATCGAGCAGAGAGCGGTCCACTGGACCACCAGGGATATTGGAAGTGATCTTTTATTTTACACAAATGCCCATGATCGGGCTGCAGGGTGCGTTGGTCCCCGACGACTGCTGCCTGGCAGGGCGCCAGGCGCAAGTCGTCGGGGATCGGCACACCTGCATGCTGATGGGATGCAAATGGGTCCATAATGACATGCAAATGGCCCCATGTGCGCCTTGCATAAATTATGGCCCATTTGCATGTCCCCTTTTGAATATCGCAGGTGCTGTGAATGGCTCAATGGCACTTGCGCTAGCGCATCTCCATGCTCCACTCTGGCCACTTGCGCTGGCACAGTGCCACTGTGCCATGCACAGTGGGGGTGACCAGGGTGTGATATTCAAAGCTGCTGAGCCATTGCGCAGCTCTGTTGAATATCGCCCAGGTCACACCCCTGCGCAGCCATGTTGAGCTGCGCCCAGGCTTGTGCCACAGCCTGGTGCAGTTTGAATATCCGAGCCCATGTGTTTTTCAATGCGTAATGTTTCATTATTTTGATTTATATTATAATAAAAAATTCCCCTACTCTTTTTGAGAAGTGTCATGGGATCTTTAGTCCACCTGAACAGGCAGACAGGACCTCAGTTTAACATCTTGTCTGAAAGACAGAATCTCAGGAGTGCAGTAACCCCCTCATGCTGCACTACAGTGTCAGTATTGTAATTTAACCCAAGTGCCTGATGTGGAGATAGAACCCACAGCCTTCTGATCTTCTAGCCTCATAGGCAAGTGTGTAACCTGCTGAGCCACTGACACTGAATTACTTGGTTATCCCAATGATGCTGTGTTAGCACATCAACTGCCTGGAGGATAGCACATTCTATGGAATGTTCTCCTCATCTTCAGTGAATGGCAAATGTCTCCCTCTATATGGCTGGTCACTAATAATACCACCAACAACTTAAAGGGACACTGTCAAACCTTTTGGCATCATATTATTTCTAGTTGAAAACCCACATTTTATGATTGTTTATCTTCTCTAAAATGTATTGACGTTGCTGGTTGTTGTATCTGATTTATTTTTTAGTAGAACTGAAATGCATGCTAATGGTGTAATTATACCCAACCATGTTTTGCTTCAAATTCTTGATCTATTCTTAGTACATACTTCCTAAACATTGGAACCCCCCCCAAAAAAAAAAACTGTGCAGCCACTCCTCATGCAATAGCCCACTCTCCTCACATAGCCCCTTGAGTGTCTAGACTGTGTTGGAGTGCTTCTAAGCCAAGGAAAGATGCACTGAGAGTTGATCATTGACTGTAAACAAACATGTTTTTGTATGGCAACACCAGTATGATGGGCAGTTTGTTTTTCACTTTTAAAAAGTGAAAAGGAATCACAATCAAGCTACCAGTTACATCAGCAAATTCTACAGAATGTGAGCAATTTTAAAATGTGCTTAGCTATGGACACTTTGATGCCTAAAGGGATTGACAGTGTTCCAGTAACCAGATTCAGTATGTCAGTTTTGCATATGTACCCCCTCCAACACCACGGACGAGGCTGAAAACAAGGTAGACATGCCTAGACCACCATTTCTGATCAACAAAAACCAAATCTATAAATAGGTGTCCACAGGCAGGAGTGCTGCTTTTCAGAGGGGAGGAGTTTTATTTTTTTATTAATTTAACAGGATGTCTCATTTCCAGGATTGTCCTTGGGAAAGGGTACATGAGAAACATGAAAGTATAACAAGTAAATTCAATCTACATGGGTGCATACATATAAATACAATACAGGAAATAGATAGTAAAAGCAGGGAAAAAGATAATTAATATTTCCTTTTTATTTATTTGAAAAGTTTCACCAGGACAGGCACACTGAGCTGCAATAGCTTGTTTCCAGGTGTGTCCTGGGGGAAGGGAAAGGGGATAACACAGTAAAGTACAGCATAGAAAGAATTGATACATAATGGAAAAATTGTACAAAACAAATGGTATGTACAGAAAATATGACAGAGCAGTTAAATAACAATATAGCTTTGCATAAAATACATTGAAGATCTGCATAGGTACAGCTAAACTATATACATGAGAAGACATAAATTATTCATTTTATTTACATACCTATTTACATACCATACATGTGCTAAGGTGTAAACCCTCAGGCTAGTCAGTGTCAGTGGCTCAGTAGGTAGCACACTTGCCTCTGAGGCCAGGAGCTCAGAGGGCTGTGGGTTCAGTTCCCTCATCTGGCACTTGGGTTAATATCCCAGTACTGACACTATAGTGCAGCATGAGAGGGGTGCTGCACTTCTAAGGTGCCATCTTTTGGATGAGACATTAAACTGAGGTCCCATCTGCCTGGATTGGTGGTAGTTCAGGTGGATGTTAAAGATCCCATGGCACTTATCGATAAAAGTACTGGAATTTCCATGGTGTCCTGGCCAAATTTCCCTCATTCACTAAAAATACCACCAACAGCGTCAGTTGGCATTCATCTGTATCACCCTCCCCGGGTTGTGCCTGAAAATAGGCAGGATTTGTCTAGTGCACTTACTTAGTCAATAAAAACTAAAAAAAAAAAAAATGTGGGCAAAACGGGAAAGGAGTTGGGCAACCGAATAAGCCAACCCTCCTGTTTGGGATGCATGAACCCTGCAAAGGGAGTTGGAGTTGGAGTTGCAGGATGGTAGCTAGGGATAAAATTGGAGGAGTAAAGTAATGACATGATTAGAGAGAGAAGGTAGGGAAGATAGTGATATGGGATGGGGGATAGAGAAATAGGAGAGGACACAGGGAGTCAGGAGAGGGGGGTACAGGAGGATCAGCTGCAGTTGCAGAAGGAGGAGGATGTGTAATGATGATGGAGGCAGAATAATGAGATGGGGGATGGGGATGGAGGACGGGGGACGGGCAGAGCAAATGTCTAAGGGTAGAGAATTCCAGTTGATGGGGAAGTGATAGGAGAAAGCAGATCTTCCAGAAGTGGAGGGATAGGATGGAAGGGCGGGCAAAGGTCCTACGGGTGAAATTGTGGAGAGAAGAGGAGAGTGAGAGGAGGGAAAGGAGGTAGGGTGGCAGAGTGCTAAGACAGTATTTACCAATAAGAGAAGTGCTATGAGCAAGACATCTAGCACTAAGAAAAGGGAAGGAGAGGGAGGTGTAAAGGTCACAGTGGTGTGTACAGGGGAGGACAGTCAAGGGCAAAATGGCAGAAGGAATTGAAGACAGTATCCAGTTTGGCGAGTGTGGATTTGGGGGGCAGTACTGTAGACTATGTCTCCAAAGTTAAAAATAGGGAGGATCATCTTCTGGACAATCTCCCGGTAGGCTGGAGGGGGAAGACAACTGTGGTGTCTATATAGAGCACCAAGTTTGGGAAGAAGCTTTGAGTGGATGGTGTCCACGTGCTCAGCAAAGGAGAGGCTCTTGTCAAGTCAGAGGCTGAGGAATTTGAAGGAGGAAACATCTTCAAGTAAGGAACCATCAAGGGCGTGGAAAGAGGGGGTGGCAGCAAGTCTGTCAATCCTTTGCCTGGTGCCAAAAGTCATTGAGACTTTCTTTTAGGCATTTAGTGAGAGATGGTTGTCATGAAACCAGTGCTGGATGCTGTTGAAATCCAGTTGGAGCTTGGTCATCAAATATGAAGGGGAAATACCGGAGGCAAACAAGACAGTGTCATCCACGTACATGTGAATATTGCAGGTTTCAAGCCATAACAAGTTACAAATGACAAATATGAGGAAAGCAGAGGGATAAAAGGGGCAGGAGGGGGGCTGGGGGGATGTAACACCACTAAAGAAATTGTGGGGGGTGATTAAAATGTTGCCAGGTGGAGGAATCCATTCAGGATACTGAAGCCTGGAATCCCGACACTCACGGAACTGGCTTCAGTATTCCAAGATACATATGCCTGAAGAAATGTTGCATAGCAAAATTGTATTTCACCATGCAAAATTATGTGTGAAAGACTTCGCATGGGTGAAACACAGTTTCACTACATGTGTAGTGACTGGAAGGAGGTGCTGACTAAGCTGCTCCCATGGCATGGAGGGCTGGGTTTGGAGTGGCTTGGCCATCATGGAAGCGTGGACCCAGGTTGTATTCCCGGTGCAACCATAATTTTTGCCTCCCCGCTGCTCCACCTCCTGTAACATTTATTTACCAACTCCGAGGTCTGCTCCCCCTCAGAGTTGGTTATTTTAGTTATGGGGTGCGGGGGGGCAAAGCCCCCCACATTAAACGTAAGTCCCACGGGATGCCGCAATTCAGTTCCTGAACTCCAGTCTACTGGCTGCTTGGGACTTAATTTGTGGATTTCATAGAAATCCGATATGGACTATAGCAATGCCTAGTGGTCCAACCAAATAACTTGCAAGTGGGAGTTAGAGGTGATAGTAATATTTTGGCACAAGTCACATGTGATGTGCAGCATAGGTCAAGTGGGGTACGGGCACCTATAAGGGAAATGCTTACCAAGGGCAGGTGGGTGGGGTAGTTCTGGCCACATCACTACCTGCAAGGCATGCTGCAGGCACCATTCCTGAAGTGGGGAGAGCCTGGGTGGTCTGCTTTCATGACCAGAGTTCCAACAAGACTGTGGAGACACCTGTGGAAAAGGTAAAGGGATTAGCAGGTCAACAAAGCACAATAGAGAAGTCAGGAGGAAACAGCCTAACTGGAAGGGGAGGGGGAGGGGGGAGAAGGCAGAGTCAAGATGGCCACCACAAAGCACAGAACATGACCAGTAATTCCTGAGTACTATCCCACTGTACCCCAGCACAGTAATTAACACATTGCATGCAGCCCCCAAACGAGTTAAAGGGCTCCTTAATGCACGAATGCTGGCATTCCACATCAATGGCTGGTACAGTCTGCCCTTAAAGAGCCTTATGGTTTCTACTAAAATGTCCACTGATTCGGATCCAAGAAGCCTGCCAGTATTAATCAGGATGGGTCCTCCAATGGTAAGGCAACACAATCAAATCACTTTTAACACACAGTCCTGGCCATAACACTAATAATATTAATAATAAATAATACTACTACTAATAACAATAATAACCTGGCATGCTGCAGGCACCATTTCTAAAGTGGGGAGAGCCTGGGTGGTCCGCTGTCATGACTGGAGGTCTGATGAGACTGTGGAGCCACCTACAAGGCATGAGGGGAACAGAAGGCAGAACAAAACTTTCAGTCCAGCAATGGATGGGGGGGGTCACTCAGTGAGAGAAGAGACATGAAGAGGGGGTGGAGATCAGGATTAGGAGGAAACAAAGAAGGGATGTACATTATATGGTGGGAGGTACTGGAGATGGGTGGGACTAGCTACAAGAGCAGATATGGATAAGATGGAACAGGGGCTTCAGGGAAGAGAAGGAGGAAAAAAGGTGGGGAGAGGGAAGACATACCAGAGAAGAGGACATGCCTCACTTCACAGAGATCATACTGTAAGTCAGGGAGGGAAAAGGGAGGGACAGATAGAGAACTGAAGAGAGTACAAAGAAGGGAGAGATCAGGTAAGGAGAGAGACCTAAGGTAGCATGGGAGGGAACCAAACCAGAATCTGGATGTGAGAGATGCAGCGGGAGAGATGCTTACCCTACTAGAAAGACACAGAGAGGTCGGACTAAAGGGTTGAGAGGTGGGTGCAAGGTTGAGAGACCCAAAATTTACAAAAACAGTGAATGAAGAGGTCTAGTCTGGACATGGTGGTTTTAGGCATGCACTCTAAACTGTTCTGTAGTCAAATGCGGGGAAGATCATTGTGACAATAATCTCCTGGCAGTGAGGGAGTGGAATGTACAGTAAGCTTTATTGTGATAGAAACTACAGCTCATTAATGAGCTTTTTCATGGCATTTATGTGTCATGAAAAGCCAAGGTGATGATTCAGTCGCACCCTGAGTTATTTAAAGCTGGGAACTTCCTCCATCCAGGTGGGAGAAATCTAATCTAGTGAAGATCAGGGTGTAATGGAGCTTGGCCAGATCCCTCCTGGTGCCAAAGCTCATGAAAATAATTTTTTGGCATTGAGGCAAAGCACATAGAGAAATTGACATATTGTAATGGACCTGCTTGGGTGGGCCAGCCTCCACACTTGGCAACCTTGCAACATAATGGACACCTGGAGACTTCCATGTAAAGGACGGGTCCCGGATTCTAGCATCTTCTCCCCAACTTGTAGGCTGTCAGGTTGCCTGAATGACAGCCCCAGACATCAATGGGTACAGACTGTGAGTAGAACCTATAAAGGTAGAACTATACTGGAGGCAACCACATTGGTGCAGCTCTCATGCAGGAGAGACCTGCTGTGCTGGGAGTGGGAGAATGCTGCATCATCCCAGGCATATAGAAAAACAAGTGAGCCACAAGGATAGCCATTGAGTTCTGGGCAGGAAGAATTTGGCAACTGCATGTAAGCCAGCATGCTGATGATGCTAAGGATCCAGCAGGAGCAGAAGACTGAGGGCTACTAGATACCTGACTAGGTGCCCTTGGGTGGAATATATATTGCATCTACAGATGCTGACTGCTACAAAATTAGGCAGCCAAAATGTGCAGTTATTCATTATGTAGTACTACTTGGAAATCAATGGAGACGAGACCGTGCCAAAGGAGGAACATTATCATCTTCTGCTGAACAGTGGTTTTGAGAACTGCTAATGAGGCATTTCTCTGCTGACTCCTTGAGCATCCAGTAATAAAAGGTTAGATGTTAGTGCTATGCAGGTTTTGTTAATTTTACAAATCTGCAAAGAGGCCATTGGGCCAATTGGTCTATCACATCTGCTCGTATTGTGGGGCACACAACCTGAGCTACTGTTACTGCCACCACACCTCCCATACTCCTTAAACATTATTCTTGCCTTCCCTCTATGCCTATCCCAGCTTCTCCTAAAGCTGGCCACTGTCTTCAACAGGATCATCTTCTCTTCTGGGTCTGGCTGTGTGTTCTGGTTCTGGCTGAGTATTCCAAGTGTCCACCACCCACTCTGAAGTGCTTCCTGACTTTCCTCCAACTGAAACCTTCCATTTCAGTTGGCATAGGCATGTCCAGCAGATATCAGCTATTGTAGACAATAAGAACACAAATTTCAGTCATTCAGAACTGTTTTGATTTCAGATACTGTCATCGGAGGAGCCTCTAGGGACTTGTGAAAAGCATTCTCAGAAAAACGGGTTGAAATGGTGTTGTAGCCACTAGCCAACAGTTCTACTGACTGGGAAAACCCAGTAGCCCCACAGACATTTCCCCTGGCACTGCTGGTGTACTTATTGAAATGTTGCTTGCGGCAGTACAAAGCCCACAAGGGAACAGTAAACTTACTAGCCTGATACAGAATCCACCAGCATTTGGCTAGTGGACTGTTGCCATATGTGATCTCTGAAAACAGAATCCTGATTGTATGCCATCGACTGATTCAAGATGCATCATAAACCAGCATCATCACAAATTTGGAATGCAGTTGGCAATAAGGGCTCCCTGTACATTATAAGCTGACTATTGGTAATTGTTTGCCACCATGTAACCATGGTTACCTAAAATTGTGATTATGCTAGCTACCATTACTCGAAGCAGCAGCCAATCAGCTTGATCCCACTACATCTGGTTCACTTTTTCACATTTCTTGTCAGAGAACATTCTTGCTTTGTACTAGTTCGGCTATTAATTAGTTTTTTGTTTGCCTTATGAAAGGCAGGGTCCAGCTGTGGTTACACAGGAGCAGCATTTAATACACGTCTGTCAGAATGTATACTTCACTAACAATTTGTCCACTACATCAAGGTACAGTATAGTCCTTCAACCTCCCCTTCATGCATCTGCTGTATTTACATGTCTTTCTAATGGGGTCCTATTCTTGCATTTTTAAGGCTAATCTCTTTATTCACAAGATGGAGGCAGAAAAATGCAAGCAGCCATCTGGAGCACATGTCTGAAAGGCAAAACATGCCCAAATGGAGGAAACTGCAAAAATGTGTAGGGTGATGCAGTCCTTCCTCACGCGAGGTTCATCAATCTCTGGGTAAGATATGCGTACTTGACAATGCATTGTATTATGAGCACTGGCAGCTGTTTGGCACAGTACATGTTAAAGTTAGAGTATTTGTGTGTTTCAGGGTTGGCAACACAGAGTCACAGCACAGAAGTGCCACTGAGAATGCATTGGGTAACTGTGCACCGCTCATGGGAGATAACAGTGAAGTTGAAGATTCAACCTTGCATGCTGTTCTTGAGGAAGCTAATGTCACCAATCATTTATTGGACACCTCTGAAGAACTTGCCTTGACAGCCATTCCCTGGATGAACCTATCTTGATGGAGACTATTCAGAATCTGAGCAGTTCCTTGGAAGAACATACCATTGAAAATTTCCACATACCATCTGTCCACTGGAAGAAGCGGTCACTGAGGATGTCCCCACTAAGAACATTCCTCGGGAACCAGATCAGAATCCTTGTAGCACTGAAGACCTTGGCTTGTTTAATTGGGTACATCTTACAGATGCTGAAAAGAAGCAAATGCTGGAAACACAGTGGCTACTACCACCAGGCTTTCACTTTCCAGGGTGTTTGATTGGTCCTGAAGGTCCAAGCCAGCGTTTCAGGCACTTTAATGCACAACTTTTGCATGATTACAGATTTACAAGATATTCAAAGCAGTTGGATGGTGTATTCTGTGCTCCATGCTTCGTATTCAGAAAGCATTCAGAAAGTACAAGGAATCACAGAAGGAGCAGGACAGAGAATTGTATCAGTTAAAGCAAAAGGAAGCTGGGAAGGCAGTCAGAACAGCAAAGGCATGAACTGAGGAAAAGATAGCCAACTCAGTTAAGAAGGGGGATAAAACCTTTTTTAGGTACACCAGGAAGTGAAGGAAGACTAAGGGAGGGATAGTGTGGCTTAATAAAGGGGAGGGGGTGGGCAGAGGGTGACTGTGAAAAGGCAGAGATGCTAAACAAATATTTTTGCTCAGTATTTACAAATGAAGAGGGGGAGGTACCTAAAACAAACAATAGAAACACTCTGGATACAGAAGTTGATACCAGCCCATTTACAGAAGAAAGGGTTCTGAAAGAACTCTTAAAACTGAAGGTGGACAAAGCAATGGGGCTGATGGGATTCATCCCAGAATTCTAAAAGAACTAAGGGTAGAACTAGTGACACCCCTGACTACCCTCTTTAACAAATCATGGGAGGATGGAGTGGTATCTGAGGACTGGAGGAGAGCCGATGTGATTCCCCTTCACAAAAGTGGGAGCAGGGCAGAAGCAGGAAACTACAGACCAGTTAGTTTAACCTCAATGATAGGGAAAATAATGGAATCACTTCTGAAGGAAAGAATTGTCGAGTACCTAGAGGCCAGAGGGGCACAGGACCCAAGGCAGCATGGAGTCACAGCAGGAAGGTCATGCCAGACGAATCTAATAGATTTATTTGACTGGGTGACCAAAGTAGTGGATCAGGGAGGGGCTGTGGACATGGCCTACCTAGACTTTAGCAAGGCATTTGACTCAGTCCCACACAAAAGATTAATATACAAGTTAGCCAGCCTGGGAGTGGGTCCCAAGAAGATAGCCTGGGTAAAGAATTGGCTGGAGAATAGGACACAGAGGGTAATAGTAAATGGAGTCCACTCTGAAGAAAGGGGGGTTACTAGTGGGGTGCCGAGGGTTCAGTATTAGACTGGTCCTCTCAATGTCTTTGTGTTTACATTGCAGAGGGACTGGAAGGAAAAGTATGTCTCTTGCAGATGACACAAACGATCTGCAACAGAGTTGATGCACAAGGTGGGGTGGAAAGGATGAGAAGGAACTTGGCAAGGTTAGAGGAATGGTCCAATGTATGGCAGCTTAGATTTAATGCTAAGTAGTGCAAGGTAATGCACCTGGGAAACAAAAACCCAGGGGAAGAGTACACAATGGGGGTGAGATACTAACAACAACAAAAATGGAAAGGGACCTGGGGGTAGTCATATCAGATGACTTAAAGGTGGGCAAGCAATGTGAGAGGGCAGTAAGGAGGGCTGGGAGGATACTGGGTTGCATAGGGAGAGGCATCACCAGTAGAAAACAGAAAGTTGTTATCCCTCTGTACAGACAGCTGGTGAGACCCCATCTGGAGTACTGTGTGCAATTCTGGAGTCCCAATCTCAGCAAGGACATAGACAAGATGGAAGCTATCCAGAGGAGGGCAACTAAAATGGTGCAGGGTCTGCACCAGAAGACATATGAAGAGAGACTAAAGGAGCTTAATATGTATAGCCTCGAGGAAAGGAGGGAGAGGGGGGACATGATAGAAACGTTCAAGTACCTCAAGGGAATCAACAAAGTCCAAGAGGGTAGCATCTTTCAAAAAAATAGGTGTGCAAGAACAAGGGGGCACAATCTGAAGATAGAGGGGTGGCTCAGAGGTAATATAAGGAAATATTTTTTCACAGAGAGGGTTGTGGATGCATGGAATGGCCTTCCGGAGGAGGTTGTGGAGTCAAAAACAGTGATTGAATTCAAGCATGCATGGGACAGCCATAAGGCAATTCTAGGGGGTGGGGGTAGAAAGAAGTAGGCTGCTGGTTAACTAGGATCTGCAGCTTATCCATTAAGTAGGGAAATGGGCAGACTGGGTGGGCCAAGCGGTCCTTATCTGCCATCAGATTCTATGTTTCTAAGTTGCATGATTCTGGTATCTACACCAATGAGGGATTGGTCCAATGGGAAGAAGACTCTGGAAAGGCACAGCAAAGTAAAGGACCATAGAAATGCTGTTGCTAGAGCAGATGCATTTCTCTCAGTTTGTGCTGGGAAGTTAAGAACTGCAAGCCAATCTTTTCTGGAGTGTGCAAACAAGACAACAGCGAGGACCATGCATGTCCTACATCGCATAAGTCTGATTATTCTCTTTTGTGGAAGGCAAAACATTGCACTAAGAGGGAAATATAGTGTGCTTGGCAACTTTAATGCCATGGTACAGTACACTGCAAAGATGGATCTGGAACTACAAGATCACATCACAGCAGCTCCAAGGAAAGCCACATACATGTCACCACAAATTCAAAATGAATTGATAAGGGTAATGGGACAACAGGTGCAGAGAAAAATCTTGTGCAATGTAAAGGAAGCAAAGTGGTTCAGCTTCATAGCAGATGGTATTATGGTCATATCCACAAAGGAACAGAAGGTTTTGTCATGGCCTTGCAGAACTGTTCCTGTGATGGTTAACAGCTTGGGGCATGGATCCAACACTGATGAGAGGGCAAGGCTATGACAAAGGCAGCAACATGAGTGGCAGATTCAAAGGTGTGCAAGCAAAGATCAAGGCAGCGGCCCCCGAAGCAATGTACACTATTTGCAAGGCTCACTGCTTGAACACTTCAATTGTCCACTCATGTTCCACAAGGCATATAGCAAATATGTTTGATACTACTAAGAAAATAATCTCAACACTGAAATCATCGTATAAGCACCATAATGCCTTTCTGAATATGACAGTGAAGGGGACAGAATGTTGGCCGCAATACTGGGATTTGATTTCCTTGTCACACTGTGTAGTGTTGATTTTGTTTTGACTAGAACAAAACCACTCCATCTTTACTTGCAACGGGTCAGCATTGATCTAATTCAGGCCTCTGAAGAAACCGCCACACTTAATCAAAGGCTGAAGGACACGAGGGAGAGTTCAGAGAAGTCATTTGGGGAGCTGCATCGAAATATTATGACTTTGGCAGACACTGCATGTAATGAAGAGTCGGTGCCCCGAACATGCGGAAGGCAAACACAATGCAACAATATCAATGCTGCCACTCCTGAAGAATATTACAGGCCTAGCATATTTATCCCATTTTTAGACCATGCGATTTCTGAACTGCAGGACAACTAATCGACTGCCACCCTCATTTTCTTGCCCAGTACCAGCACCTTGAACCAAAAACACCTGGGTTTCTGCAGGAGGCACAGATGGCAGACTGGTTTGCTGCCTACAAAATGAACCTAAACAGCTTGGAATACCTTGAAGTGGAGCTGGAACTATGGAACACAAAGTGGTGTGGTGTACCTTTGGCAGATAGACCAGATTCGATTCTGACAACTTTGCAACAACTGAATCCAGATCTGTATCCCATCATAAATACTGCCTTGTCTGTCTTGGCCACCATGCCAGTCAGTGTGGCGAGTGCAGAGCGATCATTCAGTGCCTTGAGGAGGATCAAGACCTGGCTCAGAAGCAGCATGAGTGAAGAATGCCTTATAGGACTTACTCTTCTGCATATACATCAGGACATTGAAACTGATGTAGATCGTGTGCTCAAAGACTTTGATCCATGCAAAGACAGAAGGTTTTCAAACACATAATGGAATTAAGCAATTGAGCTGTGCCAAGGTAACACCTGGCAATCTTGCATGGGGATCAAGAACTAGGGTAACATCGGGAGTGGTGTGGATCAAGAACTGAACATCTGATGTGGTGTCTGGAAGGCTGAAGGGGAAAGACGAGTGGGAAGAAATATGTCCCATACAAGCATTGTGGATTTATGTCGCAATGCACAAGAAAAAGACAAGTGGGAAGAAATGTCCCATACAAGCATTGTGGATTTACATCGCAATGCGCAAGAGAAAGACAAGTGGGAAGAAATGTCCCATACAAGCATTGTGGATTTATGTGGTAAAGCACAAGAGAAAGACGAGTCAGAAGAAATGTCCCATACAAGCATTGTGGATTTACATCGCAATGCATAAGAGGCAGCTCTCTACGTATGTGACTGGAAGCAACCCAATCACCACTGAGGTTACCCTAGCCCTCTTTTACTGTAATCTACTGCCTAGTATGTTTGAGTTGCTGACTTGTTGCTGTGGCTATTCCTGGGCTGCAGCAGTACACGACTACATTTTGGTTGGATTGGGAGCTTGGCTCTCTGGGGGGTGTGTGTGTGTGTGTGTGTGTGTGTGTGTGTGTGTGTGCCTGCTTGTAAGGTTTTCAGTGGAAGAGTGAACATGACATGCCTGGATGGTATGGGGCTCTTTGGGGCGTAGCGGTTTAAAATTGGTCCAGAACCAAACCCAGAGGTATGGGCTCTTTGGTGTGAATGGTTTAGGTGATGGTTACAGTACCGGAAGCAAAACCCGAGCACTACTGAGGTTACCCTAGCCCTTTTACTGTAATCTACTGCCTGTTATGTTTCAGTTGCTGACTTGTTGCTATGGCTATTCCTGGGCTGCAGCAGTACACAACTACATTTTGGTTGGAGTGGGAGCTTGGCTCTCTGGTGTGTGTCTGTTTGTGTGGTTTTCAGTGGAAGAGTGAACATGACATGCTTGGGTGGTACTGGGCTCTTTGTGGCGTAGTAGTTTAAAATTGGTCCTGAACCAAACCCAGAGGTATGGGCTCTTTGGTGTGAATGGTTTAGGTGATGGTTACAGTACCGGAAGCAAGCACCACAGAGGTTACCATAGTCCTCTTTTACTGTAATCTTGTATGGGTGTGTGTGGTGTGGTTTTGCTGGTGCCAGGTGTGAATGGACCTCTGTGGGACTGGCTACCTTGATGTGGTACAGAGGCTTGTCACAATGCAATATTGTAACCAAAAGCCAGTCTGTTAGTCTGAAACCTGGTGTGGCATGTCTTGCGTGGTGGGAATGGACCTCTGTGGGACTGGCTACCTTGATGTGGTACAGAACCTTGTCACAATGCAATATTGTAACCAAAAGCCAGTCTGATCTAACACCTTATGGTGGTGTGGCTAGTGGTGTGCTGGTATATAATAAGCAGAAAATGATGCATTGGGTAAGGGGGTATGGATGGGGGAAGCGTAGCTCACCCTAACAGGGGGGAGTGGCAGTGATGACTCCACTTGGTGTGCAGTTCAGAAATTCCTGGCTACACCCCTGGACTGAGGATGAAGGGAGAGAGGATGAACCCAGAAAGGAGCTATGGAATCCAGAGATACCATCACGGCCTTATTATAGGTCTGTAGTAGATTCTCTGGACCCACGCTTGCACTTGTACATCCTGATAAGTCCAATATCAACATTAGGCCATCTGGGGTTGCATCCCTTAATGGGCGATACAGGATCATCTCTAAAGGGGCAGGCCTAGAGGGGGTTGCCAAGAAGCTGAATCTGATAGTGTGATGGTCAGACCATCTGACTAGTTCCACCTCCAAGTCAGCACTTTCCATACCCAGTAGGAAGACCAGATCCAATGAGTGGCCCGAAATAGGGGTTGCAGAGGAAACAACCTGTATGAAGCCCAATGCATACATGAGTTGGAGGAAGTCCTGTCCAAAGTGCAAAAGTTTGTCGTCGACCCATGTGTTGAAGTCGCCCAGCATCATCACTCTGGGCAACTCCAACACCATTTCGACAATGAAGTCCATGACTTCCTGCAAAAATTGATTCCCATCCCTGGGTGGATGGTAAATGAGAAGAATTTTGCACCCCACACCTGAACCCAGGATATACTCAAAAGATCGGGTCTCCCCCACCAGCACATCTACCAGACCCAGCTCCATTCTAAAACAGATAGTAACACCCCTGCCCCTATGATCCAACCTTGGGTAATGTATCACTGAGAACCAGGCTGGCACCACTGCCTCAAGAACTGGGCCAGCATTCATGTCCAGCCAGGCCTCAGTGATGCATGCCACGTCCAATGACACAACAAGATCATATGAACATACGAACGTATGAAATTTGCTAGCAGATAAAGGCCTAGAGGTCTATCAAGTCTGCTTGAATGTGCAGCTAGCACTCCTTATTGTGCAGCTGCCCTGCCCTTCCACCCTTCCCCTCCATTGACCCTCCCCCTTGACCTGTCCCATTCCCTTCTGAAGCAGTCCACTGTTCTACTGGATACCACTTCTGCAGGTAATGCATTCCACCCAGCTACCACCCTCTCTGTAAAAAAGTGTCTCCTCATCTCCCTCCTGAACCTTACTCCCTCCAGTCTCGTATCAAGGCCCCTGGTGTCCCTCCCCCTTTCTTACTTTGAACAGCCCCACTGTACCTGTCTTGTTTATTCCTTTCATGTACTTAAAGGTTTCAATCATGTCCACCATCCCTTCTGTCCTCCAGCGAGTACATGTTCAACTCCCTCAGCCTCCTCTCGTGTGATAAGTCCCCTGACCCACTGATCATCTTTGTCACCCTGCACTGCACCCCCTCCAGTAACTTAATGTCCCTCCTCAGATATGGGCACCAGTACTGCATGCAGTACTCCAGGTGCGGTCTAACAATTGACCTATACAGTAGCAGAATCACCTCCTCCCTCCTCGAGGATATACCCCTTGCAATGCAACTCAGCATTTTGTTGACCTTTGCAGCTGCCTTCCTACATTGTGCTGAGTTGTTCATTGACCCAGTAATGAGCACCCTCAGATCCTTCTCCTCCTCTATCTGGGCTAGCTGCACTCCCCCCAGCTGGTAACTCCTCCTCCTTGGGTTCTTCACCCCAAAATGCAGCATCTTGCACATTTTGGCATTAAACCCCAGTTGCCAGGTGTCTGACCAGGTTTCAATCTTTGCCAGATCATCCTGCAACCCCTGCCATCCCCCTAGGTCATCCATCACCACTCCCATCTTGGTATCATCAGCAAACAGACTGATCTTGTTCTTGATGTCCAATGATATGTCTGCAATGAATATCCCAAACAACACTGGTCCCAACACCAAGCCCTGTAGAACATTACTCATCACTACCCTAGGGTGTGAGAGCTCCTCACCCACCACCACCCTCTGTTGTCTTCCCTGAAGCCAGTTCCCTACCCATCTCACCAGCTTTGCACCGGCCTCTGTGCCTTCTAACTTACTACCCAGCCTCCCATGCGGCACCGAGTTGAATGCCTTACTGAAGTCCAGATACAGGACATCCACTGCATGGCCACTGTCCAGTTGCCTAGTTACCCAGTCATAGAACTCCACCAGGTTGGTTTGGCAGGATCTGCCACATATAAAACCATGTTGTCTGCTGTCCTGTAATCCTTTGGCCTCCAGGAGGGCCACCAGTCTCTCCTTAAGGATAGTCTCCATCAGCTTACGTACAATGGACGTGAGGCTCACTGGTCTGTCGTACCCCGTTTCATCCTTGGGTCCACTCTTGTAGAGGGGCACCACATGAGCCATCCTCCAGTCCTGAGGTACACACCCTGACTGTAGTGAGGCATTAAATAGGTCTGCCAAAGGTCCTGCAAGGACCTCTGCCAGCTCCTTCAATACCCTGGGGTGGATGCCATCTGGGCCTAGCGTCTTGTTCACCCTCAGTGCCTTCAAACCCTCCCGAACTCTGCCTTCCATAATTTCCCCATCTGCCACCCCCTTCCCCCATTTCTGCCATTCCTGCCCTCTTGAGTATCACCCCCTCTTCTCCTTAGCAAATACCAAGCAGAAGTAATCATTTAGTGCTTCTGCCTTATCGCACCCTGCTTCCACCCAACCCCCCTCCTTCCTAATCTTTACTATGTGGTACTTACAGCTCCTTTTCATAGAAACATAGAAACATAGACTTTGATGGCAGATAAGGACCGCTAGGCCCACCTAGTCTGCCCATTTCCCTACCTACAGGATAGGCCGCAGATCCTAGTTAACCAACAGCCTATTTCTTCCTACCCCCACAAGAATTGCCTTATGTCTGTCCCATGCATTCTTGAATTCTCCCACAGTTTTAGACCCCACAACCTCCTCAGGAAAGCTGTTCCATGCATCCACTACCCTCTCTGTGAAATAATACTTCCTCACATTGCCCCTGAACCGCCCTCCTTCTATCTTTAAATTGTGTCCCTTGTTCTTGCAAGTCTCTTTTTCTGAAAGATGCTACCCTCTTGGACTTTGTTGATTCCACTAAGGTACTTAAAAGTTTCTATCATGTCCCCCTCTCCCTTCTTTCCTCAAGGGTATACATATTAAGCTCCTTTAGTCTCTCCTCATACGGCTTCTCTTGCAGACCCTGCACCATTTTAGTTGCCCTCCTCTGGAATGCCTCTATCCTGTCTATGTCCTTGCGGAGATGGGATCTCCAGAACTAGACACAGTACTCCAGATGGGGTCTCACCAACTGTCTGTACAGAGGGATAACAACTTCCTGTTTTTTGCTGATGATGCCTCTCCCTATACATCCCAGTATACCCCAGCCCTCCCTACTGCCTTCTCACATTGCTTGCTAACCTTAAGGTCATCTGATATGATTATCCCCAGGTCCCTTTCCTTTTTTGTTGTTGTTACTACCTCCCCACCCATTATGTATTCTTCCCCTGGGTTCTTGCTTCCCAGGTGCATTATTTTGCACTTCTTTGCATTGAATCCTAGCTGCCATACTTCTGACCATTCCTCCAACCTCGCCAAGTCCCTTTTCATCCTTTCCACACCTCCTTGTGTATCAACCCTGTTGCAGATCTTTGTGTCATCTGCAAAAAGGCATACTTTTCCTTCCAGTCCCTCTGCAATGTCAGTGATGAAGACATTAAAAAAGGACTGGACCCAATACTGAACCCTGCGGTACCCCACTAGTAACCCCCTTTCTTCAGAGTGGACTCCATTTACAATTACCTTCTGTGTCCTGTTGTGCAGCCAATTTTTTACCCAGGCTACTACCCTGGGTCCCACTTCCAGGCTGGTTAATTTGACTATTAATCTTTCGTGTGGGACTGTGTCAAACGCCTTGCTAAAGTCTAGGTAGGCCATGTCCACAGCCCCCTCCCTGGTCTACTACTTTGGTCACCCAGTCAAAGAAATCTATTAGATTCATCTGACATGACCTTCCCACTGTAAACCCATGCTGCCTTGGGTCCTGTGCTCCACTGGCCTCTAGGTACTCAACTATTCTTTCCTTCAGAAGTGACTCCATCACTTTCCCTACCACAGAGGTCAGACTGACAGGTCTGTAGTTTTCTGCCTCTGTCTTGATCCCACTTTTGTGAAGGGGAATCACATCCGCCTTCCTCCAGTCCTCGAGTACCACACCATCCTCCCATGATTTATTAAAAAGAGTAGCCAGTGGTTTCACTAGTTCCTCCCTTAATTCTTTTAGAATTCTGGGGTGAATTCCATCAGGACCCATTGCTTTGTCCACCTTCAGTTTTAGGAGTTCTTGCAGAACCCTTTCTTCTGTGAAAGGACTGGGATCGACCCCCCTATCAAGAGTGCTTCTGTTAATTGGATTAGGCACTTCCCCCTCCTCTTTTGTGAATACTGAGCAGAAATATTTGTTCAGTATTCCTGCTTTTTCACTGTCCCCTCTGCCCACCCACCATTCATTCTATTCAGCCTCACTATCCTCCCTTTGTCTTTCACGCGCTGATGTACCTATAAAAGGTTTTATCCCCTCTTCAACTGAGTTGGCTATCTTTCCTCAGTTTGGGCCTTTGCTATTCAGACTTCCTCTCTGCTTCCTTCTGCCTTAACTGGTACAGCTCTCTGTCCTGCTCCTTCTGTGTTTCTTATACTTCGGAATGCTATCTTTTCTTCCTGACTTTCACAGCCACCTCTTTTGAGAACCATAGTGGCTTTTTTTCATTTTGATTTGTTTATTTGCTTCACACAAGGCTTGTTGCCTCTGTGATGGCAGTTTTGATAATTCCCATTGTTGCTCCACACCTCCTTCTAGCCTGTTTGCTAGTGCTTTTCTGAGGCACTCTCCATCTTGCCAAAGTCAGCCCTCCAAAAGTCCAGTACCCTCACTTTTGTATGGCTTGACTCTGTAGCTGAGTTTAACGTGAACCACACTGTTTGATGGTCACTTGTCCCCAGATGGCAACCCACTTCTAGATCTGAGATCCTCTCACTGCCCCCGTTTGAGAGTACGAGGTCTAAGATTGCTCCCTCATGAGTGGGTTCCGAAACTAGCTGTCTAATGCCTGCCACCTGTAGGGCATCAAGAATGGCCCTGCTCTTGGATGTGGCTGCAGCAAATGTGCTCCAGTTAACATCTGGCATATTCAGGTCTCCCATCAACAGTATCTCCCCTTTCTCTGCCATTCTAAGAATGCCTTCTATCATATCCTTGTCCATTCCTTCCCCTGACATGGGGTCTGTACAACCCCTGTGCAGATTGGGTGCCTTCCAGTCTCCCAGGTGACCCACAGTGCCTCCTCTCCTCCCTGTTTACTCTTTTGTTCAGTTGCTTTTATCCCTTCCTTTACATGAGAGCTACTCCTCCCCTCGTCTCCCCTGCCTGTCTCTCCTGTAGGTTATGTACCCTGGTATGTTAACATCCCAGTCATGGTTCTCTGTGTACCATGTTTCTGTGACTGCTACAATATCCAGGCATCCCTCTTCCATCAAGGCCATCAGCTCAGGGAGCTTGTTGCCCGGACTACGGGCATTGGTACTCATTACCCTCCATTTCCTGATGGCCTTACTCCCTTTTGCCCCATCCCTGTCCTTCTTGCCTTTGTCACTTTCTCCATTTACCCCTGCCCTTCTCCCTATCGACACCTCTATGTTGGTGTTTGCCGCACTTACTACCGTGATTATTTGGGGGGCTAGGATTTTCCTGCTCCTTTCCAGTGCCTCCCCCCTTGGCTAGTTTAAAAGCTTGCCAATGAAGCATTTAAACCTATCACCTAGGATCCTGGTTCCCCTCCCGGACAGATGCAGCCCA
Organism: Neoceratodus forsteri; assembly: GCA_016271365.2. Taxonomy (NCBI): domain Eukaryota; kingdom Metazoa; phylum Chordata; order Ceratodontiformes; family Ceratodontidae; genus Neoceratodus; species Neoceratodus forsteri. The sequence continues at coordinate 299,791,313 of CM028134.1, read as the reverse complement.
TCATGCCAGTATAGGCTTGCATCACTCCAGGTGGACCCCCAGTCCCCAATGAAGCCAAATCCCTGAGCTCCACACCAGTTTTTCAACCACTGATTGAATCCCATGGTGCGGAACACCCTAGCCTCTCCTATGCCATAGATGGGTAGCACCTCCGAGAAGGTTACCGTGCGTGCTACTTGACTAAGGCCCCTTCCCAATTCCACAAACTCTTCCTGCACTTCTCTAATCCCTTTCTTAGCCAGGTCATTTTTCCCTAGGTGGACAATGACATCCAGCTCCCTCCCTGTGCAGCTGCTCCGGCAATCCTGAGGATTCGCTCCCTGTCCCTCCAAGCCATGGCGCCAGGCAGGCACCTTACCTCCCTCTCCCCTTCCTTCCCCAGTTCTACCTTCCTAACAATGGAGTCCCCCACCAAGAGTTGTTTCCTTCCCCTGCAGGGTCCCCTGCCACCCTCCTGTGAGTCTCCTTTGTGGAGGTTCCCAGCATCCTCCTTGGTCTCCACTGTGGATGCCTCCATAGATGGCTCACATTGGATATGGGCAAGAAAGGAGTGGAATCTGGTACTGATGTACCTAAAGAAGGCCTTCTCCCCCTTCTTAATGCCTTGTGCCAGCCTGAGCTCTGTAGGTGCCTTGGCTCCCCTTACTGCCCGTGTAACCTCCTTCAATTGTGTCAGGTACTCCTCCCTGTCTTCCCCCCTCCCTGTTTGCTTGTACCTCCTAAAGGCAGCTCTTTTCCTCCTTACCTTTTCCATGACCTCCTTGCTCAACCAGCTTGGTTTCTTAGCCCTAGCCTTCTTGCTCTGGGCCTTGCAGCTGGTTTTGGTTGCCTCCACTATCCCCAGCTTTATGAGCTCTCACCTCTGGTTAGTGCCCATACTAGGTTGAATTATGGCCAGGTACCCTTTTACCACTTCCCCTATCCTCCCAAAGTTGGCCCTCCTGAAGTCCAGCACTCTTGTGCCAGATTCCACTCCTTCCTTGCCCATATCCAATGTGAGCCATACTGAGTGGTGGTCACTCCCTGACAGCGGTTCTTCCACCGTAAGTTCTCTCACAAATTCCCCATTTGCCAGCACAAGGTCTAGGGTATTCCCTAACCTGGTTGGTTCAATGACCATTTGCTGCAGGAAGGTGTCCTGGAAGGCATCCAGCAGTACCTGCTCCCTTCTATTCCTGGCTGTTGGGGTACTCCAGTCCACTCCTGGCATATTGAAGTCCCCCACAATCATCACACTACCCTTCTCCCAAGTCCTTATGATCTGTTCTGCTAGTATCCTGTCTAACTCCTCCATCTGAGAGGGTGGCCTGTACACCACTCCCATTCTGAGAATCCTGGATTTGCATCAAAAGTGACTCCGTACTACCCTCTCCCCTTCCTCCCTTACACACTTCAGTCCTTCCTTCACATATAGTGCCACCACCCCTTTCCCAATCACCCTGTCCCTATGAAATAACCTGTATCCTGGTACAGACAGGTCCCGGTCATTGTTTTGGGTGGCCCATGTTTCTGTGATGGCTGCAATGTCCACCTCTTCCTCTGCCAAGAGCACCTATAAATCTGCAGTTTTCCTCCCAAGGCTCCTAGCATTAAGAGTAACCACCGTCCACCCTTTCCTCCCCCTCCCATTCTGCCCTCCATTGCTAGCATCACCAATAGTACTTGCCATTTGTCCTTTGTCACTGTTATGGGGGATAAGCTCATATGGTTTCCCAACCTGTGGTCTCTGCATGTCTCTTGCCCACCTGCCACCACCTACTCCTAGTTTAAATTCCCAACTTCCTCTATGTACTCCTCCATCCTCTGTTTCAACACTTTACTTCCCTCCTAGAAGACTTGGTTTGCTGGCCAAGGCACCTAGCTTCACCTGAGCTCTTTCCTTCTAAGACTGCTTGAAAGGCAGAGTATAGAAACTTACCAGAGCAAGGGAAAAGGATTAAGACTTAGTTTGGCTAAGCAGATTTACTGTGTGGTGGTGGTTTTTTTTTTTTTACTCACAGGGATTGCTACTGTTTGTTGCTAACATTTCATTGCTTTATTTTTTCTCTGATTCAAATTGTTGTTGCTGGTATACCTTCTTCTGCATTATTTACAAGGTGTGCCTACTGGTGTGTGCTAACAGATTACTGCTGTAATCTTCTGATTCAAATTGTCTTTTCCAAGGTATATCTTCTGTTACTGCTTTATTTTTCTCTGGAGCAAAGTGTTTCTTACAGGGTATATCTTCTCTGAAATTACTGTATTACAGGTGGAGCTTACATTTTTGTGACTTTTTTATCATTGGGCTAAGCAAAATTACTGTTTGACACTGTGTTTTATTTTATTCTTGTTTGTTGAAAAGGTTTGTTGTCTCAGACGTGTTTCAGTCTCATTCTCACATTGAAGGAGCTAATTGCTTTTCCTTCCACAGCTCTTCCAAAGGATTAGATGTGTATGTGGGGGGTGGAGCTGGCAAACTGTCAGTAATTTCCAACAGATAGAGGGATTAAAAAGTCAGGTTAGTTGATATCTTGGAGGTAGAAGACTTGGTTTGCTGGCCAAGGCACCTAGCTTCACCTGAGCTCTTTCCTTCTAAGACTGCTTGAAAGGCAGAGTAGAGAAACTTACCAGAGCAAGGGAAAAGGATTAAGACTTAGTTTGGCTAAGTAGATTTACTGTGTGGTGGTGTTTTTATTTTTACTCACAGGGATTGCTACTGTTTGTTGCTAACATTTCATTGCTTTATTTTCCTCTGATTCAAATTGTTGTTGCTGGTATACCTTCTCTCATTATTACAAGGTGTGCCTACTGGTGTGTGCTAACAGATTACTGCTGTAATCTTCTGATTCAAATTGTCTTTGCAAGGTATATCTTCTGTTACTGCTTTATTTTTCTCTGAGCAAAGTGTTTCTACAGCGTATATCTTCTCTGAAATTATTACAGGGGTGCTTACAGGTTTTACAGTTTTATCTAACATTAGGATAAGCTTTCAGGGTTACTGCATTTGTTGTTGACTGATTGTTTCTGCTCTTACCTCCTTGTTCTTTCGTCCGTGGTTCTTCTTTTTAGGCAGGGAAGGGCCTAGCCACCAACCCCATCCCCAACCACCCCACGCCACACTCCTTTTATAGGGTACCACAGTTGTGACATTTTCTGTGGCAGAGCAGGAAGGGTGGATCAGTGGGGCCTCCACAAGGTGATCTCATTTACAGGGCACTAGTAATTTAACTTGTTATAACAAGTTAAACAAAGCACAATTAAACCATTACTTGCATTTTTTTCCTTCTAATTACTCTGACTAGGTTACAAACCCAGCAACTTATTTGGAATGGATTTCATTAACTGCAGGTACTGTGAAACAATTTTCAGATGGACAGTCTTACAGGATTTAGGACACTGTCCTACATGCTGGGCCTTTGGAGATCTTAGGGCTCAGCTCCGGCAGCATGGGCAGAGATTGCACCCCAAATTTCATATTGAAGAGGAAATACATTATAAGAACCACCCGCCATTTCCCCAGCATCCAGCAGAAAAACCTCGACACGAGAGGGTAGTTGGTCCAGGAGGTTGGCAGGTGGTTAGAGGAGCAAATCAGGTGCCCCATCACTCTCTGCTCTCCACACATTACCTCCAAAACCATATAAACACTACAAACAGGTATCTGCCTCTATCTCTGAAATCAAATAAAGAGGCAGAAGACACTGCAGAGCAGGACACTGTGGCACAGGAGCTAGCACAACAAAACTCACCCAAATCAGGAACCAAAACAAAACAAGCACAAAGGAAATCCAAAAAACTTCTGATCATAGGAGACTCCATGATTCGGGGAGTTGATACCCATCTCCAGCCAGGGGTGATGGTCAGATGTCTCCCAGGTACATCAGCATGGAGAGACACTGACCGCATTGCTAAAATTGTTCACAACGCAGGAGAAAACATTGATGTCCTAGTACACATAGGGACTAATGATCTCACCAGCTGGTCAGTTGTGGAGACCAAGGAACACCTGACTAGGCTGGGTGACAAACTATAATCTATTTCGTCCGGCATCTCCTTCTCTGAGATCCTGCCAGTCTGGGAGAGGGGAGCAGATGGACAGAAGGTCAGAGAAGGGGAGATAGGGGAGCTAAACATGTGGCTCAAGGACTGGTGCCAGGAAAAAGGACACAGACTTGTAGGGAACTGGCAACAGTTCTGGGAGCGAAAGTTCTTTAAATTTGATGGACTGCATCTGACTAAAGAGGGAGTCAGTGCATTGGGGCAGAAGTTTGATGTCTTTTCAGAATATTTAAACTAGCAAATGGGGAGAGGGGCGCAGCACCCCATACGTCGAATGGGAAGAACACCCCTCCCCCCTCAGCTAGTGGTCAAACAGGAATTCAGCATGTTTGCCGTTCATTTGCATCACCAGGTAAGAAAAAAGGTTTGTCTCCCCATACGACGCACAGGGGTAATGCCAAACTTCACCCAACAACTAACACACCAAAAATCTGGCCAATGGAAATCATGTATAAATGCTCACAGCCTGGGAAATAAGATCCCAGACCTGCAGGCAAATGTCAGATGCTAAACTGGACATAGTAGCAATTAGTGAGATGTGGTTTACCAGTAACCACACTTGGGAGACTTCAGTACCTGGCTATGTATTGTTCAGAAGAGACCAAGGTGCAAAAAGGGGAGGAGTTGCCCTGTATGTTAATGAAAATATCAAAGCTACAGAAATTCAGAATGCACATAAGGAGCCAGAAGAACTGTGGGTCACCCTGGAAACAGGAAATGGGACAGCCATAAGAACTGGGGTTGTCTACAGGCCCCAGACCAGAGGGAGGACATAGACACATTACTGTTAGAAGATATACAAAACATGACAGCTAAAGGGAAGGTTCTGATAATGGGAGACTTCAACATGCCGGATACAGATTGGTCAATACCAGCAGGAACATCTGCCAGAACTAGACTCATAGTGGATTCCTGCAGGGGAGGGCCTCAAACAACTGGTACAGCAACCCACAAGAGACAGGGCTATCCTAGATCTAGTACTGACTAACAAAGAAGGGATCACAGATCTCCAGGTAGAAGGTCACCTGGGGCCAGTGACCATCACATGGTATGGTTCAATTTGGCTACTACATCTAAATCATCCCATTCCAAGGCAAAAATATGGGACTTCAGAGGAGCTGACTTTGATAAGATGGCCAACAGAGTTAAGCTAGCCCTGGCAAAAAGAAACACAGGTGAGGGGGTACAGGCAAAGTGGGCAAGCATTAAGGATGCAATACTTGAAGCAACATCCCATTGTGTTAGACAGAAAAGGAAGTGCAAAAGAAGAAGGAAACCACTTTGGTTCTCAAATACAGTAGCAGAAAAGGTCAGAGCCAAAAGGCTGGCCTTCAGGAAATATAAGGGAACACAGCGGGTTGAAGATAGGGAGGCATACCAAACTGCCCTAAGGGAAGCAGGGAAGGCAGTAAGGCAGGCAAAGTCCCAAACTGAGGAAACACTAGCACGAACAGTAAAGAAGGTGAAAAGACTTTCTATAGATACATTAGTGAAAGGAGAAAGTCCAGAGGGGTATTGCTAAGCTTAATGGAGAAAAGGAGCATGTGAGGAGGAGGACCCTGTAAAGGCATCTATCCTAAATAGATACTTTTGCTCAGTATTTACTGAAGAGAAGGTAGGGCAGGGCCCACAACTCAGCATCATGGACACAGGGGGGAGGGAGGTGAGCACTACTCCCTTCACAAAAAGAAAGGGTCCTACAAGAGCTTGCTAAGCTCAGGGTGGATAAGGCAATGGGACCTGATGGCATACATCCCAGAGTACTTAAGGAGCTAAAGGAGGAACTAGCAGAGCCATTAGCAGAATTGTTTAGTGAGTCTCTGAGCACAGGAGAGGTCCCAGAAGACTGGAGAAGGGCTCATGTGATCCCGCTCCACAAGAGTGGTAGCAGGAGGAGGCGGGAACTACAGACTGGTCAGTCTTACCTCAGTAGTAGGCAAGATTATGGAGGCACTCCTTAAGGAAAGGATAGTGCAACACCTGGAATCCATAGGGGCACAGGATCCAAGACAGCATGGGTTTACAAAAGGGAGGTCCTGTCAAACTAATCTCATAGATTTCTTTGACTGGGTAACCAGAGCGGTGGACCAAGGGGGAGCAGTTGATGTCGCCTACCTTGACTTCAGCAAAGCTTTTGATACTGTTCCACATAGAAGATTGATAAATAAGCTGGGTAGGCTCGGGGTAGGTCAGAAGTTGATCAACTGGGTGGCAAACTGGTTGACAGGCAGAAAACAGAGAGTGGTGGTAAATGGTATACAGTCAGAAGAGATGCAAGTCACAAGTGGGGTACCTCAGGGATCAGTCCTGGGGCCAGTCCTCTTCAACATCTTCATTAGTGACCTTGCAGATGGACTAGAGGATAAGGCTTGTCTGTTTGCAGATGACACCAAGATCTGCAACAGAGTAGATGATCCAGATGGGGTGGGCAGAATGAGAAGAGATCTGGATAAACTAGCAGAATGGTCAGAAGACTGGCAACTGGGATTTAATGCAAAGAAGTGCAAAATCATGCACATAGGGAAGAGAAACCCTGAAGCCACCTATAGGCTGGGAGGAGTTGCTAGCAGTCACAAAGGAAGAAGAGACTTGGGCATCATCACTGATGACCTGAAATCATCCAAGCAGACTTCTAAAGCAGTAGGTAAGGCTAGGGGGTGTTAGGTGTATTAGTAGGGGTATCACAAGTCGTAAGAGGGAGGTAATAATCCCTCTGTACAAGACACTGGTTAGGCCCCATCTGGAGTACTGCGTGCAGTATTGAGGCCACACCTTCACAAGGACATTAACCAAATTGAGGCAGTCCAGAGAAGGGCAACCAAGATGGTGCAGGGACTGCAACAGAAGACATATGAGGACAGATTAACGGAGCTCAATATGTATACCCTTGAGCAAAGGAGGGAGAGAGGTGATATGATCGAGGCATTCAAACACCTTAAGGGCATAAACAAGGTGAAAGAGTCTAACATGTTTAAATATAAGAAAATAGCAGGACAAGAGGACACAGCATGAGATTAGAGGGAGGCCGATTAAGGGGAATGTGAGAAATTCTTTTTCATAGAAAGGGTGGTGGATGCATGAATGGCTTACCACAAGAAGTGGTGGCTATGAATACAGTGCAGGGCTTCAAACAGGCATGGGATAGGCATAAGGGAGCAATACAAATGGCTATGAATAGATAGGCCACTGACAGATCAAAGGCCGATGGCATATTTATAAGGTCGAAAAAAAAATGGGCAGACTGGATGGGCCTTGCGGTCCTTATCTGCCGTCAACTTCTATGTTTCTATGTTTCTCCTCACTCAAGTGTAGTCTGTCCTTGGCATAGAGACTACTGTCTTCCCAGGTCCTTCCCCACCCTCCCAACAGCCCATACCCTTTAGCATGACACCAGGTTCTTAGCCAACTGTTAAATTCCTCTGTTCTCAGCTTTCTTGTTGTACTTGCCTTTGGCACTGGAAGTATCTCTAAAAAAGTTACTGATCTTCCTGCCCCCTCACATAATTGTCCTAGTTCCTCAAACCTCCTCTGGACTATATCTACTATCTTGTCAGCCAGGTCTTTCGTCCCAAGATGTATAATTAAATGAGGCTTGTCCCTACCCCTTCTACCATATTTCAGAACAGACTGTCCCACCCTTTCTGCTGTCATTCCTGGCATGGCCTCCACCCAAATATGACTATGCCTCTCCCCCTTGCTACCCCACCTGACTCCTCTTAGTATTGAGTCCACCAGCACTAAGATTCCAACCCTCTTACTCCCTGCTTGCTTCCATTCATCTCCATCTCTCATTCCCAGCTTCTCTTCTTCTTCCTGCACATTATTTTTCCCTTTTGCCCCTGTTGCAATTCTCCCAGCAGAACTTCCCCCTGCTCTGGTTTGGTCCAGGCATTTATCAATTACTCCTCCAATTACACCACCTCCCTCCTCCTTCTTCCCCTCTAGCAGTGCAAAACTATTTTCTGAAGACCCTTCACAAATGCCCCCTTCCTCTCTTTTCATAGTAACATGTTCCCTCCTTTCCAATCCATGACTGTTGCCACTTCTTCTCCTCCTCCCTTCACAAGTCCCTGTCTCCTCCTTCCATTTGTCTTTTGTCTCCTGACCTGGTTTCCCCAGCAATCGTTCTTCCTTGCCTGGGCCCCTTTGTCTCTGCTTCCCTTCTTCTGACCCTCTCCTCACCACTGTTGGCTCAAATTGCCCTCCCTCATCTCCTCTCCTCCCTCCCTCCCTCCAGTATTGGGCTAAACCCACCTTCAGTCTGCCTTGCCTGTCTTATTTCCTCCTGCAGACCCTCGATCTTCTTTCTAAGGTTCTCTATGTGGTTGCCCACTAAATATCCCCCCACCCTCCAGGCAATTTTTAGAAAGATTGGTGCACCACAGTTGTTGCAGCCTACCACCCAACCCATTGCTCTCGTTGCCCACCAGCAACTCCCCACCCTTCCAGATGAAGTACACCAAACAGTCCCCCCAAGTCTTCCCCCTCTATAATTGATCGACAATCAATGCTGTCTTGTTCTTAATGGATCTGATATTACATAACACCTCCCAGGTAGGGTGGGATCCTGAGGCAGCCCAAAGAACATGCGCACCCAAAGTGGAACCTTTGGGTATGGGAACTAGACAGGGAGGTTCCCTTTCCAGTCTCTATTTCGCCCCAGGGCATCTTCTTGTCCCTACTACCCCAATCTGGCCACTCTGGCCCCAAATATTTATAAGAGAGGGATATAATCCATCTCCCGTTTAAAAAAAAGTATGTGCTTAGTACCGCGCCTCTCAGTCTATCTGTACATGTCACGGACACCAACTGCAGGAGTTCTGCTGCACTTATGTACCTGACATATACTGTATGACTACTGTCTCCCATGTAGTTTCTGTTCTGTTCTGTAATTTTTTTTTTTTTTTGTACAACTGTGTGTCATCAACCCAATTGCTTGTTTTTCCACTGGTCTCTTATGTAAAAGGGTCTTTTCCCATTAAGACTTCACAGTACAATAAATAAATAAATAAATAATTTTAAAATTAAAGCAACAATGCAACAAAAGGATATATTACGAAACATAGAAACTCGGTTGACCGAGATTCACTATCTCAATGCCAGCTACCCGAAACATGGGTGCCCGACATCAGGATTTTTGCCCGCTGCAAACATGTTTCAGGGGTCTTTGCCCCCCCACACCGCCCTTAATTAAAAGAACAAACTTTGCCATGGGCAAAATCCCGATGTCAGGCAACCGTGTTTCAGGCACCTAGCGTTGGGATTGTAAGACTCTAGGAACTGAGTTTCTATGTTTTAAATGGATACTCAACAAAATTGAGCATAACATTTGACCATACCTTTTTTACTATAAAAGATTCCAGGCATCTTCCATTTTCATTTGGTGGTAATATTTTCTAGCTCCACTAAAATCTAGTATTTTAAAAATGTTTTAGTTTATGTATTTTTTTCCCTCAAGAAAAAAAGATGGCCACCCCATTTGGCTTAGAAAAAGCATTGTAGACCAGGCTAGCAGGGGTCACCCTTAACTTTTTTTTTTTGCACTAACCAGTAGGACAAGTTAAGGCCAAACTGCACTAGTCCACAGCTGGCTGCACTAGTCCACAGTTATAGCAGTGAATTTTGATAATTTATGCAGGAATAAAAAATGCAAGCCAAGAAATACTGTCTGATTAGTGTACATGTATCCTGCTCCCACATTGTTTCTGGCCCCAGCAAAAAAAAACAATAAGACTGCCATATAGTTATAGTGCCCCCCCATTGTTTTATACCATGTCCCCCTCTCTTCGTCTTTCCCCCCTTCCCTCACAGAACCAGAAAATCCAACAACAACAACAAATGTTCAGTAAAGCAGACCTAGCTTTTCACAAACAATAGCTGACATCATCATGCACCTCACCACACTCACACCCCCACCCACAGGGCATGGATCAGAGTCAGAGAAAGACACTCTCAGTCCCCACCCTGTGATCAAGTGGAGACCTACACTTCTGGAAGTTTTCATACAGTATCAAGTGAGCCAGGAGAAGATCTAGGATTTATTTTGGGAGGATGCCAGACAGACCTAGGGGGCCTGGGATGTAGAAAACTTTGCAACATTTTTATTTATATATACCAGGCACAAAACTATTCATTTTAACATGCTCTGCCAAAACACATTTTTATTTAAACATTATCCTTTTATCTGCCTAGGGAAAACAATATCCAGGCATGAAGCTCTACCACATATGTTTCTATTTCGGAGGTTCCATGCACCTCAGGAATGTCTATTTTTACCTTTCAAAGTATATATATATATATATATATACATATATATATATATATATATATATATATATATATATATATAGATAGATATAACATTTTATAATTTTTTTTTACTTTCTACACCAGCTGCCAGGACCTCCTTCCACCTACCCAAGCCATTCTATCCACCACAGAAATCCTTCAGTGTTCCATCCTGCCACCAGCCTGTGCTCGACAACCTCCCTGGATACCCCAACCACAACCCATGGCTCATTCCCTGCGGGCATGATCCATCCAGTTCCCCCAAATCAGGAGGAGAATTCTTCATTCGATGGTTGGGGCCCATGAGGAGGAATCAGCAAGGTACAGGAGGAGTCAAAGAGACCCTACAGTTGTATTCATCTGCCTGGCACTGCTAGGGGTATTTTTCCCTTGCTAAACCTTCCCTTTATCCCACCCCAGGGCATGGTCCTGAGAGCTGAGCCAGTGAATCACCTATCAGGGCCACCAGAAGGGTGAGTAAGCCCCACCCTTCCTCTGGTACTTCCCTGCTGGCCCCACTCTGGATGTATGATGCCTCTGTTTCACTCGTCAGGTGAGTGGGTATGTGCTGATGTGAGGTCACCACAGAGGGACCACTTATTCCTTCCCACATTACACCCCCCCCATGGGTGGCCAGGGGAGTGCTCATGCAAATTTAGGTAGTGCACTCTCTCCCTAAGGCTGGAGGTGTCCAATGGATGTCCAAACCCCACTGCACCGATCGTCACCAGACATCTCAGACTCAGGAACTCGGGTCATCTGGATAGCAAGTGGTAATTCTTCTGCTGACCTGGGCAGTCAGCCTTCAAAATGTTAATATTAAGGCCTATTTTGTACCATATGTGCTCCAAAGCATTATTTTTAGGATCAAAGGACTTGCAGTGTGGGACAAGGTTGGGACGGCATGGATAGCATTGACTGCTATGGTCCATTAAGAAGAGCAGCTGACCCCAACACCTACCAACAATGGCAGCCAGGGGTGTATAGATGTTCGTTTCAATCTGCAGTGGTGTCCAAGTACAGTACAGAGTTAGACGATTGGGTGGGAGAGGGAGCAGATGTGGTGAGGCTGGGATAAAACCCACCACCTGCAGGGCAGGACAGACCCTGTATACCTCTTAGCATTTTGTCAGTGAAATGTTGGATACACACCAACAAATGTAGGGAAATGAAGGGCACTTGTCTTAGTAATGTGGTACAAATCATCAGACACCTAAAGGTGAGTTCAGAACAATTGGAAGCTAATGACTTAACAGCACTCTACCCTTAAACACAGCCTAGACAATAGCTGAGTGCTCTAACAATGGAGTGGTACTGGCTTACAATGAGGTTTGTTGTGGGATCCTCTTCTTGTACTGCCAGATAATTGCAGCTCTTACAAAGCTGTTAATCACACCAGGATATTTGAAATACTGAGTGAGATTAACATGAGGAGTAGAGCCTGCTAAAGTAGGCACTTTTTTAATTGCATTGACAGCCATGGAACATCTGCAGTATTCAAGATGGACAAGTGCAGGGATAACTGCACTAGCCCTGGTGAATTTGCTCTAGGCCCTGGGCTAGCGAAACAATGTTAAAATCAACCTCTGAGGCTAGGGTTAGGATAAAGAAAATGAAAAAATCATAATGCACAGCTCAAGTGGTGGTACACAGAAACAAAGATTTTACACGCATGATAATATTTTATATTAGCTGTGGCAAACTAGCTTTTTGGAAAGACATTTTTTGTTGCACAGCTGCATTAATGTGTAGGGGGCTCCTGTACAAAGCAGAATGACAAAAATCTCTGCAATGAATGTGGACTTATTCTTATAAATGCCACCAGTACCTGATTCCCAGCAGGGCCCTCATAACAGCATAAGGGTTAGAATACATTTATAGAGTGTGCATTACTTTGGACTGCTGTCTTTTGTTAAGCAAAGGAAATGGTGCACTCATAATTGCTACCTGTAAAATGGCAACTTCATTTCGAAGCTGATTTTCCTGTTTTGTTGGAAACCTTAGCTTGTCAATTATTTTGATGGCAACATCTCTTCCTGTTTTGCGATGTTTTCCTGGAAAAGATGCAAATATAAGCATGCTCAGATGAGTACATGAAACTTCACATCCTGCTGGGTGCATGCACTATATACAGTAGCATATGGCAAAAATGTATAATTGTGTACAGTTGATGAGTTTGTAACCTCTGAGCTACTTGCTGCTCTCACTGAACCTTCTTTCTGCCTGCGTCCGAAATGCACAGTTCAGTAAACCTGACAAAAGTTCAGTAACTATCTTGCAGCAGGGATTTAATTAATTAAGCAGTAAGGAAACACCATGGGAGGGGGGTAATGTGAGGTAATCTTGTAATCTCAACACCATGTGCCAAACTACAGAAACCACAGATAAATGTGGTTCACACTGGGTGGGATTACAGATCAGTAACACACTTCCTGGAGTAATTTATCACAATTATAAAATGTGGTAAGACTTTTCAAATGTGTTTTTAGTTAAGAAAAAAAAAAGACTTAGTTATTCATTGAAGCCTCTGTGTACACGTGCCATGCTTTGCACATTGTCAGGGCACAAGCATGACCAGTGTGGATACCATGGAGTATTCACATGGGTACCAGCCAATCAAGACACTGGATTTCCTTTTTTTTATCATATGTTTCTATTGCATCCAGTCTGCCCACCTCCTGGTAGCACCCCAGCCCCTTCACTGACCTTCTCAGAGACAAACGCTCCCACCACCTACCCAGGGCCTCAGCTGTTGTAGGAGGCCTGCTCTGTCAGTCGTGTGACAGCCAAGCCTATGGGGGAGGGGTCGACATCGACCTCAGCAAACTGGAGAATTTTCTCCATCTGGTTTTCTTCCTGGAGGGTGCCAGCGTGTAGTGATCCGCACGCATGCATGCCTCCTCCCCTTTCTGTATATGCCTGCTGCTCTGTTACCTGGTTTCCATTAGGGGGCAGTCTATAAGCAGGTCATCGTATCTGCCTCTCAGAGAATGGAGAACTTCACTTGTGATATTCAGTTCTCTCTCTCTCTCTCTCTCTCTCTCCCTGGCTGGCCACTGAGTGACCAGAGTCTATTCCCAAAGCTGGGTTGCCGGCGATATCACTGTGCTACCTGCCCAGTTAAGGAGGCAGGATTTCTGTCATTAGTTTTGTAATATGAATTTATTTATCCACACACAGGGATGAGGAATATAACTCCCTGAGACAGTTGTCTTGTTTTCAGTATGGCCTCCAAATACAAGAGCAAGCTACCATATTATAGCAACTGAACATAATATACACGCAAATGGTGTAACTAATGGGCACAAAATTGATGACTCTGAATTCCCAGAGTTTGATTTTAAAAACATGCACACTGATTGACTATACGATGGACATAAAAAATCCTGCAACCTGATTGGTCAACTAAAATTTTTATCTGTGAGTAAATCCCACAATAACCCATGGCTGATGAAGGGCATCTTTTTAAAAATGAAATAAAACATAATTAAATACATTTGAAATTTATTATACACATGGGTCAATTGTATAACTGCAATGAGGCACTCCAGGGTGTTGGTAACTGGTGGTTTCATGACACACCACATGAGGCATTGGTAAATTCCCCAATAACCCATGCCCTTTTGTGCTTTATTGCTTAGCTATCTGATATGAACAAAACTTAGGTGTAAAGGTGAATATATAGCTTTTGCATCGGTTGCAGTTCTGTACCTTGGAACTGTGAGGGGATGAATGTTACTGTAACACTTCTTGTTGCATAAGCAGAAGCAGACAATCATAGCATTGTTCTAATACTGCAGATGAAGGCTATCCCCTTCAAACATGTGTAACAATTGTTTTGGTCTGAAAGCAGACAACTTTAATCCTGAATACTGTACCATCATCATCTATGAGTAAGTTTGGGTGCATTCAATGAAAAGAAAGCAGCTGTGTGCTATAAGCAATCTAACCTCTTCAGATTACTATAAGGGGCTGATATCAAAACGGAGCATGCACAATCAAAAATGCCAATACAACAACAGCTTTCAGACAAGCTTAGACAGAGTGTAGAATCAAATTATGTGTTCTCCGAAGAATTCCCAGATGTGAGCTGCTTAAATTAAATTTAAAAAATATAACGTATATAAAGTCTGAAAACTAATTTAAAATAAAAAAAAATTATATACAGAATAATTACATGGGGTGCTGTGCATTACAAGATTTTAATTATGGGTCATCATTTTTTATTAATGGATAACCATAGTTTTATTTCGCATTACAACCACCCAGTTGATATTTTCCATTACAACCAGGCAGTTATAATCAGTGCCTATCAATCAAGCTCCATTACAGAAACCTCATTGAAGATGACTCTGTCCGCGGGTGTGCCGAACATCTCAGCCAAGGTGGAGGCCCTGTTGATCCGTGACTGAGCACCCACACTCATCCTTTGCCTCATACCATCAAGACAGGTAACTTTTTAAGATTTCTAAACATCTGTGTCATTCATCCTGCTTTCACAAAGTCAAAAAGCAGTCTGGTTGATCCTGTCACTTGTACCCCTCGAGCAGGGTTTCCGCACACAGCAGCTGCATTGGAAATGGACCGCGACTTACTACCCAAGTTAAATTATTGCGGTTTGCACTGTAATTCAAAAAACAAAATGTCAAGAAAAAAAGAAAGGAATGCCTGAACTGCAAGGGAGTGGTAGGTAGTGTGTGTGTGTCTCTCTCAGATGTACTGCAGTAAATTGCTCAAGTGAGCTGAAAAAAAATGACCAGTAATTAAATATAACAATACATAAGTGGGTGGGTGTAAAGCCAGAATTGTAAACACAATCTTGGTGTGGGATGCTTTTAAATCCCTCAGGCTTCACCCTTGGGGTTTATATAGTATCCCACAGGTGTATAAAATTCTGGTTACACACACCCACCCATGCATTATTCTATTATTTAACACACCCAGGGTGTGTGATGCTACATAAACACTGAGAGCAAAGCTTGAGGGGTTGATTTGAACATCACAAACTAAGGGTGTGTATTAAATTTGAAAAAGCACAGCACCCCATGATTTATGTTATATACTTTCTGTCCATCAATTTTTTTCCTCACCCCCTTCTCCACAGGGTGTTGATTTGTGACCAGGCTGGGTGACAGAAGCATGGGGGAGGGATTATGTTGTTTAGTAGCAGCAGTAGTGAAAGGGGTTCTGCCCTTGATACTCTGACAATGACCCCAATAAAAGTGAGCTTTTTCTTTGGCATGTTTTTGTGAATGCCAACATGTTTCCGATGCCAATAATGGGTCAGACTGATGCTTTCCATTCAGAGGATGCAACTGTACAAGGCACAGTAAGTCCTTTTATATTATTTTTATGTGCCTTAACAGTAATTTCAAGTTTTACAGCATAACTTGTGTTTTCGACAGCGTGTCTTCGGTGGAACTGAAAGAAGCAGTTGCTATCTTGTGCACAGTTATGGCACTGACTGTACATATGAATGCTGTAATAAAATAACCGGCTGGTAACTAGGGCAAATAAAAATTGACCATCTCCATACAGAAATATTGATGGCTGATTATTATACCTGAATGTTTAAAAGCAGAAACAATGTCCAAAGCTGAACGAGGGTATTGCAAATGGACTGTCTTCCAAATATCCAGTTATTTTTTGATTCATTTAAAAGCAATCTGTTTTATTGAAGCCAATTGCAAACCTTATGAAGATGTGTCTTTTCCTACAACCCAAAGGAAGGTTTGTCCCATGCAATGATTATAAATGTTTTTATAATTTACCAGATTGCATCTGCCAGGGCTTCCATGGAAATAATTTAATCTCATTGGGGCTATTCTATTGTATAAAATGTTTAAGAAATATAGCATAAATGTGGGGCCATGGATGTTGTATGACAGAATATTAAGAAATGGGTCCAGAAAATCTACTTAAGTGATTGTCTGATAACCTCAGAACCCTGTGCTGATATTGCAGTGCAATAGCATAGAAAGAAGTTCTGAGTATCCTGAGTCCAGTTTACCGTGTCCAGCCTCAAGGATATCATTCTCACTACTTGCTAAAGCTGACTGCCTACTTGCTCCCATGCTGAACCTTACAACACACTTTGGGACAGAAGGACAGCCACACTCACAGAACTAGAAGAAAAGTAGAAAACATTATTTTCCTTCTAATTCTGTGGCCACACTGCTGACAAGTTTGGCAGTTACAAGGTAATCTGTGCCGCGGCTGTCTCATGTTCCATGCCATCTCTCTCCTTCCCCATCTTTGCAGCACTCGTGCAGAAGCCAGCATACATCTCTCTAAACTGTCATATAATTTAACAATAAAAATAAACAAAAACCTTAAGCTAGCTAACAGATGATGTGTGTGTGTGTGGGGGGGTCACATTTCACCTTCAAATCCCCTTCAATCCATAGCTCACAGTATTAATGTGCTACTTCCCATACTTTCTCTTCCATAGAGTGTTGATGCCACCTACTGCACAACAAGCAGAAATGGGGCTCTTTTCAACCCACCTAAGGTGTGCCGTTATCCCAGCACAATGCACACCCTATTGTGCCTTAGTGCTTAAATGGTACTGTGGGCAGTAGATAAATAGTGAGTCCAAAGGTTAGACTTTGACTTCTGCCCAAAGTGTCATTATTCCAGAGTTCAGAATCCACAACATGACATTATCACTTTTATAGCGAGTGAAGAATGAAAAAAGAAAAAAGAGAGATTAACAAATCAGGAACTGATAGGGATTTGTCTCTGCTCAAGTGAGCTTCTAATGGAATGTTCCCACCCTGAACATTAGGTCAGAAGTCATTAGCATACCAGGAGTGATTTTATAACCAAATTAGCATATCTGATGTGCCTTTGTAGCAAAATAAAGGCAGTACTGGGACTGAATGAGTGAGCCTCCACTCGCTATAATTGATAGACAGATAGATAGATAGATAGATAGATAGATAGATAGATAGATAGATAGAAAAAGATGTGTTCCTCTTCTATGGCATACTACCAGTATCTTCCAACTTCACATCCATTTCTTCCAATCCCCATAGATTTGAACTAGCTGGAGTGCCTTTTGGTTCCTGACTCCAGCTGCTCCCCTCATCATTGCCTACTCTTTTTTTTGACATTTAGTAAGCTTTATTGAGTTTAGCAAACAAAAAACACTGTATAAAGACATTATATAGCATGACGTGATACACCACGGCAGTAACTTATACAATGGTACTGGTCAAAGCTTATGGTGTTTCAAGACAACCTGTCACAAAAAAAAAAGAGAAAGGTAAAAAAGGAACCAATATACAATATACAAATAAACCATCCCCCCTCCCTCCTACCCCTACACCTCCCCCTCCCCTCCACCCTCCATACCCCTTGCCATCAGGAGAGGGATAAAAGAAAAGAAGAGGAAAAAAGGAAAAGGAGACAAAAGCCAACGGAGGGTAGCAGGAAACCAGTGAGAACAATCACCTACTGCTGATTTTTTCCAGATATTTTAAGGTAAGTTCCCCACACCAATACGAGGAGTATTATTTACATAGCAAGGTATGCAGTGGGGCCCAGATCCTCTGATATTTTTTACCATTTCTAGCATAGTTTGCTATGGTATATTCTGCTTGCAGAGCAAAAAGAATTTCTTGATGCCATTCCGCATATGTGGGAATCTGTTGATCTAGTCAGTGACGCAATATCACCTTCTTAGCACATAAGGAAATTAACATCATATGTTTCCTTTGGATACCAGTAAGGATATTACTTGAATCTCCCAAAAGGCAAATTTCTGGTTGGAAAGCATTTTGCAAACCTAGCAATGGGCTAAGTCTAGAACTAATACTCTGCCAGAGAGGGGGGAAGCTTTGTCACATTCCCATAAAATGTGGAATAATGTTCCCCGCTGTTTCCCACATCTAGTGCACAGGTCTGCCTGGAGCTTACCCATTTTACGAAGTTTTATAGGAGTGTAGTATAAGTCCTGTATTATCTGAAATTGTAGCAATCTATAACGATCCCACCTAACATCCTTATACAACCTTTTCCAGATTTGTGACCACTGGCGGGGACCTTCGGTGGTTGGGGGGAAGGAGTTATCCCATACATAATGGGGAGTGTCGTCTAGCCCTGTAACTATTTTCTGCAGCTCTTTATAGTAGAATGAAATTAAATGAGAATTAGGCCTTATATGCAACGTACTAAGTATGAGTCCAAACAAATAATGCTCCCATAACCCACTACCGAAATGCCTTAAGAGGACCTGGGAAATTTGGAGATACTTAAAACAAAAAGATACAGGCACCTTGTATTTAGCCTTTATCTCTGAAAAGGTTAATAACCTATAGTTTTCTGTTAGGTCTATGACCTTTTCCTACTCCTCCACTTAAAACCTTTGAATAATGGTCTTCCCCATTAAAGTTCGGGTTGCCCAGAATATACTGTGAGGTGTCTTTCTCCATGGTATCCTTTACAGTATAATTCAACTGTTTGTGGATGTGAAGGGTTCTCATAATGGGGGTGTTTTTAAGCTGTCCTGGGACCTTAGTAAACGGAAGGTATGGCAAAGTCCTTATATCAGTTCCAGCAGAGGCACAAAATGATTTCTCTATCTGCAGCCACAGTGGGACATAAGTTTCCAAACTAGGAGTCGGAACTGAGATCAGCCATTGTTAGACAACTAAGCAGTTAGTGGCGAGATAATAATGATATACGTTAGGGATTTGTAAGCCCCCTAGTTCTTTTGGCCTCTGTAATTTGGATAACGCCCTACATGGAGATTTATGCTTCCAGATGAAGTTGGATATAATACCGTGTACTTGAGCAAACCAAGTCTTAGGTAAATATTGATGACATAACTGAAGGGGGTATAACAGCCGGGGCAGAATATTCATTTTAATAATATTGATTCACCCCCAAAGGGAAATAGGAAGCATTGCCCAGTGGTTCAGGTCAATTTTAATGAGAGCTACTAACTGATCTAAATTATACTGCTTCATTTTAGAATTAGACAATGATAGATAAATACCCAGATATTTCAATTTATCTTTAACCCAAGTAAGCCCAAGGTGTTGAACATCGGATTTTGAGGTCCAGTTGTTTAAAGGCATAACCTCAGTCTTGGACAGATTTAACTTATAATTGGATAACCGACCAAAGTCCTGGATGATATCTAATGCAGCCGGTATAGATTTCGATGGATGTGTTATGTGGAGCAAAATGTCATCAGCATATACTGATATTTTATGTTGAAGATGATTGATAGTAATACCTGTTACCGAGGCAGAAGTGTTCAATTTTCTGATAAGAGGTTCTAAAAACAAGTTAAACAAATAAGGAGAGAGCGGGCAACCTTGGCGGGTGCCCTGGTGTAATATAAAGGGAGAAGAGAGCACACCATTACAAAAGATACGGGCTGATGGGGAGGAATAAAGGACTTTAATCCATCTTATAAACTGTACCGGAATATGATACTTCGGGAGTAAATGAAATAAGTAGTCCCATGACACCCGATCAAAGGCCTTCTCTGCGTCCAGGGACATCAAGACTGATGGTATATCGGAGTCCCTGGATGCAGAGATAAGATGGGAAATTTTCCTTGTGTGGCCTGCCGAGAGGCATCCGGCCATGAACCCCACTTGCTCTGGACTAAGCAAAGTTTGCCATACTTGGGCTAAACGACTAGCTAGGATTTTTGCTAGAATCTTCAAATCTACATTTATAAGAGATATTGGGCGGTAACTTGACATCATTATGGGGTCCTTGTCTGGCTTTAATATAACCACTATGGTAGCAGAGGTGAAATTGTGATCTGAAAGGCCATTTTCGTAGATGTAATTATAAAAATCTAGGAGTTTAGGACTTATTTGGGCTTTAAATGCTTTATAAAAATTAGATGTATAGCCATCAGGGCCTGGTGCCTTATCTGCCGGTAAGGCGTCGATGGCTTGATGGACCTCGTTTAGAGTTAGAGGGGCTTGTAAAATCAAAAATTGATTCTGAGAGAGTTGTGGGAGTACTATGTCTTGAAGAAAGTAATCCAATGAGGTGTGATTTAGGGCCATAGGGGAGCTTGAGTAGAGCTCCTGGTAATAGTCCTTAAAGGAGGAGGCAATATCCCTGGGGGACGTGTGTAGAGTGCCGGAGGCGTCTCACACAGCTACAATAAACCTATCAGCCATCTGGGCTCTAAGTCTCATGGCGAGCAATTTCCCAGCCTTATCACCTTGGTCAAAGTATGTAATTTTAGAGCACAAAAGGAGGTGTTCAACTTTATCACTGAGGAGGATATTATAATGGAAGTGAAGACTTTCTAACTTTTCTAAGTCCTCAGGTTTAGGATGGGGCGTAAGACTAGCTCTCTGATTTGTTGTAATAATAAAGAAGATTCAGAAGAGATTTTCTTTTTTCTTATTGAAGCAATACGAATAACCTCTCCTCTTAAAGAGCATTTCAAAGCTCCCCATAATATAACCAATCTTGTCATGGAAGGGGAATTAAACTCATGAAAATTATCTATAAAATTACTAAGCTGCCCCCTTAAATGGTCCGATTTTAGAAGTTGAGAGTTAAACCTCCAGATTTTGTCATGGATCGTAGTGCTAGGTAAACTCCATTGTAATAAAATTGGATGGTGGTCTGAGATCACGTTTGCTAAATATTCACAAGCGTGGACCCCTGTCAAGTGCTCAGTTCCCAACAAAAAGTAATCAGTTCTCGAGAATGTATTATGCGGCAAAGAGTGGAATGAAAAGTCCTTTAGTGAGGGGTGGAGAGTTCTCCATGGATCGACAAGACAAAGCGATTCCATCAATTCCCTCAATGCCAATTGCGCGGGGGTTGGGGAGAGCCTCTAGAGTTGGATCTATCAACCAGATTATTAAAGACTAGGTTCCAATCTCCTCCAATAAGCATAGGAGAGTTAGACCAGGGGGCTAATTTATTCATTAAATTTGTAAAGAATTGAGGTTCATCTCCCACTGGTCCGTAAATTGACCCCATAATCAACTCTGTTTGGAATACGATCGCCTTAATTAATATATATCTACCGTAAGGATCAATAATTGAGTCTAATAATTTATAGGGTACCTGCCATGCAATCAATACAACTATGCCTCGTTTATGAGTATCAAGTCCCACCCCCAAAACAGTACCTACCCATGAACGTTTAAAATTACCAATCTGCGCTGTGGGTAGGTGTGTTTCTTGAAGGAAGGCTACATCAATATTAACCTTAGAGAGGTGCAGGAGAATTTTAGCTCTTTTAGTGAGAGACTGAGCACCCTTGACATTCCATGAGCAAAACTTTAGAGGCATAGCCATAAGTAAATAAAGGAATTCACTAGGTGTCTTTCAAAATTAACCTTCTCATATCTACCAGTATCACTGATTCCACAGATCCCAATGTTCTGACCCTGTGATGAGTAGAATTTATCCCTTTTCCCATTCCCTTCCCCTAGTACAAGCTCCCAATTCCCAATGGAAACCACCCCCCCTACCCAACTGTCTCCTCTGGTTGTCCTTCTTAATAATATAAAAATTGCCTTAACATATATGAGCATTGAAGGGGCACAACATATTGTAAATAAACAGTAGGAGACATTAAACCTTATCCCTACTACCCTTAACTCTACCCCTAATCCCATAGTAAGGTAACCAATATATTTACATTTCCATATAACAACCTGGACCTTAACAGTGTATTCTCCCCAAAATGTGATACTTGCAATCCTAAGACTCCAAAGTGTGCACCACACTATGGTATCACCCCCCCCACTTGCACCACAACATGATGCACTGAATGGATTGCAGTGGTCCCCTGACCTTGTCCCCACCCGGCCCACCCTGTAAACTACATATCAGTTAAACATTTACATTATCTTGATTACTCAGTTTAACCATCGGGTCGCTGGATTGTCAGGATCACCTGCCATTGGGAAAAAATTAAATAAGGAAAGAAGGTTAGAAAAAAAAGGGGGGAAAGGAAGGAGGGAATAGTCTTTAAAACAAACACTGCAGTATTTAGAGACATGGAAACAAAAGCACAAGCTCTCCACAGTTTTGAACCCAGTCTAATGTCAAGTGGAGCTGGCCTCCTTTCTATATATTAAGTACAATGGATGATGACATCTCACAGATTTGGTTGAGATTGCATCATAAATCCAAGGCCCATGAAGAGAACGAGGGATGGACAAGAGAAGGAAAAGAAAAAAAAAAAAGGGGGGTGACTTGCCCCAACATGTAACCTCCAATCTTAAGTCCGACTTATGAAATAATCAAGATGAAACAAGGCATCTGTCCTTAGGCAGACAAGAGGCAGCTGAAGTATGCTTTTAGAAATAAACATCGCATCCTCATAATGGAAAGCACAGTCTTTGATGCTCTATTGTAGTCAGTTAGAGTAAGTGAACTTCTTTAAACAACAGGAACCCCAACCTTACGAAGAAGACGAGATAAAACCAATGAAGGTACAACAGCAACAAGGCACTCATCCAGTATCCTCAGCGGAGGGTAAAGAGATCGGGGAATAAAGATTTTACTGCTGTGTTGGCCTGTTGTGCAGTCTCATAAGAAACCCATTTACCTTCTTGTAGTACAGATAACCGTGCCGGGTATTGCACTTTAAATTTGATCCCTGCAGCTATTAATCTTGAGATCAGGGGATGATATTCTGACCTCTTCTGTCTCACCGTGGCCGGCAGATCTTGGGCAAATCTAAGTGTGTGATCTTCCCACAGAACTTTTTCTAGGCTTCTGACTTGCCCTAGGATATACAATTTGTCCAGGAAGTTTAAGAACTTAATAATCATTGGCCTTGGGGGTTTATCAGTGGCAGGCTTGGGGCGTAATGAATGGTGCGCCCTTTCTATAATATAAGTTGTGTTGTTAGGTGAAGGGACAACAATTTTTGTGAAGAACTTTTGGAGGAATAAAATGGGTGTAGAGCCTTCTGCCTCTTCTGGGAGGCCAAAGATGACTAAGTTGTTCCTCCGACTATGACCTTCTAGATCCTCCAGTTTTATTTCAATTTTATGTAGGCGCTGTCTAATAGTCGTCATTTCTGGCTCCATCCTATCCTTCCAACTTTCAAGAGATGTAGTGCGGGCGGCTACGTCCGAGATTGCTCGATTCATTTCAGCTAGTTCACCCCTGGTTGTCTTTAATTCACTA
This sequence comes from Neoceratodus forsteri, assembly GCA_016271365.2. Taxonomy (NCBI): domain Eukaryota; kingdom Metazoa; phylum Chordata; order Ceratodontiformes; family Ceratodontidae; genus Neoceratodus; species Neoceratodus forsteri. The sequence goes on along the minus strand of CM028134.1, from coordinate 299,767,844 downwards.
GTGATTTCTTTTAGAGCCTCCTTAAAAGACTGCATTTCATCCATGAATTTCTGCTCGGATAGGGGCGTCTGTGCAAGCGCAGTAGTACTGGGAGCCGCACGTTTAGGTGAAACGTCTGATGTGCCTTTCGAGCGCTTCGATCCCTTCTCGGGGGTTTGCAGGGGTGTGTGCTTAGGCAATGCCTGGCTCATATCCGCTTCCATTTTACAGCAGGCCCCAATACGGTGACAAGCACAAAATATGCCTTTACCGGAGATCGCGGTTAAACGGAATTCCCCCGTCACTCCAGGTACTTTCCAGTTCTCTTCCACCAACAACGAAGTCGGGACCAGCGGCGGACAGGTAATCTAAGCACAGTTTAGCAGAGCTGGAGCGGGAGCTCGGTCAAGGTGCGGCTCTTCCTACAGAAGCATCACATGTTCTCCCCATCATTGCCTACTCTGCTGATAGGTGGATTCATATAGTGCAGCATCCACTTGGTGCCCTGCCACTGTATGCCTTGGCAAGAATCTTGTAATCATTGTCAGTGTCAAGGGTGGACTTCAAATGGCCCCACATTCCTACTGTGACCTGCCACTGAATACCATGGCATGCTTAGTTCGTGTACTGTCACAAGAATCTGAGATAGCATTCCACTGTCTTACAGTGCCATAGCTGGTGTGCTGTATACTGTTACATACTATTTGGTAGGGAATTTATGATAGTGTTAGATGGAGGAGCACTCCCTCATCTCAAGTAGGGGTGTTAATGGTAGCAGCACTGGCATTGGCACCAAAGCCACTAATATACTCACTTAACTATATAACCACAGAGTGCACATGGTTGGGAAGGATGAGGAGCAGTGGCCTGCGATGTCAATATCTCCTTCCCGCTCCCTCCTAGAGACATATTATAAAGTCAGATGACTATAATGGTGGCTATGGGGAAGGCGTGCTGTAAGTTAGAGAGGGACCCACTAAACTAGCCAGAACACTGAATACCTTTGCTGGCCCCCACCACCAAATCATGGTCCTGGGGTCTGGAAATGGGCTCACTATTGAGAAATTGACTGCTGAGGCTTGGAGGGTGGCAAGGGGGAATTTTAAAAAAAATATGCTGTTTGCTCCTGGCAATAAATTAGTAAATTAAAAACAGTAAAATCTGTATATGATGGTCTACAGGTTTATAACTTTTATATATAGAATAATGTATGGGGTGGAGTGTATTATGAGAATTTATTACACACCTGAGATATGTGATGCTACATAAACCCTGAGAGCAAAGCTTGAGGGGTTTATTCAGCATTACACACTGAGGGTGTATATTAAATTTGAGTTTCACTCCTACCCATGCGTTAGTTTTTATAATTTCTGGTGAGCAATTTTTCCCAACCAGAAACTATAAAAACTATAAAACTATACAGACCTTTCAGAGGATGAGGAGGAAGGTGAAAGAGAGACAACAGATACACAAGTATCAAAAGAAGAAAGAAATCTAAAGGAGAAGCTTGAGCTACATATAACACAAACAATAGCATGGGGAGTCTGAAATGTACTACTCATAATATTAACAGTATTAAGAATAAGCATAAAATGCAGACTGTCTTTAACATTTTAAGTGATCTTAAGAATGATATATATGTGTTCCAAGGCACGAGGTTGCACACAATTGAAGAAATAAACCAAACTCAAAAAGATTGGATCGGGGCTATCATTATGGTTCATTGGTATTGAAAGGTGTACAGGGGTGGGGGTGACTTTTAAATCCTAGGAAAGTAAAATTTTAAAGGGTATAGATCTTGTACCTGGTAGAGCTTTGATTATGGATGGGGTTATGAAGCATAATTTTGTCAGAATTATTGTGATATACAATCCCCAAGGGAAAAAAAATGAAATAACAATGGATCAAATAGAACCTTTTTTGCATACATCAAAATTGGTAGTTTGGGGGGGGGAGATTTTAATTGTGGGTTGTATAAATGTGTTTGGGGGGATGTCTAAATCAAAGATTTATTGCGACACAGTACATCTTAAAACAATATTAGAGAAGGCAGAGATGGAGGATGGGTACAAGATAAAAGGGAAGAAAGGGGAGCATACCTATTTTAGGGGCTCACATTTGACAAGAACAGATTTTTGGATGATACAAAAAAGAATAGAGGTCTGTAATATTAAAAGTATACCAATGGAAACCTCAGATCATATGGCTGTAGAAATTGAAATAAATCTAGGAAATAGAATGAAATGTGGTAAAGGATTTTGGAGAATGAACACTGCTGAATTACAGGAAGAAAAGTGTATACAGGAAATAAAGGAAATATTAGAAAATAAGTTAACAGTGTTAGATTTATATGAAACCATGTCAGAATGGTGGGAAGATACCAAAGGGGAGAGTAAACAATTTTTGATCGAAGAAAGTCAAAAATGTGAGGTAACAGAAAATGGGAAATGTTTATCTTTAAGGGCCAAACTTTATAAACTGATGGATAGGCAGGCAAAAGAGAAAGTGGATGAGTCAAAACAAATTGAAAGAATTAAGACACAGATGAAAGAATATCAGCTGAAGAAAGTTAAAGCACTAATTATGGCACTAGGTACCATACAAATCCCTATGATAACAGTAAAGAGAGACTAGCAAGTAGAGTAATGTATGAATTACAGGATGGAAAGGGAAATGTTTATTCAGATATAGGAAATATTAAATGTATTATACAAGAGTTTGTGAGGCAAAAGTGTCAACAAAGGGAGGGTAAGGTGAGGGAGAATTTGTTTACAACTAAAATCCCAAAGCTAGAGACAGAAGAGGTAGAAGCTATAAACAAACAGATTAGAGAAGAAGTGGCAGAAGCAATTAAGACCTTAACAAATAACACAGCGCCAGGAATAGATGGTATTCCTAATATATTTTATAAAATGTTTGTGGAACAACTAGTACCCATACTTAGACGAATATATAATGGGATAATGAATGGAGACACAGAAACCGATAGCATGGAAGTTGGCATTACCATTTTTTTTTGCATAAAAAAGGGGAGAAAGCTAAACTTAAAAACTGGAGACCTATTAGCCTTTTAACATCAGATTACAAGATTTTAGTTAAAATAATAAATATAAGACTCAGGATATTGGCAGATAATTTAATATTACATACCCGGACATATGCAATTCCAGGACAGAATATAAAACAAAATTTAATATATATAAAAGAAGTAATAGCAAAGGAACAGATAAAAGAATTGCAAGGTTATTTATATGCTATAGATCAGGAAATGGCATCTGATGTAGTTAAATGGCAGTATGTATGGGGACACCTTGGGTAGATTTAATATTCCTAAACAATTAATTGATTTAATTAAAGCAGTATACCAAGATGCACAGATTTGTCCTATGGTTAATGGGCATCTAGGGACTAAAATGTATATTAAAAATGGGGTAAGGCACAGGTGCCCATTAAGCCGGCTAGTGTATGTTTTTTGCCTGGATCCCTTTTTTAAGAAAAATAGAGGAAGAGACAGAAATTAAAAATATGATTTGACAGAATAAAAAAATCAACAAAACAAGTGTGTATGCAGACGACTGCACAATATTAGTTAAAGATTAGGTGTCAGGTAATAAAATGCTAAAAATAGTAGAAAGTGTTAGTGAATACAGTGGGATCAAGATAAATAAGGAAGTAAAATCTATCCAATAGGTAACATGGAGAGGGGGAAAAAAGGGGAATTAGATATAGTAACGGTAGGCATTAAAGTGTTGGGGATTTACTTTGGAGGGCAAGAAGAGATTCAATGGAACTGGGAAGAAAAATTTGAAATTGCACATTCAAAAGTACAAAGATGGAGACAGTGGAGTATGATGAGAGAAAAAAGGATTTATTTATTGAAAAACTTTATACTTCCAATATTTCTGTTTTTAGCATATATTTTTTCCAGTACCAGAACAAATGTGATCTAAAATAATGGATCTTTTTTTCAATTACTGTGGGGGAGTAAACTGAATCCAGTTAAAAGGGGAACAACATATAGAACAATTAAAGATGGGGGTCTGAATATGATAAACCCTGTGGGCTTTTTTGTTAGTATGTTTGTATACACGAATCTTGTTCCCATTATAAAGGGAGAAGGGAAGGAATGGATATGGTTGACAGAGAAATGGAGTGCAGCTTTGATTAAAAATATTGGGAAAAAGGGAAATATAGTAGGGGGTAAAAGTTGACCTGATTATATGGAGGTGGGAAGGAAATATTTAAACCAGTGGGGGAGTTAAGGTATATGCCTTAATTACTAAAAGTAGCAAGCAGATATATATAAATAAATAATGGGGAAAATGTTTTGGGAAAAGCCAGTGTTTAATGTTGATAAAGGGATAAATGTGCAAAGGATTTTAGAATTAACCTTGGAAAAATGAATACCAAGGAAAATGAGAGAGACTATATGGATGTGCAGCCATGAGAAATTAAATGTACGTGGAAATCATAAGCATAAAAAACTAGAGGAACGGATTTGTGGGGAAAGGAATTGTAGAACACAGGAGGAAAGTATGTTTCATTTATTGTTTAATTGTACTTTTATTAAGGATTTTTGGGAGATGGCAGTAAATTATTGGGGTAAGCAAATGTTTAAGAATATGACCTATGATATTTTGATTTATGGGCAGTTAACAAATGAATGGGAGGGAGGGGGTTTGAATAAAAATACGGTGTGTTATTCTGGCAGTCTTAAAGTGGGTCATATGGCAAAATAGATGTCTAAGACTTCTACAAAATAAGAATTTAACAGTGCAAGATTTATTTTTTTAAGTTTCAGAATGAAACTGATAATATATATCAAGAAGAATGTAAGGTTATGGGGGAGGAAACAACAAAAGAATTGTGGAAAAATATTACTGGTATAGGTTAATTTATGTAATATAATGTAAAAAGATTTTAACAGTTTGTGTATATTGTTTGTTTTTGTTTTAATAAAATCTTCCCCTCCTCTTTCAGGTGGTGGTGCTGTTGGCCAAACTGATGGAGGTGTCACACTTACCGGAGCAGGCAATTGAGCAGCAGGCTGGAGATGAATTCTCTGCTTCAGCCTTAGTCGCAAAGAAGGATGGTGAGGAAATGTTTTCAGCAATGAGTAATGTTCCATCGGAGATGTCTTCAGGAGAAAAAGAAATGAATGGAGAAGATGGAATTTTAGAAACAGTGGCTGTGGAGAAAGTAACAGTTGAAACAACGCAGGAGGATATTGCACTAGCTGAAGCAGAGCTGAAACTGGAGCAGGATGAGTGGCTGGCAGTCCTGTTCACCCTCTTAGCTAAGGATGAAGACAGATTCTCGAAGCAGAAGATGGGATTAACTCATTATACCCTGGGAGGCCATTTTGTGTCAGGTAAACATTGCATAGTTCTGACTTCTGAAGAAGCTACTGCAGGTAATGAGTTAAAACAAAAGGCTGTCACGGATATGGAACTGGGCAGTGAGGCTGCACTGAGAGATTCTTCCTGGCCAAAACCAGAGGCACACAAAGTGTCAGGAGAACACGGATTAACAATGGAGATAGACTATGTACCACCATTAACAGCAGTGGAATTAATAAAGATGGCATTTCATACCATGGAACTGGCTTAGACAGAGGAATGGTCACCAGAGCAAGCATTGAAGGAGGCAGGATGGAATCGGATGGCGCAAGGAAAGTGGCTACTGGAGGAGGAGTTATCATTTTTTGGAATTTCAAGGGCCAAGAGAACAGCTGCCTTCTACATCGGGGGTGGCCTGTGGTGTCAAGCAAGACCAGGTGGAAATGGGAGATTCAACACAAAGGCAACAGACCCCCTCAGGTAGGAAGGGGATCTAAAGGGGAAAAGAATATGGGAGGGGAAGAGAATTTAAAAAAAATACCAGTGATTTACAAAAACAAAGACACTTGAGCTCACCAGTGCACTTGGATGAGACTGAAGTAAAGGGAACAGAGGCTATATTAAACGTCTTAGCAACAAAGTCTAGCCCCATAAAATGAATGACTCAACAGGACCTTCAGGTTAATGCACCTAAAATGCTAATAGGTGGAAGTGGGGGAGGGGGAGGGGGATGGGACCTTGGACAAGCCCTGGTCATCAGTCTGAGAAAGATCCACCCCTTCCCCAGGATAGAGAAACCACACTTTTCAGATCTTTGTACTGGAGCTGCTCCTGCACACAGAAGGAATGCAGTTCATATCCTTTACAAAGGTGGGATGGAGGCCCACCCAGATAGATATTTTGTAGGGCATACTTTTATTAAGGACTCCCTAAGATTCATGGCATCTGAGGTGTGTGCCTTAATACATGTGTCTTGGGAGGATACATTCGATCTAAGCTTTAGATCCCCACAGTCCTTGGATAGATTTTGGACAAAATATGCTTAAGTTAAGTTTTCTCCCTTATGGTCCCCTTCTTTCGTATCCCCTTATCCAAACCCACTATAAAAATTATTATTTTGCAATGAAGGGTTCCACATGAGTGACATTACCTACTGGTTGCAAGAAAGATGTGCATTTTACCTTTGTTTTACCAGGAGAGACACACTAAGCTGAAAGCTCGTTTACAGGTGCAACCTGGGAGCACTAGGAAGTTAAGTGATTTGCTCAGGGTCACACAGTATGCAAGTACTGTCTGATTTTGAAAGCAGCACAAGAGAAGTCACAGAGTTTGGAACTGTTTGATTTTGAAAGCAGCACAAGGGAAGTCACAGAGTTTGGAACTGTTTGATTTTGAAAGCAGCACAAGGGAAGTCACAGAGTTTGGAACTGTCTGATTTTGAAAGCAGCACAAGGGAAGTCACAGAGTTTGGAACTGTTTGATTTTGAAAGCAGCACAAGGGAAGTCACAGAGTTTGGAACTGTCTGTTTTTGAAAGCAGCACATGGGAAGTCACAGAGTTTGGAACTCTGATTTTGAAAGCAGCACAAGGGAAATCACAGAGTTTGGAACTGTCTGATTTTGAAAGCAGCACAAGGGAAATCACATAGTTTGGATCTGTTTGATTTTGAAAGTAGCACATGAGAAGTCAAAGAGTTTGGAACTCTGATTTTGAAAGCAGCACAAGGGAAATCACAGAGTTTGGAACTCAGTGCTTTGGCTTCTCAGAAGAACTAGAAGGGGGACAAGATCAGATCTACAGTACAGTAGCTTCTTGTTGTTTTAAATTGTTTCTTGTGGATTCTACTCGGTAGAAGGTTATTTCTTTTCTTTCTTACTACCAAGGGGCTAGCAGGGTATTGTTTGGGGCTGTTGGAATTTTGAAACCTGTTTTGGTAGCTATAAGTGGGCTCATTTGTTTGATTCACTGTGTGGCAGGCTGCATTTGTAGAGACCTATTTCTTCTGTTTCAAAACATAATTGGTGTGATTTAACTGGGTCTGTTTCTTTGAATTGGAGACATATATCTTCTAATTCCAAGCCTATTTTGATGTGTTGTTGGTGAAGCTGTTTTAATTGGAGTCCTGTTTCTTTGGGTAGCAAACTTATTTTGGGGGCTTTGAGTAGAATTGTGATTCATTGTTGCTGGCTTCACTAGCTGCAAAGTTTCAGTGCAGAGTGGGGGAAGGGTGCTAATGGTCTGACCAGAGGCCTCAGCTACCTGATTGTTTCTGGAAGACTTGGGTTGGTCCAACCCTTGGTCCATTATTTCCTTTATACCAGGGGTTCTGACATCACTCTCAAACAGGCAAAGGATATGCACCTGTCATAGCAAAAGCAGACATCCAGAAAGGAACAGCAGCAAGTGAAGAGGTGACTGCTCTCAGTGGAAGGGAAGTAAATGCAAATCTAGGAGCTTTCATTATTACTTTTGCATTGATATTGCATTGGAAAAGGAGGAGTAGGAGTTTGAAGAAGGTTGTGCAATGGCTACTTAAAGTCTGTTTTTGAGTGTGGATGGGAAGGATAGGAATATAAAAAGCAGTTGCTCAATATATCTAAACGTAGCAACAAAGGAGGTAAGGAAATAAAGAAAATGTTTTGCACTGATAGAGGAGGGAGAGGAGACTTGGGGAGTGTTTGGTATCCTGCATCTGGAAGGGTGGGGGTCGCTGGGGGCAACGACAGCAATGGGTAGGGTGGTAGGTTGCAACAACTGCAGTGCACCAATCTTTCTAAAAATGCCTGGAGTGTGGAGGATGTTTAGTGCAACCACATAGAAAACTTAGAAAGGAGATTGAGGGTCTGCAGGAGGAACTAAGACAGACAAGGCAGATTGGGGTGGGTTTAGCCCAATACTGAGGGAGGAAGAAGGGAGTTGATGGAGGGTGATTAAGCCAACAGTGGTGAGGAGAGGGTCAGAAGAAGGAAGCAGAGACAAAGGGGCCCAGGCCAGGAAGAACAATTGCGGGAAACCAGGTCAGGAGACAAAAGACAAATGGAAGGAGGAGATAGGGACTTGTGAGGGGAGGCGAAGAAGTGGCAAAAGTCATGGAGTGGAAAGGAGAGAACAGGTTACTATGAAGAGAGAGGGAGCGGGCATTTGTGAAGGGCCTTCAGAAAATAGTTGTGCACTACTAGAGAGGAAGAAGGTGGAGGAGGGAAATGATGAAATTTAGAGGTGTAATTGATAAATGCCTGGACCAAACTGGAGCGGGGGGAAGTTCTGCTGGGAGAATTGCAATAGGGGTAAAAAGGGGAAATAATGTGCAGGAGGAAGAAGAGGAGCTGGAAATGAGAGAGGGAGATGAATGGAAGCAAGCAAGGAGTTAGAGGGGTGGAATCTTAGTGCTGGGGGACTCAGTACTAAGAGGAGTTAGGTGGGGTAGCAAGGGGGAGAGGCATAGTCGCATTTGGGTGGAGGCCATGCCAGGAATGACAGCGGAAAGGGTGGGACAGTCTGTTCTGAAATATGTTAGAAGGGGTAGAGACAAGCCTCATTTAATTATACATCTTGGGACAAACAACCTGGCTGACAAGACAGTAGATACAGTCCAGAGGAGGTTTGAGGAACTAGCACAATTATGTGAGGGGGCAGGAAGATCAGTAACTTTTTCAGAGATACTTCCTGTGCCAAAGGCAAGCACAACAAGAAAGCTGAGAATAGAGGAATTTAATGGATGGCTAAGAACCTGGTGTTGTGCTAAAGGGTATGGGCTGTTGGGAGGGTTGGGAGGGACCTGGGAGGACAGTAGTCTCTATGCCAAGGGCAGACTACACTTGAGTGAGGAGGAAAAGAAAGTGTTGAAACAGAGGATGGAGGAGTACATAGAGGAAGTTGGGAATTTAAACTAGGAGTGGGGGGTGGCAGTTGGGGAAGAGATATGCAGAGACCACAGGTTGGGAAACCATATGAGCCCCCCCATAACAGTGACAAAGGACAAATGGCAAGTACTGTTGGTGATGCTAGGAAAGGAGGGCAGGATGGGAGGAGGGGAAAAGGGTGGAAGGTGGTTACCCTTAATGCTAGGAGCCTTGGGAGGAAAACTGCAGAGTTACAGGTTCTCATGGCAGAGGGAGAGGTGGACATTGCAGTCATTACGGAAACATGGGCCACCCAATACAATGACTGGGACCTGTCTGTACCAGGGTACAGATTATTTCGTAGGGACAGAGTGATTGGGAAAGGAGTGGGGGTGGTACCTATATGTTAAGGAAGAACTGAAGTGTGTAAGGGAGGAAGGGAGGGGTAGTACGGAGTCACTTTGGATGCAAATCCAGGATTCCAAGAATAGGATTCTTAGAATGGGAGTGGTGTACAGGCCATCTCAGACGGAGGAGTTAGACAGGAACTAAGGGACAGATCAGGATGACTCAAGAGAAGGGTAATGGTGATTGTGGGGACTTCAACATGCCAGGGGTGGACTGGAGCACCCCAACAACCAGGAACAGAAGGGAGCAGGTACTACTGGATGCCTTCCAGGACAGCTTCCTGCTGCAAATGGTCAGTGAACCAACCAGGTTAGGAAATACTCTTGACCTTGTGCTGGCAAATGGGGACTTTGTGAAAGAACTTACAGTGGAGGAACCGCTGTCAGGAAGTGACCACCGCTCAGGATGGCTCACATTGGATATGGGCAAGGAAGGAGTGGCATCTGGCACAATAGTGCTGGACTTCAGGAGGGCCGACTTTGGGAGGATGGGGGAAGTGGTAAAAGGGTACCTGGCCAGAATTCAATCTAGTATGGACACTAACCAGAGGTGGGAGCTCATAAAGCTGGGGATAGTGGAGGCAACCAAAACCTGCTGCAAAGCCCAGAGCAAGAAGGCTAGGGCTAAGAAACTGATCTGGTTGAGCAAGGAGGTCATGGAAAAGGTAAGGAGGAAAAGAGCTGCCTTTAGAAAGTACAAGAAAACAGGGAGGGGGAGGACAGGGAGGAGCACTTGACAGAATTGAAGGAGGTGACAAGGGCAGTAAGGGAAGCCAAAGCATCAATGGAACTCAGGCTGGCAAAAGGCATTAAGAAGGGGGAGAAGGACTTCTTTAAGTACATCAGGGAGAAAAGGAGCTGAAGGACCACATAGTAAGGATTAGGAAGGAGGGGGGTTGGGTGGAAGCAAGGTGAAATAAGGCAGAAGCACTAAATGAGTACTTCTGCTCAGTATTTACTAAAGAGAAGAGGGGGGTGACACCCAAGGTGGGAGAAATGGCAGAAGCAGGGGGAAGTGTGACAGATGGGGAAATCAAGAGAGTAGAGTTCGAGAGGGTTTGAAGGCACTGAGGGTGGACAAGGCGCCAGGCCCAGATGGCATCCACCCCAGGGTACTGAAGGAGCTGGCAGAGGTCCTTGCAGGACCTTTGCAGAACCTATTTAATGCCTCACTACATTCGGTGTGTACCTCAGGACTGGAGGATGGCTCATGTGGTGCACCTCCACAAGAGTGGCCCCAAGGATGAACCGGGAAACTACATACCAGTGAGCCTCGCATCCATTGTGGGTAAGCTAATGGAGACTATCCTGAAGGAGAGGCTGGTGGCCCTTCTAGAGGCCAAAGGACTACAGGACAGAAGACAGCATGACTTCATACGTGGCAGATCCTTCCAAACCAACCTGGTCGAGTTCTATGACTGAGTAACTAGGCAACTGGACAGGGGCCATACAGTGGATGTCCTGTATCTGGACTTCAGTAAGGCATTCGACTCAGTGCCACATGGAAGGCTGGGAAAGAAGTTAGTAGGCACAGGGGCGGGTTCAAAGTTGGTGAGATGGATAGGAAACTGGCTGCAGGGAAGGCAACAAAGGGTGGTGATGGGTGGGGAGCTCTCACACCCAAGGGCAGTGACGAGCGGTGTTCCACAGGGCTCAGTGTTGGGACCAGTGTTGTTTGGGATATTCATTGCAGACATATCATGGGACATCAAGAGCAAGATCAGTCTGTTTGCTGATGATACCAAGGTAGGCGCGGTGGTGGATGACCTAGGGGGATGGCAGGAATTGCAAGATGATGTGGCAAAGCTTGAAACCTGGTCAGACACCTGGCAACTGGGCTTTAATGCCAAAAAGTGCAAGGTGCTGCATTTTGGGATGAAGAACCCAAGGAGGAGTTACCAGCTAGTGGGAGTGCAGCTAGCCCAGACAGAGGAGGAGAAGGATCTGGGTGTGCTCATTACAGGGTCAATGAACAACTCGGCACAATGTAGGAAGGCAGCTGCAAAGGCCAACAAAATGCTGGGTTGTATTGCAAGGGGTATATCCTTGAGGAGGGAGGAGGTGATTCTGCCACTGTATAGGTCATTAGTTAGACCACACCTGGAGTACTGCATGCAGTACTGGTGTCTGTATGTGAAGAGGGACATTAAATTCCTGGAGGGGGTGCAGCGCAGAGTGACAAAGATGATCAAGGGGCTGGGGGACTTATCATGTGAGAGGAGGTTGAAGGAGTTGAACATGTACTCACTGGAGGAGAGAAGAGGAGAGACAGGGGTGACATGATTGAAACCTTTAAATACATGAAAGGAATAAACAAGATGGGTACAGAGGGGCTGTTTATAGTAAGAGAGGAGAGAGCCACCAGGGGCCATGATATGAGACTGGAGTGAGGAAGGTTCAGGAGGGAGATGAGGAGACACTTTTTTACAGAGAGGGTGGTGGCTGGGTGGAATGCATTACCTGCTGAAGTGGTATGCAGTAGAACAGTGGACTGCTTCAAACAAGGATGGGACAGGACAAGGGGGAGGGTTAATGAAGGGGAAGGGTGGAAGGGAGGGGCAGCTGCAGAATAAGGGGTGCTAGCTGCACATTCGAGCAGACTTGATAGACCTCTAGGCCTTTATCTGCTGGCAAATTTCATATGTTCGTATGTTTGTAAGTAGGGACTGTGGGATTCAAACCCAGGTCTCCAGGTTTGTAGCTCAGATCCTTAAGCCACTGCACTATATTGCCCCCTTACTGAGTGCCCCTGAACCAGTGCTAGACACTGAGAATTTTTGGACCGTGACATGGACCTTAAAGGTGAAACTGAAGCACTGAAATGAGGGCCCAATACACCTTCCAAACAGTTTTTTTCTAGGGTGAGATCAGGGAGTCTGTTGCTATGCAGGCCAACCAAAAGCATGCCATAAATGTGGGGCTAAAACACATTTGGAAAATGTATGCGATCAAGAGAGATGTGGAATAGGTGATGAAGTGAAGCATATTAGCCACCAATGTGTGAATTTCGCTAAGTGTAATTTATGTGGGGAACTGTGGCATGTTTTTTCAAGCTGTCCTTGTGCTGCACGCAATAAAGCTCACACTATAAACCCTGATGAGCTTATTAGGAAGGCACAGACAAAGCAGCAGCCATCGTTGACAAGAATGGCTCCTGCTGTACAGGACTCTACAACTTCCTCAAAACACTCAGATAGACTGCAGGCACAATGCACACCAGTGCCAGCAGTCCATAGAGCATCTGTAAGGGCCCCATCAGGGGCATTGCAGCTTCCTCCTAAAGAAGTGATATCGGAGGGGATTGGGCTGGACCTGGATAAAGGGACAGCAGAAATGAACACTAAACTCCCCCCCCATGGGAAGGGGTTCCAAGTATACTGGCCCCCCAAGAGAAGCCAACTACCTTGATATGGGAAGAAGAGAGTGAGACTCCTCAGCCTTTACCAGAATGGAAAGCCACCCTACCTAGACAGAGAAATCTGTTCACAAAAAACAGTAGAGGCAGAAGTTGAATTTTCCAATCCCTTTGAGACTTTGGCTAAGTCAAGCAGTGGAGGGTCAGAGGTGAGGGACTTGGACTCAGATGTGTCCTCCTCTCAACGTCCTTCCAAGCAAAATGCTGGTGGAGGTCAAGAAGGGAAGAAGGAGAAGAAAAAAAAGGAAAAATGTTAAAAGAGTAACTGAAGTGTTAGAACTTACAGCATGTCATTTTCTATAGCCACATTAGAGGTCCACAGTATAGTCACAGATGTAAAATGAGGGGGTGTCTTTTCCTTGTTGAAAGAGTCCAAGATGGATATAGTTTTTTTTACAAGAAATATGGTTTAACTCTGTACAGTTGATCACACAAGCTAAAAGGGAGTGGGTGTGGGGATCTTCATATTGGTCCTTTGGTGAGGACACTGTGGAAGGCATGAGTATACTTTTTGTGGGGAATGGATTTACCTCCCATAATTTAGTGGATATTCTTCCTGGTAGAGCTATTCTCTTGGATGGTATTTGGCAGTGTCAGAGGTGCAGACTGATTGCAATTTATACACCTCAATGTAAGGCTGCTCATGTCCAGCTGCTAGAACAAATACAGCCATATCTAGCAACGGCTAGACAAACGACTTTTGCAGGTGACTTCAACTGTAGTTTAGAGGTGGCATGCAGAAGAACACAAGGTCTAAAAATGTATTATGACTTGGGGGCTTTGAGATCCTGTATTACAACAGTGGATCTTCAGGAGTGCAGTACTGAAGCATTTCCAAAATTTGAGTATACATACTGTATATGCGAAGTAAATTTAAGACAGAAATAGACATTTTAACTTCTAGAACAATACAGGTTTTGTCTTGCTGGACAACAGCAGTGGAATTCACAGATCATGTTCTTTTATGGTGTATCCTAACCTAAGTTTCACATTATAGGCCCACTATTTCAAGGTGGAAACTAAATACAGAGAACTTACAAAATCCAGAAATAAAACAAGGAATCCTAGAAGTTTTAATAGCATAGGTGTCAGTCTTAGGATTATACAATTGTGTAATTCAATGGTGGTTGCAAACTAAATCAGATATGGCTATTTGGATACAGAAATATGGGAAAAGGGTGGTAAACAAGAAACGAGTATGGTACATTATTTAACTCTGAGGGAGCAATTATTTAAATTGTTATCACTTGTGGGCAAAGGAGATAGTGATTATGCAGATCGGATTAGTAAAATTAAACAGGAAATGCAGGTACTACAATATGATAGAGCTGCTACTTTACAGGCTGAATTGCAGTATGGGACAAAAAAAACCTGTATTCAGACCCTTGCATAGCTTGTAAAGAGCATAGACAGAAGACACAATTTGAGACTGGTCAAGATAAATAATGCAACAATGTTTGATTATTTAAAAATTGTGATGCCAGGACCCCTATCACAGGAACAAATAGGGTCTCTAAAGACAACGGTAACAGAGCAAGAAATTGTAGAAGTGATACGTAAATTAAAATTGAACTCTACACCGGGGAAGGATGGCCTCCCAAATTAATTGTATAAAATATTCCTGGAGATTTTTGCTAAACTTCTGTTAAAAGTATATAGATATTTGGTAACAAAGCCTGAATGGCTGGACGACTTTACAAGGGATCTGGTTACATATTTATATAAAGAAGGAGATAGAACTAAACTGGAGAATTGGCATCCAATTAGTCTATTAAACTCGGTTATTTTAAAACACTAACAATGTTATTGCAAACTAGGTCAAAAAAGGTGGCAACAACACTGATCCATCCTGCTCAGACATGCACCATACCAGGGCAAAAAACCCAGACAGGTTTGTGTCTCATTTGAGATATGATACAGTATTGTAAAGGGACAAATGGCAAAGAGTTATTATTAACTTTGGATCAACGGAAGACATTTGACCTGGTACATCATGGGTTTTTGTTACAGGTACTGCAACATTATGGAATACCACCAGGATTTATGATTATGAATTGAGTTATTGTACAAGAATGCAGTTATCTGTTCAGTATTTGAACAAAAAGGAAGAGTTCAATACAGGGTGGGTAGGGGAGTTAGACAGGGTTGTCCTCTCAGCCTGCTATTGTATATATTGGTGTTGGATCCACTGGGTAGACACATTTCATCCCTTGCAAATATTCAGGGTATTAAAGGATCACAGCAGGGGGATGAGGTGAGAATAGTAGCATATGCTGATGATAAATGTGTTTTGGTGGATACACAGAACTCTGTCCCAAGCATGTTACAAGAAATAAAGAAGTATGGGTAGGTGTCAGGTGCACAACTTAATTTCCAGAAATGCAAAGGTATGCATTTAGGCTCTGAAGTAAGACAGAATAGATGGGTGGAAGAGATAGCCTTTGATGAAGGGACATTTACAATTTTAGGGGTGAGTTATGGAGGGGAAAACTGTGCGTTGGAAAATTGGGAGAAGACGATAAGCAAAGGAGAGCAGAAAGTGGGTAGGTGGAAGGGATGGACTTTTTCTAAATTAAAGAGGGTACACGTAATAAAGAATTTTCTGTTACCATTATTTTTGTACATTAGTGATGTTTTCTCACCTCCGATTAGTATTGAAACAAGATTGTATAGAGTTTTTTTTTCAAATGTTTTGGGGAAGTAGGTTGAACCCCATTAAACAGTAAATAACTTATTTACCAAAAAATAGGGGAGGAGAGGGTATGGCGAATCCTATAATGTTTTTTCATTCCCTATTTTGGATAAATAATTTAAAACCAGCACTTTTGTTGAGACCAACAGTATCACAAAAATGGCTGAAACATTAATTTGAGAATGTATTTATTATTTGGACTAATTTACTAGTACGAGTATCAAGTAATTGTAGAATTGCACCATATTTTAAATGTACTTTTTTGAAATTATGGAAATGGGGAATTTCTAAGCAAATGATTGTGCAGGAGTCAAGAAAAAGTCTCTATCAAGCAGCATTAAATGCTGTTGGACCAAGTGAACCCACATTTAAACATTGCAATATAAGTGATAATTCAACTGTATTTACACAACTGATGAATACCCAGGTCCCTAAGAAAATGTGGGATTATGTATGGCTGGGAGTTCATGGGAGGATAAATGTTAGGGGGAATCATAAGCACAAGGCTGTAGAAGAGTGATCTTGTTGATATTCAGATTGTCAAGGAATGATGTAAACACAAGAGCATTTTCTTTTACAATGTTTGTACATGAAAGGCCTTTGGAAATATTTAGCTAGAAGATGGAAAATGCCATGGCTGGAATATATAACTTATGAAGAACTAGTACTAAGATGTTTTCCCAACAACTTGTCTAAGTACTGTATCATGCAGATTCCTTGACTGTTTTTTTTTTTTGCTATTCTTAAATATTATTTATGGCAAAGTAGATGCCAATATGAATTTCAGCAAAAGATAAGAATATATTCAGCCTTTGGGGATATATGTGAACAGGCTCTAGGATGACTATATAGAAATGAAGTTAAGTTGCATCCAAGAGCACGGGTGATGATTTGGTGGAGGGGTTTCACTTTTTTAACAAAATATGCATAGAGTGAAGGTGAAGGGTTAAGAGGGATGACACAGGTTTGGCTGAGTTGGGGTCTAAAAGTAGACTGGTGGTTTGGAGTTTGGATGTGATTTTTCTCTCAATTAATAATTGTTCTTGTATTAGGATTTGCTGTTGATCAATGATTTTGTTATGTATTGATATAATAAAAACTCCCCTACTCTTTCGGTAGGGGGAGCTGCTGTCCTACTTGCAGGATGGCAGACGGTGGTGAGCTGGAGGAGGAGGAGGAGGATATGTTTCTATGGCAGACTGAGGCCCGGTTCCAGGCCACAGTCAGTTTTCTAGGGAATGAAGAAATAGATTTTGCAGCATGTTGCATGGGAGAAGTAGCCTTGCAGAATAATGGAGACCTAGGTCAGACTGAGGAGGCAATAGAAGTGGGGGTTCCCCCTGGACACAACACATAAAAGCCTAATGAAAACCAGTAAGGGCACTGTGTTTATCCAAAATATTGCCAAAGATACTATGGAGAATGCAAGGGCTAAAGATGAAAGAGCCGCAGTGTCAGACTGCAATGCCCGTGTATTGAGGCAAGAAACTTCAGCTGTTTCCAGCACTCAGATGGAAGAGAATGGCATTTCACCTGACAACCATCCAACCACTCGAACAAATGTTGGTTGGACATCTAAATTTCTTTTTCCTTACGTGAGCAAGATGCCCCCTTCTCTGACGAAGATTGGTCTGTGGAGGTGGCTTGTCAAACACTGATTGGATTTGTGCACCAGATGGCAGATGAATACCGGATTCATCATAGGAGGAATTTTCTCAAAAAAGGTTGCTGAAAAGGGGGCCCACTCAGAACACGATGCATCAGGTATACTTCTGCTAGCAATGCACTGATAAATACTTCCTCTCAAATGCAAGGAGCATTACCAGGAAAACACACTCCTTTCATGGGTGCGGTCAGTACTACTACATAGGTCTCAACACCAGGAGAGCAAAGCAGGGCCCAAGAACCCAGTTCTTCTTCTTTCCCACACCCCCCCCCATATGAAAGAAGAAGAATGGGTCCTACCTTCTCAGACTTATTTAGGAATAAAAAGCTGGAACAAGCCCCAAGACATAATGCAGTTT
This sequence comes from Neoceratodus forsteri, assembly GCA_016271365.2. NCBI lineage: Eukaryota > Metazoa > Chordata > Ceratodontiformes > Ceratodontidae > Neoceratodus > Neoceratodus forsteri. Next base: position 299,750,146 of record CM028134.1, on the reverse strand, counting down.
GATTAAAGTACAGAGGAGGGTTACAGGAGCACCCTGACAGGGTGTATGTGGTCAGAAAGCTTCTAAAAGAGTGAATCAATTTTCATGCCTCAGAGGTGTATGCACTGATAAATATTCAAGGGAAGGACATTTTTGATATCAGCTTTAAAAGCTTTGCCAACTTGGATAAATTCTGGAGGAAGTATGAAGTTTTAAGATTCTCACTTTTTTGGGTTCCATTTTTGGCCATTCCATTAACTAAACTTTATTTAAAACAATAATTGTAATGTTTAGAAACAAAGGTGTAAATGTGAATGATATTCAGTTTTGGATAAAACTAATGCACTGTTCTTGGGCCTCCAGAAGCAATCATCGACCCTGGGAGATTTAGACTGGGGGTGGGTGGAAGTTCAAAATAAAGCTGCACCAGGTTAACAATGACTTTTTAAATGTGCCCAATAGTTTTTTTCTTGGGAGGGACAGAGGAGTGTGTTTTTATCCTAGGCAGCCTAAGGCCTGCTATAAGTGCAGTAATCACACACACTTAAGCAGTGCTTGTGATGGGTTGAAATGTGCCTTCTGTGCAGAATTTGATTATGTCAGTTATGTGTGCAAAAATATTTTCAAGTGCAATATATGCGACAAACATGGGCATGCATAGATCGATGCCCTTATGGGCAGACTAGGTGGGCCAAGCGGTCCTCATCTGCCGTCAAAGTCTATGTTTCTATGCCCCTGGGCTGGCCACAACGGACAAAGTGGTTCTGCTCAGGATCATCTAATCAATCAGGCTCAAGAAAAAAAGTAGGCCTCAAGGACCCAATCCCCTCCAGAATGATGAACAAGATTTTCTGGGGCAAAACCACACAGGAATGATATAGGGTAGGATGTAGTTAGGGCAGAGGCCAAAGACAGGGCCCCCCCAAGAGAGAACAATGACCCCTGCACAGGACATGGAACAGGTAGAAACCCCAAGAACCTCAGGAATCTTCCAGGGAGAAGCCCAAGGTACAATGCCCCCCGATCAGAGTTTCAACTTCCCTCTACCCGTAGACTTACTATATCTATTAGTAAACAGATGGGACACACCAATCCCATCTCGCTACAGAATTCCTTTCAAGTTTTACAGAGACTGAGGATGGGAACTCTGAACATGAATCTGACCTTTCTTCCAGGTTGGAGGTAGTTTCTGAAATTGAAATGGAAGAAGACCATAATTCTGGAGTATTGGAAACTAAGAAAAAAAAGGGTAGAAAGAGAAAACTAAAGAAAGAAACTGAACACTAAATAGATGGCATCCCTACAGCTAGCCTCTTTAAATGTAAGTAGTACAACAAACTACAAAAACAGAATTGCCCTATTATGCTTTTTTTCAACATAGTTCCATTGACTTAAGTTTTTTTTATAAGAAACCAGGTTTAATTCCCTGTCTGACATTTCACAATCTAAAAGAGTCTGGCTGTGGTGTCCTTCATATTGGTCTTTTGGTCCTGATGTGGCTGATGGGTTAGGTATATTATTTAAACATTCTCAACTGCAACTACAAAAACTGGTAGATATATTGCCAGGGAGGGCTTTCTTACTTGGCTGTGTATATAAGAGTATTTCTCTGACATTGATTAATACTTATGCTCCACAAAGTAAAACTGCTAGGATAGATCTATTTAATAAAATATGACCTTTCTTATACACTGCAAGGGAGGTTATATGGGGTGGAGATATGAATTGTGGGCTTGATGTAAAAATGAAAGACAATATACAAAAAAAAAGGTGTATTGCGATTCACATGCCATCCATTCTATAATTACATTGGCAGGTCTTAAAGATTCATATAGGGAACTGCATAAAGATTCTGGTTTTACTTATAGAAGGAGCGCTTTTGCTACCCATATAGATTTTATTTTTCTTTATAAATTTCTGTTATCGGGTAGGTTTACCTTATCTCCTTATGAGTTTTCTGATCATATGCTCCTGATTTGTCATATAGGTTTTCTTGTTTAATACATTTTTATTACGATTTCCAGTAAGTGTGAACAGATAACAGATAACATATGTACTATCCATCGTCCGAGACAAAAAGTACAAACCATTGATAGGTCAACTTCACAATATAAAGTCTACAACTTACTGATTTCCCCCCCCCCCCCAATCACCCTTACCCCACCCTAATTCCCCGGTCTGCCACCAGCCAGATAGTTAAAACCTTATTTGAACTAGATTATCTACGTTATTAAGACACTACTAAATTGAGAGTTCAAGCTCCCCCAATCGTTAGTTACTTGTTAGCAAAGTATAGAGAGGCTCCCATCTCTTTGTATATTTCTTGACATTTTTAGCCAGACTGGCGATAGTGTACTCTGCTTGCAAGGCAAACATTATATCATGAAACCATTCTAGATAAGTAGGAACAGCGGGGTCTTTCCATTTCCTTAATATCACATTTTTCGCGCAAGCCGATATCAGGGCCATATGCGCTTTCTGATTACCTCCGGGTATTAGTGTATAATCCCCAATTATACACGTTTCAATTCGAAAAAGCCCTGACAAGGCCAAAAGGGGATTTAGCCTGCTCTCTATACTTCGCCAAAAAACAATTATTTTCTCACATGACCATAACATATGAATCATGTCTGCACATTCCTGTTGACATCTAGGACAACAGCTGTTACCCTGAAGGCCAAATCGGTGTAATTTAAGTGGGGAATAATACAAGTTATGGATTATATGAAATTGCATATATCTATATTTATCCCATTTAAGATATTTATATAGATGTATCCAAACATGAGACCAATCAATAGGACTAGTATTAACCCGAGGAATCTTATCCCAATGGGCATAACAGCTATTGTCCATAGACTCCATAGATGATCTAAGAAAATTATATGAAAAAGATATTACATGTGAGGAGGGAGTAGTATCTAAATGTGGAGTTAGTTTCTTAGATAAAGAGCCCTGCCATCCCGTTGCACCAAAATGTTGCCGCAACGAATGCACTAATTGCAAGTATTTGAAAATGGTGGTTTTATCCCAGCGGAATCGTGTACAGCCTTCCTGGAAAGAGATAATTTTATAATCAGACAACAGCTGGTCCACCCTCTCCAGACCTATCTGAGGCCAGAATGTCCGAGCTTTTATTGGTTTACCAGCAATTTGAAAATTAGGATTACCGAATATGGGCTGTGCTATATCTTTCACTCTGTCCACTTTAAGAAAAGCACTAAGTTGCTGTTGAGTCTGAACCAAGGGAAATAAGGGGGTATCTCGTAAGTTCTTGGGAATTTTCCTTTGTGGGATAAATGGTAAGGCCTCTGGCTCCCACCCCATGTTCTGGCAAAGATCTCACTCTATCTTAAGCCAAGAAGGAGGCTGACAATTATTTTGACTAGGCCGAAGCCAATGTTGATCTCGAGCCAAGTGTATTGTAAGTAATAAATATAAAAGTTGGGTACCTGTAAGCCACCCTCTAATTTCCTCATTGTGAGTTTCAGGTAACTCTTCCTAGCTTTCTTGTTTTGCCACATAAATTTATTCAGAACACCATGCAACCAGTTAAACCAGGAATGTGATAGTGTTAGATTCAACATTTGAAGTGGATATAACAGCCGTGGTAATACATTCATTTTAATAACATTCGCTCGACCCCAAGGAGTCAAAGGTAACTTAGACCACCGTTTAAAGTCCTCTATCAGGATCTGAACCAGATTATCTAAGTTGAGCTGCTTCATAACCTTAGGAGAAGGATAGATATAAATACCGAGATATTTCAGTTTACTCTGATTCCATTGTACGTCCAGGTGCATCACCTCAGCTTTCACAGTATATTTATTTAATGGTAGAATCTCAGTTTTTTCCCGGTTTAACTTATAATTTGAAAAAACTTCAAATTGCGTTATTATTTGGAATATCTTGGACAAAGAATGCCCAGGGTCGATAACATGTAATAGCAGATCATCTGCATACGCTGAGACCTTGTATTCTTCTTGGCCTATTCGTATACCCCTAACCATTGCAGAAAAATTGATTTTTCTGATGAGTGGCTCTAAGTATAAGTTAAATAAATAAGGTGATAGGGGACAGCCTTGCCGTGTGCCCTGCAGCAAGGTGAACGGGTGGGACATAACACCATTGCATTGTATTCTGGCCGATGGAACGGTATATAGTATTTTAATCCAATTTATAAATTCCACTGTTATTCAGTATTGAGGAAGTAAAAGAAAAAGATACTCCCATGAAACTCTGTCAAAAGCCTTTTCCGCATCCAGGGATGCCAAAACCGCAGAGGTGTCCAGGTCCCTGGATGCGGAAATGAGATATGCCAACTTCCTGAGGTGATCTGAATAGTGTCTGTTTTTAACAAAACCCACTTGCTCAGGACTAATAAGATGTTCCCACACCTGGGCAAGTCTTGTCGAGAGAATTTTACCTAGGATCTTGAAGTCTACGTTGGTAAGGGAGATTGGTCTGTAACTGGACATTCTGAGAGGGTGTCTATTGGGTTTTGGAATGAGAATTATGGTGGCAGCTAATGAAGAATCCGATTAACCATTCTGAAATAAATAGTTAAATGTGTCAAGTAATATGGGCGCTATGGTGCACTTTAAGGCCTTGTAAAAATTGGTAGTGAAGCCATCTGGCCCAGGAGATTTGTCACTTGCTAGATCATCTATGGCCTGACAGACTTCAGATATCGCAATGGGGGGTTTTAATAGATCTGTGAGTCGGTTAGGACAGGGAGTGTAATGTCTTGAAAAAAGGAGTCCATCTGACTTAACGGAAATTGATTAGAAGGAGCTGTATAAAGCTCCTGGTAGTATTCTTGAAAAGCTTCTGCAATACTTGAAGGTGAATTAAGGAGAGTGCCCGAGAGAGAGTAAATAGATGGGATTATTCTCTCCAGCCAATTGGAGTCTGTCTTGTCATGTAAACAACCTGCCTTTTCACCTTAGTCAAATACCTAATCTTCGAACTTGTAATCATAAATTCCGCTTTCTCAGAAAGTAACTTATTATATTGGGTTCGAAGAGATTCCAATTTAACCCAGTCATCATCTGGGGAGGTTGGAGAGAGGGACCTTTCTAATTCGGTAATCTGATGTATTTTGAGGGCTACCTCTGCTCTACGTTGCTTATTACGAAGAGTTGATAAGCTAATTATTTCGCCTCTCAGAGCATATTTTAAAGAGCCCCATAAAATGTCTTTCTTAGACACTGATAGGGCATTTTCCTTCATATACATTTTGATAAAAGATTGTAACGTTTCTACAAGCTTATCCGAGTTTAGAATCCAGTTATTAAATTTCCAAATTCGATTTCCACGATTATTTTGGAATAGATCAACTTGGAGATAGACTAAACAATGATCAGACAAGGCCTGAGATGAATATTGGACTTCGATAACCCCCGGGTTGCAGTCTATTGATAGAAGAACGTAATCTATATGGGAGTAAGTATTGTGAGGAGTAGAGTGGAATGAATATTTCCCCTCATCTGGGTTCGCGATCCTCTAGGGGTCTACCAGTCCCAAGGTAGAGCTTAATTCATGTAGTGCTCTCTGACTAGGAGATAAGCGTGGCCTAGAAGTCCCTGATCTGTCTAGAACATTTGAGAACACAGTATTCCAATCACCCCCCAGTAAGGTTGGTAGTTTGGTCCAAGATGCCAGTATGGTCGTTATAGAAGTAAAAAATTGTGGATCGTCTAAATTTGGACCGTAAATCGAGCCCAGTATCACTTCTGTGTGAATCAACAGACCCCTTACAATTACATATCTACCCTCAGGATCCACAATAGATTGTAATAATTGGAAGGGAATCCTACGAGCAATGAGAATAGCTACCCCACCTCTCTTAGTTTCTTTACCCGCAGCAAACACTTGCCCTACCCAGTTTCTACGAAAGTAGTTTGACTTCGTTAATTTAAGATGTGTCTCTTGGAGGAAGGCTATGTCAATCTGTAGATTTTTAAGATGAACTAGAATTTAGAATGCTTACGGGAGTGTGCTCTTAATATTCCACGATCCATATCTCAATCCCATTATAGATCCCAGCTAACATAGATTATAAGTAGCCAGGTAGTTCTACTAACGCAATAATAATGTAATATAACATAACATCGATCTCTGGTGGCAGACCACCCACCCCTATATACACCACCCCACCTCCCCCCACTCCGCACCCCCCTTACATTATTGAGAACTAACCCTAGACCTTGATAGTGTGAAAGCATCATCCCTTCCCCGAAGTCATAACAATGTATACATTTCCAGTAACTTAGATCGAAATCACTAGTCATATCTCCCCAAAAGAGACAGAAATAATTATCTATACTAATTATTGAATATCCCAAGACCTTAAGCAAACATAAGTATAGTGAATACTCAAGCCATGGGTCAGATTTGACTGTGATGCCCTTCCCTATACGACTATAGCACATAATGCACTGTCAGCATGCCATTTTGCTGACCGATCTCCCCTCCCCCCCAACACTCTGATCCCCTCATAATGAGGCTTATTAATAGTCCAATCAATACTGAGGCTTGGGGTATGAGAATTGCCAAGACGTAGTATACTATACTGAAGCCTATGTATTAGTTAGGCATTAAATTTCTGACCCAGCATAACCCAGGTAAACCAACGTTACATGCCACATTGGCTAGTAGTATATTGGCACCGATAATAAAAATGTGAGATCCATTGTGTAGAGTAGATCCCAAATAAGGAGAGAAATGAAAGAAACACTTTTCCAGACCCCACAGCCCCCCATTCCCCTAAGACTCTGGGGTACTTCCCACACAACCTATTTTATTATTTATCAAGGAAACATGGACAAGTAAGCATCCCAGAATCTGACAGTACCAACAAGATAGGAGAAAAATGTCCCAAGAGAGAAGTTGCAGTAGTATTCATTCCTAGGGAGGGCAAAAGTCCATCTTATGCTCTGAGCAGACTTCATGGAGTACCAACAATCGCTAAAAGAGAGAGAGAGAAAAAAAAAAAGGGGGAAGGCGGGGGAAAGGAAGGGAAGGCTGAAGAAGGTATCAGCAGATTGAGCAACCATTCAGGGCGCAATGTCTTAAGGAGAGTTCAACACAAAGACAAGGCCAAATGTGCAGGTCCCACTGCACTCCCCTGTGTAATGCAATTGGCTCCTGCTTCTGCAGGAGTTATCAACGGGTAATCTGAGGTATCTGACAGGTTATAGATTTCCTGTTATAACTGTGGAACGTCACAAACTCCAAAACTCAGTGTAGCGTAGAAATAGAGACGCTGGCAGTCTTCCTGTACAGTGCTTGCTCCAGTCTCCTCACTACCCTACTGATTACCGTTTCTCTATAGGGCTTCTTCAGCCAATTAAGGCCATGACCAAAAGGAAAGTAGGCTGAGAACCAGACGATGCTTGCTCAAGAGGCCTTTACTCACAACTTGATCTTTGACTCACATAGTATCGCAGAGATCCATGAACGTACTTCCCTACTTAAAAATTATATTTAGGAGAGAAATATCAGACCACCTGTACGGTGAACTACATCACAATCTGCGGAGATTAATAACAACAACGTATCTTCTCCCGCTGCCATTACATTATTATTCATAGACATGTTCCACCGTCGACCCTCTTGATCCATTATTAGTTTGAGACACTAGCCAGTCGACAGCTGCTTAAAGTCAGCGAGTTGCAAAGAGATCAGGCAAGAGAGATTGCAGTGCTGGAAGTGCATACTGGGCACCTTCGAAGTTATGCCAGGAGCCAGATATCTTTACTGAGAGACGGGATGGGTATGTAACTCTATATTGGATCCCTGCAGCAATCAATTTCGTTACAATTGGGTGATACTCTGCACGTCTCTGTCTAACAGTGATCGGTAGATCCTGCGTGAAACGGAGTTGTCGACCTTCCCACAACACTTGATGTGACTCCCTGGTCTGCTTCAGCACATGACATTTATCCTGGTAGTTCAAGAATTTTATTATAAGTGGCCGAGGCGGCTTCCCCACATCAGGTTTAGGACGTAGGGAGCGATGCGCTCACTCAATAACATATGTGGAATTATTTGGAGATGGACCAGCGATTTTGACAAGTAGTTTCTGGATGAAAGTAATGGACATAGCACCCTCTGCATCTTCTGGCAAGCCCATTATGATGATATTGTTTCATCTGTTTCTGCCCTCTAAATCTTCCAGCTTAGCGTCCATTTTCTGTTGCTTAGCTCTAATATTCACTATATCACTCTCAGTAACTTCCACCCATTTCTCCATCGATATTATGCGAGTCAGGTTATCCGATGTAGCCCTTTTCGTTTCTGCCAAGTCACTTCTAAGTAATTTTAACTCTGTAGTAAGCTCTTGCATAGCGGACTTTAAGGGTTGCAGTTCTTCTATAAACCATTTCTTCATTAACGGGGCATTAGGCTGCACATTAGGAGAGCCTCCAACAGGTTTCTGTGAAACCCCTGGCTGAGATTTCGATCTCTTTGTTCCCTTCTCCGGCGTAGACGGAGGCATATGAGATGGAGGCGCCTGTCTCATTTCGGCTTCCATTGAGGCCTAGGCCGGAGCGCCTCTGTGCTGATATACCCCAAAACTTTCACTATGAATCCAACTTCTTCACTAGTAACAGTAAGGTGGTGGGTCAGACTGTCGTATACCACCTAGCAGCAATCATGAAGATAGGAAGCTTAATAATTCTTAAAATAAAACGGCCCTTTGGAGGGGAGGCGATCGGCCAAGCTGCTTCCACTACAGCGTCATCACGTGACTCCCCCTTGTCATATAGGTTTTAAAAATGTTCCTCCAACATTCCCATCAATAACTAAATAATGGAAACTGAATTCTTCCTTGTTTGAATCTAAAAAAGAAAAAAAAAAAAAGGTTTGGTAGTTTTTATTCAGGTCAGACAGTCGGTCTTCTGTTTGTAGGAAGACTGGTGGTCCTGGTGGTCAGATACCAAGTCAGAGTTAAAGGAATATTTTACTTAGTTTGGGAAAAATAAAACCAATGTGGAGTACCTTCAATATTTAGAATACAGGAATTAATACTATAAATTGATATCTCTTCCCAATGTCTTGGATTCCAGAATTAAAAATCAACTTGATAATATAAAGTCTAAAATGTTTCAATTTCAATACAACCTGGCTGAATCCTTGAATACTGAAATGAAGTGTGGTACTGAGAAACAGCCCTATTCAGATTCATATGCAGCCTGCATGCAAACATTGGATCATAAATTAATGGATGGGTTATATGATGCTTCAGGGGTTTTAAAAATATCTAGAAACATAGATGTTGATGGCAGAAGGAGACCACTGGGTCCATCTAGTCTGCCCATTTGTTTTATACCTATTTTGACACTATAGTTTCCCTTTGTAGTCAGGGCTTCCTTGTGTCTATCCTATGCATTCTTGAATCCCCCCACAGTGTTGACCCCCCCAACCTCTTGGGGCAGGCATCTAATGTAGATATGCTTGAAATTGTGCAGAATAGTTTAACTGAGATTTTTAGCTCTAAGTTTCATCCTCAAGCTACTTGGGAGAATTTGATTCCTTTCCCAGTTCCTAAGCTTTCCATATATATTTTTAAAGAAATGGAAACTCATATTTCTACAGAAATTGATGAAGTTATTCCATAAAACCAGGGGTATCTCCAAGCAGTGATGGGCTGAATTTTATAAAGCCTATAATCAGGACTTAGGTGAAGTTTTTGCCAACCTGTTTAATGAGATGCTGCTTTCTGCTTCCTTTTTTGAACATTTTACCAAGAACATAGTTTTTTTTTTGTTTAAAAAAAGGTGATAAATGCTATTTAAATAACTGGAGACCTATTAGTCTTTTAAATGTGGATTATAAAATTGTATCTACTATTCTTTGCAAAAGGTTACAGAAAGCAGCAGATGAACTAATCCATCCTGTGGAAACATGATCGATCCCAAACAGAAATATTAAACAAAATTTATTATTTTTGAGGGACATTTTTGAGTTCAGCAAGCAAGGCAAATTGAGTGGAGTTGTGTTGGCTTTAGATCAAATAAAAGCCTTTGATAAAGTTTCTCATAAATTTCTATTTCAAGTTTTATATTAATAAGGGTTACCAGAAAAATTCATCTCTTGGGTTGTTAAAATACTCTACATAAATGCTCACGTTATTCCATCAGTTAATGGTTTATTTGGTAAAGCCATTCCATTACAACAGGGTGTATGGCAAGGCTGTCCTATAAGTCATTTATTGTATATCTTTTCTCTAGATCCAGTAATTAGATTCATTATATGGGATAAGAATATAAAAGGAATTTCTCCGTCTTTAGATCTAGCAGCTCTGAAAATTGTAGGTTATGTGGACGATGTAAGCCTTTTTGTACAAAACCAAGAATCTGGTGCAAAGGCCATACAAGTTTTTAAAGAAGTTTCTAAAATATCAGGGGCTGCAATAAACTGCAGTAAAAGTGTAGGAATACATTTGGGGGCAAGTACAATTGCTATACAAAATATTGCAGGGTTTGTTTTCTCCAAAAACCCTAAAAAATTCTTAGGTCTTCGTTTTGCAATGGGAATCTTGCACAGCTAAATTGGGAGGAGAAAGTTATGATTGGAGAAAGTAAAACAAAGCTTTGGAAATCATGGGCTTTTTCAAACAGAAGAGTTTTATTAATAAAAAAAATATTGCTACCCATACAGTATTTCTATATGTTAGTTACATCTTCCCTCCCCCCATACATCTAGAAACGAGACTTTAGAGGGGTTTTTTTTTCAGATGGTTTTGGGTGGCAGATAAATCCTGTCAAAAGTGATTTTACATACCTATATATTAAACAGGGTGGCTTAAACATGTTAAATCCATTGGAATTTTATCACTCCTTTTTTATACAATCCACTTTTCAGGCAGGATGGGGAAGAGTGCAACAGCCTTGAGGAATTTGGATTCAAAAATTATTTAGGCCTTTAATGGTAAAATGGGTAGCAGAACCTCCTAAAGTTACTGCTGCCCTACAAATTCCCGAATTTGCAGTTTCTTCTGTGAAAAATATTAAGGTCATGGAAGATAGAGAAACTTTATCCAGTTCTAGTAGGAAACAGATTTATTCATCCATTATGGATAAGAATTTTGCCTTTGGTGGAAAGACAATGCTTAAGACCTAAATGTAATGGGCTAAAAGAAACTATGGAGTACTTTTTTATCAGCTGTTCCTTTGCTGTACAATTTTGGTCTTTCATAGCCACTAGGTGGCACTGGCCATTTGCAAATATAATGACATATGAATGTCTGGTTCTAGAAGACTATTCAGGTTCTCTTAGAAAATATCACCAAGTACACGTCATGTGATTTTTGCATGCATTAAATACTCTATGTGGCAAGCTAGAGGCCAATACTCTTTGCAACATGTAAATACACCCTTTTTAGTAATTGTGAAACAAATTGAAGAAAATATACAGGAAGTGAAATCTCAAGATCAACTTAAACTAGATAACAGAAAAGTTGGAATCCTTTAAAAAAAGGAAAATGGATAAATTAAGAGCCTTATGGCACTGAGAAAATCAATTCTGTTTCATCTTAAACTTTCTGGCTAACATGTTTTGATTGTTTAATGATTCGCTCTATTGTTTTTGCATTTTCTTTTTTTGAAGTATATAAATTGTTGAAATTTTTGTAAGTTTGTTTTGTGCTTTCTTTTCAAATACAGATTACCTTACTCTGCTGCAGGGGGCTCTGTTTCCTGTGAGCATGGCTGAGGAACCCAGTGTGGTTTTGGAAGCTGACAAAGGAGGAGGTGGAGGAAGCCACAGAACTGCAGTAACAGTAACTACGGTTAGAAATGGCACACAAGGAATGAATGGAATAGTAAATATTGCAAGAGAGGAGATGACGGATGCTAACCCATGGATGGAGCAGCAGAGCAATGATGACAGAACAGATTTTTCAGTGGCAGAACAAGCATTACAAAGAGAATGGCAGGAGAAGAAAAACCTGCTACAACAACAAATCTCACAAGCAGAGCAAGAATATCAATTGGCGACAAGTAAACTTGAGGATGAAAAGAAAAGAAAACAAACAGATGGAAACTCACCCAGCTCATCTGCTGAAAAGCTCCCAAAAGTCTTTGTATTTCCCAGGTGTGATGCAAACCCAGATGTAAACAAGAATCCATGGGAAAAAGACAACTCGCAGTTGGTGAAGTCAGGAATGCAATCATGATCACTTGAAAGAGCCCTGAAAGGGGCAGGTTGGCTGCAACAGATAGATGGCACATGAATCCTGGACCCGGCAATGCAATACTTGGGTCCACTAAAGAGCGTCACCAAGACTGGGTGGAGAGAAGAGATGAGACAGACAGAGAAACAGAAGCAGCAGGGGTCTTTGGCAGTTACCATAATGATACAGACATACCAGCAAATGATAATGAAGGTAACATTGTTTATTCTCCTTCTGATTTTCAAGCTACAGATGAATTTGAATGTTTCGATGCCCAGACAGGATTGGGTATGCTCCCTAATTCAGGTGCACAGAACAATTCAGTTGAACCAGAAACTGCTGACCCTCAGTCGGGTGAAGAAGTAGAGCCTGTTGTGGTCCCTACATATGCCAGTCTCTTTAAAAAACCTGTAGAGCTGGCAAAATGGAGGAATGCTGTATGCCTTAGATATTATAGGGAATATGGAGGACATGCCAGACCATTTTTTTGGTGGAAAAGTTTTATTAAAACAATCTTTAGGCTTTTTCCCTGTGGAGGTGTATGTGCTGATCCATACACCAGGGGAGAATACTTTTGATATTAGTTTCAGGACCTCAGACTTTCCAGATAGGTTTTGGATTAAATATGCATCTTTAAAGACCAATCCAGTGTGGGCACACTTCCAGGCAATACCCCTCATAAAAGAAACATTCAAAGTAGTTACTGTGCTATTTCGGAAAAAGGAGGTGAACATCTCTGACATTATCTATTGGATGGAAAAATGGGGTAAAATCTGAGGTAACCCTGAGACTATTTTAGATGAAGAGGGATTCTGGAATGAGGAGTGGTGCATTAAAGTGAACTTGCTCCAGAATGACACCAGATTACAGCATCTTCCCAGTTGTTTTATCTTGGAATGGGACAAAGGGTTCACATTCTACCTGGGCCAGCCGAGATACTGTTATAAGTGTGGGTCTCCTCAGTATCTTAGTCCCACCTGTGAAGTGGTTAAGTGTGCACAATGTGGAGAGGTGGGGCGTACTATGTTTCATTGAAGAAGGCCCTTGAAATGTAACCTATGTGAAGACAGTCACTCCTTCACTGAATGTCCATGGGTTGCCCACAATACAGAGAATGCTGACTATGGCATACAAGACTTTTACATAAATAAAACTACAAAGGTCACAAGAAATACATCCCCTCATTTACAAACTACCCCGGAGACTACTGTTACACCTTGTACAACAGAGACCACAGCTTCTGTGATTCAGCCCATTACAGAGGATCCAGGACTTAGTGCACAAATCATGGAAACACCTGAGCCACAAAAACAGGTACATCACGCAGGGATACGAGCTACCAACACAGATGACATGCCACCCCCCTCTCTGAAGAGGAACCTTTTCAGAAAGTGAAGCAAAAAGGTGGAAGGGGTAAAGGGTCACACACAGCAAAGACCTATGTGACTCCTGTATTGGTTCAAAACCAATACACAATGCTGCAAGAGGGAAAAACGGACATAGAGACAGAATCAGACTGCCTCGATCCACTCTTTCCAGCAGGATGGTGGTTCAGACTTTGATTTAAATACAGTGTAATCTGAGCAGAAAACTAGAAGGGGAAGGATGGGTACCAGGGCATGTGTGAAAAAGAAATGATATACATAATTAGCTAATATGAGACAACCCCTATATGAACTGGTGGTAACATACTTGAACACTAACAAATCTGAAAGGAAAAAATTGTTAACCTTTGCACAATTTGAAGCTAATGCATTTGATGTGATTTTCTTTCAGGACACTAGACTGCATTCAGTCAGGGAGATGCAGGAAGCCAGTACAGCCTGGTTGAGGGATGCTCACTGGTCGATGGGGGAAGACCTGCATAGTGGGGTGGGTATATGACTTTAAACTAGCAAATGGGGAGAGGGGTGCAGCAATCAATACATCGAATGCTAAGAACAGAACACCCCTCCCCCCCTCAGCTAGTGATGAAACAGGAGTTCAGCATGTTTGTAGTTCATTTGCATCACCAAGTAAGGAAAAAGGTCTGGCTCCCTATACAACACGCAGAGGAAAAACCAGACCTCGCCCCACAACTAACACTGAAATCTGGCCAATGGAAAATCATGTACACAAATGACCACAGTCTGGGAAGAAGGTCCCAGACCAGAAGGCAACAATGACAGAGGCTAAACTGGACATAGTAGCCATTAGTGAGACATGGTTCACAGTAACCACACTTGGGAGACTTCAGTACCTGGCTATGTACTGTTCAGAAGAGACTGAGGTGCAAAACGGTGGGGGGAGTGGCCCTTTATGTCACTGGAAATATCAAAGCTACAGAAATTCAGAATACACGTAAGGAGTCAGAAGAACTGTGGGTCACCCTGGAAACAGGAAATGGGACAGCCATATGAACTGGGGTTGTCTACAGGCCTCCAGACCAGGGGGAGGTCATAGATACTTTACTGTTAGAAGATTTACAAAACATGACTGCTAAAGGGGAGGTTCTGATAATGGGAGACTTCAACATGCCAGATACAGATTGGTCAATACCAGCAGAAACATCTGCCAGAACTAGACACGTAGTGGATTCCCTGCAGGGGGAGGGCCTCAAACAATTGGTACAACAAACCACAAGAGACAGGGCTATCCTGGATCTAGTACTGACTAATGGGGAAAGAATCACAGATCTCCAGGTAGAAGGTTACCTGGGGGCCAGTGACCATCACATGGTATGGTTCAATTTGGCCACTAGAACTAAATCACCGCATTCCAAGGCAAAAATATGGGACTTCAGAGGAGCTGACTTTGATAAGATGGACAACAGAGTTAAGCTAGCCCTGGCATGAAGAAATACAGGTGAGGGGGTACAGGTGAAGTGAGTAAGCATTAAGGGTGCAAGGCTT
Organism: Neoceratodus forsteri; assembly: GCA_016271365.2. Classification (NCBI taxonomy): domain Eukaryota; kingdom Metazoa; phylum Chordata; order Ceratodontiformes; family Ceratodontidae; genus Neoceratodus; species Neoceratodus forsteri. Next base: position 299,735,095 of record CM028134.1, on the reverse strand, counting down.
GAAGCAACATGCCATTGTGTTATGGAGAAAAGCAAGAGCAAAAGAAGGAGGAAACCACGTTGGTTCTCAAACACAGTAGCAGAAAAGATCAGAGCCAAAAGGTTGGCCTTCAGAAAATATAACGCAATGCAGCAGGACAAAGACAAGGAGGCATACCAAACCTCCATAAGGGAAGCAGGGAAGGCAGTAAAGCAGGCAAAGGCCCAAACCAAGGAAACACTAACACGAACAGTAAAAGAAGGGAACAAGACTTTCTATAGATACATTAGTGAAAGGAGAAAGTCCAGACGGGGTATTGCTAAGATCAAAGGGGATAAGGGGGAGTGTGTGAAGGAGGACCAAGGAAAATCATCTATCCTAAATAGATACTTCTGCTCAGTATTTACTGAGGAGAAGGTAGGGCAAGACCCACAGCTCAGCACCATGGACACAAGGGGGCAGGGAGGTGTGCACAAGTCCCTTCACAAAAGAAAGGGTCCTACAAGAGCTCGCTAAGCTCAGGGTAGACAAGGCAATGGGACCTGATAGCATACATCCCAGGGTACTAAAGGAGCTAAGATTGGAACTTGCAGAGCCATTAGCAAAACTGTTTAGTGAGTCTCTGAGCACAGGAGAGGTCCCAGAGGACTGGAGAAGGGCTCATGTGATCCCGCTCCACAAGAGTGGCAGCAGGGAGAAGGCAGGGAACTATAGACCAGTCAGTCTTATCTCAGTAGTGGGCAAAATTATGGAGGCACTCCTTAAGGAAAGAATAGTGCAACACCTGGAATCCATAGGAGCACTGAATCCAAGACAGCAATGGTTTACAACAGGAAGGTCCTGTCACACTAATCTCATAGATTTCTTTGACTGGGTAACCAGAGTGGTGGACCAAGGGGGTGCAGTTGATATCACCTACCTTGACTTCAGCAAAGCTTTTGATACTGTTCCACGTAGAAGATTGAGTAACAAGCTGGGGAGGCTTGTGGTGGGTCAGAAGTTGGTCAACTGGGTGGCAAACTTTGGGGAGCAGAAAAGAGAGAGTGGTGGTAAATGGTGTGCAGTCAGAAGAGATGCAAGTCATAAGTGGGGTACCTCAGGGATCAGTCCTGGGGCCAGCCCTCTTCAATATCTTCATCAGTGACATTGCAGATGGACTGGAGGGTAAGGTTTGTCTGTTTTTGGATGACACCAAGATCTGCAACAGAGTAGATGATCCAGATGGGATGGGCAAAATAAGAAGAGATCTGGAAAAACTGGCAAAATGGTCTGAGGATTGGCAACTGGGGTTACATGTAAAGAAGTGCAAGATCATGCACATAGGGAAGAGAAATCCTGAAGCTACCTGCAGGTTGGGAGGGGAGTTGCTGGCAATCAGAAGGGAAGAAAGAAACTTGGGCATCATCATCACAGATGACCTGAAGACATCCAAGCAGACCACTAAAGCAGTAGATAAGGCAAGAGAGATGTTGAGGAGTATTAGTAGGGGTATCACAAGTCGTAAGAGGGAGGTAATACTACCTTTTTACAAGACACCGGTTAGGCCCATTCTGGAGTACTGCATGCAATACTGGAGGCCGCACCTGCCGAAGGACATTGACAAAATGGAGGCAGTCCAGAGAAGGGCAACCAAAATGGTGCAAGGACTGCATCAGAAAACATATGAGGACAGATTAACAGAGTTCAATATGTATACCCTAGAGCAAAGGAGAGAGAGAGAGGTGATATGATTAAAACATTCAAACATCTTAAGGGCATTAACAAGGTGAAAGAGTCTAACATGTTTCAATATAAGAAAAATAGCAGGACAAGAGGACACAGCATGAGATTAGAGGGAGGCCAATTAAGGGGTAATATGAGGAAGTTATTTTCACAGAAAGGGTGGTGGATGCATGTAATGGCCTTCCTCAAGAAGTGGTGGATATGAATACAGTACAGGGCTTCAAACAGGCATGGGACAGGCAAAAGGGAGCAATACAGATGAGTATGAATAAATAGACCATTGGCAGAGTAAAGGCCTAGGGCACATTCATAAGGCAGAAAAAATGAGCAGACTGAATGGACCTTGCAGTCCTTACCTGCTGTCAATGTCTGTGTTTCTATGTTTCTGTAATCCCACAGCCAAAATAGTACACATGGTGGACAAGGTCCCTGGGAGGGCCTTGATATAAAATGGAATTTTGTTTTATAAACGTATATACTCCTCAAACAAAGGCTACTAGGATTGAATTATTCCAGTGTATCCAACCATTTTTATTTACATCTAGGTATGTTTTGTTGGGTGGGGATTTTAGTTGTAGTACATTTCTGACAGACAGTGGGCAAAAATCAAATCAAATATTTTGTGACACTACCTCTTTAAATAATCTTGTTGCTCAAACAGGGTTAGTGGATGCTTTTGAATCTATGGGAACAATAGCAAAGAAAACTTCTTTTCAAGGACAATTAGCCACGAACATTTGAACAAGATTATTGATTTATTTCAAAAAATTTTGAAATAAAATCAACTAAAGTTATACCAGTGGCCTGTTCAGATCATGCCATGTTATGCTTGACAGTAGCAAACTTTGACAGGATGCATAGGGGACCAGGCTACTGGAGGATGAATTTAGGCCTCCTAGGAAACCCTTAATTAAGCAGGGGTTTGAGAATATTTTAGAGTCACATAAATCTGTCATGTTTTTATATGACTCCCCCAGGAATGGTGGGAGGATACTAAAACAGACATACAAGAATATTTCAAAAAAATCAGGAAATTAAATGGAAAACATAAGACAGATATATAAATCACTTAAGAATCAATTATATATCCTACTGTCCTCCCAGGGTGAACATGAGGGAGAATGTTCAGCACAGATTGCAGACATTAAAATCAAAATAGCAAATATGCAGTGCAATAGATTGAAATACTTTGAAACTGAGCAAAGATTTGGTACTCAGGGGAAGCAGGCATATGTTAACCATTTGATTTCTGCCAACACCAGCAACAGAAAAAATTAATAACCCAAATAACACTGTCAGATGGGATAACTGTAACACAGAAAACAGAAATCTTTCAGCAACAGATACTTATATTGAAAATATGTTCCAAGAGCCCAGATTACCCCAACAAGATAGGGTTGGGTGGTTGGCAGAATGTGAGCATCCACAACTATCACCATACTTTAGACAACTTTTAATTCAACCTGGAACAAAACAAGAATTATCAGTGGTCATTAATAACTTAAAAGCGGGTTCAGCTCCACGGCAGGATGGACTACCATATGAACTGTATGAACAAATAACTGAGAAATTATTGGAAGAAATGGTAACTCTTTTTAACAATGTGCTCCATACTAATAGTATACCTCAAAACATGAATAAGGGTTTAGTGGTTTTAATGCATAAATCAGGGGAGAAAAGTGTTTTTTCTATCTGGAGACCAATAACACTTTTGAAATCAGATTTTCAAATTTTTACCAAATTAATCAGCAATAGACTGACAATGGAGACAGGAGAAATTATTCACCTTTCACTATCATGTGCACTCCCCAGTAGAACATTATCAGATAACTTGATATTACTGAGGAAAATAATAGAATGGGGACAGGAGGGAGAATTACCTGGCTTTTGATTTAGTATCAACCAGGCCAAAGCCTTTGATAGGGTCTTCCATAAATATTTATGGGAATGCATGTAAGCAATGAAATACCTAAGGAATTCATTAACTGGGTTATAGGATGTTATCAGCAAGCAGTGGTCACACCGTATAGTAAAGGGTGGATGGGAAAAGAATGCAGGATCGGTAGGGGTGTACATCAGGGGTGCCCCCTCAGTCCCCATTATACCTCTTTACATTGGATCCTTTATTACAGAAAATAAATTGCTCCTTAAAGATAACTGGGTTGCCCTTTTATATCTTGGACACAGATATTAGAACCACAGCATACACAGATGATGTGTGCATATTGCTGGCAGATTCAGCTTCGTGTTATCACATGGATGGAATTTTGAAAGAATTATCAAGTCTGACAGGTTCTCAAATTAATTATGCAAAGTGTAACTGTATCCCCATAGGGGGATTCAGTACAGACTGGAACTACTATAAGAAATATATCAGTCTCAGAAGAACCATGTACAGTCATGAGAATTTTGTTTGGTAAGGGGTATTTGGCACTCCTTAATTGGCAAATGCTTATACAGATGGCTCAGTCCAAAGTTACACAGTGGAACAGCTGGAGGATGTCAAAACTAAAATGGGTATATATGGCCAAAATCTTTTCGCTAACTTTAGTTGCATTTCTCCACTCCTGAAACAGCATGAAAACACAATATATAGCTGTTTTTTAAATGTATATGGGGGAGTAGATTGAATCCCATTAAATAAAGTACTCTATATGTAGACAAAGCCCAGGGGAGGCCTGAAAATGGTAAACCCTATGCCCTTTTTTCTGTATGTTTACCACCTCAAACATATAACCTCTACTGATCTGTAAGTAGAATTTATGGATTCCTTGTGTTTGGGACAGTTTGGAATCTATTATGCAGGTATGGCCTCTGATCAACCAGATTCCAAACCAGAGGCATTTAAGTGGTATATCATCTTTCTTTCAGGTATACTTTAGTAAAATAAAGTTGTGGTTACTTACAAGATATCAAATATTTTCTATGACATGACAGGAACTCTATGAAAATATTATGACAAATTTAATTGTGGAAACAGCGATTTTTGGAACATGATCAAAACATGAAATAGCTATCATAGGTAAAATGTTAGTATCTCCCCATATTTCACAAAATATGTAAGATGTTATGTGGCTAGCCGCCCTTGAGAAATTGAACATCAGAGGTAATTTGAAACACAATGGTATAGACGAACGATATTGCCCTTGATCCACATGTGTAATGATAGTAGAAACTACGAATTATTTATTTTTTGATTGCCTGTATATTGTCCATTTTGGGGCACTGATACAACAAAAATGGCCAGACTCACCTTTTTTTTTTTTTTGGAATGACACCTGAAATCCTGTTTTTAGGGCATATTACCACATCAATGGACTAAACATGACAGACAAACTATGTGGTTGTTTTTAGTCTATTTCAAATTTTATATCTGGAATGCAAGATGTCGACTATCTATACAACAGGTTTTGATATCAGAAGAACAATTGTTCTCTATGATTGGGACTGCTATTATAAAAATGAGAAATCAAGAAAAACTTGCTTTTTCCATGCAGGTGTATGACAAATGGTGGGAAAGTATTAATTGGATTCAGTAAAGAGTATGGAAGGTTGTTTATGAGAAAGGAGTATCATGTTTTGCCTTGAAAACAGAGTCAGTGAGAATAAATACACCTGTCCTTCTCCTGGATCTTGAGGAAATTGGGGTAGGTATGAATCAAGGTCTTTTGTGTTATGTGGACAAATATATCTTAGAAGACCCCCCTACTCTCTCATAGTATGAGAGGAGGGAGCTGAGAGTATGACTGAAATACTTATTTGATTTTGTATTATTTATTTTGCCTGATTAATTTATTTTCAACACTTACAGTAATTGGGGGGGGAGGATTGGGTCAAAAGTATCAAATTTAATTATTATTCTTTGAGTAGTATATTATTTGATGTGAATACAACATGTTTGAAATATTGCTTAATGTTGCAGTTATGATCCGAACTTCCTTTTAAATAATGGGGGGGGGGGAGTGGCTGTGGGTATGATTGGAATACCTTTTATGTTTTGCAGTGTTGTTTTTCCTTATATTGAATGCCAACAGTTTCCATGTGGATATAACATGGTTTTATTATTTTTTGTTGAAGTTATAATAAAAAAATTCCTCTACTCTTTTCGACTACTGCAGTAGGGGGAGCTCCTGGCCGTTTGGCTGCCAGCCAAGCTGGCCAAACATGGAGGAGGAGGAGGGAGGATGGAGGTGATGGAAGTGGGGGGGGTGGCCTCCCATTGGCTTCTGTGTTGCTAGAGGCAAGTGAGGAATCAGTCTTGGAAAAAAATGTTTCAGCAGGAGAGTGAAATGGTACCTATTGATATGGAGGAGAATGGAATGGCATAGCATGTAGAAATGGAGGTTCAGCTAACACCTGCACAAGAAGAAGATACAGACATAGTACAAGAATTGAAGATATGGAAAGAACAATTATTGGAGATGCTATCAGAAATGGAGACACCAATACTGAAAAAACAAACACAGATGAGGAAAACCTTAACAGACTTCATACCGGAGGTAAAGCCACAACAAAAGACAGCAGCACAGCTGATTCTGACAAACGATGATGTGGCATCATCAAAGACACTGTCCAACAATGAAATGGAAAGCTCAGCAGGGAACATATCACTTGGAAACGCTGCTGCATTGAAAACTACACCAAAAATCAAGGAAGCAACAGAAGCCAATGTCCAGCAAGAAGTAAATGACTCTCTGAGACAAGTAGTGCACTATTACAAAATGGACCAGCACTGTTGCAGCCAGTAGCTTATACTGACTGAAGAGACTTGGCATGATTTAAAAAAACAGGAAAATTGTAGGATTGGAAAAAAAACACACAATACTTTAAAAGAAAAGAAGAGGATATAAGTTGGTCCCCAGAGAAAGCATTATTAGCAGCAGGGTGGGTTAAAGGCAACCATGGTCAATGGGAGCATGATGCAAATGACACCCATGTGAGAAAATACCATGACGATTTACATATCCTACAAGCCGAGAGTAAAATAATGGTGACTAATTTTTACCCAGTGGACAATGAAAAGGCAAGCACATCTAAAGACCATGTTATAGCAGGGACCCCGATATTGCCAGAACAAAAAAAAAAATCTCTCAACAAAATGACACTATATCACAACAAAATACAGAACCTAAAGAACTTTCACCAAAACCCAGAAAATTTGCAGAACTGTTCACACCAAGGGGGTAACCGGACCCAGGAGGAACACAGTATGATTAATATATAAAGGAGGCCTTGAAAATCCACCAGACAGGATCCACATAGCTTAGACTTTACTGAAGGACTCTATGAAATCTTTTGCATCTGAAATATACGCCCTGTTACATACAGGAGATGCAAATTTTGATGTGAGCTTTAAGAACATTTCTAGTTTAGACAGGCTCTGGGTGAAATACAATGAACTCCACAAATCTCCTTTGTGAGGTCCTTTTTAAACAGTTTGTTTAACAAAACAAATGTTAAGAACAGTAACTAAACTGTTTAAAAATGAAGGTGTGAATGTCTCAGTCATTTTGTACTGGTTAAACAAATGTTGTGAAGTACTAGACACTCCCTCCCCCATACTAGATTCAGAACAGATCTGGACTGGAGGATGGAAAATCTGAGTGAAATTATTACAAACTGACAAGGGAATAATGCATTTATCCACTGCCTTTTTTTTTTAGGCAGAGACAAAGGCTCCCTATTTTACCAGGACCAGCCCAAGTCATGTTTCAAATGTGATTCTAAGGTTCATTTAGGGAATGCTGAAATGTGATAGTGCTAAATGCAGCTGCTGTCAAGAATATGGTCATGTGGCAAATGATTGCCAAAATTCATATACAGTGGCGTGAAAAAGTATTTGCCCCCTTCCTGATTTTCTCTATTATTGCATATTTGTCACACTGGATGTTTTCAGGTCTTTAGACAAAATATAATATTAGATAAAGGGAACCTGAGTGGACAAATAACACTTTTTTTTTTTTACTTATTTCATTTATTTAATAAAAAAAGTTAACCAACACCAACTGGCACTGTGTGAAAAAGTAATTGCCCCCTAGTTAAATCAACCCAATTAAAGGGATAATTAGAATCAGCTGATTGAACACAGCCAGGCTTGATTACAGCCAGGCCCTGCTCAATATAAACCTCACTTATTTTGGCCCTTACCATCAGAGTCACATTGCCAGCACAAAGATTCAACAAGCACATTATGCCATGATCAAAGGAAGTTCCTGAAAAGATCAGAAAAACATTTTGTTGCCCTCTATCAGTCTGGAAAGGGTTACAAAGCTATTTCTAAGGCTCTGGGACTCCATCGAACCACAGTGAGAGCCATAATCTCCAAATGGAGAACACTTGGAACAGTAGTGACCCTTCCCAGGAGTGGGCGGCCTGCCAAAATTACTCCAAGGGCGCAGTGTAAAATCATCCAAGAAGTCTCAAAGGATCCTAAAACAACATCCAAAGAACTGCAGGCTTCTCTTGCCTCAGCTAAGGTCAGTGTTCATGACTCCACAATCAGAAAGAGACTGGGCAAAAATGGGCTTCATGTGAGAGTAGCAAGGCGGAAACCACTGCTAACCAAGAAGAACATAAATGCTCGTCTCTCATTTGCCAAGAAGCACCTGGATGATCCACAAGCCTTTGGGAAAATGTTCTATGGACAGATGAGTCCAAAGTGGAACTTTTGGACAACATGGATCCCATAATGTCGCGTAAAGCAAACACAGCATTCCACAGTAAGAACACCATACCAACAGTCAAACATGGTGGTGGTAGTGTGATGGTGTGGGGATGCTTTGTGCCTAAGGACCTGGATGACTTGCCATAATTAAAGGAACCATGAATTCTGCTCTGTACCAGAAAATTCTTAAGGAGAATGTCCAGTCATCCTTCCGTCAGCTGAAGCTGAAGCGTAGTTGGGTCATGCAGCAAGACAATGATCCAAAACACAAAAGCAAGTCCACATCAGAATGGCTAAAAGAAGTAAAATTAAAGTTTTAGAGTGGCCTAGTCAAAGTCCAGACTTAAACCCAACAGAGATGCTGTGGAGGACCTGAAGCGAGCAGTTCATGCTGAAAGCCTACCAGATGTTACTGAATTAAAGCAGTTCTGCGAGGAAGAGTGGGTTAAAATTCCTCCACAGCGATGTGAAAGACTGATATTGAATTATAGGAAGTGTTTGGTTGCAGTCATTGCAGCTAAATGTGGCGTAACCAGTTATTAAGTGTAAGGGGGCAATTACTTTTTCACACAGTGCCAATTGGTGTTGGTTAACTTTTTCATTAAATAAGTGAAATAAAAAAAAAAAACAAGTGTTATTTGTTCACTCAGGTTCCCTTTATCTAATATTACATTTTGTCTAAAGACCTGAAAACATCCAGTGTGACAAATATGCAATAATAGAGAAAATCAGGAAGGGGGCAAATACTGTTTCACGCCACTGTAAGCATAACTTATGTGAAAGAAGGGGGCATTCATATGATAAGTGCCCATGGGCATCACATAACAGGGGAGAGACTTTCTCCCCTGAAACATTATTTACACAAGCACACCAGAAGGAGGCAATGCAGGTCTCAGAAAAAAGGTTGGAGGCCATGAGAAATGCTTCACCTGAGCAAGTTGACACTGTAGAAGTACAAAACCATATAAACATAGACCCAGAGGTAGGGAGACTGCAGAATGAGTCAGAAAAAGACACAACTGAAGGGGGACAATATAAGGCAATGACTGAAGAGGGATTAGAAAAAATACATCCAGAAACTGTTAACACAGACCCCATGGAGGAATCTGAAAGCATAGAACAGTTGCCCCCCTCCCAATAAGTTTTCAGACAAGTCAGGTCAAAAAGGACAAAGAAAAGACCTAGCACAGAAGGGAAGTTCTCAAAAAAGAAAAGAAAGCAAAAAACCCAGCAGGTGTACTCTACAAAAACAGGTTTAGTGTGTTATCATGAAAAGCAGACTGGGGTGATACAAACACAGAGGGAGAAGAATCAGAAGAGTCATAAATAACATCCTCAAAGAAGGACCCTCTTTCTGATCAAGAAGACCAAAACATGGAAACACAACCAACAATAGTTACTAGAAAACTAGGTCACAGAGTGAGACTAGCACCTGAAATAGCTCCTTTTTTTCTACTCCTTCATGACAACACTTAAACTTGCTACAATAAATGTTAACAACATACAAGGATACAAAAAATGCTTATCAGTTCTCACTGAATTATCTACAGCTGAGTGTCAGATTATATTATTACAGAACACCAGAATAAAAACAAAATATGAGGTAAATCAGATTCCAAGACTTTGGACAAAAGAATCATCTTTTTGATCCATAGGGGTAGATAAGTGTCATGGAGCATGGATTCGGTTTAATGATAACAGACTTAGAATGATGAGACTAACTGAAATACAACCAGGTAGAGTTCTTTCTCTGGACGTATTGCTAGAAATGGAAAGGCTGATAGTTATTACAACATATGCCCCTCAAACTAAAGCAGCCAGAGCGAGTTTATTCAATGCAATACAACCTTATTTATTCACTTCAAGAACTATAATTTGGGGGGAGACTTCAATTGTGGGACATTCCGGGAAAACAGAGGGTTAAAAAACCCCAAGATGTATAGTGATTCAAATAGTCTCACTGAGATAATTAAAACAGCTAAACTAAAAGGTGCATACAGATAAAAACATGCCACAGGGGGACTTACTTACTTTAGAGGATCATTATCTACTAGAATTAATTACATATTTGTGTCTGAAATGTTAAACATTCCATCTGTACAAACATTTAATTATGAGTTCACTGACCATAGGATGATAAAATGCACATTGCAATGGGGGTAAGCTCCAACACATGGCAAAGGTGTATGGCACATGAATAATAGTACATTGAAAGATGATAAATTAATAACGCAATGGAATCAACTCTGGGAAGCCAGGCTGCCAGTCACGTGCTTTTATGGTACCATAGGAACCTAGTGGGAAGATAGTGAAAAAAAGTGATAAAGATGTTGTTTCATAATTATATGGGTGACAAACTAAGAAATAAGTACATTCAATATTTACAATTAAGAAATCAGCTGCAAGTATTGATATCAAGAACTGAAACTGAAAAAATTGATTATAGTTCACAAATACAGAATATACAAAAACAAATGAAGGATATTCATTATGACAGAGCTCAGTCCCTTTATCAGGAAATGAGATTTGGTATGTGGTGCCAGAAACAAACATTTGACCCTTAGAGGGATTGTAGCACCCAAACTGAAAATTTACAATAGCATCAGGATCCGAAATCAATTTCAGTAAGAGTACCAGGTGCCCTATAGGAGAAGTAGGGCCTGTGTTAGTGGACAACATATCTGGAATCTCAATAAAGGATCAGGATATAAAGATACTAGGGATTACCTATGATAAACAAAACATGGCAGTGCAGAATTGGGAAACTGGCCTACAAGTAGCAGGGAATAATGTGAATGTATGGAAAAATAAAAGGACTTCAAAGCTAAAAAGAGTAACATTAATTAAAAACTTACTAATACCAGTTCTATTATACATAAGTTATATATTTCCAATCCCTCAAATCTTGGAAACTAGAGTGTTAAGTGTGTTTTCCAAGGCTTAGTAAGTAGTAGATGAAACCCAATAAAAAGAGACATTACATATAGATACAAGTGAGAAGGTGGAGTAGGAATGGTAAATCCAATAGTGTTTTACTACAATGTTTTCTTAAGTACAAATTTTGGGACAACTCTACAACCCACTCAAAAAACGTGGACTCAGGGTATGTGGGAATGGATTGAACCCTATTGGACTAATTGACAAAATAACAAATTAAAGGTCATAAAAAATCAGAACTAGTTCCGTATTACATATTGGATGCATTAAGGAAAATAAAACAGTGGAAACTTACGACCCAACACCTGAGTACACTGCTAATGAAACAACTGTATAAAGAAATACAGGACACAGAGCTTAGTAGTGCACTAGAAATCTCAAATAGAACTGGTGAAAAAACATCTCAACAATAATAGACACCTAGCTTTTGCTTGGGACGTACAGTGGCTGTACATACATGGGAGTCTTGGGGTGTGTAACTCTCATAAACACAAACAGATGAATGAAAGGTACTGACTGCCTCAGGGATAGTTGCATTCAACAGCTGGAAACACAGAAACATTTGTATTTCCAATGCCCTTATGTTCAACAACTCTGGTATTACGTAGCAAAGCTATGGAAAGAACCTTTATTTCCACAGATTACTTATGAAGAATTAGTCCCAGGACTATATGGGAAAAAATGGAGTAAATACGATCTAAGCACAATGCAAGTAATAGGTGGCATAGTAAAATACTATATCTGGCAAGCTAGATGTTCATGGATACTCCAACAGACGCTAACTACAAATATGGAAATAGAAAGGAATATTAGAATAGAATTACAAAAATATATACACTCAGGAGGGAAAAAACATTTCCTTCCACATATACAAGAAATTCTGGAGAAACTGTGAACATCTTATAGAAGGGAAGAAAATTCTAATGAGATTGATTGTAGATTCTCTTGGATAAAATGATACAGATACAAACTCTTGGTGTATGTTGACACAAAAGTTTCTTTTTCCCCCTTTTTCCTTTTCTTTTTTTTTCTCCTGTTATCTAAATTGGGAATGTATGTACTTATTGTTAAAGCTTCTTGAACATGAATATAAATTGATATTGTACTTTGCTTGATTGATGTATGTATATGAATAATGGTTGTTATTTACAATAAAAAAATTCCCTACTCTTGTTGAGAAGTGCCATGGGACCTTTAACATCCACCTGAACAGGCAGATGAGACCTCGCTTTAATGTCTCACCCAAAAGACAGCACCTCAGAAGTGCAGCACCCCCCTCATGCTGCACTACAGTGTCAGTATTGGGATTTAACCCAAGTGCCTGGTGTGGGAAGAGTGTGCAACCTGCTGAGCGACTGATATATTGTTTAAAAACAATTTATTGAAATACATTATTTACAAGAAAACTTGATGAATTAGGATGAATTAACTGCAAAATGAGTGAACAGCAGTCCAAGAAGCAGCTGAGAAAGCCATTTTTTTAAAACTTGGATTAAAACTTTAAATGTGCTCACTAGTTACTATAGTATGTTAATGATCGTAACTGGCTATGTGCTGTTAACAGTTTACAGTCACCGAGAGAGACACAGAGCTAAGCAGAGACACTGTAACACAAAGCGAAATTCAAAGGAAGCTGTGACTGCTCTTACAGGTTGGTACTCACTGCAGGGCAGCCAGACCTCAAATTCAAGAAGAACCAAAAAGCAGTGTCACACAAGACTATACCCCTCAATTTCCTGCTCAAATGCAAATAGGCAAAATATAAAGAAAATAAACTTTTTAATAAAGCTGACAGCTGATATCACAACTCTGGCACACCAAACTGACGATCCAGTGCTACAGCTCCTCACAAGTCTTCCTCAGTACACTGAAACACACACCAGGTAAGGAGTTTTAAAGCAGCAGCCCCACCTATAGGACAAAACAGTAAATCTGCACTGTTTTTTGCAATGTATACCTAATCATTAAAAAACTACTAAAAACCTACTTTTAAATTTTTTTATCTTTCTTTTCACTTTTCACACAAGTGAGTCATTGTATAATAGGAATAATGCAATCCAGGGTGTGTGTCGTGCTGGGTTAATGTCACTTCTCGGGTGTTGGATGCACTCAGCCTGTGGCCTCATGCCCAACCACCTGAGGCATGACGTTATCCCAGCACAACACACACACCATGTCATGCATTATTCCATTATTATGTAACAGGGCAGTACAATATTACTAACACTGAGTGAATATAGGAGTATAACGATATTTGTACATGATAACAAATGTATTTATTTATTTGAAAAGTTTCACCAGGAAAGACATACTGAGCTAAAATAGCTCATTTCAAGATGCATCCTGGGGGGAAGGGGCTACTTTAGCTGCAGAGGGGAGAGACAGTGGAGGCACCACACAAAACAAATGACGGCAGCAGTGTGGAAGATGGCTGCCACACTGTGGAATATAATTGGGACAGATTCTGATCACGTGCTTCCACCGTCCTTTCTCTCTCCTCTACTGATAGCAGTACATCAGCATGGCTCTGCCCATGCAGCTGTAAAAAGTGTATTAGTGGACCGTCCCTAGCAAGTTAATTTGGCTCTGCACATACCTTTGGTAGGGACTGGCTCATTATTATAAGCATGTAGTAAAATTGGCTTCTGGAACATTCTTCACTTTTCTTTAAGCTGTCTGTAGTAAGACACTGGCAAGATATTCATTTGTACTCCAGTGTCCAACTTAAGAGAAATAATATATCCATTAACTTCCAAAGGAGCTACCCATTCATCTTTGGTACAATTCTCAGCTCCCACTGCTCCAATAAACAGATCTTCTACCTCACTGGAGTCATTTGCCATATTTTATTTATTTAGTTTTTGTTTAGTGGGTGGGTGCTTTAGCCATATAAATTACTATTTTCAGGTATGACCCGGGAGGTTACAAAGTAAACAATACAAGAACAAGATACTGTGGTATATATCTTGCTGGCCCACTAGCTGAACTTTTCATTTAGAAAAACATTGTTTTTTTTAGAGCAGAAGAGTAATAGGTGAGCATATTCTAATTCTCATTGTGGGCCAAGCTACCATGAAGCTTCACCACCTATTTCTTGAGTGTAGAGGTCTCCCGGTAGGTATAGATCTAATACAGAATTTGGTTTAAGACTTGCTTATACTGAACGTGAGGTTACAAATGCACCTCTACATTAACAGTGTAACTGGTGAGAGGCAGATCAGATAGTGCTACCATGTCAAAAAGCACAGAAATGTATGTTTATTCTTCTGTACCATTTTAAGTTGGAAAAGCAATAACAAAGTTTATAAAAAAAAAAAAGAAAAACATTGTTTTGCAAAATGGTTCTTGTCGACACATTTTTGACAAGTTTCTTTGAAAGCAGGACAGTTTTTTGGTTCATGTTTATTTCTACATCTTCTACATGATGTTTCACTGACTTTCTTCAGCAAAGGATTTCACTTTCCAGGTAGTGTCTTCTTGTTTTTTTCTGGGGTCCTGTCTGCAACATTGACTGCATTTTCATCCTCCCTTCTGAAGGTTTGCATGCACAGTCTTGCTGTTTCTGAGGTATGGCAAATCTGGACAGCTTTTGCTAAAGTTAAATCAGTTTCTCTAAGGAGAAGAGCATGAACTCTGTTGCTACAAATGCCAAGCACAATTTAATCTGTTATAACCAGGGCCCCTACTTTTCTGTGGCACAGTGGGACCAAGTTCTGTGGCAAGACTACCATTTGGCGCAGAACTTCTGGGGTGGTGGTTTGTAATTTCTGCGGAAGTTCTGCGGCACTAACAAACTACCACATCACAGTGTCAGCTTGTCATCCTGACTTCACTTTTATGGCAGTAGTTATAGCAATCAGGATGGTGGAAAGCACAGTAACACTAGTTCAAAAAATAACAGACTGACAAAAATAATTTTATGCCTAAAAAAGCAAAACAAATGTCTCTCCCTTAAGGTCCTAGCATGTTGCATAAATGGCATATGCAGAGGGGATCTTATGTGATAAATAAGGTATTTCTATATGCATGCTATCTATCCCACTAATGAGGTTTCCACTGTCTATCACTTATATATTTGTATGTGCTTTCTACACCACTCATGAGGTTCCCACTGTGTATCACTTATATATTTATCTGCAGTCTGTAACATACATACAAATATGCATGTGTGTGTGTGGTGAGAGAGACAGAGATGCTCTGTGTGTGTGTGTGTGTGTGTGTGTGTGTGTGTGTGTGTGTATATATATACATACATATACATATACATACACACACACACACACATATATATATATATTTTTTTTTTTTTTTAATTTCCATGAACTTGCATCCTCATTCATGCAGGTTCCATTGGAAATGGAATAGAGGAGTTACTGCAAAATTCATTTTTCATGTCAACCTACTTTCCCTGACACACTGTGTAACACCATCAGGCCATGACATGCATGTGAACCAATTGTGAGATAGAGCTCTCCGGCCCATCACAGTGTGTTCACCATGTGACAGAACACTGCACCATACCTTCCTGGGCTCCGAGCAGTGATGTGTTCCACCAATCCTTGTGCTGCCCAGCCAGCTCCAAGAGCTAATCTCTGAACCTGAGTTGCTGGCACGGAAACACAGCATGCTACCCTCTGGCCCAACAGCTGTGCCTGCACACAACATTCTCAATAACTTTTAGGTGATTCTATCAACCAATGACAATATGTAATCAATAACCCTGGCATAAATGCGTACAGTGCAATTATTTATTTAACAGGTCTATTCTTTCAACAGGTTGACACATTATTATATTTCACTTTTCTGGGCATAATTACTTTATTTTTCTTAAAAATTAAGACAGATAAATTCATTTTACCAGTTATTCATTTCAGATAGCGTCTCTATACCTTAAAGGCACAAATAGGTTTGTACAAAGTGAGGTATGGACTTAACAAGTCTGTACTATTGACAAGGTTTTGTTTAAGTTGGCCCTAGTGCAAAAATGTAAGACTGGAAACTGTATTAGGCTGTAGTGCAGGTTGAGCAAATATCACATTGCATGATGTGCTGTGCCACCGTCTCTGGCAGTGGGGAGCTGTGATAGATAAGTGACTGTTCATTTCTGTTGCAGAATGCAGCCATTTCATTAGCTAATCTATGATGTTATAGCAACGATAACATCACATTCTGAACATATGGGGGGTTTGGGATATAAAAAGAGGGGAAGGGAACCAGATTCTATGTATAAACAGAAATATTCATAAAAAATCACCAAGAAGAGTGAATTCTGCGGCACCGCAGAAGTTCTGTGGTAGATTGAAAGTTCTGCGCAAAATTCTGCGGCTGCAGAATTCTAGGGGCCTTGGTTATAACTGAGTCATCTAAAGGCCCAAAGTTGCATGACTAGCTCTTCAGATACAAATCAGTAACATATTGCTCAATAGATTCTGTTTCCTTTTGAAACTGAGATCTGAAAACAAACCTTTCGTATGTTTCATTTTTTTGAGATGTGCAGTAAGATTCCCACTTGATGCATACCTGTAGACTTTACTCAGAAACAGGATGGCCTCCCCACACCTAAAAGTAAAATATCAGGCCTGCCTAATTGGGGAAAAAAGCCCTGCTAGGTCTCACCCATCTCCACAGCTGGCATATTCCAACGTGTGCTCTGCAACAAATCAACAAGAAAGTGCTGCAAAGGGTGTCCTTCATGTACCCTTCATACATACCACTTTTGCACAATGCTCCAGGGCATTCCTCTAAATGGGCCTTGTGCCCAATTGGAGTTACCTGGTTACCAAAAAGCTAAATAAATAAAAAATAACAGTATGAAATGATTTCCTATCATGTTTAAAATGTATTCAGACATTACAAATGGCTTTTGAGGAGGACCAATACAATCTTTAGTCATAAAAAAAAGGAGTGGGGCCAGAGGCAGAGGTTGGAGTGTGGTTTAGCATCTGGTTTTCATCTCACCCAAAGGTGGTGACATTACCTTTTGACACAGGTACATGGGATTCCTTCCAAACAGCAGATTGTTTTGAGAAGAGCAATAGGTTAATAACTTTTGGTAGGGGTGGGGAAATGATGTGTGGCTAGCTTCAGGAACTGGGGATCTAGTCTGTCACTATTAGCCCTGCTGTTTGGCAAGGAAAGCTGTAGCTTAAATGTATTACCTGAAGACAGTCTCTTGAAGTAAAAAGAAGGTTGTAAGAGAATGGTATGGCAGGTTGGAGGGAAAAGGGTTGGAACTATTCTGGTCAATGTTAGAAAATGTAGATATATACAGTAGCTGGAGAGGTTGGTATCATTCTCATTAAATAGGTTTACTATAGTGGTGGGGTCAAAGATTAAAGTACCATCATGAGACCTGCTAATAGGTTTTAACTGGAGTCAGTATTGATTAGGGAATTTATATCACACCAGAATTTTTTTTTAGATGAACAAGATTTTGGGTCTGTTGAAACTTACAGTAACTGGAATTAAGTCCCCTGATGTCCAACTTGCAATGGTTTCATAGGCTCCTGCAAGCTGACCAGTTTGCAGGACAAGGGGATAGATTGCAGGAATAGGGTCAGACAACAATTGTTGGAGATGTGATGATCCTGATGCAGGCTTGGCACACCTGCTGTGGCACTATAAGATGATCTCTCCATACTGGAGGCAAATTCATGCCATTTGTCAGACTAGTCTTGGTTCAATAGTCCCCTTTTCCCCTTTAGTCTTCATACTGGGTAATACCAATTTGATCCCAAATATCCCCAAACAAAAGAAATTCTGGCTTTTGACCTGTGATATGGCTTATAAAAGGTTGCTCCTTCAAAGCTGGAAGGATAACAAAGCCCCTCCCATACAACAATGGTTTAACAATCTGATGGTTATTGCAAATAATGAAAGAATGTACTATTCTCTTTTGAATAAGTGATGTATTTTTGAGCACATGGAGATCCTTTCTAGCCTTTTGTATGTGGGAGAAGATGTTAAAATCTATAGGTATATATGGTATCTTGATAGATGTTAGACCAGTTTCTGTGATTCATTTAGGTATATTTCAACCTTTGTTTGGGCCAAATTAGAATGTACTAGACAATTAATATGTACTAAGGTGATATTTCCTTGTGACAGTATTTATTTGTATTTGCTATTGATATAGGTAATTACACTGCCTTGTATTCTTTTTATGAATTTTAATAAACTTTAAATTGAAAAGAAGAGTTTACCTCTGAGTTTTAGTTTAACAAGTAGTTTTTGTGTTAGCCATCTGTTATTTATACTCCTCACATGCCTGGTGAAAAGCTGAAAGCATCATGAATAACCCTCAGCTTGCAAAGAAGAATGCAGTAGCAGAGTCAATATTAGAGAGCAGTATAATGTGGATCAGTCAATTGAGTTAATATCTGATAAAACAGGGGTAGTATCAATAATGGAGATGGAGAAATAGGCCAGTAATTGGGGTGGTGGGGGGGGAGCAGCCACTGAGGTTTGCATGAACAAACACAATAAGTGGGTGAGTTGTCAGTAATTCAATTCTATCCACCCAATTTTTTAAAGGACACTGTCAGCCTTTTGGACCAGTTTTAAACTGCCTGCAATGAATGTATCTGGAGCAAATGTTATCAATATCAAATATGTACATTGCAAAAGATTTGCACACTAGTGCAATATATTTATTATTTTTGTAAAAATGAAATCTGGGTCATCCCAACCAAAATATTAGTGGCACCTGTCCATGAGCTAGAATGGCGTGGAGCAGAGGAGAAAGTCGTTCATGAAAGAGTTAGTTATTTTTGGTCATATATTAGAAAAAGGTTGTATCTCTTACTGTTCATGGTACAGATTTGTACAAAGATATTCCCATTCAAAAAAGCATTGTCACCTGTTTTATTTTGTATATAAAACTTGAAGCCTTGACTCCAGCTCTAGAGAGAGGACTCTAATCCACATGCCCAGAGTCATGGCTTTAATTTTTATATACACAATAAAATGAGTTACAGTGCTTGTTTTTGAATGGAAGATCGTTGTACAAATCGGTATCATGAATGATGAGAGATACAACCTTTTCTAATATATGACCAGAAATAACTAACTTATTCATGTACGAGTTTCTCCTCAGCTCCGTGCTATTCTAGCTCATGGACACATACCACTGACGTATTGGTCAGGATGACTCAGCTTTCATTTTTACAAAAATAATAAATATATTGCACTAGTGTGCAAATCTCTTGCCATGTGTGGGGCCCATTCTAAAAAGGTTACATATGGCACAAAGCGACTTTCGCCAGCAGGAATGACGCAATTAGCACTTTGCGCCATTACACCTCTCTTGAAGAAAGCTACCTTGGACCCAGACTGTTTCTCAAACTACAAACCCATCTCTAACCTTCCCTTTATTGGAAAGGTTATTGAGAAGGTAGTGGCTGCCCAATTGGAAGACCATTTAACCATCCATAGTATCTACGAATCCCTCCAATCTGTTTTTTGTAAAAGACATAGCACCGAGATTGCGCTGGTTCGGGTGCTTAATGATCTTCTGAGGGCGAGAGATCAGAAGAGATGTTCCATTCAGTTCTCCTTGATCTCTCATCAGCATTTGACACTGTGGATCACCTGGTGTTGATAGCACGGCTGAGGCAAATTTGTGGAATGTCGGGAACTGTTTTACAATGGTTCACCTCATTTCTCACTGGGAGATCACAAAGAGCTGTGTCGGGAGTCTTTTCCTCTGGCCCAACTCCTTTGTTGTGTGGGGTGCCTCAGGGTTCCGTGCTGTCACCCATATTATTTGCAGTGTATATGCTGCCCCTCAGAGACATTATAAGATAGTATGGGCTGAGGTTTCACTGCTATCCAGATGTTACCCAGCTTTACCTGTCTTTTGCACCCGACCAGGATGGAGCTCTCTCGGTGTTTAACAACTGTCTGGAAGAAATCCAGGGTTGGAAGGATTCTAGTTGGTTAAAATTGAACTCAGAGAAGACAGAGGTTCTGGTTGTGGACCCGGGTGGTCAGATAGAGAGGTCGTGTGATGGCACACCCTCTGAAATTTTTCTTGGTGGCGTGTCACTTCCGATCTCTGAACGGGTGTGTAGCCTTGGGATTGTCCTAGACGTCCAGTTGACATTACAGTCTCAAGTGTCGGCCATTGTCAGGACTTCCTTTTACCATCTTAGGAATATCACCAGGGTTAGGCACCTTGTTCCATCTGACTCTTTGCTAACGTTGGTCCATGCCTTTGTGTCCTCGCGTTTGGACTACTGCAATGCCCTTTACTTTGGGCTTTCTGGGGTTGAAATCTGCCGCCTACAGCTGGTGCAGAACACTGCAGCCCAAGTTCTGACTGGGACAAGTAGGTCCTGTCATATTACCCCGGTGCTGCATGAGCTGCACTGGCTTCCTATACGGTGGCGGATCACCTTTAAAGTAATTTTATTGACTTTTAAAGCCCTTCACGATCAGAGTCAGGCCTATCTGAAAGAACTTCTGGTGCCTTACTACCCTGGCTGATTGCTCCGCTCGGCCGTCAAGGGGTTGCTTGAGATTCTGAGAGTAAGTTTAAAATCTTCTGGCAGCAGAGCATTTTCTCATGCTGCTCCCACTCTTTGGAATTCTCTACCATGCCGGTTATGGGAGTGCACCTCCGTGGAGGAATTCAAGAAGAATTTGAAGACTTATCTGTGGCAAATGGCCTTCTTGGATGCCTTAGTTAATTTTATTCTGCTAAGATCTTATATTGTATTTATTAATTGATTTTAATATTTGATGTTACTATGATATGATTTTATTTATATGTATTACTGATTTATATTTGATGTCGTGGTTTTAATGTGTTCAGCACCTTGATATGCTGAAAGGTGCTATACAAATAAACTTATTATTATTATTAGTTGCACCATTTGGTATTCTGTAAAGTAGCCTGCGACATGACGCAGGCTGCTTGTGCCAAAATGTCATGTCAGGCTTTAAAAGTATTAAAAAGAACATTGTCAAAGCCCCTCTAGCCCTTGCAGTCTAGTGGCCCCCTACTTCCGACCCTGCAGTGCCAGACCATCCCACTCCCCCCCACCCATAACCAGTCCATGACTGGCACAGCCCACCTCTCACCACCATGGCCAGCCGCAGACTGAGCTCCGCTATGAGTGCGTACTGTAAATAGTACATGTTCAGTGAATGACAGCAGCTGGTGATCAATCCCACCAGGAGTATCTTCCTCTCCCTTTGGAGTCCTCCACCACCCACCCTTGGGGCTCCATTTCGGAGAACCCGCTCATCCTCCCTGAGTGCAACCTCAGGTGACCCTGTGGGGCCTTCCCATTCCTCAAACACAGCATAGGAATTCCTTCATTGCACTAGCAGGGGGATGTGCCTCTGACCCACCTCCCTTACAATGCCTGAGCCCCCTGTAGTCCAGGCACTCCACTTGCCGGGCAACCTTTGAGGTAATGGATGTGGATATGGTGGCCCTGGGTGGGGGCAGAGTCCTCCTGAATCCTAGGCAACTTGGCCTGGAGACTGGCTAGCTCTGCCATCAGCCCAGAAAGGTGCCTACATATGGGGTAGCACCGTAGCATCCAGAAGGTTTTCCTGAGTACTGCTGCCCCACAGCCACTGTATTGCACCACTCCCAGCATTATGCCCCTTTGTATTCAGCTGTTGCTACACCCCTGGCAACTGCTGTAACAAATAATGCTAGTATCACCTGATTTTGTTTTTATCTCCTTGCCGCTATGCCTACTCTTATTCCAGACCCCACTTTTTTTTATAAGTTACTCTCTTCCATTCTTCTATTACTCCCTTCCTCCCCTTCTACTGTGTTTGATTTGACTGTTACAGTTCTTTCCTGTTCCTAATAGGAAGTAGTCACAGCAGAGTAGGTGAGTTCCAATAATAGTAGACAAGCCTGGGGTGGGTGGGATGGGGATTGGGGTGGGTGGCTCCTTCCCTGAGTCTGTCTGTTCACAAAAAAAAGCAACAAATTAAACAATCAGCTGTCCTGCAACAGAAATCAGGCAAACAGTAACACCAGCACAGCGAATAAAATCAGTGTTTTCCTACACAGAACAAAACAAACAGATACAGTACTACCAGCTTCTGCAGCTGCGATTGTCTTCTGTTCCATTCTCCCTGCTTTCTGCTACCTATCCCAACTCTACAAGAAAATAAAGGACAAAAATTCTGTGTAGCTCTGTTGGCTACCTCCTATCTCTTCTGCTGCTGCTAGCCTTCGCTTTCCCACTCCAGCATCCTGTGGTCTCCTCTGACTGCTGGCTCTGTGCTCCCCATCTGTTGTAGACCCGCTACTTATACTGCTCCCCGGTCCGCTGCTGAAATTTGAATCTGGCACTTTGATCTTGCTGTAGCCTCTGATTGGCTCCTGTGGCTGTGATTGTCTCCCATTCCATTCTCTCTGCTCTGTGCTACAGATCCCTGACTCTACAAGAAAAGAAAAAAAAAATTCTGTGTATTTCTGTTGGCTACCTCCTTCCTCTCTTGCTGCTGCTGTTAGCCTCCACTTTTTAGCTCCGGCGTTCCGCTGCTGTAAATGTCATCTGCAGTCTCCTCCCACCACTGGCTCTGTGCTCCCCATCTGTTGTAGACCCGTTACATATACTACTCGGCATGGGCTCTTTATGTCTCATGGCAGAACGCCGTGTGGCACAATAGCGCTGCGCAATTTCTGGTAGCTTTTGTTCTGTGGGGGGCTCTGTCCCCCACATCCCCCAGACCCCCACACTACAAATTCCCAACTTCAGGGGGGTCCAACTCGGAGAGCGCACAGGTCCAGGCTCGCCATAATGTCGTACGCTATTCTGCGTGTGACATTATGACCCGGTACGATAATACTCCCTGGTCCACTGCTGAAATTTGAATCTGGCAATTTGAACTTACCGCATCCTCTAATTGACTCCTGTGGCTGCGATTGTCTCCTGTTCCATGCTCCCCAATCTCCACTACCGATCCCCAACTGTGTTTCTACTGAAGCAGCACAGGTCCATGCTGGAGACCGTACTGGCACTGGGCTGCTTTAACAATTACAGGGATACAGTACAGATGTGGTGTGACTGTGTTTAAACACAGTTTTGAAGAAATGCAAACAGGTGTGGACAGACTTCTGTGGTGAGCTTAAAACTGTTTTAAAAAACAGTTTTGAAAATGGACTGCCAGTGTATATAGGACATTAGTCTTGCAACCCACAGATACTCTACTATCCTTTCCTTTACAGGGTTTCCATTAATTTCCTCACAACTGATGTAAGACTTACCGGCCTATAGTTGCTGGCCTCCTCCATGCTGCCTCTCTTATGAGGGGCTATGCACTATTCTACTGTAGGTTAGGTATTGGCATACCCAGGCCATGTAGTTCTTCACCAGCAGACAGGCACAGGGTGTGTGGTATGGACAACCACACACCCCTGCAGGGTATCTGCCTAATGCCCTACCCCCAGAGTGCTGCTGCACAGCAGGCGGATTGAGGGACACAGGTGGGTATCCAACCAGATGCCTGTCTTGGGTCCTGAAGTGGATCTCCTGCTCTGCATGAGCAGGAGATTCTGGGCAGACACTAGTCTATCTTTTTTTTAAAGTGTGGGTGAGTGCCTGAATGGATCCTCCAGCCCTCCCTGTCAGCAAAATGGGCTGGACCAGCATGATCAGAGTATTCCCTGTCCTGTCAGAGCCAGTGGGTTTCACTGGGGGGCAAAGATATGGCAGAGTCCTGCTGCCATGTCCTGTGCCCCCTTGCCTGGCAGTCTGCACCTTTGTGAAAGGCGTGATGCTCAGACACAGCCCTAGACATGCCCCTGGGCCATCCACATAAGTAGCTGTGTGATCAGCAAGAGGGATTAAGAGCACAAGGTGCACTCCCCCTTCTGTGAATAAATCTGTGGGTTTGATGGACCCCCAGTTCATGGCATTCCATCTTAGAGTTGTCTATGAGCCACAGATCTGAGGCACGTAGGCAATCTACCACTTAATGCATAGTTGCCTAGGAACGAGACTACATCTGCTCTCCTCCAGTCCTCTAGAATCAATCTTGCTTTTTTTTTTATATTTGCTGTACCTTTTTCCTACTCCTCCGATAGGCCAGCCCCATTGGCCCTACCCCACACCCAGCCCCATCATCCACTGTCCCTGAGACTTACCTACCCGTTGTTCCTCTCTGGCTTACCCCACAGGGTGGGGTCTTCTGGAGGGGCCATTCCTCCCGGCAGACACCAGTCTTCAGTTTTCAAGGCTGCCATTGGTCAGTGGTGTGGGGCCTGCAGCACGTGGCAGTTAGCATCCTGCTCAGCCCCAGTTTTCCCATTTTCTGCCCTGGGCAGCAGGATATGCAATGACGACAGGGGCACGCACACTGACATCTACCCCACCTCCAGTAGATGCTGGTGCTGGCTGTTGGACCCCTGGCTTCCATCAGGGTTCAGGTGAGCAACAGAAGTTTCCCTGCCCTCCCCCTCACCCAGAGGGGGAGAGTAGTCCGAAGGATGCTCAGTCCTCTTCCCCACGGCTGGCCCTCTGATGCCCAGGCTCGCTTCCAAACCCAGGTAGTCAGCATCGCGAGTGGTAGCACTATATCAGCGGGCAATCCTAGAATCATTCTTGTTTCCAGTGAGTTGTTGAATAAGGCTGTGAGAGGTGCAGCAAGCACCTACCTGAATTCCCTGAAAACCCTTGGGTGTGTCCCATCCGGTCCCATGGTTTTATCCACTTCAGGTTTGCAAGTCCTTTCAGGACTCTTTCCTCTGAAAACAGGCTTGTGTCCACCCCCTTCCCCAAGTGTTCCTGCTGCTTCTTGATGGTCCATCCCCCTCTTCCTTCATTGTGAAGACTGAGCAGAAGTACTAGTTTAGGATGTCCACTTTTTCTGATCCTCCTCTACGCAGTCTCCCTCTGCCACACTCCTTATCATTGCTATCCCTTCTATTGCCTTCCTCTTATCACTTATGTACCTGATGACAGTCTTGTCCTTTTCACTATCCCTTTGGCTATCCTTTTCTCTGTTTGCACCTTTGTTACACTCATTGCCTTACCTGCTCCCCTCTGTTTTAGCTGGTACACCTCCCTATCCTCATCCCTCTGTGTTTCTTTGCACCTCCTGAATGCCTGCCTTTTTTTTCTTAACCTTTGTGACCACTTCCCTAAAGTACCATAATGGTCCATGCAGATGCTGGTTGCCTTCCCTCGGGGGGATCAGCAGCTTCAAGCGGGGAATAGAACAGATTGGTAGGTTTAGTTAGAAGGGGGAGACAGTAGCAAGGGGCAAATTGCCTCAAGGGCAAGGCAGAATAGTTAGTAGAGTGGGCAGACAGAATGGGCCAAGAGCTTATTGCTGCTGTCTGCATTTATGTATTTTCAGTATGTATCTATGTACAATACCTATGCTATTACTTTTCCAATTATGTTACTATTTGCAAATTTAGGAACCGAGACAAAGTTGGTATGTTTTTTCTGGAAAAAAAAGAAGTCTAAGAGGATATAAAATTCTGTTTTCTAAGTGTGGATTAGGATAAACTTTTTCAGCTTGCTCAGAGTAGAATTAGTGGATATATCATATTAAGGGGAAAAAGAGCAAGGGGTAATGTGAGGAAGCACATTTTAGCCAGAGAGAAGCAAATTTATGTAACAAACTGCTAAAAGACTCAATGAAAGTGAGAAGTGCTGAATCTTATAAATTCAAGTTGGATCAGTTACGCAAGCAATAATACCCTCTAGGGTGGGTGGTATCAGGCTATACCCGCCCGCCCATAGGCATAATGAGGCCCGACGCCACAGGCAGAGGACCTTATAGCCCCTGGAAGGGCAGATATAGCCCATACCACCCACCCTGGAGGGTATTATTGCACTTAGAAAATGGGCCAGTGTATTATTTATATTTGAAAAATATAAAATAATGTGAACTCTTTGATGTTTCATTTATTTATTGTAAAATAGTTCCTCCGCCTGCATCAGCATGCTGTTTTTTTTTTAGCTATGGTGTTTTGTGCTACTTGGGATTCTGTAGGTCTGTATTTGGATATGGTTATCATAGTTACAGCCCCCCCCCAACCACACACACACACCGTGGTCCTCATTGTCCCCATTTCAATGTCCACTTTGGGATGTAATTTTCTAGAGCGTGGTGCGTGGCATAGGCTAGTGTAGCTGTGTTTGGCCAGGAAACAAGTGGCTGCTGAAAGGAGGAAAATAGGGAAGATCATGGCAAGGACTGTTCCAGAATTGAGCAGAGTGCCTGACTATGGAACTGCTGAGCAGGAACGGAAGGTGGGGACTCGGGAGTTCCGGTGACAGCTCACTCGCTCGTACATTTCTCAGCATTTCCGTGTCATTGGTGCTCGTCTGACAGCTGGGATCTCTCTCACCAAGTGGGCATTCGTTTTTCAAGTAGCTGCACCAAAACAAGTCCATTTTTTAAAATGTTAATATTTGTTTAACATAATCAAGTGAGACGGGGAGGTGGCTTGGCCTGCCGCCAACTCACCCAGTAAGCGAGGCTAAAAAATGTCAGCAGAGGTTCAACATTGTACTGGCAGCATGATTTTGGTCATGGGGTCAGTTGGTAGAGGGACTTATTTTGGTAGAGGGACTTATTTTAGGTGGGCATTGTTGTCTCATAAATGCCCAACTAAGCAAGTTTCTGAGCCAATCAGAATGAAGAATCTATTTTACCCATTTTCTAAGCATGGATAATAACAGTACTGGATGCAATACTTAATTCACTAGGAAAGGAATGTTCAAAGAAATTTCCAATATTTTACTTATAAACTAGGCCATGGAAATCCTGTAACCTCATTGGTCAAGATACAGCACATGACCATTGATTATTTTTTCTGACAACTGCTAATCTCACCTGAGCAACCCTTTTTTTATCAAATAAAAGTCTCTTTTATAAATGATAACACACTTCAGGGTGTGTGCAGTTATAAGGAAATATTGCATGTCTCTGGTGGTTACAACACTCGGCTATACCTCATGCCTAACAACAACCACACAAGTCAAGCATTATTCCCTTACCACCATACACCATGTCCTGTGTTATCACTTACATTATACAGTATTTAGTGCTGCAGCTGCCTAGATGGCAGGAAACAAAACCAATGGACCAGTGGTCTTTTTTTTTTTTCATTCAGCATGTCCTATGTAACACAACTTATCCCCCAACTTTTAAGTCACATGTGCATATATTAAAATGAGTGGGCTCAAACACTGATCTTTGTGGCACCCTAAAAGTCAAAGAACCTCAGCACAAAAGCACTGAGGCAAGGGTTACCCAGAAAGGACATTGGCAATAAAGCCAAGTTACATAGCAATGTAAAATTACACATAGCCCCATAATGCAAAGCATCGTGGGAAGTATAATGAAATCACAATGAAAGAGTTTAGACTGGTTCATTAAGCAAGAGTGTATAGTGCCAAATGGCCTCTCACACACTCTGCAAAGGCTAAAAACAGAAGGCACAGATACGTGTTTCATCCTACACAGGACTCATCGGCATGCTTATCTGTAACAGCCCAGGGAAAGGATGAACCAGTGATCTATTTCGATTTTACTTGTATCACGGTGGAGCCCAAAATAGCAATGTAATCTAAAAGTCAAAGAACCTCAGCAGGAGCCAGCCCAGTGGTGAACAGTGCTGAGGCAACATGTGCCCTACCTTTTCCCATGCCAGCAACCTGTGTTCGGGAGCAAGCTTGGGCTGCCGGTGGGGGAGTAGGATTGAACATCCAGTGGACAGCTCTCTTCTCCCGGGGTGGGGTGGCTTGCTTCCTCAACCCTTATCTACCCCCATGTGGAGGTCTGGGGGAAATGCCAGTAGAGTGAGAGACATGAAGAGAGGGCTGCAATGCTGTAGACATGTGTGCCTCCACATGAACACCTACGCATGCCACAGCAGGGCTCAGGGAGAAAAGCAGAAAATGGTTGGTGTGGACTACATAAAGCCCTGCATGCCTTTCTCGGCACCACGCTGTCAGCCAGCCACCTGCTCAAGTCTGGATATGTGTCACGGAATGGGGAAAGACAGCCTTCCCCTTCCCAGCCCTACCATGGGGGAAATCCATTGGGGATTCCTGGGTGGGTTGGTCCAGTATGGTGAGTGCCAGACAAGAGGAGGTGGGGACAGGGTTGAAGGCTTGCCAGCAGAGACTGAGAGGATAAAAATTTGTACAGCACAAAAGGAAAAAAAAACTGCACAAAAGTGGAACCAGTCTAAACTCTTTCATGCTGATTTGCATATACTTTCCATTACACTTTACATTACGGGGGTTTGTCTAATTGATATGCTGTTGCTACGGTGACAACTTTACCAACTTTACTTTTAACATGACCAACACTACAGCAACAATAGTACCAGGTTGCTGTAGTGTCAGCGCGGGACCCTGGCACTGCTTTCTGGGAGTATTGCAACCCCTCCCAGAAGCAACTTCAACTCAGAGTTGATTAGTTTAGTAGTGGGGGGTGCAGGGGTCACAGGTCAGAGCCCCCCACATGAGGGGTTTGGAGGCAAAGCCCCCCAAAGAAAACACAGTCTGAAGTGACTCCCTTAATGCCCACCACAAATGTGGTTGACATGAAGGAGTCGCTGTAACATCGGTTGACAACGAAATTGTTGACGGACTGTCATAGGTCCTGTGTAATTTTACATTGTTGTGGCACCCTGCTTCTTACTAGCTTCCTAATATAGGAAAGCTATAGTGGTATGCATTGCCACCATGCAAATGCCATTTTCTATTAGTATTGCACTAGAAATTTTGTTTTAGAAAGACTCTTCATTCTGGTGTTATCCTCTCTTTTTTCTTTCTACTTTTTTCTTTGCCAAGTTGACAATTTTTTTCTTCTTTTCTTCTGTAATTTTTTTTTTTTCATATAGCTGTTTGGCCCCTTTTGCCACCTATTCCTGCGATCAGGTCCACCTTCATTCCCAACCCTGTCAGCCTCTCCCGCCACCATCTTTTTACTGGTGGGGATCCACAAGGAGCAGGGTCCGAGACTGTCAGGGAGCCATCACATATGGCAACTGGGAGACATAGGTATTTTTCTATTCTTGCCTGTCCCGACCCAGAAAGTACAGTCACGTAAGAACTCACCCTAACAGTAGATCTTCGAGAACTGCTCTTGCAGCAGGTTACACCATTAGGACTGAAGCCGGCAGGCGCCAGGACCACACAAAAATTTTCTAGCTAGCAGTATCCAGCGGGGACCGCCCCTGAAATCGGCCTGGCCCCTGATATCAGGCATCATATAAAAGGGGGAAGTCCCCCAGAATCCCCAGTTCTCCCACTGGAGACTCCCAACCGCTAGATGACATCTGAAGTGGAGACTGAGGATCGGCCTTCAAAGAAGGTATGCAGCAGGGAGGTGTTGTAAACACCGAAGCCTAGGTGATAATAAATGGAACAACTCTACCTCCAGAGGGGATGGTGGGAGGGAAAATACTTGCTGCAAGAAGTGTTCTTGAAGATCTACTCTTACGGTAAGTTCTTACGTAACTGTACTATCTTACTTCAAGAAACAGCTCTTGCAGCAGGTTACACCATTAGGACTGATTCCCAAGCAATTATGGAAATCCCTCTCAGACGGGAGGAGGCCAGTGATAGATCATGAGTTGAACCGGAGCCTAGGACAGTAGTTCCTGAAAGACTGCTGGACCAAAACCAGCTCTTTGCTGTGAGGCAACATCCAGGCTATAATGCCTGATGAAGGTGTGCACGGTGCCCCAAGTAGCTGCTGCGCAGGTGGTGGAAGTGGAAACGCACTCAAAGCAGCAAAGGAGGTAGCCACCCCCCTTGTGGAATGTCCCATGACTGAGCCCGGCAGGGACATGTTATGCTTCTGATAACAGAACGTGATGCAATGTATGAGCCATCTGGAAAGAGATTGCTTAGAGACTGGATCACCCATCATCCTATGGGCGAAGGAGACAAAAAGTTGATCAGGTTTACAGTGTTGTCTGGTTCTGGGCAGGTAGCATATAAGACACCTATGCACATCGAGAGTGTGCAGCAGGGCCTCTTCTCTATTGGAGTACTTTGGGAAGTACACCGAGAGGTCGATATCCTGGTTAAGAGTAAGGACTGAGACCATCTTAGGCAGAAATTTTGGATTTGTCCTCAGAGACACCCCATCAAGGTGAAAAAACAAATAAGGTTCTTTGCACATGAGTACATGGAGCTCAGAAATCCTTCTGGCAGAAGTAATAGCAACTAAAAATAACGTCTTCCATGCGAGAAGACGTAGCTCATAATCTGCAGCTGGTTCAAAAGGAGACAGCGTAAGCTGCTCCAGGACAAAGGGTAGGTCCCAAGGTGGAATGGGATCCTTAATTGGAGGCCTAAGGTGGGAACACCTCGCAAAAAAGCATGTGTGGCTTCCAACTGGGATATGGACTGTAGGCCTATAGGTGCATAGTAGGCCGAGATGGCACAGAGGTGTACCTTTATTGAGGAGTAGGCCAAGCCTGCCTGAAATAGGGACAGGAGGCAGTCTAATACCAAACCCTCTGAACAATCCAGTGGGGAAAGTCCCCATGCTTGAGCCCAGAGACAAAATCTGTACCATTTCAACGCATACGCGGCATGAGTGGCCAGTTTTCTAGCAGCCGCTAGAACATCTGCTACCTCTTGTGAGACCCCGTATTGCATGACTGCTATGTCCTTAGGAGCCAGGCATGCAGGTTCAGAGAGCTTAGGTCCAGATGAATCAAGGAGCCTGCCTCCTGGAACAGTAAGTGAAAGCTGAGTGGCAGAGGCACTGGGGGTTCCTGAGAAAGTTGGTACAGCAGAGGGACCCAAATCTGCCTGGGCCAAAAAGGCACAATTAAGATCAGCATTGCCTGCTCTCTGTGGAGTTTCAGAAGAACCCCCTTGATGAACGGGAAAGGAGGAAATGCGTAGAGGAATCTGCCCGCCCAAGAGAGGGACAACGCGCCTCACCAGAAAACACCAGGCCCTCGATCTAGCGAGCAGAAATTAGGCAGTTTTGCATTGGATAGGGACGCGAAAAGGTCTAACTCTGGTGTGCCCCATCTGCGAAACAGATCCTCTATGACCCCTTGGAGTAATTCCCATTCATGGACTCTGGCCTGAGAGTGGCTCAGACTGTCTGCGATAACTTTGTCCACTCCTGGAACATGTACAGCAATAAGGTTTGTGCCGTGTTGAAGTACCCAATCCCACACCCTCATGGCCTCCCTGCAATGAAGGTAGGAATGAGTGCCTCCTTGTTTGTTGAGGTAATACATCACTGCAGTATTGTCTGTTTGCAGCATGACAGTACCCGGTGAAATCTCCGATTGGAAGGCCTGCAAGGCATAAAGGACCACTCTCATCTCCAAAATGTTTATGTGAAGGTGAGATTCCTGGGTTGTCCACAAGCTCTGAGACCTGACACCATTGAGGTGTGCTCCCCAGCCGGACCCTGAAGTGTCCATGGAGAGCATCATGACTGGAGATGGTGCAGCGAAGGGGACTCCCAACAAAAGGTGCTCTGGGAAGAGCCACCATTGCCAATCCTGGATGACAGCCTTCATGATCCTGATTGGATGCTGCAGATGGTCTTGCTTTTGATCCCACTGCACCCTTAACATCCACTGGGTCACCCGCATGTGGAGATGGGCTAAAGGGACTGCTGCAATGGCCACAGCCATGTGTCCGAGCAGGCAAAGGACCAATCTTGCCGGAAAGGTCTTCTTTGCCAAGATATCCCCTACTAGGGATCCGAAGTGCTCCGATCTGTCCTGGGGCACAAACGCTTTCCCCTGGATGGTGTCCAGGACTGCGCCTATGAACTGCAGTCTCTGATATGGAACCAGATGCAACTTCTCTCGATTGATGTTGATGCCCAATGATCCGAAAAGGGAACTAATACAATGAATCGTGGACATCAGGGCCTCCCGAGAGGGGGCCATGAGGAACCAGTCATCCAGGAAGGGGAACACGTAGTGGCTTTGTCTCCTGAGAGCTGCTGCCATGACTGCCAAGCACTTCATGAATACCTGAGGTGCTGAGGACAGTCCGAAGGGGATGGCTCGGAACTGATAATGGCGACCCAGAAACTCAAAGTGCAAGAATTTCTGTGTGCCCGAGCTATCGGAATATGCAGGTAGGCGTAATGCATGTCCAGTGATGCTAAGAAGGTGCCCTCCTTGAGCATGGGGATTAGTCCTGGAAGAGTCACCATGTGGAAGTGTTTGTATAGCACCGAAGCATTGAGGTCACTGAGATTCAGGATCGGATGGAGGTCCCCTGTCTTTCTGGGAACCAGAAAGAAGTGGGAATAATATCCTGTGCCTCTCTGGTTCCGTGGTACGTGCTCTATGGCCTCTTTGTCCAGAAGCGTTAGCACCTCCTGCTGAATGAACAGAGTGTGCTGACCCGAATAACGGGAAAGCAGGGGAGGTCTTCAAGGTGGGTGATCGAGGAATTCTATAGAGTGTCCTCTCTCTACCAATTGTAACACTCACCGATCGGTGGTTATCGTCTGCCACCCTGCAAGCTGGTGGGAGATGAGACCCAGAACTTTTCTTCCCAATGATCCAGAAGAGGGGCAGGGGCCGGGAAGGAGTCATACTGTGGCGGCATTGCTTCCCATGGGTTGGGTCAGTTTAGTGTATCTCTGACCTTGGTCTGGGAAAGACTTAGACTGAGCCTTGTGATTGAAATTGCCCCTTTGCTGCTGGCCAGAATGTGGCTGTTGCCTCTGTTGCCAGCCGCAAAAGCAATTCTGGTTCCTATGAAAGGAACCAGTCTTGGGCCTGTACATGGCCTGTACAGTCCTTACCGCCTTTCCAGCATCCTGTAACTTGGTAATTACCTTTTTTGGATTCTTCATGAAACAGGACATCTCCATTATAGGGGATGTCCAGGATATTTTTCTGCATGCCCGGAGTAAATCCAGAGACACAAAGCCATGAGTGTCTCCAGAGACAGATGCCCGTGGCTGCTCCCCTGGCTGCAGAGTCTGCCGAATCATAGGCGGCTCTTAAAACTTGGGTCTCCACATCTGACCCTGTGTGAAGAAGTTTCAAAAGTTCCTCCTTCTGCTTGCCATCCAGAAGGACTTTAACCAGGTCTTGGCCCTGTTCCCATAGGGCATTCTGAAACTGAACCATGCGTGTTAGGTAGTTCAGTGACCTGATGGAGCATGTAGCAGCCACATACATGCACCTCCCCAGTGAATCCAATTGCTTGGATTCCTGGTCCAGTGGCTGGGTGCTCAAATGCTGCAGCCATTGAGACCGGTTGTGTGAGGCGGTGATGACCAGTGAATCAGCCAGGGGTTGATGCGCCAAATACGGGTCCTCCAAAGGAGTCCTGTACAGGCGGTCAGCCTTCTTCGACACAGTGGGGGTGGAATGCAGACATTTCCACATGGCCTTGGTGATGTCCGAAAAGGTATCCACTAATGGTGGCACCACCACAGGCTTAGGGTCTTTCTGCCAAAGATATCTAGCTAGGTGCTGTCGTTCGGGGTCTAGATTTTCTGTCTCCCATCTCATATTCTCCTGGACGTGCCACATGATTTCAGCATATGAGAGATCATCTGGAGGTAACCTGGGGAGGTCTCATGGGTCTGGTGATAGAAGATTGATGGGAGAAGGAGACCTGGAGGTATCGTATGAGTCCAGTCTGGAGTTGTCCCCCGGTGGAGTGGACCTTCTTCCTCTGGGTCGCTTGGGGCTGGGGGACCCTGAGGGAGACTGTGAAGGGGGCCTTCTCCTTTCTTTGGATCTACCCCTAGGAGGTAGTAAAGGCTCCTTGGGTGTCGGGGATCTACCATCTGGACCCTGGGGAGGAGGAGGAGGCTTTACTGGGACCATGTTCTTCTTCATAGTGTCCCACCAAAAAGTGAAGAGATCTTTAACTTCCTGTATGTTCATGCCAGATGACGGGCCAGGCATCGGGGTTGGCCTGTCATCAGTGTCAGGAGTCAGGTCTGAGGTCATCGCCGGTTCGGGTGAAGGGTCTTGAGGAAGCCTGGCATCTTCAGCATCACCTGCCTGGTAATCAGGCAATGTCAAATCCTCCTCTGATGAACCCCGGCAACCGGTATCGACCAGTGAAGGGAGGCAGTCGTCGGCTCCGAAGGTCGCTTGACCGACGTTGGGTGCTTGAGGGATGTCTGGCCTGATGGGCGTTTGGCCGGTGAAGGATTGGCAGCCTGCTTAGGCTCCAACAGCTGCTTGAGGGACGTCAGGTCCGTGGTCTTCCTGGGAGGGGGATCAAGTCCCCTTGGAGGCTGGGAGACCGATCTGGCGTCAGGTTCCCGGTGTCTGTCCAAGGAAGCAGAAGCAGACTTCGAGGAGGACTTGGACCTATGATGGTTGGAAGACTTCGCTGAGGCCCAGGAGGGCATAAGAGAAGGATCTGAAGTCCTGGAAGTCTTCAGCGGGTGGAGAGAAGCAGAAGGACTGCCCGAGGATCTAATCTTAACAGGTGGAGGCTGAGAGCGAGCCCTAGAGGGAGAGCAGTCTGAGCACATGGAGCCACAGCTGGTGTGCGAGTTCGAGGCCTGGTTCAGGGATCTGGACCTGGCCTTCTCCTGGTGTTTCTCCTGGTGTTTATGGGACTTGGAGGCTGACTCACCTCTGGAGGCAAGGTCTTTTTCCATGATTTTTTATTTTTCTTCTAACAGGAACTCCTGGAGTGCCTTTTGACGGCGGATCCTGGTGCGGTTGTTAAATTGCTGACAAATGGAGCAGGCCTTGGTGTCGTGCTCCGGGACTAGGCACCACAGACAGGCCATATGGGGATCTGTTTACCGCAGCCACACTTCGAGGGGTGTCCTTCTG
The DNA here is from genome assembly GCA_016271365.2 of Neoceratodus forsteri. Taxonomy (NCBI): domain Eukaryota; kingdom Metazoa; phylum Chordata; order Ceratodontiformes; family Ceratodontidae; genus Neoceratodus; species Neoceratodus forsteri. Next base: position 299,700,029 of record CM028134.1, on the reverse strand, counting down.
TGGAAGGAGTAGGAGATGCTGACATTTAGCAAGCAAAAGTTTTGCTGAAGTAGTTCTAGTCATCATTCACTAATGAGGCGTCCATGAGGCTGATGCTGGTGAGTCGATGGCGGGAAAAGAGCTGGGGATTCTGTGGGACAGCCCCCTTTTATATGGTGCCTTTCGGCGGGGGCCGGGCAGACATCGGGGGCGGTCCCCGCTGGATACTGCTAGCTAGAAAATTTCCATGGGGTCCTGGTGCCTGCTGGCTTCAGTCCTAATAGCGTAACCTGCTGCAAGATCTGTTTCTCAAAGTAAGATCTGTGGCATACATGGTGGGTGCATGCACGTGGAGGCATGCATTCATTCCCAGAACCATAGCTCCCTCTATCCTCTCGATGTGCCATCAGTCCCCTGTACCTCCGCTCTGACACCGGGACTCCACCAGGTGTCAGCCGAGAGTGAGGAAACTTGCCAACCCAATCCAGGAAATGAGAGCAGCCCAGCAGCCACTATGATCGTCTTTAAGTCTTCCCCTTGCCATCCCCTGGCAACTCGAGCTCGCTCCCAAACTTCAGTCACCAGAGTGGCACGAGGTGTGGCTTCCAGCACCTCAACCCTCAGAGCCACTGGGCTGGCTTTTTTTCTTCTTCTGTATTCTCTTGATGTATGGGATGTAGAAATGGACAGACGTACTGTAGTTGTTCCCAAAATAGCACGGATTTGGAAAGATGTATTCACAGTAGAATGGAATTGCTCCTACCCTACGCCCTGCCTCTTCAATCAAGCTATTTCAACCTTCACGTACTGTACTTCCTCCCTTTGGTGGAATTCCTAAGAAAATCCCTTTGGCTTGTCTCTTTTCAAGCTTGCTCAAAGATAATTAAAATCATCTTCTGTCCTTGTTTTCCACTCATACTGGTTGACTTTGTCCAGTGGTGGCACTCTCTATAAAAGTGGTACCCATGCTCATCTGAGCTTCCAGAAATATTCCCTTTCCTTTTTCTTGCAACAATTTTTCACCCTCCCTATAACTGCAAAAACAAGGAAACACTTATGTTATAACACCCCCGTTAGCATAAAAGTGAGAAACCACTTGGCATTACCTAATATACTATTATTGTAGGTATTATAGACATGAGACAGCTGCTATTACTGAAATAATGACATGGTAATAAACAAACACTGCTGCTTTAAACTGTCACAGCCACTAATCAGGGGTCATTTTCAGGCATGGTTTTATTGTCTAGTAATTTATTTTCAAAATAAAAACTTTTGATTGCTAATCATTTCTAGCTGTCCAACTACACTGTTCAGATTTATTTATTTCTAAGTTTTGACCAGGAAAAGCACTCTAACTGGGTAAACCAAGCTGTGATAGCTTGATTCCAGATGCATCCTGGGGTTGGGTTACATGGACCTGTTTTATTGACAGGGAAATGTTGGCCATGACACTGGGGCACAGCACTGAGGAAATATCCCTCTGCTTCTTCGATAAGTGTCATAAACTCTTTTAACTCTACCTGACAGTGACCAAAGATGGGCAGAAGGAACCTTGATTTAACGTCTCGTCTGATAGACAGAACTTCACAAGTGTGGTACCTCCTTCATACTGCACTACAGTGTCAGGTATGGGTATTACTCCAAGTACCTTGTGTTAGCCTAGAACCAATGATCTTCTGGACCCAGAGGTGAGAATACTATCTACTAAGCCACTGACATTGATTGACTCCAGGAAAGAATTGAATCCCCAAAGTTTGAGCAGTTGGGTGAATTTTCAAAGAACAAATTGATTCAGCTCTAATACCCTGAAAAAAGAAACAACCGCATGTCCCAGCAGAACCAGAACTCAATTTAGAAAAAACTTTGCCCATCCCAGCAGAACCACTATCTCATTACTGGTATGTCCCAGTAAAACCAGAATGCCCCCAACATGCTCACCTCTGGGTTCAGAAGATCAAAAGGTTGTGAGTTCTAGCCTGGACCAGAGGGCATGCAATAAAGCCAGCGGTGGTAGTATAATATAGAGGTCAGAGTAAGGAGCTGTGAATAGGCTTGGTACATCTGGTACACCTGGGTTTGATTTCTACAACTTCCACTTGCATACTGTGTGACCCTGAGCAAGTCACTCGACCTCCCCATGCTCCAAGGTCAATCCTTCAAAATTAAAAAAAAGCTGGTGGGAGGAGGTTTAGGAGGGATGTGAGGAACTCTTTCTTCACTGAGAGGGTGGTAGAATCCTGGAACAGACTGCTAGAGGAAGAAATAGAGGTGAAAAGAGTGGGGAATATTTTTTTCTTGATTACTTTCTTTTTAGTCTTCGACTGGGGGGCTGTGCCTTTGGTTTCCCCCTTCCAGCCAGCCTTCATGGCCACTGCCCCAGTCATGGCCAGAGCTACACCTCCCCACTGCAGCTCTTTCCAGACTGGATCACAGCAGGTACTTACCCCACCATTGCGGAGACCTAGAGGGCAGGCCCAGGAGGGAGCTGACTTGAGTGTGACCGTGGCAGCACCATTGAGCCAGCCATCATGCTGCCCGAGGATTTTTTCATTGTAGGTAGCACACCCCTTGGTGCTGGTGTGCAGTGGCGTCAATGAAGCTGCAACACACACTTCCATGCATTGCTCATTGTACGCCGCCAGTGCCATGCCTTGTTGTTGGCCCCAAAGCTTGCACAGTTTCCAGCCACTGCTAGGAGCCGGCACCTCGGCGGTCGTACCTCCCCCACCCCAGAGGAGGAGAGCTGTCTCTGGGATGCTCGATCCTCCTCCTCCTCCTCTTCTCGGATGACGCCCGGTGATCCATGCCCATTCCTGAACATGGGTCACCAGCGTAGCGCGAGGTGTGGCATCCAGTGCCTCAACCCTCAGCACCACCAGGCTGGCAACAAGAGTGGGGGAATATTAATAAATAGGCAGGCAGAAGGCAGGATCACTGGAGACCAGTTACGGTCTGTGAAGACAGACTAACAGGGACCATCCAGGCAGACTGGGTGAGCCAAGAAGTCCTTTTCTGCCGACAAACTCTGTGTTTCTATCAGTTTGACCAGCACAACCACTGCTAGCATGACCCAGCAGCACAACCAATAAATCCAAGTGGAACCATTACCTACTACAGCAGAAGTAGTAGCTCATACGGGCTGAATCAGTCAAATCTAATGACTAGATTATCACAACAAAAACACTTGCCAATGCCATGAGAATCCTTGCTTCTCTCAGCAAACCACTCAGTTCATCTAGGCACTCTCTCCCCCACTCCAGATTATAATGATGACTAGAAAACCATGCAGAAATAAAAAGCATATGGTATAGTACAGGTACCTCCCAGTTCCCATTAACAGTGTGTCAACCACTGTGAGGTATATTCCTGGATTATACAATGGGGACAAGAAATGCTGCATTCCTATTTCCTGACTGACACTTTTTCTGCTTTGTAAATCTTCTGATGTACCAATGGAAAAAGGTGCCAGTCGCCAGTCAGCCATATCAAGAACTCCCCCTGAAATCACTCCGGAGATCAGAAACCCAGGACTGGCAAAGATGGCAATCCTCATTAAATGGCCCTCTTGCAGAACTGTTGCTCTGCTCCCTTTCTGATCTACCCGGATTGGCACTATCACCGACAACAGAAGTGAATATAGTCACATAACACAATTAAGAGCACAAGACACCGTTTTCCATTCCCCACAACACTTTTTTTTTTCCAGCTATCAATTTGTACCTGCTCATCCCTTTCAGCATGCTATTCTCCATCTGATCCCAACACAAACCCCTGGTAGTGGTAGTCAGTTCAAAAATGCTCCACAATTCAAAGCAGTTGCCATCATTGCTCGACACTCTGTAACGCTAGGACATCTATAGTCTTCCGAGAAGGCCAGACACAGCAGGGAAAAGAAAACAACAAAACAAACTTCTTCCTTTCCTCAGCCAAATACCAAAGAGGGCCAGAAAATGACTCAGTAACCGTGGCAATAAGGAGTGATACTGTGCATTGACAAAAGGCCTAATAAATGGAGCAGTGCCTCTGTAAAAGAAAATGAGCAGAAAGTACTGAAGGCTGTCCTGGCTCATACAAAAAAAAACAGCCAGGACACAATCAAGCAAGCAACATGGGCAAACATTTAAACATTTCCTGGCCCCCAAAAAGCACTGGGTCGGGAAGGACAAAGCAGTACTGCACATGCGCAGTAACACCACGGCCCCAGTTACCAAGGACTACTTTTTCTGGTGGAGCAATAAAAACACACACACAAAAAAAAATTAAATGCAATATGAACTTTTTATTTACTATTTCTCTGTGCACAAAAAAAAAAAAAGAGGACATTGTATAATAACAATATCCCACTCCAGGATGTGGCTTATGGTGGGATTTACCCACTTCTGGTGTGTTTTGCTACTTGGCCTGTGGCCTTGTGACCAAACATCACAACAGGTATGAGTAAATCCCATCATAACCCACACCCTGTCGTGGTATATTGCTAAAGTATTCTCTCACTGGATACTCTCTCTCCCCCTGCTGCCCACTCCTATGTCGTCCTGCTGGTGTCTTGCTCCCAGATCCTGTTAGTCTGATCTGCTGGGCTTTCTGCTGCCTGGTCCTTTGCCTCGCTGGGTCATGTCTGAACTAGGGAGGGCTGCTTGGAGAGGTGCGGGCAGGGGTGCAGGCCAGGGTGCAGAATCAGGGAGGTGTCATCCCGGTTGGAGTCCTAGGTGTGCTGCTGGTGCTGTCAAGGCCTGGAGTCCAGGGTCTGGGTGTCTGATGCAGGCAGATCCTCAAGCCCTAGATCAAGGGACTAGTGCCCAGATAGGGTGCCTGAGAGAAGGCCTAAAGACCAGACTGGGCTGAGCCAAAAGAGCACGACTGAGAGTCGGGACACAGAGTGGAGCAGAGCACAAATGAGGAGCACTGGATTGGGATGGTGTTGGGCTAGTTGGAGCCCGATGTCATACCTCGCCTACCTTGGGGCTTGACTTAAGTCCCAGTTGGAGTGTCTGTCACCCAGCTCAGCATCCTGCCACTGTCTCCCACAGACCGGCTGAAGGTGGGGGTTATGGAGTAGCATTTGTAGCAGGTTTGGCAGTCAATTTTCTAGTATCTTCTGGGGCTCAGTTCTGGAGTCAACTTGGGGGATTGCTTCCAGGGCACAGATGCAGCAGGGCTCAATACGGGGGGCTCAACTGGAAGCAAGGGTGGGAACTGCAGCCACCTGAGGCAGCCACAAGAATACTTTCCTCTTGAACTTTCCTACAGTTGGTGCCAATACAATAATGAGTAGGGTGCAAACTTTGAACTAGGAGGTGGCCGGGGGGCAGATTGCAGCTGATTGATACCACCAGGGATGTTGCCATATTCAGTTAGAGACAATACCAACCCAGGACCAGTGCACAGGCTGATTAGATTACCTTCCTAGACTTTGGCCTGGGATTCTGGCCAGATTTATTAGAACCATCCCCCGGAACTGCCCAGAACAGCATCAGACCAATGACCAGTCTAATGAGGAAAACAAAGAAAAAAATGATATAGAGCGATGTACTCAACTGGGCATTCACCCCTTATCCATTTAACTGAGGATTAGAAAAACACAAAACGGGAAAAAATGACCCTATACCAAAAAAACACTGAGGCAAGCATCCACAATCTGCAAGTTACAAACACCCCTTTTCCTTGATTATGCCAACGCAGATGTGTACCTTATTGCTCACAGAGTGCTACCACCAGGTGCCTTTGTCACCAAATGAATAATTCTGACTTGTTGCCCACAGGATGCAAAATTCTACTTATATTATGTTTAGTGGGAGCACCATAACATCATCTTCTCTTGGTCTCTCCTAAACAGCAGTCATCCACAAACCTAAGTAGGGTACAGTACAGTATATGCTTATAACCAATCACTTCATATTTAACACTGTAAAACACCATGAGACATTTGATATTCCTTATAACACCCCTCATAATTATTATCTACTGCATATATTTTTGTACAGCAAATAAGCTTGATGTTTCTAGCTTTAACAGGGTAAGCATACGGGGCTCCATTCACGAACATAGACACCTATACTGGAATGGAACATAACCAAGAATGCGTTGCTCTGCACCTGTGGAGATGCACAAATCGCACCGCATTTACCAACAGCCCCATGCACAGACACAGTGATGTGCAATAGCATGTACACGGGTGTATATCAGGGTAAGGAAGAGACTAAAAGAGGCAGACATGCCTCTTGACCCCTGCCATATAATTTGAACTGCACTACAACATACACATGGCTAATTGATGCACAGACACGAAAGTGTATGCAGAGTTGCAGACATGGAAGCCCAGGTGCAGGCCACACATAGAATGGGGGAAGTGAAAGTAGAGAGGAGGGGAGAAGAGGGAAAAGGAAGAGAGCCACTACAGCACCCAATATGGCACCAGGTCACTGAAAGCACCCACAGTAGACAAGGCATGGACCTGGCTGAACACAGAGGCCACCATCAACAAGTGCAGTCCTCAGGCCGGCCCTGTGGTGTGGAGGGCTGACATGCTACTGCATTATCTCTTGCCGCACCCGCAACTAGGGTTGTCAGAACTAGTTCTTCAAAGATTCGAACCCTTCTCGAACCCTGGTGTTCGAGTTCTAACTTAGAACTCGAACACTAAAAGGTTCGCAAAAGGGTTCGAATCTGAGTCCCAGCTGATGACTTGTGTGTGTGGAGAGGAGGGTGGAGGTACGTCCCAGCAGGCAGCCCCGATGTGGGGGGGGTGTAGGGGTATGCGTGGGGACTGGAGGAAGCATGTCCCTGCAGCAGCAGGCAAGTGGCAGACCCGATGTGGTGGGGGTGCAGCAGCAGCAGCAACGATGTTGTTGGGGTTATGGTCTTGCCAGATCCACATGATTGTCTCACAGCTTGCGCTTGCATAACGTGCCACGTGCGCTCAAGTGAAGTCATCCTCACCAGCTGACCAATACTATGTGGTCAGGGTGGGGTTTGCAGCTGCGCGAGCCACGGGATCTGTGGGGTATTTATTTAGGCAGATGCAAGCCGAGACAGAGCGCCATTTGCTGAGGATTTCAGGGAGGCAGCAGCTCTGCTCCAACTGTAGCGCATCATTATCATCAGCAGCCAGCATTCTGCGTCTGACACTACTTACTAGGCCAGGCCCAGGTCAGTGTGGCCGCAATCAGACTGCAGCACTTGCTAGTTGCTGCAGTGCTTATTGAATTATTTAAAAAATTCCATCATCCATTTTCCTGTGAAAAAGGGCTAAGCAGGCCTGAGAGACCGAGAACAAGAGAAAGGCTGAAAAAAAGGCTCAATAAATTAACAGTCGGGTGTGGGACTAGGGGGATGTTCAGGTGGTGGGATTAATCAAGAATTGGGAAGGGAATAGGGATCGAGACCGAGATCAGTATCAGGACTCAGGAGAGAGAATAAAAAAATAAAAAGAAGAACCTTTGTGAAATGTGATTGTGATTGAAACTGCAGCACTGCACAGTGGTGCACACTCAGCAGCTGCCAGCAACAAGCATATAACAAGGGGCAAAAATGGCAAATAAATCTGTACCCTACCCAGTGTGTGTCACAGAGAGAAGCCCAGTGGCCAGTTGTGTGATGGCATTAACCTTACATGACAGAAGCGCAGAAATATAATTCTCATTCCCTGAGTTGTGTGTTATGTATGTGACTCCGTCTCCTGTGGTCAGCCCATCACCCTGCTGCTGTGTGCCCCTTGACTGCACTGTACCCTACCCAGTGTGTGTTACAGAGAGAAGCCCAGTGGACAGTTGTGTGGTGGCATTAACCTTACATGACAGAAGCGTAGAAATATAATTCTCATTCCCTGGGTTGTGTATGTGACTTCGTCTCCTGTGGTCAGCCCATCACCCTGCTGCTGTGTGCCCCTTGACTGCACTGTACCCTAGCCAGTGTGTGTTACAGAGAGAAGCCCAGTGGCCAGTTGTGTGGTGGCATTAACCTTACATGACAGAAGTGTAGAAATATAATTCTCATTCCTTGGATTGTGTATGTGACTCCGTCTCCTGTGGTCAGCCCATCACCCTGCTGCTGTGTGCCCCTTGACTGCACTGTACCCTAGCCAGTGTGTGTTACAGAGAGAAGCCCAGTAGCCAGTTGTGTGGTGGCATTAACCTTACATGACGGAAGCATAGAAATATAATTCTCATTCCCTGAGTTGCGTATGAGACTCCGTCTCCTGTGGTCAGCCCATCACCCTGCTGCTGTGCCTTGACTGCTATGTGTATGCCTATGCCCAGCAGCCCAATCATTCTGTAAGCCTTGAACCTGGGATCCTTTGGTTGTAAACCGTCATATTCTTTAATTACTTTCAGTCTACTGCATCACAGTGTCACACAACCAAAATAAAATTTTGAGTTGTAGCCAGCGATCACAGATCACATTGCTTTTTACACAGGAATTGTTTGGGTGTGGGTGTGTTCACCGCAGTATACTGGTACTGTTATGGCTGACACCAACATAGATGAAGCATCTGGTGATGGTGTTGGAGTAGGTGTTGGTGGTACTGGTAATCCTGGTGCAAGCAGAAATAACCAAAATGTTTCATGTGATAAAAATTCAAGAAACAGCAAAAGAGCAACAGTGAAGTGTGGTAAAGGGGGACCTTTTAAGAAAACCTGTATAGCTGTTGGGGTCACACGGAGAGGCACCATAAGGTATGGCATTTATGCTGTTAAGATCCCTGTGACTAGCAGCAATAATGCAAGTGACAGTGAGTCCCTCTCTGACTCAGACAGTAGCTCTTTGTCTCAGTCCGACACTGTTGTGTCTCGCAACAAATCATTACTTCCTCAACAAAGTGAAATGAGCAAGTCTGCTGACAATGAATCAGGTAGTGCACTTGCAAATACATCCAACACTGTTGGCAATGAAAAGGACATATCCATTGAATCCACCACTTCTGTGTTGGCCAGCAATGAAAATCCATCAGAGTCTTCTGCCCACTCTTCTAGCACCAAGGAGTATGTTCCAGGTTCTGTTAGGACAGGTGAAAAGACACAAACAGTCTTTAGCTATCTTCCTAGCACTCAAACAAAATCTGTCACATCTGAGGTGTGGAATTATTTCTTTGTCAGTAAAACTGATCCATGCAGAGCAATTTGTTCCCTGTGTAAACAGAGTGTAAGCCATGGTAAAATTGTGTCATGCCTTGGCACTACAGCTCTTAAACGCCATCTGAAAAAGCATTCAGTTTTGCTTGATCATCCAAAACCCATGTCCTCCATCTTCCAGACCGCACATGAGAAGGGTCAGGAATCTGAAATGGATACTGAATTGTCTGAACTTGATGCAGGCAGAACCACTGCCAGCCCTAGGATCACTGTTACCACCAATGCCAGCACCATTAGTACCAGTTGCACATCCAGTGATGGCAGTGAATATATAAGTCCTAATCCACCATCTCTGCATCCATCTGCCCATTGAAGCACGGTGTATAATAAACCAGCAGGGACATGTTGTAAACAGCTAACACTGTCTCAGGCATTTGAAAGGAAGAATACCTTTACTAGAAATCATCCAAAGACCCTTCATCTTAATCACAGAATTGGTGAACTGTTAGCTGGAGCCCTTCTCCCATACTCTTTGGTAGATCATGAGGATTTTAGGGAGCTCATGACATTAGCAGAGCCTCGTTACAATGTTCCTCATCAAACGTACCTTTCCTATGTTGAAATACCAAACATTTATCAGGCTTTAAAGTGACAGTGATGCTTGCACTTAAAACTGCGGAGGGTGGGGTTATTCATGTCACAACAGATATGTGGACCAGCACTCAAAACATAGATTACATGTCCCTTACTGCTCATTGGGTCACTTTGCTTGTACTTCTTCAAAAACAAAGACACCCCAAAAGATGATGCTGCTGCATATAAAAAAGTTTGGGCAAAGTCATACTGCTGCAAACATCTTGCAGGAACTAAATGACCTCCTTGACGAATGGGTTTATTCTCACGGTCTAAAATGTGGCTTCATAGTAAGTGACAATGGAGCCAACATCTTGAAAGCAGTACAGGACTGAGGATTTCTGCATGCTTCTTACTTTGCACATTGCTTACATTTAATTGTCATGGGATTTCTCAGCAATGAAACACAAGTGGATGGTATGATTGCTGTTTGCAAAAAAATTGTGACTCACTTTTCACATTCAACCAAGGCTTTACGGACATTGTCCGAACTGCAAAAAAAACACAAGCTGCCCCAGCAAAAGCTGATTCAAAATGTTTCCACTCATTGAACTCAACGCTTTATATGCTGCAGCACCTCTTGGAGCAAAAGCAAGCTGTACATGAGTATTGCTCCAGTTACATTACTGGAGGCATTATGCTGTCTGTGCTGCAGTGGAAATTAATGGAGACAGTGTGCTGCATCCTAACTCCTTTGAGACAGCTACAAGGGACATGTCTTCTGAAGGTGCATCTGTGAGTCAGGTTATCCACTCATAATGCTCATTTCACATCATCTTAGTGTTCTAAATCTACAAATAGAAAAAGACAGATCTGAAGCGCAGACAACATGTCGCCTGTATCATGGGAATCTCGTAAAGCGAATGAGCGAGCGCTTCAAAACCAATGACAAATTAGTTGCAATGACGAAATCAAAACACTACATCCTTGCAACTCTCTTAGATCCCAGGTTCAAGGCTATACATCTTCCAAAAACAGATGATATAGAGCAGTACAAATGTCTGTTGCTAGATGAGCTGCAGCACTCACAGGAGTCAAACACAGACATGCACAGTACCCTCAGGTTGTCATCACCACAACATGCAGGTTCATCTTCACAAAGGGATACAGAACTGGAAAAGTCAGCAAACATTAACAGTAATTGTTCCACAACTGCCACTTCTTTAACCCTTAGTAGCAAGCTAAATCTGTGGCAAAACCTTTCCCAATTGCTGCCATACCAGCTTCTGCTGATTCCTCTTCTGAGCGGTCTCTCCATCATGGTAGACAAAGTTACCTGCAAGAACTGCCTATTCCTATTGATGCATGCCCTTTAATATTGGAGATCAAAAAGTCAATTTGGACAGAACTGTATGATGAAGCCTGTAAATATCTTGGTTGTCCTGCAACAAGTGTCTCTTCAGAGACGATGTTTAGTACAGCTGGCAATATTGTGACAGACACCAGAAATAGGTTGCTGCCAGAAAATGTACACACGTTAACTTTTATTAAAGTTAATAAGTCAAGATTTTTGTATCCCTACAAGAGTATACAAACTGATCCTGAAGTGATTGATGTTGTGGATGTTGATGGTGATGACAACTCAGATGGTGGTGGCTGGTAAATACTGTGGGACAGAGTCTCTCTGCACCAAAAGGAAACTTTACAGACTGTGATGACTTTGGTTGTCTCTCTCTTTCTCGATCTACTACCTTGACTATATACCCCAAAACTTTCACCATTTCAAGGCAAACTGCTTTGTAGCTAGGGTCTAAACTAAAGTCAACAAGCTTTATATACAGGGCAATTTTAACATCAGTGGGAACAGGCCCAAATTTGGCATAAAAGGGACACTGTCACGTCAATCCTTTCTGTATCATATTATTTATAGTTAAAGTGCAAACATATATTTTTGAATTTACCTTCTGTGACTTTGTGGTGCATCAGTATGGGCTGGGACCGGGGGCGGTCTATTTTTCAATTTTAAAGAGGACAAAACAATGAGTTCTAATTGGTAGCTGTTTATTATTTTTTCAATTACAGAAATGTTAGCCATAAACCAAAAATGGGTGCTAGTACATGGGTGAGGGTTGTGGGTTGGTTTTAACATGGGTGTAAGGGTGGTATGGGTGCTACTGCACAGATGAGAGTGGTGGAAGAAAAGTGGAACGGGTGATGGGGTGAAAGGTGGGTGTTGTTTTAGTCCTTTCATTTACAGATTCGTGATCGGCTGGGGATGGTGAGGAAAAAAATGATGACAGACCGAACCTACTGTACATATAATATACATATATATATATTTTTTTTTCTTATTAAATACATTGCAAACTGCTGCCACCTAGCACAATTGTCCTGTCCCCTTTAAAAAAAGAATAAAGGAATCAGAAACAAAAGAAAATCTGCATCAGCAGTTTTCACAGAATGTGACCTATCATAAAGTGTTTTTGCTTTACAAGTAGTGATAATTTGATACATAATGGGGTTGACAGACACTGTCCCTTAAACATCACATGCCAACTGCTGCAGCTACATTAAATGTTCCTTAAGTTAGTATGTGGTGAGGAAACCACTTTTTTATTTATGTGACTGAAATACAGATTTTATTGAAGTATCAGCTGTAAAATGCATCATCTTAGAAAGTTGTATGTATTACTTCAATTTGCCAACAAAAATGTTGGTATATGTATGCATTATCTTAGAAAATTGCATGCATTTTTTGCCAGCAACAATGACTGGCATATTTTTTTTTTATTCAAATGTCTTGACTGACTACGTTATGACATAATATGTTTTGCAACAGTTCCACATGCTGCTGCTGTAGTACCTTGGCTTGACTTTGTTATAAAAGCTTTCTTTTAAACATAGCAACTTTTGATTTACTAATTTAAAACAGAAAGCAGCAAATAGCTGAGATTAGGTAATATCAGTTATTGTTTCTCATAATTCATGACGATGAGTATATATAACTGAGTACATAAATGGCTAATGTGCCTCTTTCTTTCACTAAGGAACTATGATGCAGCTGCAGCAGGAAAACTTTTAACATATGGGTGGGTGGGCCTATTACGTATTAAGTTGCTGGCTTTAGCAAACAGAAGAAACCATAGATAAACCTAGTTGTATTCTATCAATGTCACACATGATAATTTCTCTCCCTTATATTGAACAGTTTTTCCTTTACATGTATTTTATTACTATCTTCATTACTGGCAGACAATAAAAAATAGGGTTCGAGTTCTAAAAGTTCTAAAAAAGATTAGAACCCTAGAACTTTTTCAAAAGTTCTAGACTAGAACTAGAACCCAGAACTTCAGAGGGTTCTGACAACCCTACCCGCAACCCATGTTCAGTGGCAAGCATGGGTTGCTGGGGGTCAGCTGGGGAGGAAGAGGATCGAGCATCCCAAGGACAGCTCTCCTCTCCCGGGAGGGTGGATTGGCATTCCAGCTGAATAACTGCCACCAGGTGGAGGCTTGAGGGTAGTGCAGGTTCACAGGCACCAAAGATGGGAGGGTGCTGCAGGACTCCACAGTGTGCACATGCCTCCACATGCACACACTGACGTGTGTGACCCAGCTATGGGGAATGGAGAAAATGGAAAAATGGTTGGCATGGGACACTTGAAGCTCTGCTTGCCTACCCCCATCCTGCGTCATCACCCAATCTATGGCCTAATCTAGATGTGGTTCTCCAGGTGGAGGGGAGGACAGCCCTCCCCTTTCTGGCCCTGCTATGGGGGAGTGGGGGTGCAATCCATGGGGATCCTGGGCCCAAGATACAGAAGAGATGAGATGCCAGATGGGAGGAGGTAGGGACAGGGTTGAGAGCCTGCCCATGCCGACCAGAGAAGAAAAAGCTACATGGGAAAAACAAAAAACAAGTGCAGACCTCTGCCACAGACCCTGAGTGCCATCAAGCACAAATGGTATGACCTACAGGCCAGTGCCAAATGGAAGTTGGCAGCAGCACTCCAGTCCAGCCATAAGACCAGTGGTGGGCCACCGCAATCGTGTCCCACAATGGACCTCATGCCCATCGAGGCCATTGTGGTAGAATCCCTGACACAGGAAGTGCTTGACGAGGATGTGGACAGAATGAAAACTGTACCAGGTGAGTGCCCCCACTCATTCACCCCCTCGCCCCCCCCCCGGAACCCAGCAGTAGACTGATGCAGTTCTCTCCAACGGAATGTCCACAGGACAGAATCCCACCACAGTCACCTACCATGGACAGCACACAGCAGAAGCCCACAGGACATAGGTGCTAGCCGTGCAGACCATGGCACAGCAATGACTGTGCCCCCAAACAGTCATACCAGATATGTAAGCACACTTCCTGCTCCAAAGATTCACTGAGACAAGGGGTACCACAGTAGCAGGAGCATGGTGTGCCAGTGAGGAGGGTCATGAGTGCCCAGCTAACAGACCAGGATACTGCCCAGGATGGCACAAGGCTCTTACACCTGGACACACTTTAGACTGAGCAGCAGACCATGCCAGTGGATGTAGGTTTGGCACCCAGTACCTCACAGCAGCACACACAGTGCAGAGCCAGATACAGTGTGACCCCACGGGTGCAATACCCACCACCTCCAGAACCTGAGGGTACTGGCCAGCCTCAGAGGGACAGAGGTGCACATGTCCACTGCCATAACCCCATGGGCACAACTCATACGGACCACCACATGCCTGTGGGAGCAGACACTGACAAGGACACCACTGAGCAATAGCCACTAACATGCTGGCCTGTAAGGCATCCACAGCAGACCAGAATACTGAGCCATTACTATGCTGAACTATACTGGCTGTAGCTGGAAAGGCTGCATGCCATGAGGGAGAACACTGAGCAGGTGGAACAGCTCGCTGAGGAGGTGCAGGTTGTCTGGAGTGAGCTGTGCAGAACAGGGGACATCCCTGAATTAAAAGTCATACAAAAGACCATGCATGCATTGCAGTCCTGATCACATGCCCTTGTGCACACACAGACCTGACCACTGGGAGATGGAGTGGCACCAGTGGAACAGGCCACAAGCCCACAACAGTGAATGGCACTGGCTGCACAGCCCTGGCACACAAGGCAGCAGGACAAGGGGCTGGGCAAAGCACCTTGGCACATGCTTGCCATTCCACAAAGGCAAGGCACAGCAGCCCCTCCTTTGCATACCGCACCTGCCACATCTGCACATCACTAGGCCCCCCCCAACCAGAAAACAAACCACTCACTTTACAGTTACACATTACTGTGGGGCTCCCCTTGGGTATACCACCATCCAGCCCATGTCCACACAGCACTGCCACTTCCCTCCCCCAGTGAGCACTTTACCCACTCAATGCATCTCACACCAGCAGATTTCTTGTGTGCCTGTTGGACAGTCCACCATCCCACTGTTCTGCACCCACTGCCACTACATCTACAGGCTCTCCACCATCACCATACAACTGACCATCATCATGTATGTGCTTCAGCAAGGGTATGTGGCATTGTACAGCTAGATTGTGTAGCAAGGTACATGCGATAAACACCTGGCACACCTTCCAAGGTACCAACATCATGGTACCACCTGTTTGATCCAGGCAGCAGAAATACATATTCAGGAGGCAGACTGTTCACTCCACCACTGCATGTACCTCTCCTCAGTCTCTGTGAATGGTGACAGGTAGGGTATAAGTAGGTATGGCCTCAGGGGTAGCTGTTGTCACCTGTGGGGGAAAAGCAGAACACAGTCAGGTACTGTATCCACAGGTGTAGAAGGGCACCTGTCGAATGTCGCACATACACTCACCAAGCAGCCAATCTGGCTGACACCCATGGGTCTCCAGCAAGTCTGCAGCCATGACTTGAATATGAAAACATCATGGTAGAACCCAGGTTACTTTGTGATCACACTGGTGATGACACCATCAGCATCGCAGGTGACCTGCAACTTGATGGTGTGGACACTTTTCTGGTTGTGATATGCCTCCACATTTCATGGCAAAGACAGTAGTGCCACATGTGTGCAGTTGATAGCCCTGCACATGTTCAGGAACCCATGTAGTGGATGGAACCCCACCTTAGCAGCTTGCTAGGGCAGCACCATGGCTGGTAATGATATGTAGGTGGCCACATGGCAGACAAGGGCATTGGTCACCTTTATTTATTTTGATTTATTTTTTTTACAATGTTTGGCCAGGGAAGCCACACTAATTTGAGGCTTGTTTCCAGTTGTGTCCTAGGAGAACAGAGAAGTTAAGTGACTTGCTCATGGTCACACAGCATGTAAATGGTGCCTGGGGCATTCAAACTCAGTTCTCCAGGTTTGCAGCTCTGTGCTCTTTACCACTACACTATACTGCCTGTGTCTACTTGGTGCAATGCACAGGACAATATTGCCTGACTGACAGCTATTATGTCTCCAACCACCCTGTAGAATGAGCCTGTGGCATAGTGTGCCAGGGCACACAGTAGGTTCTGTTCCACGGTCAGTGCACAGAATCATGTGATGGGTGCAATGTCAGCCACATCACACCACACAAGTCCTGAATGGCAACAAGGTTCAGGTGGAACTGCTGGATGCAATGCATATAAGCAAGAGTGGATGCCTGCAAATGATGCCTGTACACCAGTGGCCTACAGCAGAGACCATGGTCCTGCTCCAAGTGTAGCTCTTGCTCCATCAGGGGTATGCCAAGCAAACACAAAGGACACATACTGAATATTACCAAAGGCATTGAACAGGTAGTGGTCCATGGGCTATCTGGGTATCATGCCTGAAATGTATCCACCTTTTATGTACCTGTGGGATGCATGCTGGGGTCACGGGGTTCCTACCTGCACTGCCCACATCTGGGAGTGTCTCTCTACCAAGGGGCATGGCACAAACCCTCCAGGGACACTGCTGTCTGTGTAGGCTGTAGCTGGCAGAGAGCAGTAGTGATGGAGGAAGCTCAGGGATGTGATACTGGTGCAGATGTAGGCAGTGGCCTTGTACACTACTGCCCATCAAGAACAAAGGTACCTGACCTGCCCCCAAGTCTATGAAGGACCAGCATGATGTTCTACCAGGACAATATGGGATAGCTATGGGCCCTCACTTGGCTGCTGCAGGTGAGCACTGGGTTGGAGGAGAGGGATTTAAATATGTGCATAGTGCAGGGATGCTGATGTGTGCCATCTTACTACCTCCATACAGGGCCATCTTGGGAGGTCAACAAAGTTGACACTACAGCTACAGATGTGGCATGGGGCTGATGAGATTGTGGAGCTGGCCAGAAAGGCTTCGTTGCAGATATGGCTGCCAGAAGACCTGCAGCAGGAGTGGCAGGCATACAGGGATGATTATATGATACTGTGGAAGATTATTGAGTCATCCCAGTTACAGTTAGTGGGCCATGTTTGCTTGGGACAGGGCTGTTTTGTCACCAAAGGGGAGAGGATGGACACACTCTACTGTTGGACAGGCATGTTTCTCCACAGGTAGCCTGTAACACTAATCTAGGGTAACTGCATAGGTGGTTACACAGAGGTCTTCTAGAAACAGTTCCAAAACCTTTAATAGCCTTTTAGATCTCTTCCTTTGCTCTGGGTCTGTTGCAGAGCAATAGTTAAAAGGTACTGTATGCAAAATAACAAACTCCAAAAGACTTAAGTGCTTTAGTTCTTTTGTCTTAATCAATATTTCATATCTCCATATCACTGGACACTTTAGAACTCCAACGTTTCACACCTTTATTGGTGCTTTATCAAAGAGAGTGGACCTGTATTGTACATAATACAAAAAAAACCAAAAACCTTCGTTTTAATATAATTTCATAATTGTGTGCATGGCTCCTTAAAGCAGTTTTAGATTTCCAATAAATTGCATATATAATACAGCTTTTACTTACACATTAGTGATAACAGCCTAAGTGTTCTTGCTCAGTCTGAAATGAGGTCTTCACCACACTAAAAATGTAGACGCCATGTTTGCAGCCATGCATGTTGTCATCCAAGGCCACTTCTTTATGCAGCTTGCACCTGCTGATGTCCATGCATTATCGACGTTCTGTGTGGTTACATCATGATGTTGCTTGCATCATGACATCATACAACAGTTGCTAAGCATCCAAGACACTGACAATGCAAGCCCCAGACTGCATGGGCTACTAGCAGCCTGGCTGATCCCAGCCTTCTGAAAAGCCAGTAACTGGAGGAGGACTGAGCGTCCTATGGATTGCTCTCCTCCTCCAGGGAGGATGGGTTAGCTGAGAGTTAATGGACCCCTAGCGGAGGCCAGGGGTATTGACTGCTAGAGCTTACTATATGGGGAGGAGGGCAGATGTCAGTGTGCTGCCACTGACATCATTGCATGCCATACCTCCCAGCTAGAAAATGGAAAAACAGATAATGCTGTATGCTACTCATCTTGCCCCGCAGGTCTCGCATTATGGCCCAGTGGTCCTCCTCAGACACCGAGCCTCAGGTTCCAATGGAGGGAGGGTAAGCAGGGCCTCCCCAAAGACCCCACCCTATGGGGTAAGCCGGGAGGGGGAGAACACTGGGGACAGTATGTCCCTGGACACCTAGCCTCAGGTTCCAATGGGAGGGATCAGCCGGGCCTCCCCCAAAGGCCCCAACCTGGGGGGGGGGGTAAGCCAGGCGGGAACACCGGGGAAGGTAAGTCCTGGTGGACAGATGATGGTGCTGTGGGCAGAGGTCGGGATAATGTGGGCCAAACTGGGGGAGAATAAAGTATATTATATAAAAAACAAAAAATCCACTAACCGAGTATCACTGTAAACAAATTCCCTCAGTTTAATCCAACCATTTTATTTACATACATCATCTTGTATATTTAATTCAAAAATATTCAAAATGATGTATGTGTGCAACATCATGACATCACCATGCAGCACAGACACCAGCGGCTGCAAGCTGCATAAAGAAGTGGGCCTCGGACACCAATAAGCAAGTCTGCAGGCATGGCGTCTACATTTTCAGCATAGAAAAGACCTTGTTTGAGGCTGAGCAAGAACTC
This sequence comes from Neoceratodus forsteri, assembly GCA_016271365.2. NCBI lineage: Eukaryota > Metazoa > Chordata > Ceratodontiformes > Ceratodontidae > Neoceratodus > Neoceratodus forsteri. The sequence goes on along the minus strand of CM028134.1, from coordinate 299,681,369 downwards.
TTAAGCTGTTATCACCAATGTGTAAGTAAAACCAGTATTACATTCTTTGTAAAAAACTGCATTAATGCAACAGTTAGGGTTCAGATTAAACTGACAAAAGTAGGGAAATGTGATGTTAGAGTAAAGTAGGGAAATGTGATGTTAGGATTTCAAACCCTAACACCCCTGCCCCAGCCCTAAAGTTAGTGATGGGTGGAGTCTTCCTTGCTATCAACAACCCTAATGCTCACCCCATTGCAGCTGCTAAAAAGGTGAGAGGTGATAGAGACGGGTGTGTCTGTTTTATTAGTGCACAGATTGGGGAGAGTGTTAGGGTTGATAACGGTGAGGAAGACTCCACCCCTCACTCACTGTAAGGGTGGGGCAGGGGTGTTAAGAGTTTGAAATCCTAACATAACATTGCCCTACTTTTGTCGGTGTGACCTGAACCCTAACTGTTACATTAATGCAGTTGTTTGCAAATAATTTCCTTACTTTGTGATATAGCGTAATCATATCCTCATAGGCCTCTGCAACCCATTGATGCATACTTGTATGTTGCTGTGGAAGTGCCATATGTGGCAAAACAGCAACCAAATTGTCAGTATAGCTTTCTTAGTATCCCACCTCATGAACCTGTTAGTGACAATGTTCAAATCCATGGCAAAACATTATTCCACACCACCGCAATGTCATTCCGTGCCACAAGTGTGAAAACACAGTTTGGCCAGGATTTGAAAATGACAGTTGTCACGTTCATGAGGTAGTATAGAAAAATGGCTATGTTGAAGATTTGGGATCAAAATATATATATATATCTTTTTTTTAGTTGTTTAACCAGGAGTAGCACACTAAGCTGAAAGCTTTTTTACATGAGTGACCTGGGAGCACAGGGAAGTTAAGTGACTTGCTCAGGGTCACACAGTATGCAAGTGGAAGCTGTGGGATTGAAACCCAGGCCTGGTCTGCTGGATGTCACCAGATTTGCAGCTCAGAGCCTTAAACCACTGCGCTATACTGCCTCCCTAAATTTTAAATAACCCAAGTTATGAGAGAGCATAGAAAAATGTCAGTTTACAGTATGTGCATAACTTTGCCATGTTTACATATTTTGACCCCAAATTCTCAACATAGCCTTCTTATGACCCCCACCTCATGAACAAGGGTGTGAACATTTTCAAATCCCGCCCAAAAGGTGATTTCACCAAGTGACCGCAAAATCACCTTTCGCGCCAGGTTTGTGTAATTCCATCACCATTGTTTATGAGTAGGGGTCCCAGAAAGGCTATGTTGAAAATTTGGGCTCAAAATATATACAAATGGCAAGGGTATGTGTCAAAGTTGAAAACCCCATTGAAATACATTGAATCACACTTACCTTAGTTTCTCATATTGCAGTTGGCAGTTCCAGCAGCAAGACGTGTCTTCGATCAGAGAGTAAATCTTTGCCCTTGGACCTGTTCAGGTGCATGAGGGGATGTGGAGGGTGGAGGGTGGGGAGGGTCGAATTGGTGTGGGACCATGTTTTTTTCAGGTTTAAAAATTAAAGACATTGAAGGACAGCTTAGTCAACTATGTGGACGGTAATCAGAGGGTGGGGATGCCACTATACATCAGGGAAACATTACAATATATAGGGACTGTGACTGGAGTAGTGGGGGTTGCCATTAGATGCCAGTGAAAGATTTAAACAATATGGGGACAGCAATCAGAGGGTTAGGGGTGCCACTAGACAAAAGGGAAACATTAAAAATTGTGGGGACAGCAGTCGGAGGGGGAGGTGCCACTAAACACCAGGGAAACATTACAAAATACAGGAATGGCAACTGAAGGGTGGGGGTGTCACTAGACACCAGGGAAACATTTAAAAATATGGGGACAGCAATTGGAAGTTGGGGGGTGCCACTAGACACCAAGGAAACATTAGACAAAATATGGTGTTCCGTTTTAAAGGATCCTTTTTCATATGGCTGAATTCTTTTTTCATATGGCCATATGAAAAGAAGCATTTGTCAATGCTGAGTGTTTGCTGCATGCGCTGGTGTCATAGGAGGTGTGTGGTGCTGATACCACTGAAAGTGTCATTAAAATTGCTTCAGTTTATTTTATTTATCAAGTCTAGGATTACAAATACCTTTGAGCCATGGCTCTTTTACAAAGGTTCCACGTCAGAGAAATACAGATTATGGGGAACATCAAGACAGGCATTAAAACAATGTGGACATTGCAAACAGAGTATAGATTAATACAGTTCAAGGGTAGCATTGTAACAAGGCAGCCAGCGGCATTTGTCAGAGAAAATAGACAACAGATAAGAAGTGCCAGAGTCATAGGGAGAGGTAAGAGGGTGGGGGAGAAGGAATGTAGGAAGGGTGGCAAGAGGGGTGAAAGTGTAGCATGGGGTATACCAAGATGTGAGGGTAGAATCCAGTGAGGAGGGGAGGGGGGGACAACTACAGCAGAAAGGGAAGTGGAGAAACAAGGTTAGGTTGGGCAGTCACAGGAGCTGTTGGTAGTAAGATAGTCCTGGAGCCTAGTTTAAAACATACCAATAGTTGGGGCAGAGGAGATGGTTAGGCTGAGGCCATTGAACCAGAGTGGCGCTTGATAAGCAAAAGTGCGTTGTCCCTGTGAAGTGTGACAGTCGGGGACTTTCAGTAGCTGTAGCGTGGATCTCCCAAGGCGCCATTTGTTAATTCGGTGTTGTAACAGAGTTGAGACCCCAGAAGGTGCAAGGCCAAGGTAGATTTTTTTCACCATGGAGCAGGTGAGAAACTTTATGCAGTTTGATAGTTGGAGCCAGCCGGTCTGAGTATACAGGTCACATGTGTGGATGAGATGGTGAGCACCAGTGATGAGCCGACATGCTTTATTTAAGGTAGTTGAGAGGCATCTATGGTTGTGGTTGTGGCTTGTTACAAATGATGAGACCATAGTCTATTACAGAGATCACAGAGCTCAGGACTGCAACCTTCAAAGCTTCTGGCGTGAGTGTGGTCTGTGTTTGTAGAGGAGACCAAGCCGTGTATTAGCAACTCTAGCTACATTATCTACATGAAGTCCATAGGAGAGATTAGGGTCAAGTTGTATCCCTAAGAGTTTGAAGGACCCCACCTGATCTAGAGTGTTCCTCTGGGTGGTGGAGATAGCCAAGTGGTGTAGCTTGTGTGGGTTATGAGAGCTGCAGAAGAGCATAGATTTGGTTTTCTTGTCATTGAGGACCAGTTTATGATTAAGAAACCATGTCTCTACAGAACTGAAACCAAGTTGAAGGTTGTGTTGAAGAGTTGCAGGATCTTTGTGAGTGGAGAATACAACAGCATCATCGGCATATAGTATGATCTGCTCAGAGCAGTGGTAAGGGAGAGTTTCAGAAAAGGCTAAAAGGAGGGGTCCCAGTATGGATCCCGTGGGACACCCGAGCGACCAGGCAGGGTGTTAGAAAGAGGGTCCCAATTTTACTCTCATGACCGGTTTCTGGTAGCTTTTAAACCAGAGAGAAGAGTCAGGTGATAGCCCGCATTCAGTAGTTGGTGTATTAATAATCCATGGTGTACTGTATCGAAGGCCTTGGAAAGAATGACAAAACGGCCCCTGTGAGAAGGCCGCTGTCAAGGGATTTGTGCAAAGCTCCAGTGAACTCAAGAAGGGCTGTGGTGGTGCTGTGACCTTTCAGAAGCCGTGTTGTTGTGGACAAGGTATTGTATTTATCCAAGTGATTGATGAATTTGATCAGCCACGATGCGTCAAGTGCCTTAGAGAGTGGGGCAGTATGGAGATAGCGTATAATTTGAGGAATCGTCTTGTCCCCACTTTTATGGATGGGTGTCACGTGCTGTTTTCCATAGGTCCGGGAATTTTCCACAGCTGAGAGAGAGGTTTAGGATTTTTGTTAATGGATAATTTACCTCATCGAGGGTGAGCAAAAGAGCTTAAGGTCCAGGGTGTCGCTACTAGCTCTAGATTTAGAGATAGCTGCAGTAATATAGCGGCGAGCTTCATTCAGCCTTACCTTCCTGAAGTAGATGAGGGGATGGTTAGACTGAGGGGCTGAGGTATTTGGGGAGTAGGCCCTGTTTTCGAAAAGTCATGGGGTAGAACAGCACTAAGGTCTGAAAAGCCGTGTTAAAGATGTTTACATCACCTTGGGGTCAAGGGTTGAGGATCCATCAACCATTAACATGGCGGAGAGGTTTTGGCTGCTTCCTGTGACATCCTTGATATTGTCCCAGAAAGCACACCATTTCCCATGTATTGGTGAGAGCATCTTTGTAATAGGTGGATTTCATTAGCTGTATGGCTTTTTGTGCAGGCATTTCGCTCTTGTTTGTAATTTTGGATGTCCAGTTGTTTGCCAGTGGCCCTGGCAACTGCCCAGAGGTGATCCCTTAGTTTCAGCTGTGAGAGAAGAGCTGCGGTGACCCATGGGTTAGAGAGAGATTTTGTTTTGCACCTTTTAGCAGGGGCAAAGAGGTCGCAGGCTTTGTTAAAAATTGAGATTCAGTGAAGGAATCATATCTGAAAGAATTCCTGGTTCCTTACTGCCCTGGCTGATCGCTTCGCTTGGCCAACGAGGGGTTGCTAGAGATTCCAAGAGTGAGTTTGAAATCATCTGGTTGTAGAGCATTTTCCTATGCTGCACCCACTATTTGGAATTCTCTACCACGCCGGTTATGGGAGTGCACCTCTGTGGAGGAATATAAGAGGGGTTTAAAAACCCATTTTTTTTTCAAATGGCTTTCTTGGAGCATTGATTGCACTGAAGTGGATTATAATGTAGTTTTGTCTGTGTTTTATATTGAATTTTATGTTTGATTTATATTGTTCTATTTTATACAATGCCTTGATAATGGAAAGGAGCTTTATAAATAAACTTTATTATTATTATTATTTTATTAACAGTTAAGAATGCAAAGTAGAAGTGATGATGCTGGGCAATGTAACTCTCTTGTTTGTTAATATTTGTGCCGCATATTTTCATCATACCCTTCTTATCACCCCACCTCATGAACAAGTGCAGAGAAAATTTTCAACTACTGCCAATAAAGTGATTTTGCTCAGTGACTGCAAAATCACCTTTCCGGATGTAAAAAAACATTTTGGCCAGGATCTTAAAAATGACAGCTATCACATTCATGAGGTGCTGTGAAGAAATGGCTATATTGAAAATTTGGGGTCAAAATATTGAAAATTGCCAAAGTTATGAGCCTACGTTCGCAAATGTCAATGCAGGCTCATAAAGTCATTGTTTTTTAATATTTTTACACCAAATTTTCAACATAGCCTTCTTATGACTCCACCTCATAAACAAAATCAGAGAAAAAATTCAACTCCTGCCCAAAAGGTGATTTTGCAGAACGACTGCAAAATCACCTTCGCGTAAAACATTTTGGCCGATCTGAAAATGACAGCTATCACATTCATGAGGTGCTGTGAAGAAATGGCTATATTGGAAATTTGGGGACAAAATATTGAAAATTGCCAAAGTTACAAGGCTGCATTCTCAGATTTCAAAGCAGGCTCATAACTTCATTGTTTTTTTTATATGTTTACACCAAATTTTCAACATAGCCTTCTTATGACCCCACCTCATGAACAATGGTAGAGAAAATTTTCAACTCCTGCCCAAAAAGTGATTTAGTGCAGCGACTGTGAAATTACCTTTTGGGAAAGATTTACCTAACATTAGGGGTGGGCGAAACTGCTGTTTTCCCATGGAAATTAAGGGACTTCCACGAAAGTTTCCGAACTTCCACCTGTGGCAGAGCAGAAAACTTCCGTGTAAGTTACCAGACAAAATTTTACCTGGAAATTAAGAAAAATAGCCCTGGTGGCTAGTGGTCCCTCCCCCCACCTGTCCCACATGTAAAACATGATCCCTGGTTGCTAGTGGTCCATCCCCTCCACCTGGTAAGATGCCCGCCACAAAATGTACAAGTAACCCCACCCCCATCCCTATCTCCACTGCTGTTAAAAAAAATCTGTGGTGGTCTAGTTTTTTAATTTAAACCCTCTCAGGATTCCCGATTCCCATTCCCCAATCCCTGGTGATCTAGTGCCCCCACCCTCCCCAGCAGCCAGGTGTCCCCAACCCGCTCCACCCCATCATAAACCCTGGCAATGGCGCCAGACTAGCACAGCCCCCTCTCTCCACCTGCGACCGGCCGACTGAGCTGTCATAAATGAGCATACCACATACTGCTTATTCACTGACAGCCTAGGTTGGTGGGCGCCATAGAGGAGAGAGGAGGGCTGTGCCAGTCCGCTGCTGCAGAGTTTATGATGGGGTGGGAACAGGCTGGGGACACCTGGCTGCTGGGGAGGTGGGGGGCAGTGGATTACCAGGGATGGGAATTAGATTTGGGGATTGGGATTGGGAGGGGTTTAAATAAAAAAAAACACTAGACCACCAGAGATTTTTCTTAACAGGACAGTGGAGATAGGGATGGGGTTACTGTACATTTTTGTGGCAGGCTGGTTACTGGGTGAAGGGGAGGGACCACTAGCCACCAGGGATAATTTTTTACATGTGGGGCGGGTGATGGAGGGACCACTACACTAGCCACCAGGGCTTTTGGGGGGGCAATTTGATAATTAAAAGAGCAGCGATCGTTAAAGTCAGACTTTCATTTGAATTCCACCTGCAGAAGATTTTTTCTGCCCAACCCTACCTAACATCAATTACATTGTTCATGAGGTGGGGACACGAAAAAGGCATTTGGAAATTGGGGGCCAAAATGTTAAAAAATGGCCAAGTTATGCCACTAAGTTGAAAACTCCATTGAAATACATTGAAGCTGAAAACCCCATTGAAATACACTGAAGCTGAAAACCCCATTGAAATACATTGAAGTGCTTACCTCAGTTCGCAATTGGGCTTTGAAGAGTGAAAACGTGTCTGCAGTCCAAGGAAGATTATAGGGCCGGACCTCCAATGGGTAAGTATGGGGTGGGGGTGGTGGGTTCTGAGTGGGAGGGTCAGGTGAGGGTGGGTAACGATGCAGCAGACAATGATGGATGTGTTTTTTTTTCAGGTAAAAAAAAACGATGAGGGACAGTTTTCTTTATTTCAGGTACAGGACACTGGAGGATTGGGCACCCCCAGTGTCACTAGGGGATAGTACTGCAACAGTTGAGGACACTGGGGGATTAGGTATACCCAGTGTCACTGATTTATGTTTGAGGGGGGTGCAACAGACATCAATGGACAGTTTTCTTCTTTCAGGGCAAAAAATGATGAGGGACATTTTTAGACATTGGGGGATTGAGCACCCCCAGTGTCACTACTGTGTGTGCGGGGGGAGGGGTGCTGACAGGGAGGGTCAGGTTGGGGGACAATTAGGGCCACCAGCAACAGACATTGAAGGATGGTTTTCCTTGTTGCAAGCACACATTCATAGAAACATAGAAACATAGACTTTGAAGGCAGATGGCCCATCTAGTCTGTCCATTTCCCTACCTACAGGATAGGCCGCAGATCCTAGTTAACCAACAGCCTATTTCTTCCTACCCCCCACAAGAATTACCTTATGTCTGTCCCATGCATTCTTGAATTCTCCCACAGTTTTAGACCCCACAACCTCCTCAGGAAGGCTGTTCCATGCATCCACTACCATCTCTGTGAAATAATACTTCCTTACATTGCCCCTGAACTGCCCCCTCTATCTTTAAATTGTGTCCCTTGTTCTTGCATGTCTCTTTTTCTGAAAGATGCTATCCTCTTGGACTTTGTTGATTCCACTGAAGTACTTAAAAGTTTCTATCATGTCCCCCCTCTCCTTATTTCCTCAAGGGTATACATATTAAACTCCTTTAGTCTCTCCTCATACGGCTTCTCTTGCAGACCCTGCACCATTTTAGTTGCCTTCCTCTGGACTGCCTCTATCCTGTCTATGTCCTTGCGGAGATGGGGTCTCCAGAACTGGACACAGCACAGTACTCCAGATGGGGTCTCACCAACTGTCTGTACAGAGGAATAACAACTTCCTGTTTTCTGCTGCTGATGCCTCTCCCTATGCATCCCAGTATAGCCCCAGCCCTCCCTACTGCCTTCTCACATTGCTTGCTAACCTTAAGGTCATCTGATATGATTACCCCGAGGTCCCTTTCCTTTTTTGTTGTTGTTATTACCTCCCCCCATTGTGTATTTTTCCCCTGGGTTCTTGTTTCCCAGGTGCATTATTTTGCACTTCTTTGCATTGAATCCTAGCTGCCATACTTGACCATTCCTCCAACCTTGCCAAGTCCCTTCTCATCCTTTCCATGCCTCCTTGTGTATCAACCTTGTTGCAGATCTTTGTGTCATCTGCAAAGAGACATACTTTTCCTTCCAGTCCCTCTGCAATGTCATATGAAGACATTAAAAAGACTGGACCCAATACCTAGACCCTCATGATGCCCCACTAGTAACCCTCTTTCTTCAGAGTGGACTCCATTTACAATTACCTTCTGTGTCCTGTTGTCCAGCCAATGTTTTACCAGGCTACCACCCTGGGACCCACTCCCAAGCTGGTTAATTTGACTATTAATCTTTTGTGTGGGACTGTGTCAAATACCTTGCTAAAGTCTAGGTAGGCCATGTCCACAGCCCTCCCTGGTCTACTACTTTGGTCACCCAGTCGAAGAAATCTATTAGATTCATCTGACATGACCTTTCCGCTGTGAACCCATGCTGCCTTGGGTCCTGTGCCCCACTGGCCTCTAGGGTACTCACTATTCTTTCCTTCAGAGTGACTCCATCACTTCCCTACCACAGAGGTCAGACTGACAGGTCTGTAGTTTCCTTCCTCCGTCTTGGTCCCACTTTGTGAAGGAATCACATCTGCCTTCCTCCAGTCCCCGGGTACCACACCATCTTCCCATGATTTATTAAAAAGAGTAGCCAGTGGTTTCACTAGTTCCCCCCATAATTCTTTTAGAATTCTGGGGTGAATTCCATCAGGCCCCATTGCTTTGTTCACCTTCAGTTTTAGGAGTTCTTGCAGAACCCTTTCTTCTGTGAAAGGACTGGGATCGACCCCACTATCAAGAGTGCTTCTGTTAATTGGATTAGGCACTTCCCCCTCCTCTTTTGTGAATACTGAGCAGAAATATTCATTCAGTATCCTTGTTTTTTCACTGTCCCCATCTGCCCACCCACCGTTCATTCTATTCAGCCTCACTATCCCTCCCTTTGTCTTTCTACGCTCGCTGATGTACCAGGATTCCAGGCTGACCAACACAGATCAGCCTGGCTTGCTGGGCGGCATGAATCAAAAGGACGGCAACTTCTTTTGAAGTTGGCACCATCACCACCCAGCAGGTCAGCAACTACGTTATTGTCATCCTGGGTGCTGATTGGTCTGGCACTGTCGCACCACTGCAACACTGCTCTGCATTGGGCAGACTGTGTCACACCCCTCAAAGGGCATTCTCATACCAATGTGTTTGCTTGCGCTTGCTTGCATGGTGTACACAAAAAGTGGAAGCGAGTCATGAAAAAGGGAAAAAAAAACATTTGGAGGTCATTTTAACAACAGTATAGAGAAGAATCCACCGAACAGGGTCTAGATGAGCAAGATACATGAGTTGGTCTCTGTACAGCATGTAATTTTCATGGGTTTTGAAATTTGTTTTTGGGGGGCAGCAGAAAACAAGGTGGTGACATACGAAAAAGGATTTTTTCTAATGAAAAAGGATTCACCAATGTGGAAAAGAATCCTTTTTCGTATGGCAAAATTCTTTGTTTGTCCCATGCAGCTATTCTAGAAGTGCCCACTGAGCATGCTCAGAACTGACTTTTTTAAAATGAATAACTTTGTAATGGATTAATATTTTTTCATCAAACCAGCAAAAGGCACATCTGCCAGCCAAGCCCTTTCTACCTTGAAAATTTCCCACCAAAATTCCAAAGTATCTGAGTCACTAGGGTGGACAAAGAAACAGCAAAACATCCTGAAAAAATCAATTTTTTCACTATCTGGATCTCAGAATCTGCGCATCCCATTAGAACAAAAGTTGGCAAGTCAATGGATTTTCCCCACTAGACCATGCATGCAAAATCTTGTGCAAATACACTGAACAGTTATGAAGTTATTAAAGTGCAAAATATAGGGTTTAACATTAAACAGCCTACTCAACTCTAACTATAGCGGCATGACCACATTACTATAATATGAAATTTATTAAAATCTAAAGATGCTTTAAGGAGCCATGAACAGAGTTATATTAAAATAAAGTTGTTTTTATGTTGGCGTGCTTGCGCAGCCAACATCTTGCAGTAGTGGAGATTTGGAGGTGCGGTCACTGTTGGGCGAATGCAGGACATGCACTAGTAGGTGCATCCCTTATTCCCCAATCAGCCGGCATGCCGGTGCCACACTACTTGGGTGAAAACATCTAAGGAAAGGTCCGCTGCAATGTGAGCAAAGCTCATCACACACAGCAGACCTTCCTACATGCTTCGCCAGCTACAAACATGATGGCACAGTGGCCGCTAAACTGCGACTTCAGGGGTGCTCAATCCCCTGGTCAGCTTACCCTGCCCCTCATGTATGTGCTGAAAGGGGAGCCCACTCCCTGTCAGCATAATGTGTCCCTCCCTCCTTTTTTGCTTGCTGAGGGGGTGCCCAATCCCCCTCAGCTCATGCGCTCCTCTGCTTTTGTTGTTTGCCGACAGGGGTGCACATTCCCCATCAGCATCCGTTCCCCCCTTCCCACTTTAATATGCAGATGGGGGAGCCCACTCCCCATCAGCATGATGTCTCCCCACCTCTTGTGTGCTAAGGGGGGTGCCCTATCCCCTTCAGCTAGTGTCCTCCACTCCCTATGTGCTGACGGGGGTGACCAATCCCCTGTCAGCTACTGTACCCCCCCAAAAAAAAATCTGTAAAAAAAGGAAACGGTCTGCGATGTTTTTTTTTAACACCTGTGAACAGAAAACGGTCCCTCATAGTCTCTCTACCCCCTCCCACCACCCACACCCACCCACTGCACACCCTGCCTCCCTACACCCCATACTTACCTCCGGAGCTTGGCGCAATGACCTTCGGTGGACTGGGAACAAGTCTGCACCCTTCAAAGCCGACCATGAACTAAGGAAATGCCAGTAAGCTGTATAATGGAATAAATAGGGTTTTTTCAACTTTGATGCATATCTTGGGCATTTTTTGGAATTTTAGCACCAAGTTTTCAACATGAGGTTTTTGGAATCCCTCCTCATGAATTCTGGCACTGTTATGACATTAATCAGTCCCGAAAGGTGATTTCGCAGTCACTGCGTGGAATCACCTTTCGGGACCGATTAATGCAAGGACAGTGGCAGTGTTCATGAGGTGGGCTCTCAAAAACCTATGTTGCAAATGTAGTGAAAAATCAAAAAATGGCTGTTTTATGAGCTGCAGGCTGGCGAAGGTTACCGCATGCTCGTGAATTTCATGAATTCACAATATTTTCATGCAAGATTTTCAACATTGTTATTTTCTACACCTCCTTGTGAACAGTACAGCTGTCATTTTTTCACATCCTGGCTGAAATGTGTTTCCGCACTTCCAGCGCGCAATAGCGTGGTCGCTGTGGGAAATCAGTGTTTGGGGCAGATTATAAAAATGACAGTGGCACTGTTCATGAGCAGAGGTCCTAAAATGCCTGTGTTGAAAATTTGGTGATGACACTCCATAAAATGACTGTGTTACGAGCGTGCATTGCGCAGTTGCTACACATGCTCATAACTTGGTGAAATCTCAATATTTCCATGCCAGATTTTCAACATTGTAATTTTTCTACACCTTCTTGTGAACAGTACAGCTGTCATTTTTCACATCCTGGCCAAAATGTGTTTTCGCACTTCCGGCACACAATAGCATGGTTGCTGTGGGAAATCAGTGTTCGGGGCAGATTACGAAAATGACAGTGACACTGTTCATGAGCAGATGTCCTAAAATGCATATGTTGAAAATTTGGTGATGATACTCCATAAAATGACTTTGTTACTAGCGTGCCTTGTGCAGTTTGCACGCAGGCTCGTAATGTTGTGCAGTTCTAATATTTTCACTCTGGATTTTCACCATTAGCATTTTTCCACACCTCCTGATGAACAGTACAGCTGTCATTTTACATATCCTGCCTGAAATGTGTTTTCACACGTCCAACGCAGAATAGTGCGGTCGCTGTGCGAAATCACTTTTTGGGACAGTTTGAGGAAATGACAGTGACACTGTACATAAGCAGAGGTGTTAAAATCCCTGTGTTAAAAATTTGGTGCCAAAAGTCCATAAAGTGACTGTTACAAGCTTGTGTTGTACATTTCCCATGCACCCTTGCAACTTCGCAAAGTTGTAATATTTACATGCCACATTTTCAACACTGCCATTTTTTTACACCTCCTTATGAACAGTACAGCTGTCATTTTTCACATCCTGCCCAAAATGTGTTTCCACACTGCACTACCAAAGCCAGCACGACACAATTCAGCATTGACAAATGCTTGTTTTTAAATGTGTAGAATACAAGTCCACTCTGAAGTGTGAACCACTGAAGTTTTAAAGAGGCCAGTGATATGGAGATATGAAACATTGATTAAGTCAAGAAAACTAAAGCATTTAAAGGGACACTGTTCACCTTGTACTTACTTTTTATGGCATTTATTCAGAAAGGTTTCTAAACCCCTAGCATCAGTGTGTAATTCGATCCAAACTACATTTGAAAAGTGACTAGCACAAACTCATTTGCAATTTTAATCCACTTTAGTGAAAACTCCATTTGTTTGCTGGTGTTTGCAGCCGCCGATACCAAAGCATGCTCAAAGCATGCTCACAGTTGTAAACTGCTGCAGAAGCACCTGGTAGGCTTGTCCGTGGACAAGTTTGGTCTATTTTTACTAAGTTCAGCTAAACACTGCTTGTGGTAGCACAAAGCAAGCTGAACTCAGCAAAGTATTTCAGTTTAAAACTAAGCACATTAACTTGTTTAAATCCCAGTCTGAAAGTTGAGACATGACATCGGGCATGTGCATGCTGTTACTTATTCCAGGTGTCACGGCCTGACTTTTAGACTGGGATATGAACAAGTTAGTGCATTCAGTTCTAAAAATCAAATACTTTGCCAAGTTCAGCTTGCTTTGTACTGTCACAACCACTGTTTAGCTGAACTCGGTCAAAATGGATTGAACTTATCTCTGGATGAACCTGCCAGGTGCTTTGGCAGCAATTTGCAACTGCGAGCACCCTTTGGTATCCGACAGTTGCAAATATCAGTCGACCAACAGAGTTTAAAGTTTTCATTAAAACAGATCAAAATTGCCAATGAATTTGAGCCAACCACTTCTCAATTGTATTTTGGGTTGAATTATACACTGCTGTAGGGAGTGCAGTCACATTTCAAGAGATAATGGTCAGGGAACTCCTGAGAGGTAGCGACCCCAGCACAGTGTGGTTCAAGTTGGATATGGGCAGAGAAAGCATCTCTACTGAGACCAAAATCCTGGATTTCAGGAGGGTGAACTTCAGGAGGATGGAAGAGGTGATAAGGAACACTTAGAGGTCATCAGAGTAGACATGGGGGTGGACCAGAAGTGGGCCATCATCAAAAAGACTATGCTGGCTGCCACAGTAGAGTGTGTTAGGCTAAGGGGGAAGAATTCGGGGGCCAAATCACCCATCTGGTTCAACTCTGAGGTTGATAGGGTGGTGAGAGACAAGAGGATGGTCTATGTGAGATATAGGAGGACTGCAAATGAGGCAGACAAGGAGAACTACCTGAAGCTGGCCAAAGCTGTGGGCAAGGTAGTGCAGCTAGCTAAGGCACAACAGAAACTTCAAACAACTGAAGGGATTAAGGAAGGGATAAGTCCTTCTTTTGCTACATAAGTGAAAGAAGGCACAAGAGGGAAGGGATAGTTAGGCTTAGGAAAGGGGAGGATTGGGTGGAGGAGGAAGGGAGCAAGGTAGAGGTATTGAAGGATTACTTCTGCTCGGTCTTCACTAGGAAAGAAGGCAGGCCAGTGCTGCCAAGGGGAGGGAGAGAAGGTGAGTGGCAGGAGGGAGCACAGATGTAATGATAGATGTGGATAGAGTGAGGGATGGACTTCTGGCACTAAAGGTAGACAAACCCCAGGACCTGACGGCATACACCCAAGTGTGCTGAGATATCTGGTAGAGGAGCTTGCAGGGCTGCTGGTGAACTTCTTCAATAGTGCCCTGGAATTGGGCGTGGTGCCACAGGACTGGAGAATGGCACATATGGTGCCTCTCCACAACAGCAGACCCAGGGATGAGCCTGTCAGCCTGACCCCAATCATGTGCAGACTAATTGAGACCATTCTTAAGGAAAGGCTGGTAAAGTACATGGAAGAGAATGATCTCAAAGATTACAAGCAGCATGGCTTTGTGGGAGGAAGATCATGCCAAACAAACCTGATTGACTTCCTTGACTAGGTCACCTGGGCAGTTGACAGGGGTCAAGTTTTTTTTTTTTAATTAATATACTTTACTGAGATTTTCCAAAAGAAGACACAAAATAAGATCACACACTGAACAATAATACATCACAAAACAATAAAGGGTGACACCACATACAATAAACACAAACATACTCCCATTCCCCACATGGCATCTTTATCAGATCTACCCACCAATAAGCAGAGACAGTATCCTCAAGAGGAATACCAGATTATAAGCTGTATAACGTGTACATCGATTCCCATCTATCTTTATATAATGATACACGATTGTGGAGACTTGCCACCATTTTCTCTACTCTAAGGTTTGATAATAATTCCTGAAGCCATTCTGTGTAAGACAGGGCATTAGGGTCTTTCAGTGCCGGAGGATGAGGGCCTTGAGAGAGAGTACAATCATAGTCATATGGAATCTGCGTTGTGGTACCCCAACTCCGGTAAAGTCCCCCAATAGGCATATTTCAGGAGTAAATAAATCCTCTAAGCCCAAGAGGGGATCAACTTTTTGCTTGATGGTGTCCCATAATAGTGTAATGGGCGGACAGTCCCAGAAAACATGGAACAAAGTGCCTTCGGCTTGGTTACATCTCCCACAAATTCTGGAAGGGAGCTTTCCCATCTTATGTAACTTATCCAATGTCACATACATGTTCTGGAGAATCGAGAACTGCATAATTCGCAATCGGTCTTGAGAAATATGCAAGTGGCAAGATCTCCAGACTTTCTCCCAGTTGATAATTTTATGGGGGATCGGTCCTCCCAGTGGGTTAGCACCCCATCTATTAACTGGAAGGCCAACACATATAATTCAATATATATATGGGAGATGGAGTGCGGTTGCTGGGCTAGAACAACCAATGGTTGAAAAAGTGCAGATTTCCACCAGTCATCACCTAAGGACAAGTTTTTGGTAACCAGTAGGTGGCGCATTTGGTATAATTTAAAGAACCCTTCAGGGCCTGATGGGAATTTTTACATCATATCCCTCACCAAGAAATAAGACTCCCCAGATACCAAATCTTTGGGACATATGTCTTTCAGTGAGGGGAGCCAGTTTACTGGCAAGAAGAGACCCTTATGCGAAAGTTACGATTCTGGAAAACTGGCTGTTCTGGATCCCGGAGTGGGTTATCTTTTAGAAAGGTGCATAGCTGAATGTGTACCCTCACTGAGGTAGCAATTGGAGATCCTAACCAAACTCTGGGTAAATCTTTCACTCGGATATGAAGCAAGGCTTGTTGAGAGATACCACTGGAGTCAATTAGTTATTTTTCTATAGAGAGCCATGATGGTACATAAGGGAATGTATGAGAGTCTTTGTCTGAATGCAGCCATCTCAGATATTTACTTAGATGACTTGCCCAATAATGCAGGCCAAAATGTGGGAGTCTTAGTCCTCCCTTTTCCTTTGGGATGGCTAATTTGTAGTATGCACGCCTCGGGGGTTTACTGTGCCAGAAGAAGTCCGCCACCATCCCATGCAACCTCCTAAACCAAGTAAGGGGGAGCCAGAGATTTAACATGCTAAGGGGTAAAATATCTGGGGTAACACATTCATTTTGACCAGACTGATTTTTCCTCAAAGAGATAGAGGCATGTCCTTCCATCGGGCTAAGTCTTGCTGTATTGTATGTTGGAGGGGTCCAGATTAAGCTGTTTCACTTGGTTTCGTTTCCTGCCAACATGATACCTAAATACTTAAGGCTGCTCTGGGATCACTGTAGACCTGCCTGGTTTACTACCTTCTTGTGGGTTCTGTTATTTAAAGGGAAGACCTGAGTCTTGTCTGGGTTCATCTTATAGTTAGAAACCTTGCTGTATTCCGAGATAGTTTCCAGGGCAGACTGGAGTGAAAGAACCGGCTGGGTGAAGTGTAGTAAAATGTTGTCCGCATAGGCTGAAACCTTTAACTCATGGGACCCAGTATTGACCCCATAAATGTTGGGATTAATAAGCTTCCATAGGAGTAGTTCTAGACATAAATTAAATAAAAGGGCAAGAGAGAGCATCCCTGACGCATCCCTGTTTGTAGGGGGAAACTAGGGGAAAATACCCCATTGCAGTATATTGTAGCACACGGGTCGGTGTACATCGTATGAATCCAATGAATATACTGGGAGGGGAATCCAAACTTCTTTAATACCCCAAACATGAAGTCCCAGGCAATCCTGTTGAAAGCCTTCTCCGCATCCAGGGAGACCAACACTGCAGGGTGAATGGACTCCCTGGATGCGGAGAAAATATGTGCGAGTTTGCGTAGGTAATCTTGAGAAGATCTACCTACCATGAACCCTACTTGCTCTGGCCCTATCAGAGCAGGGAGTACTTAACCCAGTCTGTTTGCTAGTAATTGAGTTAGTATTTTAATGTCATTGTTAATCAGCGAGATAGGTCTATAACTAGATACCTTATCTTCTGGTTTACCTGTCTTGTGAAGGACTACTATTAGCTCTTCCAGTAGGTGAGGATAAGATAAAGGTGAAAAACCTATGTAACCAAAGGGCAAGCTGGTTTAGACATTTTTTATAAAAATTAGGGGAAAAACCATCTGGGCATGGGGCTTTATCTGAGGGGAGTTCACGAACTATGGCCCTGATCTCTGCCTCTGAAATGGGGGCTAGTAAAAGGTTTTTCTTCTCCTCACTCAGGGAGGGCAGAGGAATCAGATCCAAATTGGCCTCAATTTCTTGGTGCGTGAATGGGGTTGGCCTTGTACTGTACAAATTCCTATAGTATTGTTCAAATTCTGAAACTATCTCTCTAGGAGTTACTTTGAGGGAACCATCCGCAGCTGACTGGAAGGCCTTTACTAATCTGGCAGATTCCTGGTGTTTTATCCTCAGAGCCAGTAAATGACCAGCCTTCTCACCTTGGTCTATATAAAGGGACAGAGATTTGAAGATGGTGTATTCCACCTGTTCCTTAAGCATTTCGCTATATGACTCACAGAGCTTTATAATGGTGACCTCAGCACCTTCATCTCCTTTCGTGGAGAGGTTGGCTTCATGTAGCCTTATTTATGATAACAGCTTAGAAGTCTTTTCTTCCCTTCTCCTCTTTCTAATGGAGGCTAATCTGACCAATTTCTACTGAGGTAACATTTCAGTGCCCCCCACTCGATATCCATTTTGCCTGTTGTGTTTAAGTTGACCTTTGTATATTGCTTGATGGACTGGACAATTTGCTTAACCACTCTGGGGTCTGAACTTCCAAATGGTGTATTTTTGTTGATGGAGTGCAAGGGAAGCTAGACACCAAGTTGAGGAGTGGTCTGAAATTACGCCTGCCTCTATGCCACAGTTCTGGACCCCCGGCAGTGTCCCCCTACTCATCAGAAAATAATCAACTCTGGATGAGGACCTGTGCACTGGAGAATGGAAGGTGTAATCCCTGGAGGAAAGACTTAGCATCCACCAGGGGTCTCACAATCCTAAAAGGTCTACTAAGTCCCTTATGACCCTTTGGGCTGGTGACAGTCCCTGGGTTCTGCGATAAGTTTTGTCCATGTCTGGTGTAAACGGGAGGTTCCAATCACCTCCTAGGAAGATGAGAAGATTGGAAAAGGGGGACAGAATCTGAAGAAGTTTGGTGAAGAATTGGAGAGAATCTATGTTGGGACCATAGATACAGCCAAGCACCAATTCTATCTGGTCTAGTGTCCCTCGGAGAACCAGATATCAGCCGTTCAGATCTTGAATGCATTGCAGTAAGCCAAAAGTAATTTGATGAGTTAGGAGAATGGCAATACCCCTGCTCAGTGTACTTGACCCCACTGTGAAAACTTACCCGATATTTTGTCTCCATAGGAGACCAGACTCAGAGTCCAATAAATGCTTCTCCTGTAAATAGGCGATGTCTGCCTTAAGATGACTCAAATGCTTCAGAACCTGGTATCTCTTCGACTTGTTCCTGGTTCCCCTCACATTCCATGAGATAAATCTTATATGCCCAGCCATTTAACCTTTTGTCTCTTGAGATACTTGTAAGCAGTAGTCCAGATAGACTCACAACATATGACTGACTCCCATAATAATGATGCCATTACCCCTCCAACATTTAAATACCCTATGAACAGGCCCCCCCACTCCCATAGCCTCCTCGCCACATAGACATATGAATAAACAAATTGTAACCTGGACATGACCCTTCCCCCCTTCCCCTGTTCCTCTACAACAGGTGTTGAAATGATGGCTAAAACAATGGAGAGATAACACCATCCCCCCACAAAAATCCTTCTGCCCGTGATGAACAGGCTTACCAAGTCATACCCATTCCCACTCCCGCCTATTGCTTACCCAAGTTAAATAAACAAAATGATTAAACTATATAGTGGCCCAGTAAGGGCTCTGAACATATGAAACTGTATATCACATAGGCTAATAGGAAATAAGCATCTTCTCCTCCTACTGACCATTGTATAGAATGCGCTTTTAAAAAAATTGTTATATGCACTTTTAACCTGAAGTAAAACATTTGTAACTGTGCCATCAAGATTTCCTGAGGGGCCCCCCTCCCCACCATATACTGAGATTGGCAGGTAGCAACCTTGAAAACAGAGTTCCATGGCAAAATGCCCCCAGCACAATAGAAAAATAACTTACCGCTTGCAGGATAGTTTGTAACATGATGGTCTTGCATAACACTAATCCCCCACAATGCTACAAAGAAATCACAGGCCGCATTAACTCATGAGGAGAATCACTCGAAATAAAGGATATGAGACCTTAAATTAAATTGCTACATACACCTCGACCTGAAGTAAAACATTCATATATGTGCCGTCAAGATTTCCTGAGGGCTCCCCTCCCCACCATAAACTGAGATTGGCTGGTAGCAGCCCTGAAGTCAGAGTTCTGTGGCAAAATGTCCCCAGCACAAAAGAAAAATGACTTTGCACTTGCAAGAGAGTTTATATCATGATGGTCTTGCATAGCACTAATCCCCCATAATGCAAAGAAGGATTCACAGGCTGCATTAACTCATGTGGAAACCCATTTCAAATAAAGGATATGAGACCTTCATCAAAGAGTCTTGGCAGGGGTGTTGAGAGCCTGGACCGGATAAACATCCATATTTCAGTCCATCTACCATAGTTTGAGCCCCAGATGAGATAAATAAGGAGAACAAAGGTGAGTCCCAACTTGACTGTTCTCTATAGACAAGGACGCCTCAATATGACATCAAACTCCCCCACATGTCTATTAGAATCATGGAAAAAGAACTCTACAATAGATGCTGGTCTGAACTTCTGTGAGCAGGCACCAGAGCCCTGCTACCTTCCACTTCAAAAGAGACCGTCATTACTGAATACAAAATCAGATAAATTTACAGTACCTCAGAGATTAACAGAAATACCACTCTGCAACAATGATCAGTGTTTCTTGAATAGGTCAAGCAGGGCTATCCTGAGCTCAATCTCTGCCTCCAAGGGATCCTCAAAACTTTTCCACTGCCCCTGCATATAAATCTGCAGCTTGGCAGGGTATGTCATAGGAAATTTTATGCCAGCCAGTATCAGCTTTGCCACAACTAGGTAGAACGCTGTGTGTCTCTGCCTCACTGTGGCTGGAAGATTTTGAGTCACTCGGATCTTATGTTCCCCCCCACTTTACCTCTTGCAGCTCCTTGAGATTTGTCAGGAAATGCTGCCGCTCCTGGAAATTGAGGAATTTAAAAATTAAGGGGCACAGTGATGCTCCAATGGGGGCATCGGGCATAACACTCTGTGGGCCCTTTCAATGCAATATGAAGGCTTAAATGGTGAAGGATCGGACATTTTTTACACTTGCTTTTGGATGAAAAGGATCACATTAGCTCCTTCTTCCTTTTTGGACAATCCAATAATTACTGCATTGTTGCACCGACTTCGTCTCTCGAGATCCTCCACTTTTGCTTTAAGTTGGGCAATCCTTTGCCTGGTGAGGGCAAACTCCAGATCTACTTGGTCAGCTTTTTTCTCAAGTGAGATGATTCTTGCCTCGCTGTCCCCGGTGCACCTAGAGATGTCTTCCAGAGCAGCAGCTATGGATTTCACTTCTGCAATAAGTGTTTTCACTTTGTCCCAAAGGGGTCTAAACTCCTCCAGGAACCGGCCCACCATAAGCATGTTTTGGTCAGTAGTAGTGGTGGCTGCTCTGCTGGAGGCTGAAGTTTGTGGCCTAGATTTCTTGCTCCGTTTCTCCGGCGTGGAAGGGGGAGCATGTTTCGTCAGAGCTGAGTGCATCTCAGCATCCATTTTTCCCCATTGCTGCAACAAAATCACTTCTCTGTTATTGATAGAACAGGAGGCATTGCAAAAGTAGAAAAAGACAGCTAAATTACTTTCTGATTAGGTATTTTATCAGTTGGGTTAGCGGGAGTTGAGCAGGAAGGCTGCTGTTCAGACAACCTCATCACATGACCCCCCCGACAGGGGTCAAGTTGTAGACATACAGTACCTTATCTGGATTCAGGAAGGCCTTTGACTCAGTGCCCCACACGAGATTGATTAGAAAACTGGCAGATCTTGGGGTTGGAGAGAAAATGACCAGGTGGGTAGAAAGCTAGCTGAGGGACAAGACCCAGAAGGTGATGGTAGGGGAGAGTTATCCAGCACCAGGGAAGTTACCAGTGGGATCCCACTGGGCTAAGTGCTGGGGCCATTGTTGTTCAATGTCTTCATCGGTGATATTGGGGAGGGCATTAAGGGCAAAATATGCCTGTTTGTGGATGACACCAAACTCTGTGGGAGGGTGGACACTGTGGAAGGGATACATCACCTGTGGGAAGACCTCAGAAAACCTAAGAGATAGTCAGCGATCTGGAAACTTGGCTTCAATGCCAAGAAATGCAAAGTTATGCACATTAGAGCCAGGAACCCAAGGACCGAATACTACCTGGGAGGTGTCCAAGTAGCAGCAACAGAAAAAGAAAAGGATCTGTGAGTGTTGCTAACTAGTGACATGAAGCACTCCATGCAGTGCAAAAAGGCAGCAGCAAATGCAAACAGGATGTTGGGGTGTACTGCCAGGCGAATCAGCAGTAGGCGGAAAGAAGTTTTCCTGCACCATACAGGTTACTGGTGAGACCGCATCTAGAGTATGGAGTGAGATACTGGGTTCCATACCTTAAGAAGGATATCAGCCTACTGAAGAAAGTTCAGAGGAGGGGGACCAAGATGCTCGCAGGTCAGCTGAGGAAGTCTTATGAGGAGAGGCTGGGTGCCCTGAGAATGTACTCCCTGGAGGAGAGGAGAGAGAGAGGGGACATGATACTGACCTTTAAATACGTGAAGAGGATAAATAGTATGAATAGGGAATGTCTCTTCAAACTAACAGATAGTAGAACAATGAAGGGGCACAGTTTAAGGCCAGTGGGCGTGGGGCTGGGGATTTAGGAGGGAAGATAGAAAACATCACTTTATGGAAAGAGTGGTGTGGTAGACAACTGGAATGTGCTACTGGAGGAAATGGTCTCAGAAAAGACAGTGGGCAGCATTAAGAGGGCCTGGGATAGGCATAAAGGGAAACTGTGGGACCTGGGGGGGTTGATAAGGAGTGAGGGGTGACCGGGGAGGGGGGAAGGGGGGCAGGGTTAGTGGTATTATCTAGGGACTCTGCAATATGAGCAGACTTGAAAGACCAAATAGCCTTTTTCCTACTGGATCTTTTGTATGTTCATATTTCTGAATAATGCCAAAAAAAGTAAGTACAAGTTGGACAGTGTCCCTTTAAGTCTTTTGGAGTCTGTTTCTTTACATACTTCTGTTACATAGAGTTCTACATGACAGTCCGCCTGCAACTATAGACATAACAGAACTGGCTACAGTGCCGGCAGTATGCCCTCCATGTTCTCATAGGTTGCTGGTACGTGGTGGGTGCAGCATGCTAAGAAGAGGATTTGACATGATGTCCTCCTGTCTGTGTCATTTAAATTTTCCTGAGACTCCTTTTCTTGAGGGCAGTTGACCCATTTGGACATGATGCTATAACCCCACTATTATCAGGTTCATCAGGCCCATCTGGGGAGGGGAGCAGTGAGAAGTCAGATGATGTCAAGCTCTAGGGAATCATGGTGGCATTGCCCACCATACCAAGCCAAGACTGTGTTTGAACTGCGCAGACCATGGTGCCATGCCGCAGGGGATGGCTGCCCAGAGAGTTGGCAGTCTGTGGACATTTACTGCACATGTGCTGGACTTGGCTGGTGTCATGCAGTAACACCCCATGTAACATGTCTCACTGAAGGTCAGAGGGGCATCCAGTAGCAGCAGAATGCCTGCCACCAGGAATGGTGCTGAGTGGGGGTCCTCCCTTAACCATAGAGGTCCTTTGTATGGTGCTTGAGTATGGCACTATCAGTGCCTTGCTGCTGTAGCATGCACTGTAAGTTGTGTTTCCTGTTGCCCTTGTGTGTTTGTACCCAAGTGGTAACTCCCTGTGGAGTGTGCCACAAATAAATGGCTTGCACTGTACTATCACATGTGTCTGTGTGGTCTGCAGAGGTTCATTATCCAGGGTCTTGGGTGCTTATCCCTCTGGCACATTACTATTATGCCTGGTGGGCACCATCGCAGATGTGTGTGGGCAGCATGGCCTTGGTTGAGTGCTGGACGAGGAAGTGCTACCAAGAGTGAGGCTCTATGCCCTGTATCTTTGCTACCAGTGGGAGACTGGTCCTGTGTTGTGTTCCTGGGTTTACAGCAGGGATCTGCCTGACATAAGAGTTCTATGGGCTGTACATGTTCCTCTTCAGTGTAATCTGCATTATAAATCTAATTAATTATTCATGATGGCAGCGCTGTCCATGACTGGTTGCCACACTGGTCTGAAATCTCTAAGAAGTGAAAGGTGCAGCACCCACTCTGCGTTTCCTGCTGTCATGCTCCCACTGCCGTTACAGAAAAAGTAAGTAAATGTCTTAAAAAAGAAGCCATTATTGCAATTAGACTTAGAATCACAATAATGACCTCAGAGCTGGTAATTTCCTTGAGATTAATGACCGACTAGGTGGGGGTGGCCCTTGGCTGCGCCTCAGGCCATCATCCCCAAGCTGGTCATTAATCTCTAAAAAATGACTGGCTCATTGATCAATATTGCTTAATTGTACATGTACAGTTGGTGGCATGTGTGTGGTGTATCCATCCGGCATGCCCCCATGTGTATCTGTGCAGCCCTGGGCCATGGTGTGCACATGCTGTGTGACGAATAGTGCATCCTGTGCCTGTGCATGCTGTTCCAGCAGTAACTGCACATGATTTGTGTGTAGGAATGTCCGCATGGTGGATACGCAGTATGAATCCAGCTGCGTGGATTGCTGAATGCAGCCCATTGTTTTTATAATTCCATACTGGTTTCATATCCTTTCTAACCTCTTATTTAGCATCATCATTTTCTGAATTGTTCTGAATGTCATGTGTAACATTACCCCGGCAACTTCTTTTGTTAATGTTATGTTGTCATTTAACTCAATCTTAATCCTGTTCTTTAGGTTTGGAAGCATACCTAAATTTTCATTTTCCATTCTAATGATTCTACCTGTTATTCAAAGGGAAAGGGGAAAGTGTTTAACCAGGAAAGCACACTAAACCAGATCTTCTTTTCAGGTGTGACTTGGGAGCACAAGGAAGTTAAGTGACTTGCTTAGGGTCACACAGCATACAAGTGGGGGCTGATGGGATTCAGACCCAGGTCTCCAGGTTTGTAGCTCAGCGCCCTTAACCACTACGCTATACTGCCTCCTATTATTATTATTGTGATTACAAGCACAGGTGTTCTCCATCATTGCCCTCCCTTCTTTAATTCAGAGTACCTGACACCCTTCACTATAGTTCAAACCCAAATTTTGCTTCTTGTTCATCATATGCACTTTAACTGTGTTACTCTATAGTCATATTATTTTTCTTTAGGGTCTGGAAAACGTAAAACATTTCCATGGTGTAGTTCAACATTTTTTGCAGAATTTTTTAATTTTCTTTGCAGTCCTCCATGCCCCCAAGGAATCTCATTATTTCAGGCCCAACATTATGCCACTCCTCTGCCAGTCAGACGCACTCTCATCGGCACCTTCCACCATCAGATCCCAGTGTGCCCCTTTGATGCTTGGGTCAATTCTATCCCTTCCTGGGGGGTGCCCTTCCTTCCATAACGGTGAAGGAAGAGAGGAAGAAGTTTATTGTCAAAGCCATTGCCAGGCACCAGGGACATGGGGGTGTGCACAGATAGGCTGCACCCCAAGGCTCCTGAGTCTCTATTTTTACTAATTTTCCTAATGCTTCCTCAACCCCGCACATTGGGGTATGCACTATGTCAGTGCCCTGGGGACAGGGCCCACCAGTGCATGGTCACCCATCCATGAAGCCACCAGGTGCTGCTCTCTGCGTGGTGCATGTCTCCCTCTCCCCCCAGGAGGAAAGAGTCTCCACAGATGCTCTCTCACCCTCCCTGCCAGTCTCCTCACCTGAGATTTCATGCTTGGTGTGCAATTCCTGGTCACCAACACGCCACAGCAGTCCCTACACCACTCGGCACAGTGGTGCCACATCTGTAGCGCCTCTAAAATTTCATTTATTTTTGCAAGCACTTGTTTCATAGGTCATGCTTCATATTTTTTAGTACTGTAATGGAAAGCAAGGCAGCATTCCCATGTCTATGCATCTAATCCTCCTAGATTTTGCCTATATATGAAATTTGCTGACCCTTTCAATGAAGTGCTTCCAAAAGTGGTGACCAATCTAAATATGTCCCTTGTGATGAAAACTAAGTGGCATAACATAGCATTACTCATTAGTCAACACACTGCTCTCTACATATATTTTATGGGAGTCTTTATTTGTGAAATCCATTTCTTTTTCAGAGCTGTAAATGGTGTTTCATTATAATATTTTATTTAATTTCTTTCTGCGATAATATACAATGGCAACATTACCAGCAGAACAAATTATTCTAAATTATACTGCCTGCCAAGACTTGATGAAAACTAAAATTGCATGCCTAAGGCAAGATTGGCTTTTCATATTAAGGGTATGAATTCCATTTCTCTTTAATTGAATTTATTAGTGGTATTCATACTTATCTTTTTCCACATCTCCTGTTTGAAAACACAGACAATGCCCAGGATAAATTTAGCTTTATTTTTGCTTTTCCTATTAACTATTGTAGTTTGTCTACGATAGGTAAATGAGATGCTCCTACCGCCATAAACAACTCCAAACTGTCCAGATCCCAACACTTCATCAGGGAATATCTGATATACTGTACTGATGTCCTGTTGAAAAACAAGGCATTTTTTAGTTTATTGCATATATAATCCATCTTGTATTTTTCAGAGA
Organism: Neoceratodus forsteri; assembly: GCA_016271365.2. Taxonomy (NCBI): domain Eukaryota; kingdom Metazoa; phylum Chordata; order Ceratodontiformes; family Ceratodontidae; genus Neoceratodus; species Neoceratodus forsteri. The sequence continues at coordinate 299,655,648 of CM028134.1, read as the reverse complement.
TGTGGAATATGGCACTGTTGCAACTTGTTTCTTTTAAGGGAGAGGTTGTTGTGAACAACATTTCCTCTTAAAGAGCAACTCTGCACACACTGCAAGTGTATAATTTCATTCATATAATATTTCATAGCTTGCATTTTACAAAAGAATATGTCTTCTGAAATTTCAGTGTTCCAAACCGGGGTTCATAACACAACTTGGAAGCATATCCAAGCAGTGAGTGTAAAAATCAGTTGACTGCTCCAACTGACCCCAGAGTCAGCTTGCTTATGACACCATTGTGCTTACAAAGACAACGAAGAGTAATGTCACAAACAACAGTTGTGAGGACAGTTAAGGATAGTCAGAGACTTTCTGAAAGACAAAGTGAAATAAGTACTGGATCATCTAAAATATTTTGTACATTATTAACAGGAGAATGTAAAAACACAGAAAATATTACATTTAAATAGAATTGTGAATATAATAGTGTTGAACCTTATATTGTAGTAGATAATAGCTCTTTAAAACAACTGCAGAACTGTGAAGCTGTAAAATATCAAGTATTATACAATGGCAAGAAAGAATCCTGGACACTGATTGGTCAGTGTGTGCCTGAAACAGTAATGTTATTACACAATAACATCACTGTATTGGTATTCCACTAGAAATACTCTCTTTTTACATTATAAAAATCTACTAAAAACAAGTTACATTTTCTTTTATTTTGTATAACATTGAGCCATTGCATAATTGCAATAAGGCACTCCAAGGTATGTGTTACAGTGTAATACCATCACTCCTGGGTGGTGGAAGCACTCGGCTTCACCTCGTGCTTCAACCCACCCCAGGAGTGACATTATTACATGATACCACACACCTTGTCATGCCTTACTGCTTAAATATAAAATGCAAGATGGCCAATAATAAAGATTATCTTGTTGTATTAAACTATATTATAAGCATTAGAGGCTGGCATGCATGACTTCTGAAACAAAAAAAGCAGAACCACATAAACTCATAACACAAGTTAGTCAGTACATGTTGCATATGAGTAGATTTTTATCTGGCCAAGATAAAAAATATATACCCCAAAAAGGATCTTTCAGGTTCAAAGTAAAAATACAAAATATTTTAAAGAGTTAGTGTACTGCCTGGGAATTAAAAGTGCCTTTCAGAAGTAGTCAGCTATCACTTCTTACATCTGAAGTTTTCTTTTTTCTGTTCTGTTTTGTTAATCAGAAGATTTTCTACCTGACAGTACTGGGCGTGATATGTAGAACAGGACTATAGCTGCTCTGACATCTCAACTGTCCCAGATTTTCAGGGATGTCCCTGATTTTGACTCAAAAATGTCCCCATTCCCTCCTAAATTTGGCATGCTTTGTGCTAAAAACTAAGGATTTGAAGTTTACACTAATGCTACAGTCCACTTCTCCTTCAGAAAATGCTTTTCACACCAAGCCCCACAATATACAGTAACAAGCTTCTTTAGCAGATATTTCCTTTTTGTAAGATGTATCCCCCATTTGAATCATTTGTCCCTGATTATTTTCAGCCTTGTCCCTGATTTAAAAGAAAGGAGGTTGAGAGGTGTACCTGCAGGCTAACATACTGAGTCCTGTTTCTTCCTATACATCATCAGCATTCTGATTTCTCTGTTTGTGATATCAACAGCAACCAAGAAGAGCCAGTCTCACGCTGCTTGATTGGTAACTTGTGACACATGTTATCAGTCAGGCAGCAGGGTTTGTGATCTAACAATGAATGTGGTCAGATGTGGATGATGTCATTGGAGGAACAGAGCTAGATATGTCTGCTTTCAGGGAAAGCACTGCTTTTCACATCAAACCCAATACTATTTGGTGAAAAAAACACCTAAGGATTGCATAGAAAAGAAACACTTCAGAAATAAAAAGTAATAAGGGACCACCTTTAACATGTATTTGTCAATGCTGAACGTTGGTTGCTTATTTAACGCTGGCACTTCCCTGAGCTCCCTTTATACCCTGCAGTGTACCTCATCTGGTCCCATAGCCTTATGTACTTTCAATGCAGCAACTTATTTCAGTAACACCTGTTTAAATCCCACTCTCCTATGCACCCAGCACCTGCAATTTCTTTTTTTTTTCCTGATGAAAAATAACTTTTAATGGGGTCCAGCAGGACCGCCCACCTCCATGTCTGGCCCCCATCTTATAAACTAATTTAAGTGAGAGGCAGCAGCACCAAGAATGAAGAGTAATCCCCAAATTTAAGCTAGAGGCATCAGTGCCAGGAATACAGAGTATTCCCCCTGCAAAAACAAGCAGTGACCTGACCACTCCATCCATCCATACCCCCCGCGCCCTGCACCCAGCACACAACACCCAATTCTCCTTATTAGGAGAAGGCAATTGCTGCTGCTGCTGCCCACCAGTCCAGCACAGCACAACCCTACCTCCTCCACTGCTGAGTGCCGGCTTCTAATGAATGCAAGCACCCTGCTCATTACTATAGTACAGCCAGCAGATCACATTGCAGAAAAGTACATTAATGCATCAGTTAGGGTTTTTATTATATTGTCAAAAGCTGGGAAATTCATTGTTAGGGTTCCCACCCCTACCACCACCCCTGCCCTCCACATACCAACAGGTGTCAGGGTGTACCATGGGTTTGTCAGGCCCAACTCTCACCCCATTCAATGTGTAAACAAGCTGACATGGTACAGTATAGGAAAATGGGGTGAGAGTTAGGCCTGATGACCCCATGGCATTCCCCATCTCCTGTTGTGGTGTGGAGGGTGGGTTGGTGGTGGTAGGTGTGGGAACCCTAACATTTAATTTTCCAACTTTTGACAATTTAATAAAAACTCTAACTGATGCATTAATACAGTTTTTTGCAATGAAGTTCCCTTCTTTTTGAGATAGTATAATAGTATCCTTATTTTACTGTGGGAGCACAGGGTCTGAATTCTGCAAAGTTATGTGGGTGTGTAGAATAAATCCAATGGACGCACATAACTTGGGCATTTTCAGGAATTTTTCACCAAATTTTCAACATGGCCTTTTGGGTACCACACATCATGAACACTGGCACCGTCACTGTCATTTCATTAATCTATCCTGAAAGTTGATTTTGCAAAGTGGTCGCTCTATTCTGGAAAACATGTTTCAGTCAGGATGTCAACAATGACAGCTATATACTGTTCATGAGGAGGTGTGAAAAATGGCAATGTTGAAAATCTGGAGTAAAAATATGAAAACTTGTCGAAGTTATACACATGCGTACAACCTGCACAACACACGCTAGTAACGGGGTCATTTTTTGGAATTATTTCACCAGATTTTCAACATGGGGGTTTTTAGACCTCCACTCATCAACACTGGCACTGTGATTTGATTAATCCATCCCAAAAGTTGATTTTGCACAGTGACAGTGCCATTCTGTGCCACAGGTGCGAAAACACATTATGGGCAGGATGGGAAAAATGACAGCTATACTGTTCATGAGGAGGTGTGAAAAAAATGGCAATATTGAAAATCTAGAGTAAAAATATGAAAACGTGTCGAAGTTACATGAGTGTGTAGAACCAGCGCAAAGCACACTCGTAATGCGGTCATTTTTTGGAATTATTTTACCAGATTTTCAACATGGGGTTTTTAAGACCTCCCCTCATGAACACTGGCACTGTGATTTCATTACTCTATCCCAAAAGTTGATTTCAAAACAGCAACCATGCCATTCTGTGCCACAGGTGTGAAAATACATTTTGGGCATGATGTGAAGTATGACAGCTATACTGTTCATGAGGAGGTAGGAAAAAAATGGCGATGTTGAAAATCTGGAGTGAAAATATAAAAAATCGGTAACGTTATGATGGTGCATTTAAACTGCACAGCGCACGCATGTAACGTAGTCATTTGTGGGACTTTCTGCACCAAATTTTCAACATGGGATTCTTGGAACCCCACCTCATGAACACTGGCACTGTCATTTCATTAATTGGTCCCGAAAGGTGATTCCATGAAGTGACCACAAAATCACCTTTCAGGACTGATTAATGAGATGTCAGTGTTAGAGTTCATGAGGTGGGGTCTCAAGAACCCCATATTGAAAATTTGGGGTCAGAATTCCTAAAAATGACTGAGATATCAAGATAAGTCAAAAGCCCCATTGACAGTCATTCTATGGTTTACCTTGATTCCTTCAGTTTTCTGTTCACCTTTTGAAGAGTGCAGACATGTCCCAGTCCAGAGAAGATCACAGCTGCTGACCTCTGGAGGTAAGTATGGGGTGGGAGGGGTGCGAGGAGGATCAGGATCGGGAGGGAGGATGTGGGGAGACGACGAGGGACAATTTCTTTTTTCAGGTTTTAAAAAAAGATGTTGGGGGACTGTTTTCTTTTTTACAGGTACATTATACTTTTGGGAGCACTGGGAGTGTGGGGACCCAGTGCTACCCAGTGTCCTACACTGTTGGGGGGCTACTGCCAACATGGGGATTGGGCAACCCCCTGTTGGCAAATCTTAGATCAAGAGGCACACTGCGTGGGGGAGGGGCTACTGCCGACTCAGGGATTGGGCATCCCGCTGTCAGCAACCCTAGATCAAGTGATGGGGATGGGGGGGCATTTTATTGGTCTGTGGAGGAGATTTGGGGTTTTTTTTGGAAGCCGCTGTTGCAAGACTTCCCCATTCACTCCACATGCTGATCACCTGTTTTTTGACGTGGGCTTCATGCAAATCAAAGGACAGAAGACCTCTCTGATTGGAGAGACTTTGGGCCCTTTGAAGTGCATGACCGTTCAGCTGACCTAGCAGAGAGTTGCGTCAGGAACACACCGAGTGATCCTTGATGCCATCTGCCGAGCCTATTACAAGCCTTTGATTTTGTGTATTGCAATGGGCTCGGCAGTGACACACACCCAAAATCCCATCTTGCAACAATATGTTGGTTTGTGCATGTGTGCAACCAATGTAAAAATGCCTAACATTTTCTGATTGGAATTTTTTGGTGCTGCTAGTTCTTGAAAATAAATTGTACTTATATTGATTTATGTTTTGAGTGACACCTGCATAGCTTTTGAAATTGTTAATTTTAAACTTCTTATTAACTATCTATTTTAACATCGGGGGTGGAGGAAATTTAGGAGTAATTAATGGGGCTATTCTCAAGGCATCTGAGTCTTGCTTGAGAACAGTTATTAAGATGAATAGATGCAAGGGACCAATTGGGTTTTCTAAGAATGTTAGAGAGACGGTGAGGCCCCCCCCCAAAAAAAAAAACCTTCATCAGATATAAAGAGAAGCAGGTGATGAGGAATGGAGTGAACACCAAGTAAAGATGAGGGATGCTAAGGGACACAAAAGCAGATACAAAACTACATGCTGTACTGTTGTTAAAGGAGGAGAAAGCAGTTCTGATACATTATGGAAAATTAGATCAGAGAGTGAATTAAAAGACTGTTGGAGTTTGGCAAGGTAATAGAGGAGGACAGGCAAAAGGCATCCATTCATAATGACTACTTCTGCTCAATATTCCCAGTGGAGTATAGTGGGCCTTTGGTTGAAGGTGGCATAAAGGCTTCTGCACAAGGAATCCCAGAAATGGTGAATATGCTATTTACAGGAGAATGGGTGAGAAAAGGCCATGCAGCTCTAAAAATAAACAAGACTCCAGGACCAGATAGAATGCATCCAAGGGTGCTCAGGGAACTGGCATCAGTACTGACTGAACTCCTGGTGCAGATATTCCATAGCTCAGTGCAGTCAAGGGTGATTCCAACAGATTGGAGGAAAGCAGATGTAGTTCTGCTCTACAATGGAGAGGACAAGGTTCAACTGGCTAAGTACTGGGCCATCAGTATAACCACTATTATGGGTAAACTGAAGGCAACAATAGTCAAGCAGGACCTAGTGGACTACCTAAAGAGAAATCAGCTCTGGGATATTAACAGCATGGGTTCATGGAATGGAGGTATTTTCTGACCAACGTAATAGTATTCTTTGACTGGGTTGCTAAGGCAGTGGATAAGGGACATGCAGTGGATTTGACTTCAGCAAGCTATTTGACTTGGTGCCACAGAGGAGGCTGCTGAAGAAATTAGAGGATCTAGGTGCAGTGAAGGATCTAGTTAGATGGGTGGTAAGTTGGTTGGAGGGAGGCAGCAGAGGGTTATGGTAAAAGGAATCAAGTCAGGTGAAGGGGAGGTCATAAGTGATGTGCCACAGGGGTCATTCCTTGGTCCAGTCCTTTTCAATATTATCATCAGCTACATGGGAGGAGGAACACAGGGCAAGATGTGTCTCTTCATAGATGATGCTAAGCTCTGTGGCTGGGTTGACATTGTGGAGGGGATAAGGGAGTTGCAGAGAGACCTGTATAAGTTACAGAGGATTCCTTATGTTTGGCCTACCCAAACTACCCACAGTTTGGCAGCTGAATTTCAATGCCAATAATTACAATGGATGTACAATATGGAATAGGAACCCCAGAATGGAATACTGGATGGAGGTAATTAAATTGTGCAGTACTTCTCAGATAAAGGATCTAGTCGGCATCATAAGTGACTCCCTAAAACTATCTAGCCAATGTAACAAGGCCTACAGCAAGGCAACTAGGAAACTGGGATGTTTTAAGAGGGGTTTTGATAGCAGGAGGAAGGAGGTAATTTTACCTCTCTGTAGATCACTAGTGAGGCCTCATCTGGAATGCCGTGTCCACTTCTGGAATCCCCAGCTAAGAAAAGACAAAGACAGCCAGTGGGCAATGAAGGTAGAATTGGCAAAAGACCCCATCTAGATGGCAGGTCTTGGGGTAGGATAGGGTATAACAGGACAGATTGTGTGGACAGATGGTCATTTTCTGCCAACATGTTTCCATGTTAACCTACAATTATTTCTTTCAAAAAGATACTAGAAGACCATGTGCATTTTTAATTCTTATTTATCCTGGTCCTGGTATAACCTTCTGTTTGTTTGCTGTTGGGAGATTTTTATGGAAGGTGCCAGCTGGTTTTGTGTCCCATAGTGATCTCCCTGCTTGTATTTTTTGTTGCTCTTTTTTCCCTTCAGTGCCTCCTGTCCCTGTGACAATGATGCATTTGTGATCACTGATTCAACAAGTTATGGGTTTGTGTCAAGTTTACAGCAGTAGAGATGTGATTTTAAGTAACTTAGATTCAGGAGAGATGTGAGGAAGTACTTCTTCACAGAAAGAGTGGTGTATTCTTGGAACTGTCTTCCAGTGGAGGTGGTGGGAGTGAACACAGTTGTGCGGCTTGAAAGACTCAGCCCCCCGGACCGACGGTATCCCTGGAGCTGCCACTCGAGACCACAATCCTGGCCACCAGACCTGCCTAGCTGAACCGCCCCTTGACCAGGGCTCACAGCTCCACCAGCTCGAAAGACTCATCCCCCCCAGACAGACGGTGTCCTTGGAGCCGCTGCCTGAGACTGCAAGCCCGGCCATCAGACCTGCCTAGCTGAACCACCCCTTGACCAGGGCTCACAGCTTCGCTGACTCGAAAGACTTGGCCCCCCCAGACAGAGGGCATCCCTGTAGCCGATGCCGAGATCACAAGCCCGGCCACCAGACCTGCCTAGGTACTGCTGCTCCTCCCCAATCAGAAAGCGAGCACTATCCCAGGTTACGCTCCGATTGGTCAGTTCTGCTGTCTGCCTGTTTGCTGCCTGGCGCTGACTTTCTGATTAATGCTTTAAAAATAATTCTGCCTAAAAGACCTGTGTTTACTGCTAAAAGTCTTATTGAATTGTTAAAGCTGTAGAATTTAAGAACATGTTTACAGTTTAAGTGAATCCAGCCCTTTTCCTGAATATTTCCTCTGGCTCAGCCCCTTTGGCGCCTAAACTCCTTTGTCTTGTAAATTCTCTCCTGCTGCGACTGTCTGCCTCACAGCACTCGCCCTGCTCATAAATATTCCTCTTTCTCTGTCTCCTGTAGCTGAACCACCCCTTGACCAGGGCTCACATCTCCACCCGGCTTGAAAGACTCGGCCCCCCCGGACGGACAGCATCCCTGGAGCCGCTGCCCAAGGCCACAAGCCCGGCCACCAGACCTGCCTAGGTACTGCTGCTGCTCCACCAATCAGAAAGTGAGTGCTTTCCTGGGCTATGCTTCCTTTGGTCAGTTCTACAGTCTAACTGTTTGCCGCCTGGTGCTGACTTTCCGATTAATGCTTTAAAGATAATTCTGCCTAAAAGACCTGTATTTACTGCTAAAAAAGTCTTATTGAATTGTTTAAGCTGTAGAATTTAAGAACCTGTTTACAGTTTAAGTGAATTCAGCCCTTTTCCTGAATATTTCCTCTTGCTCAGCCCCTTTGGTGCCTAAACTCCTTTGTCTTGTAAATTCTGTCCTGCTGCGACTGTCTGATTTACAGCACTTGCCCTGCTCATAAATATTCCTCTTTCTCTGTCTCCTGCAGCTGAACTACCCCTTGACTGCTTTGCTGACATGAAAGACTCGGCCCCCTCGGACAGACGGCATCCCTGGAGCCACTGCCCAAGACTGCAAGCCAGGCCACCAGACCTGCCTAGGTACTGCTGCTGCCTCGCCCACCCCCCCCCCACCTTCCTGCCCTATCTCAACTATTTTATTTATAGTTGAACCCAGTCACATGTTTGCTGAAGGTTTTTTTTTTTCTAACAGTCTTTTTTTCCATTGGCTTCTTATATTCTCCCACCACTGGAGGAGCAAAGGAAATCAACACTCAGTCTATCGTTATCTCTGCACTCTAGCATTGCTACCAAACCCCATCTCTTGCCACTATGCCACCCTCTAACTTGCGCTTACAGTACTCACATCATCTAGTCTTGGCTATATTTTTTAACATCTTTCTTGCTCCATCTGTTCCTTCTGCCTCCAGGCTAAAAATTCCCTCACTCAACCGGATGCCTCCATCATAAACTACGCTGGAACGCTGCCGCACACCCTGATCCTTTTTCACTCTATCCATTCACATTACCCATCGCAACCTTGTGCCTCACTTACTGGCCTGCCTGACCTACTAATCACATTGCTCAAGATCACCTCAACTACTCCATATTGCGTACAATTACCTGGATGCACAACTAGGTGCTACTCAATAACCCAAAAGTACCGTAAAGCTAAATTTCTTGCTTTCCTGCTCCTCCTACTGCTTACTGGAGATGTCCACCCTAACCATGGACCTCCCTCCATGAACTCCCCTACCCCCAGCTCACCCCCTCTACTCCCCTTGCCCTCCCAAGTGGCCTAAAAATTATCCACCTAAATGCTCACAGCCTTACCAGTAAACTACCCATGCTTCAGATTATGGTCCTTGAATATAAACCTGATGTTATCATCATCATCTCAGAAACTTGGCTCTTGGAACACATCACAGACGAGAGAAGTTTCAATTCCTGGGTTCACTTTAACTTAGATGGACAGACTCGGACAAGGAGGTGGAGTGGTGATCTATGTCTCTACCTCCCTTCAGCACACAATTGTGTTGAAAGTTACTTCTCCTTCCTCTCACGAGGCTATCCTCCTCAACCTGAAGCTACCTTACTCCTCCCCGCTATTTATTGCAGGAGTATACTGTCATTCTGGCCAACCCCCCTCCCAAGTCACTGAACTGATCAAGAAACTGATGGGCCTTGCTCACACAGGAGAGCTGTACATACTGGGTGGCCCAAATGTCAACTGGCTCTCTAACACACTAGCCAAAACTCGCTCCTACATCGAGTCACTAAATTAGACACAGCTAATACATGAACCTACTTGCCTGAACAACAAAACTAAAAACCATTCCCTCCTGGACCTAATCCTCACATTACACACTCACAGGGTCAAGGCCACTGGCCTTCTGCCAGATGCCTTAAGCAACCACCATCCTGTGTACATGGTGCACAAAATACACAGGCGAAAAATACTACACAAAATCCTCCTAACCCATTCCTACCCCTCTCTTGATACGCGGCCACTTCATCTTGATCTCGCCAACATTGACTGGACCCCACTTGTCATTTGTTCTTCAATTGATGCTGCTCTCCAGGTGTTTAATGATAAGTTCCTTCACGTTTGGAATCAATACACCCCCTTGCATAAAACTAGAGTCTGCAGAAATCACCTACCTTCGGTAACCCCAGAGCTCCTGTCCTGTCAAAGAGCCTGGGACACCATTTGGCATAAACATAAGGAAACCAACTGCCCTAGGGATCTCCAACATTACAGGGAACTACAAAACAAGTGTACCAACGCTATTCATCTGGCCAAAGCTGAACACTACCAGGCTACCTTCCAAGCTAACACAAATAAACCTTCTAAATTTTGGAAAGTTGTTCAGTCCCTCTTTTCCCCTGCCACCAAGCCCCCAACTCCTACCCATAAGCAAAATCTCTCAGTGCTCTCTGAACCTATGGCTATGGCTGAATGCTTTAATTCCCATTTCACGTCCTATGCCTCAGTGCTTCAAGTGGCTCATCTGATGCCCATTCAGCTTTCCTGTTGCCTCCCCTCCTTGGTGGACACCTACCCTCCTGCTGTCTCCCCTACTCTCCTTGCAGCCTCACCTTTGTCACCTAGCCCATCTCCTTTGACCCCCCTCCTCTCACCATCCTTGGCTTCTACCCTTTCATACCCAAACAGCTACCTGCCCTTTCTCTCTACCACTCTCTGCTCCTTCATCCGCTACCCTCTTCTCTGCTTCCTCATCCCCTACCCCCCAGCTCCTTCATCCTCTACCCTCTTCTTCTTCTCCCACATCTCCTCTGCAGCTGCCTTTCAAGCCCTTTTGTCCATTAACCCTGCCAAAGGCTCATCTCCTGATGGTCTGGACCCTAGGCTCCTCTCTCTGTCTGCTCCTGCTATCACCTATCCTATCTCCCTCTTGCTAAACCTCTCCTTTGTCTCTTCAACTGTCCCTTCAACATAGAAACACGTGACTGTTCTACCTCTCCCCAAAGGCGGTGATCCCTCCTCCCCTAGCAACTACCACCCTATCTCTCTCCTTCCAACACTAGCTAAGCTCCAGAAACACATAGTCCTTGAACAACTCTCCTCCTATCTTACTGACTCCTCCTTTCTCACTCCATTCCAATCTGGCTTTAGAAAAAAACACTCCACTGCCACATCCCTGCTATGGCTGACTGACTGTATCTCTATGGGTATGGACAATGGCCTCATAACCTCTGCAATATTTATTGACCTGGCCAAGGCCTTTGATACGGTCTCTCACCCTCATCTCCTGTCCTGCCTCAGGTCAGCTGGTCTCTCCCCTAATGCCACTGATTGGTTCAAGTCTTATCTGTCAGGCAGATCACAATCTGTCCCTCTGGCAGATGCCATCTCCACCTCCCTCCCCATTACCATGGGAGTCCCCCCGGGATCTGTACTTGGGTAATGCCTTTTTTCAATCTTTCTCAATGATCTCCCCCTGATTTGTACATCGACTAACATACACATGTATGCTGATGACACCGTACTGTACACAACAGCAAAATCAGTCTCTGATATCACCTCAAGGCTCCAGCTGGATTTCAACAATGTCCAACTCTGGCTTAGTTATCACCACCTCTTTCTAAACTCAAAAAAACTGTCTATATGACTTTTGGCACTAGGCAAACATTGGTAAAGTTCTCCTCCCTGCCCACTTTCCACACCAGTGATGGGACTGTTTTAGATTACACCTCCTCCTTCTGCTACCTCGGAGTTTGGCTAGACAGGCACCTAAATTTCTCAGTCCACATTGACGCCATTCAGAAAAAACTCCAGCTCAAACTAGGGGCCCTTTACCGCAACAGCAGAAGTATCCCAATTCTGGCTAGGCATGAGTTGGTACGAAAAATGATATTGCCAATCTTCGACTACTGTGACATAGTATACTGTGCTGCTCCTCAATCCTCCTTATCCAGGTTGGATCCTCTCTTTAACGCCTTCTGCCAGTTTGCCTTAGATGCCCCTGCTTTGACTCACCACTACTCACTCTACCGCTCTCTAAATTTTCCCACCCTTGCCAACAGGAGAACCCTGCATACTGCCAAATTTACCTCAAAATTCTGGCTAGGGTTCCTCTCCTCTTACTTCTCCACCTCCCTATCTGCTCCTCACCCCTCCAAATACTCCATCAGATCTGGCGACTCATGGTCTCTGAATATACCTTAAAGAAGCACTACATCAGGACAACTGGCCTTCTCTCACAGACTACCTAAACTATGGAACCAACTACTGCCCCAAATCTGCCACTCCTCCTCAGGCAGTTCTCTCGCTACATCCCTAACAAACTACCTAGTGACAAACTATAACTGCACCTAAATCTCACTCGGTTCCAGTCTCAGCTGCTGGTCTATAACTCCCCTTCCTCCAGCTGAGCCAAATCATTTCTCTCCCATCCTTTACTTATCCTGAAACCAAGCACTTATCTGCACTACTCCTGTTACACCACCCTTCCCTTAGGCTCTAATCCTGCCCTTTCTGCCTAACTCCCTCTATTTATACAGTCTGGAAATGGTAATACTCATGGTTGTTGTAATCTTGCACTTCTGTTTTATGTACATCTAACTGTTACCTGATTCTATGTATACTTCTTGAATAATGTATGTACTCCCACTTCCCTTCCTCCAGGACATACCATGAGATGAGCATTTTATTGCTCAGTGTAATTTTCCTGGTAAAACATTTCAATAAATAAATAAAATAAATAAGAAAATGAAGGGGTGGGTAGGTGAATGTGTTGGAGGTCAAGTAGGATCTGTGGCAATACTACAGGCAGGGAAAAATGAGCAGACTATATGGGCCAAGCAGTCCTTATCTGCTGGCAGATTCTATGTTTCTGTGTTTCTCTGTTTATGTTTCTATATTTTTAGACTCTAATATTGACAGCTACCTATATGTATGGTGTCAATTGCTCAATCTGGAAAAAAAGAATGATGCCAGTATGCTGTACTTTTGCATGACTGTATTGTATATTGGATGAAATTGTGCTGTTTGAATGTCCAAGGGCCCATCAGTAAAAGAGTACTCCCTAAACTCATGTTGGCAAATCTAGTAAAATGTTTAAATAAAAAATTAAATTAATAAATATGCCAATATGCCGACATGGCAATATGGTCTTTCACTCTGAGAGAATGGTGTATGTTTGCTGTGTGCTTTAGTTCATCTAGTCTATGGGGCAAAAGAAAATCACAATCATAATCATGTGTGGTAGAGCTGCTGTCAAACTTAAGTGCTATGTAACATGAGTCAACAGTAAAGAAAAGTGTGAAACCTACAAATGGTGGGCAGTGATGTCAGTCACTCAAGGTGAAGACTAAATGGGTTTCCCCTTTTCTGCTATTTTCATAGGGTGAGGATTAGGTAGGTCACTTATATTTGTAAAGTTTAGAAAATGTTTTAAAGCAAAAACAGCAAAATATAGTTTGGAGAAAACACAGCACATAAAATAAATGTACATGGGAACTTTACAGATGCAGAAAAGTGTTACTTTACTGGTGAATTGTTTGTAAAGTGTCAAACATCATGTTATGCATGGCTACATAAAATTCTTGTGCTTTAACAGAAATTCCCACTTCCCACTAGTGTGAAGTCCTTTTTTCGTTAAAAAAGGGCTATTATAAAAAAGTGTGTCCCTGCACTAAGATGCCCTAAAGGCTTTTATCTGAGGGCAGTGCATTAGCTTTGCAACAAACGTCAAAAAGGCCTGGGCCAAAGACCTTCAAGAACAACTTCAGTAGTTGAAGGACCTGGAAGAGGAATACAGGTTGGACCCACAACAGCCCCCAGACTTTTTGGCAAATATCACAGGCACACAGTATGAGGTTAACCTGCATCTGCACCAGAAGGTAGAATATGCCCTATTCCATCTTAGACAGGTGAGATGCATGGGTGCCTCCGGGCCCACCACACAACAGCTAAAGAAGCACCAAAAGATGTCTTGGATTGATGCTGTCAAACAAGAAGATGAAGTAACTCTAAGAAACTCTAAGAAAGTATTAAAACTTCCTTCAGAGACTTCTATCAGTCCTTATACTAACAAGAAGTCCAAACTACTCAGGAAGAACTCACCTCCTTCATGGCCTCGCTGCCACCTCCTGACCTTAAATGCGTCTCACCAAGAGGCCCTAGACAAACCCCTTACACCCAAGGAGCTATAACAGGCAAACTGGGAGATACCAGCCAGGAAAATCCCAGGAGTGGATAGTCTATTGGCAGAATTTCTATACACCTTCAAAAGGGTTCTTCTGAAATCTCTCTTTAATGCACTGAATGAGGCCAATGTGAGGGAGAATTCCCTCCCTTCATGAGAAGACTGGGATTTCTCTTATACTGAAGGATGGAAAGGACCTGCTTCTGTACGGGAGCTACTATTTCATCTCTGTGATCACGGCTGACTGCAAGACTTATCTCCTTGATCCCAGCCAGCTGCAAGGCTTATGGAAATCCTTGCAATGCGACTGAGGGAGTGATCTCTGATCTCATTAACAGAGACCAGGTGGGCTTCATCCTGCAGTGTAGAGGCACCGATAACCCTAGAAGGCTCCTGAATCTTCTCTGGCAAGTCAAGTAGCTTAAATTCCTCTCAGTTCTCATCTCCCTCGATGCTGAAAAAGCCTTTAACAAGGTGGAGTGAGGATACTTATTCCACACACTAAAGACTTTTGGCTTTGGGGAGAAGTTTGTTGTATGGGTCCAGACACTGTACCAGGGGGCCTCAGCCTCATCTGGATGGGTCCACACACTGTACCAGGGGGCCTCAGCATCAGTGGTCACAAATGTCCAAGAATCATTTCCACTCAGCAGAGCACCCACTGGGGTGCCGGCTCTCCCCACTGCTGCTTGCTCTGGCCTCTAAACCTTTCCAACAAGCGATTTCCTGCCAGGCGGCCATAAAAGGTATGAAAATGGGAGCAGAACACAAAGCTCTAGCTTATGCCAATGATATTATCTAACCCCCATGCAGCCAGAAGAATCAGTCCCTGCACTCCTTGAGCTACTGGGCCAACATGGTAAATTATTGGGCTACAACGCCAATGTGTCAAAGTTCCTGTTGCTTCCTTCTAGTAACATGGTCTGTTCCCAGAAAAATTTCCTGTGGAGACTTAAACCCGCAACTGGCAGTCTAAAATACTTAGGCATCCTTTTCTCCTAGGTCTTAACCAGTATTACCAGGCTCAACATCCCCCCCCCATAGAATTGAGGAAAGACATAACTAAATGGAATGCCTTACTCATTTTGCACTGGGGCAAAGTTCAGGCCTTTAAGATGATAGCAGCCCCAGCACTTCTCTAGGCCCTAGTCATGCTTCCTGTAAGGATACAGCCTGCACTATTCAAATCTATGCAACAGAAGATGCTCAGCTTCTTCTGGAGCTCTGGTCACAAAAGGATAATCTACTGTACCATAAACTCACCCTACCTCTGGCCAAAGGAGGCCTTCAGACTTTGGTCTGAAACATGTGACCAACCTCATGTCCCTTATATCCCATGACTCCCCTCTGGTTAGTAAAATGCTCAACCTAAATGGGCAGACTATGAGGCACACCTGCTTGGGGGAACCTCCTGACCAACATCAGGTTAGGAAAGCTGCCATGGGGTCTGGCATCCCACCCCACCCTGACTCTCCTAACCTCAGAATGGGCTAAATGCATCAAGTGGGCACAGTGCTCCCCCTAGTCATTCCCAGATTTCCCTCTGTGGGATAACCCACAGTTCCTGGGCCACAGCTGGACAAACTGGGCCAAGTTATTGATACCCACTTGAAACATCTCAAAACATTTGGACGGCTGCAGGAGGATTTTGGCCAGAAAAAAAAAACATTGGCAGATCCTACAATGTAGGCATGAACTTGGACAATTTGCTAGGGCCCCATTATTGATCTGAAGGCCCCAATGACTTGGACAGGTTGATGCTGGCACAGCACGGCATACCCCCTAAAGACAGCTTGATTTATTGGGACTTCAGGGAAATGCACTCTGACCCCATGGAACCCCTGTTGGCTAAGTGGGAAGAGGAAGCTGGCCAAACCCATTCCTCTGGAAGCCTCTAACAGGTGCTAAATGAATACTTTTGCTCAGTATTCACAAAAGAAGAAGAGGGGGAGGTATCAAAACCAAACAAAAGAAGCACTCTGGACAAGGGGGGTGTCAATACCAGTCCATTCACAGAAGAAAGGGTTCTGAAAGAACTCCTAAAACTCAAGGTGGACAAAGCAATGGGACCTGATGGGATTCACCCCAGAATTCTAAAAGAACTAAGGGGAGAACTAGTGACAACACTGATCACACTTTTTAACAAATCATGGGAGGATTATGTGGTACCTGAGGACTGGAGGAGGGTGGATGTGATTCCCCTTCACAAAAGTGGAAGCAATGCAGAGGCAGGAAACTACAGACCTGTTAGTTTCACTTCAGTGGTAAGGAAAATTATGGAATAACTTCTGAAAGAAAGAATTGTTGAGTACCTAGAGGCCAGTGGGGCATAGGACCCAAAGCAGCATGGATTCACAGTGGGAAGGTTATGTCAGATGAATATAATAGATTTCTTTGACTGGGTGACCAAAGTAGTAGACCAGGGAGGAGCTGTGGATTTGGTCTACCTAGACTTTAGCAAGGCATTCGACACAGTCCCACACAAAAGATTAATAAACAAGTTAGCCAGCTTGGGAGTGGGTCCCTGGGTGGTAGCCTGGGTAACAAATTGGCTGCACAACAGGATGCAGAGGGTAATAGTAAATGGTGTACACTCTGAAGAAAGGGGGGTTACTAATGGAGTACCGCAGGGTTCAGTACTGGGACCGGTCCTCTTTAAAGGGGAACTGTCATCTACAGGATTTCTTACTGTCTGAAAGCCCATAAAAAGTCAGCTGGCAGAATAGCCTATTTGTTAAAGCAATCCTGAAGATGGATTATTTTTTACCAACAGTTTGAAATGTAAGGGTGATAACTCACTAGTTTCAATGCACATACAAAATAATTATTATAGATGTAGAAAGTGTTGTAATAACACCTTAAAACACACTTAATATAACTGTTGAATTCCTATTTAACCAGTTGGATTAAATAGCATCTTTCAGAAAAAGAAATGTGCAAGAACAAGGGGGCACAATTTGAAGAAAGAGGGGGGATGGCTCAGGGGCAATGTGAGGAAGTAGTTTTCCATGGAGAGGGTGGTGGATACATGGAACGGCCTTCCTGAGGAGGTTGTGGGGTCAAAAACAGTGGGGGAATTCAAGAATGCATGGGATAGACATAAGGCAATTATAGTGGGGTAGGAGGGACCAGGCTGTTGGTTAACTAGGATCTGCAGCTTATCCAATAGGTAGGGAAATGGGCAGACTAGATGGGCCAAGCAGTCCTTATCTGCCATCAAAGACAATGTTTCTATGTTTCTATGGATCTTAAGCATGCAGTGAGGGATACAAAGACCTGTTTTACAGAGTTTAAGGTCCTACACTGCTGGCACCGGACCCCTCAGAAGCTACATAAATGGGCCTGATGCACTCAGACAGCTGCTGGAGATGCACACAGGTCACTGGAAGCATAACATATATACTGTGGGAATGCCCAGTACTTGCACAATACTGGCAAGGAGTCAAGCAAGTCACTCCTCACTCCTGGGGAAGACCCTCAATTTTACCCCCACCCTGGTCATGCTTTACATCACCGGGGACATAGGCCTTAACACATATGTACCACTGGTAGAAAGCTCTGCCTAGTTGGGGATCTGATCACGGCCAAGAGGATCATTCTTTGCTACTGGAGAGAAACAACACACCCCTCTCAAATTAAGTGGCAACAGGAACTTGGTAAAACGACCTGCTACGAAAGGGTCCACTATCTGAGAAGCAATAACCTGGACTCTTTCAAGCCAATATGGGGGCCTTATCTTATGTCTGAGTTCTGTACATGCCACAGGGCCACTATATGCCACAAGATATGACCTCCATGACAGGTCAACTGAAAGCCTTATCCATTTCCCAGCCCCTCCATCCCTGACCCTCCTACCCCAGACCACATACCCTCCACTTGCACATGAATGAGCACTTTGGGAAGGATATAATCTGAATTCTCACCTCCTTCCCACCCCATCCTCCTCAGAGCTATCAGCAAGAGTCCCCCCTCCACTTTTAATTATGAAGGGGTTTCCTTCCCCTGACCAGGGCTTTCTCATTGGCATCTATAGGTAGACTATGTAATAATACAATGGCTAGATCCTTAACATGTTTTTTTCTGTTTATGCACAGATTGACACTAGATCTTGTAAATTCGTGTGATACCAGCTCTTACTATTTCCTGTGTTTGTTTGAATATGTGTACTAGAATATGGCTAAACAATGTTGTCTCACATTAGAGTTATATCTCCAAGGGGCTTGTCCCAGCTAGGAATGTATGTTTGTGCAGAAGTGTAACCTTTTCTCTTTATACCAATAAATTTTTAATTGTAAATTAAAGAAAGTGAGGAGATGGAGACCACATATAATCTCCTCTCATCCCCTCAGCTGGCCACTTTCTGAATGAATAAGTCCATGCAAAATAATAGTATTTTGCATGCCTGCATTCATTCAGATGACAGCTGACTTAGGTGGTGAGAGGAGGGAATGTGGCAGTCATCATCTCCTCACTTTAAAACATTATTTTTGGTTGCATGGGGGAGGAGAGTGGTATTTGGCACTAAAAGGGTATGAGAAAGGGGGGAACTTATATTTACTGGTCAGGTCTCAAATGAAGAAGTGGAGATTGGACTGCAACAAGGTTGGGTTTGGTTGCCCCCCAATTTTGATTTCCGTGACTCTGCCAGCTGAATAATAAATCAGTAAAACACTGCAATGACCAGGTCTGGGGGGATAGAGGGAGGGATTGGGTACTACGAGGGAGGGGGAAGATGGTTGTGTGTGTTTAACTTATCAGGGCTGGGAGAGGAGGGTGGTATTGGGGGCTACAAGGGTACAAGGAAGGGAAACCCTTTTTTTATGCTAACCACAGCACAAGTAGCTTATACAAAGTGGGTACTTTGCTAGTGAGGTGCCACTTCGCATATTCTTTACCCGGTGAGGGACCAGCTTCACTACCTCAAGGGCTCTGTGAACAAGCAGCACTTTATGTAGTTTTTTGCATAACAAAGATTCCACACTTTGACCATCTCTACTAGAAAGACATCAATGCAGATGAGAAAGCAGCCATGGTTAAAATGAAGAATTCTACTGTTTATAATAGCAACATAATCATGGGGAGTAGGTTTATAGTGCTCATACAGTGACCAAGCCCCTGCAGCTTCCCAGGCATTAAACATGGACATGGACATAGCTTTTGTAAATGAAAAAAATGAGAATATACACTAGGATTTTTCACATGGGGTGATCCAATACCTGCAATTTTCCCTGCTCTCCATGAAGATTCTGGTCCTAAAAGCACCTTCTAGACCTATAAACCACACATTACAGGAGAAGGGCTCAAACAAATTGCAAGGGACATGGGAGGCACTTTTAGCTGAACAAATCAGGGTAACTTCTTTTGTTAGAATTATAAGAAAATACATGTGGATACATCAAGTGTTTTGGCTAGCCAAAATTTGCTAGGGATGAAACAAATTGGAATATGGGTACAAAGCCATAGTAATTTAGTTTCATCTCTGCGCCTCTAACTCCTAAATGTCACTTCTATGCTAATTCAGTACAAATACTGTACAGTTCATATATCTAGATTTCAGTAAGGCCTTTAACCCTGTTCCCCACAGGAGAATAATTAGGAAGCTGAAGGGCTTTGTAGTAGGGTCAAAACTGGCTGTGTGGGTTAGAAACTGGCTATAAGACAAACGTCAGGGGGTAGTGGTCGGGGGGAGTTCTTGGATGGTAGACCAGTTGCTGGAGGGGTTCCACAGGGCTTGGTACTCATTCTGGTGTTGTTTAACACCTTCATCAGTGAAACTGACTATGGGATAAAAGGTAAGCTATGCCTGTTTGTGGATGATGATGACACAAAGCTCTGTGGGAGAGTAGACATGGTAAAGGGGTGACAAGATATTAGGGAAGAGCTGACCAAACTGCAGAAGTGGTCAGATATTTGTCAATTTGGACTCAGTACCAAAACATGTAAGGTAATGCACATGGGGCAAAAAACACACAGGCCAAATACTGGCTGAATGGTGTGCAAGTTACCAAATCAGAAGAAGAGAAGGACTGGGGTATGGTTACCATGAGTGACCTGGAGTATTCAGCACACTGTAGGAGAGCAACAACCAAAGTGAATCAGATGCTGGACTGTATAGCCAGGAGTATAACCAGCAGAGAAATGAAGGTTATTCTGCCACTGTACAGATCATTGGTTTGACCACATCTTGATTACAGTGTGCAGTACTGGTGCCCTTACCTAAAGAAAGACATCAACCTGCTGGAAACGGTCCAGAGAAGGGCAACCAAAATGATTCATGGACAGCAAGGCAGATCATATAAGGGAAAGACTCTGAGATCACGATATGGAATCCCTGGAGGATAGAAGAGAGAGGAGTGACATGATCGAACCTTCAAATACCTTAAAGGTTTCAACAGCGTGAGCTCTGAGGGTCTCTCTCCAACCTTAATGGGAATAGAACCTCTAGGAGTCACTGTATCAAGCTAGTGGAGGGAAGATTTAGACGGGAAGTGAGGAGACACTTTTTGACTGAGATGGTGGTGGTGAAGTGAAATGAGTTGCCAGAGGAAGTGTTGTTCCTGAAGACTGTGGATAGTTCCATGAGAGGCTGGGACAGAGTAAAGGGAAAAGTTGCATGTGGGGGGGGCACGGGGGAAGGGGGTGTCAATAGGGAGGGAAGAGTGGGTAATGTTGGGGGGGGCAGATCCCTCAGTAGACACTGAGGGTTCTGCAAACTCGAGCAGCCATGATAGGCCACAAAGACCTTTTTCTGCTGGCTCAATCATATATTCTTATGTTCATATGTTCATAAGTATCACAACTGCTCTCAAGGTTTTTGCATGTTTTATCCTATCCTTCCTTATGCTATACTGTTTTGCAATTGAAAGGCATGTTTTTGTCTTGCACATGCACTATGGCCATGCTACTAATGAATAATGTTTCCCAAACACCACAGATAATTGACTATTCCTTATTCAGGACTGAAAAACAAATGTTTTCCAACATGGATGTTCAAATGTCTTTTTCTAATACTGGGTGATTATTCCTATTCTGCATCCCCATATTCTCCAGTATTCATTTTTTAGTGTTTAGTATTTGGTGCAGGTTTTTTTTTTTAATTAAAATAAACCCACTAGCTCTCTTCAGGTGGCCTGGGCTAGTCTAATGGACACCCCTTCTGAATCCTGTGATTTCTCCTCCTTCATCCCGTTCTCCATCTTCTCACACATGTTTAAAAAAAGTCTCATTTCCTGGCTTTTTACCTAGAGCCAACAATATATTTTACTGTAAACTGCACTCCCTAAATAATCTCTCTCAGTACTTCAAACTGATTTGTTTAATAGCATTCCCTCCTCACATCAATCATTTATTTGGGGAAGCAATACTGCTATTTCAGAGCAAACTCAGTTGCCCCCCTCCCATATGCACCCGATCCCATTGATAAAAAGGTTCCAGTCATCTGCCTCTACTACTGATTGTTTTCTTGTGCATATCTCCACACCACACACATAGGGTGGAATTTTCAAAAATCTTAGATCACTGCAAGCCCCGGTGCACCGATAATATGGCACATGGGGCTTGTGGCAATTTAACAAGATTTTCTATTTCATACAGCAATGCCGCAAATTTGATCAACTTTTCCTGGTTTAACTTGTTGCACTCCTGGGGGCCTGTGTTACGGAGCTAGCACCAGATATGTGGCACAAGCTGCCATAACTCATGAAAACTGTCACAAGTGCACCTGAGATTGCAAAATCGGGTGCAGTTGCGGTGGCAGGGTTGGCACACTGTCAAAAACCAAAGTGTCGTGGTGCAAGGCTGGACACAAGCCCTGCACCACCCTTTTCAAAATCTGGCCCATACTCTCAAGCCTCAGTCCTAGTATTGGACATCATGGATATGCACATTCTTGTGCAAGTCCGGCCACCAAGGCTTTGCTAGTACAGAAATTATCTTTCAAATAGGCTTAAACATCTAATCCAGTGTAGGCTGAGAATAACAATGTACAGACACATGTTGCATCCTCTTGTGACTCCTTAGTATATTGCAGTTATTGTCTCAGTCACATATCAAGTCAGAAGACAAGGTAGCGGATGTTCAGTCATGCCTCTGCCCTTTGTGGATCCCATGTACTACTCTTTCTGAAAACTGCCTCTTCAGTATGCTCAATCTGACTCAGTGGTCTACAAATCCATTGCCTTGGGGTAGAGGTGGGCAAGTCTGGAATTCTTCACATAGAGCCAAGTTACAGCTGAGGTGAGGGTCTGGCTTGGCTCTATGAGCTAACACACGAGCTGAGCCATAGCTGCTGTTGGCTGTCCTGTAAAATACAGGAAGTATCCCTCATGAGTTGCACAAATGGAGCTGAAAGCTTCTGACACTGCACTAACTGCTTATGCTGACAAAAATGCTTTGCTTTATTCATAACCAGCTGAGCTTGACCTTGGCTCTCAGTTGCTCATAAAGGTTGAAACGAGTCAGAGACAGGCATTAAGCTTGAGCCAGGTTCAAGCTTGCCTTGGCCTGCTAATCTCTACCTTGGGATTCTGACCTAATACCTTGCTAAGAAATTGACTGCAGCATATTGAGGAGTTCCAAGAGGATAAAGCATGTATCTGTACTTTGCAATTCTCAGCCTACACTGGATCAAATGTGCAAGCCTATTTAAAAGGCAATGTCTATTCTGACAAAGCAGAAGAAAAAGAGGAAGTATGAGAAATAGAGGAAGAGGAAGAAGAACAAGAAGAGGAAGACTAAGAAAAAGAGGAGAACATGAGGAAGAGGAAGAAGAGTAGGAAGAAGAAGAAGCAGAAGAAACATTAGCATGTATATATAGCACTTTTCATACACAGTAAATTCCAAAGTGCGTTGCAAGGGATCCATGACAGTCAGTCTACAAATTTGCTGTTGACTGACGATACAGCAACTCCTTTATGTTGACCGCATTTGTGGCTGGTATAAAGGCAGTCACTTCAGATTGTGTTTTCTTAGGGAGGCTGTGCCCGCCAAACCCCACCATGCGGAGGGCTCTGCACCCCGCACAACTAACTTAATCAACTCTGAGTCAGAGTTGATTCAAGGAGAGGGGGTGCAAGACCCACAGAAAGCAGTGCCAGGGCTCCACGCTGACACTACAGCAACTTGGCACTGTTGCTGTTGCAGTGTTGGTTGTGGTAAAATTGTCACCATTGCCGAAGGCATACCCTTTACAAGCAATTAGAGACTGGTAGTGAAAAGACTGTAAATGTGTAATGACAACTACTGCACACATCAGCACCCACATACAGCCTTGGACAATTGCATATACTGATTTTATGGGAAGGAAAATGTTGGCCAGGACACCAGGGACAACCCCCCATTTTTGTGAAAATTGCCTTGGATTCTTTTACTTCCACTTGCTCCCCTCCAGGACAGCACCAGTGATGGGCAGAAAGGACCTCAGTTTAAGGTCTCCTCTTAAGGATGGCACTCCCCGACAATACAGTATCTCCGTAGCACTGCACTCACGTGTCAGTGCTTATGTTATGAGATCAATCCAGATGTGGTACAAGGATTTGCATACTCATGATTATCTACACTGGGATTGGGAGTTTACAGAGTCTAAGTGGTTTGAAAAGATGCACAAGAAGCAAACAATTTGAATATTTCTTCTCTCGTAGCAACTTTTTTCAGATCCCATGTACTACACTTCCTGAAAATTGCCTCTTCCATATGCGCACTTTGAGTGTTCCAAATAACCATTGTACTACTAATTGGGAACACTACCAGTTTGCCAGTGAGGGGTGGAGTGGTCAGCATCATGATTATGCTAGACAGTTTGGCCAATCAGTCTTCTTAGCATCATCAAAGATGCTGACCACTCTGCCCCTTCATCCAGTGGTATGCCTGATCAGTAGCACAGTCAGATGTCTGTAACTTCATCAGTGAGATCTGGGGCAATGTGCAAGGAGGACAACTGAGTTAGCCAGTTAAGTAGAGTATTGTGCTCTCAAAATCAATGATTTAGGGACCAGAAAGGGAGGGGCATCTATTAAATAAATCAATCAGGGAGACTAATTAAGTCAGGTTAGGGAAGGGACGCTGACACTAAAGATGTCAGTTACTGGCATGACCAGGTTCCTGGAGACAAAAATACTTTTTTTAAACATGTGTAAGAGGATGAGGAAGGGAATGGCGAGTGGGAAATGATTGAAGTAGGGAGGGGCGATGGCCAAGAGACTATTCCTGGCCACCTGAGAGGGCTAGAGGATTTTTTGTTTACATTTTTCCAAAAATGATCATGGACAGTGGAAAATACTTGGTACTCTGTCCTGTGTGCATAGTACCCCATTATTCATGGTATTTGGGAATTAATATTTAGACCATGCACACACCTAGTGTACACTATTCTGGTGTACTTATATTTGGGAAATGAATACGAAAGTAAAAAGGAAAAAGGTTCCACCTCTCTCAGGTAGCCAGCACCAGCCCCATGGCCACTCCGTGTTCCCTTGGTGGGCCCTGCTCCTTATCCCCTTCATGGTCATCTCATGCCAGGAAAAGCCTTCACCTGTCACATCCTTGTAAAATAATACCCCATCTCCAATCCAACCCCTTCAGTTTATTAATTATCTGGGAGACTGGGCAACATAACTGTGTAATTCCTTCCATCCCATTCTACTACAGCAGTGACAATTTTATATTTGTTTTTTTTAATGCTCATATATTAATCTAGTACACCTGCCAAGCCTTCCTTGCCTCAACATCTTTTAATTACTCCCACCAACCCACCATCCCCTGGCCCCTGTACCTGTTTGACCTAAAAGCCCAAATCCTGCAGTTTTATCCTCTCTTTCTCTCATTGCAGGAAGCTGTCATCTGCATTCCCATCTATGGTTATAAACGGGGCTATAACTGTTGCTATATTTTAGGAAAAAAATGTTTTTATTTGTGGCTAGCAGCTAGAAGATTGTGAACACTGACCAGGATCTTCATCCTAAAACAATACAGGTTTCTGCAAGTTGAAGTAATTCAAAGTGCATTTAAAGCTACTACTTACCACATTTTCTTGAATCTGGCAGTTTGACACTGAAATACTGATGGATATATCTCCTGTCAAATAAAAAACAGAGTTTTGAAATATTTAAACAACCACACATGCTTGATGTTTCTTGCACTTGTGATTAATCGGAACAACTGAAAAACAGTAGCACAGTGCGTCACACTGGCAGCTCACAGGTAGCGGACTGGAGGCTGAATACAACTGGGGGTTGGTGACTGCAGCACTGAAGTAAACCCTCTTGGTTTAGGTAGCCCCAGGGATCAGCACTAACTGGAGGGCTAGAGCATGTGACCATCCTCTCAGGCAAAAGATGGGTGCTACTGTAATGAGGCCATGGTAATGGAAAAGGAGAAATGGTGACAGGTATACTAATTTTAATTAATTTCACAGAAAACCCTAATACATCCAGATACTATATATGGTGCATCTTGCCTCTGGCCACTGCTTTAGCTACAATAAGATATGGCTGTTAGTGAAACAAATATTGCTAAATGTGGAATAAATTCTAGCATCAGTGTGACTTTTGGAGTTTACCCTGTTTGAACTGTTTTCATTTTAATTAGTGTTATGTGAATATCTTTTTCTGAATATTCAGCCAAATATTCGTATTTGACAACCAAATATGTGGGTATTTGGCAGACCATTTAAAGCAAAATTAAGAAAAAACAGCCCCTTCCCAAGCACAAAACCCAGTAAAATAAATGTAACTCCCATCCCCCAACCTCTAGCAGCAGTCCAGTGCCACAGTCCTCTCCCAAGAACCCACAATTTGTTATATTTTAATTATTTATTCTATACAGTAAATAATATATCCCTGATAGATGACCAGCACAACCTGCCCACCTCCACAGCCAGCCACCATCTTTTTTAGCCCTCGTTTGCTCATAAAACTGTGTTCCCAATCCCCCACCCTGGCAGAACCCCAGCACCAGCCCCAGATTTTTAATACAGAAAGAGAAGGTGACTGGCACAGACGTGCCCTTCCCCCCATGGTTGGCCACCTTCGCATAAATGAAAGGTCGCATGCTCTTGCTCTCTCTCTGTGCAGTAAAACCACGTTATCATGTGATCAGCTGGATTTAATATACAGATAGAACAAGCATCTGTGGAGGAGGGTGGATCAGTGCCAGTCGCCTTTTTCGTCTGTATTAAGAACTGGGTGCTAGTGCTGGGGTACTGCTAGGGTGGGGATGGGGACATGGTTTTATATGCAAATGAGCACTAAGAAAGATGGTGGCCAGCTGTGGAGGTGGGTGAGTTGCGCCAGTTGTCCATCAGGGACTATATTATTTACAGTGAAGAATAAATAATTTAAATATAACTAACTGTGAGTGATGGGGGGAAGGATGGCATTGGGATGCTAATAGGGTTACATTTATTTTACTGGGTTTGGGGTTGGGAAAGACGGGCTGTTTAATTTTATTCATTTTTTTTTTTTATTTTGTAGCTAGTCGAATACAATATTTTTTCCCAAATACAAATAGTTCCCTATTCAGGAAGGGCTTCCAACTGTATAAACTATATTAATGTTTGGATTGAAGTATGTATGTGTGTTTGTTTTCCCTGTTATCCGCTCCCCCAGGATGCACCATGAGATGAGCAACTTGTTGTTCAGTGTGCCTTTCCTGGTGAAACATTTCAATAAATAAATAAATAAATAAAAAGATTTGAAAGCCCTATTATTCATGGTATTTGGGAAATAATATTCTGCCCCTGCACAGCCCTAATGTTTAGTTTCTTGATAAAACAGGGCAAAACATACTTTGCCTTAACACTTTGTATTTATGAATAGTTTCGGCTTTAAACATTGCAGACCCTATTCTCAGTCAGTATTGGAAACAGTTCCACTGCTTTTTCAGGAGGACTTGAACAAACTGAGTGACTGGTCAATAAGACATGATCGACTGGACTTTACACTGAGATAACCAATTTCCCAGGGGAATAGTGAGGCCCAATGCCACAGGCTGAGGACACTGTGGTCCCTGGAATGGAAATTATCTCAGCATTAAAACGCACCCTGGAGTGTCCTTCTGCACTTATGAAATAGGTATATAATATAGACATTTCATTTTTCAAAAACACAAAGTATTACACATTTAAAACAGAGAGAAAAGTGACTAGCTTTGAAATTTAATATAAAATAGCACCTCAACAGACAGGAACAACCATAGGGAACTAATAGATTTAGTTTCACCTGCCCACTATTGAGTCATTTGTTCTTGCTAAGTGGTAAGATAACTAGAAGTATTTATTTTTATTTTAGAAATGTCTTAGTTTTAGTTTGGTGTTTCCCAATCTCCTCTGTCTGCTCTGAGGATTGTGAATAATGTTGTGGTCATTTCAGCTAGCAGTTTGTTTTACATGCACTGTTGGGAGTGTGGGTTCATTTGATTATGGCTTCCAAGCCAGAAGATATTGTCCTGCATCTGCTGGTTTTTAGCTCCATGCTGTACTGTAATATCCAGGAGCAAAGTAAAAAGCAGACTGCCTTGTGGGGAGTGACTGTGGGAAGGTAAACTTGATAATAAGGTGAGAAATAAAGTGTTCGAGCAGGCAGGGAGGAACGTGAAGAACATAGCTGTATAGCCATGTTTAAAACAAACAGCAAGAATGCAAAGCTACACATGAGGTAAATAAATGGGAGTACTACACAGGACTGGGGCAGAATTTGAAAGACAAAAGTGGTGACAGTGATGCAATTTACTTTTGAAATGATGGAGTGGAACAGTTTTTTCGATGTAGTGATTGTTCTGATTCCAAGCCTTCATTTAAAAAATAAAATTGAGTTCCTAGTCCTAGTTCCAAAGTTAGTCCTCAAAGAAAATAGCTTTCACTAGCTATGACTTTTGAACAATTAGGGCTAGAAACTTCATTTGTAAAAATGAAAGATTGTAGGTAGGGCTACAGTTCTTAGCTATGCTGGTACATTTACTTATGTCTTTATATCTTCAAAACATATTGCAACTTGGACTGTTATATATTAACGTGTTCTGACAAAGTGTTATGTATGGGAAGTGTGCTGGCATGGCTTAGCCATGTAGTGCAGACTCCATGTTTTTGTTACAAATAAAATTTAAGTTCCTAACTCTAACTGTTCCAAAGTAGTCCTTCTCAAATAATTTATCTTTTGAGAGGTATAACTTTGGAACTATTAATGCTAGGAGCTTCATTTATTTTAAATAAAAGCTTGGAATTAGAGCTGCATGTCTGAGCATATCACTATGAATTGATATGTGCCAAAAATTATCAATATAAACTATTCACATGACAGTTAAAACAAATGTATATATTTTTTTTCTAATTTTCCAATGTTTAACAATAAAAATAGCATAAATCTCCACTGGGTCATACCATTATATAGTGGTTGAATCACATAAAAAATCTATTTCCCCTTGAACATCCCCCTAATCTTCCTATGCTTTCATAGGCTTTGCCTGCAAAAGCATCAGAAGATAATGATGCTTTTGTAACCTTAACTCATCAACACGATTGAAGAGAAATCCAAAAAACATCTACTTCCTAAACCCTATAACACTCTGCTGAGTTGTACAATCCTGAAAGGATAGGTATCTGACTGAAATAAACAGAAATATTTTATTTTTTTCACCTCCAGGGAACAGTGAAATCAGATGAGGACTGATGCTAACTATGTCACAAATGCAGGAGTTTGGAAAGTTTGTTTGAAAGTTGCTACATGATTATCGAAAACACTGGTTATATTAAGATCATGCAATTAAGCAAATTATATTCTAGGAAATGCTGAAGAGATTGTGGTGTGCAGAACCCTGATTGCATAAATATTAAGGACATGTAGAAAGTAAGTTGGGAAAATATTGAGAAGAGCTGGTGAAGATTAATATAAGGGACATTTTAGATATGGAAATAGGCAATTTACCAGAGTAGCCTTCGGTAAGACCCTGTCCAGAGGAATCACTGCTTAATGGACAACAAGATGTATTTTCTACTGAATTCTGTTTAATATGAAAAATATAAATTTCCCCCAAAAAGTGATAAAATAATTACCTTTAGCCAGGGAAGCCTGATGGGGTACAATGAGCCAGACATAGTAAATAAGGAATTTGGATGGATTTACTATGAAAGACCAAAATTTAGAAGACCGAGTATTAGGATCCTGAGACTGACTGCCCAAAACTCAGAATCCTGATACTCTGTAATTGCCCACGGCAGAGTTTTTTCCCAAGTTTTGGGGGCAGCACCCCCACATCCCCCAGACACCCCCATTTGATACAACAAACTCCACCACAGGCAATTACCAAGTGCTGGGATTTCGAGTTTTGGCCAGTCAGTCTCAGGATCCTGATACTGTCTTCTAAATTTCAGTCTTCATAATACTCGCACATCTGGACACTTTGCAAGACTGCAGAAAGATGCTTTTGATAATAAATAGACCCATGCAACATATCTAAAACAGGACCAAAGCTGGCCCAGTAGCACAGAGCTGCTAGCACTACCACTCACTATGCTGCTGAACCAGGTTCAGGAATGAACTCAGAAAACTTGGGAGCTGGCTGGGGGAGGGGGATCAAACATTGCAAGGTCAGTTCTTCTCTCTCAGGGAGGTGGATATGTTGTCCCACACATTGACTGCCACCTGGTAGAAGACAGGTGGCAGTGTATCTGGTGCATACAGAAGGGGAGAAGGACTGCCATTGGCTGCTGGCATCCATGTGGGCCTCTACACACTTGAGTTCCTTGCACCCCCCAAGGGAGAAAATCAGAAGGTAGAAAATCTCCAGTCTGCCACAAGCAACATCAAAGCCCCCCACAGGCTCTCACATGACTGACACAGTAGGCCATCTAATCCAATAGTGGTCCTGGGTAAGTGGTAGGACACTAATTCCCTGAAAAGGTTGATGACAGGGCTGGGGGAACACTGCCAGGAGAGTCAGATCAGAGGCTAGAAAAAAACATATGATAAAAAAGGCAGGACCAACCAGATAATTTTAAAAACAAGTAAACACTAAATAATCTAATCCAGGGGGAGCCCCACACAATATGTTTGAGATATGTAGATGAGTATCCCATTTTAACTACCATAACATGCATTATGCTTACTTTGTGTTGGTAATTCACTAGCTCCAAGTAATCCAAATGGCTTCCATTTCCAAACAAAGAAGAACACAAGCGAGATAAAAAGGAGGATTTAGGTGTTGGTTCTCAAAATTCATTTAAAAAAGGCCCTATAATAAAGACTGAAGGTTATTTTGCTGTTCTTAAAGCATTGAGGAGCACAGTCCCTTTTCCTACTGCTGAAGGCATGGCACTGATGCCAAGAGAGTGCACTGTTGAGAAACAGAAAATGTCCTTCATTCAAACCTACAGAATAGTGGTACACAGATGTTCAGCACTCATGCCAAATGGTTGTCGGTAGAAGCTGTCTCCAAAGCAATAGTAGACTGGGAACAAGAAACCATCATGGATTTAGAGTTAGAGGAGGGCGAGAATGGGGTAACATTTCTAATATTGACAAAGTAATCACATTATGGTTGATCGATCAGGGCAAAGACAAGGCCAAGATGGAGGGGTGTGGGGAAGGAGACAAAGGGGAGAAAAAAGCCTTCAAGTGTATGTCACTGGCAGTGTAAGACAGAGTAGGGAGTGGCAAAAGTAGAATAATGTCAGCTGCAAGGCAGCCCAAACTTTTGGATGAGCCATTAAACCGAGGTCCCATCTGCATGGATTGGTGGTAGTTCAGGTGGATGTTAAAGATCCCATGGCACTTATCGAAAAGAGTAGGGGATTTCCCCGGTGTCCTGGCCAAATTTCCCTCATTCAGTAAAAATACCACCAACAGCTTAATCTGGTTCAAGGTCAGTTGGCATTCATCTGTATCCCCTCCCCCGGGTCGTGCCTGAAAATAGGCAGGATTTGTCTAGTGCACTTACCTGGTCAACAAAAGCTAAATAAATAAATAAAATAAATAAAACAGAAGCGACCTCCCAACTTGTGCCAGAATGAGTGGTAAAAAAGTAAAGTCTTCTCAGTCATACAGCAGTTTTCCCAAACTGATAAAGAGAAGGAGTGACATGCTACTGTATCTGTACCATCATTAGTCAGAGAATACTCGCACTGTTTTGAGCACCCGCAAAGTGCAGTAACTAAAAAGCCAAACACCACCTTGAGTGACAGAAGGCAAGAGGCTGGACAGATATTTAAGAGAATGCCAGCAGGGGAGTCATCTTGAAGTGATATCCTTCACTGCCCAGTCAGAGAATCAGAGGCACCATCAGGTGCAAGTGTGCGTGAGTCCTATCTATCACTGATAATGTATATGAGTATAAGTCTCAACCAAAAATCTAACAAAACATCTTGATCTTGAAGGGTCAATGAATTTCAACAGATATCATGTAAGTATCACTGTAAACAGCTGCGAAGCAATACTGGTACTTACTTGCAGCAGACAGCAACAGGCCATGGAGATGAGCAGTGAGTCTGTGTCAGTTACCATCACAAGGGTGGGCAAGGTGAGGGTGAGCATATGGTACACAGACTGGGGGGAGTTCACAGATAATAAAATGGCACTACAGAGAATGCGTGAGGGAGAGGGATGACTACCTGGGAAGGGTTTCAAATAAAACAAAGTCTGGCCAGAGCCGATAGGGCTGTGACAAGCTGCCAAGACAACAAAGTTACACGTGTGCATAGAAATTGTTGAATGCTCGGGTGTAACTTAGCCATTTTTTGGAGGTGTTGCACCAAATTTTCAACATGGCCTTTTTGGGACCCCACCTCATGAAGAGAGCCAGTATCATTTTGTTCACTTGTCCCAAAAAGTGATTTCACAGAGCAACCATGCCATTCTGTGCCACAGGTGCAAAAACACATTTTGGGCAAGATGTGATAAATGACAGTTGTATTGTTAAAAAAGAGGTGCGTAAAAATGGCAATGTTGAAAATGTGGAGGGAAAATATTAAAAATTGGCAAAGTTAAGAGCGTGCATACAAACTGCGCAACGCATGCTAGTAACACAGTCATTTTTTGGAATTTTTTCACCAAATTTGTAACATGGGCTTTTTGGGACCCCACCTCATGAACAGTACCACTGTCATTTCATGAATTGGTCACAAAACGTGATTCCGCACAGCAAGCATGAAATCACCTTTCAGGACTGAGTAATGGAATGACAGTGAATGTTTTCATGAGGTGGGGTCCTCCAAACCCCAAGTGGAAAATCTGGGGCTAAAATTCCAAGAAATGGCTTATTTATCAACATAAGTTGAAGACCCCATTGAATGGCATTGTAGCACATTTACTTTCGTATACCTTTGTATTTAGTATAGCGCAGTGGTTTAAGACTCTGAGTTGCAAAGCTGGAGACCTGGGTTTGAATCCCACAGCCCCCACTTGCAAACTGTGTGACCCTGAGCAAGTCACTTAACTTCCCTGTGCTCCCAGGTCACACCTGTGAACAAGCTTTCAGCTTAGTGTGCTACTCCTGGTTAAACAACTGCAAAAAGAAACCAACAACCTTTGATTCTTCTGCAGATGTGTCCCGGTCCAGAGAAGATGACAGAGCCGATCTCCAGAAGCCAGTATGGGGTAAGGGGTGGGAGGTGGGTGCTCAGTGGGAGGGTGGGGTGGGGAGGGACTGGGCCAATGATGAGGACTGTTTTCTTTTATAGATAAAAAACATGTTGGGGACTGTTTTTCTTTATTCACAGGAAACCAAAAAAGCAGACATTTGAGCACACTGGGGTGGGTCCCAGTGTGCCACATAAGTGGGGGTGGGTGGGTGGGTACATAAGGCCAACACGGGGATTGGGCACCATGATGTTGGTAGGGAAAAAATACATTTGGGAACACTGGGGTGGGCTCCCAGTGTGCCACATGAGTGAAAGGGCTGCATAATGCAAATACAGGGATTGGGGACCCCAATGTCAGCGAGTTTTCTTTGTTGTCGGTGCTGGAGGTGGCGACGTAATGCATATGCATGGCACTCGCGCATGTGCAGTTGCGGTGACTGATATTTTGCCATTCACAACATAACAGTGCCTGCAGAACTGCACATGTGTGTGAGTCGCACATGCGCAGTTCATGCCTAGGAATGTGGAAGTAACAACTGAAATAGTGCTGCTGTTATTCTGTAGCGGCCAATCGTGGAGGAGGGTTTCAAGCTTTGTTGGACTTTCAGAAGGATACTTCCAAAAGTCCAGCGGAAGGTTCCACAATCTGCCATTTTAAGATCCATTGAGCTATCCCAAAATGGCTGTAGGCTCTGCCCACAGCCCTAAAAAAGACAACAATGGGGACTGGGTGTGAAGGGTTTCACATAATAAAATTACACCAGCAGGGATTAGCTGAAGGAAGGGAGTACTTTGCAGTTTTAATTTGTTTTGTACTGTACACTAACATATCATCTCACATGGGAGACTGACAGTCCTCCATGCTAACTGTGGAGTAAAATTTATTATCTCATAAGTAATGAGGCCATGATGGTATGCAAATGTCCTTTTAGCATGTGGCATGGGCAAAGAGTTTATTTGGGAACTTCTGTCTGAGACTACTAGTTAAGGTATTTTTTAGGGCAGCATTCTTGAGGCTATATACTGTATAAACAAGTGTTGTGCACTCACACTGTGCTCTGAACTTGTTCAAATATATCAGATTTAGGGCATCATCATAATTTTTGCTCAGGTTAACACCTTTACAGAGAGCAAACTCAGACATGAATATCAGACCTGTGGTTTGGAAACATGTTTTTGTCTGTTTATTGTTGCTACTGTTTATGGTTTCAATTAAACAGAGAGCAATGACATATGAGGGCCCCCCAAAATGTTCCCAGTAAACAGTAGTAGGAGGATCCCAAGTAAGATATTACTATTATTCAGCAGGACAGTCATCTTGATGTGATACCCATCACTTCCCAGTCAGAGGATCAGAGGCTCATCTCCATGAGTTTTCTCACAAGGGTGGTGTTGGTGGGAGGGGACTCTCATCATTTGGACGCCACTCATTCTGGCACAAGGGGAAGGACCAGGCAGAGGCACTAAATGATTTCTTCTGCTCTGTGTTCATGAAAGAGAGAAAGGGGGACAGGCACCACCTGGTAGAGGAGGAGTTGATGGGGTGGGGGAGGAAGTGACTGAGATAGAGATTGCAGAGGTGACTGATAGCGGGATTACAGATGATAGGGTGCTAAAGGCACTGGGGGCGGTATAGTGGAGTGGGTTAAGGCTCTGAGCTGCAGCTCTGGAGACCTGGATTTGAATCCCACAGCCACCTAGGTGCATACTGTGAGATCCTGACCAAGTCACTTCACTTCCTTGTGCTCCCAGATCACATCTGAAAACAAGCTTTGGCTTAGTGTGTTACTCCTGGTTAAACAACATTCCCTTTCCCTAAAAGGATTAAGGGCACTGAGGGGGGGATAAGGCATCAGGTCTAGACGGCATTCACCCTAGGGTACTTAAGGAACTAGCTGAGATCCTGGCAGGACCTTTGGCTGACCTGTTCAATACCATCCTTGGATATAGGATGCGTAGCTCTGGACTGGAGGATGGCCCATGTGGTACCCATTCATAAAAGTGGACCTAAGGATGAATCAGGCAACTACCAACCAGTGAGCCTCACATCAATTGTGGGAAAACTCATGGAGACGATCCTAAAAGAGAGGTTGGTGACCCTTTTTGGAGAACAATGGTCTCCAAGATGGTCAGCAGCACGTGTTTTTCTCAGGAAGATTCTGCCAGACAAACCTGATTGAGTACTATGACTGGGTGGCAAGGAAACTGGACAAAGGCCATGCAGTGGATGTCCTGTATTTGGATTTCAGCAAGGCCTTTGATTCTGTGCCACATAGGAGGCTGTGGGGGGGAGCTGGAATATATAGGGGTGGGAACAAAGCTGGTAAACTGGATCACCAATTGGCTGAAGGGAAGGCAGCAAAGGGTGGTGGTTGTGAGGGAACTCTCATCACTGAGGAATGTGATGAGCAGGGTGCTGCAAGGATCAGTGTTGACATCTCCCACAGGATCCGCAGTAAGATCAGTCTCTTCACGGACAACACAAAGATAGGAGCTGAGGTAGATGACATCAAAGGGTGGAGGGGGCTGCAGAAGGACTTGACCAAACTACAGGAATGGTCAGAGGCATGGCAGTTAGGGTTTAATGCCAAAAAGTGCAAGGTATTGCACTTCAGGGCTTAGAACCAGGGGAGGAACTATCAGCTGGGGGGGGGGTACAGCTGGAATGCACTGAGGAGAAGTATCTGGGGGTGCTTGTAACGGGGAATATGAACAACTCAGCCCAGTGCAAGATGGCAGCAGCAAAAGCCAACAGGATGCTGGGTATGGATGGGTGGACTGGTCCGACCAAAATCAGACCCCCTCCCAGATCTCTCAGTGTCCATCGGACTCAGGTAGATCCGAACTCGGGCTGGAGGTGTTCCAAATTCACCTGTTAGTGCTTCCACTATAAAAATCTATCTTCTATTTAAATAAAAAAAATACACAGTCCCCCCTCCCATCAGACACCTGTCTTGGATCCCACAGTGAAAAAAAAATTATCTTTTTATTTTTTTATTCTTCCTGCATATTGCTTACAGTCACACACACACTCACTCCCAGAAAATTTGTCCTGCGCTGGCTGGTATTTGAATGTGCATGCACATGTTGTAGCACATGAGAGAGGAAGCACGGAAACTGCTTGGGGCCAGATCACACTTAAGGCGAGGTGTTATTGGCATGGGCTGAAGTTGTGGTGGTGAAATTCAGTTCTGGGATAGGGCAGGTGTGCTAAATATGAAAAAGAGTGTGCATGATGGCAGCATCTTGGAGTTCCTTGCTTCTCCGGTCCTACCACATGCTGCAGTACCAGGGCCAGGGGGATCATTCCACAGCCAGGCTTATTATGTCAGGCAGTGAGGAGGCAAACAGGTAAGCCCCCACAAGGGGTAGGAGGGTTACATATGAAATGTGTAAACACCTAAAAAAAATATATGGAATGTGTCTGGTTCTTCCATAAGTGTTTGTGTAGATTTATTTGGCAAACTTTACAGTACAGAATTTCAGCAATTAGCTTAGATGGAAGCTAATATATTAATTTTACACTAGATCGTCCTTGCTTACTGGCATACTCATGTTCTCCTGTTCTGTATCTTCTCTGGATGAGTTCAGGAGTTTTACCTCATCAGATGAACTTTATCAAATAGTCTGTCAGTAAGTGCCTAATTCAGACATTTCTGTGTTTGTATGGTTTGAACAATGGCTTGTGCATCAGTGGATTCCTGTGTCTCATTACTTTTA
Source organism: Neoceratodus forsteri (assembly GCA_016271365.2). NCBI lineage: Eukaryota > Metazoa > Chordata > Ceratodontiformes > Ceratodontidae > Neoceratodus > Neoceratodus forsteri. Next base: position 299,619,277 of record CM028134.1, on the reverse strand, counting down.
GGACAGGGTGGGTGGGAATCAGCTGTCAGATAATCTGTCAGTACCTATAATTCGGGCATTTCTGTACTTGTGCTGTCTGAACAATGGCTTGTGCGTCAGTGGGTGCCTGGGTCTCATAACTTCTAGGACAGGGTGGGTGGGAACCAGCTGGTTGGAGCAGGTATTTATGTTATGCTGGGATAGGGTGGGTGGATATCCATAGATAGGAGGAGGAGGAGGAGGGAAAAGGGTGTTTATTATGGGAGAAAATGGAAATCAGCAGATGGAAGGTGGGGGTAGGCATAATCATTCTGCAGCAGGGCAGGTACCACAGATAAGAGGCGGGGACAATGATAATAATAATGGTACATGATGGGTATCACCAGATGGAGATGGAAGTTTCACGGTATTTGATACTGGGATAGGGAGGGAGCAGTTGTATCCATAGCAGGACAGCAGGATGGTAAAGTATTCATTCAAGGGCATGGTGGATACAAACTAAATGGGAGTAGGGATAGTGGTACTCATAGGGCTGGTTGAGTAGCAGCAGATGAAGGGGCAGGGGTATGCATTCTCTGGCAGGGTGGTTGGTGACAGATGGAGGGGGCATGATGTACATAATGCAGAAGTGAGGGTGTCAAGCAGATAGGAGGGGGAATTTAGGGTGTGCTGCATATGGAGGGGGACATCAGATGGGACAGGCTGGGGATATCCATAATTACTGGGTTAGAATGGGGGAGTAATGCTATTCCAGTGGCTCACACAAAGGGCAAGAAGCACAAGTGGATAACATATAGCCAGCAGATGGTGGTCCAGAATGGAATCACAAACAGGCCAACATACTCCAGTAGGAAAAATTACCTTATTTCCTATTTTTCAGTGCTGTTGTCAAGTGTTACTATTAATTTTCTTAAGGTTCTGATTTAAATCAGGATCAATCAGAACTTATCAGGACTCTGACATGGATCCTGGTCCTGGTAATAAGGGTCAGGACCTTTTTGAGTCCACCCATCCCTAATGCTGGGGTGCATAGCAAGGGAAATCATCTCTAGAAATAGGGAGGTGATCCTGCCCCTCTACAGGTTGCTGGTCAGGCTGCACCTGGAATGCTGCATGCAGTTCTGGTACCCATTCCTGAAGAAGGACATCAGATTGTTGGAGGGTGTACAGCATAGGGAGACAAAGATGATTCAGAGATTAGAGGGATACTCCTATGAGGAGAGGCTGGGCGAGCTGAACATGTATTCCCTGGTGGAGAGGAAGGATGGGGGGACATGATCGAAATCTTTAAATACCTAAAGGAGATAAACAAGACTAGCACATAAGGGATTTTCCAGATCAGAAGAGGGAGGGTCATGAGGGGAAACCAGCCGAGATTGGAGGGGGAGAAGATTCATGAAGGAAGTCAGGGCACAGCATTTCACAGAGAGGGTGGTGGACAAGTGGAATACTCTGCCTGAGGAGGTAACAGCCTGTAGAACAGTAGATGGCTTTAAGAGGGGATGGAACAGAGCGAAAGGAGGTGGTAAGTATGAAGAGGGGAGGGGTGGCTGGGGCAGCTGGACGGTGAGGGGCTAGCTGCACAATCGAGTAGAATCGACAGACCATGAGGCCTGTATCTGCTGGTGTTTTCATATATTTGCATCGTACTGTGACAGTGTGAGATGCAGGATCCCAAGAATCTTGATCTCTGTCTTTTTTGCCATGGACTTGGGCTAATTCCTAATATTTATTTATTTATTTATTTAGGTATTCGGAAAAACCTTTGAGCTGTAGCTCTTTTACAAAGGTTCCATGTCATGTAACAGTAACAAACACAAAAACAATACAGTTCCAGAGAAATATACAACTAAAAACAGAGCAATATACAATTAAAATCAGAGGACACAACTTTAACATTGATCAAGCATTGGTAACAACAGCAGGAATTTGTTAGTCTCGAATTTATGAGAGGTGCAGAGAGAACGAGAGAGAGATCCCTATATTGCAGTACTAGTGTAACCAGGTTACCGTTGATGTTATGGTTACTACCTCTGCCTTGTAGGTTGCACAATGCTGAGGTGCCTTGGTTGTTAAAATCCTACTTTTTGGATGGGAACCAAGTTCAGGATGCATTGCCACTACCCAAAGAAAATGTTTTGGTGAGCCTGGTGAGACTACTATACAACCCCCTGAGATGCAGTACTTCCACACCTCCTCACTAGGGCACTCCTCTCGTGGACACTCCCAATTCAATAGCAAGTGCATCACAGCATGCACTTAGCTCTAAAATGAATAGTAACAGACAATGAATCTGAATAGAAAAATAGCAATGTTATTTAGGGAAGCCGAGCCCTAGATGAGGAAAAAGGGAGGGTTAGCAGATGAAGTAGGTTATGTACAGTCAACTGGTCCTCCATGCCCTCTTAGGCTCAGCCTGCTTTATCACAGGGCTGCTCCTTATTTACTATTTGAGACACAGCCAAAATAAATGCTTCATTGGCCTCTAGGAAAAAATACCCATTCAGGCTCAGCTCTCAAATGTAGCATGCCCCACATCATAGTGATCAATATAGTGTGGCACTCTCACTGTTCTGTACTGTAGGCACTATCCTTTCCCCACTTGTACCAGAGCCATATCCTTTTAACCACATAAGGAAGCTCCCTATGATCACTGGGAACCCATCCATGGAACCGGTGTAGATCTGTTGTTATTGCACATGGTTGGCTAGAAGTGGTGCACTTAACAGAAATAAAGTTAAGATAGAAACAGAATTTGATGGCAGATAAGGACCGCTTGGTCCATCCAGTCTACCCATTCCTCCCTACCTACACTATTACTGCAGACCGTACCTAATCAACAGCTCTTTCTCAATCTCCCCTTCCTTTCTGCTATCATCCCATTGTGCTTATTTATGCATTGTTGAACCCCAACACTGTTTGCTATTCACAGTCAGATAGCACACTATCCGAGGCAGCCGTTACCCCAGTACCACCAGCGCTACCCCAGTAGCACTGTGCCGACATGGAGCCAGGAGCATGGGCCTACATGGAATGCACAGAGGTGCTATTTCTGATTCATGAAAGCTGCCATGCAAATGAGCCCATCAGGCATGCAAGGCACTAGGTGGCCATTTGTATGCCCATTATGGGCACATTTGCCTAGTCTGCGAGGAGTGTAGCACAACCCCCCAGCCCCCACCCTGCTAGTGGTTCCCCCTGCCAATCATCAATTGCCATCCCGGTACCAGAGTTAGAAGTGTCCCTGGTGTCCAGTTGCCCCACGACCTGTTCACAGTGACCTGTGAACACTGGCCCAATCAAAAATAACCATCCAGTGGTTCCTTCCATAACCCGCCCCCTTGCTTGCCGATCGCCGGCCTAATAATTAATTAATAGTCTCCCTAGTGGTAGTGGTCCCCTCCATGATCACTGATCACCAGCCCAATCAAAAATAACCAGTTTCTCTGGTATCCAGTGGGTCCTCCACCCCTTGATCACCAATTGCCAGCCTGATATGTACTTAAGCTTGACCCTGGTGTCTAGTGGCTCCCCTCACCGATCGCCAGCCTGATATATCAAATTGAAACATAGAAACATAGGTAACGATAGTAGGAAAAGATCAGAGGTCCATCCAGTCTGCTCAAGTTCCCTATAATCCCTGGAACCCTCCCCGTCATCTCTCTATTTTCGTACCTGATCCTGTTGCCCCCGGTAACCACAGTTCCCTTCATTATATCCCAGCCCTGCTTGAATCCCCTGACTATTTTCAAACCCACCACCTAGGCTGACAGACTGTTCCAAGATACCACACCCTTTCTGTAAAGTAGTACTTCCTCATATCCCTTCTGAATCTACCTCCTGTTAATTTCCATTCATGTCCATGTGACCATGAATTGGTATTCAGGCTAAATAGTTCCCCACAGTTCACTTTGTTAATTTCTTTAAGGAACTTAAAAGTCTCTATCATATCTCCCCTCTCCCTTCTGGTCTCCCAGTGAGTATATATTTAGTGCCTTGAGGCACTCCTCATAGGATCTGCCCTGCTGCCCCTGAATCATTTTTGTTACTCTGCGCTGCACTGTCTTCAATCTGTCCTTATCCTTTCTGAGGTGAGGACTCCAGAACTGGGCACAGTACTCTAGGTAAGGTTTTACCATGGATCTGCAGAAGGGAAGTATTACCTCTTTTCTTCTGCTATCAATACCCCCCCAATAAATAAATAGAGTGTCCCTAGTGGTCTAGTAATCCCCTCTCGCCAATCGCCAGCCCTATATAAATAAATATATTCTGTGGTGGTTTAGTGGTCCCCTCCTCCATGGATCACCATCCCAGTCACAGAACTAAATACTGTTGTCACATCCCTGGTGGCTAGTGGTCCCTCCCCCCACCTGACCAACTGCCTAAAATATAAAAATGTTGTCTCTGGTATCCAGTGGTCCCCCCCCACCCGATCACCTGCCCAACATTACAAAAGTTTTCCCTGGTGGCCAGTGTAAACTCTCCTTCTTCCCGATTCCCCGTATAGTAAATACAGACATGCCCTTGGTGGTCTAGTGGACCACCTCCCTATCCCTGATCCCCTGCATAGTGAATATAAATTGCTCCCTGGTGGTCTAGTGGATCCCTACCCCGGCAGGAAGTGCCCCACCACACCGTTTGATCAGACTGGTGATCATCGATCATGGGTGGGGGACCGTAGAAACAGTACCTCCAACAACCACTATGGTTGCAGGGGATTAAAGCAAGATCTTGGTCGGATGTATTTGCTCCATGTAAGGGGAACCACAAAGGATCCTTGCTTTGTGAATGGGATGGGGCCAATACGCAGGGGGTGGGGAGAGAGCACGGATGGCAAAAGGGTAAACAGGAGATAAGGTAGCAGGACCAGGAGCGTCTGCAGATGAGAAGCAGGAAGGGAAGCCCTCTAGTGGAGGACCACTATAACCTGCTAATGGAAAACTAGGGACTTGTGTGAGTCTGTCAGAGCATATGATGAATTGGCAGACCTTATTGAGCAGTACCCTTACCCTATCCATGGCAGTGTCAGAGGCTACCCCATATACAGCAAAACTGTAATCGATGAGCAGGGGAACAGAGCTTGCTGCCGCTAGGCACCTGGCCTCATGGTTTAGGTTCAGGTGCTACCAGTAGAGGGCCCTTAATTTTTCTGTTGGCCAAGATAACAATGTTGGCACATACTCTGTGAAGGTGAGAGACTCATCCAGTGTTACCCCCAAGTATCTGATGGTGGACACCTGTTCTAGCAGGTAATCCAGAGCATTTAGGATGGTCAGGGGGGATGTTGCTCCTTAGATGGGTACCAGCAAGAGCATGATTTTAGTTTTTTTATATTTAAGGACAAGCTTATTCTGCTTGAACCAGTATTCAAGAGACTCAAAGGTTCTTTGAAGCTCCCTGGAGATGTCCTTGTGCCGAAGGCTGCTCTTGAAGATGGCCACATCATTGGCATAGAGCAGCATCATTGTTTTTGGGCAAGCACCTGGAAGTCCATAAATAAATAAACTGAACAGAAGAGATTCTAGTATTGATCCTTGTGAAACTCCAACAGAGACCTGTTTCACTTCAGAGAGCACTCCATCAATCTTAACCTTCTGTGTGTGCCCTGAAAGGCAGCAATGAAACCAAGACACTGTCTCAGGAGAGAGACCAAAGCGTTGAAGTTTTAGCAGCAACAGAGGGTGATCAAGAAGGTTGAACACCTTGGTAAGATCCACATATGTGGCACCTGCTAGATGTCCCTTGTCAAGGGCTTCATGTAGGTGGGTTGTGAATGTGATGAGTGCAGTCATGGTACTATGCAGTTTAAAGGCAGTATAGTGTCAGAGCAGGCCATGCCCTTGAAAAAAAGTCACACTGGACCCAAAGCACTGGGATAAGTCAGTGTCATGCTCAATGACTAAATAAAATTCAGTATTTTTGCTACTCACAAAGCATTTGCTCTATTATTTTCTTCCCAAGTATGCCTCCCTAGTGTTTTTTGGTCAGTGTCTCTTCAGTGTCGCACAATATGCTTGCTGTCCTGTGCACTTAGAATCTGTGTTTTCCTACTTTCCTATACCATTCCACTGAGTGCTGGCACGCACTAATAATTCTTCACCTACTCTGACTGCTGAAATAGTGTCTTCAGATATTGCATTCTGCTTCTGCACACTATCTGACCACCACCGCTCTGCCAAGCACTGCTATGCCTCTTTAAATCCTGATCCGGCATGACCACTACACTACTGTCTGCAGATGCTGCCACTGTGGGCCTACTGACAACGTGCTTTTCCTAATGCTACCAAGTGCTGCCATGTCATTCAAATTCCAGTCAAGCCTGGCTGCGGTGCTACTGTCTTTAAATGTTGACACTGTGCTGCTATCTGTCCTGCACCATGCCACTAAGTGCTGCCATGTTTTTCTTGTTTTGTATTGTGAAACTGAGGCAAGCAAGTGCAGAAAAGAAAGCATAGATGAGGGGGGTTTCTTCAGAACTGCCTGCTTATTTAGTGCCACAGACAAAAGCTCATAAACTAGGCAAACAATAAAAACCTGGTTTCCCAAAACTGCAAACAGGAACATGCTCCATCAGAGCACTTGAGTTGCAGAGCTGTAGTTTAACTGTTCACACGGCATTAGGCGGAGGCCTTTTCTCACTGTCTCCCCAGCACCTACAGTATGTGTCTGTTGTAACATACTGCCACTGCTGACGATGGGGAGAGAGGCATTCTCCCCCCCCCACCCAAGAGGAGCTTGCCTCTTACATTTTATCACCTCTACCTCTGGTGTATTTCAACCTCTGGGTGTGCTATATGGCCGATGGTGGTACTGCCTGTACTAGTGCCTCCTTCCCATGCCTCCACCTGCCATAGGCTCTATAGTACCCTCTGGACTTTTTTTTTCTACTAAATGTTTAAAAGTTGTCTTGGTTTTATCAAATACCCAAATAGTTCTAGGTCTGATTTTCAAAAAAAGATATAGTCTCAAAGTGAATGTCTGCATCTTTTTTCTGAAGCTCCATAGATAAGCCTGTGGTTCTTAACCATGCATACCTTCTGGTAGATACTGCATTTGATAGGGCTCTAGTTGACATACCATTCATGTTCACAACCATTTGCAATTATTTTCTTGCTGTACCCAATCCTGCTTTTACATGCTGCAACATCTGTGACCACTCTTTGGGGGAACAGACTGTCACAAAAGGGTAACAAAGTTTTGCAGAGTACTTCCTCGTAGTGTGATGTGTAACTCAGAAATGCTACCTCTCTCATGATGAATGTGGTAGAATAGTACAATTTTTCCCAAGTGTGTCAGTTTTTCTGAAATGTTTATCAGGTGGTGGTGTAGAAAACGTTGATTGTACCTTTTTGCATGGAGCAATATGTATTACATCTTCGAGGCTAGGAAATAGATAATGAAGTTTACCCTTTAAGGGGCAGACCTAGTTGTCCTGGTGGATCCCGTGCAAAAACTTAGATTGCTCAGAAAGAAAAGGGAGGGGGGAGGCTAGGGGGGTAGGGTGGACAGTGAGAGTCATAGGGGCAAGGGATATGATCTCAGAGGGGGCAGAGCCTGACAAAATGAATAGGAAGGTGATAGGGGAAGGAATAAGGTAGGAGGGGTTTTAAATTCAGGGAATATATGCAGCAGCACAGAGGAATACAGTCTCTTTTGCTGGAATTGTGTTGTGTTTAGCTCAGTAGAATCACAGCACATCAGACTAGTTTTCAATCAGGCCTGGGAGGACTTAAGCTACCAGCCTGCTAAAGATTGCATTAGAGAAATTCAGTTGGGTTATTTGCAGCAGTTTATTGGAGCATTTGAAAATGCTGTGGGTAAGGACCATTCATTGTGACCAGAACAGTGATTCATAAGGTAGGGAAAAAAAACTAAATTTTGCGGGCTAGAGCCTGAAGGTTTCTATGTAGGGAGGAAGTGTAGAGAATCAGATGGAATTGTAGAAGCAGTAATTCTGTCAAGCGATTCTAGTAAGCTGCAGTCTAATGTGTCCAGATTGCGGAACTTCAAGGGGTGATACCAGCCTCACAGAGCAAGGGGCCGCTTTGGTTGTGGGGATTGTGAAGCACTGTTGAGTAGTGGGAAGGAGGACAGTGGCAATCAGGGCTTGGAGTGTCAGAATGCTGCCTTAGGAGGGCAGTAGGTGGAAAAGGAGTGTTTGTGGATAGCGCAGCAAAACCAGCGAGTGAATTTCAGTAGTAAAGAGCGCAATGTAGTTTGAACTGGCCAGTCTGCAGAGCATGAGCCCAGACAGGGAGTTAATGGCCTAGTTTATGGCCCATGCTGGTGATGCGCAAGAAGTGTTTCTTGAAAATGGGGACCTTCAGGGTAAGAGCAGGGGGACTGTCACAAGAAAGAGGCAGATGATATTTTAGAGGGATATTTTGTTCTTAAGAAAAGCAGAGGTCTAAAATGCAGCCTGCGGGAGGGCCTAGAGAGCAATAGCCATGCGGAAGGTCTGATTGGCATCTGACATCACACTGCATGGCAGGGCCAATGATCGAAAGGAAAAGGGAAGGCCGCGAGCCTGAGGAGGTGCATAACAGGGGTAACAGGGTTGCTACCCAGGTTGGAAAGTGTGTGGTTTACTTCTGGGTAGGACTGCTGGATATTTTTGTTTTGGAGAGTTTTAGGGGAATTTCGAGGCTGGCCTGGGGTGGGTGAATGTGGGGAAGTGGGGGGAGTAACAGTGGTGGAAGCAGTAGTACAGTAGTACAGTAGGTTTAAAAAAAAAAGAAATGCAGAGTTGATTTTTCTTAGGTATGAGATTTAAAGGAGAAGTACCATTTGGGTTACATGCTTGCATCTACTGGTGGTGGGCTTCTTCTGTATTTTCCCTGAGCCATGATACATTGTTTCTCAACTCTTCAGCTGTGACTGTGATGATTTTAGTTTTAAATCATCTGGGGGTGTAAAACATTAACATCAGATGACAATCCTTCTCCTCTTGACCAGCAACCCAAAAATATGGACAGGGTTGAGGTTGAGGTCACAGGTTTAAGGACAAGGAGGTGAGATGGACTTGTGGCAAGGGGTAGGGGGTGACATTAATGCATAAAGGTGCTTCATAAATAAAATGATTACAGAGATTAAGTATAAAAAAAGGGATTCCTTATTGCTACAAGGGGGGGGCACAGTTGGATTCCATAATTTAGGTAATAGCCGGGGTGAAGAGACGCTTAACTGCAAAGAAGGTTGATTTGTTGTTTCATTCAGAATTCATTGGGGTAGCTAGTAAAGGGAGCAGCTAAGGGTAATTATGATACGATGTTTGGTTGCCCTGAGCTCTGAGGGATGACGATTTAAAAGGAGATGGTGGGAGGAGTGTGGGGGTTACCCTTACTCACTGCGCTGGCTATGGGGCTTTTTCCATTCCTTGTTTATCCTTCCTAGCTGTGAGATATGGCATTGGATGGGCTAAGGCACAGGGTCTACAAGCAGGGGTTAATAAAGGGATGAGGCAAGACTTGGGCATTCATGCCCAGGGAGTCTCTTCAGGTATAGGGGAAGGCCTACAGGGTTGAGGGGTGGGGAAATGAAAAAGGGGGTGCATGGCTGTTATAAGACTGGAACTAATTGGTGGCAACTTGTCAGTTTATTCCCAGTTTTACAGGTACGCTGGTTGGAAAAATGGCACTGAGGAAGAACAGGCCATCGAAAGAGGAGGTGTACAAGGCGATTGTGGAGTTGACAGAGAAGGCCAACATAACGTGGAAGTTGATAGAAGGAAGGGAACCTGAGAGGTTGGAGGAAAGAGAAAAGTGACAAACAGAAAAGGGGGTAGGGGAAAAAGACCTCTGGTGAGGCCATGCAATCTGAAGAGGCCGTAACCAGTGCCAGTGGCTCCTCCTAAGCCAGTCAGCCCAGTACCACCACAACCCTGCTCACTGGAGCTGTTAGTACCTCCCACTGAGCCAGTTCCTGTTCTGGCACTGGAACCCACACCAGGGCCTTGAGCTGTACTGGTTCCACCGCATTCATTGCTTCATCCGGTTATCTCGCTGATGGAGCATGGACTGTCCCACCCCAGTGATACCAGGCTGCATGGAACAGAAAGGCCTTCAGGCAGTGTATTAGGATCAGTAGGTGATAGTATCAAAGAGTATATAGGACAGATTATAGTGGCCCTCGGGGCAGGATGGTTGGGCCAGATGGCAACAGCACTGTGGGAAATTAGGTCAGATAAGGAAACTGTGGGAGGGGTAGAGGAGATAACAGAAAGGGTGGCAAAAGGAACAAGGGAAATGGGAGCCCCGGGAATGAGAATAGGGGAACACGTGCTGCTGGCTACAAAGAAAAAAATATGGAAAGGAGAGTATGTGGACATATTTGCTTTAGTGAGTAGGGAAGCGGCGGCCAAATATGAAGAAACAGAGAACATAGATAAGAGCAAGATGGCAGCAGCTGTGGTCCTATTGGGCAAGAAGGAGGAGGATAAGTTCACAAAAGGAAAGATGTGGGATGGGTGGTTTGTGGGTTTTGCCACATACTCAGCCATAGTTATGGAAAAGAAGCTGGAGATGGGCATACCACAGATCACGTATTCACTGATAATAAGGAAGGCAAAGGCAAAAGGAGGGGTGGGATGGATATATTATGACAAATTATTTTGGCAAAGGATGGCAACATACGTGGATGTTAGATGGGACATGAAGCAGATTTGTGGACAGATTATGTTACTGATTGATCCACTCTAGAGGGGGAGACTGGGAGAAGGGGAGGCTACCCCAAAAGTGTTCTTGGGGATACTGGGCCTTTTGTTCATGGCCACAATGTTGATTCAGGCACGCATGTTCGAAATGTGGGGGGAACCACCCAGCCACAAGATACAGAACAACATGGAATCTAGGGAGTCAGGCGGGGGGGGGGAAGAACAAGGCATAGTTAATCAGCCCTTTCGAGGTGGTCAAGGTTACAGGGGACAGACATGGACTAGAAGGACAAGAGGTAGGGGTTATGGGGGTAGAGGTGCACAGTCATATTAAGGATAAGAGGGAATGAGGGAAAAGGGCTCAGTTGGGGGGGATGTACAGGGGACAGAAACATTTTTAAGGCAGTCAATACCCCATCAAGATAGAGGTCTGAGAGAAACGGTTGAGACATTTTCTGAACAGAATGAAAGCAGAAGTCATTAAGGTGAGTTTTAGAACAGGTTTCCCACTGCAATGCATGGGTCCTAGACAGGCAAAAGTGGCAAATAACTTAGGGTCAGTCAGGGGCAAAGAAACCATTTTGAAAAGGAAGATAGAGAAAGAGAAGCATGCACAGAGGATTGAAGGGCCATACCCGATCCGTCCCTTGGAGAATCTCAGAATTTCCCCCTTGAGTTTAGTACTCAAAAAACAGCAAGTGGAGTTTAGGGTGATTTACCACCTCTCGTTTCTAGAAGGAGAGTCAGTCAATGATTTTATAGGAGAAGAACACAGTAGGGTGACCTATGCAATGTTGGAAGAGGCGGTGCAGATTATTACTGTAGGGCAATCCCAGATGCATGGCTGGCCAAGACAGACATAGAATCAGCCTTTAGGTTGCTGCCAGTTCAGAGAGAGGACCGGAATTTGTTGATCTTTAAAGTTGAGAACCAGTATTACTTTGACAAGGCCATGGCTATGGGTTGTTCTATAGCCTGCACTACATTTGAGAAGTTTAGCACTTGTTTGCAGTGGATTTTCAAACACAAATTGTGCTACAATGCTGTCATACACTACTTGGATGATTTTTTTACTAGTAGGTAGTGGACGCAGGGAGACAGAGATGATGTTAGCCAGCTTTCAAGATTTATGAGGCGAACTGGGAGTGCCACTGGCACCAGACAAGACAGTAGGGCCCAGCAAAGTACTGGAGTTTTAGGGGATTTATGTGGATGCATGGGAGGGAGTATTTCGGCTCCAGATAGTAAAGTACAGAAGTTAAAAGGGCTGATTCAGGTACACAGTAGCAGAAGGAGGGGTACAGTTAAAACAAGTACAACAGGTCCTGGGACATCTTAACATCACTTGCAGGGCGATTGGTCCAGGAAGGACATTCATGAGGAGGTTAGCAAGGGCCATGGCAGGGGTAGTAAGACCATATAACTTGGTTGACATAACAAAAGGGGCGAAGGAGGACTTCCAGGTGTGGGAGGGAGGAATTTTTAAGAAGCTATAATGGCAGTTCATTTTGGCAGATTGATTGGGTATACAACACAGACTTAGTGTTGTATATGGATGCGGCGGGGGGCTGGGAATGGGGGGGTATTTGAGAGGAAAATGGTTCTCAGAATCCTGGCCAGCAGAATGGGTTAAAGAAGAGAGAATGAAGGACATCACATTGCTGGAAATCATGCCAATTTGGGCCTGCACCCTAGTGTGGGTGAGGAGTTGCGGAATCAGAAGGCTACATTTTAGTGTGATATTAAGGCAGAGGTCGATGTCCTTAACAATAGAAGAGCAAGATCAGATACGGTCATGAGGGTGCTGAGACAACTAGTATTAAGAGGATAGCAACTGAACATGTCCTTCAGAGCCAGACACATAGACGGGGTGAGGAATATCTTAGCTGACAGCCTGTCCCGTCTGCCATTGGATTGGTTCTGGGTGCTGGCGCTGACAGCAGAGGAACAGAAAACACCCATTCCAACCAACATCTGGGATGTTGGCAAGAGGGAGCCAAAATGCTGTTTTGTAACTCATGGGCACCAAGGACCTTGAGGGCCTTTGAAGGGGCTTGGTGGGTATTTTAAGCATTCAGGGAAGTACACCATATGGAGGTAAGTGGGCCAGTTACAGAGGAGCAGCTAGGAAAATTTAAAGTAGACCAGTGGGAAAAAGGGATGGCTCACAACGTGATGGGTGTTTATTTTGCAGGGATCAGCATAGTCTGTACTTTAAAAGGGTGGAAGGATCCCACAAAATCAATGCTGTTTTGGTTAATGATGTAGGGTTGGAGTAGTCGGATGAAATTGGGGGTTAGGGATAGCGGGCGCCCAATAACAGACCAGTTATTAGGCAAGTTAGGGGGGATACCACCTGCAATATGCAAGTCAAAGGATGAGGCACATCTGTTTCATATGGTTTACCTAGTGATGTTTGCTGGGGCTTTACGAGTGAGTGAAGCTGTGGGGCATGGAAGGCGAGGAGAAGAAGGGGTTTGGAATGGGGGAGATGTAATCTGGGGAAAGGCATGACTCAACTTCTAATTAGGAGATCCAAGACTGATCAGGAAGGGAAAGAGAATGTGGTGACCATTAGAGCACACCTTCAGACTAACCTATGCCTGGTAAAAGCTTTGTGGGCCTACACCGCAGAGCGTTGTATCAAGGAAGGACGATTATTTGTGCATGGGGATGGGAAGAAAGTGAATTACCAGGTAACAGCCACACTTAAAATAGGTATGAGTTTATTGGAGAGGATCCAGCTAGGTATTCCTCCCATTCTTTTAGAATAGGAGCAGCTTCGGAAATTGGCTGAAGTTGCAGAGCCAGTGTCGAGAGTGTTAGAAATGGGATGTTGGAGGTCTTCCAGTTACAAGAGATATATTCGGTCTTTGAAGGAATAATATTAACATGTTCTCTATGGTTTGTTTTGCAGGTGCAGATTAAGAGATGGGGTGGATAGAGAGATATTGACAGAGGGAAGGGGGAAGCGGGAAAGGCAAAGCAAATGAATGAGATAATAAGAGATATTTTGTTTAAACGAATAGGTGCAGGGCATATCACAGAAGGATGGATCCGCCAGCACTCCTACATTTACTGGTCTGAAAGGAGAGCAGCAAAGAAAGCAGGGGGAAAGCAGCTATACCAAGATGTCAGACAATGTAGGCTGGTATGGCATGGAATACGGGGGATGAGATGGGCGCAACTACTTCCAACGCTGAAAAAACTGAAAGAGAGGTGACCCAACCTAGACTTAATTATTATACATCTTTGGGGTAATGACATCAGGGAAAAGCCATGGTTAGATATTTATTTACAGATAAAACAGGATCTTGAGAGACTAAAACAATGGTGGCCCAGGATGAGCATGTACTGGTCAGACATGATACCAAGGAGGGTGTGGAGACATGAACACAGTCACATAGCAGTGGAAAGGGCCAGGAGGAAGATGAATAGGAGGGTTTGGACTTTGGTAAGGAACATGGGGGGTCATGTGATATTGATGGTGTGGAAGAGTAGGTAGAGGATTTTTATAGATCAGTTGGGGTGCATTTGTCAGACCTAGCAATGGATATGTTCAATACAGAAATGATGGGTTTCATTGAGGCGTGGAGGAGGCAGGAAAGGAAATGAGGGGGGGAAGGGAAGCAGGGGGAAGGCCAGTGATCAAACGCAAGCTGGAGACAGGCTATTGGGAAAAGGGGGGAGAAAGAGGGAAGAAGGACGGGAGGGGATTGACAAGGGAATATGAGGATAAAATGAAGCAACAGAAAGAAAGAAAAGTGGTCTCGGTTTTCACCGTTACCTACAAGGAAAGAAGAGAAGAAGTCACCCAGATTTTCACCTGGGGAGGCGAGAAGAAGAAGAAGACAGAAAAGGATGAATTGATATACATTGATATGTATTATTGAATGTGAATCAATGAAAAAGCAAGTCAGTTGTAAAAGACAATAATCGTAAATGGTGATGGAATTTGTAAATAATAGATGTGTGAAACAGTATAAATTGATTAGCAATCTGAGCACAACAGCATACAAGTTGTCTGTCCTTTTGTGGGTGGGAGCGGGTGGAATCCAGAACAAAGTTATTTGGAGCCAGTCCTGGTTACTATACATGTTTTCTCTGTGTTCTTGTTAATTGCTTTTGCAGATACTAGCAATTGCAAAATCGTTTTACTCATCTTATGAGTGGGATACTGACCCACTTCACTGATACCAGTCCCAACATTCTAAGAAATCTGACTCCCTAATGTCTAGATCTGTTTCCCCTGCAGGGTATTAATCATAGCTGCCATGCTTTTAAGGAAGGTGAGTAAGATGAGTAGTCTTCTAAAGGATGTGGGGGAGAATCAACAGTATTTTCTCATTGCCTGTGACCTTAAGAGTGATAGGTTCCTTCTCTTTCTCACAGAAACAGTCCTCTTCTGTGACACTAAAGGCAATTTAGGGAAGATTTTTGGCTGCCTATTTTCATAGTCTGGAATAACTGCCACATTTGTTTGAATTTCTCCATGGCAGACATCTGGTCATCTCCAGCAGGCTGGACAATTGGCATCTTTGACTTTCCTTGTTATGAATACAAGTGTTTTCTTTTTTGATCTTTTTAAAGTTGGTGTGAGTGGTCTTCTCCTCTGTCTGCTTTTTCTGGAGTTATTTCTAGCTGAGCATTTCTCAGCCAATGAATTATGCATTTTAATGTGTTTCCTTTTAGACTCTGCTTTAGACTGACTTAGGGGGAAGTGCTTCTGCAGATATTACCGTTGAGATGTTCTCAATGTGTTTACTATGGGAACTGTTGGGAGCTACACAGATGGGACAGAAATGAGAAAGACTGCCTTTTTGCTTATCTCTTTTTCCGTGTCTTGGGACAAAATCCTTTGCTTAGGTGCAGCTTAGCCTCAGCATAGACAAGCATGATTTGGGCCCAAACACTTGTAGCACTCTATATGCCTATCAGCCTTGCATGACATGGTATGAAACCCATCATCACAGTTTTCATTTTAGGCTTATTTTTTTCAGTGCTGACTCAGATGTGAGATCAGAAATTGGCACCAACATCTATCACCAACCTCAGTCATTGAGAAGCAGCTATTTAATGTCAAACATAATTATTATGGCCAACCAGCTTTTTACTTTATTTAACCACAACTGTTGTGAGATGAAAAAAGAGCCCAAATTAAAAAGTAGGCAGAACACTTTTTTATGGAAACATTAAAATGGAACCACAAGGTCATCAATTTAAACTACTAACTCTGCTACAGTATGTGTGAGCAAAGTGTACTTTTTGTTTTAGGCCAGAGTTTCCAGAACTGACTGGAAACTATAAACATGACTAATTAATTTGTATTTTTTAAGACAGTTTGGAAAAGAAAGCAACTGTAATTTAGCTAGCATATTGAAATACTATATAAAACATCAAATCTTTAGGACTTAGTCATCAAATTAACTGAAACAGCCATCTAGGGTTACCACTCTTTCTTAATGGAAACTAAAGATTCAATGTTATAATACTGGTAGGCTTGAGACCAACAGAGATAGCATCATTGAAAAAATTCTAATTTCAAGGGCACCATGCACCTTGCAGAGATGATACACAAGTGGTAATAGGCTGTTCTAATTCATCTAATTAAAATAGCCTTGGGCTCTCAGAACTGTGAAGAGGAACATGATTCAATACAGATAGAGAACATGAGCTGCACAGCAGTACTTTAGCTTTTCACACTACAACAGAAGTCTGGTAGCACACAGGTATTCTTTCAACTTTTTCAAGCCTCTAGAAAATCTACCAATCAGAACTAGGGAAAAAACTTTATGTTATGGCATAAAACCTGTTAAATTTCACAGTACCATTTAACACATTATAGTCCAGTTTTCCATGTGTAAGGCACATGCATAAGTATTTTAATTCCCAGTCCAGCCAAGTGCAGAGTAACAGTTTTTAGAAGTTTGTGTTAAGCTACAATAGTGGTTATTTTAACATTTATTTTACACATTTGTAAACGTTTGGCATCTAGCCATTCTGTGACCCACAGCAGTACTTCCTGGGTCACTAGGGCCGTCATAAGGAAGCCTTGCGGTGAGCAGGCAAGCACGAGCAGGGCGAGCGCACGCTTACCCGCACGAAGACGCATGCAAAGACACGTGCGTCCTGCACGTGTCAGGTGTTTCAAGAGTGAAAATGGGCAAAAGGGACAAATGATTAGAGAGCAATTCACTTGTAAGTACACTACATCCTAACACAGTTGCTGCTAATAATAACTATAAGATACAATGAGCGATATAATTGCACTGGATTGTCCACCTTCCACCTGTACCACAACTAATAACTTAACAAAATCAAGCATGAGAAATTCAGAAATGTCATTATGACACTGGATGGGGAGACTGGTCTAATGTGTTAAACTTGTCATATGTATACCTTATTTGATTCTCTTCCAAAAACCTCATTGTATATTGTATTAAATATGTCAATAATAGTGTACTTAGGGAAGATATTGACACATTTTATAAAAGGTTAACAGCAATTGAACAGCAACAAGAAGTATTTGGCCATAATACAGTTGGTACAACATTGAATGCTATTGAAGACGTTGAAGACTATCTGACAATTGTCAATGTAATGATGAATCAGGAATATTGAACCCACTGAGTGGCATAGTACAAAAAGAAAAGAGAAAACATTCAACACTCAGTGAGACCAGTAATAACATCGATACTGATAACTGGACAGATGTAACAGTGGAGCATAAATCCAAGACTAGGTGAAGGGCATTGGGAAATAGGCTGGGACTAAGTAATAGATATGAACCATTGATTGATTTAGATTTGGGCAATGGTATGGAAAATTATCTATCGGGGGGGTATCCCATGGGTAACAATAGAGAACTTCATGTTAGAGAAAGTACTGACATTGACATTGATTCATCTAATTTATCCAACCAACCAGTTGGTACACTAGAATCACAGTCTAAAACAATGGATAATCTGAATTTAATGGAAAACCTAACTAAGGTTAAAAGATACAGGCTTAGAAATAAACCATAAAACTCAGAACCACTAGGCGATGTGGACACCCCGCAGGGCATGCAGGAATACCAAACAGACAGGATAAATAAGATACCATCTATGGAAATTCAACAAACAAATGAGCCACATAGGCAATATTTCGTTTTAGGTAACTCCATAATTAAATACACCGATAAAATTGTGTGCAGAAGGAATAAACACAACATTGCCTGTTCTTCCTTTAGAGAGGCAGGAATCAATGATATACATTCTATGTGTGCCGACATTTTAAAAAACTCAGGTCCTAATCCACTTGTTATAATACATGCGGGGACAAACGATTTAAAAAAAACTATCAATTGACGAAATAAAACAGGAATATTTAAGCTTGGGGAAAGATCTAAAAGAACTTAATTGTGAGATCCATTTTTCTGAAATATTACCTGTACCAAGAGCAGATTACCACACTATGAGAAAATCAAAATCATAAATGAATGGTTGAGAAAATGGACTCTCAAAGAAGGTTATTCCACCATCCCCCATTGGGAAATATTTAGTGATAACAGATCACTATTTTGCTGGGATGGTTTACATCTAAGTAAGTAAGGTGCCTACAAACTGGGAAGAACCTTTGAAAATATCATCCTGAAGTCTTTAAACTAAACACATGGGGGGATGAGGGATCCCAGAATAACTTAAAGCCCAACATTAGTAACTCAAATAGACCAAAGATCTGGAGTATAAATGCTAGAAACCTTAATAATATTAAACTAACTGAACTAAAAATACTTATAAAAAGATATAACATAGACATTGTCTGTATAACTGAAACCTGGTGGGATGAGAGCAGTAAATGGTCTAATAACATTCCAGGGTATCAACTTTATACCAAAAATTGAACAGACAGGAAAGGAGGTGGTGTTTGTTGTTATGTATCGGAGATACTTTAATGTCAGGAAATTGATATATCACGTAGTCCAGATAGAATAACAGAAACTTTATGGTTAAACATCAGCTTTTCTCACATAATAAAAATAGTATTGGGAATTTATTATAGACCTCCAAACAATAATAGTGACTACAATTGCACCTTAATTGATTAAATTAATATAGCTTGCAGACTGGGTGACACTTTACTTCTTGGAGATTTTAATGCACCAGGCATTTCTTGGAATCATATGACAGGAGTCACTACTTTTGAAAAAGCATTGATTGATACACTAGTATCCCATGGTTGTCATCAAATGGTGGAATCCCCCACCAGAGGGAACAATATCCTGGATCTTGTAATTACAAACTCCAAGGAAAGAATTAGCAATGTAGAAGTTATCTCACAGCTGGGCTGTAGTGATCATAAAACTATAATGTATTTTAAATATTAGAAAAAATTAAAGATCGTCCTTCTTTATTTGACTATAAAAAAGCAAATTGGCAAGAGTTCATTAAAGCTTTTAAAAATATAAACTGGGGACTTCTTTTTGCGATGTGGATGTTAACTTAATGTGGAATACAATAAAATCCAAACTTCTTGAGACAATTGAACACCATATACCCAGGCGTAAAAACAAAAACACTAACGGTGTATCATCCCCTTATGGTTCAGTAATGCAATCAAGTGTCAAATAAATAAAAAAGGAAAGCCTTCAGAAAGCATAAGTTAAAACCATCACTAATCAACCTAAGCAAGTACAGAATCCAGCAGAGACTGCTGAAAACGTTAATAAAAAAAGAGGAAAGAAAGCTTGAGAATAAATTAGCCTCTAACAAAAATCATAAGGCCTTCTATGCGTATATTAATAATAATAAGCAAACCAATAATAGAATCACCTCTGTCACTGTTGATGGTGAAATAAAGAACAATAATAAGGAGATAGCTAACAGTTTCAACACTTATTTTATATCAATCTATAAAATTAATAATTCTAAGGCAACTGTCCCTAGTGTGGAAAAGTCAGAAGTTTTTGAAGTCATCCAAGATATGGTTGTTAAAGAGGTACTTAATATACGTACATCCTCTCCATCAGGACTGGATAATATTGAAGCTATAATCTGGAAACTATTGGCTGAGGTGGTTGTTGGACCCTTGACTACTCTATTTAACAAATCCATTCTGACTGGTGAAGCACCCCTAGATTGGCGTAACGCTATAGTAGTCCCAATATATATAAAAAGGATAATAAATCGAATGTTGCCAACTATAGGCCCATTAGCCTTATGACTATCTGCTGCAAGACTTTAGAAAGACTGATTAAAAGTAAAATTGAAGAAGATATAGTTGCATTAGGTTTACAGGATATCTCACAACATGGTTTTAGGAAAGGCCTTTCATGCAGCACTAATTTGTTATCATTTTATAGTTTTGTCAGTAAAAATTTAGACATGGGATTACCTATTGATGTCATTCTATTGGACCTAGGGAAAGCATTTGACAAAGTACCACATAACAAATTAATACAAAAATGATGTGATTTAGGTCTAAATGAATACATTGTGAGATGGATTGGGAATTGGTTAACGAACAGAAAACAGACCGTAAGAATCAACTCAGTCCTCTCAGATGAAGGTGTAGTCTGTAGTGGGGTCTCGCAGGGGTCTGTGTTGGGTCCGGTTCTTTTTGGTTTATTTATAAGTGATCTTGGAGTAGGCATTGACTCGGCTATTACCAGATTTGCAGATGACACTAAGATAGGAGGAGAAGTTTCATCCTTGACAAGATACAAGCAATTATGTGAAAGCTTGACTAAAATTGAACAATTGGGAAAGATTAACAATATGAAGTTTAATGAAACCGAATGTGCAGTAATACACTACAAAACACCTATACGGTCTTAATGGAATAATAATCAAAAATGGCAAATGTGAAAAGGACCTAGGAGTATGGATAAACTCACAGTTATCGTCGGGTTCACATAAAATTAAAACAGTTGGGAAATGTAATAGTATTATTCGTTCTATCAAGAAAGCCTTTGTTTCCAGAAATACAGCATGCATTATGAAATTATATAAGACTTATGTATTACCTCACTTGGATTACGGATCACCCATCTGGAGTCCTTATCTTAAAAGGGATATAAATCAAATAGAAAGAGTACAAAGACGATTAACTAAATCCATTAAAGGTTTGAAAACAATGGAATATGGTAAAAGATTGGAGAGTTTAATTTTTTTTTCCTTAAAAACAAGAAGAACTAGGGGAGACCCGTTATTAATGTATAAAATCATGAAAGACCTGATTATTATGGAACAATGTAAATTAAATAGATTTCAAAAAACAATAAATTCAAGATCACATGACAAACAAATTGTCATCAATAGAGTACAAACTGTTAGACACTAAAACATATATAACATACATACTGCAAAGTTATGGAATAAATTACCAAAGGTCACTGTAGAGGCATCGACAATACAAACCTTTAAGAAAAAACTAGACGAATATTTAACACTTACAAGTGTAAACTAATAGGCCCACTAAGTGTGGGAGACAATTTAATTTAATCTAGCCTACTTTGTCTATATGTACCAAGTTAAACCAAGTTAAGTTGCTCTTATGCTAATGAAAACAATGAATCATATGTCATATTGCTGCATGCTGTCTGGCTATTCTTATTTTTGACCAAAGCAGAAACAAGGTCAGCACTTCACAGTGCAGTCAATGCAGGTGCTACTTCTGGGGTTGGCTAACCCTTGAATTGAACTAGATAAGCTGGAAAAACTCTATTGAGTGAAGCGTTGGGGCACTTTCCATGAGAGTACTATGCATTGATGATTTTCCTGCCTGAGTTATAAACTCAACAGAGTCAATAGCAGGAAGTGAGTGATGGCAGAGCCACCAAAGACTCACCATCCTAGAAGGGCAAGAGTAGCTTTCCGTCCCCCCTAGCTGCTGGAGGTCTGACTCTGAGCAAGTAAGGAGACTACTGAGAAATATAGGCACTTCTTGTCTTAGAACAGGAAGATCAGGAGCTAAAAGGGCACAGAGGCAGTAAGTAAGTAGGGGAAGGAAAAAAGAAAAAAAGAAAAGAAAAGAAACAAACAGAGGAAAGAGTAAGTATTCCAAACAACAGTTAGGGGTCCAGAAAAAAGACATGATGGGAGTCGTACAGTACAGTGGCTGTGGAGTAGCAGTCTTCCGGGAGACGTTCTGGAGGATGCAGTGTTGTTCCATCTGCAGGCACCTCTCTGGGCTGAGGGAGGAAGTTGCTCATCTCCAGGCTGAGTTGGCCAGGATTTGTGGGACCTCCTCTCCCACCCAGGAACCACTAGGGTCACTGCCATTGCCTCAGAGGTTACCAAGAAAGAGGAGCGGCTGGACCACAGTGGGCTCAGGGAGGGTGAGGGTGGTGGAACAGAGGCACATATTTCCAGTTGTACCTCTCCACAATTTCTATGCCATTCTGGAAAAGTGTGGTACCTCTATGGAGGCACCCAAAGTGAAGACCAAGGAGGATGCTGGGAACCTCCACAAAGGAGACCCACAGGAGGGTGGCATGGGACCCCAAAGGGGAAGGAAACAACTCCTGGTGGGGGACTGCATTGTTAGGAAGGTAGAACTGGGGGAGGAAGTGGAGAGGGAGATAAGGTGCCTGCCTGGCACCATGACCTGGAGGGACAGGGAGCGAATCCTCAGGATCACAGGAGCAGCTGCACAGGGGAGGGAGCTGGATCTCATTGTCCACCTAGGGACAAATGACCTGGCTAAGAAAGGGATCAGAGTAGTGCAAGAAGAATTTGTGGAGATGGGGAGGGACCTTAGACAAATAGCACACACGGTAACCTTCTCGGAGGTGCTGCCTGTCTATGGCAAGGATGAGGCTAGGGTGCTCCACAACATGGGATTCAATCAGTGGTTGAAAAACTGGTGCAGAGCTCAGGGATTTGGCTTCATTGGGGGCTGAGGGTCCACCTGGACAGATGCAGGCCTATACTGGCATGATGGTCTGTATCTGTCCAGGAGGGGAACCAGGATCCTAGGTGATAAGTTTAAATACTTCATTGGCAAGCATTTAAACTAGCCAAGGCAGGAGGCACTGGAAAGAAGCAGGGAAATCCTAGCCCCCCACCAAAAAACTCAGGGTACTAAGTGGGGTAGACACCAACATAGAAATGTCAATAGGGAGAAGTGCAGGGGTAAATGGAGAAAGTGACAAATGCAATAAGGACAGAGATGGGGCAAAAAGGGGTAAGACCATCAAGAAATGGAGGGTAATGAGTACCAATGCCCGTAGTCTGAGCAACAAGCTCCCTGAACTGGTGGTCTTGATGGAAGAGGGATGCCTGGATATTGTAGCAATCACAGAAACATGGTACACAGAGGACCATGACTGGGATGTTAACATACCAGGGTACACAACCTACAGGAGAGACAGGGAGGGCAGAAGAGGGGGGAGTAGCTCTCTATGTAAGGGAAGGGATAAAAGCAACTGAACAAAAGAGTAAACAGGGAAGAGAGGAGGCATTGTGGGTCACCTTACAGACTGGAAATGGCACCACAATCTGCACAGGGGTTGTATACAGGCCCCCATGTCAGGGGCAGGGAATGGACAAGGATATGATAGAAGGTATACTTAGGATGGCAGAGAAAGGGGAGATACTGTTGATGGGGGGACCTTAATATGCCAGATGTTAACTGGAGCACCTTTGCTGCAGCCACATCCAAAAGCAGGGCCATTCTTGATGCCCTTCAGGTGGCATGCCTCAGACAGCTAGTTTTGGAACCTACTCGTGAGGGAGCAGTCTTAGACCTCATACTCTCAAATGGGGACAGTGAGAGGCTCTCAGATCTAGAAGTGGGTAGCCATTTGGGAACAAGTGACCACCAAACAGTGTGGTTCACGATAAACACAGCTACAGAGTCAAGCCATACAAAAGTAAGGGTTCTGAACTTCAGGAGGGCTGACTTTGGCAAGATGGGAGAGTGCCTTAGAAACGCACTAGCAAACAGGCTAGAAGGAGGGGTGAAGCAACAATGGGGGAAATATCAAAACTGCCATCACAGAGGCAACAAGCCTTTGTGTGAAGCAAATAAACAAATCAAAATGAAAGAAAAAGCCACTATGATTCTCAAAAGAAGTGGCGGTGAAGGTTAGGGAGAAAAAGATAGCATTTAGGAAGTATAAGGAAACACAGAAGGAGCAGGACAGAGAACTGTACCAGTCGAGGCAGAAGGAAGCAAGGAGGGTAGTCAGTATAGCAAAGGCACAAACTGAGGAAAAGATAGCCAACTCATTTAAGAAGGGGGATAAAACCTTTTATAGGTATATCAGGGAGCATAGAAAGACAACGGGAGGGATAGTGAGGCAAAATAGAATGGATGGTGGGTGGGCAGAGAGTGACAGTGAAAAGGTAGGGATACTGAATGAATACTTCTGTTCAGCATTCACAAAAGAGGAAGTGGGGGAGGTGCCTAATCTAATTAACAGAAGCACTCTGGAGAGGGGGGTCAATCCCAGTCCTTTCACAGAAGAAAGGGTTCTGAAAGAACTCCTAAAACTGAAGGTGGACAAAACAATGGGGCCAGGTGGAATTCACCCCAGAATTCTAAAAGAATTAAGTGGGGAACTAGTGAAACCACTGACTACTCTTTTTAATAAATCATGGGAGGATGGTGTGGTACCCGAGGACTGGAGGAAGGTGGATGTGATTCCCCTTCACAAAAGTGGGACCAAGACAGAGGCAGGAAACTACAGACCTGTCAGTTTGACCTCTGTGGTAGGGAAAGTGATGGAATCACTTCTGAAGGAAAGAATTGTTGAGTACCTAGAGGCCAGTGGGGTATAGGACCCAAGACAGCATGGGTTCACAGTGGGAAGGTCAAGTCAGACAAATCTAATTGATTTCTTTGACTTGGTGACCAAAGTAGTAGACCAGGGAGGGGCTGTGGACATGGCCTACCTAGACTTTAGCAAGGCATTTGACACAGTCCCACACAAAAGATTAGTAGTCAAATTAACCAGCTTTGGAGTGGGTCCCAGGGTGGTAGCCTGGGTAATCCATTGGCTGAACAACAGGACACAGAAGGTAATTGTAAATGGAGTCCACTCTGAAGAAAGAGGGGTTACTAGTGGGGTACCACAGGGTTCAATACTGGCTCCAGTCCTTTTTAATGTCTTTATAAGTGGCATTGCAGAGGGATTGGAAGGAAAAGTATGCCTCTTTGCAGATGACACAAAGATCTGCAACAGGGTTGATACACAAGGAGGCGTGAAAAGGATGAGAAGGGACTTGGTAAGGTTGGAGAAATCGTCAGAAGTATGGCAGCTTGGATTCAATGCAAAGAAATGCAAAGTAATGCACCTTGGAAACAAAAACTCAGGGGAAGATTACACAATGGGGGGGGAGGTAGTAACATCAACAAAAATGGAAAGGAACCTGGGGGTAATCATATCAGATGACCTTAAGGTTGGCAAGCAATGTGAGAAGGTGGTAGGGAGGGCTGGGGGAATACTGGGATGTATAGGGAGAGGCATCACCAGCAGAAAACAGGAAGTTGTTATCCCCCTGTACATACAGTTGGTGAGACCTCATCTGGAGTACTGCGTCCAGTTCTGGAGACCCCATTTCCGCAAGGACATAGACAGGATGGAGGCAATTCAGAGGAGGGCAACTAAAATGGTGCAGGGTCTTCAAGAGAAGCCATACGAGGAGAGGCTAAAGGAGCTTAATATGTATACCCTTGAGGAAAGGAGGGAGAAGGGGGACATGATAGAAATGTTTAAGTACCTCTGTGGAATCAACAAAGTTCAAGAGGGTAGCATCTTTCAGAAAAAGAGATGTGCAAGAACAAGGGGACACAATTTGAAGATAGAGGGGGGACGGCTCAGGGGCAGTGTGAGGAAGTATTTTTTCTCAGAGAGGGTGGTGGACGCATGGAACAGCCTTCCTGAGGAGGTTGTGGGGTCTAAAACTGTGGGAGAATTCAAGAATGCATGGGACAGACATAAGGCAGTTTTTGTGGGGGGTAGGAAGAAATAGGCTGTTGGTTGAATAGGATCTGCAGCTTATCCTCTAGGTAGGGAAATGGGCAGACTAGGTGGGCCAAGCAGTCCTTATCTGCCATCAAAGTCTATGTTATGTTTCTATGTTTCAATAAATCTAGAAAATTGCTCTTTTCTTTTGTATTAGTCCACTTCAGTGTGCACCACTACTCTGGCTGTCTATTCTTATTTTTGATCCTGCTGACTGTTGCATGTCTGTCTCCTTCAGATGCTTGAATGTCTTTGCAAGACAGTTTGCTGAGAATATACAGTCTTATCCCTCCTCAGCATCAAAGCCTAATACAAGGGTTTTCAATCTTTTTTGTGTGCATGGACTCCCAGAGCACACGTCAGTAGTAGCAGGGATCCCCTACCTGCAATAGTAGACAGAGGGTGCAGGGGGGAGGTGAAGGTTAAGTTTCTTGCACAAATAGTGATGGGGGTATGGAGTTTGAGCACAGAACTTCAGGCCAGAGGCCAGACTTGAATCCTATATTCACTATGTGACCCTGAGGAAATGGAGGTGTTAAGAGTTGTGAAAAAAAGATCCAGATCTGAATCTAACAGAGATGATCCAAAATGACCACTGGGAGGCTCTAGGTGCTAATCTAGATAGCCCTGCAGATCAGGAATATTCCCATTTTGTGTATTTTGGTAGAACAAGTCTGGAAAATGTCTTTCTACATGTGTTAAATACATTTTTAAGACACCTCTCATACTGGTAACTGAGTGAAGGAGAAAAAGAAACGTGGTGAAAGACACTGCTCTGTAAGCCATTGAAACATAACAGGTACTACAAGTGAAACACGGCTTAAGTTAAAACAAATAACTGGTTTTGACTGGACTCCTTTCTTTACAGCTGCTTGCCTCCAAGTACTTTTTTATGAAAAGGAGCATGATACAGCTGGGCTGCTACAGCAGAGCATGGAAAGACTGGTCAAAACACTGAGATGGTATTAAACACTGTTTCTACAGTTCATATTTAAAATTTTTCCTGCTCACTTCACGGAACCCCTATGCCTTGCTCAGGGACCCCCAAGGGGCCTAGGACCCCTGGTTGAAAAACCCTAGCCTAACACAAATAGCTAACTAAATGTGTATTAGTACCCTCAGTTTGCAGTTTTGCTGGTTTACACTTCAGCAATGCAATACTGATTTAATATCAGTAAATAGATATTTGATTTCGGATCTAACAGTAGGATGAAGCCGAAAATAAGGATACAGAAAATATATAAATATATTTGAAGTATCATTGCCTTATGGTAACAGTGACTAAGGACACCATCTCACAAAAAGGAATAACTTAAAACTTCATTCAGTTATGAAATCTGAGATTACATTTAATGACTACTATTATGCAGGGCAAAGGAAATAATCCTTCTGGTCATTAGCATTTAGGTATATGTGATAATCAGCAATCAAAATGATAAATTATAACAATATTATTCAAAGTGTGTCAGAAAATACTAAACAGTAATTAACCAAATTACCTTGAGATCTCATTATGCTTACGCATGTTCTGAAGCTTAATCAGTTATTTGTAGCTTCTGATAATCTATTTTAAGTTTTGTGTGGCATGATGGCAACAACATTACAAATTATGGACTTTTGCTGTCTTATCTCATCTCACTCGATCAGTGTTTCAAAACTATTAGTAATAGTGCTAAAGTCTGATTTTGTAGTGTACAATATGAAAATGGGTTCTTTTGATGAGACAGCTACATGCTTGTTAGTATACAGTATAGCAAGAAATGTAATTGTAATGTTACTGTCTCATGTGGACAACAATCTTGGTTTTCATGATTCAGTATTGTAATCAGCCACCACTGGGGTTGGCTAACCCCTGAACTGAACTAGACAAGCTGACAAAGCTCTATCATTCGAAGCGCCAGGGCACTTTCAGTGACAGGGGCTATGTATTGCTGACAATCAAAATGATACACATGTAGTTAGCTAAACCAGCTATTACAGCTACAGTACAATACTGTAATCATCCACTACTCTTAAACCAGGTATTACAGGTACTTGATCTGCTAATGTACAACTAGACAATCATTAAAAATTCAGACATGAAGCAGCTTAAACTCAAAGGCTGTTACTGTGCTCTTGAACAGCCTTTCCTCATGTTATCTTTATACTGTACATTTTTATGAATTGTGGAATTTTTTTCCTGAAAATTGTAGATGGTGAAAAAAAGTCTACAAATCCCATATTTAGCATGCATCAACATTATGAATATTACAAATTATACAGACCTTTTTCCACAATTTATTGGTTCAGCGGGCAGCTAAACATGTTTGAATTCTTGTATGCACAACACCGGTTTGGGACACTAAAACTATGTCTTATGGCTAAAACTACCTTCCTTGCAGGTTGCCACAGATCCCGCCCCTGTGTTTAAGGAACCCCCATCTCAGTGGAGACCCGACCTATGGAAGTACCATGGGGACACATCCAATTGGTTAAAGGAACCTTAGGGGAATGCACATGATTTCCTGAATGGAGAGAAAGAAAGCCACCATGTGAATAATTCCCCAAAAGTGAGCAATAGAATAACCATACAAACAATATAAATCACCATCCAGGCCCATGTAACATCATAATTTTATAACCTTCAGAATGGAGGAGAAGAAAAATCACTTATGGAGGAAACCTCTGAGATCTATTGCTTTAGATCCTCATCCCTCTAGGATTATAATTATTATTATTGTTGTAATTAAAAAAGCCCCAAAATAATGGCACCAAAGGTGCAGTAGAGCTTAGCAGAACAACAAAATGATACACTACTTAAACAATTTTGACTATGAAGTGGTTACCAATCATTTCCCAGTTTCTCATGAGCAAGTCTACTGCACTTGCAAAGGTGATACAAAGCACAGTGCAATTAACAGGATGCCATCAGGGCAAGAATTCAATCCTTGAAGGTGCCCGATTGAGAGCCATAATTGCCAAAAGAACACTGGTGCATACTAAAGACCTTCAAATAGGGAAGACTAAAGCACAGCTGTGGAATGGCTTGACTACTGCTTTCTGACCCATGGCAGGGACTACCGACATTTGTAAAGAGACAATGGCTTAGTATTATGGCTAATTGGGCCTCAAATTGCAGAAGCTCTACTGTCAGAGGTACATAAGGGGCTCTACCCAAGCTAGAAGTATGTTGAAGGTATGCATTGATTGCATACAATAAAAGAGTGAGATGGAACAGCCAATAATAACAAAGACTACGTTGGATAAGGTAGTGAGGTGGGACTGCAGCAACAATGAGCATGCATAATGTATTATTATATGGGTTTGTAGCATTTTTGAGAACAGAGCCTTTGATATTTGAGGGGTGAAAAGGCAAAGATGATGACAGTATGGTATGGAACCCTCATGATTTGAGAGGATTAAAAAAGTCTCTAAGGACTGAGGGGTGCAGAGATCCTAAGGCTTGAAGACTTGAAGGATGCTGTGTCCTTGTTATTTGTGAAACATGCATTAAGAGTCTAAGAAGCCCAAAAAAGTTAGCAGTAGATCATAGCTGGAAGGGAACTTGACCCCTCCCCCCAAAAAAAAACACACAGTAGATGAAGCACAAATTATTATTGGTAAAGTAAGAAGTGACAATGGAGCAAAGCAGCATGGGAGCAGGAAAAGAGAAGATACAAGAATTGAGGGACAATGAAAAGCAGATCACACAGCAGAGAGCACACCAAAACAGCAAGATGAGCAGGAAGAAGGCACAGGCAACAGCACCAGTAGAAGGTGCAAAGGGGAAAATGTAGTGGAAAGCCCCACAGGCAGCTCCAGCAACATCAGTTTTATCAAGTCAACAAAAGGCAGCAGCATGGGTTCAATGAAGGCCTTCAATGAAACAGGGAACACATCAGAGGCACCATCCATTAAAGAGGAGCAAGAGCTAAGACAGACATAGGAGTACAGGTGGGCACAATGAAAAACAGTCACAGCAGGAGGTGTAGGTGCAAATCCTGGTAGACGCAGCAGGAGGTGCAAGCATGGAGCTGACTGGCACAGGAAGACAATAAATAGACACAACAGAAGATGCAAGCATGTAGCTGAAAGATAGAAGAGTAACATGGGTAGCACCAGGGCAGCAAGGATGGTGAACATGTCAGCTGAAGTGTCATAAGCCACAAGGGAAGCAAAACTAGGTTGGTGCAAGGAGACAGCCTGGCAGGAGTTAGGCCAAGTGAGATACAAGAGATGAATTAGAAACAGAAGTGATCATCTGAATGGATGCCTGTGCATGTTCTTTTACATAGCACTCGGGGGGAGGGGCAGACAGAAAGTCACCTGCTGCCTCCTGAGCCAATTTAAAACTGCCCTTCAATTCCTCAAATCTGCAAAGTACTGTAATTTCTCAGTTCTCTTAACTCACATGCCTAGGCCCTGGTGATCCAGTGGTTTTCTGCTCTGTGGGCTGTGTTCCTACCTCCCTGATGATCCAATGGACCCCTACCTGCTCTCACTGCTGTCCCCAGTCCTAGTGGTCTATTGGTTCCCTCCAAGCTAACCTTAATGTTCAACATTCCCTGGTGGTCTAGTGGTCTGCTCTCCAACAAGGCCTGACTTGCAGACTGTTGGGTAGTCAAATCACCCTGAGTGTATTGTTGTGCCCTTGTACACATACAGTGGAGTCAGCAAGTCAGCAATGATGCATCCCAGTGTCACACATTCTTGCCTGCCAAAAGGGATTAACTGTAATTGAAATCTCCCTGTTTCCTGCATCAGCTCTGCAGAATTCAGCAGTGTGCTGAGTTACAGCCTATGGGGACCACCGTCTGTGTGTCAATGGCCCTGCAGGGCCTTTTATGACCAAATGAAGTGACCTCTTAAAGCACTCAGGAGGTGGTCATTGCTAAGGATTGGCAAAGACTGTCCTTAGTGTTTTGTTTCATTTTCATTTTATTTGATTTACCAGGAAGGTGGACCCATTTTCAGCCACACCTGGGTGAGGGTAATACAATTGGAGTACAAATATCTAACACAAAACAAAATCAGTAAAACACATGACAAAATAAAATACTATACAATTTTGTCTCAGACAAACATGTACAATATATACAATACATAATCAGTATCTGTAGATATAATCAAAATTAAATGAGCTTAAATAACCTTATCAAAGTTACAACAAATTTAAGTGGCCTCATAACGGCATATGGATTGCGTTTCCAAATAGTTCCTTATGTTATTTGTGAAAACATTTTTCTTTACATTAAATTCAAATCCCAGTTGCATCAAATTATTTGACAATTTTGTCCCATAAGCAGTCAGTGAGTGTTCAGCAATTTTTGTATTGATTTTAATTTCTGCAAAATGTTTTGTTGATGTTGTACATAGTGCTCTTGTTTTATTCAACTTCCTAAATCTATCATACAATGTTAATGGAATCTGCGTGTCTAGTGTTTTATGTATAAACATGAGTACTGTGTTCATGATTCTTTGTTTAGGTGGCAGAATCCTGACATTTTTATAAAATTTGCAGTGATGTTTATTTCTATTTGTGCAACCAATAGCAAATCTCATAACGTTATTAAATGTTACTATATATTTTTGTAGCAACATATCTTGTGCATTGTTTAAGAGAATTTAATTATATTCCACAGCTGGTAATGTACTTGATCCGCTATTGTCTTTTTGACTTGTGCTGTCAAACTGTTTTCATTTTATATAGATAACCCACTTTGTTATTTACTCTTTTGTTACTTTGATAATACGTTCGTTCGTTAAGGGACAATGTACTGTATAACAGTATACCCAAATAATTAAACACTTCTACGTTTTTTAAACTCACACCATTTCTTCATGTTATGTTCATAATATTCTATTGTAATCTATGCCTTAGTCCAAACACCATAGTCATTGTTTTTTTTTATTTAGCAAGAGTTTATTTTCTGCAAACCTTTTTTTGAGGTCCCAATATACAGGCTGCATTTTTGCTTCTAGGTCCACTCCTGTTTCACCTGTGCAGTTAAGCACTGTATCATCTGCATACATTATTACAGATTAATTTTTACAGATGTTTGGTAAATCATTTATGTATATGATAATCAGAAGTGGACCCAAAACAGAGCCCTGTGGTACCCCCAGATCCAGTTTTTACCTGCTGTTTTCTGTTTGTTAAATAGTGTTCAAACCAACCTAATGCATAGTTGCCCACCCCCATCAGTTTAAGTTTATGGATTAGAATGGGGTGGTCCACCAAGCTGAAGGCCTTGGTCAGATCAAAAAAGATCCCTCCAGTGAGGAATAATCTTTACAGCTAAGTTTAAGAAGTTCATGAAGTTTACACTTTATGAAGGGTGAAGTCCATGGAGAAAAACTCTACAAAGTTCAGCCTTAGAAAAGGGCCAACTTTGGGAGGTAGGCAGATTGCCGGCAAAGGCTGCTATGCAAAGAGCACACATGGCCTTGCGCTTAAAAACGTATTGTAGTACGGTAATTTAAAACCCTTTACTTCACACTCATAGCACTTCAATTCCCACCATCCAGTACAGTCCCAGTTGTATCTTTTAATACAACTCACCTTCCCCCCAACTTTGTAGCACCAAGTCAACCATCCTCCCCTTCAGTTCCAGTAGTAGAAAAAAGGCCCCTCACCCTAACCCACTTGCCCCCCCCCATTTTTTCTCCCCCTTTTGTGTGCACTGGCACCATCAAAAGCTGAAATAATTTAGTAAGAGGCAGCCACCAGCACAGATCACACCACCTGTGCTAGACAGTGTCAGAATAAATGAATGAATGAATAGAAAAGCATACTGATAGTATTGAGGAAGCTTTTGTTTTCATTCATTCAAAAGGCAGACAGCCAAGGTGGTATGAGGAGGACTATGCTGGTCATGGTCTCTTATTAAATAATTTTATTTTTTGCAGTTTTGCCAGAGCACCCGAGTGGGTCAGGGAGGGGTAGTGGTGATTCTACAGTATGTGGGTTGTAGAAATGGGGCACTACTACTGGAACCAATGCTGGGGTTGGTGTATTTGGTACTATGATGGTCTGGGGAATAGGGGTTGTATTGAAAAAGATGTTTCTAGGGTTGTGGGATGGAAGAAAGGTGGGAGTGGGGGCGCTAAGTGTGTAGGTGAAAGGGGTCTTTTTTAATACCTTTGAGATGGGGAAAGGAGACTGGTGGATTGGATACTTTAAGGGTAGGGTAGAGAGTTAAGTTTGTTCCTTTTCTTGTTTATGTTTTTACACAGGTATCTTAACCTGCATGGTCCACTGAGTTTGACAGTGGACCTATCAGGAAAGTAACAATAACACTTTATTGGTGAAGAGTACTTCACCATGGCTTTTGCTGAAGGACTCAGTTTGTCTGCACATTTTCCAGAGTTTTGCAGAAGGGTGATGTTTGTCACATCTCCATCTTTACCAGCAAAGTATTACTTCAGAACAACTCTAGTTGTGGTCTGCAGCCCCTGTTGTGCATGTATGACACAGCAGAGTCACAAAGCTCTTGGCACTGCATTGTAGTAACATAGATCTCTTTGGGATGACTGGATCGAGAGACAAACGGGCACCAGATTCCCCCCAAAAGTACCTACCTGTACATAATGCAAATAGTCATGCTGATTGCAACATAACTCCTTGCACAATTTCGGCACTTGGGTCTACTGTGGCTAATGTTAGGG
This sequence comes from Neoceratodus forsteri, assembly GCA_016271365.2. NCBI lineage: Eukaryota > Metazoa > Chordata > Ceratodontiformes > Ceratodontidae > Neoceratodus > Neoceratodus forsteri. The sequence goes on along the minus strand of CM028134.1, from coordinate 299,586,047 downwards.
TATTATTCAGCCATCTTCAGTTCTGAAGTAAAGCTACATTACATTGCACAGAAACTGTGCCAGGCATAAATTCTATTCTATTCTATAAAGTCACAAATAGTATACTGTATTAAAGGGGAGCATTCATGAGTCAAGACCATCATACTTTGAAAACCCATAAAAAGTTCTTTAAAATTAAGTATTGGACTTACCTGTAGCTGGCAGAAGTCCAGATATTTTGATGACTAAGTCTGACCCATATTGAAACTAAATTGTCACCATTTTTAGAACCTTCTGATGTCACTGACAGTCAAGCTGAGCCTAACCACATAGTACTCAAGCACAGCTTGACTGTCAGTGACATCATAAGGTTATACAAATTGTGGCAATGTAGTATCAATATGGGGCAAACTTAATCATCAGTATCTCTGGACTTCTGCCAGCTGCAGAAAAGTCCTATATCTCAACTAAATGATCTTTTCATGGACTTTCAAACTGTGATGGGCATGTCATAGGTATCCCCCTTTAAACACCATTAGGTCAGAGACATACTTAATGTTCTCGAGTTGAGGTTAAATAAGATGTAGAACACGATATGCTTAATATGAAAGTGTTTTTCAATAACCCCTTCTGTCTCTCAATAGATCACCAGTTACTGGGTTCTGTATTAAAAAAAAAAAAAAGGGCACTTAAGTGAGTTAAAAATCTGACTTACTGTGTTGATGATGTCCTGATCCACGGCATACACCCTTTGGATTGACTGGCATAAGGGCATGCTGTATTGCCGTCTCCCATGTCCTTGCAACATCCAACCCAACACCACTGTTAAGGACATTATTATGCACTGGGATGCTCGAGTCATTGGAAACGTTTTCACCAACATAATATACAATGTCAGCTGTAATGATTTCAAAGCAATGGGGATTGGCTCCAGGAGGCAGTAAAGAAAAGTTGCTTGCACATTCCAGAGATAACATTTCAGATAATGGAATTTCCTGAAGGAAAAAAAGTTTAAAATGATTGAAAAGAAAGAAATTAACAACATTCAAAATACATTAAATCAAAGCTTAGATAAGCATTAGGGATTTAAAAGCAATTGTATAATTAATTCTGGACCCCAGCAAATAAATGAAGCCAGATGGTTTCATGCAGTGATGGTGACATCTAAAACAGGCTAAGCACTACCGTGAGGAAGCCAGGTATGGTGATGAAACTCTTATGTTAGCAAAAAGTGTCACTATGTTCAAGAAGAATGTAATGCATATGTGTGGTAAGGAAAATCATCCTAGCAAATGAATCTCTAAAAAACTTGTGTATAAAAAATTATCCATTTTTAAATAAATTCAGTTATTCCTACTTTCCTAGTAAGGCTTGTTTTGTAATAACCAAAGTGCAACAAAATTGCCACCGTTTCATTTAATGGGTGTTGTAGTTCTACTTTCCTGCATAGAAATTAGCTCTTATTATTTACCCATAGATTACAATTGTTCCCTACACTTTTCTTTATTGTTAGTAATAGGGTAAGGCCCACTAAGCATAATGCCTGTTTTCAGGGGAGACTCATGAGCATTTGGGACTTTAAGTGATTTGCTCAGGGTCACACAGTATGCAATTGCATGTTGTGGGAATTGAACCCGGGTCAGCTGAATGTACCAAGCTCATTCACAGCTCGTTACTCTAACATCTAGACTTTATTGTCAGCCAGTTGAGGCATATGAAAGTAACTTCAGAATTATTTTGTCCCCTGGAGTCATACTTAATCAAGCAGTTTAATTCAGTGGTAACACAAAGAGCTGCACTCAAGTAAGGGGTGCTCTGTGATAATAATTTCAGTCACAAGAACAATCACAGCACTCCCATCCCTGCTACAACAAATTTAGGCCACACACCATATTCTCACCATAATGTCCTTTATTTTAGATGGAAGCAATGGCCCATTACCAGGAAAAGCAGCATGCCCACACAAACAGAAATCTCTGACATTTCAACCAAATGGTCTTTTTCAAAGATGAAAAAGACCATTTGGTTGAAATGTCAGAGACTTCTGTTTGTGTGGGCATGCTGCTTTTCCTGGCCATGGGCCATTGCTTCCATCTGAAATAAAGGACATTATGGTGAGAATATGGTGTGTGGCCTAAATTTGTTGCAGCAGGGACTGGAGTGCCATGATTGTTCTTGTGATCAGTTTAATTCAGTGTCACTTCAAGGCAATCCATTTTGAAGCAATGGGAATACAGAATCTCTAAATTACTTTTATTTTCATTTGTATGATGTAATATTCTTCTTGTGTTTTTAAGTTAAACACTTTGTGAGCTGCTGAGGCCTTAAATTGACTAGGTTTAAATATCTCAGGAAAAGATACAAGGATTTCAGTATATGTCAGGTCAGGCTATCTGCAGTGCCTAAACAGCTGGGGCCTGATATTCAAATCCGGGCATAACTAGGGTGCAGATATTTGTGCTGCCCATGTCCTGGTGCCCAACCCAGAGGTTGCTGTAGTGTGTTGGGTAGTGCACTGGCACAATCCAAATGAATAAAGGACCATGTCAGTGCAGTGCTAAATTAAGTAGCACTGCCCTGATAGGAATCTGGGCTATATGCAGCTCATAGGGAACTGCAGGGAACTGTTCCTTCAGATCTGATAGCCCTCGGAGCCCCCGGCACAATATTCAGCCAGAAAATGCAAATGAGCCCATTGAGAATTCAAGGCACTAAGGGGCCATATGTATACCCATTATGGTCTAATTTGCATGGGAAGTGGCAACAGGTTTGCACCCTTCCTGTGGCTGCCCACCATGGCAAAGGCAGCCATGTCAGATATGGTGACAAGAGGCCCCCCAACCCAAATGGTTGTCCCCTACATGCAAATGGTCTCCCCGGTGTCCAGTGTCACCCCCACCCTCTCATCACCTGCCACCATATTATGAATAATGTTCCTTGTGTCTAGTGGCAGCCTCCCAACCCCTGCCACCATATTATGAATGTTGTCCCTGGTGTCTGGTGGAACTCCCACCCTCCAATCACCTGCCACTATATTATGAACAATGTCCATGGTGTCCAGTGGTACAGTCCCCTTATTGATCACCCATCTCTGACACAGCAATGATGACTCTGATGTCTAGTGCAGCATGTTAACTCTCAATAACTTATCCCTGACATAGCAGCGGGTGTACCAACTGAACAATGAAACTGCAACAGTGAAGACCATTACAGCGGCAGAAATCGACAGGTCACTGTAATGGTCTCTTTTGAACACTGGCACTGCATCTCCTGGTGTTTCACCCCCTCCCTGAAACAACTCCAACTCAGACCCAGCACCAATTATCAGGCAAAAAACTACACACACTGGCACTTCATGCTACACAAAGTCAGAAAATTTTGCATAGTGCTATGGGTAGTGAAGTTTCCTGACTTCTTCCACCTCTATTCATGACATCATGTAATCCAGAGTGAAAAACATTTCTGGACATGTGATTTTCAGGCTGTGTTTGTGAGTCAGAATAAGAACTGTGAAGAATCTTTATCATCACTGATTTAAAGGATCAGATATGTAAGTAATAATACCCGACAGGGTGGGCGTTATTGGGATATAACAGACCGCCCAGGGGCGTAATGAGGCCTGACGCCACAGGCGGAGGGCCTTATAGCCCCTGGAAGGTCCGTTATATTCTATAACGCCTACCCTGGAGGGTATTATTACACTTAGATAACGGGATTTTTTTAACAGTTTTTTTTATAAAATAATGATTTGATTTAAAAAAATGGAAAATGTTAGTAAAAATGCAGAGAAATACCTATTTATGTAAAATAGTGAATTTAGTGCAACTAGAGGGCGCTTAATCCCTGTTTATATGTTTGCATTATGTGCCTAGATATGGTTTCATTTGTGAGACAGCGTGGGGAATGAGAGGCTGAGGTGTAGAGTGAGAATGGCGGCATGTTCTGTGACACAGGATTCGGTGACACGGAAGTAAGACGATGAGCCGTGCAGAGTGAAAGAAAGAGGTAGTTTTTGTTTAAAAGCGGAAACGGAGGAGCAGGAGTTTCATTCGACTTGTTGGCAGTGAGAGATTAGCGGTGTTGGGTAGCGGCAGTTTCGAGGGGTGCGAGGTTTTGGGCCTTGTCAGCGCCGGAATGAGGAGCAGCTTAGCAGGGGGAAAGAGCAAGAAAAATAATTACTTTTTACTTCTTTGCAGTATGTTAATATTGAGTAGTTTGCAGATTGGCTATGTGTGTGTGGGTGTTCATAGCAAACAATACCAGCTATCGGTGCGCAGGGACAAGGATATCAGAAGGTGAAGGGTACTGCAGGTGGAACTTGTTATTCAGTGGGCCGTTGTTAAGAAATAAGTCAAGTCAAGTCAAGTCAAGTCATGTTTATTTAAAAAGACGCCCAATCCCAAAGGCTCTGGGTGCCGCACAAAAATAAAAGTTTATAGCATTTCATACCATATAAATACATAAAAGAATAAAACACATATGCATAGTCAAAATTAAACCCCAAAAGCATGCAGAAATAAGTAGGTCTTAAGGCAAACCTTAAAGGTAGTTAGATTAGTGGCCTCCCTAACTGCAGCTGGCAAAGAATTCCAAAATAACGTCCCGGGTGGCAGGCTGTTTCAGCCAATCAGGATGCCAGTTTCAGTTTAGGCATTATCTAAAAACATGTAAACCAAGTGCTTTTGAAAATGCGTGACTAGTATATTTAAAGGGACACTGTCAACCTCCTTAGGCCTCAAAGTGCCCCTAGTTTAAAAAAAAAATGTTGTGATTCTTCACATTGTGTAGAAACTGCTGATGTAGCTGGTAGTTTGGATTCTGATTCTATTTTTCTTTATAAAAGTGAAAAACAGACTGCCCACCATAGTGGTTTTAACACAGAAAAACATGTTTGTTTACATTCTTTGATCAATACCCACTACATCTTTCCTGGACTTGGGAACACCCCCAATACAGTCTAGCCAATCATTGGAAGGAGATGACACTATTGCATTATGAGACGACACAGTGTTTGGAGGTGTTCCTAATGTTCAGAAAGTATGCAATAAGAGTAGGGCAAGGATTTGAAAGCAAAACAAGGTTGGGGATAATGACACCGATGGAATGCATTTCAGTTCTACTAAGAAAGGAGGCAGATAAAATAATCTGCAAAATCAGTGAATGTTAGAGAAGGTAAGCAATCATAAAATATGAGTTTCAACAACATACTATGATGCAAAAAAGGTTGACAGTGTCCCTTTTAGTCACTATAAATATATGTTGTCACATAACATGGAAGTTAACAGGAGTGATTCTGATGACCCTTAAATAACTGCAGATGTCTTTAATGGCCACTGCTGTAACTTGGAGAAATAGCATATTGGCACTCCAACAGATTATATAGCTCATGTAAACGACAGTGATGAGGAGTAAAAACATACTCAACCCAATGTTTTCATTAGAACTGTTACACCTACCAAGATCTACTAATTGCTACAGACCCTCAAGACAGAAAAAACAGCAGGGGTGATGGCCTGCTGCCAAACTTTTTAAAATTAGATGCTTCTATGATTTCACTAGCTGTGTCTAAAATGTTCGATTTTTCTGTTAATTTTAAATGACATTACTCTGAGATAAAAATTAATCTCACCAGCTGGTGATGAGTCCCCATTTCTTTTCCCAGTATCTGTGATGCCTTGTTTTCTAGAATCAGAATAATGTAATTTAAACAATGGGAGTTCATAATATATTTTCCACCCCAATAATCAGCAGTGTTACATAATCACAGAAACACAGACGTTACTAGCAGAAAAGTACCTAGTGACCTACCTAGTCTGCTCTAAAATCCCTTACCTACTGTGCTACTGCAGACCCTACTCAGTCTCTGGCCTTACCTCACCCCAGCCCTGCTACTAAGGTCCAATTGTGTCTGTCCCATTCATACTTTACTCCTGCTACCATCTGGGTACCCACACCTCTGCTGGGAGGTTGTTCCAGGCATACACCCCCAATTTTGTGAAGAAGTACTTCCTCATATCCCCTCTGAGCATCCCCCCTTCCAGCTTCACATCATGCTCCCTTGTCCTTGAGCATCTCTTTCTATGTAAAATTCCACCCTCCTGCACCTTAGTAATGCCTTTGAGGTATTTGAATGTTTCTATTATGTCTCCCCTTTCCCTCATCTCCTCTAGAGAGTACATATTTAATTACTTGAGTCTTTCCTCATGGGACTTCTGATGCAGGCACTGCATCATTTTGTTGCCCTCCTCTGTACCACCTCCACCTGACTGATGTCTTTCCAGAGATGGGGCCTCTAATACTGGACAAAGTATTCCAGGTGGGATCTAACCATCGATCTATAGAAGGTTAACATTACCACCCTCTTTCTGCTGGTGATACCCCTCCCTATGCACCCGAGCATTCTGCTAGCTTTTCCCACTGTCTTATCACACTGCTTTGCAACCTTCAGGTAATCAGACATGATGACCCCCAGGTCCCTTTCTTGTTTTGTGATTGTCACCACCCCCTTCCCCCACCATGGTACATTGCCCTTGGGTTTCAGTGCCTTATGTGCATAATTTTGCACTTTTTGGCATTGAAGCCTAATTGCCACACCTTTGACCAGTCTTCCAGCTTTTTCAGGTCATCCCTCATTTTGTCTACCACCCTTGGTATGTCCACTCTGTTGCAGATTTTTGTGTCATCTGTGAACAGGCATTCTTTCCCTTCCAGGCCCCCTGCGATGTTGCTTATAAAGACATTGAAGAGGACCAGTCCCAGAACTGACCCCTGTGGCACCCCACTGGTTACCATGCCTTCTTCCGAGTGAACCCCAGTTACCATCACCCTCTGACTTCTGTTACTTAGATAACTTATTACCCATTTTACTACCTTTGGATCCATTCCTAGGCTTCCCAGCTTGCTTGCTAGCCTTCTGTGCAGAATGGTGTGGAATGCCTTACTAAAATCCAGGTAAGACACATCCACTGTTCCTCCCTGATCCACCTCCTTGGTCACCCAGTCCAAGAACTATATCAGATTTGTTTGGCAAGATCTCCCCCCTGTGAACCCATGCTCACTGGGTCCTGTAATCCACTTGTCATAAGGTATTCCCCAATCCTTTCTTTTAGTAGTGATTCCATAACTTTGCCCAACACCGAAGTCAGGCTTATTGGTCTGTAGTTTCTCACCTCCTCCCTATTTCCACTCTTGTGAAGTGGGACCAAATCCTCCCTCTTCCAGTTCCCTGGAACTTCCCCTGTATGCAGTGATAGATTGAACAGGGCTGTTAGAGGCACAGTCAGCTCCTCCTTAAGTTCCTTCAGTATCCTAAGGTGAACCCTGTCCAACCCCATTGCCCTATCTACCTTTAGTTTCTCTAGTTCCCTGAGGACTCTGTTCTCCATGAAATTGCTAGTGTCTACCTCCCTTCCTTTAATGTCTTTTCTCCCTATCTGCAGCCCATCACCTACCCCTTCCTTCATAAATACCAGACAAAAGTACTTATTCATAATGTCTGCTTTCTTCTTGTCCTCCTCCACATTTCCCCCTTCACCTTTTATTCTTACTATCCCTGTCTTGTTTTTCTTTATTTCGCTTATGTAATCATTTATGATCAGTTATTGTAAAGTTTTTTGTAAACAAAAAAAAAGTCTTATTACAGTTCAATTTAGAGAACAGTGAGTGACCTCCATTTTCAGATAACCTATGTTTAGTCCAAGTAACTATTAAGTACACTACAGAGTCAGTTCACTTGACACGTGCTGGGCTCAGACTCTGTATCTTCATGCAGCGAGACTACTTGTTCATTCATTAGTGAGTTTTTCTTGGATGGACCATGGATCGTGGTGCATCACATGGTGAAGCATGGTATGGAAGATGTCATCACATCATCCACGTCACATGCTGTCTGGAGCATGTTTTTCAGATTCCTATAAAGAGATATGTGTTGAAGCAGCCTGGCATGGGTTTTATGTTAAAATCACAGAAAAAAAACATGATTAGTAAAATAGCGAGCATATAATAGCGAGATAATAAATAGCGAGGGAAAACAAAGACAAATTTCAAAATAGCAGATTGTCTAGTATAGAGAACATAGTGATGAACCAGAGAGCAGTTTAAAAACAATGTGTCTCACTGTAAGGAAGCTTCTAGCAATTGGGAATGTTGTCACGGTCAAAATAGCGATGAACCGGAGAGCAGTCTCACTGTAATGAAATCAAAAATAGCGATGGAGCAGTTGTAAAACACAGCACTGACCATAGTATGCATTCAGCAGTGAACATGATATTAATAGGTGGCTCACTGTTTTTCAGGTCTTTTACTTTTGACTCATTCTGTTTCCAAGCAACCAGCCCTATCCAGACATACCATAGTATGCTTTCGGCAGCGTAAGAAGAGAGAATACACTGCACACTTTCACCTGCTTATTGAAGTGATTCTCAGGACGGTAGCAGCACCACATAAATGGTGTTAGAATTCATAACAAGCCAGAAGGGTAAGCCACTTGTTCTGTACAAGGGCTACTTATACAGAAAAGACAAAGAAACACCATCTAAGGTTTATTGGAGGTGTGCAGAGGCACACAGGTTTAAGTATTTGGCCAAGCTCCACACAATTGCAGACAAGGTGTCAGCACAAAACAAACAACATAACCATGTTCCTGACTCTGTGGAGGTTGGAGCCAGAAAAGTAATGGCTGTAATTCGGAACTGTGCTAGGAGCACTGTCGAAAGCACCTCACAGGTCCTGGTAACCTCTACCACTTCAGTACCTGAAGCAGTAAGTGGCAGACTACCTGAAATATGGCTCATGAAGTGAACTATTCGGCGTATTCGCCAGCACGAGTGTGGAGGTCCTGTAATGTCATCATGATTTGAAGATCTTATTATTCCATCAGAATTTGCAGTACTGGGGTCTGGTGAGCAATTTTTAATGTTTGAAAGTGGGAGCGAAAAGGACTGTATACTGATTTTTGCAACAGAGGCTAATATAAGATTTCTTAAGGACTGTCCTGATTGGATGCTTGATGGCACTTTTAAATCATATCCATCGCTATTCAGTCAACTGTATAGCATACATGCAATGAGGTCTGGCTAAGAGCTTACTGCAGTGTACATCTTGATGTCCTCCCGTAAATTCTCATCCTATGAATGTGCTTTTTCTAAGGTTAAGGACATGTGTGGTGATGTAAGTCCTGCTATTGCTATCATGGACTTTGAGAGGCCATCGTGGAAGGGATTAATAAGTGCGCACCCTACCACACACATCCGGGGATGCATTTTCCACTTTGCTCAGGCAGTATGGCAAAAGAAACACACATGCCCTGAGGTGGAAAAGAGTTATTGTACTGATCCTGACTTTGCCTTACATTTACATATGCTGCTGTTGTTGGCATTCGTGCCATCTAGTGATGTAGTAAGTGCTTTTGAGGAGCTACGTGAACTCAACTTCTTTGCTAACAACGAGGACATACTACAGCCTGTCCTCAATTACTTTGAAGACAGATGGTTAAGCAGACTGAAAGGACATTCTGGCTGAAGGCATGCTGCTTTCCATGTGCCTCAATGGAACTGCCATGAAGCTACAATACTAAGACTTGAAAGAACCAATAATTCCATGGAGGGATGGCATCGAGGATTTCATTCAAGGCTAGGCTTCTGTCATCCCAGTGTCTGGAGACTGATTGAGTATCTCAGGGAAGAACAGCATCTCACTGAGATTAAGATTGAACAGTTAATTGCTGGATCATCTACTGCAGGGAAAAAGAAAAAAATACTAAGACCAGAATGAGAGAATTGTCAAAATTGTGAAAGATTATGGCACTCGTAAAACATACGAATACTTGTGAGGACTTGCTTATAACTTTCAATTTCAAGTTTGAAATTACCAAGAGAGCATGATTACTGATATTGGAGACAGCTATACTGGATTAAAAGAATGAAGCAGAAATAAAGGACTACTGGCATCAACCATTTTTTTATTTTGTTTCAGAAGTCGCTATTTTGATGCCTATTACTATGATCCATCAATTAACTGCTTAACATATCACAGAGAGACCCTCAATTAACCTCCATATGAGACTGCTCTATTTCTAACCATGACAACATTCCCAATAGCTTCATCTTAGGGAAACGCTGTGTTTCAAAACTGCTCCATCACGATTTTGACTTAATTACAGTGAGACTGCTCTATTTCTAACCGTGACAACATTCCCAATAGCTTCATCTTAGGGGATTTTTATTTAATTACAGTGAGACTGCTTTATTTCTAACCATGACAACGTTCTCAATAGCTTCATCTTAGGGAAACGCATTGTTTTAAAACTCTCCAGTTCATCGCTATTTTGATGGTGACAACATTTGCTATTTGCTGTTATAGCAATTTAGATATGGTCACTATTACTGTTTTCACCATTTCAAAATCGTGATTTTACACTCGCTATTATTTATTCGCTGTTTTAACGTGATACCCCTGGCCTGTAACAATGGCGGCCATTGCAAGTGGCAGATGCTAGAAGCAAGTGTCTAATGCACTAGGTTACTCTGGTCTAGTAGCACTCTTAGATTTAATAAATGTTTGAGAGAGCAGGTTTTTGTAAAATGTGACTTTAATGTGGTAAAACATATTTTACTTCTCTTTCAGAGAGCACTGAAAGGCAAGGAGGTGAGCAAACTACTAAAAAATGCAGAGTATCTTCATGAAAGTAAAGAGAATAGAACTAGCTGAAATGTATTTAATTATATTTTAACAAATTAGAATGAATTGCAGGGCTACAAAGAAAAAGCATTTTGAAACTGCAGCAACATCATATTTTTTTGAGCAGTGTGAGAGAATAAGAAGTAGTTAGCAATAGCCTAGCTGAATTTTAGAATGAGACATTTAATGACCTGAGAACAAAAGTTATAGAGTACTCTTATTCACACAGCTATTTTAGATTACAGAGTAAGGGAAAATATTTAAAACAAAATCCAGATTGAAAATATTTAAGTGAAAGCACAGAAGTAAGTGCTTGATAAGTTTATGAAAATAATCATATTTTGTAAATAATAATGATATACGAACATGCGAAAATACGACTGTGCCAGCAGAAAAAGACCAACCAGTCTATCTAAGTCTGCTCGACTGTGCTGTTAGCACCTCTAGTTGATATGCCTTGTCTACATTAATTATAGAACAGTTTATTATTTAATGGACACACAGAGGAGCACAAGTACTTTCACAGAGTTCTGGAGAATTGGAAAAATGGAGAATGTATCCACTCCATATTTTAACAATATTATGTTAAGAATTTAGAGTGCAACAATGAAGTAAATGTCTTATTCTTATTGGGCCCTATGCACAAACAAAAATGTTGCCTATGTGCCACGTATCTAAGGCATGTAGGCAACCATAAGTGTGAATGCCATGCAGCAGGGGTCCCACAGACCCTCGGCGGCATTCACCAAGGGCTCACAAAGCACTTACATGCCCACCTCCCTAGCCCCTTGGGCAACTCCACACTGGGGATATGTCAGGGGCGTGCCTGCACTATGTGGGATTCACCAAGCCATGTAGTGCCAGGCACAGGCGGTGCAGGTTACACCAGCTGGGACCCAGGCATAACCCAGTGCGCATCCCCGTGTTCTTCATCTGCTGGGTGCAACTGTACTGGGCTACAGACCTCCATGCCTCCCCAGCTCACTAGGCTGCTGGGGAGGGCTGGGGCAGTGGATCAGGCTAGTGCCTGGCAAGAGTCAAAATGTTGCCACTTGATGCGGCTTGCTCCTGAGCTGTGCACCCACTGCATGGGTGCAAGGGATCCACTGAGGGATCCGGGATGGGCATTCGATTGGTTATCTGCCTGGGTCTCTGGCTGTGCCCCCCACTGCACTGCACTGCATGACCCTGCATGCCGAGGGGGTGGGGCCACAGACAGGTGCCCCTTGGGTGCATGCAGTCGTGCATACCACGCACCCTGCAACTGTCTGGACAGCATAGGTACACAGGTGGGGTACACACCTTAGGTGCGTACCTTCTGCCCCAATAGTACATAGGCATCATTACTGTCATGTTTTCTAAAAAATATTTACATCCACTTCCGACAGAATCTTTTGTCTTGAAACACTGGAGTTGTGAAATGTAGCATTGGAAAATAAATCTGCAGTTATATAGCTACAACGAGCGGTCCGGTTATTGTTTGTACAATAGAAAAACAAAGGCATGTCAGACTTGCCAGTGCCAGGTGTGAGAAGTAGAGTAAGAGGACACTCTAAAAGAGTTTTACATTTGAAAAGGTCAGACCTGATTACTTCTTGAGGTGAGCTAACCCTTAAGAGATAACCTGAGGGGGGTCGGTTGGCTTTTTATTGCTTTGTTAAAATGTTAATTGTGCTACCATTTAAAGAGGTTTACATTTGAAGGGGCGAAGGGTGCAGATCTTTAACAGAGAGAAGGACAGGACTTCCAAAGTCTGCTCTAAGTAACTTATTTTCTGTACCCCAACATTTATACAATTTAACTAACTGATTTAAGCAACAATGTAATCATAATTGAACTACTCAGACTATATCTCTTTCATTAAAAGACAGAGTTTCAGATACAAAAGAGTTGCAGGGAGAGTCCACTTTTGACCTGCTGTAAATCATCGTTGGAGAGTAAGACACCCAAGGATCACTGATTCCTGTATGTGTGGTAAAGAGTCAGTACAGCACTCTTTTGTTGCATGTGTTATTCAGTGTAAGTCACACAAGTTAGGACATCTCAGAAGGTGACAGCCTAAAAAGAGGTCTTGGTCACCTAGATTCCCAAAATACAGTATCACAACACAACAGGCGGAAAATCTACAAAAGTGAATATGCAGTATGCCAGGGCTTTACAATCATGTGCCTAGCTGAGTGTTAAGTGCCTAGCTGAGAGTCAGGAGGCATGGGATTGCATTAACCTACTTCGTAAGTAGATTGCAAGCTGCAATGTAGAAGAAGCTTAAACCCAAATGTGTCATACAAGTAAAGGTCAATTGTTTTACCTTGTAATATTTGCTTCCTGTTTCACTCTGGAAAAGAGTAACGCATTTGCTGTCCAATCGCCAGTAATGTCTCTTTCGCTGTAGGAGAAAAAAATACATAAATCTTGACACAGTCACTTCTTTTTACTACTCAATGTTTTTCCCTTTTGTAGAAGTAAACAGAAAATGTGTGATAGGATAGCTTACTAAATGAATAAACCTCTAGTTTGGTTACCTGTCATGCTATTTTTATATTGTCCATTAACCAATATTGATAGTTTTTCACTATTTCAACTATCATGTCATTCTAAGGGGCTGCTAAAGGAACATTAAAAGTTACAGAGCAGGAATAAAGTGCTTTAAAACTGGCAACATAAAAATGCATGCTTTTCTTCTAAAGACAAAAACTTTACTTTTACAGTTCACGTAACTATTCCTTATTTAAATGACAATGACAATTTACAAGTATTACTATTCCACTTTCCAAACAAATAACAAATGAGATCCAAGGTAAAGAACTTTATTAAAACTAGGAAAACTAATTTTTTGTAAGTATTATGAAATATTTGTTAATGTTGCTGTAAACATGGGCTCCATATTTGAAAGCTGAGCTTTTCATTTTGTTTCATTTCATTTTTACTGTTTGTACCGGAAAAGCATGTGAACAAAATTGCCCATTTTCACATGCACCCAGTGATACAATTTGTTACAGTGATACATATTGGTAAACATTACATAGTTTGGAATGAGAGTGCGTACAAAACAGGTACAATAACACATATTGGTGAACACTGCATCATCAGGAATAACAGTCATACAAAGGGGACAAAACATAATAGGGAAGGTACTGTTAAAGATAACATAACTATATAATAATTTTAAAAAGAAAAGCAAAAATATGCCAGGTGACAAGTGCAGGAAATTGAAAAGAAGAGATTGGAGCTGAAAGCATGGGTCAGAGGCAGCTGTGTTGGAGCTTGTCTAAAGAGTAGGATTACAATTGGTTTTTGAATGATGCAAGTGTATTGCACAGGACAAAGGGCAGTTGAAGGTTGTTAAAAAGTTTGTCACCTTTGTAGGAGAGGGATTGTTGCCCCTGGGTAGTATGACAGTGAGGAATCACAAAGACGTGGATACTGGAGTGCCTGGTGGTCCTGATGTGTACATACTTATTGAACAGGGAGGAGATGCTGCTAGGCATGGAGCCTAATAGGATTTTAAAGATTAAGTAAGAATTCTGATGTCAAATCTATCCTCTAGGGTAAGCCTGTTTGCAGCCTTGTACAGATCACAGTGGTGCACCCTGAAGGGGAGGCCTGTGATGAATCGGATGATGCTGTGATACGTGATCCTTAATCTAACTAGATTTTTCTGCAAGATGGAGGTTGAGCATATGAGGGAGCCATAGTCTAAAATAGGGATCAGGAAACTGTTGGCAAGCAAGGCCCTAGTTTCTGGTATGAGGAAATGTTTTAGGTGATGTAGGATGCCAAGTCTTTGGTGAATGTTTTTAACTAACTGATGAGTGTGCAGCTCGTAGTTCAGGTGACAGACCAAGTGAATTCCAAGGTATTTGAATGTGGTGACTCTCTCAATTGGGAGCTTTACAATGCACAAAGTCCCTTCTTATAGGGCTTATTTATGTAAAGTACAAAATGCTGGCATATTCAAACAAGTACAGAGCACACTGTGAGTGTATAAAACGTGTTTGAATATACCCCCATTGTGATCAGTGCAAAGCAAGGCACTAACAGGTTTCCAGTCACGAAGCACAAGCCCCTTCTGGTAATAGAAGGGGACTGGCTCTGTAGTTACAAAATAGGCTGCCAAGGAGCAAAGTATCAATTAGGGCATTCCAAAGGGGTTTGCGCTGTCTTACTAAGTTGTCATTTTTGTATGGCTGCTTGCAGATGACCTCATTCTCCAGGTATGGCCATAACAGACTATTTGCATTCCATCATTTTTGAGTGTTGGTTTTATTTCACACAATTTAATCAATATCTAGCACACTTTCATCCACCTATATTTTACCTTATACCTGTGATTGCACTATGAACATTTAGGGCAGGATTTTGCTGAAGGGTGGATGCAACACTACAGATGCATCCAGATGTCTGCATCCCATTCACAGACATCTGGATGCATTCGCAACATTTTTTGCAGTGTACAGCAACTTCGGGTGCAACATGGGGATTTGCATTCATTTTTCAGATGCAACTGCAAGATTTCATCCCAAAAGTTAGACCAACTTTTTGTGTTCTAAATTTTTGGGTAGAATTCTGCACTCGCCTCTGAAAAATGGACACATGTGTATGAAAATCTCATAACTACTCTCTCCCTTCAACCGACCACTAATCTTTCTTGTATTTGCAGGCATTGCATCAAAATGCTTCAGAAGAAAAGTAGAAAAATGGTCTGATTTTAGAAAGGGTTGCAACGCCACAGGGGACTTGCAGCAAGGGTGTTTGATGCAAATTGCAACTTGCATCAAACTTTGTGGGAAGCACAATTTTCAAAGTAGCAACTGCCTAGCCACAATACCCCAATGCAGGAGCAAGTAGATAATGCAGCCATGCTCACAGAAAGGGTTGACAGGATGTACTAGTTGCCATGTGCAATAGGCACTGATTGCCGGTGTGAGGCTGATGTGTCAGAAAGTTGGCAGTGTCTGCCTCTGACCAGTGTTTGCAAAATATTGCAGATAGGATTCTGCGATCAAGTGGAGTGCTGCGGCAGTACACAGCCATAAGGTACAACCCCAGCTTGAATTCAGACTCCTGCTGTGATATTCCTTGCCACAGTGCACTCCTGATGGTGGATGCACCATGGAGTTATACCAGCTTCTCCATGATCTACCTCTGCATCCATGGGGGAACCCCTTTCATGGGACTTGTGCAAAACCTTTGGTACAAGGTGCTGTAAAGGGGGGAAGTGTCAAAAATACACCATCCCTTCTAAAATCACACCAGTTTGCATCCGAGGGGATTTTGAGCAGCTGCGTCCAACTTTGCAGTGGACATAGAAACATAGAAACATAGAATTTGATGGCAGATAAGGACCGCTTGGCCCACCCAGTCTGCCCATTTCCCTACCTAATGGATAAGCTGCAGATCCTAGTTAACCAGCGGCCTACTTCTTTCTACCCCCAACCGGTAGAATTGCCTTATGGCTGTCCCATGCATGCTTGAATTCAACCACGGTTTTTGACTCCACAACCTCCTCTGGAAGGCCGTTCCACAACCCTCTCTGTGAAAAAATACTTCCTTACATTACATCTGAGTTGCCCCCCCCCATCTTCAAATTGTGCCCCCTTGTTCTTGCACACCTCTTTTTTTGAAAGATGCTACCCACTTGGACTTTGTTGATTCCCTTGAGGTACTTGAATGTTTCTCTCTTGTCCCCCCTCTCCCTCATTTCCTCAAGGCTATACATATTAAGCTCCTTTAGTCTCTCTTCATATGTCTTCTGGTGCAGACCCTGCACCATTTTAGTTGCCCTCCTCTGGACAGCTTCCATCTTGTCCATGTCCTTGCGGAGATTGGGTCTCCAGAACTGCACACAGTACTCCAGATGGGGTCTCACCAGCTGTCTGTACAGAGGGATAACAACTTCCTGCTGGTGATGCCTCTCCCTATGCATCCCAGTATCCCCCCAACCCTTCTTACTGCCCTCTCACATTGCTTGCCAGCTTTAAGTCATCTGATATGACTATCCCCAGGTCCCTTTCCATTTTGTTGTTGTTAGTATCTCACCCCTGGTGTGTACTCTTCCCTGGGTTTTTGTTTCCCAGGTGCATTACCTTGCACTTCTTAGCATTAAATCTAAGCTGCCATACATTTGACCATTCCTCTAACCTTGCCAAGTCCCTTCTCATTCTTTCCAACCCACCTTGTGCATCAACTCTGTTGCAGATCTTTGTGTCATCTGCAAAGAGACATACTTTTCCTTCCAGTCCCTCTGCAATGTCGCTTACAAAGACATTGAAGAGGACTGGTCCTAATACTGAACCCTGCAGCACCCCACTAGTAACCCCCCTTTCTTCAGAGTGGACTCCATTTACTAATGCCCTCTGGGTCCTATTCTCCAGCCAATTCTTTTCCCAGGCTATCATCTTGGGACCCACTCCCAGGCTGGCTAACTTGTATATTAATCTTTTGTGTGGGACTGAGTCAAATGCCTTGCTAAAGTCTAGGTAGACCATGTCCACAGCCCCTTCCTGATCTACTACTTTGGTCACCCAGTCAAAGAAATCTATTAGATTCATCTAGCATGACCTTCCTGCTGTGAATCCATGCTGCCTTGGGTCCTGTGCCCCTCTGACCTCTAGGTACTCGACAATTCTTTCCTTCAGAAGTGATTCCATCATTTTCCCTATCACTGAGGTTAAACTAACTGGTCTGTAGTTTCCCGGTTCTGCCCTGCTCCAACTTTTGTGAAGGGGAATCACATCTGCCTTCCTCCAGTCCTCAGGTACCACCCCATCCTCCCATGATTTGTTAAAGAAGGTAGTCAGTAGTGTCACTAGTTCTACCCTTAGTTCTTTTAGAATTCTGGGATGAATCCCATCAGGCCCAATTGCTTTATCCACCTTTAGTTTTAAGAGTTCTTTCAGAACCCTTTCTTCTGTAAATGGGCTGGTATCAACTTCTGTATCCAGAGTGTTTATATTGTTTGTTTTAGGTACCTCCCCCTCTTCAGTTGAAAATACTGAGCAAAGATATTTGTTTAGTATCTCTGCCTTTTCACAGTCACCCTCTGCTCACCCCCTTCCCTTTATTAAGCCTCATTATCCCTTCCTTAGTCTTCCTTCGCTCCCTGATGTACCTAAAAAAGGTTTTATCCCCCTTCTTAACTGAGTTGGCTATCTTTTCCTCAGTTTGGGCCTTTGCTGTTCTGACTGCCTTCCCAGCTTCCTTTTGCTTTAACTGATACAATTCTCTGTCCTGCTCCTTCTGTGATTCCTTGTACTTTCTGAATGCTTTCTTTTTCTCTTGAACCTTCACTGCCACCTCCTTTGAGAACCATAGTGGTTTCTTACATCATTTTGTTTTGTTTATTTGCTTCACACAAAGGATTGTTACCTCTGTGATGGCAGTTTTTATTATTCCGCATTGGTCTTCCACCCCTCCTTCCTGCCCATTTGCTAGTGCATTCCTTAGGCACTCACCCATTTTGGCAAAGTCAGCCCTCCTGAAGTCCAGTACTTTTGCCTTTGTATGGTTTGACTCTATTGTTGTGTTTATTGTGAACCATACCCATACTGTTTCACTCCAGTTAACATCTGGCATATTCAGATCACCCATCAGCAAAATCTCCCCTTTATCTGTCATTCTAAGTATACTTTCTATCATATCCTTGTCCATTTCCTCCCCCTGAGAGGGGGGGTTTGTATACAACCCCTGTGTGGATTGTGTTGTCATTTCCTGACTCCAAATTGACCCACAGTGCTTCTTCTCCTCCCTGTTTACCCTTATGTTCTGTTGCTTTGATTCCTTCTCTTATGTAGAGAGCTACTCCTCCTCCTCTTTTACTCTCCCTGTCCCTCCTGTAGATAGTGTATCCTGGTATGTTTACATCTCAGTCTTGGTTCTGTGTGTACCATGTTTCTGTGACTGCCACAATATCCAGATGTTCCTCCTCCATCAAGGCCACTAATTCAGGAAGCTTGTTACCCAGACTACGGGCATTGGTACTCATTGCTCTCCATTTTTTGATGGCTTTACCTTCTATAGCAGCGTCCCCCACTGACCTTTCTACCTTGGTCTTTTTCTCATTTAGTACCCTGTTTTGTATGGGGCTGCTGGGGTTTTCCTGCTGCTTATCAGTGCCTCCTCCCCTTGACTAGTTTAAAAGCTTGCCAATGAAGTATTTAAACCGATTGTCCAAAAGACTTGTTCCCTTCCTGGACAGATGTAGACCATCCTGCCAGTATAGGCTGGTGTCCCTCCAGGTGGAACCCCAGTCCCCAGTGAAGTCAAATGCCTGTGCTCCACACCATTTTTTCAACCATTCATTAAACTGCATGGTGCAAAGTACCCTCACCTCACCCATGCCACTGACAGGCAGCACCTCTGAGAAAGATACTGTGTGTGCTACTTGTCTTAAGCCCCTACCCAACTCTACAAAGTCCTTATGCACTGCTCTAATCTCATGATGAGCCAAGTCATTTGTCCCTAGGTGGACAATGATGTCCAGCTCAGACTCCCGTGCAACTGTTCTCGTGATCTTAAGGATGTGCTTCCTGTCCTTCCAAGCCATGGCACCAGGCAGGCACCTTACTTCAGTTTTCCCTGCTCCCCCCAGTTCTATCCCCCTAATAATTGAGTCCCCCACCAGGAGCTGCTTCCTTTCCCTGTGGTGCCCTCTGTCTCCTTCCTGAGGGCCTCCCTTGTGACAGTTGTCTGCACCCTCCTTAGTCTCCTCTGTGGGTGCATCCATGGGGAACTCTGCTCTCCCAGAATGGTGTATGGGTTGTGGAGTGGAACAACTGACTGGGTGTGCCTCTGTTCCACCACCCTTACCCTCCCTGAGCCCACTGTGGTCCAACTGATGTGCTTTCTTTGCAACCTCTGAGGCAGTGGTGGTGGCTCTGGTGCTCCCTGGATGGGGGGGTTCCCTTGCTACTGCCCAGTGCGGCCTGAAGATGGGAACTTCCTCCCTCAGGGCAGATTGTTGTCTGCAAACAGGGCAGCATCTCAGCCTCCAGAAAGACTCCCGGAAGACTGTTACCCCACAGCCATTACCTTGTACTACTCCCCACATAACTGTCTACCTTGTTTTTTTTTGTGTGTGTGTGTGATTGGTGTGTTATATAGAAATATATGTATTTATATAATGTGTATGCTTATATTGTCAGTGCAGTGTGCTAGAGAGGATATGACAGTGATATGCACCTTGCCCTCTTGAGGAAATGATGTCAGAACCCCAGGTATAAATGAATTATTTCCAGGGGTGAGTGGGGTGAGGGATGGGAAGGGTTTGGGCCTAAACTGTGCCCTCACAAAACAATCAGCTAAAAGCTCTGACCTACCACTGCGATGAGTGCCTTCCTGTCAGCAAGATGCCATACACATCAATTTGACAGAGAAAATACTCTGCTAATCACACAGATAAAAATCCAAACATCCAAGTCAGACACAAGTAAACCTCTCCAGCCCCAAAACAGCCTGGTGACTTGTGATCTGAAAGCAGTCAGCCCTAAAACACGTCAGCTGTGCAGAAGGGCAGACACAGAAAACAGTATTCAGCCTCTGTGGGTTTAAACTCTTCCTGCACTGAAAGTCTTAACAATTGTAACAAAAATAAAGCAAGCTCCACCTCTCTCTGTTGATTGAAAGAATGCCTTTTCTGATAATTCTAAGTTCCTTATTTCACCCTTCAGTTAGAAGTATCCTCCACCTGAAGAATATTAACTTTCCTAAGGAATCTGCTTCAAACCAAAGACAATTGTAAATTGTAAGGTTCACCTTCCTCTGTTGTGAGCACAACTCACTTTCTTGCAAATCTTAAGTCCAGTATTGCAGCTTCCAGCCAGAGGTAGCTTCACCTGAAGACTATTAGGTTATCTGATGAGCCTGCTAAAATTAATACTATTATCATGGTCTGTTAGATTCTTCCACGGCTATTGGTTGTTAAGTAGCTGTGATATAAGCACTTCCTGACACAGTCTGGCCTGGCCTTTTTAGGCACACAGAGATAAACAAAAGAAAAACCAGCGTCCACCCCTTAGGCACTGTCTGGGTCCAATACACAGCCTGTAACCTGCTCTCAGTTCAGGGCTTATGATAAATTCTTCACCCAGTGAATACTCACAGTATTACAAATATTGCAATGCAAACAGTCAATCACTAACTCCAATCAAGTCAGCTGTGCAGAAGGGCAGAAACACACAAAACAGTAAAATCTTAACAATTGTAACAAAAGTAAAGCAAGCTCCACCTCCCTCTGTTGATTGAAAGACTGCCTTTTCTGAGAATTCTAAGTTCCTTATTTCACCCTTCAGTTAGAAGTATCCTCCACCTGAAGAATATTAACTTTCTTAAGGAATCTGCTTCAAACCAAAGACAATTGTAAATTGTAAGGTTCACCTCCCTCTGTTGTGAGCTCAACTCACTTTTTTGCAAATCTTAAGTCCAGTGTTGCAGCTTCCAGCCAGAGGTAGCTTCACCTGAAGACTATTAGGACACAGGGCTTGTCACAAGCCCTGCTTCCACCTTTTAAAATCGGGCCCAAAGTATGTTTATTCTGATAAAGAACAAATAATAGAATCTTCCAATAATTACAAACAGTAGTTTAAACAGTTTTATCTTTTTAGATATAGATACATGGAATTTGATGAACTATCAATACATCAACATAAGCATACTAGGGATGTGCAAATACCTTATTTTGTATATTCGCCAAATTTTCATACTCGAGGTCCTAATTATTCATGTTTCATTATTCAGCTGGAACAGGGTGCATGACTTTAAGATCTCCTGAGAATTCATGTACAGTCAGAGGCTATTTTGGAAGCTCACTGAAGGCAGGTCATGTGACCAAGCACTTGCAGAAACTACAGGCAAGAGAGACAGATGCCTGAGCTGCTGTGAAAGAGCAATTTACTTCTATCCACTTGTTAAAATTAGACAAAAAGCACAAATCTTGGCAGCCTGTGTTCCCTTTCTAAATCCCAAGTTAGAGAAGGTAATTATTTTCACACCTGTTGGACAATTGTCAGTGTTTCTCAGGCAAACTTCTAGGAAAGTGTTTTTCCCCCTAAAAGTGAAACAAATTCTCATACTAGGCTAGGCCTGTTTCTGCTCTGCAAGCAAGAATTAGTCACAGCCCTGGTGCAGATCCTCCTTATTTTGGCATAATGGCAAAGAAAATCTCATTAGGTGTAGCAGCATAGAGAGAGAGAGACCACTCAGTCAGCATTAGCAATTTGCACAAAGCCAAAAAATACAGGACATTTCCAATATTGACTTTTTAAATTTTTTCCATGAAAATTTAAAGCCGCACATATTAACCCCAACATTTCACCTATAGGGCTTGTTAAGGGGAGTGGTTTTACTGTTGTTCTCAATTTACTGTCCCTTTCTTACTTGCAATTATTTATTTATCACACAAGAAAAAAAAGGCTGCATGCTTTTATGGCTCTTTTTACATCCTTTAATTTTATTGTCAAAGAGGAACCAAGGGCAAGGGCTTACAATTTTTTTTTTTACAAAGTGCCATGTTGGTCTCCTTGCAGGGATTCCCCATCCCACTAGGAGACCAACATGGCACTGTCAACATATTTTGGTTGTGTGGCTGTCCCAGTGTACCTGGTTCAGGAGCAGAGCTGGGTGAGCATCGTGTGGCAGAATGGGCCTGACTGGAAAAGAAAAAACTCCTTGCTGTCTCAGTGATGGCTGAAAGAGCCTGAATAAGGTGTATCCCATTCTGCGTCTGCTTACAGGGCAGGGTATACCCCTACAACACAGAAACGTGGCACTCAAATTCAAAAGGACAGAACAGATGCTCAAAAAAATAACAAACTGCAATGAGTTTATTATCAAGCCAAATGGACACTGACAAACAGATGCCCCAGCTCTGTTTGTCAGCGACCATTTGGCTTGTTAATAAACTCACTGCCTTTATTATTTTTGGAACATCTGTTCTGTACTTTTGAATTTGAGTGCCACATGTCTGTGTTGTATGTATACATTGGGATGTATCCTTTATGAGGCACCAGCAGAGCAGTCCTGAGTGCCCCACTGGAGCCACAGAGTATATCACTGTCTGATTTGGGAGTGCATCCCAGTCTAGTTACACAGCATATTCCTGGTTGACAAAAGTATGATGGGGAAAGTTATAGATTATGAAACAGTTTGGGTTTCTTAAAATGAAAAGAAAGAGCCAGCCCCATAACACTACCGTACTGTACGTACTGCTAACTACTCCGATGTACCATGTTTCCAAATGGACTTTGTTCATTTGGGGGCCAGCCAGGTGAGAGGGGACTGGGCATCCCATGGATGGCTCTCTTCTCGTGAAGTTGGGGCAGGGATAGTGTCAGGGATAGTGTCCCCCTGTGGGAATGCTGAAGTGCCTAGCATAAGCTGGCGGCTGCAAAGTGGATGTGTGAAAAATAAAATGATATGAAAGAATTTTAAAAGAGTAATACAATCAGGCAGCCTTTTTTATTTGTAAGATAAATAACTGCGAGCAAGAAAGGGATAGCAAAATGATGAAAGCAGTAAAAACAGTCTCCTAAATATGTTGCATTGGTGAAACACTGGGGTTATGTGGGAAGCAAGAAGAATTTGGGAATGTTGTTTCTGCAGGCTTTATGCAAAAGCAGAGTGGTGAGTGCACTATGCAGTGCACCCAGTTTCACAACCTCATTGTTATGAAATCTTAAGCTAAGAAGCAATCACCCACTGGATTATGATTTACCTTGAGGTTATTATTTCTGTGTTATTGTTCAGCATCCTTACTGTTTCCAATGGACATGATAATGACATGTATTAAAACAACAGGAAGAGAAGTATTTCATTTTTTTTTATTTTTCATTTTCATTTATTTCATACTGAAAAAAATCTGTGAGCAAAAAAATGCCTGTTTTCACAGATGTCCAGTGACAAATAAAAAGACAATATACAAAACAAAATTACGTAAATACATCAATAAACATTGCAAGTACATTAGAAACAATTACAAACAGTCTCTGACAAAAACTTTTGTTCAAGCAAACATTTAAAACCTGACACACTGCAACAAACAATTACATTAGATAATTGATTATATTGAATCAGCAATTCAAAATGAATTGAGGTCTTCATAAAATTTGATCTAATCAATGGTAACTTAAACTTTCTACTTAAACTGTTTCTAGTCATAACAGTGTGCACAGAGATGGGGAACATACTAGCAACACTATCAGGTACAAAACCTAATTGAATCTTGTGCAAATAGGTTAAAGACCTATGTTTAAAGAAAATACTAAGAGGTAAGCAACCAGATTCTTCATAAAGTGTACAATGATGAGTCATCCTAGATAGGCCAGGAATAAAACGTAGAATACTGTGATAAGTAAAGTTAAGTTTGTTTAACATTTTAACAGTTGAACATGAATAAACAGTGGAACCCTACCTGAGTAAAGAAAACAAAAAAACAGTTTTCCAATAAATTCCTAGACTCATTATCAAGACATTTTTTGACACGAAACAACATACCAAGTCGCTGATGTAGGCGAGTAATCAAAAAAATCAATGTGTTGATCAAAATGTAAGTATTGATCCAATATTATACCCAAATACTTAGAGGTAAAAACCCTTTCTATTATATTACCAAAATTATCTTTAAGCACAAAATTATTAATCCATATGATTTCTATGACCAGAAAAAAATCAAAAATTTGGTCTTAGTAGAATTAAGTGTTAATCTTTGTTTAATAAACCAGGACTGTAAATTGTTGAAGTCCCTCTGAAAATTATCCTGTAATTTCTGAACATCAGTACCAACACTAAATAATACAGCACCATCTGCAAATAAGACAGTCTCAGTATCGTTACATATTTCAGGCAATGTATTAATAAACAATGAAAACAACAGGGGTCCTAAAATGGACCCCTGCAGAACCCCATATCTCATTAAGTTCTCCTGGGACAATGAATCACCAATATGGGTTCTCTGGGTTCTATCTCTTAAATAATGTCCAATCCACAAAATCACATCATCAGAAAAATGAGCCTTCAACAACATTCGTAACAATATGTCATGATCTACAAGATCAAATGCCTTGGTGAGGTCCACAAAGGCTGCAGCCACCAAACCACCACTATCAATGGTGGAACGGGCACGGCCTGTGAACCTCACCAAGGCAGTTTCAGTATTATGACCGACTCTAAAGCCATTTTGAGCAGGGGTCCAGAGATTATATTTCCCCATAAACTCGTTAATCTGATCACTAACAATCCTTTCTAGAACGTTTGACAACGGGGCAAGAAGCAATATAGGATGATAATTGTTTAAATCAGTCTTTACACCAGCTTTATATTCAGGCTTAACCATTAAGTTATATTTGGTTCAGAAAAAGTTAAGGGGCTGATGATTCACAAAGGTCAGTGCAAACTGTGCCGAAGGCAGTTTGCACCAATAACCAGGGCCCCCAGCCCAATTCACTATCAGCTAAGGTCTCAGTGACAAAGTTGCACAGCTTGCAGCAACCATGGCCCTGTGCCAAACAGATGGCACATCTTAAAGGTGTGTTGCAAGCTGTGGGGTGACTGTGTGGCAGTAGAACCATTGACAGAAGTCCCTGGTGGCTAGTTGCCCATCATCCCCTGTTATTAAAAGAAATATATCCCTGGTGGTCTAGCAGAGCACCCCTCCCAGTTCCTTGTTAGTAACATAACTATATCACTGGTGGTTTAGTGGTCCCCCCCACCCTGATACCCTTTTATTAAAATACTCACATTTCTGGTGGTCTAGAAGACCCCCCTCCCTATTCCTGATTAGCCCATATAATAGAAATATATATTTCCCTGGTGGTCTAGTGGACCCCTCCCTGGTGGGAAGTGCCCCACCACCGCACTTCCCCATCCCATCCCTGAGCTGGCAACTGGCACAGCCCTCAGCACTCCACCATGGCCAGCTGCAGACTGAACTGTCAGGGAGTGCATACTGTATACAGTATGTGCTCATTACTTGACAGAGCTGTCAATTAATGAGCACATACTATATACAGTATGCACTCCTTGACAGTTCAGTTGGCAGCTGGCCAAGGTGGAGTGCAGAGGGCTGTGTCAGTTGCTGGTTTGGGGATGGAGGGACTGGGGTGGTGTGGGACTACTGCCTGCCAGGGTGGGGGTGGGGATCCACTACACCACCAGGGAAATACATATTTTTATTATATGGGCTGACTGGGGATAGGGAGGGTGGTCCTCTAGACAACAGGGATGTGAGTATTTTAGTGAAAGGGGATCAGGGCAGAGGGGACCGCTAAACCACCAGGGATATAATTATGTTAATAACAGGAGATTGGGGTGGGGGGTCCACTAGACCACAGGGGATGAAACACTTCTAAGTACCCTCAGACCAGCCCTGGCATGTCTAAGGGTACTTAGAAATTTGCCTTCTTGAAGGGTTTTGTGAATCTCAAATGAGGGGATACGGGAGCCTATATCTGCCACAAGCTCCCTAATGCTATATCACAGCTGATTTTGTGCCACAAGGCTGGAATAAGCCCCCTTTGGTGCCAGTATCCTGTGTTTAATACAGGCTGTGTTTGGGAATTGCTCTTGAGGCATCTTTTGGCATAAGCCTTACCTTGTGCAGTTCCTTGTGGCACAAGCCCCTTGCACCATTCAGGGGCATTTTGTGAATTGGGCACAGTGTGTTTATAATATAATGAAGGTGCATGCATTGAACACTGCAGTAAGGAAGCATAGGGAGACTATGCAGGCTAAATTTATGGAGAAAAATAGCAAAAGCAGACTAGGAGACTCTATTTCATGTGAGTAACTCATATTTGTCCTCACATAATGGCAAGTTAAGCTTCATGAAAACAAGCTGTTGGACATGTTCAGGGTCTAGTGCTGATTGATGAGGCTCAACAACATCACCAACTGTGCTAAACATCCTCTCGGATGGCACACTTGTAAGGGACCAGCTATGTGTCTCACACCCAGCTGCAGCAAGTACAGGGAAGAATGCATTGTCTGCGTCCAGTAGCCTAACGGACTAACCTGAAACAACTGAAGAGACTCTGTAACATAGCTGCTGAAGATATTTTCCTCAGAAAAAGGCTATGAATGTGCCCTCTTATGTTGGTTCTGATGTAAGGATGTGCTGAGCAGTGCCCACTGACTCCTATTTGTGCTGCTGTCAGTTACAGGTATTTCTTTCCCATCACCACCAGTGGAACCAGACCTACCAGATGGAATTCCTTCTCTATCATGATATTCTTTGCCACCTGTCAGTGCCTGCAGTAGTTCCTGCATGCAACTAATCAGCTCATCCCACAGCTTTTTTTGAAAGTGAGTCACTCTATGGCTATCCATAGCCATGTGAAGAATCTCACATTAGAACTAGGGATCCAGCATGGTTACAAAACTGTGGCTATGACTTATCCAACACTTTTGCAAACCTTACATCCAGTTCCAGTTCAGCTTCCAGGTGATCGGTGAGCACAACTACCCTATCTGGAATCTCCCTGTATTCTTCTACATACCTGTCCATTGATGTTTATAGTATATGCACTTTGCTGGGATCACCTGACTCAGAGTTGCAGTGGATGCACTTAGATCATGGGTGCTCCTCTGAAATGGCCCAAGTACTCTCACCATGGTCTCAATCAGTGACCACTCATGGTGGTCTAGGACTCCTCAATTGTCACACTCCATTGAAATGTCATAAAATGCTCACTTTTGTTCTAGCAGTCCAGACCACATCAGGTACAATGAATTCCATCTGGTACTCACATCCTGTATCAAGAGATGTTGAGACAGACCAAGGCATTATTGCATTTCTCTTAGCTGGTAAGTCAAAAGAGCGGTAGCAGCAGCAGCATTTTTTTCAGAGGCAGAATGGTCTGTGGCATTGCCAGTACCACCAGCATCACTGCCTGCATCATCGCCATGAAATGGGTCTGATGGAACCACAGGCACAGACCCTGACACTTTTAAAAGCTGAGGATGTGTTACCTTTTGGTGGTTCATTAAGGAGGTGGTAATTAAATCTGCCAGAGATTTTCCTCTTCTGATAGTGGTGCTACACAGTGTGTACATTTGCATTCTGTTATCTTCTTTCTTAACCTTCACTTTGCCACTGCCGGGTTGGCATTCGACTCCTCCCCATACGCTAGCCGAGTGAATAGCAACACTAGCCCAGATACTACACATGCTACTCCACCTCATCCCTTCCAATTGTGCCTGTTTAGCTACAAAGAAGTCCAAGACATAATTCTTAGCCTTGACACCAAGAAAAGTGCAGGGGACGATGGCCTTGAATCATTTTTCTTGCAGTTAGACTATGCCCAGCTCACAGCCCCAATCCTTCACATCTTCAGCCTCTCTATTACCACAGCCACTGTTCCATCCTGCTGGAAATCTGCCCATATTCTTCCTCTCTTCAAATCAGGAGATCCTTGTGACTTAAACAACTACTGTCCTATCTCTATCTTGCCCATTCTCTCCAAAGTGCTGGAAAAACTTATATACAACCAACTAAAAAATCACCTCAAAGTGCACTCACTCCTAAACCCGGCCCAATCTGGCTTCAGGTCGAAGCACAGTACCATCTCAGCCTTGGCTAAAGTCTCTAATGACAGGATCCATGCTATGGACACCAAGAAGGATACTGGTGCAGTCTTTCTAGACCTCAGTAAGGCATTCGACACTGTAGACCATCACCTCCTAATCACCTGTCTTGTCTACATAGATGCCACTCCACTTACCTTACAGTGGTTTAACAGTTACCTCACAGGAAGGATACAAAAAGTCAAAGCTGATGGCCTACTATCTGCTCCCCTTCCAATTGCCAGAGGAGTCCCTCAAGGCTCCATCCTAGGACCAGTCCTTTTTTCCCAGTACACCAACAACCTTGACTGCCACATAAAGAACTCTAGCATACATTTCTTTGCGGACGATACAGTTTTGTACGCATCAGGCTCGTCCTTAACTGAAGTCAGGGAAGCACTCCAAGCTGACTTTATCCAGTTAGAAAGCAACCTTATCAATGCCAAGCTTCTCTTAAATGCCCAAAAAACCAAGACAATGATTTTCTCGAGACTTGCCTTGTCTGGTGCCCTACTTACCCCACCTAAAAACTTCATAGTTTCCTCCCTAGGTGAACCCTTGGAAGTCATACCTAAATTTCAATATCTCGATATGTGGATAGACAACAAGCTTTCCTTCAATGACTGCATCGAGGATCTATCAAACAGGCTTAAAGCATGCTTGGGTTTCTTCTTTAGAAATAGGACCCTCTTTTCTCTTGCTACCCGAAGAAGACTTGTCCAAGCAACATTCCTTCCTTTGCTTGACTACGGAGACATTGTCTTTATCTCCTCCCCAAACTTGAGCCTATCTAAACTGGATGTACTCTGTCACCATGCTCTTCACTTCATTACTAACTCTGTGTACAGGACCCACCACTGTGATCTTTATGCAGCAGTTGGGTGGACCTCTCTTGCCACCAGACGCCTCCTGCATGCTGGCATTTGGACCCCCAAATTACTACTCCACAAACTCCCTGTCTATTTAATGTCTTTCATACACATCTCACATGGCGCCTACTCCCTAAGGAAATCCGATCTTATCCTACTAGATGTTACCTGGACACATACCACAGCTGGCCAAAGAGCTGTCTCATACACCCTCACAAACATTTGGAACCAACTACAAGCCATGCTGAAGCTAACCAGCATCGTATCAATTAACTCCTACAAAACACTAGCTATCTCTAAATTAAAAGACATATGTAGGTGCTACTAGGCCCCCAACGCCAAGTCAACTTCCTAGGTACCAACTGGCCCTCTACTTATTAAGTTGAAATGTGTTGCATAATTTAGGGCAAGGTTAAAGCTGGAATGTACTGCATATATAACATAAGGACTTCTATTGTGTATACCTGTTGTATTATATATTTTTTTTTCTTTATTGTTCAACATTTTATTATCTCCTGTCTATGTAATTGCTAACTGTATGTGTCTCAGGAGCTCCTTGTGAATGAGCTTGCTCAACGGAGTCTTTCCTGCAATAAACTTGAACTTGAACTTGAACTTGGTAATGTGAAATGCAGCCATACAATGCTCTTACTGCTTTTGACACCACTCATGCAGCTAGTGTCACCGGCACATGCATCAACACTCTAAAACTCTTTTCACCTTGACTAGCCTTTCTTGTTCAGACATGCATCTGTGGGTTTTCCCCTGGCACTACTGGTGCCCTCACTCCTGCTCTATTTGGCTGTTCAAGCTGTGATGGACCCTGTGGAACAAAGTGCTGAAGAGTAGTTTGCCAAGTTTTTTTTGGGGGGGGGGACCATATCCTTCTTTTTCCTCCCAGTGTGACCTCAAGAGGTTCAATTTTTTTGCCACCTGACTTTCTTGCTTTATGGCTCCCAAGATAATCCCCATAGTCTACTTCATTATCAAAATGGTTTAGGTTAGCCTCCTCAGATGATGTACTTTATCAGTGGGCAGTTCATCTCCTGATGGGAAGTACTCAGACCTGAATGAGTGCTCCTCCTCCTCCTCCTCATCTGCACTGACAAGTTCTACAGTATTTGAGACAAGCTAAGAAACAAGATGTGTCACAGTAGGGGTGGACACAGTACTAGAAATAGTTGTGCAACTGGCTGGGGCCACAGTGGTAATACTGGCCAGTGTCACTATACCAGTACTGGTGGTCACCATGGTTACAGTGGCAGGTGAGGTCTCAATCACAGTGGTAGAAATGGTCTGGGTCACTGTAGCAGTAGTTTTCAGAGTCACAGTGGCAGGACTGGTCTGGATAACAGTGGCAGCAGCAGTCTAAGTCACAGTCACATGAATAGTCTCAGTCACAGCAGCAGGAGTGGCTGACAGGCCTACTGTTGCAGCAGAAGTTGAGATGCTAGCAGTCACAGTGAATGGGTGGTTGATCAGAGCAGTGGTGGTTATTAAGGATGAGGTAATGTGCTACTGGTGGCAGTGGCAAGGGATCAAGAGGATATATTTGCATTGGTAGTATCAGTGACAGTTAATGACAATAGGGCCTATGCATGAAGGGTCAGGAATTACTCACTGGAAGCACGTATCCTGCCCTAGTAGCTCCGCCACCCCAGACAGGTGCAGGGTGCATGTTATTCACTGTTGCATCCACCTGCAGGGCACCTGTCTACAGCCCCACCCCCTCGGCATATAGGACTGTGCAGGGTAGCCAAGGGTGTAGTAGTGGACCCAGGTGGGCATTCAATCAGATGCCAATCCTGGGTCCCGGAGTGGATCCCTTGTGCCAAGGCATGGGTCCGGGTGTGTGAATACCACATGCAAGCACCTAGACCTGTATGCTCATGCCCCTTAGTCCAGCTATCCATAGTAATATTGCCCCTGGCACACAAGGAAACCCCATCCCCATCATGGTGTAGTAAACCCTCTCACACACACATACATCTGTGCCCCATTCCCGTAATGCAGCAGCATATCCCCCACCCCAATACATGTCTGACCCAGTCCCTGTAATGCATATGCATACCCCCTGCCCCCACACACACAGGTGTCACGGTCCTGGTGGTAAATAAGACCCCCCCACACACACAGGTGCCTTGGTTCCAGTGGTGAATAAGAACCCCCCACAAAAACATACACAAGCGCCCCAGTCCACACTATTCTGCTACCTGCCCCTGGTACCTCCACCCCCTCATTGGTGTTAAGTAGTCCCCCCACCCCCCGTGGTACCAAAAACTCCACCCCTTGACCTCCGTACCTGCATGTTGGTGCTATGGCTCTGGATGGCCCGTGGTACAGCCCTCGTCACACCACCTAGGTCTCTGGCTGTACAACTGATGCTGGGAGCACGCTGCTTGAATACAGGTAATGCACTCCCAGCATCAGTTAGGTTGCTGCTGGCCAAGGAGGTGCAAGGATGGCTGTGCTGCTAGCCATCCAGAGCCACAACACTGACATGCAAGTACAGAGGATAGGGGGTGGTGTTGTCGGTGCTGTGGGGGAAGACTACTGAACACCAATAAGGGGACAGGGGTTCTGGGGTTGGGGATTGGGATAGTGTGGACTGGGGCACCTGTGTGTGCAGGGAGTATGCTTC
Organism: Neoceratodus forsteri; assembly: GCA_016271365.2. Taxonomy (NCBI): domain Eukaryota; kingdom Metazoa; phylum Chordata; order Ceratodontiformes; family Ceratodontidae; genus Neoceratodus; species Neoceratodus forsteri. The sequence continues at coordinate 299,554,328 of CM028134.1, read as the reverse complement.
TGTGATATGGGGACTAGGGCAGACATGTGGTGGAGACGGGGGATATGCTGCTGCATTATGGGGATGGGGCAAAAATCTGTCAGGGGAGTGGCTACAGCACACAGTTGGGGACGGGGCAGTCATATGTGGGGGGGATGCCATATGGGTCCAGGCCAGGGATCCGGTCTTGTGAGGGCGCTGAACTGTACTGCTGGGACTGGGACGGATGTTCGTGTGTGTGTGGGAGGGGTTTCTGTACTACTGCTGCTGGAGCCACATGGGGGTCCTGTATGCACAGGGCTGGGCACATAAAGCAGTTATGGCAGGGTCCCCCCTGGCATAACTGGGGCCCTCCTACACCCCCCAATGTTCAGTACTACACACCTTAGTCAATGGAGTGTAGTGCAGGCATGCCCCCACCCGCCCCTGGTGTATTGCTGTCTGCGTGGCTGGGGGATCGGGCATGTAGCGAACTTGATCCCCATTTGTGAATGCTGCTAAGGGTCCATAGGACCCCGCTGCATGGCATTCACGTGTATAAATGCCTAAGCACCAGGTTTCTGCGGTGCATAAGCATTATGCATAGGGCCCAATGTCCTCTTAGCAGCACTACTTGTAGTTTGAATGGTACCTTTACTTTTTTCCTCGGTGTCATCTGACAGTGTACTGGTGCTACAGACTGCAGGCTTTGATGGGGTAAATTATAATTTTGTTTGGCAAATGCAGCCAGAGTGTGTCTCTGCTGTATGCTCACCCACTCCTTCTGCACCTATTGCAGCTTTGCTGAAACTGCTGCACTGATACTACATCCTCTATCTGCCACAGTTGCAGTTCTCAAAGGAAGCTGTATTACATTTAAATTAAATTATTATGAAAGATAGTAACACAGGTCACTGAAGCAATGCTAAGCCAACATATTTCACTCACTTATAGTTAAACCTGACCCATAAATTCTCAGTAATGTTTTTTATTTCTTATTTGGCACAAAACCACAAACTTCTGGAGTGCACAGTCATGCACACACAAAGAACAAAATTGCAGGCCACCTAACGGAAGCAGTGAGAGTAAGCTAATTGGTCCCATCCTCCCAGCTGTGGTGCACTCACAATTGCACAATTGGATGTGGGATGGCCCAACCCCACGTTCCTCACAGGAGATATGTGATATTAAATTTCAATTATGTTATTATGAAATGCAGTCACTCAGGTTATATTATTTTGAAATGTAGTCACTCAAGTCACTGCAGCAATGCTGAGCTGACAAGTCTCACTCACTATAGTCAAGACTGACTAGATTCTAAAAAAAAAATATTTTTTATATTTGTTCTCAGGCAGAAATCCAAGCCATGAACAAAATAGAAAAAAGGTCCGTAACAGCTGATTGCACTTCACTTAGACTGCTTGCCTTGTTCTTTGTTTCAGACAACTACATTACAAACAAATCTTACATTTCTGATCAAAATAAATCTCTACAAAACATTCCTTATTCCTTTAAGCTGTTCAGTGTTTTAAACAGTACACTGCAGCTTTAAATCAGGTTTGACGTTAGTACTCACACACAAGCAATGTGTGTGCATGGCTGAGGCCCTGACTGTCTCTCACAGCAAACAGCCCTTCTATTTTCCCATTCTTCTCACACCAGGAAAAAGCCTAATTTTCACCCTACAATGTAAACAACATTAGCCCTCTCTAGCTTGGGATTTAGCAAGGGAACAAAAACTGTCATGATTTCTGATTTTTGTCTGATTTTAACAAGTGGATGCAAGCACAGTATATTGTTCTTTATTGGCAGCTCAGACATCTGTCTCTGTTGCCTGTAGCTTGTGCGAGTGCCGGGTCACATGATCTGCCTTCAGTGAGTTTCCAAACAGGCCTCTGATTGGTCAGGAAGTGTCAGGACAACTCCTGCAGAATAGCAAAATGGTGTTCGTGAAATATTATTTGTTACTCGCACATCACTAAAACGTACCTGATACCAAGCTTTCATTTAAAAAATCTTAAGTTCCAAGCCCTAATGGTTTCAATATCAACCCTTCCTAAAGAAATTATATTTTGAAAGGTCTAATTTTTCAACAGTTAGGGCTAGAAACTTTGTAAAATGAAAGTCTGGAGTCAATTTGCTATAAATAGATAATATCAGAACAGTTTTCACATGTCAAAACATGTTGATACCATATGTTGATAATAAACATGTATTTTTTTTTACTTTTGAAAGGCGGTATATTGTATATTCAGGTTTTTGTTTTACTTTTGAAAGATAGTGTATTGTATATTCAGGACCACCTGCCAGGGCTGGGTACAGTATCACAGTTCAGCCAAGAATACTGAAGAGACCAGTGTAATCCAAGGATAATTAATTTGTCATTCAGGAAACAGTGACATCTAATTGCTTAGTGCATCATCCTGGCAGATTGTACTGTATGTATTTTCATAGAACACAGAAACATAAAATTTGTTGGCAGAAAAGAACAGCATGACCCACCCAATCGGCCCAGATGGCCCCTGTCTAGTAAGTCTCCTCAGATCCTAACTGGTCTTCAGCCATTGTCCTTCCTCCCTGCTTATTTGCTAATATTTCCCTATGTATATCCCACACATACTTGAAGCCCCATACTGGTTTCGCCTCCGCCACATCCACTGGCATGCTGTTCCAGGTGTCTACAACTGTTCCAGTGAAATAGTTTTTCCTCACATTCATCTTAAACTTCCCCACTCCAGCTTCATTGCATGCCTCCTGGCCCCGGTGTTTTTCTCATTGAATGAGAAATTCCCTCCTGCACCCTGTTTACCCCTGTGAAGTACTTGCAGGTCTCTATCATATTCCCTCTCACTCTCCTCTCTCTTCCAAGATGTACATATGGAGATCCCTCAGTCACTACTCCTAGGGCTTTTGGTATAACCCCTGCACCAATTTATTTGTCCTCCTTTGGACTGTTCCCAACCTGTCTATCTCCTTTTCTAAGGTGCTGCCTGCAGAACGGGACACAATTCTTCAGGTGGGTTGTGCAATTTTGCACAGATACAATACACTGATATGTATATTTTCATGTTAATATATAACAGGAACAACTTTTACATATCAAAAAAACTAAGGAAGATCTTTAGACAAAACCTTTTTAGAAAAAGTGTTTTAACTTTTTCTGATCTTTTGATTTTCACACCTTTTTCTTAGGAATTATAGTTTGGAACCTATTATGTATTCATCTTATGCTTCTTTTTTTACTTTTTTCTGGATATTTTTAATGCCACAATTTATGTCATTGGGAAACTTAATCTGGAACCTATTATGCTTTCAACTTATGCCCTTAGTTGCAAAGTGGACATTTTGAATGTCCCTTCTGGCAACCCCTAATCCTTCTTATAGAACTTTTGGAGACACAGCCTGCAAAAGTAGCAAAATAGTTATAACATAGTTAATGAAGAAAGAACAATTCATGTTTATTCTATACAACAACTTTTAACAAAGATACTTAGATGAAGAATTAACATTTTCTGTTTGAGCTGACTTAGCTTGCAATGTTGGGGCTAAGGGTCATGAGTGGGATTGAGTTAGGGATAATATACTGTATTAGCTAGGAGGACTATATGACTATGCATTTGTTTTCGCATCTGTGGAGGGCCCCAAGTGATAAAGGACATTTTAATATTAGAAAACTACAGTAAAGAAGCCCTATGTATTCAGATAAAATCATTAATAATTTTTCATGAAATATTAATTATAATTATGAGCTAAGCGATGGTCACATAAGCAATATACAACATATTGGGGAATAAAACCCATGGGTCTTAGACCATATAACTAAGCTCATTCCATTCCCTTCTGTCTTCATCCTTAAAACATGTAGAGGAAACCAATATAAGTGTTATCTCTTGCCTGATTATAATGATCATTGGATATACTGTATGGCTATTTTATGGGTAGGAAGGGGGCTGAATGATACTGAGACAAAACCATGTTTTGATGCTTACCATTTTTTATCATTTTTTATAGTTTTAAGTTGTACTTTTTAAACTTTTGATATGACCAAGGTTTTCCAACAGCACTGCTGAAATGCCTATTTTTAATTATTTACTTATTTATTTGAAAATTGGTATCCATGAAAAGCACACTGAGTCAACGTTCATTTCCAAGTGTTACCTGGTGGTGGGGTGGATATACAGTAAGTGATAACAAATGTAGCAAAATAGAATAATATCAAGAAAAACAAGACTTCTTTAAGGTACATTGTTGTTTATGTATTCGTGTATTTAATGTATGTTACTTATTAATAATATAAAACCACATGTTTTGCTTATGACAGAAAGTTGAAAACTTAATAAACTTAAGCTAACATTGCTTTACTCAGAATGTAGCACAGTGCCTCTGTAGTATGATGATCAGTCACTTTGAAACCTGCCGAGTAACAGAAAAACTCACAAATTGCTGTTTCTCATCCACCCCAGAGGTTCTTTTGATTTTGCCTGTGAAAAAAAATACTAGCCAAAGTGTTACTCTCACAAGCACCTCACAGTGAGAAACAACATACTTCCACTGATTGCTTTGTGCTAACGTGAAATGCCAAGTTGTCCTTGGTTCAGCAGCACACATTAGCATAAAATGAATGGCTGAGGTATGCTATTGCTTGTAAGGTGGTGGCAGTAGGACTGGGTAAAATTTATCTTCCATGGAAAAAGTTTGGCAAAATTATAATTTTGCTTCAATTAAATTTTACAAATTCCATGCAAATGTTATCAGATTTAAAAAGTATTTGTCCAAATGGCATCAAGGTATATACAGAAGTGTGCAAAATCTCACATTTCCTACTTTAAAGATGACTGAATTATAAGATTGAAAACATTCAGAAATTTTAAAATTACATGCCACAATTGTGTAAACTGCAGAATTCTAAGCCCCTATAACTTTAACACTAGAGAACAGAATATCCCCAACTTTGTTAAGTTCAGTGACCATAAAAGTTAGGCTTTGTGGCCATCCCACTGGCCCAGCAGCAGAGAATCATGCTGCCATGCTGATGACCTGTGTTTATAAGTGAGCCTGGGAAGTGATGTTGGGAGGCAACCAATGGCAGATACAGCTGCTACACAGCAGTTCATCTCAGTCAAGGAGGGTTGGCAGTGGGTTCCACCAAAACAGTGACCCTTGCGCTGGGTCAGGGAGCTTGCTCTTGCTGCATGGGACACTGTGGCTGTGTGAGGTGTACAGAGGCACCACCCTACCAGGGAGATGGGAGAGGAACAAAAATGTGGGAAACAAAAACAGTAGCTAACTAAATGATGACTGGGTTCGGTCTGATCAGGTTATATCCCTGTGAACCAGGTATATCCCTAAGAGACAAGCTGATGGTCAGAAGAATAACCAATATGGGGAAAAATATGCTATGTGTATCAACTCTCTAATCTCTTGCTCAAAGGCTGGCAAAGTATATAGCAGCCAAAGATTCCAAAATAGCATCAGTAATTAAAGTTGAATTTCATGAGCTTTGGTGAAACAGTTGAATGCTGTGAAACTTTTGTTAAAGTCATGTCGATACATTTTACCCAGTCATACACTTGAGTTGCCATTGTAGAGAAAAAGTAAAGGCAGGGTAAATTAGCAATAAGGCGGCATTCATAGGAGGCTCCATAGTGAGAGTAAAGTGCTGGCAAGTGTCTGGTCACTGTCCTGAGTGGCAATCCATGAAGAATAGTCATGGACATCTCTGTGCACTAGCCCATCTTCTTGCGCTATGCCAGATAACCACTAGGGCTCACTGACTTAATGACTAGTGGAAAGGCATGCAGCATTGTTTCTGTGCAGTGCCACCTGCTGACTCTTTAACAGCCCTATAAATAACAATGTATATTGTGAAATAGTGGAATGCTGTGAAACTTTTGTTGAAGCCATGCCATACATTTTTCCCAGTCATACACTTGAGTTGCCATTGTACAGAAGATAAAGGCTGGGTAAAGTAGCAAGAAGGCAGCATTCATACGAGGATCTGTAGCAAATATAAATTGCTGGCCAGTGTCAGGTCCCTGTACTGAGTGACATACCCTGAATAATAGTCATGGACATCTCTGTGCACTAGCCTGTCTTCTTGCACTATGCAAGCTAACCACTAGGGCTCACTGACTTAATGGCTTGTGGAAGCACATGCACATGCAACAATGTTTCTGTATAGTGCTACCTGCTGACTATAATAATGTGTATTTTACTATTTGAAAACAGTGACACCAAGTGACACCAAGCCTTACAACTATCTATGACTTAGGCCATTGTGAAAGCAGTATCTGGATATCTTTAGTCATGATGGGGCATAATGCTAGGCATCATTGTCGCAGGAGTGTTGGAGGGGGATTGCAAGGCCATGATGCTAGTGCAGGTAAGGTGATTCAGTGGGGAAAAGTGCTTTGTGAAAGTTAAATTCCATAACTGTACTTCTAATGGCATTACCTATTATGCGTTCATGAATTTTTAAGCAAATTGTATTAATTGGTAATTACTAAAGTATCCACAATAAATGTTACTGTAACCTGCTAAGCCACATTTATCAGCTTAATTAGATTCCAGGACATATTTACATGCAGTATGCATGCCAAACCTTGAATGTACACCTGCAATAGCAGCAGAGCTATAAACATCCATACATTTTGCAAACTGTTGCACAATTTAACAAATAATTAAACTGTGACATTTTGAGATCCTGTAACTTGCAATTTACATAACCAACTGCCACTCTATTTAGCAGTTTCTAAGACTCTTCCAAGAAAGTATGCATATGAATTTTCAATTACAGTATCTTGCTCAAAAGGTGGCTAAGTTGTAAGCATAGAAATATTTTCAGAAATGTTCACATGAATATCAAATTGCCAAACGTTGAGCTCCTATAATTTCCCAGTCCCTTATCCATATGTCATGAAACTTGACATCCTTTTGGGCCCTTTCCAAAGAGTATGCATGCCAAATTACAGATCCGTATCAGTACAGTAAGACTGACCACATTATGATCAATTAAAGAATTAAAAAAAATTCACATAATTTCCTAAAACTTTGCGAAATTCCCAGAATTTCACAAAAATTTCATAAAGTCAGAATTTGCTAATTTATCTCATCCCTAGGTGGCTGGCAAAACTTTATAGTGATTTTTATGGAATAGTACAGTGACTAGCCTTAAAAGGGACAATTTAAGTAATACAACATTTAGTTTCAGAGGTGAAATCCCTAATTGTCAGAATTAGGGGGCATCTCATTGTGTGTTGTCTATTGTGAGAAAACCAAGTGATGATGTAGTTAAACTAAGATTATAGTTATTCTCACACTGGATACAGATACATAACAAAGAATAGCTTGTTGTGCACAGTTTTTTCTACAGGTATTACAAAAATAAATCTACAGCAACATAGTAACATACATTGTAATTTAAGGTTATCACAGACTCTAGGTCCATCAATACCACCCTGCTTCATTAGCAGGGACCTAAAACATACTATACAAATGTACTAGTTTATAAGGAGTTCCTTCCTACTGACAAGTATCCTCTGATTTTCTTGGCAAGAAGAAATGTGTCTTGGCAAACCTTGAAGTCCAGCTCTATCTTCATGTTAACTGTCTCCATTGCTAGGCTTTCCCATAGCATCACCACTCTCTGGAAGTATAAATGCTTGTAACAGTGCCTCTAACTGTACCTTGGAACAGACTCCCAGTGGAAGTGGTGGGGTCTACAATGGTCACAGGATTTAAGAATGCATGGGATAGACAGAAGATAATTTTAGAAGCAAGGGGGGTGTAAGACAGAGTCCAAGAATGGTCTCTGGTAACACAGTAGGTAGGGAATTTAGGGCAGTCTAGGTGAGCCTAGTGGTCCTTATCTGCCGACAACATCTATGTTTCTCTGTTACCACCTTTTAGCTTTAGGGCATGTCCCCATATCCTGCTAGAGCACACCAGTTCAAATATCTCTGTCTGTATAACTCTGACAATATACTGTAGCATGTAGGATGCTGAGATAATACACCTCTCAGCCTCTTTTTCTCCAGGGTGCACAAGTCAATAGCCTGCAGTCTCTCCTCTTAGCTTTTGTCCTCCCTACTGTAATCATAAGGGTGACTTTAGTACCCTTTCAACTGCCTCAATATCCTTTTTGTATTGGGGAGCCAAGAAGTGCATGCACTGCTCTAGGTGGGGCTGACCAGGGCCTTGTAAAGTGTCATGATTACTCCCCTGCTCTGCTGGTCACCCACTTGTGATGCCCCCCCCTTCTATTGGCCTCTTAATATCCACCCCTACCAAATCACAACCCTTTCAGGTTAATAATTGTCACATACCTGTCAGTCAAAGTTATGCCTGCTTGTGACCAGTGTTCCTCAAAGCCTATCCTGTCCCTTTGCTTCTGTACTAGTAGCTTCAACTGTCGCTAAGCGAAATGCCTACCACGGAAGTCATGAAAATCCTTTGTGTGTTGCAGTCTATCACCTTGTTTCCCTGCTTTATATGGTCTTTAGAGTTCTCTCTATTTGGTGTTCAGAGAGAGAGGGGCTTCTACATCCATTTAAAGCAGCTAGTGTGACACCCTGTTCAGGTGTTTGCACTTCTGTATTGAGCCTTTTCATAGCTATAGGACCTTCTACATAGGATAGTGTAAGCCCCCTGTCCTGACCTGTGATCACTGTGACCACCCCATGACAGATCCCCCTTCCAGTCAACCCACTCAAGACCCTCCTCTCCCCACCCTCCATTGCTGCCACTCACCATATGCATACCGCAATATGGCTATGGCAGTGGACTGTGACAGGCACGAACCCTCCACTCACCCCAACTCAGCCAGCTGTCATCTGATTGACAGGAAGTAACTGTGCACTTACAACAGAATGTACTGTAAGTGTACCATAGCTCCCTATCAATCAGATGGTGGCTGACTGAGGTGTGAGTGGAGAAGCTGTACCAGTCACCCAGCTTGCTTACAGTGAATGGGGTAAGTGGAGTTAGTGAAGAAAAGGGTCCAGAGTAGGCGGGATGGGAGGGATCTATAACACCATCAGGGGTGACTGGGGGGATACACTATCCAGTGAAAAAGGTACTATTGCTAAGAAAAAGGTCTACACAAACACTCAAACATCTGAACAGGATGTCATAGCAGCTACTTTAAATGGCTGTGGAAACCACCCTCTGACCTCCAAATAGAGAGAATTTCAAGAATCATACAAAAAGGACAGTAGTGTGACAAACCGTAACAAGTGAAGGATTTTTGTGACAGCTATGGTAGACACTTGGCCCATTGCCAGCTGAATCTACTGGTAGAACAGAAGTAAAGGGACAGGATATGTTTTGAGTAACACTTGTTAAGGACAGCCAAGGGGTGATGAATGGGGGTCTTGGAAGGGCCAACCAACTTTGCACAATACCTCAGTGTTGCCAGTGAGATAGTTTTGTGATGCATGATAATTAGCCCATAATGAGCATGGAAATGGACCTTTGGACTCATTCATATCTTTGATCTGAATATGACTCACAGGGGCCCTGACTTAGCCTGTCTGGGACACTATCTACTGGGCTCCTGTGTTCCATATTCATTTGGTGGCTGTGTCAGAGCAGTCCATAGTGACTATGCACTATGCCAAAACTGCCCCATGTACAGACAGTCAGATCACACTGGTCAAAGTGCTCTAAACTGTCTGAATGTTGCCCTTAAGCAGGCTGTATGCTATTTGCCACACAGTGCTAGCACTCACAGCCAGCTTTGAAAGGGGGAGCCTTTAACCGTTAATGGAAAACAGAAGAATACACAAAGGTCATCCCCACTTTAGAAGCTGGATAGGATAGGACACCCCAAAATATCATGCTCACTGAATGACATAAAAGGCTCCCTGAAGAAGCACAGTGAGCACAGTACACTGGGTAATGTTCTCTGGCTTTTGAGGCTGGGTTGTCCCTCTGTACGTTTCAATCTTCTGTTAAAGCTTAGGTTTTTTAACAAATGTTATGGACTGCGACTTTGTATCTGCTGTCTAGTGTGCTGCCCTTTTGCAGTCTGAATAAACATAAATAAGTCTTGGATGTAGCTGAGTGTGAAGACAAAATTTTGCCTAATACTGAGTTGATTTCTGATGCCTTTAAAAGATTTTCTTGTAACTAGATTAATCTGTTGTTGATACCAATGAACTCCCCTACAACAACTAAATGTGCTCCTAGTATTTTAAATCTCTATGCTAAAGATATAAATTATGTTTCTGAACAAGTATCTATAAAACATGTGCTTGCTTCATCAATTGATCACAGTACAACACATTTATAAATAAATGAAATATTAACATTAACATATACAACAATTTCAGGTACTGTGCCATTTGTTAAATATAAACAAAGGCAAGATAAGGGATTTGGAAGATTTTAGTCCTGTATTTCTAAAACTTCTGGCACACAAATTGGTTAATCCTTTCACATAACAATACCCATTTAACCTCTCTTTTATTATGGAAATTATTCTGGAGGTCTGGAAAAAAACTATAATGATATCATTTTATGAGGTTGGTGACATTTAAACTGTAACTAATTGTAGGCCAATTTCTCATCTTTGTTGTATTTTTAAAATTCAGGGAAGACTAGTTTAAAACACATTTTTGAAATGGGCCTTTTGATAAAATATAATTAAGGCTGAAGACCACTGGAGTGCACCAGGGTTATAAATTGGGTATAGTTATAGTGGAGGCTAGTCGGTTTTTAGTGGCTATAACAGAGTTGTGGTGTACTGAGCACCACAACTGGGAAATGAAAATATAAGGCTGCACTCTGTTCAGGAAAGAAAGAGCAGGGAGGAAAGGAGATGAGGTTATATGATATGTGAGGGAGGGTATCAAGGCCATGGAGACAGAGGGCTATGAAAAGGAATGCTGGCTTTATTATGGGTCAATCTGGAGGTTTGCCCTGGCTCCACAATCCATGCCAGAGTCATGTAAAGACCTTCAGCACAAGGGGAGGAGATGGATAAGGCACTTGTAGAAGCCACCATCAGAATGGCAAGTAAGGGGAGGTGCTGCTAGTTGGTGACTTCAATCTGCCAGATGTGGAGTGGAGTCTTCCAACTGTGGCTTTAGCGAGGAGAAGGGCCATCCTTGGCTTCCTATAATGGGCTTTTCTGGGTAGTTAATCAAAGAACCCAATAGGGATGGGGCATTGATGGACTCAGTTCTTACATACAGGAAAAGCATTGACAACATCACAGGGGCAGTTCCCTAGGTACCAGTGATCACCATACAGTGTGGTTCAACATAAAGACAAGAGCACTGGAAAACCACATGAGAACAAGGGTTCTGGACTTTAAGAGGGTGGATTTTAAAGAAATGGGTAATTGCCTCCAGAACTGCTGAAGAGTGGTGCAGGGGTGCCAGGGAGGGGAAAAGGCACAGTGATAACAATAAGGAAGGGCATAACTAAAGTAACCAGCATATGCGTGAAGGAAGTAAATAAAAGCAGAAGGAAAATTTTCAGTCCAATATTATTAGGGAATGTATCCATTGAGACAAGAACCTATACAATGTGTCCCTTCAGGTACAGAAGTTACATATAAAAATGTCATTTACAAAAGCAGAAGTATAATAGATACATATATATATATATATATATATATATATCTATATATATCTATATATATTTTTTTTTTTTCATGGCAAAAACTCTGTTTAATGCATCAGGTAGGGTTGTTCCACATCAACAAAAGGAAGAAATTCAGTGTTGGGTTGAAAGACCCCTTGCCCCAGCCCACCCCACCAACTAGGATCGGGTGTACATTGGGGTCATCGGTCCTAACTCTCACCCCATTCCATGTGTAAACAAGCTGAGGTGGTGAAGTATAGGAGAATGGGGTGAGAGTTAGGACTAACTACCCCAATGCACACCCTCATGCTGGTTGGGGGGTGGGCTGGGGGGTGCAAGGGAAGGCTTTCAACCCTAACACCGAATTTTCTCACTTTTTTCGCTGTGGAACAACCCTAACTGATGCATTAAACAGAGTTTTTTTGCCATGAATTTACCTTCTTTTTGAGAATGAGGACTATAAATAGTGAATTAAATATGGTGTTGGGATTGTGGCCTTTCGGCCCCATGCTCCCACCACATGATGTTTTGTCACATAGTAACAATAACTGCAATGCAAACACAAGTGCAAATGGTTATGCAAATGGTGTTGCAAATGTAAATGATAAAGCAAACGTTAATAGAAACGCAAGTGCAAAGTGACACCAAAGCGAACAGTGACACAAATGGAGACACAAGCGCATAAGGAAACATAGCTGGGAATGCGCACGGTCATGGTACCACAATTGGAAATGCAAATGGTAATGGTAACAGCAACAATAATGCCAAAGGAAATAGAAACGGAAAGGCAAATGCAAGCCATACGGAAACGCAAACCGTATCGCACATGGTCAGGGTACTGCAATTGTAAATGCAAATGGTAATGGTAACAGCAACAATAATGCCAAAGGAAACAGAAACGGAAATGAAAACGCAAGCGCGTATGGAAACGTAAACCGTAATGCGCACTGTCATTATACCGCAATTGTAAATGCAATGGTAATGGTAACAGCAACAATAATGCCAAAGAAAACAGAAACACAAATGCAAGCATGTATGGAAATGCAAATCGTAGTGCGCACGGTCATGGTAACGCAATTGAAATGCAAATGGTAATGGTAACAGCAAGGATGATGCAGAACGAAAAACATATGCAAATGGAAGGGTGGCCACAAACGGTAATGTGCACAGTGACATAAACCAAAATGCAAGTACAAACAGTAGTGGAGACGCAAATGTTAACAATAACACAAATGCAAGCGCAAATGAAAATGCAAAGGGTAACGCACATGGTGGTTTACACGTGAACGGTAACGCAAATGGGTACGGAAATGCAAGTGGAAATGCTAAGTGTAACAGTAACTGGAGTGCACATCCTGGTTGTCCCCAACAGCTGCATAGAGAAACACAGTGACTACAAAGAATTTATGCATAATAATGGGCCTCGGACCAGAAAATGAGCACTTGGAATACTAAATTGCTTTTATCTCAGGAACCGTAGGACGTAGAAAAAAAATTAAAATTTCATAACATTCATAACTTTCCTGGCTAGGTTTGCACTGCTCACTTAAGGGGCTAAGCATTTTTCCAATGAAAAGTCTATATCTTGCACCATTTCCGAGATATGGGCACCGAAAAACACAGCGGAGGCTGCAATGTTAGTCTAGGGGAAAAAGTGTCAACTTTGGAGTACTTTGCATCCCTGCAATATTTTTTTCACCAAACCACCAAAAGGCACATCTGTAGGATGTTGACTTTCTTCCCTTCAAATTTCAGCCCAAAAGACCAAACCGTTGTTTTGCAGCATGGTGGCAAACAATTCCTGTTATTTTGGCCATAGTGTTGCAAAGTAGTGTCGTGATTTGCAACACTTTTGGGGAAAAAAATCACAAAAATGTCTCAAGTGTGACACTACTTTGCAACACTACTTTTCCCAAAAATTTCAAAAACATATTGCTGGGGTGTTTAACCCCAAAATAAAGACATGCCTAGCATCCTCAGGGCTCGACTAGGTAAACACAAAAATAATTGTGTCCCTAGAGGGTCCCAATTTAAATGCCAAGCATTTCTGTGATCAGTAACTGAAAAAAAAATGGCTGACTCACAACACTAAAGGGGTCATTTGCAACACTAAATACTGCTTTTGCAACACTGCCAAACTTTTTGTTAACTTTTCCCATTGACTATAATGGGAAACTTGTTTTTTGAATAACTTTTGAATCATTTAATATTTTTTAAAAAATCTTCAAAAAACACATCAGGGACCCTGGCTGCATATTTGCTGAAGTTTTTGGACCTGTCGCACAAAGCATGCAACCTGTAGGTATGAGCAAAGAATGCACAAAAAACGTAAATGTGCTCCGGATTGTTGCTTAATAACTCCGCAACCGCATATCCGACAAGCACAAAACTTGGCAGATCCCAAGATCTATGCTAACACTGTGTGCCTGCCACATTTCAGGCAAATCTATTGTATGGTAGCAAAGTTATTAAGGTGCAAAATTTCACCATTTAACCTTAAATGGGGTGCTCAACCCTAACTATAGTGGTACTACTTTGCCACTATAAAATATATATTTATACATATACACACACAATATATAAATATATATATATATATATATATATATATATATATAGGAGGCAAAAACTCTGTTTAATGCATCAGTTAAGGTTGTTCCACAGCGACAAAAGCAAGGAAATTCGATGTTAGGGTTGAAACCCCCCTTTTGCACCCCTCCAGCCAACCCCCCAACTGGCATCGGGTTGCGTGTTGGGGTTGTTGGCCCTAACTCTCACCCCATCACAGATGGAAAGATGCTGAGGAATAGGAGAATGGGGTGAGAGTTAGGACCGACGACCCCAAAGCGCACCCCAATGCTGGTTGGGGGGCTGGGCTGGAAGGGTGCAAGGGGGGGTTTCAACCCTAACATCAAATTTCCTCACTTTTATCACTGTGGAACAACACTAACTGATGCATTAAATGGATTTTTTTGCCTCTAATTTCCCTTCTTTTTGAGAATGATAATGAGAAATAGTGAACGTAATGCGGCGGCGGGAGCACGGGGCCCTTTCACCACATGATGTCTTGTCACGTAGTAACACAGTGCCTGCAAACACAAATGGTAATGCGCATGGTGATGCAAAGAGAAACAGTACTGTAGACACAAATGGTAAAAAATAAGCAAGAGCAAATGAAAATGCAAAGGTACGCATGGTGGCATAGGCGGAGCAGTGGCTGAAATGGGTACGGAACTGCAAGTGGAAGCAGTAAGGGTAACAGTAATGTAAGCGCACATGCTGATTTTCTCCAAAAGCTGCATAGAGAAAGAGAGTGAGTAGAAAGAATGTATGCATGATAATGGGTCTCGGAGCAGAAAATGAGGAGTTGGAATACTAAATTGCTTATATCTCAGGAACTGTACGATGTAGAAAAAAATTTATTTTGCACTTAGCCAAGGGGCTAAGCATTTTTCTGAAGAAAAGTCCATATCTCACACTGTTTCCGAGATACGGACCCTGAAAGTTGGGGTGAATGCCATAATGTTATCCTATGGGAAAAAAAGAGAAGTTTGGAATGCCATAACTTTGCCGTCCTGTAATATTTTTTTCACCAAACCACAAAGATGCACATCTGTGGGATGTTGGCTTTCTTCCCTCCAAATGTCAGTGTAAAAGACCAAACCGTTATTTTGCAGCAGGGTGGCAAAGAATTCCTGTCATGCAGCGGACGCCGCAATGTTAGTCTGTGGGAAAAAGTGTCAACTTTGGAATACCATAAGTTTGCATCCATGTAATATTTTGTCACCAAACCACCAAAAGGCACATCTGTGAGATGATGGGTGCTGTCACTCCAAATTTCAGCCCAAAAGACCAAACCTTTCATTTGCAGCAGGGTGGCAAATAATTCCTGTTATTTTGGGCATAGTGTCACAAAGTAGTGCATTATTTGTGAAAGTTTTCGCACAGATTTGCAGAAGTGTAGTGAGTGCGACACTACTTTGTGACATTACTTTTTCAAAAAATTTTAAAAACATATTTCTGGGGTGTTTTACCCCCCAAAAAAGAGATGGCTAGCATCCTTAGGGTCCGACTAGGTCAACACAGAAAGAATTGTGTCCCTAGAGGGTCCCAATTTTAAATGCCAAGCATTTTTCTGATCACTAACTGAAAACAAAATGGCAGATTTGAGATACTGCTAGGGCCATTTGTGATACTAAAAAGTGCATTTGTGAAACTTTCAAACTTTTTGTTAACTTTTCCCATTGACTTATATTGGGAAATTATTTTTTGAATAACTTTTGAACCATTTAATATTTTTTCACGAAATCTTCAAAAGGCACATTGGGGACCCTGGCCACATGTTCCCTGAAGATTTTGGATTGGTCTCATAAACCGTGCGAGCTTCAGAGACAAGCAAAGAATTCAAAAAAAGAGTCAACGTGTGTGCAGATCATGCTTAATAACTCCGCAACCATATGTTCAAACAGTACAAAAGTTAGTAGATCCCAAGATGTATGATTCTTGATCATGTATTCCAAATTTCAGGCAAATCCATTCAACAGCTGCAAAGTTATTGAGATGCAAAATGTTAGGTTTAACATGTAAATGGGTCCTCAACCCTAACTATGGTAGCACTATCGTGCTACCATTATATATATATATATATATACATATAAATACATATATATATATTTATAAAATGGGTTGGTAAAATCATAGAAATTCCACTAACATCATAGGACAGAATGCATCACATGACCGTGCATTATTTCCCAATGACCGCACACCTCCCAGCGTGACCGCATGCCTGAACTACTTCCCAGTCCCTTGCCAGTCTTCAGAACTTTCTCACCAGTACTAAGATCTCTCCACACCTGACACACAAAATCTGCCACACACACACACACACACACACACACACACTCCTAGCACAAGCAGGCTACCACCAACTGAAATCATTACAGCAATCCTCAGCCCAGCGTACACAAGATATGTTTAAATCTGCCAAACATTTTTAATAAAATGCAATGTAAAACTCTTATCTGGTTGATCCTGCTGTTTTTGCTGTGGCTCCATGTTGAAGGGCTCTGACTTTCTGCTGTAATGTAGCATGACTGAGTGCTGTCACTGTTTGTGCATTGCTGCCAGTAGTTTAAGCGTCAGTCAGTTTAAAAACTAAAAAACAAGTTGTTTTTTTCATTTTCTCATAAAAAGAAAGCTGCCGTCTGCACCTGGAGAAGATCCACCACGGAGCACTTTCACTTTTATCATACTGAACTGTAGCGTGACCGAGTGTGGCTGGTCTCCAAAAGTAAAATACAGGTACATGTTTAAAGTAAGCGTGTCTTAGGCAAAATGTCCCCATTTTAGCTCTAGTTTGTAGAAAAGAAGCTGCAGACTGAAGTGCAAGTAGAGAAAGTGCAGAGTGAGCTTCAGAGTGACAGACGCAGGGCAGAGTGAGTGTTGCTATATATATATCCTACACTAAATAAATCACTAAACAAATTTTAAAAAATCCTGATTTGCCTGTGGGAGCACAGAGCCCTGCGCTTCCTTCCCTCTAGGCCCTGCACTTCCATTTCTGCCAAAACAGCAATGTCTTTCCTTCGTTGTATGGCTGGTTCAATTTCCAAACGTATCCTATGAGAATTTGTATTTTTTATTTTATAAGCTTTTTTACATTGGCCCTAAAGGTTTTGATGGGGAATATGTGTTATTCCTGTAGTCCTCCTAATGTCCTTTGTGTTGATATATGTATACATTGTCCCTTAAGTCCAAATACTGATATAGTTATGGCTTGTTGAAGTTCCAATATTATCCTATGGGAATTTTCACTTTTTATTTTTTTTTATATTGCCCCTTTATTTTTTTATTTTTTTTTGGGGGGGGGCGGTATGTGTTATTCTTATAGACTTCATTAAGACCTTTGTTTTTGATCTATACATTGTCCCTTAACCCCACACAATTGCAACTCTCGTTAGCTGCCCCTTCACCGTCACCTCCATTTCACCCTATCCCTACTCCTTAATCTCTCACACTTCTTTTTCTACTCACTCAGCACAGTTAAACTGCCTCTCTATCATTGATACTACCTGACTCCCTCTCTACTTCTGATCCTCTATTTCCACTACTTAACAGAGAATCCCCTGTCTTGTATGTTATACATTGCCTATCAATAAACTGGCTTTATAGCCTACTATTTACTTAAGACAAGGCTGTGGATGTATAAAAAACAAGTATTATGACAAGGCTAAGGGCTACTTACTGCATGCTAACTTACTTTAAATATTGTGTTAGCTATTTCTCTTAAGCTGTACTGAATGATAGAAACTTATGTACCTACCCGTGACTGTATGTATCATGTATTCAGACATGTAACAATTTTAAAACAGCTATTAGCTCAAATGTAATGCAATCTGAATCTTTAAATAAATAAATAAATATTGAAGGAATTCTGGCTTGTTGAAGCCCCAATGTTATCCTATGGGAATTTTCCTTTGTTTATTTTTTTTTTATATTGCTCGTAAATATTTAGGGAGACAACATGTGTTATTCTTGTAGTACTTATTAAGACCTTTGTTCTGATATTGTATACACATTGTCCCTTGAGTCAGAATATTGAGGGAGTTATGGCTTGTTGAAATTCCAATGTTATCCTACAGGAATTTTATTTTTTTTTATATTGCCCCTAAATGTTTTTTTTTGGGGGGGGAGGGGTATGTGTTATTCCTGTAGCCCTCTTTAAGACTTTTGTTTTGATTTATACATTGTCCCTTAAGTCCAAATATCGAGGGAGTTATGACTTTCCAGTGTTATCCTATGGGAATTTTCATTTTTTTCATTTTTTTATATTGCCTCTAAATGTTTATTGTATGAATATATGTTATTCTTGTAGTATTCTTAAATACCTGTGTTTTGATATATACATTGTCCCTTAAGACCATATAGTGAGACAGTTATCGCTTGTTGAAGTTCCAATGTTATCCTAAGGGAATTTTCATTTCATATTCTTTTATATTGCCCTTAAATGTTTTAGGAGAGAATATGTGTTATTATTTTAGTATCTATTAAGACCTTTGTTTTGATATATAGATTGTACCTTAAGTACAATACTGACAGAGTTATGGCTTGTTAAAGTTCCAATGTTATCCTCTGAGAATTTCTTTTTAATTTTAATGTTTTTTTATGTGTTCTTTAAATGTTTTTTTTTTTTTGGGGGGGGATTATGTGTTCTTCTTTGTGTACTAAGACCTTACATAGTTTGTTCCTTAAGTCCAAGGGAGTTATGATTTGTTAAAGTTCAAATGTGGGGAAAAAACGAAGTCCAAAATCTCTTCATATGAAAGAATCTTTTTTCATATCAAACAAACAAAAGAACATATGGAAAAGGATGCATTCATATGAAAAAAAATTGGGGAAAAAACTAAGCCCAAAATCGTTTTTAATATTAGGGCATCCTTTTTCATATGAAAGAAAAAAGCATACAAAAAAGGATCCCTTCAAATGAAAAATAAAACTGAGGTAAACATATTTTTTCACATGAGAGCATTCTTTTTCATATGAATAAAATAGTATATGAAAAAGGATCCCTTTATATAAAAAAAGAATTAGGAATTTTTTTATTTTACTAGTTCTTTTTTTGTATGAAAGGATCCTTTTTTGTACGCTTTTTTATTTACTTTGCTTGTTATTGCCATCTGACTGACACACAATGTCAGTCTGCCACTGCCATCGACGAAGGCTCATTCCTGACCACCACATCCCAGAACACATCTCCAAACCCCTCCGCAAGCACCCTGGCTTAACCCCTGGTGTGGGGCAGCCAGTTCCTCAAAGGACAGAATATGGTACCAGTGGGAAGAGTGGCAGCCTCCATGCACCCTGGCTTACCCCCCAGGTTGGGGCCACTGGTTTCCTAAAGGATCTTCAGTGATTCTGGAGAGTGAGAGGTCACGGTCCACAGCGTGAGGTCCAGTCATGGAGGGTGGATTTCATCCTGTTGGTAGATGGCAGTTTTTAACAAATCCTCAGAGGGAGACGTGGCATACAATAATGCTGAAACATCAGCATCTACCATACCTTCCCACAAGATCGGCACTGGCTTATGGAATCCCATCCTTTGTCAAGGGACAGATGCATGCTAGACACACACCCACCCTCCCCCCAGAGTAGGAGAGCTGACCCACGGACATTCAATCCTCCAATGCCCCAGATCCACTCCCAAACCTGGGGCATCAGTGTCACGTTAAGACATCTTACCACTGTGCCATCTGACCAGCCTTGCATGTTTTTTTAGTTCAAATGAAAACAATTGCCCTCATACAAAAAATAATTTGGACTTAGTTTATTGCCAAACTCCTTTTTCATATGAAGGAATCCTTTTTTGTATGGCCGAATTCTTTTTGAAAAAATGGAAGTGAGTCATGACAAAGGGTTTAAACATTTTTAAAAGAAACACAGCTGGGGTCATTTTTCCAACATTTAAGTGCAGACTCCACCTAATGGGGTCCTGATGACCAAGATGCAAGTATTAGTGTTAGTCCAGGAAGTCATATTTCTGGGTTTTAAAATTTTTTTTAAATGGAAACAAGATGGTGGCCTTACAATAAAAGAATTTCCCTCATCAAAAAGGATGGCCCTATATGAAAAAAGGATCATTTTCATATGGACCAAATAATTTTTTCGTTCCATGCAGCTATCCAAAATGCTGTACTCAGCATGCTTGGAACTGACATTTTTAAATTTAATAACTTTGGAATGATATAATATTTTTTAACCATATTAGTGAAAGGCACATCTGTGGGCCAATCCTTTTCTTCCCAGAAAATTTCAGACCAAAATTCCCACCCATCTGGGAGCTAGGTGATGAGAAACAGCAAACAATACAGATTTTCTTTAAACTTGTTTTGTTATCCTCATCATGGAATCCACACATCCAACCAGAATGAAACTTGGTGCATCAAGTGATCTACCCCCTTAGATTTTGTATGCAAAATTTAGTGCAAATCTGTTGAACAGCTGTGAAGATGTTTAAGTGCAACATTTGAAGTTTAACATAGAAACCCATGCTCAGTCCTATTTATAGTGGCATTTAACAGTGCCACTATGTTACTGTCACTTTGTAAATGTTTCAGGCAATACATTTAGTTTACACACAACAATATCTTGTAAATTAGTCTCTGTCACATTCAGATCTTCATATAATTGCTCTTACTCCAGGGCAACAGGAACAATTTTATGGGACCCTTACCCCAAATAACACAAAACTTTGCCAGCAAGGAGTCCCTTGGCTGGAGAATGAAGCAACTGTATGAAAAGGTGAATCATTGGGTTCTGACTCCCAGAGTTTACATCTCTAACAGTCCTGCACTCCTCAGGGTTGCTTTTTGAAGTCTTACACTTAAGTGTTAGCTGTGCAGAGGAAGACCAAGGCAAAGCTGTCATCTTAAACAGGTACTTCTGCTCAGTCTTCTTAGTTGAGGGTGGAGTGGACAGTTCATCAAGGAGAAACAGGAATAGATCTGAAGGCTATGGATGCAGGTATATTTTCAGAGTAAAGAGTGCTGAAAGGGCTTGCCACCCTGAAGGTGGACAAGGCTATGGGACTGGACGGCACTCACCTCAGAGTATGAAAAGAAATTAGGGAGGTTCTGGCAGCCACACTGACAGCCTTGCTCAAAAGCTTAGTTGAAACATGAGTTGTTCCAGAGGACTAGAGAAGGGCTGATGTTGTCCCTCTACCTACGAGTAGCAATAGGGAGGAGGCTAGTGACTATAGGCCAGTCAATCTCAATTCAGTGGTGGGGGAAGTAATGGAAACACTACTGAAAGAAAGACTGATATAGTATTTTGAATCCAACACCACATACAACACAAATATGCGGGGGGGGGGTGCCAAAGAAATCTAATAGATTTCTTTGACTGGGAGACCAGGACAATTGATTTGAGAGAGCAGTGGACATGGCATAATCAGACTTAAGCAAGGCCTTTGACATGGTGCCACACAGAAGGCTGATTACAAAGTTGATCTATCTAGGAGTGGGATCCATAGTGGTAAACTGGGTTAGAAACTGGTTAAAGGATAGGAGACAGAGGCTTGGTGGTTAACGGCACTCATTCTGCAGAGGGAGTGTGACAAGTGAGGCACCTGAGGGCTTGGTGCTGAGGCCAGTCCTCTTCAGTATCTTTATAGGAGACACTGCAGAAGAGCTGATGGGAAGATACAGCTTTTTGAAGATACCAAAATCTGCAATAGGGTGGACACTTAGGAAGGGTGGAAAAATGTGCAGGGATCTCAGGAAACCTGCAGAATCATCAAAAAATATGGTGGTTGGGGTCATGCCAAAAAGTGCAAAATAACTCACCTAAGACACAAACACCCTGATGTTGAGTATAGGATGTGGGGAGTATTAGAAGTCACTAGGCAGAAAAGAGATCTAGAGGTTATCATATCTGAGGATCTCAAGGTGGCAGGGCAATCTGACAAAGCAGTGGGTAGGGCTACTGGAATGCTGGGTTGTATAGAGAAGAGTATCTCTAGCAGGAGGAAGGGGACGTTATTGCCATTATATTGGTCATTGGTGTGGCCTCATCTAGAGCACAGTGTTCGATTTTGGTGACCATACCTCAGAAATGACTTACAATAGAGGTGGTCCGGAGAAGGGCAACTAAAATGGTACATTGTGTGCACAGGAAGCCCTCTGAGTAGAGATTGTGGGATCTTGACATGTATACCCCTGAAGAAAAGAGAGAGAGAAGGGATATAATAGAGATCTACAAGTACATCAAAGGGGTGAATCAGGTACATGTGGGGAATCTCTTTCAACTAAGAACAAGCACCAGGACCAAGGACATGCAATGAAGTTGGGGGGGTGGAGGCTAGAACAGTGGGAGGCTTCAGGCATACATGGGATAGACACAGGGTTTTATTAGATAGGATGCAGGGAGTTGGGAGGGTCAACAGAGACCAGATGGATCTGTGGAGAAAGAATATGTTGGAAACATCTAGCCAGACTAGGCGGGCTAAGCAGTCCTTTTCTGCCATTAAAATCTATGTTTCTGTAGTGTGTTGTAATCTTTTGAACTCATAAAAAACAAGTTGTTTCTAGTGGCCCAAGCAATAGAAGTGCTGGCATGCACACAATTTATACTTTGCTGGTGCACACTAATTCACACTCCCAGAGATTTTGGAATATTGCTAATCAATGCCTGGTGAGAAAGGTCATGGATTCTACTATTGGCATTTAGGATGAGTGGGTTGGCACAGAACTAGCCTTGAATGATATTAAAGTTACATTGGAGCTGAGTAGCCCACTTAGGTGCTGAGATATCAAAAGCTAAAGTGCCATGTTATCTGCATGTGAATATGTTCTGTTGAAAATTTTGCTGATATTCATATTCGGGAACCAAACTATTCTTAAATGCATTATGCCGGCCATATATAGAGGAAATGGCTTTTAAAAGGCTTTTCTATTCTCATGTGTGGCCAGGTCTTGTCCCAAGACCATTTCCATTACCTTCAGTCATCTTCCATCCAGCCACACCTTCTCGGGTCTTCTTCACTCTCTAAAAAGTAAAACATCCTCCATAACCCCATCTATGCTTTTGTATACTGGTGGTTATGTGTCAGTGCCAGTCTCTGTATGGTTTCCACCAAGCTGCATTTTGCACTGATTGTGCCCTTACAACACTAATACTGCTTGCTTCCAGCAGGTGGTAACTGGAGGAAAGGGCTACCTTTCATCTAGAAATTGAACTGCAGACCATTTACATGGCAGCCCCTTCTGTCTGTCCCAATTGCCCGCAATGAATTTTGCAGCCATTGGGAAAGGTATGTGACCCCTGTTGAGCTTGGCTCCATGAATCTGCAAGGTCCATACTGATTCTAAGTGGTTACAAAAAACACTTATTCCCAGCCCTAGTGCCTGAGAATCAAGCAGTCCACAAGCTTTTGATACGATGCCTACTGAAGCATTTGCCAGTGGTCCCTGTATACCAGTTCCCTATTTCCTCATATGCTGCCCTGGACTTACCCCTCTGGATGGGTCCAGTTAGTTGAGAAAATATTTAATTTGTGTAAAGAAAAGTCAGGATTCAAGGTTGGAAAAACCAAAACATGATCTTGACTTTATCAGGTTAGGTTGGAATAGTGTTGCCCAAATCTCCATACCAAGCTTAATCTTGTGCACATCTCCATTTAATCACCTGAAGTGGCCTGAGATCAAACATGATATTGGAGGTAATAGCATGCAACTGTGGTCAACCCGTCTGTACCTTTCACAGTCTATATTTTGGCTTGCTGAATTTAACATAAGCTTTTGTCCCTTTGAACTGTTTCATTCATTCCCATGTCTTAATTTCAGCAGACTCCCCATTTCCTTTCTAGAGAATGCATCTATATAATTAGTTATGTATATACATTACCAGTATAGTATGCCAACAATATTGTGATGTTCTCCATGTAAAATTAATGACTCATTTTCCTTTTCAGAATGTGCCCAATATTCTGAAAATCACTGCAACACTATTTGAATTTGACATATCAAACCCTAGAAGTGAATGTGACTTCCAGCACATCCAAGTCATAATCTGGCAGTTCTGCTTTGTCACCTGTTTTGTGAACTGAGTCTAATGCCATTTCTTGTTAGTCTACTGTGCATATATTGATTGTCTGCTTAGTGATGGCAATCTTGTAAAGCGCTATCACTACTTCCACACTTCCATCCCTCCAGTGCCTCAAGTGGCAACACCAGCTGCCACTGCCTTTCCTCTCTTCATCTGCTCCATTTATTTCTTTACTCATTATCTAGCAGTCCTTTCTGTCATCTATTCTGCACAATGGGATTACAGGCATTGCTTTCAACTCTTTTGGGATGGCTTCTTAACTACCACAGCCATTTTGTGGAATGGGATTACTTCTACTTTTCTTCAAGCCTTTTCAATTCACCTCTGCCTTCAACATAGCTGCGATAATCTGTTGCATCGCTGTCATCACTTCCACTCCCTCGCCTCTACTCTCTCTTTAATACTGCAGCTGCAATATCACAGATTCCTGGTGTCTTCCCATGTCTCATCTGCTCCATTGATTTCACCACTTCTGCAACTGCAATCTCCCTCCTGAGCCTTTAATGACCTCCACATCAATCTGCCCATTATTGGCTTAACATGACTGAACTGCAAACAGATCTATGTGTTACAGAAAATAATTCCTTCACTCAGAGCTCTGAAGAGCAAATGCAAAATGTAATGCATAAAATTATCTAAGAAAAAGATTCAGTCTAGGAAAATTAGATTTTTACTCTGCTTTGAATGATTTATGTCTAAAAACTATTTTATGTTTTGTGGCAGACAGCTGGATGGAATTGCATCAGACATGATAAAATCCATATGACTAAAATTTGCAGTGTACAGTTGTATAATCATATACACACCACTGTAGATAGTGTGTTATCAAATAGCCTTAGTTTTTGGGCAGCAGATAATTTAAAAAAATGCAAGTATTTGACTGAAATATGAATTTTAGAGAAGTATGAAAATTAAATCAGTGACAATGAATAAGTAAATAGTTAGGCAATATTTGATGTGCTATAACACCCAGAAGGATTTTATACACACTGTCATGCTATTTACTGTGTGGATCAAAAACACAATGTAATGTTATAGAATCGGTACCTTCAGTCATGATACCAGTGGGTAGGAGAGTTGTACAGTGTGGTTAATACTGTGGTAAAGAGATGGACATAGGCATATTTTGCACTCCAAGGGCCAGATATTCAAAACTTTGCCCCGGGGCTAAATTAGCACTGCCCAGCGGGCAAACTTAGACCGGAGCACAAAACAAGCTAAATTCAAAAGGAATAGCCCAGGGCAAACAGCTTCTGAATATAGCATGGGAATGAGGCCAGACAAACTGGGCTGGGATTGCAGGGCAAACTTAGACCTGGAATAAGACAGCTCAGAATATGGCAACCAGGAAGTGCAAACCACAACAGCAAAACAGTGCACATCGATGTGAAGGTAGGTAGAGGTGAACTATGTGGCCAATGTGTGTGCCAGCAAATGCATGGACCCAGTACAGCTGCAGGCAGCAGCGTATGAGAAAGGACAGTGTTCAAAACTGTAAAATATTCCCCAAACTGTTTGCGCAGCACTAACCGTTAGCCCAGTGCAAACACGTTTGCCTGGCACTAAACTTTGCCATATTCAAAAATGACATGCAAATGAGCCTACTTACATAGTCTCTGGGCAAACATCCAGATTAGCATCTCATTATGCCCTGATTTGCATGCTGTTTGCTCTGGGCTAATGGTTTAGCCGTGCACTAAACCCGTGCAAACTTGTTAGCGCTGTGCAGACAGCTTAGGGAATATTATACAGTTTTGAACACTACTTCCACATGTGCTGCTGCCTGCAGCTGTACTGGGACAACACAGCATAGGCACAGATAGTGGTGGTGCTGCATGCAACTGTCACACCGTAGGTCATGCTACAGTGCACAGCAGACACTACAATAGCAAGGGGGGCAGTAGTGTGTGGACACAGCAATGCCTATGGTGTGTAGGGCAGTGATGATGTCTGCACTATACACAATGAGAGGCCCAACCTGCAAGTGTTTACTGACAGTGGACATTACTGTTACACTGTTGTGTGACCCACAGATGCTGCACCTCTGGCATGGGATGCTCACAGTGGCATATACATGTCCGGCTTTGTGTGCTGTGGCAGTTGTACAGCTGTGAGGTATGTGGCCGGGGGGGGGGCATATATTGTCAGAAAGGCACACTGATGTTGGGGTATGCCCAATACTGGTACATGTGCACTGCATGATGTGTGTCCCGGCCTTGTGGCCACACCCGGTCTGTGGCACAGCCTGGCCACCCATACACTTTCCCCTTAACATCCTCCATGCCCACAGTGCTGCATGTGTGTACTGGCATCTGTTGGTGCCCACAGAAGTGTGGTCTGCAGGTGTGTGCTCTATGGCTACTCTGCCATGCTGTCCGCTGGTGGCAGGGTCACCACTTACTGCCTGGCATGGCTGGGACTGGTGGCAGATGATGGCATCATTGTGATGCCATCAGTTAGCAGCATGCTTCCTCAATGTTTGGCTTTGTCACTGTGTCATATTTATTTCTTAGGGTCGCACATAACCCATGCAAAACCCACGCAAACACCGCACAAAGCCATAGTGTCATGCAAAGCTGATTGCCCAGGGTTAAGACAAGCTTTTCCTGGGTAGTAATGTGCACCGTGCTAAGTGTCGCGCTAAGTCATGCAAAACCACTTTGCACGGCACTAATCGCTGAATATAGCATTGTACCTGTATTCATGTCAGTTTGCCCCTTGCATACATTTTGATTTTGCCCAGCGCTAATGCAGTTTGCCCGCACTATTTGGCCTTTTGAATATAGCAGACCTGCGCTAATCCTGCTCTAAACCTGTGCAAATGTTTTTTGCCTGGCGCAAAGTTTTGAATATCTGGCCCCTAGAATGTTGCTTACTTCTCAGTGCTAATACTTTAAGGAAGCATAAACAGTGTTTCCATTTTTAACTTAATTGTAAATTTTGGCATGTATGAAGTCTAGTTACCCCAGTGTGCTGATGTGTGTGCTTGTTTTGAACTAGTCCTATTTTTTCCTTTTTAAGGGCCCTGTGATAATGTAGCCTGTTTTTCAGCCCAGTATTAATTTTTAATGTTTAGCTGTCCTGGAACCAAGTAACATCAATTGAGCTGAAGTAAGCAATAAGGCATGATGGGGTGTGCATGGAACACATTTTACCACATGGCCAGGGGCATAATGAGGCATGAGGCTGAAGGCTGAGTGACTTTAGTCACTGGCCGTATGGTAAAATGTGTTCTACGCTCATCCTGGAGTGCTTTATTGTGCTTATAAAATGGACTCCTTTTTAAAAACTTTTTACAGTTGGGAAAAGTGTGTTTATATGTAAAAACAATAGATTTACTTGTGTACATTTATGATAAAATAGTCCTTCCACCCACTACAAATGATGTCATTGTATTGTTGCCTACTTTCTTCTTCCTGTTTTTTATTTCTGTGTTTTTTCCCACATTCATGATAAGTGAATATTTGTCATGGAATGTTTACCATGGAATACATGGATTAAAAAATCTGATCAATTCCACTGCTAGACTGTTACTCTCCTAACATACTATACACACACGCACAACAAAGGCCTCTGTTACAGCCAGAGACTCAATTATCTCACTGTCAGGACAAGGAGACTAGATTTCCCTAATGAACAGGAAAAGATGGAAGGGGGATTTTTCATTATCAGCAAAGAAATAGTTGTAATGAAAACTATAAACAATACTTAATGTTTTTAATTTGTTTATGTGTGTAAGGAGAATGTGATGATCTGGGAAACAACATTTAATTAATCTCTTTTATTTTGTATTTAAGGTAGTTTTATTTTTAGGGCCCAGTGCAAGTGAATGTGATACTTACAGTTACAGGACAAACAAGCATTTGTCAATGCCGAATGTTGTCTCGCTGCCATTGGCATTGGTAGTGCAGGAGTTAGAAATGCATAATAGGAATGGCAGTGAAGTATTGAACTGAAGCCAATGCCACCCCCACCCTGCAGAGACTGACAGGCATTGGGGTGTGCCTTTGGGTCGTCAGCTATAATGCTCATGCCATTCTACCTCACCCTATGCTGTAGACACTGACAAGTGTTGTGGTGTGCTTTGGGGTCTTTAGGTCTTATACTTATGCCATTCCATAAGGAAATACGCTGAGGTGGGTGCAGTATAGGAGAATGGGGTGAACTTTAGGGCTGAACACTCCAAGGCAGATATCAATGCCTGTCACTGGCTGCAGGGTGGGGGTGGGGTTGGAATGGCATAAGCACTACAGATGATGATCCCAAGTCACACCCCTGATGCCTGTCAGTCTATACAGGGTGGGGAGTAACAGTTGGAAACCTTAACGCTGTAAGCATTTGTTGGTATTTTTACTCCAAATTTTCAGCAAAGGCTTTTAGTGACCCCACCTCATGAAGAACAGCACTATCAGATTCTTAGCTGAAAAGTAGTTTTGCACAGTGGCTATGCCATTTGGCGACACAGGGATGAAAACACATTTTGGGTAGGATGTGAAAAATGACAACTGTATTGTTCATGAGGAGGTGTAAAAAAATTGTGACGTTAAAAATCTGGAGTGAAAATAGGAAAAATTGGTGAAGTCATGCGCATGCATAGAAACTGTGCAACACACATCCGTAATCCAATTATTTTCAGGATATTTTCAACCACATTTTCAACATAGGCATTTTAGGACCCCCCTCATGAACAGTGGCATTGTGATTTTGTTAATTTGTCCCAAAAGTTGATTTCCCATAGCGACCATGCCGTTGTGCACCACAGGTGCGAAAACACATTTTGGGCAGGATGTGAAAAATGACAGCTGTACTGTTCATAAGGGGGTATAAAACTGCCAGTGTTGAAAATCTGTCATGAAAATATTGCAAATTTGCGATGTTGCAAGGGTGCGTGGAAACTGCACAATGCACGCTTGTAACACAGTCATTTTATGGACGTTCATCACCAAATTTTCAACATAGGCATTTTAGGACCTCTGTTCATGAAAAGTGTCACTGTAATTTCCTCAAACTGTCCTGAAAACTGATTTTGCACAGTGACTGGAAGGAAGAAGAATGGAGCACTGTCTATCCCATTCAGCCGCACCTCTCTTGGGCAGCGTGCCTTCGTTTACTAGGCCCCCTACTGGTTAAATGAACTCCCTAAGACTTTACAAACAAACAGATTATCTCAATTTAAGGCGGGCCTCAAACAGCATCTCATGTCATGCGCAAAGTGCACCTGCAGCACAGGAGTCACCTGATAATCTTGGCTTTCAATCTAGGTCTCAAGGTCTCACCCAAGTGGGGCTACCTAAAGAACCCTGTCCCTTTCCCAGCCCAGCCTAGTGCGTAAGTAAGCTACTCATATTAGCTCTTATCTGTATACAATTATGCCTCTCCACATTTCCCCTCCCCACCTCCAACTAGACAAGGCATCTTGTGCTGCTCCCACCACCACCCCCATTGCATCCCATCCCACCGCCCCCTCTTCCCTCCCTCCAGGAGTAATTCAAAACCCTTCCTTCAGGTTTATTTACAACTAGCCCGCTACCATTGGAATAGTGTCCGAACCATTTCTCAGACTTGTCAACTTTAGTCTAACAACTGATCCTGGAGGCCACTGCGGGTAGGGGGTGTGTGTGTGGGGTTTAAAAAACTGATGCATTTAATCCTGTTACAAATAATATTATAGTTCTGTTATAATCCTGGTTCATAATTTGACTAACTCTGTTGCAATCTGCTCTTGTATGCCAATTGTGAATGCTCTCTGTAACCATTGTATTGTGTATTGTCCTATTTGTCCACCCTGACGTGGAACCTTTGTAAAAGAGCTCATGCTCAAAGGTCTCTCTGAAAGAATAAATAAATAAATAAATAAAAATAAATTGTATGCTGGACGTGTGAAAACCCGTTTCGTCCAGGATATGTAAAATGACAGCTATACTGTTCATAAGGAGTTGTGGGAAAATGCCAATTTTGAAAATCTGGAGTGAAAATATTGCAACATCACAAAGTTACGAGCATGCGTGGAAACTGAGCAATGCACACTTGTTAAACAGCCATTTTTTAGATTTTTTTCCACCAAATTTGCAACATGTGCTTTTTGAAAGCCCCCCTCGTGAAAAGTGGCACTGTCATTTCATTAATCAGTCTCAAAAGGTGATTCTGTGCAGTAACTGCAAAATCA
Organism: Neoceratodus forsteri; assembly: GCA_016271365.2. Taxonomy (NCBI): domain Eukaryota; kingdom Metazoa; phylum Chordata; order Ceratodontiformes; family Ceratodontidae; genus Neoceratodus; species Neoceratodus forsteri. The sequence goes on along the minus strand of CM028134.1, from coordinate 299,524,009 downwards.
CATTTTGGGACCAGAATAATGCCATGACAGTGATGGAATTCATGAGGAGGGGTGCTAGTAACCCCATGTTGAAAATTTGGAGTCAAAATTCCCAAAAATGGCAGAGATATGTACCAAAGTTGAAAAAAATCCTATTTATGCCATTATACAGCTTACCAGCATTTCTTCAGTTCGCGGTCAGCTTTGAAAAGTGCAGACATGTTTCTGGTCCACCGAAGATTGTCGTGCCAGGCTCCGGCAGTAAGTATGGGGTGAGGGGGGGTGTGGGGAGGTGGGGCACACAGAGGGTGGGTGCAGGTTGGGGAGGGGGCAGGGAGACCGCAAGGGGCCATTTTCTTCTTTCACAGGTTAAAAAAAAAAACACATTGCAGGACGGTTTTTGGTTTACAGGGGCATTTGGCATGCTGAGGTGGGCCCCAACATGCCACCTGAGTGTTTGCTGGGGGAGGCTGTAGCCAATGGGGGATTGGGCACCCTGTCAGAACATACCGAAGGGAGGAGGCAAGAGCCGAGGGATAGGCATCCCTTGGCACACAACAAAAGTGGTGGGGAATGGGAAAGGGGGACTAAAGCCAATGGGGATTGGGGCCCCCTTCAGCAAAGAAAGACTGTTCTGGGGGGCACATGATGCCAAGGGGGACTGGCACCCCCTCGGCATACATTTTAAATGGGATGGGGCATTATGCCAATGGGGAGTGGGCTCCCACATTGGCAAATGAACTGGGTTGGGGCACTCTGCAGGTGGTTTCACCAGGACAGGCATGTTGGGAGGGTGTGTTACGGTGCCGCTGCATGATTGCAGTGAACCTTATCTTAGATCTGGTCATCACTTGATGTATGCCTGGTGTCACTGCCTATAGCTGCCTTATTTGGGAATAAGGGACACACCTTCTGATGCGTGCCCTGCATTCGCCCACAGCGACTGCACCTCCAAATCTGCTACTAATGCAATATGTTGGCTGGTGCATACACGCGAGCCAACATAAAAACAATGGCTGCCAGTTGAATTCTTAACATTCTGTTAGCTTAATGATTCCAGTGGTGATCAGTGCACATTTGGCAGCACTTTTTATTTTCCATGTGTGGAACATAATTGCTACACGAACAACAGCCAATCATATTTCAGGATTTTCCCTTACCATTTTATAAGACTACAATAAAGTGCAAGTCAGTGACATCAGCTTAGTCAATATTTAATATGTCACAATTTATTGTAGTCTTCACCTCAACTGATATCACTGGGTTCTGGAACTAAGTAATTAAAAAAATAATATTGGGCTAGAAAAGGCTACATTAATATGTGGCCCAAAATAAGGGAAAATAGGACTATTTCAAAAGAAACACACAAAACAATGTACTGGGGTGATTGAACAGACTTTACACATGCCCAAATGTTCAATTATATTAAAAAAAATGAAAACAGTATTGTTTATGTCCGCTTTAATTCCTCAGAGACAGCCTAAAAGGAGGCGAATGTCAGGGTGTGAAGGAGTAATAGTGGATTCAATGAAAGGATGGCAAAGTGTTGACAAAAACCTTCTGTGCAAAAGAAGTGAGCAAAAACGTGGAAAAACAGATCACAATGGTTCTCAAGGGAGGTGGCTGTGAAGGTAGAGGCTAGAAGGATAGCATTCAGGAAGTACAAAGAGATACAGAGGGAAGATGATAGGGAGATGTACCAGGTAAAGCAGAGTGAAGCAGAGAAGGTAGTAAGGGGCACAAAGGTGCAAACAGTAGAAAGGATAGCCAAAGAAATAGTTAATGGGGACAAGACATTCTTCAGATACAGTACATAAGCAAAAAAAGGAAGACTGGGAGCAATTGTGAGAATAAGAAGGGCAGGGAGAGATTGTGCAGAGGAGGAGCAGGAAAAAGTAGATATCTTGAATGGCATTTCTGCTTAGTCTTCAGAGTGGATGGAGAGGGGGATGGACCACATGGAAGCAGCAGGAACACTGGGGGGAGGGAGATGGACACAAGTCCATTCACAGAAGAAAAAGTCCTGTGAGGACTTGCAAATCTGAAAGTGGACAAGGTTATGGGGCTGGATAGGACACATCTAATGGTGCTAAAGGAGTTCAGGAAGGTACTGGTTGCAGCTCTGACAGCCATATTCAACAACTTATTGGAAACAGGAGAAGTTCCAGAAGACTGGAGGAGGGCAGATGTAGTCCTGCTCCATAAGACTGGCAGCAAAGAAGAGGCTGGCAACTATAGGCTGGTCAGTCTAATGTCAGTGATGGGGAAGTTAATGGAAACATTATTAAAAGAAAGACTACTGGAGTATCTTGAATCCAGCAGGTTCAAGTTCAAGTTCAAGTGCAAGTTTATTGCAGGAATAACTCCATTGAGCAAGCTTATTCGCAAGGAGGTCCTGAGACATATATCTGGAGCACAAACACAGTAGCAGCATAGTATACATAAATACATACATAATCATGGTGGCAACATAGTGTACATACATACATGAAACAATGTGTAAAATATGCATAATGAGTATATACAAGAGTATCAAGGTGGGGTTTATACAGATATGGTCTACAGTAAATAATAATGGCAACAAATGTGCAAATAGCACAACAGTAGTACAAGTGGAATTGAGGCCTTTAAACATAAGCGACTGAACTAAAACAATAAGTAAAGTGAAAGGCCTTAAGTTGGATAACAGCTGCTCAGACAGACTGCCAAAAGCACGTTCATGAAGTACTGGAGTACTAGTGGTGCAAAGCTGGAGGAAAAAGACAAGGTAGGAGGAGAGTGGGAGAGTGTGAGACTAGACAAGAGGGTGGGAGGAGAGGGGGGAATAGCGGAGAGGGGGAGAAAGGAAAGAAGGCTGCAGGAGAGGTGTAATGAGGGATGGGAGGGGTATAAGGGGGTATGTGTTGTGGTAGGCCTAGGGAGAGGGGAGATGGGGCTATGCAAAGACTAGCGAACCATTAGCAGACACCAGATTTACAGTCTACGACAGTTGCATATTTCTTTCACTAATCTCAAGGTTAAGGTTTTAAGGCGTTAACAGATATGAGGCTGGTAAAGGGAAAGGGACCGTTGTTTTACCAGGTGTAGCACACTAACCGGAGCTTGTTTCCAGATGCAACCTGGGAGCACAAGGAAGTTAAGTGACTTGCTCAGGATCACATAGTATGCACCGTGGCAGCTGTGGGATTCAAACCCCGGGTCTCCAGACCTGCATCTCAGAGCCTTAACCCACTGTGCTATACTGCCTCCTGGTGGTAAGCTTAAGAATAGACTGTAGGTTGTTCCAATCAGTTGGTAGGGTATACGAGATGGCAGTTTTGCCAAAGGAAGTACGAGTCTTGGGGACATCTAGACACGCTAAGTCAGACTTCTTGAGGGAGTCAATACTCTGGGAGATGTGAACAACTGACAATAAGTAGCCCGGGAGCTTTTTTAAGAGAATTTTTAGTGTCCAGATGCCTGAGTGTAACAAGCACCTGGTAGCGAGGGTGCTCCAATCATTGGAAGCATATAGGTTACAATGGCGAGTTCTACATGGGGCATTAGTGATGAATTGTAAGGCTCGGTGATAGAGGATGTCCAGTTTTTGTAAACTGGTAACCGTGGCAGATTTGTACAGTATATTAGATCACCATAATCTAGAAGGGGCAAGAAGGTGGCCTGGATGAGCCTGACTCTAGTCTCTTGGTGGAAGAGTGATCTATTTCTGTAGAAGAATCCTAATCTAGATTTTTGCCTGCTGGCGAGGGTGTCAATATGGGTGTTAAAGGAGAGTTTGCAGTCGAGCCATATGTCTCGATATTTGAACTTGGACACTGCCTCGAGGGGTTCCCCAAGGATAGTGATAATAGGGGTGTTTGTCTGGGTTAGCAGGGAGGGGAAGTTGCTGGGGGTAAAGAATATGGCCTTAGTTTTTATTGAATTTATGAGCAGCTTCTGATCAATGAAGTTCTGCTCAAAGTGTGAGAAGGCTTCTTGCAGCTATTCTCTAACTTTGGATGTGGTTGGTTTTGATGAATACAGAACTGTGTCATCTGCAAAGAAGTGTAGCTTGGAGTCGCTGATGTTAGACCGAAGGTTGTTGATATAGATGGAAAAAGAATCTGGCCTAAAATGGAGCCCTCAGAGGCACTTCTGACAATGGGAAGGGGGGCTGAGAAGACACCATCTGCTTTAATTTTCTGAATTCGACCTGACAGGTAGCTGGTAAATCACATTTTGGTAGAGGCGGTGGCACCTATGTTGCGGATGTTTTGAATGACAAGGTTGCGATTGACAGTATCAAACACTTTGCTGAGTTCAAGGAAGATGGCGCCTGTGATTCTTTTTGTATCATGGGCCATAATGCAGTCATTGTTAACTTTTGCAATGGCAAAGATGGTGCTATGATTTGATCTGAATCCTGACTGCGTGGGGTTGAGGAGGGAGTAACTTTTGAGGTGGTGCTTAAATTGGTTGTAGACTAATTTCTCAAAGATTTTGGAAATGGTAGGCAAGTTAGAGATTGGCCTGTAGTTATTTAGGTTGCATAGGTCACCTGATTTGAAAAGAGGGATTATGTGCATGGGTTTCCAGCAGGTGAGTACCGATGCGGTATCTATGGAAAAGTCAAATAAGTGTAGTATGGGGGCTGTAAGGTAGTAGTGACCTAGTTTGAGAAGGGGAGGGATCAAGCCCATCCTCACCGCCAGCCTTCCTGGTATCTAGCTTAATGAAGAGATTCTCAACTTCTTTGAAGGAAACAAGCTGAAGCTGGAAGGAATGGGGTGATGCAGGAACTAGTGGGGGTTACTCACTTGGGCAGTACAAGTTATAAGTATATAAAGTTTATCACCACATCGAGTGTATCAAGTGATTTGGCATGGCAGCCATGAGCTATATCCTTCCAACTATCTGAAACAAGCTCCAAGCCACTTGAAAACTCTGTGCTTTTATCCAACTAAGAGCATTCATCAGAACTGTCAACAAAATTGCCACTGAGTCCTGCCACAGTCTCTATCCCCCATACTGCTTTCGCATCTTCCCCATTTTTTTGCATTTACCTGATCCGCATATCATCTTTCATGTATTCATACTCTACTGTCTTCTCTTTTTTCACCTTGTTGGCCATTGTTATTTCCATTTTGTAATTTTAAGTTATTGTTAAGTTAGACTTGTTTTTATACCTGTATTTGTACTATTCTGTATGACTGTTTTTGCAACATGTTTTACCTACTGTATTTTTTTGGACACCTGATAAGTATGTTGTATAAGGGACCTCCTTGTAAATGAGCTTGCTCAATGGAATGTATCCCTTCACAATAAACTGAATTGAACTGAATATGAAAATCACTGCACCTTCAACTGGGTCAGCAGAGATTCACCTCTTGGGTTATATCCACATAAAATAATTAATTGCTGAATGCATTTTCTTGGCTCTGCAACACATGAGGTGGATTAGATTGTCTTGATATGTTGGGATATAAGCACACATCTCATGAGACAGTATGTCATGTCCAGTGCCAGTCTAGAATATGATTAATGCATAAATGCCCCTGTTATTCCTGTGACTACAATAGAAGTCAGGCAAACATGTTTCTGAACTGGAACCAATCTTCCACATATACATTTCTGTCATTAGGTACCAGTCATTTCTCAATATGATGGATTGGATCCACTTCTTCAGGGAGTGACTAAGCTCAAAGTTATATACGGTACTGTATAATCATCTATAATTTAAATTCTGTTCTGGTCAATGTTTGATTTATGTTGCAGACTGAACCATTACAAAATAACTTTGCAGCTGTACACTTACCAATGTATCCTTGCTTGTGTAATGAACCATCCAGCCTTCCTTCATTACACTGCTACTTTTCCTTTTAGTTTGTTTGACAGACTGCACCACTCTCATCAATGGGATATTATTACTTGTGGAGGGGCTTGGAAAAGAATTAGAGTATATTAGATCAGTTTACAGATAACAGTCCTATTGCAGGTTGACCATTTTATTTTAAGTAATATTTCTCACTAAATTTAAGTTTTTACAACAAAGAACTTTAAGTGCTTTTTTAAAACACATTTAACCAAACAAGATACATTAAACAAAATTATCATAGCAAACTTATCCATGGACTGGCTGGCTTTATTATGAATATACAATATACTGTAAAGTTACCAGAGCACATTGTTTTTCATATTCTTTGTTATCTCTGATACTATAGTCACAACACAGCATCCTTGCATCCCATGGCCATCCTAGCAGAATGGTCTCATAAAGCCAGTCATAGCGGGGCTATGCTCTCATCGGTACTATGTTTAGCACAGTCTGAGCTGAGAGGATTCCAGTGTATTTATCCCCGCAGTGTTTCCTACCATAAGGAATAAAAAGCAAATAGTCCCTATAGCTCCATTCTTGAGTTACACTTCTTTTTGCACTGGTTGATTTTTAAAGTAGATTTAAGTTTCTAAGACCGTTCCAACCCCCCTGGCTGTAATTTTTCAGGTACCTGAATATGCCTGAGGTTTTTATTTATCTGCTGGATAGAAGTCAAAGATGTGAGACATGAGGAACAATAACATAACTATATACTGAATTGAGATGCCCCTAACAGCAGTTTGAATACTGCGTGTGTTTTGATGCTATGGGTTATGTAAGCAATAAAGCATGATGGGGTGAGCATGGAACACATTTTACATTTATTAATATGGATTCCAAAGATATCTTTATGCTCTTTGAGTACGTCACCCCTTGCATTCTTTTGGCTCCATTATTGACTTCACACCCAATGGACATGAAAGGTGACAGCCTTGACTGGCAAGATGTTGCCTCAGTGTCTATATCTACATTCATTAGAAGAACATTTCTGACTGTCAGCTCACCTGATCGTTCTGTTGGAATCCTCGTGGTCCCCATCATGATCCTGCATCTCCCCTGTATCACTGTGACTTCCTGTCATTGATATTTCAGAATCATGAGCCATGGACTCCTCCATATCATCCATAAGCCCAATATTCCTTTCAGTGTCATTGTCATCACTTCCTTCTTCCATGACGACATCAGATTCCGCACCTGGACTAAGCAAATCTAGAAAATAGAATTTTGTAACAAAATACACTAATGAAATTTGTGTCATAACCTTGTACCATTAGAGTCTACCCTTTTATGAATTCCCCAAAGTGAGAAAGGAGTGTTGTTAAATAAATGTCTCATGAGTATGAAATACAGCCAGATGAGAAAACAGCCAAACTGTTAAATAAATTAGGTGGATTTGCCATTCTACCAGTTTTTTTTAAGCTGGATTTTAGTTAGAATTTGAGTTTTGTTTACCTTCATTTAAATATTGGTTTAGGCCTAAAATGAAAAATGTACAATAGACAAGTAACTTCTGACACTTACATCCTGCAGATTTTTTTTAATTAAAGCAGCATGTTATAAAGCCAAGTTTAGAAACATGACTGAGCGTCTAGGTTAAGTGAAAAAAACAGATGCAAAATACTTTTGTGCTGGCTTTGCATAATATATTTTGTAAAATATAAAATACAGGTCTCCTGCCGCTGTTGCAGGATCGGCAACCCACACTAAGGCAATCTGTTGAGTTCCTTACTTGCTTTTACTTTCTTAATTCTAGATTAAACGTATTCAAAAAAGTCCTCAGGTCATTGGCACACAGCCTCGCAGTGTGGGCCACTGAAGAACTGAGCCTGCCTGCACTCAGCTGCAGCAACACTCCCCCTAGAGGCCTCCAACATCATATTTTTTTTATTTTTGTCACTTTCTGTCTGAGTGTAGCTTTTTTACTCTTTCTCACAAACTCATTTCCGTAACAACATAGGACGTGGTGTGTGCACTGTGTGGGCCTGTCTGCAGCTCTGCACTAGCAGCACTGCAGGACTACACTGATTCCACTACGTTCTCCTCCTCTTCCTTCCTCTTTTTATTCTTCCCAAATTGCAACAGATAGTTAAGCACTTTTTTTATGTGTTAATTTTCTTGTGTTGTTTTTTTTTCTGTTTAGTTTGTCCCTTATCCTTGCTCTTCTAGGAGCAAAATCTTCCATCTTCTGTCACCACCATGCTCCAAGTGAGGGGTCAGATTTAAGCAGCTGAAATACAGGCAGAACTGTGCTTCTCACAGAATTTCCTACTCCAGCAAACCCAACTGCATGGATTTACGAGGGGAAATGCTACATGAAACAGGTAAGCTCTTGTTGTATTTCCTTTCCCTGGTATTGTTTTTAAATAATCTGCAGCAACATTTCCTTGATGACTTATTTAAGAAAGGGTGCCCTGGAGGAGGTAAGTCATACTAAACTGAATTCTTTGGGTCAAGACTCTGTTTGGGCTCCACACATGGAATTTCCTGATGTTCAGGGGTGGGCCATCACCCACAACACAGATGTGCTGAACATTTACATAAAGTATCACCCTGAAATAAACTACCCATTTTATATACCTACAAAAAACTCCATTAATGCATCAGTTAGGGTTGACAGTACAGCAACAAAAGTTTGGAAATTCAATGTTAGAGTTCCCACTCATACCACCACACCTCCACCCTCCAAACACAAACAGGTATTGGGTTGGGCCATGGAGTCATCAGGACCAACTCTCACCCCATTCCATGTGTAAATAAATTGACATGGTACAATATAAGAGAATGGGGTGACAGTTAGGCCTGATGACCCCATGGCACACCCTGATGCCTGTTGGTACAGTATGTGGAGAGTGGGGGGTGGAGTGGTAGGGGTAGGAACCCTAACATCAAATTTCCAAACTTTAGTCACTGTACTATCAACCCTAACTAATGCATTAACAATGATTTCCCTTCTTTTTGAGAAAGTGTAATGTAACTGGTATGTGGTTGTGTGCTCCCTTTATGCTGCCAATTGTTTGCATAATGGTATACATATGTGGGAGCATGGGCCCTCTGCACCCTTCATTCCCACATACACATAAGTATGGAGACATACCACAGCCCTAGAGTCATGAAAAGGAACCCTTGTAACACTAATTGGACAATATCTCAGTAACCATTGCAACTATTAAAAAAATTGCACTGCAGCTGTAATCATGACTTGGAAACCTCCATGCATTCTTAGTCCACCTGTAAGCTGCCCAGAGCAAAAAATCCATATCTCGAATAGTTTTTGAGATACGGGCACCAAAAGGCACCATGGGTGCCGCAATGTTATCCTATGGGACATTTCTCAACTTCCGAATACCATAACTATGGAACCAGTGTAATTGTTTTCATGAAACCAGCTAAAAGCTCATCTGTGGGGTAAGAGCTTGCCACCTGCAAATTCCAGCTTGAAAGCCTTAACCTTTTAGTTGCAGTGAGGTGACAAAGAAATGGTATTTTTTGGTGCAGTAGTGTCAAAAATTGTGATACTTTCACAAAATTTGTGAAAGAACGGGTGTGAAAGTATCACAATTTGCAAAAGTATTGCACCTGTTCTTTTGCAATTTGTGACAGTACTGGTGGTCTGATGTTGGAAAACATATTTCAAAGGGAAATTTTTTAATTCTGATGCCAGCATTGTGTTCCCCTGGCCCTGATTAGGTAAATACAACTGTCAGTGTTTACCTAGGAGCAGTCAAATTTGAACTACCCAATGGTGTCTGGGATTGTATATAGTCAGCAAGGGAAGGGGGATTTTCCGGATTAGCCAGATCAAAAGCTATCTCACCAAATTAGTACATTTTGAAAAAACTTCTTTTTTCCAAGTTAACATGTTAATCAGGACCTCCAGGTCCCAGTACAATACCTGAGGGTACACTTTTATTCTATAGATACATAGAATGATAAGGGCAGAAAAAGACTTTGAGCTCATCCAGTCTGACCTGGAACCCTAATTGAAGCTACTCAAAGATGATTCCTCTTTCTACCCATCTTCCTTTCTGGTGCTTTACACCATCCCTAGTTATAAATCCCTTAGTAGACATCCAAGTGTTTTTTTTTTTGTAAATGTTTCTGTGTTGACTACTCAGCTGGGTAGGCTATTCCTCTTATCCACTACTCTTTCCATGAAAAAGTATTTCCTAATATTTTTTCTGAACTCTCCCCTTCCTTACTAGTTTGATTAGTGTGGCCCTGGTGGATGAACTTTCTTTCAGTATGAAGAGATTTGCATGGTCCACCTTGTTGAACCCCTGCAGGTATTTGGATGTCTTTATCATATCCCCCTCTCCTTCCTGTACTCCAGGGAGGACATATTGAGGTTCTATAATCTGTCCTGGTAAGACTTACCCTTTTGCCCCTGTATCACCTTGGTTGCCCTCTGTTGTATCATATTTGTGGCCTTTTTTAGGTGCGGACTTCAGAGCTATATACTATACTTGAGTTGTTGCTTCAACAGTGACCTGTACAGCAACATAATCACCTTGTTTTGGGGACTGGAAAATCTGTGCCCAATACACAACAGCATCCTATTTGCCATCTCATATATCATCCTGCATTGGGAAGTAGATTTCATGTTCTCACTAAACAGTACCCCTCACTCCATTTCTTCCCTGGAATGTCCAGCTTTCCCCATTAATGCTATGCTTAGCTTGTGAGTTCTTAATGCCTATATGCATGACCTTGCATTTAATTATGTTGAATTTCAGCTGGCAGATACTAGATCCATTTTCTAGATTCTTCATATCCTTTCTCATTGCTTTAGTACCCTCCATACTTGCTACCCCTGTACAGATTTTGGTGTTATCTGCAAAAAAACTTACCTTCCTTTGTTGTCCTTCACTTACAGTACGCTGCTAATGTACATGTTAAAGAAGGTTGGAACTATCATAGATCCCTGTGGAACCCACCGGTCACCATTAAACTTTCACATGATGAGCTTGTAATGAAATGCTATACAATATAAATAGATCTGGCACCAAAACTGTAGAGTATGGATCAACATCAGGGGTTACAAATGCATGCATAATGAAATTTATTAAACATGGATCACAACATCTGATTCTGATTAGCTGAAACATCACATGACCAAGCTAGGATTTTTACTGTTGCCCTCTATTATCCCTATTGGTGTTTAATAAGACATAGCAAGGAGCTATAGTTCTGTGAACTATTGCTCACTTACAGGCACACTCCACACAGTCTTGTTCTGTGTGTAATTTAAAAAAAAATCACCTGGCTCCCAATATAAAACGCTCCTCAGTGCTGGTGGTTCCCCTGTCCTACTCCCAATTTTTACTAAAAACATTTTCCCTGGTTGTCTAGTGGACCCCTACTGGTCCTGGTCATCACCTTCTTGCTCCCCTAACTGACACCTACCATACGCTACTGGACACCATCTCATGCAAGTACAATCACTTGAGTTATCAAAGTGACTTTGTCAGTATTGTACTCATGCAAGTAGAATACTGACAAAGTCATTAGATAATATTAATAATTGTATGATAGGGCAGGCGGCAGTGGAGGTGAATAGAGTATAAGCATATATTGCCCAGACAGCGGCATGTTGACAGTGACTGACACTACAGCAACAACAGTGCCAGGTTGCTGTAGTGTTGACGTTGGACTCTGGCACTATTTTCTGGGGGTCTTGCACCCCCTTCCCTAATCAGCTCCAACTCAGAGTTAATTATATTAATTGGGAGTGCATGGGGCACAGCCCCCCAATAGGGGTGTTCAGGGCAAAGCCCCCCCAAAGAAAACATGGTAGGCAATGACTATGCTTATTGCCGACTGCAAATGCAGTCGACATAAAGGTTTCACTGTACTATTGGTAGACAAAATGTTTGTCATCATACGGTTGTAGATCTGAGTGTAAGTACTGGCTTTCACCTCAGGGCCAAGAAGGAAGGGAAGGTAATAACCTGGACCAAAAGGGGAGCATCTCGACAACCAGGAGGAAGTTTGTAGTAAACTGGGAGTGAAACAGGGAACCACTGGTACCAGGGAATTGATTTTTAACAAAGGTATTGGGATTATGTGCGGAGAAAGGGTATTACCACTAGCACCATGGATTTTTTTAAAGGGACAGGGAGTGCAAGACTATAGTGAAAGTTAGTTTGTGGGAGGAGCAAAGCATAATAAAACAGATATTGACAGGAATTGTTTCAGGAGATAGTTAAACACCATCAGCCCCTTGGGATGTTCTTTGACCCTCCAACAGGTCAGACTAGGTTAAACAAAAGGTTAAACAATTTCCACTTTCCCCTTTCCTAACAGGTCAAGCATAATGAGGTAGCAGGCCAATTTGTGTGTGTGAAAGTCATGCTTGGGACTCATGAGTAACTGCACTTTTTGCATCTTGTTTGGCACTCAATAACTTATGCTGTTAGAAATCTCAGACAACAGCCTACCAAGCTTCCTTTTAGCTATGGGCGCTCTTACATTGTATTTTGTTGGACTTCCAGCAGTTATATTACCCTCTGACTTCAGCTTCAGGCAATACAATCATCTGTCAATAGAACATCCCTCAGAGCCATTGGTTTACAACTATTTCACTAAACTCCAGCTAATATATGTGTCTGATATCCATTCCTACAAACTGGTACTCTTAACAGTGGCTCCAATGGGCAGGCTGGATGGGTCTAGCTATCCTAATCTACCATCAGTTTATATGTTCCTATGTTTCCTTATTAAATTGCTGACTAGATGGATAAAGAAGCAGGCAATGACACCTCAGTCATACTGCAGCCTTACTTAATTGTGTGTTCATCACCAGTTATCCATTCACTATCTCCAACCTCCTATTTCTGTAATCCTTTTATTCCTTTTCCTCCATTCTTCCACTCCTCCTTGCATTACCCTTTTCCCTGCTTGCCTGCTTATGTTTCCTTCATATCAGCTTTTTTACAAATACCAGCCTTTTATCTATTTCATACTCTTTAAAATGGTGTTTTTAAAGGCTTTGTGAAAGGTTTCAAGTAATGGTTGTGTACACTTTTTCTGTATTTGTTCTGTATTTATTCTAACGTGTTTGGTTTTGGTGTATTTCTTCTAATCCCATGCCTACATGTAAAGTCTCAAGCAACCTATTTGTATAAAGAACTATTGCACTAATGTTCCCCCTTCCTTGGGTCACACCTGGAAATGAGCCTTGACTGAGTGTGCCTTTCCTGGGTGCCATTTTTTTAAATAAATTAATACATAAATATATAAAAAAACATTCTATGTTGTTAGCAGATTCAAAGTGAAGCCATCTACAAGGTGCTGTACTGCTCATCTCTTGCTGAGAGGAACAATAGAAGAAACTTTTATAATGGCTCTTCCTCTCTTCCTTACACTCTTTTATTACTGACAAGGTGATTAAAATAATTACCTATAAGTAAATATTTCTGAAAAGGAAAAATTATAAAATCAAATGCATTCTGAAAAATCAGCATTGTGCCAAACTTGTGGCTTTATCTATTTTTTTTAATCTGTGTTCTAGTAATTAATAAAACTTTGTACCTTACACAGTTCAAGGCATCATGTGTGAGCACATTCTTGTGACTGGCAGGCTGACAAGGCTTCAACCAAACAGAAACTACCTTCTAGATAGGTTTTTACACATGGTCCAGTGTAGGAGGAGACTGACAACCAAAATAAATGAGTTTCACCTTGTTGTGATTCCTTGGTGTAGTCATGGGGGAAGGTCCCTCATCATGAATAGTGCCAGTGTCATTTTGTTCAATTGTCCCGAAAGGTGATTGAGCAGAGCAAATGTGCTATTCTGCACCACAGGTGCAAAAACACATTTTGGGCAGGCTGTGGAAAATGACAGCTCTACTGTTTTGAAGGAGGCATGCAAAAATGGCAATGTTAAACATGTGGAGTGGAAATATTAAAAACTAGTGACATTAGGAGTGTGCATAGAAACTGTGCAATGCATGATCATAAAGTAGCCATTTTTTTGAATTTTTTCACCAAATTTGAAACATGGTTTTTTGGAACCCCACCTCATGAACAGTGGCATTGTCATTTCATGACTCAGTCCAGAAAAGGTGATTCCGTACAGTGACCATGAAATCACCTTTCTGGACTGAGTAACCAGATGACAGTGACAGTGTTCATGAAGTGGTATCCCAAGATCCCCATGTTGAAAATTTGGGGCAAAAAATCAAAAAAATGGCTGAGATATCAGCATAAGTTGAAAACCCCTTTGAATGGCTATACCATGTAGCACACTTACCTTTAATTCTTCAGTTCACGGTTGGGCTTTGAAGAGTGCAGACGTGTCCCGGTCAAGAAGAGAAGATGACAGCGCTGACCTCTGGAGGTAAATATGGGGTATGGGGGGAGTGTGGTGAGGTGGGTGCTCAGTGGCAGGGTGGGGAAGGGGGAAGGAACTGCAGTGATGATGAGGGACCGTTTTCAGTTTCACAGGGAAAAAAACTGACAACGAGGGGTCATTTTCTAATTTTCAGCAAAAAAAAAAAAACATTTCGGGACACCAAGGTGGACTCCCACAGTGCCACATGAATGCCAACATGGAGATTGGGCACCCCGGTGTTGGGCATCACTTGGGCATGGGGCACCAGGGAAAAAAGTCACATGACGAGGGACTGTTTTTCTAATTTACAGAAAAAAAAATCCACACACTGGGGTGGGCTCCCAGTGTGCTACGAGATTTGGGGCATGACTTGAGGTCAAGGGACACAGAAAATACTGAATGGTATTTTGCCATTCGCAACATGGTGGGAGCAGCAGAACTGCACAAGCGCACGACTCTGTGCATGCACATGAATCCTGCGCATGTGCAGTTCACACACTAGAATGCAGAAGTAACAGCCAAAATGGTGCGGCTGTTATTCCATAGGCCAATTGTGGCAGAGGGGTTTAAGCTCCATTGGTCTTTCGGAAGAATACTTCCAAAAGTCCAACAGAAGGGGTTCTGCAATCGGCCAATTTTGGAGGTACAGAGCTCTCGCAAAATGGCTGTAGGCTCTGCCAACAGCCCTTAAAACACATTTTGTGATTGCTAACATTCTGTATAGACTACTGATGTAGCTAGTAGTTTGATTCTGATTCTTTTTTTCTTTTAAAAAGTGAAAAACAGACTGCCCACCATACTGGTATTACCACATCAAAACAGGTTTGTTTACATTCCTTGATCAACTCCCACTGCATCTTTCCTGGACTTGGGAACACCTCCAACACAGTCTAGCCCCTCATGATGCAATGGAAGTTTAGGTGGCTACTGCCTCATGTGTGACTGCACTGTTTGGGGTGCTTCTAATGATTAGGAAGTATAGTATTCAAGAAAAAATGATTCAGGAGTTGAAACAAAACAAAGTTGTTTATAAATACACATTAGCATGCATTTCAGTTCTACTAAACAAGGAGACAAACAGACAAAACAAACAGCAAGATTAATGAATTTTAGAGAAGGTAAGCAACCATAAAATGTAGGTTTTAAACTAGAAATAATATGATGTAAAACAGGTTGACAGTGTCCCTTTAATGGGGAGGATTCAGATACTCATATCCATTCTTCAGACACGAGGGCCAGATTCTGTCCTGGGAGTTAGACCATGAAAAGTTGATCTAACTCCCTTGGTGGATTTCTGCACTTGCGTCCAACAGTTCAATACAGTTGTGGCAGAAATTGCTGTAAACTTTAAGAATCATTGCAAATGCATCCAAATGTCTGGGAATAGGACAGACATTTGAATACATATGTATGGATGCAGCATTCATCCAAAATATAGGCACAAGTGCTGTGTATGATTATTTCAAAATCCTGCCCACAACATCCAAAGTTGGTGTCCAAAAATGGATGCAACTGCTTCCAAAAATGAACACAATTGAATTTGTGTCCAACTGGACACAACTGCACATGTTTTGTGTTGCAAATTGTGACTTAATGTTGTAAATGAACACAACTTCTGAAAATAGCAGCTGGACTACCTGGACTCAAGAAAATGGATGCAGACACAGTATGCATTTGCGTCCATGTTCAACCCTTTGGAAAATCTCACCCATTGTCTCAGTTTGTACGTGGAATCCCAACAGGATGAAACGTGTGTCAATAGTTGGTTGTTCTTAGCCTTTTCTGGGTCAGATGTAGAAGCTTGTCTAGAAAGACACTGGCGTTCTCCTGAAGCCTCATCAGCCTGCCCCGCACAGGGGTCTGCATACCTATGATGCCTTTTGCACTGGGTTTGGGGTTTTAGAGTGTATGCATGTGGCTTGGAGACACATACATAAACTGAATAAATGTGATTGTTCTTCTCTCCTAGTCCATTTGTTTTGTCATTATTCTGTTAGGCTGAGAAACCTTTGTAAATGAGCACTGGATCAATGGGTAGTTTTCTTGACAACCATTAATATATGTTAATACATCCCCCAGATCCACTTGTTGCACATAAGAGTGGTTTCACACATGTTCGGCTGGAGTGAGAAAAGCAAAGCAAAGCTGACCTAATCTGGCCCAAGCTGAAGGCAAATGAAACCACTGTAATACAGGAATGAGTGGCGAGAGGGAACGTATTAATATATTAATGATAAAGAGCAATCAATAATACATTTAAAAAAAACTGTTCCTGGAATGTGCCCTTTTCCAGGACATCTGCACGTGAGACAGTCTTCATAGAATGAGAGCGTCTCATGTGCAGGGGAAAGGAGCACTCCAATTGGTCGGGAGTATTCCCTCAATCTATAATTAGAAACGTAATTAAAATGTATAAACTTTTTAAACATGAACTACTGCTTTAAAAGAGAACTACAATGAGCCTGTATGTCATTCTTCAAAGCAGGAGCTGTGTTTAAAGAATTGATTTGAATTCAGTTATTTCTTTATCTATATGGCCCTTTAGTAACGTCAGTGGTTGTTTCTAATTTATACAGTGGTGGTAAGTTCCATTTTTAGAGTGGTACAATATAATGTAATTTTTGTCCCAATAAACCATAGAGTTCCGTGGTACCATAGAAGGCAGCTATACTATGATAACAATGGATGAGTAAGCAAGGGCATGGACTACAGTATGTCATAGAAGTTTAAAATAACCCTTATCTTCAGTGTGTAAATCAGAACCACCTACAGGAATAACCAAAAAACCGCACAGATGAAACAATAACATAATCTGATCCAGTATTTAATAAATGAAAAAAAAACTGCCTCTACTGGGACAAAAATGACTTGTACGTTCAGCACAGTTCTACTTTAAACAGCTGATTATTATTGATGAAAACCAAACACAGAATCAGGGACAAGAAATGGACAGAAAAGGTCTGAAAATTACATCCAGTCTGTCTCAAACTTCCTTACTCAGAGGGTGATCTAGTCTGTATCCTTCTCGCTGTTTCCACATTCCCTCCCTCATCCTTCCATCGGATAACTCATATACTGTAAGTGTTACACTTCCTCTTTAATCTTGATATTATCTTTTGCCTTCAAAACCTTGCCAAAACATTTGTTCCACCCATTTATCACCCATTCTGTGAAGTAGCATTTCCTAATGTTCCCTTTGATCCTTTGCATCTCCAACTTAAGATCATACCCTCTGGTAGGAGCACTATTTCTCAGTTTGAGCATACGTGCTATGTCCTCGTGCCTTGGACTTGGTATTCTCTCTGGGGCATGAGAATAATAATCTCAAGACTGATCTGGTTATTTAGTTGGAGCACTGCACTATCAGGTTCAATTTCAGGGCCTCCTCTTGTAGTCCATCCTTTGTGGAGGTTGTCCTTTTCCACCCTTTGAAAGGGCTTTGCCCAGAAGGACTCTTAATAATTCTGGATTCCTCCAAAGTGTGTGAGGCATACACTGTGGGGCCAGAGGCAGCAGTGATGGCCTATGATACAGCCATTGCAGAAGCCTTTAACCTGTTAATGCCAGTCCGTGTATGCCCACTGGTGTCATCCCTTGGCTCACCATGGTTTGATGCGGAGGGTGATGAAAACCAGGGGCTGTAAATGGAGCATCGTTGGAGAAAGTCCAGGGTCCAGGAGGACAAACTGGTTCTGATGTCTCATTATGATGAGTACCAGAAAGCAATCACCTGAAAGAAGGTGGCTTTTCTGTCTAGGGAGGTTGCTGCTGGGAGAAACTGACCAGCTCAGCTCTTTCAGAGGGTGGACAAGCTCTTATGTCTGGTGTGTCTGGAGCCCGTTACAGCCTTTTCACTCACAAAATGTGAAGAGTTTGCTTGGTTCTTCTCAGACAGTGTGTCCTCCATTAGGGATGGGATTACCCAAAGTGGGATATTATAGCCCAGCAGAGTGTAACATGGGACTCAGGGTCAAGTTCAATGGCCCTGGGGGGATTTCTGACCGATGACATTGAATGAGGTGTGTGAGGTTATCTCGGAGCTGCAGCACACATTTTGTAACCTGGATCCAGGCCCAACACAACTACTGGTAAGCTGCATTGGGCATCTGGGCTTTGAAAATAGCATACCACATTCTTGCTACACCTATATCACATCTATGCAACCTGTCCCTAGCCCAAGGCTCTATCCCCATGGAATGGAAAACTGCTCACGTCATCCCCCTGTTTAAAGCAGGGGATCCCTGTGACCTAAACAACTATGGGCCAATCTCCCTACTACCCATACTCTCAAAACTTCTGGAAAAAATTTTGGATTTACAGTTGAGATCTTTCCTAGACAACTCTACATTACTTAACCCAATGCAGTCTGATTTTAGAGTGAAACATAGTATGATCACAGCACTGGCTAAAGTCACTAATGACTGGCGACAGGATCTAGACAATAACAAATATATTTGTGCCATATTTTTGTACCTTAGCAAGGCTTTTGACACCATTGACCACTACCTGCTTTTCTCCACCTTAAAAACTATAGGCATTGACTCAACCCCACTGGGGTGGTTTGAAGACTACTTCTCTGGCAGGCAACAGCAAACCAAGGCAGAAGGAGAGCTCTCTCCACTTCGATAAAAAGAGGAGTCCCTCAGGGCTCCATACTGGGTCCTTTATTGTTCGCCATCTATATTAACAGCCTGGACACAGGCATCACGGAATCCAGTATCCACTTGTTTGCCGATGTTACGGTGCTCTATTTAAGATTCTCCTAAAGCTGCCTTGCTGACCTACAAACTGATTTTAATATTCTGCAGCATCAGCTCCTAAGCAAAAAGCTATTACTAAATGCACAAAAAAACAAGGCCATGCTCTTCTCTCCATCAGGCCCAGGGGCTTACTTTGCTGCTGCTGGTCCATTACCTTCCATCTCTACCTTATTAGGTGAAAATCTTGAATTTGTGCCTAAATTCAAATACTTGGGCATCTGGTTAGACAATAAACTCTCTTTTGTGGAACACACAGAAGAGCTGCTGAAAAAACTGAGGCAGAGACTTGGTCTTTTTTTCAGACTTAAATGCCTTCTGACCACAGATGCAAAAAGACAGCTTGTACAATCTACATTCCTCTCATTAATTGACTACACTGACTTTATTTATGGCCATTGCCCTGTCTCACACCTCGCAAAACTGCACGTATTGTACCACAGAGCGCTGAGATTTATAACTGGTCTTCCATCCTCCACACATCACTGCTCTCTATACGCAGCCATAGGGTGGCCTTCCCTTCAATACAGGTGGTGTAAAAATGCAGCCTTTTGGACGCTCCGAGCCCTTACTAACAAACTCCCACAATATGTTGTCGACTGTGTCCCCCTGAGTCCGATCAGTATCTATGCCTTAAGAAGTCACTCGCTGGTTTCCCTGAAAGTCCCAAGGACCAACACTCGCTTTGGAAGGGCATATAAGCTGCTCTGCCTCCCCAGTCTGGAATAGGATACAAGATTGTTGCTGAGTCCACTCCTTATCAGTATTGCCTTGTTCAAGACCCTCTATGACAAAACGTTTGCCGAAATCTGTAATTGCTACCATTGTTCCTAGCAGCCTGTTTGCTGCTTTCTCCTGACCTACACTAGTCCCAGTCGGTGACCCCAGTCCCCCTCTGCTGCTATTGCCCACCCACTGTGGGTGCTGGTTATATCATGTTACTGTTGTTTTATGTATATATTACTTGTATATGCATCTTTGAAATGTTTATATTCTGCTCCTATCATTATTGTAATTGTTTTGTTCATTTTGTATTATGCATACCTTAACTGTGACTGAACAATTGTCCCTGCCAACAGCAGGTCCACCGTGTAAATGAGCTTGCTCAATGGTGATCGCCTGGATAAATAAAGATTTGATTAATTGATGTTCACTGAGATTATCTGGTGCTCCCTGTCAGAAGGGGTTTTTCAGAGGTCACTGAAAAGTGCTTTGGTGAAGCTTCTGAAAAAGTCAACTTTGGACCTGGACATCATAGCAAATTATTGACCTGTCTCTATCCTTCCCTTTTTGGGAAAGGTTATCTAGAAGGTGTTTGTGCTATGGTTGAGGCACACCTCACCACCTTTAACATCTATAAGACCCTCCAGTCTGAGTTTAGGGCAATGCATAGCACAGAGACTACATTAGTTCAAGTGCATAATGACTTACTCAGGACATGAGACAGAGGAAAGGGATCAATTCTTGTTCTCCTTGATCTCTCATCAGTGTTTGACACTGTGGACCATGGGCTGTTGTTGGTCTGATTCAAGGGGTACATAGAACTCACCGGTAAAGTCATCAGCTAGTTTGAGTCCTACCTTAAGGATAGGACCCAGAGATCTGAGCTGGGAGAGTACTCCTCGCGCCTAGTGGCTCTGTCCTGTGGAGTACCCTAGGGCTTGGTTTTGTCACCCATTCTGTTCACAGTGTATATGTTGCCCCTGGGTGAAATCATTAGGCAGGACTGGCTCAGGTTTCAACGTTATGCCAATGATACTCAACTCTTCTTGTCCTTTGCGCCTGGGACATCGGGTGCAGTCAATGTACTAAATAAGTGCTTGTTCAAGATTCATACTTGGATGTCATTGAGCTGATTGAGACTGCACCCTGAGAAAACTGAAGTGATAGTGGTAGAGCCAGGTCGGGGGGGGGAGTGGAGGCCACTGAGCAGAGACTGACCTTTGGTTTGGACCCTCTAGGCTATTGGCTTCCACCAAGGTGAAAAGTCTGGGAGTCATTCTGGATAACGGGCTGACACTGGAGGCTCAGGTGGTGGCAGTGGCTCGGAGTGGCTTTTACCATCTATGGAATATGTGCCAGACTAAGTCCCTTGTCCCACCTAACAACCTAACCACATTTGTACATGTGTTCATGACTTCAAGCTCGACTACTGCAATGCTCTATACCTTGGGGTCAATGGAGGTGCACTGCAATACCAACAGTTGCTGCAGAACCTAGTGGCCTGGCTACTGCTGGGTCTTTCTAGGCCCTGTCATGTGTCACTAGTGTTTTGCCAGTTGCACTGGCTGCCAGTGAAGTGGCACTTCTTCTTTAAAATTAGTCTTTTGACCTATAAGACCCTACACAGGCTGGGCATGGGCAAGGGCTACCTGTTAGAGGTCCTACATCCTCACACTCCTGGGCACCCTCTCCACTCTGCCAAGGAAGGCCTCCTGGTAGTCTTTAGGGTGAAACTAAAATCATCCAGGGACTAGGCATTTGAAGAAGCAGCCCTGGTCTTCTGGAATTCCTTGCCTACGTCTTTGAGGAATGCCCCCTAGGTGTAGGCCTTTAAAAGAGGTCTGAAAATGTTTCCATTTACACAGGCATTTGGCGTTTAATTGATCCTTACTATCCATATATATGCATTCTGTGACTGCTATAGTTTATCTATTTATTGGGTAGAGTTTAATGTATTTATGCATTTTAATGTTTTATGTGTTACTTCTTGTAATGGCACCCTGAGCCTCTGGGGAAGGGTGCCATAAACAAATAAAGTCTACTACTCCTCCACTTTGTTGATCCCTTTCATGAAATTGAAAGTTTCTACCATGTCCTCCCTCTCCTTTCTGTCTTACAGTGCATACATGTTGAAACCTTTTGGTCTTCTATCATATGCCTCACCCTGCTGTCCATGAGTCATCTTCATGTCCCCCTCATTACTCGGTATCTTATCTCTTGCTATCATTCCTTATGTATGAGCCCCAGGACTGCACGCAGAATTCCAGATGCAGTCTCAGCAGTGATCTACACTAAGGCTTTATCAGCTCCCTCTTTCTGCTGGTTATCCATCGACCTGTGCATCCCAACATTCCCTAAGCCCTCCCATGTATCCCATCCCATATGTTACTCTCTAATCTGGCTTTAGGTTATTGCTGATCACTACCCCACTCCTCCTCTGTGCTGTCTAGCAGCATCTCATCAATACAGTACAATGTTTCAGGATTTTTCACTTTTACACACATTGCCTTGCATTTGTTTTTGTTTTTTTGTTTATTTAAAATCTGGAAACATCCACTGGCCACAGATCCATTTACATGGGCAACCAGAACAGAAAATGTTTTGGCCTTAAATTTCATTTGCCAAATATTGGACTATTTCTCCAGTCTCATCACATCCTGTCCCATAGTGTTAGTCCATTCTGCACTAATGAACCTCCTCCAGAGCATGGTATTATCTGTGAACAGACTCACCTTGCCTTGGATTCCCTCTCCTATGTCACAGATATACAGTTTTGTACATACAGTGGCATCCCCCAGGATGAAACCCACTTTTAAAGCACTCTGCAGTATGCTGCAGCAGACCTACTGAATAAAGTAATGTAATTTCAATGGCAACTAGGCCCTTTTGTCATGCAGGAAACTGTGGCATTCACTTCATCCTGGCAGTGTCACATGTTCTTGAATGACAAAAGGGACTAATTGCTATTGAAATTACATTGTTTTATTCAGTAGGTCTGCTGCAGCATTCTGCAGAGTTCTGCAAAATGCTGCAGAATTGGGTTTCATCCTGGGGGATGCCACTGTACAGTGCTTTTTGCAAAGATCAAGTGTTCTTTTCACAATTTTTGTTATGCTATTACTATGCCTTTCCCAGTCAACCAATCGGGTTGCTACTCATTGCTTCAGAGAGGAGCAAGGGCCCTTCAAAACCCCATCATCACTAGCAGTCTGGAGCACTGCAGTCCACAGCATGAAGGACTGCAACATAAATGACATTAATCAGGAGTCTGCCAGGAGGGAGTCAGCCATGGAGGCAACCAGTAGCCCAAGATGCTGCAGCCCTCCAATTTCATCTCCCTGCAGCATCTGCCTATATAGATACAAGAGTATTCATGACTGTCTATGTGAACAGGCTACCCAGAATTGATCTGTAGTATATTGTACAGTACCTTGTGCCTGGCTATACCACCTGTACTATATGAAGTTGCTATGAATTTGTTTCCCTTAGGTTTTATCCCAGCACCCTGAAAGGATTTCCCCACCTGCTCTGTAACTGTGCCATGTTTTCTTGCCGCTGTTAGTATCCCATCTTATCTGGAAACCCCTACTTCCACCCTATCTGAGTGGACCTCATTTTACAATCCATTAAGCCATATTTTCCACTGCTACTGGAACTACACGTTAGCTGGTGCTTTCCCAGTTATACCCTAACTGAGTGGACCCAATGTTCTGGTTATCTATTCAACAAGTTACTGTTGAGACTTGTACAGTATTTTTTCCTGATGTTTCCTGTGTTAGGTTCTAATGTATACTATGTTCTGACTACATGAGGGCTTCTATATTATTATTATGTCATTAAGATCTCTGGATGATGCATAGCTCTTGCTACTAGGTGGTCCTGTGTCTGGTATCACCTGCACTGGGAGATCCTTGCCACTGAGCAGGCAAGTGTATCAGAGGACACCCCTAGCAATTCCTTCTGAGGCACCCTGTACCTAATTAGATCAGTTACATTGTGTAAATCTGGGAAACTCCACCTTGTGCAATTTACTTAATATAAATATCTTAATAACTCAGCCTGAGTCTGACAATTAGTTTGTAACTAGTGCCACTGTGAAAATGTTGCTTGCACTGTTGGTACTACTGACTCAGTAACCCAATGTATGGTTTTGTGGCCTTGCTGAGCCCCCTGTTGCTGAGGTCGCTTCATCTCATGGTACTTGGCTATGCCAGCTAATTCCTGATGCTCCATCACACTCATTCAGAACCCAAGACTCTCAGCCCAACTCCATCCCCAATGAGCATCTAAGTTTGTTAACACCAGGGAAGAGCTACAGTATTTCAAGTAGCTTATGTGTTACCAGGGACGTCCATAGGTCCTAGCCCCTCAGGAAAAAAATCCTGGGGACTGAGACATTCCCTAAGAGCCACAAGAGATCTCATGCTAACTTTACTTCTACTGTCTGGCAATGTCCACCCTAACCCTGGCATAGCAGACAGCTATAGACCTGGCCCTGGTAGCCAAAGGAAACTATAAATATTGTCTCTCTCTAAATATTGGCAGTCTCCTTGAAAAATCTGTACAATTTTAAAAATGTGTGGTGTCAGTGCAACCTGATGTAATATCCCTTACCTACACCTGGCTCACTCCAAAAATACCGGATGCTGCATTCATTTATTTAGGGTTATAACCATTAACCATAGCTCATTTACAATGGTGACCCTTAAAAGGCGTATAATAAAGTCACAGTTACCATACATTCATAAATAGTTGCAATCAGTGATAAAAGGAAAATAGTTTTTCTATGCAATTATATAAAAACTTGAGGCACACTACAGCAACAGCTTCCCTGTACAGATATTGAGTCTAAGAACCAAAGTTTCAGAACTAGCTAGTGGAGGTTTTAAATCCACTGTATGAAATTTGGCTGGGAGTTGATTCCACAGAGTGGTAACAATCTGACTATAAAAACACAAAGACCTATGGGCTTTTCTTCTAGGATTCACCATTTCCCAGTTGCTGCTGTATCCCTAACAAGATTCAACATCTTCAGGGAGGCCCAGCAATGCACGTGAGATGGGGGCTGCCTAATCTAGCTAAGGTCTGACCTGCAAGGCTTCAAAATAGAATACAAAGGTATGCCCAGGAACTGTGAATTGCTGGATGAAAAATTCCTGCTAGGTAGGGGTCAAAAATCTCTTTGTCTTTATGACAGTTTATATCCCATCTGGAAAACACAAAACTGGCCTTGAGTCATTCTCCAGCTATTTCAAGCAAATTAACCAGAAGTGAGAAACTACTGTGACTGGCAATTTTAATATCAATTGGTCAGCAAAAAACAGCACTGGCCACAGAGACATGATTGCCAGCCTATTTCTCACCCAAATGGTGTTAGAACACACTAGAAACAGCTATAAAACAGGCACCATGACTCGCCTAGACTGGATTCTGGTAACCCAAAAGGAACACTGCACAAAACGTAAAGGTTGCACAGCTGCACATTCATTAGGACAAAAGACGCAGTGGCCTCTGCACCTTTTGTCTTAGAAAGGTGCACCTGCACAAGCTTTACATTTTGTGCAGTGTTCTTTTGTTCTACAATTATTGATGTTCACTGCTGCATAAGGTGTGTTTTGAGCACATTCTTTTTGTTTGTATTCCAGTTCTGGTAATCTAATCCGACAGAATCAAAAAAGTCAAATTACTTCTCAACACCCTAAGTGATCATTCCCCTGTGCAATTCACATGAGCAGTTAAACAGCCAAAGCCCCCCCCCCAATTCATCTTTAGCCATGTCTTAAATAAGGTAAGATGCTTGACTTTAAGTTACATGCGGCTTAGATCGATTGGCGCTCCCTCGATGTCATTACCAATATTGGCTCGGCTCCTGAGTTCTTTATAACTGAGTTCAATGAATCCAGCAACAAATTTGTCCCCTTAAAAAAAAACAGTAAGGTAAGAGGTACTCCCTTTGGCTGGATCTCAGCTGAACTCCTGGCTCTCATGAAAGACAGAGACAATCTGTGGGCACTGGCAAGGGAGTCAGGGTCCTCAATTTGCCTCCAAAAAAACAGGGAAGCCCGAAACAACTGCACAAGTAGGATTAGATTGGCAAAATCTGACTTCTGCAAGACTCATGAAACCCAAAACTGGAGCAACAAGAAAAGATTTTGGGAAAATGCCTCTGAGCCTCTTGGCAGGGAAGAAAAGCTGTACTCTAAAATGCTCAGGATTAACGGAAAGCAGATTGTGGATCCTACTGAGATTGCTAATAGCTTTAATATAGCCTTTACAGATCTAAGCTCCATCATCCACCCTGAGCCCACTCAGCAACCCTACAAAGGTTCTGATATTGAAAGGTATCAGCTGTTGGACCCACACCTAGGTCACCCAGAATTCTATTTCAGTCCTATCACTGTAAGCGACACCCTAAAATGAAATCAAAGAGGTCCTAGGTAAAACTACGGTGGGGGAAGGGGCTACACACACTCAAGATGAAGCTGCTAGTCCTGGCACTTCATGAACATTCTATCCCCATAACAAAAATATTCAATTTCTCCCTATCCCTATGGTACTCCTAGTTCTCTGTGAAATGGAAATCTGTCCTTGTCACACTGGTATTTAAAGGTGAAGACCACTCTAACATTGGTTACTACAGGCCAATCGCAATTCTCTCCCCTCTGTCTAAGGCCCTGGAGAGAACTGTGTCAGGACAACTCTGCACCTACTTAGAAAAATACAACATCCTGTGTGCCCAACAGCATGGCTTCGGAAAACGCCACAACACCAATACTGCACTGCTAGAATATACCAGCTACACTCATGAGGCCCTTGACAATGCTGACATGGTAAATATATATATATATATATATATATATATATATATATATATCAATTTGACAAATGCCACGACCTTGACAACCACAAGCTAATGCTTAGTAA
Organism: Neoceratodus forsteri; assembly: GCA_016271365.2. NCBI lineage: Eukaryota > Metazoa > Chordata > Ceratodontiformes > Ceratodontidae > Neoceratodus > Neoceratodus forsteri. The sequence goes on along the minus strand of CM028134.1, from coordinate 299,497,440 downwards.
GTTCCATAGCCTCAGTTTGTCACTGGACACACTAGTCTGGTTCAGAAGCTATCTTTCAAACTGCTCAGAGTAACTGAAGGCTGAGGGTTCCTTGTCCAGTGTCAGAAGTGTATCTACTAGAGTGCCCCAGGGCTCCATACTTGGCCTTCTCCTATTTAGCCTTATTCGTCACCTGCTGGTTGCCAGTCAGTCAGTCAAAGTACTACTGTACACTGACAATGCCATCATTTACACAGAAAAACTCTGACCGGTAACCTCACCTCTGACTTTCAGTGCAACACTGAGTCTGTAGAAAATTGGTTCTCTAACAACAAACTACTGTAGTCCTTCAGTATAAAAAAAATAACCTAAAACAATGCTTTTTACAAGTCCACAACTGAAAAAAAAGGTTCCCCCTCTCAGCATCTTTACTGCTAAGGGCCTAAAACTTGAACAGGTAGAAACCTTTAAATACCTTGAGGTAATTCTTGATATCCTTTCTTTTGCCCCGCACTTGGACAGCCTTGTGCTTATGGTTAACAGGAGACTGGTTACTCTGTCTAGAAATTGCATCAACCTTACTGTTGATGCCAGATGCCTTACTGTGTCCAGCTCTATTCTTTCACTCATCAACTATGGACTCCCTGCCTACTCAGCTGCCAATGACTCTGTGTTATCCAGAATTAAGGTGATGTGCAACAAGCCCTGTTCATTTGTGTTAGGGGCTGACAGTCATACCCACAGTTGCTCGCTAGATACCCTAACTGGCTACCCCTACCTAGAAGAATAAAGGACCAAACTTGTCTGCTAGCAAAAAAGGGGCAGCTATGTTTAATCCAGCCCCCCCCCCCCACTCAATGCTAAAAAAACTTCCACCTCGTTGGAAACTAGTACAACACTTGGAGCACGTTGGGGAATGCATTTGAACTGCCCTTTCTGAGAACTAAAAGCACTAAACTAGGCCAACAGTCATTTTCAGAAAGGGCGACAGATTGGCCGAATGTACTGCCTGACTCTTTACTCAATCTCTCCGATTTTGCACAGTTGATCTCTGCAGTCATCACCACCTGTTCAATGCAACTGTAGCTTCTCATAAGATAACTGGAATCCCTGCCTGTTTGTTTCCTGCCCTGCTTCATAGGTGACTGTTATCTGGAACTGTACCTGACTGTGTTCCACTGGAATTGCTTGACGCCGCCATTATTGTATCTGCCTTGACTGTATTCCTCTGGACTGTCTATAGCTGCTGTTTTGTAACTTAATGTATTTTGCTACCCTGACATGGGGCCTTTGTAAATGAGCACCTGTGCTCAAAGGTACATTCCAAACAAACACATAAATCAATAGATATTGTGCATGATATTGCAGGAACTCAATGTACAGTAATCCACTGCCAATTAGTCCAGTTTGAAATTATAAAACAGCACATTGTGAAACAAAGCTCTTGATCCTGATGGATGGCACTGTACTAAACAGAAATGTTCCAGAAACAACCCCTACAGGTAGGGATAGGTGAACTGGCTGTGACTCGATTCTGAGTCTGAGTCAGATTTTTTCCAAAAGGTTCTGATTTACTCTGATTTACACTGATGAATTGTAGGCTTAGTGAAAAACGTGATTTTGAGTATTCCTTGGTGTCCAGTGGCCCCCACAACTGATCGCTTGCCTGACATAAAGTAACACATTTCCCTGGTGTCCAGTGGTCCTCCCATCCCAATCCTCTAGAAGTTATATACCATTCCCTGGCATCTACTGGATCCCCCTCCCTATCACTGTTCCCCTGTAATAGAATAAGGAACTAGTCCTCCACATAAGCATAGACTTTGACGGCAGATAAGGACCACTTGACCCATCCAGTCTGACAATTTCCCTACCAATTGGATAAGCTGCAGATCCTAGATTTACCAACAGCCTACTCCCTCCTACCTCCCACTAAAATTGCCTTGTCTATCCCATGCATTCTTAAGGAAGGCTGTTCCATGCATCCACCACCATCTGTGTGAAAAAATACTTCCTTATGTTGCCTCTGAGTCATCCTCCTCCGTATTCAAATTGTGCCCCATTGTTCTTGCACATCTCTTTTCTGAAAGATGCTGCCCTCTTGAACTTTGATGGTTCCCTTGAGGTATTTGAAACTTTCTATCATGCTCCCCCCACCTCCTTTCCTCAAGGGTATACATATTAAGCTCTTTTAGTCTTTCTTCGTGTGGCTTCTGGTGTGGACCCTGCACCATTTTAGTTGCCCTCCTCTGGACTGCCTCCATCCTGTCTATGTCCTTGCAGAGATGGAGTCTCCAAAACTGCATGCAGTACTCCAGATGGGGTCTGACCAACTGCCTGTATAGAGGGATAACAACTTCCTGTTTTCTACTGGTGATGCCTCTCTCTATGGATCCCAGTATCTCCCTCACAGCCCGCCTTATTGCCTTCTCACATTGCTTGCCTACCATTAGGTTGTCTGATATGACTACCCCCATGTCCCTTTCCATTTTTGTTGTCGTTAATACCTTCCCCTCATTGTGTACTCTTCGCTTGGGTTTTTGTTTCCCAAGTGCATTACTTTGCAGCTCTGCATTGAATCTAAGCTGCCATACCTTTGACCATTCTTCCAACCTTGCCAAATCCCTTCTCATCCTTTCCACCACCCCTTGTTTCTAGCGGAACACCTCTTCATTCCCTGGTGTCTAGTGGACCAGCTAATCCTGCAGGTAGTGCCCCACCACCCTGCTGACCCCCCACCCGACCCCCAACTAGTGACCTGCACAGCACTCTCCTCACCACCACTGCTGGCCACTGACTGAGGTGTTAATAAAAGAATGCATACTTGTACAAGCACAAGTTCATTCATTGACAGGACAGTTTGCGCTCATTCGATGACAGCTCTGTCAGTAGCGGAGACAAGAGCGGAGGGCTGTGCCAGTCAGTATGGGAGGAAACAGGGCATTCCCCCATCCCGACTTCCTGCCAGTGACTAGCACAGCCCTTTGCTCTTGTCTTCAATCACCACAGCCAGAAGCTGACAGAGCTGTCATGTCAATGAATGAGTGCTTGCTTGTACAAGCACATGGTCTTTCATTGACAGCACAGTTAGTGGCCGGCTGTGGTGGAGAGCTGAGGGTTGTGCCTGTTGCCATCTTGGGGTCAGGGTGGCAGGCAGTGGGGTGGTGGAGCACTACCTGCCAGGGTGGGAGATCCACTAGACACCAGGGAATGAACTAGTACCTTATTTTATTACAGGGGAACGGGGATCTGGAGGGGATCCACTAGACACCAGGGAATTGGATATAACTTCTAGGCAATCAGGATGGGGGACCATTGAACACCAGGGAAACTTGTTACATTATATCAGATGAGTGATTGCATGGGGAGAGGGACCACTGGACACCAGTACGGAAGCACAGAACAGTGGTAAAGTGTCAGACTGAACAGGACCGCACTTCTGAACTGGGCTAACTTGGCAACCTGGGTTGAGCCATGAAAGGCCCTGTTCTCCCAGTCAGAGATGACTCAGCCTGGTCCGGGGAGGTTTAGAAGTGCAGCAGAGCTAGTTCACCCATCCCTGCCTACAATGATTCAACCAGTTATTTCTATCACTTGCCCCAGAACACTCACTTTATTAATTTGTCTCTTGTGTGCTAATGAGTAACTTGCTTTGTTAACAACCAAGAACAGTACAGTATGTGTACTGCTTCATTCCAATCTGCTATTTGTGTCACTACATTAGAAAAGTCTATTATGTTAGTCTGAAACAACTGACACCTCATGAACCCATGTTGGTTCCAATAAAAATGTATCCCCTTTTTTCTTAATGTGCAACTATCCCCTAGTTATGTATTACCACTGAATGTTTTCTCACTGTTGATGTCAGGCTCCCTGGCCTTAAGTTTACCAGAGTTTCCCTATCACCCCCTTTGTGTAAGGGAACCACATTTGCCTCCCCCCAGTCTTCAAGTACTACACCTGTTGTTACTGATTCTCCATAGAGGACTGCCTGTGCCAGTGGCTCTGCTAGCACATGCCTCTTGTTTTTTAGGTCCAATAAATTTTTCAGTGGATGGGTACCCACTAAATATCAAAAAGGTCTAACAAGATATCAGATTTATATTACCTTGTGTGGAAATACTTTTCCTCAGTAAATCTTGTCGTTAGTGGTTTGCTCTGACAGCAGACTGTGCATGCTCCAAGACCCTTATTTTACCTATATAAAAGGTCAGGCAGAGCACTATGATTGACTGAAAATTGCAGCAGGAGTGTCCCACATACTGTAACTCTATCTGATGTGTTCAAGGAGAGGGACCAGGTCCAGAAGCATGCAAGGTCTTCCTTTGGAGTGGAGCACTCAAAACTAAATTAAGAAAAAACTTTGAGATAAAATCCTTATTTTAATATCTCCATAGGAGCTATGTGGCAAATAGTTATTTTTAGAATTTCTTGCTGGACAGTGTTGTAAATGGCCTAATTAAGGCAGAAAGCCCTGAAAGTATCTTAGAATGTTCACAGTTCCAAATGTATTATTCTAGAATCAAATCGTACCTGTTCATGTACTGATCTTACAATGTTTCCTTCTGTTAAATTACTGTTAACAGAGCACTTTGTGGAACATACTGGAAATGATAACATGTTACTCCATGATAACATGCTACTCCTTCATATATATATATATATATTTTTTTTTTCTAAATATACTATGGCAAGTAAATCAGTTTTATACTTGCCTCCATTAATAGCCACTTCACCAAGACAGTTGTTTGGCACTTTAGGGGCGCAGCGCTTGTGGCAGTTGAGCTTGCAGTCTAGGAGATAAACATAGAAAATATATTATCATTAACACAACTGGAAGGAGAAAAACAATAATGGTGCACACTAATACTGCAGTGTGAAATCCCCGTGTGATAAAGAATGACTGGCATGTTGCATTCATATTCTGATATGGCATTATGAATACTATTTTTACAGCATATGCTTTGCATGAAATACAATGTGTTTTTGTTTGTTTAAGTGTTCCCATGTTGAAATCAGAGTACGTTCTTCAGTCAAGTATAATGACTGGCTATCTGAAGCAAAGAGTTGTTTGTAGCTGTATTGGTTTTTGTACAAAAAGATGAACAAGGTGGCTGATTTGATACCTTTTATTGGACCAACAAGAGATTTACAAAACACAAGCATTCAAGCTACGCAGAGCTCTTCTTCAGTCATGGCAGTTGTTTTCAAAAAACAAATTTAAATACATTGAACAGAACTGATAAATAAACTTTCACACATGTGTATGGCAGTTATGTTGATAAGGAAGTAGGTAACTGGATATGTGCAGAGACAAAAAAAAAAAGATTAGAGATGTATGCTCCTCTCCACAAACTGTCACAGCAGGTGGCCTACAAATTGTTTCAATGTTTATGTTCTAAGAGCCTACTTAAAAGGTAGAATATGTGTGTGTGTGTACGTGTGTGTGCGTGTGTGCATGGAATACCCAAAAGCATTTATATATATTTTGCAAGCAATTTTGTTAATGAATCAGTTAGAATTAAAGTGACAAAAGTAGGGAAATGTGGCATTAGGATTTCCAACCCTAACACCCTCACCACCCTTCACAGATGAAGAGGCATCAGGGGGTGGCATTGGGGTCATCAACCCTAACGCTCACCACATTCCATTAGAAAATAAGCTGAGTGAGTGCAGCATAGCAGAATGGGGTGAACGTTAGGGCTGACAACCCCAATGCTGCCCCCAATGTTTCTTCATCTGTGAAGGGTGGGTAGGGTGTTAGGGCTAGAAACCCTAACACCACATTTCCCTACTTTTGTTATTTTAACCCTAACTAATGCATGAACGAAGTTTTCTGCAACTTATTTCCTTACTTTTTGAGATAGTGTAATCATATTCTAATGTGTTTCTTGGAGCACAGGGCCCTTCAGGCCCTGAGCTCTGATTCCTTCATAGAAGCATATATGTATGTAGCTATGGGAGCGCAGGACCCTCTGGGCCCTGCACTCCAATTCTTCCATAGATGCGTATATGTACTTACCTGTGGAAGAGAAGGGCCCTAATGGCCCTGAACTTCCATTTATAGACCAATAGTGATAAAATTGTCCTCATAGACATGTTATTACCCTACCTGATGTACCCAGTGGTGAAAAAATTTGAAACCCCACTGAAATGTAATTCTGCACAACTGCAACGCCATTTCTGCACTGCAGGTCTGAAAACTAATTTCAGCCAGGATTTGCAAAATGACAGTTGGGGCATACATTTGGTGGGGTAATAAGAATTCTATGTTCCAAATCTGGGTTAAAAATATTTTAAATTGAGAAAGTTATGAGAATGTGTTGCACAATTCCAACAAATCATCATAATTCCACCATTTTTTGATATTTTTACCCCAAATTATTTACATGGCCTTTTGGGGACCTCACCTCATGAACAATATGACTGAGATTACACAAATCCTGCTCAAAAGATGAATTTTCCAACCAACTGTAAAATCACCTTTTGGGTGAGAGTTGCATAAAAACAGTTATTTTGTTTATAAGCTGGAGTCCCCAAAAGGCCATGTTGAAAAATTGGGGTCAAAATCTCAAAAGACTGAAAAGGTATGGACTAAAGTTATCCTTCTTCAACAGACAAATTCCTTTTCCATGAGGTGTCAAAATCCTTTTTCGCATCATGAAAAAGGATTATGACATCTCATAAAAAGGATTACTGGCATGGCCATCTGGTCAGAGAAGTCCTAATCCTTTTTCATATCACGAAAAAGGATTATGTCATCTCACAAAAAAGGAATTGTCTGGCGAAAAAGGATTTGGTCATGTCACAAAAAAGGATTTAAGAAAGTTATCCTTTTTTGTGGGCTGTCCTAAGCCTTTTTTATCAGCAAATTCCTTTTTCGTGAGATGTCCTAATCCTTTATCATGATGGGAAAAGGGATTAGGACTTCGATGAGATGGCCCTGCTGGTTTTCCTTTTTTGGCAGACTAATTCCTTTTTCATGAGGTGTCAAAATCCTTTTTCGCATCATGAAAAAGGATTAGGAAATCTCAGGAAAAAAGATTATTGGCAATGTCATCTAGTCAGAGAAGTCCTAATCCTTTTTTGTATCACAAAAAAGGATTATGTCACCTCATGAAAAAGAAATTTGCTGGTGAAAAAGGATTTGGTCATCTCACAAAAAGGATTTAAGAAAACTATCCTTTTTTGAGAGATGTTCTAATCCTTTTTCATGATGTGAAAAAGGATTTTCACACCTCACGAAAAAAGAATGGTAGTGAGTGATGAAAAAGGATTTTAAGACATAAAAATAAGCATTCTGAGGCCACATAAAATTTAAGTAAAGGTACACAACAATAAAAGACATCCTGATGAACAAGACACATACGTGTATGTCTGCAGAAGACATTCCTGGGAAGAGTTATACCAGTTTTTTTGGGCTAAAAATTAAAAAGATGGCAGCTGACAAAAAAGGAATTTTTTCTCACAAAAAAAAGCTGTCAAAATCCCTTTTTGTCAGACCAAAATCCTTTTTGTTCCATGCAGCTATCCAAAAGGCTGAATTGAGCATACTCTGAACCCAACATTTCAAAATGTAATAACATTGGAAAGGATTGATATTTCTTCACCGACCCAATGCTGGCTTGTTCTATGGGGCAAGCTGTTTTGGCCCTGAACATTTCAGACCAAAATTCCAAATGGTTTGGCCACAGTGTGATGAGGGAAAAACAACCAACAAAGGCAAATTTTAGCATTTTGCACAATGCAAAGTGCAAAATCCACCAATCCAACCCACACAAAACTTTGTACATCAAGAGATCTACCCCATAGGACAGTGCATACCAAATTTCATGCAAATCCATTGAATGATTGCAAGGTTATTAAACTGCAAAATATCAGGTTTAATATTAATGTGCCTACCCAACCCTAACTATATGGGGTGTGACTGCCCTACTATAGATATATGTGTGTATATATATATATATATATATATATATATATATATATATATATATATATATATATATATATATATATATATATTGTATAAACAGTCACATCCACAAAAACCCAATAAACAGTAAGATCAAACATATAAATAACACCATGTTCATGTGTAAGTCAAATGTAAGGGATGATGTATGTAAATGTATACACAGGAAATGTATATGTACCTGAATCAAGAGAAAGGCAGTTGTCAGTTTAAGTTTTATAATGGGTCATGAAATGATGGTCTACCGTCAGTCACTTATTTTTAGAATAAAGAAGATAAATAAGATTAAGTTCATAGCCACCCTGTCTTGTGTATTTTTAAAATATAAAAACAGCAAGCTCAGCACTCCTCCACTGGGCGTCAAACAACCATATTTTATTTACTCAAAAAGCAGACATCATAAGGACACAGACACAGTCAAAGGGCTCCAACAGCAAGTAATCCCAACTGGTTTCATGCTAACTGCAGGTCATCAGGGGGTGGTACATAGTAAAAACAAACTACAACGTATAGGGTAAAGATTTAAAGCCACAGTAACCAGAGCATATGTTTTCTTGATTAATACTAATAATACAGGTATTCAATTAATTTCACACCATATATACATCTATATAAGTGTATTTCTATAATGACAAAAACCTAATATATTAGCATACAAATGCTCTAAGTAAACAGCCACTTATATTTAAAGCTGTAAAGTACTTAAATTTCCCTATAAATGCACAATATTAAAAACATATTATACAGCAGCTATAATCAACTAATAGCATGAAAACACTATACTAGACAGGAGATCATCTCCCAGCCTCCGGGAAATGCAGTGTAATGCTTCATGTCATAAGGATTATTAAAGATCAATTTAACCTATAAAAAAGAGACAAAACTATATAAATGAGAAATCCAAATTCATAATGGTATATAATTATTAGTTATATATCAAAAATAGAATAAAAATAGAATAAAAAGAAGTGAAGCATGAAAAAGAAAGAAAGCGGAGAGAAAGGGAAGGGGGAAGGAGGCAAGGAAAGGGAAGGAAAAATATTCAATATCAACACATTATTATATCATCAGATCTAAGGAAAGTGGTTACTTCCTTTGTAGACAGGGTAATAAATCAATCTTATCAATCAAGCCTGGGGCCATAAGGGCTCCCAAGGTATAGATCCAGTAGGATTCTCTGTATTTCAATTTTGCATCCAAATCGACCCCTCTAGGGCCAAGTCGAACAACTTCAAGTCCACAGAATTTAAATAGATGTTCCTGAATATTCATTTTATTCATATTGCAATGAATCGACGGTGCACTCCTGGTGTCGTTGTTAGCAACAGAATGAAAATGCTCACCCATTCATACTTTCAAGACTCTGGTTGTTTTACCAACATAGAAAGCCCTACAGCTACAAGTGGCCAAATAGACCACATTTTGTGTGCTGCATGTAATGAAATCTCTAATCTCATAGATCTTAGTCCTATTGCAGCTAGTGAAAGTACTACACTTAAGTATATAATTGCAAAATTTGCAGTTGCCACAACTGTGCATACCCCTAGTAAGGAGAGGTCTACTGGTATGGTTATTATAGTTAAAGATCCAGTATAACTGTGAACCAATCAATCCTGAAAATTAGGGCCTCATGGCAAAAATAATTTCCTTTTGGAATGTGCTGAACATGTTCTCACTAAGAACTATTTCCTTTTTCAAGATTCATTCTATTTGCAGATTAAAGGGATGGCAATGGATGCAACTTTTGCACCCAATTACGCCAATCTGTATTTAGGTAAATGGGAAAGGTGTACAATTTATGACAGCCAGTCTAATCCATTCTATGACATGATAGACATTTGGCGCCACTTTATTGATGATATTTTTATGGTGTGGCAAGGCACACTTGAGGAACTGTATACATTTGTCCTATACTTGGAAAACAGTGATGCGAATTTAACATTCTCATTGCAACATGATCTCCATTCTGTCTCCTTTTTGGACGTTAATGTTTTTAAGGAAAAAGATGGTTGTCTTGGTAGAAAACTTTATAGAAAGGAGACAGATAGGAATTCTCTATTGTTAGCCCCGAGTTGCCACCCACACCATATGGTAGCCAATATACCTAAGGCACAAATGTTGAGAGTTAGACGAAACTGCAGTAGTGATGTTGATTTTTTTACCTTTGGTATGGACATGTGTGACAGGTTTTTGGAGAGAGGTTACTCCTACCATGCCACACAGGAAGCATTTAGAGAGGTAGTATGTACTGATAGATCAGATCTTTTAAAACCAAAAGCAGAACAACAGAGAGACAACAGAATTAATTTTATTACAACATATACTAGACATTCAAAATCGATTGCTGGTATCATTAACACTAACTGGAATATTCTGCAAGGAGAACCACTGTTGTCAGAAGTCATCCAGAACAAACCTAGAATGGTGTACAAAAGAAGCCCTAATTTGCAGGATAGATTGGTCCACAGTTATACTGGATCTTTAACTATGAAAAACCATACCAGTAGACCTCCACCTACTTGGGGTATGCACAGTTGTGGCAACTGCAAATTTTGCAACTATATACTTACGTGTAGTACTTTCACTAGCTGCAGTGGGACTAAGATTTATGAGATTAGGGATTTCATTACAGGCAACACACAAAATGTGGTCTATTTGGCCACTTGTAACTGTAGGGCTTTCTATGTTGGTAAAACAACCAGAGCCTTGAAAGTACGAATGGGTGAGCATTTCCATTCTATTGCTAACAATGACACCAGGAGTGCACTTCGATTCATTGCAATATGAATAAAATGAATATTCAGGAACATCTATTTAAATTCTGTGGACTTGAAGTTGTTCGACTTGGCCCTAGACGGGGCAATTTGGATGCAAAATTGAAATACAGAGAATCCTACTGGAGCTATACCTTGGGAGCCCTTATGGCCCCAGGCTTGAATGATAAGATTGATTTATTACTCTGTCTACAAAGGAGGTAACCACTTTCCTAAGATCTGATGATATAATAATGTGTTGCTATTGAATATTTTTCCTTCCCTTTCTTTTCCTCCTTCCCCATCCCTTTCTCTTCGCTTTCTTTCTTTCTTCTTTTTCCATGTTTCTCTTCTTTTTATTCTATTTTTATTCTATTTTTGATACATAACTGTTAATTACATACCATTATGAATTTGGATTTCTCATTTATATAGTTTTGTCTCTTTTTTATAGGTTAAATTAATCTTTAATAATCCTTATGACATGGAGCATTACACTGCATTTCCCGAAGGCTGGGAGATGATCTCCTGTCTAGTATAGTATTTTCATGATATTAGTTGATTATAGCTGCTGTATAATATGTTTTTAATATTGTGCATTTATAGGGGAATTTAAGCACTTTACAGCTTTAAATATAAGTGGCTGTTTACCAAGTGCATTTGTATTCTAATATATTAGGTTTTTGTCATTATAGGAATACACTTACATAGATGTATATATGGTGTGAAATTAATTGAGTACCTGTATTATTAGTATTACTCAAGAAAACATATGCTCTGGTTGTTATGGCTTTAAATCTTTATACTATATGTAGTAGTTTGGTTTTACTATGTGCCACCCCCTAATGATGTGCAGTTAGCATGAAACTGGTTGGGATTACTTGCTATTGGAGCCTTTTGGCTGATTGTGGCGTCTGCTTTTTGAGTAAATAAAATATGATTGTTTGATGCCCAGTGGAGGAGTGCTGAGTTTGCTGTTTTTATATTTATCTTTGTTCGTGCACCCTCTCATGATAATTAAGCTGTTTTTGTTTTTTTTTGTGTATTTTTGAATTGTCCTTTGAGAACCAGGACAGATAATCAGAGATGACATGATCAGATTGGGAGAAAATATTGTCCCACTAGTTTTCAGTCTTTTTTTACTTTTATGGGACAACATTTCTCTCAGTCTGTTCTCTCCATCTCTGACCTCGTTCTCTAATGACACTTTAAAAATACACATGATAGGGTGTGTTATGAACTTAAATTTATTTATCTTCTTGTTACTTTCATTATCCATTTAAAGTGACAACTACCTTCCTCTTGAATTAGGTGCACGTACATTTACTGTGCATATATTTATATACATTGGCCCAGATATTCAAAAGGGTTGTGCCATGCGCAACAGGGATGCACCAGCGTAAGTCCGAAAATGCGCCATTCTACGATATTCAGCGGGAGGCAGATGCGCCCCCCAAATCACAATGTGCAAGAGCGCAATGATAATGAATGCATGTGCAACTGAAGGGGGAGGAACCATGCATAAATGGCGCAGTGTGATATTCAACAACATGCGCCATGCGCAATAGGGGAGCAAACGGAAGTTGAGCGATAGCGGAAATTATCCAAAATAAAAAGGAACAAGAGAGAGGTGCAAGAACACTACAGGGAAGCCACATGTTGGTGAACTGTAGGCAGCCAGATAGGCACACAGAAACTGGCAGCAGGACAGGGTAGGAGCAGGGCAGAGCACCTGGAACCACAAGGAACAGGGAAGGTGTGGGGAGCCTGTGCCACAGTGCAGAACAAAAGGGGGAAGTGCCATACAGCACTGAGGGCACAGATAGTGGGCAGTATGGCCACTACAGAGAGGTGTTCCCGCTGCAGGGGGAGTAGCAGCAAGGACAGTGGGGGGGGACAGAGAAACAGCTGCCAGGGGGAGTAGCACAAGCCAGGGACATGGCCAGTGCCACCATCCAGATGGAGGCAGTTATGAGGGGGGGTGAGAAGGCAGGCAGCAGGGGGGCATGGCCATGGAAGGGCCCATCAGTGGTATGCCCCCAACAGGCAGTATCGAGCCCACACCAGCTTCGAGCTGTACATTGATACTGAGATCGTGGGCCGGTACCACCTGAACCGGGTGATCCTGAGGTGGCTCTGTGAGCTGTGCATTGATGTGATGCAGGCATCCACACGACGGAGCCATGCTCTGTCAGTGGAGACCAAAGTGACAGCTGTCATGTGCCTGATCGCCACAGGTACCTTCCAGAGACCAACAGGGGACATGACAGGCATAACCCAGTTGGCCGCATCATGCCTCCTCACCCAATTCCTCAGTGCACTGCTGACACATGCTGAGGAGTACATCTGTTTCCCCAGCACACTGGTGGAGTGCACAGCAAACATACAGGAATTCCACAGGGTAGCACATATGCCTGGTGTGCTCGGGGCAATAGACTGCACCCTTGTGGCCATCCGAACGCCACCTGGCCCCGAAGGTGCCGCATACTTGAATCGGAAGGGGTATGCAAGCATCAACTGCCAGGTGATGTGCGATGCCAGGGGGCGCATAATCAATGTCTGTGCCATGCACCCTGGGGAAGCACATGATGCCTTCATCTGGCACCAGTCCTTACTGTGCTACAGGTTCGAGAGTGGGGACATCCCCACTGGCCACCTAGTGGGTGAGTATGCAAATCACACAGAAAGAAATGGAGCTTGGGAGTGGCATAATCAGAGGTGACATGGGTATTGGCCTAGATGGCCCAAGGCAGGGCGATGCTGATCACCAAACTAATGTCCACCCTCTACACACAGGTGACAGTGGATACCCACTCTGTCCCTGGCTGCTCACACCATACCGGTGGCCCGCGACTCCATTGCAGCAACGCTACAATGAGGCACATGCCACCACATGCAGTGTCATTGAGCGGGTGCTCAGGATGATGAAGGAACGTTTCCATTGCCTGGACACATCTGGCGGTGCCCTACAGTACAGCCCCTCAAAGTCCTGTGGGCTATTCCTGGCCTGTTGCATTCTGCACAACATGGCCAATGACTGTGGGATAGCCATACAGGTCGAAGAGGGGGACAGCGATGGGGACAATGAGGACACTGGTGAAGATGGTGATAGGCAGCCCCCCCTTGATCGAAGGGACCCCCGACTGATCCGGATGGTACAGCTGCACCGGGACACCATCACAGAGGAGCACTTCAACCAACCCAGGTAAGTCATGGGGCCATGTGCAACCACCAGTGGCAAGGGCACAACCCACAAACACGCGTGGACAAACCCCAGGAGTGCATGTCATTAAGGGAATTGGCTGAGCATGGAACCGCACATGCCGTCAGGGATGGGCAAGGTCTAACACGGCATGTGGTTGCATACACACACACACACACCCACACCCACCCACAAGACATGCACAAAGGGTAGGAGGCACGCTGACCCCAACTGCCACCCCTAGCCATACACACATGTCCACAGACCACCACGCCCAGTGCCTGTCATTGTGCTTGTGTCAGATGCTGGGCACCATTGCACAATGGTGGACAGTGCAACGCAGGCATCATCATGCACACGCCACAGCGGACAGCAGCCGGGAGGGTGTGCAGATGGAATGTGTGTGTGTGTGTGTGTGTGTGTGTGTGTGTGTGCAGGGCCAGGTACCCCACCCGTGCATTGCACGTTGAACAACACAATGCACACAGGGCAGCATCAGACAGTAGCCATGGTGGGAGACAGGTCAGTCACGCGCCAAAGTGTCATGGCCACCATGGATGCATGGGCATCCCCGCCAAGACCTGCCAGCAGTGACAGGCTGACCAATGGCCTCATGGGGTGGCACTGACAGTCCCCCAGAGGTTCCACTGCGTGAATACGACCGTGCTTGCTCAGGGGTCTGCAGCACACTGAACATGTCTGCGCCAGGCGTGCTCGGGATGCCCACAACTGAAGCCGGTGTCGACTAGGAGGCTGTCGCTTGATGCTGGGAAAGGGGAGTGGACATTGCACTGTGCGGTGTCTGCGACGCATGGGCAAATAACTGTACGTCCACTGTGGCCATGGCAGCTGTGATTGTCTGTGTCAGCCTATCAATGGCAGCGGTCACATCCTCCCGCATCCGGTCCATCCCTGCCAGGAGCAGAATGGTGTCTCTGCTGCGCCACTCCTCTGCCTGGTGCAGAGCTGCACTGAGTACATCCACCGCCGTCACAAGCCGCAATTGCTGATCGACTGATTCTTGGAGTATGCGGGTGTGCTCTTCTAAGAGGTCATCTGCCTGATCGGCATGCTGTCCCTTACGGTGTTCATGGCCCTGATGGGCAGCACCCCTTGAGGGTGAGCACTGCACACCAGGGCCAGGCCTGGGCATGTCCACAGGTGGTGCACTGATGTCAACCCCTGACACTGTACCACCATGGCCAGTGGCCGACTGCTAACACTGCCCCTCCGGCTGCTGCTCTCCAGGGCTCAATGGTACTGCCGCAGTGGCTGCAACAGCCCTACTGTCCTGGACACACACCAGTGCTGCTCCACTGGTGCAAACAGGCACAGGCAGGGACTGTGATGTCACGCAGGCCTCCACGGTGGCACCACCCATGGCCATGCCCATTTTATCACCTGCTGTGTGGCCATCCTGCGGCCCACATGTATCACTGTCCTTGAAGTGAGCTCCATCATCATCAGTGACGGATCCAGCACCAGCCCGAGTCTCAGCATGCTGGCATCCATGGACGCTGGCATGCTGGGACACGGGCAGGGCCTCCTCTGCACCTGCTCCACCAACATCAGTCCTGTGGTGTTCCCCGCCGTCTGCTGAGTAGTGGCTCCTGGTCGAGGTAGGCCTCAAACAGGGCATCTGTTTCTGCCTTTGTGAAGTTAGGCCTTCTCTTCCTCCCATGTCTCTGTTCCTCTTCCTCCACCTCACGATCGCTCATTCTTCATCCTGTGAGAATGACAGGTGCTACCTGTGACTGTGCAGTCCCATGCATGTCCCACACACCACAGTCCACATTCCCAAACAGCATGCAACTCACCACAATATACTGCAATAACAGACTATGCCCACTGCAGCCCAATGTCAAATTTTTATAGTGCAACGCATGCAAATGAGGCGAGGTGCAATTATAAGTGGATGCAAATGCAGTATCTGCGCCATTGAATGGCTGATTAGCTGATTTGCATATGCCGGCTGAATATCGCGCTGTTGCACTTTGTGCAATTGTGTTGAACGTGTTCAGGCAAGGGCGCATTTCTGTGACATGCGCAGTAGACACTGAACGGCGCATGCCCGGGGTGATGACGCCGACGCCTGCTGTGCTGCTGACATGCTGTGCACGGGAGGCAATGAAGGGCATGGTCACCATTGTGCCAGTGGCACTACTGCGCTGTTCACATGTATGGCGCTATGGCACTGGGGCGCCGTAGGCACACTGGGGCCACAGCACGGTAGGCCACTACAGGAAGTGGCACACAGGTGCCCTACCGCGCTACACGCGGTGAGTACCAATCGCGCTGTGGTGGTCCGTGCTCAAGAGACCCCTGACCCTGTGCTGACCTTTGCCCCTAGGTGCCATGCGACCGCATGGGTGCACCTCTATTGTGCTGTTCGGTGACAGCGCGATGGGGAATGACAGCGCAGTACCGAGCAGTATCCGCACATGGCGAGCGTGCACTACAAAGCGCCATTTTGATACCAAAACTGGACAGGATGGCAAGGAGAAGGGCACCCATCTGAAGCCAACTTGAACTGGCCAATCTAGTCCGGTTGGTGGAGCCCCATGCCGCTGACCTATTTGGAAAGGCAACCCTGGAAAGGGACAGGAGTGCGGTGTGGGAGGAGGTGGCGGTGGCCCTGGAGAAGGCCACAGGAATGGAGAGGATGGAAGAGTAGTGCAGGCACCGCTATGGTGACCTACAGTGGCAGGACCCAGACAGGCTTGTGCGTGTGAGGGCACATGCCAGGAGGGGCATGGTGCCACGGCCAGGTAGGTGCCCCATCCATACACAGTTAACGTTTATGCGGGTATCACGGTGGCATGTGTCCAGCACATGGGGGGGCCATCCAGTGTTGGCCGTGGTGGTGGTATCAGGGTGGGGGGTGGATGGGTATGGCATGTGGGATTGCACACACATGGGGGTGGGGGGACTTTGCTACTGGATTGTACTGATGTTCCTTTCTCCATGTTTGCACCCTAGGCCCAGAGGAGTGCCGGTGGGCAAGGGAGAGGAGGCGGCGCCAAGATGACCAGCAGGCTGGGAGGGATGCCAGACCAGACAGGCACAGGGACCAGCCTGATGATGGTGAGTGCCTTCCATCCATGATTACTATTGCATGCTGTGTAACAGGGCGGGCAGCAGGGCATGGCCACCATCCATTGACACCACTGCCATACACGCAACTTGTTACAGTCAGCACTGTCCAGTGACACTGCATGTCTGGGAGTGCATCAATGGTGGTCCATGCATACACTGGGTACATGGCTGTGCCACTGCCTTCGCACCGCATAGCCATGTCACTGTACAGCCACGGTGGTGCTGTGCGGGACTTGGGCGGTGGGTGTGTGCAGCAGTCCGCATGTCTGTGTGTGCCTGGGTAGGCAGGACATGTGGATATGATCACTGTGGGTGGTCGCACACCATCACGGGGCATGTCCCACGGCTGTATGCCATGCACAATAGGTGGGCTGCAGGGGATGGACAGTCACACTTATTGACTCTGCTCCCTTGTCCTAGGTGGACAGCAGCTGATGTGGCTGGAAAGGGCCATGCAGGAGCTCCTTCAGATAGCAAGGGCATCATTGGAGTTACTCCAGAGATTGGACCAGCATGGTGTCTGGAGGCGGCGGACCAGGAGGCAACACAGGAGCAGGGAGCAGGGCAGCTGCTAAGCCCTCCATGCCCTAAGATTCACCCTACCCCTCTGGACCCACCCTCACACCCCTTCTTCCCTCTCCCATTTGTTCACCCCTGCCCCTTACCCACCCCCACCTGGTATGTGGCCCTCACCCCCCCTTATGTATATAATTGTATACAGTTGTTTGCACCTTAATGTAATACATATGTTTTGTTATGCCTACTGTGGTGGTCTATGATTTGCAGTGGGCTACAGGTGCTCAGCTGCAGTGGTGTGCATGGCATCAGGGTTGTTGCAGGCATGTGCGTGTGTGTCCAGAGGGGAACCGCCTATGGTGTGGGTAGGGGAATCAGTCACTGTCTGTAGTTTGTATGTTGTTCTCTGTGTTCTGGTTGCCTGTGCAGTGGTCCACAGAGCATGCTCTGTGTCCATGGCTCCCCTGTCAGACCATCTATGGGCTGTGCATCTGACACTCTTGCATGTCTGCGATATGCACCATCTGCTGGCATATCAGTTGTAGCTGTCCATGCTGAACAACCACTGTACCCAGCACAATGCCAGGTTGCCTCCTGTCACCGGTGTGGTGCCTGTCTTCCTCAGGTGGCACTGTGGCCTCAGCTGTTGCTGTCCCACCTCCATGCTGTCACTTGTGTCTGTTGCAGGGGATGTGTTCCACTGTCTGTCACTTGTGCTCCAGCCGCATGCTGGTGGCATACAGCTTCATGGTGCCTGCGCAGGGTGGCTGGCACACCTGTGCCATGTAGGGGTGCTGGCCATGTGTACATGGCTGCCGTGGCCACATGCCAGTGGCTTGGTTGACCCACTACTGTGTCCCTGTGTTGGTGTGCCCTTGTTATGGGTGGGTGTTTTTCCATGCACTGTGTTGCATCCTGTGTGGTGCTTGCTTCCATGCAACACTGTGTGTGTCTGTGCTGGCTGTTGTGGCCGGTGTTGGGATGGGATGTGTCCTTGGGAGGGTGCTGTACCGCTGGTGGTGGGGTCCGGGGCATGCCCTGTCGCATGTGGGATACCTCGTGTGCCGACGCAGGGTCGGTCTCTCAGCTGTACCTTGGGGGGGGACGTGCAGGGTGGCACTGTGTATGCAGTTGTTGCATTGCTGTCTGCTGCCACCCACTGCAGGGTGCTCATGGTGGGGCTGCCTTGCATGGCTCCATGGTACACAGGGTAGCATTGTCACAGTGGGGGTGGTGGCATGCATGGGGTGTCCTGCACTGTTGGGCACTGCTCCTGGGCAGGGTCTATGGGGATCGTGGTGCAGGGTGTGCTCTGCATTGGTGGGATGGTGTGGCACGGGGTGGTCAGCCCTCCTTGTGTGCCGGTCACAGCTTGCCAGGGGGTGTGTTGGGGCACCATGCCCCGGCTGTGGGTTGGTTGCTGGTATCCATGGGCCGGTGGTTATTCCGGCTCTCCACCAGTTGTGCAGTGCATGGGGTGTGGGGTGATGTCTGTTCTGCTGTGTGCTCCTCTGCCCATCTGTGGCATGGGTGGTGGGCCCCTGCATCCTGTCCCTGTGCTTCACTGGTTGTGCTGTTGCACTGCTGCCCTTCTCCATGGGGCATCCCTGGTTGCGCTATGGTGCATCTGAACTGCGCAACTGCACATCCCTGGTTGTGCTATGGCGCAGGTGGTGCGATATTCAGTGGTGTGCCACAGGTGCATCTTGACCTGTGCAGTTTTTGAATATCGCGCTTCTTGCGCATGGGCGCAGTGTTCTTGCGCTTGCTCCTGCTGTTGCGCACTTTTTGGGCACAGTTTGAATATCCTGGCCATTATCTTTTACATTTGATGTATACATACCGCAGAACAGTACATGAGTAAGGTGTTATTTATGTGTTTGATCATACTGTTTGTCTCCTGGGTTCTTGTGGATATTGATGTTTATGCAACATCTATATATATATATATATATATATATATATATATATAGTGTGTGTATATATGTATGCTTTTTTTATTTCTCTTTCTCTCAGTCACACACACACACACACACACACACACACACACACACACACACACACACACACAGAGTCTGTCTTTAAGGGAGGCTTCTAGAATATAAAAAATGTATTTATGGGCCTCTTGTTGTCACATTCCATGGAGAGAAGCCTACATCTCTAATCTTGTTATTGTCTCAACTCATATCCAATTACTAGCTTCCTTATCAACTGTCACATCTATGTGTAAAAGTTTATTTAAAAGTTCTACCCAATGTATTTACATTTGTTTTTTGAAGAAAAAAACTGTCATGCCTGAAGAACAGTTCTGTGTAACTTGAAAGCCTGTGTTTTGTAAATCTCTTGTTGATCCAACAAAAGGTATTAAATCACTCACTTTGTTTGTCTTTTGGTTACTAAAATAATGCCTATGGTATTTCAGTTTGAATGAGTTATAATGCAATGTGCTGTACTGTGAAGTTAGCTAAAACATCATACAGCTAGAGGTGTTGTGAATTTAAACTTCGCCCGTGAAGGTCACGTGAAGCAGGAAAAATGTGTACTTCACAAAATTCACGGAGTTCTAGCCCGACCACCCAAAATTTGCTTTGTGCAATTTGCATGAAATTTGCTCCATATGTACATGTTTTTTTTTGCATGATGTGTGCAATTTGTAAATGAAGCACAAAATTTAGAGCAAATTTACATGAGCCACCGTGAATTTACTGCACTTGGCCAGGCAAGGCCACAAATTTGCTGGTGATTATGTGAGATCTGCCTGTGAATTTGCACAATTCATGGACCGTGAAATGCACGAAGTGCACGAAAATCACCCCACAGATTATGCAAAATTCACAAATTCATTCACGGAGTGAATTTTGTGCACTTTGCACATCTCTACATACAACCAATCAATCCACACATGTTGTACTGTACTTGCATAATCAATTATAATTGATTATGCAAGTACAGTACAACATGTGTGATTTGAAGTACAAATTGATGTATGAAATAGGGAGGAGGTATTTCTGATATGTGGCCCCTCATCTGTGGAACTCCCTGCTCCCTTCGATCCAAACTTGCCCTACTCTAACACTGTTTACAAAGAGATTAAAGTCCCCTCACAACTATACTGTTATATTATAGATATACTCAGACCTCGCCAGGGTTGACGAGTCTCCACTGTATTTTAGCCAATTACATCTATTGCACAATAATTTGAAATATTATATTTATGTAATAGTACAGTGTGTAACAATTTTTAATCATGTCAATATTTATATGTACTATTTTGTATGTTAACCATGCTCTTATATCTTATATTATATTGTACATAATTTCCCTTCACTGTATGTAACTAATTCCGAGTCACCCCTGAAAAAGGGACATCTCATCTCAGACGGCTTACTCAGTCATCAAAATCCAATAAATAAATACATTTTAAATTCTTGATTTCCTATATCCAGTTCCTGTGAAAAGCCTCCTCACACAGTACTGTGTCTTCCATCAGGGCCTCACTGACAAACATACTTGCACATCTGGAAAGAGTGTCTTGCCTGCCTGACCACCACTGCAGGATCTGCGTTCATACCCCCAACCCCTGGAGTTGGTGACAGTCACCTCTTGAGTCAGCCAGTAGGGTGTAAATAACAGCACAGTGTCCAGTTGTGCTTTCCTTCAGCAGCTAAGGGCATCACCACCACAGGAAAACAAAAGGGATGAACTCAATACTAACAGTAAAGTCACAGTCTTATTCCAGAATTGATGTCTCAGTGTTCCATTTATTGCCATCATTTCCATTATGTAGAACACATAACAATCAGAGCAGTTACAGCATCACTATGGAGGATTCTGCTAAACACTCCAACAGCATTGATCTTCTTTGTTTTTTCTTAGAGCACCTGACTGTCGTGTACTTCATATGATTGTTGTGCACTTTATATGATGGAAATGAAGATGATTACTGATCACATCCTTTTTGTTCTCTTGTAACTGTTTAGAGCTGGCCACTCTTGGACTGCACTACATTACAGCAGTATGTCAGTCAGTGCTCTGAGTTTTTCGCTTTTGTCATCACCACCACAACACATTCAAAGCTACTGCCCAGGAGGAAGCTTCAGTTAATCTCTGAGTCAAAAAGCAACATAAGGCATTACTAAAAATGTTAAGTGTTTTCTCAACATCTTGGATTGGTCTTTATATTGTGCTTTGCATTCACACTTAATTTGCTTCACAAAGTGAAGAATTACATAAATACATATGTGCAGTACCTGAAATATAATAGCTATACACAAGCACATGTGGCATCAAAATGTTCCAACAAATCCCTCCCATAGTTATGTAAGTAACAATATCCAATGAGGTGGGTGGTATTGGGCTATAATGGACAACCTAGGGGTGTTATAAGGCAGTGGAGGGCCTTATATCCTCTGGTAGGTCCAGTGTAGGCCAATGCTGCCTACTCTGGAGGGTATTATTGTGCTTAGAATAATGGGTCATTTGTTGAGATTTGCAGAAAAATAAAGATTTACAAATAAAAAAGCTGTTTAAAATGAGTAAATATGAAGAACAAAAAAAAAATTACCTATTTGTAAAGTAGTCCCACTACTGGTACATTTGCCAGTAGAGGGTACAGTTTTGCGTGATTGTGATTTTTTTTTGTACTTTCACTTTTGTTCTCCTCCCCACCACCTGCTGAAGAAAAGTGAAGTAAGCTCTCATGGGTGTGCCCCCAAACTCCCTGACCTCACCCCAGAATAACAGTCTTTTTTTTTTTTCAAACAATGTAAGCCCCGATCAGTTGTTTCAGTAATGGAGATAGGGAATGTTGGTTAAGGCATTTGGGTTCTACATTTCGTTTTTTACAGTATTGGCCTGCAATCTTTGCCTTCAACTTAGCAAACAAAAGTAACAGGTAAAATGAACCTCATTAGGTTGCCTCACTCAAAGGATGTCACCTCGGTTAGTGCAGTATACCTTCCTCCCCCCCCCACACTTTCCAACACACCCCAAGTAAAAATGCAATGTCAGATTTGAATTGCAGAACTAGAACCCATGACCTTCTGGCTCAGATAATATGCTGCCCACTGAGCAGCACTGATACAGTTGCAGCAGGACTCAATTTTAAAACAGTATACAGTATCACAATAGGAATACTCTATAAACATATGAATAATTTGGCAATAATTGTGCAGTATCATGAAATACAAACACATTGTTGTGGCTGAGCTTCCTGTTATGTTTTACTTTATCTACTATGTTCACAGGCCATGAATGTGAATCCCAGCAGTAGTAAGCAGCAGATTCATTCTACAGATGTTGATCCCCCTTGGTGGTCATTCTTTTTGCTGTGAAGATTAAACAAAAATGAAAGCCCTTTTTAAAACAAGGTTAAAAATATTTTTACTCACACAGTGCCTGCTTTGATTAAGATTTTTCAAACTATAATATCAATTTTAATTGATATTTATTCCTGTGTAAATATCTGTACGTTTGTACATAATTTGTTCAGTATGACTTATTACTCTAAGCTGCATGATGTATTTATTGCATGCTCATATTTTT